>CM031238.1:637170180-638458297 GCA_018340775.1 Taxus wallichiana var. yunnanensis
CACAATGCCCTACCTCATCTCTTTTGCGTTGCCCTTTCAGTTAAGTGACTTTGGCTACTCTTGCCTATCCCACCCATGACTTTCCTTCTCCAATGCAAAATTTGGAGGCTTCGGTTTGGAAGTCGTAGCGCCTTGACATCTGAAACAAGTTTGTCGGAGCCCATTCACCCTTCTATCCCCTTCATTCGTATCCTCCTCAATGGGAGTTGTTCCAAAATTTACTGCGTTTTAATAGTAAAGAGGATCCTCGAACAACATTTGCGATCATTTAGACATGCTTGTTATTTGATTGCCCATAATGACGCCTTGTTACTCCGCACCTTCCTATGTCCTTATCGTGACCCGCCTCGGAGTGGTACAGTGCTTTAACCCAAAGACTCGATCTTCTCTTTTAACCAACTAGCCCAATCTTTCTTGGATCATTTCTCCATTAACATTGCTAAGAAAGTATCTATCACCGACCTTTATGCCATCCGACACCAAGACGAATCTATCGCAGATTTCGTTGGACGATGGCGGGCCTTATCAACCAACTTACGTATGCCTTGCCTCAAACCAACTTATCGAACTCTTTACGCGGGCTGCGCTAAGCACATCTCCCCTACCCTCCAAATTCAAACTTTCCGTACATTCGATGAGGTTTTTTACTATGGCTCGAAAATTAGAAATTCGAGCCTTAGAGGAAGAGAAATTGCGGTTGCGCAACAAGAACTCCACTTTCCGAAATCCTGATTCTACCAATAAACCAAATACCACCACTCCTCACGCGTCCACCTCTTCTAAATCAAAAGGAGCTGTCCCACGCAGTTGATGGTCAAATCCCAACCACCGTCCAATACTCCACCAAAAACCACCTATAAATACAAAGCCGAGCCCGTCAACTACACTCCCTTGGGAGAAACATATGGTGTGATATTGGAGAAATTGCTCAAAGCCGGAGCCATTACCTTACCTCCTGTTAAACCTCATTCTGGGTTTGATTCCACTCGCGCCATACCTTCCTGGTACAAAGAAAATGACTTTTGTAACTTCCACCGCGTGAAGGGACACAGTCATGAAAACTGCAAAATGTTGAAAAACATAGTGCAGGAAATGGTTGATGCGGGGGATATAGCCCTTGATAATCCTAACGCACCTGCTAACCGAAATTTGAAAATTTTCAACAAGCCATTCCCGAATCACTCGTCCAGCAGTAACGTCAACCAGGATATCTTAGCCGAGGAGAGTGTTCATGAGATCCATGCAGTATTCGATACCCAGCCAAAAGCCTCTATTGAGAAAATTTTGAATCTAGACTCTTCACTAACAAAGGAGCCCGAACCTCCTTTACCACCATCAAGCCAAAGCGAAATCGTTCCTTTACCCATAGAAGAGTTAACTGCCCAGGCTTCCCTTCCCATCAATGAGTCTTCTTACACCACATCCCTACAAGATTGCGAGCGGATGTTGTCTAATCTATCCATTTCCCAGACGTCTCCTTCTACCACTCTTGCCGCACAAGAGGAAGGTACGCCACTCCTTTTGACATCCTTAGAGGAGAAATCTCTCGCACCGACATCATTAAATTCTTTAGCCATGACAGACCCCCTCCAACATGCCCTTCTGCCTATTAGTCCCTCATCACCTAAATCTTTTCAACAACCCGTCGACCTCTTAACATCTATTGATACAGTGCCTCATCTACCCCCTGTATCACTCCCACAGTGGACTGGAATCACAACCCACCTTTCTTCCATACCAAAGTTCCTATTCACACGAGAGGACTGTCAGTCTCCAGACGATAGACGAGCCCTATGGGAACGTTTGAGTACGCCGTATTCTACTCAAATGCAAACAACCAATCCTGATGCCTCCACCATATACCCGAAGTGCCTACAAAAGCTTAAAATGCCCATGTTCTCACCTTCACCCCCCTCACCTCTACCAAATGCCCCTTCCACTTCTATTAACTTAGCCAAATCTTCCCCTACGCTTGGGACCTCGCCAATGCCCAGTCTAACACACCCGCCTAAGCGACTCGATTTATCCAAAAATAAACCCGCCCCGCCACCTAGGAGACGAACGCAATCCGTGCCTCTATCACAATCAAAACCCTCATCGTCACACCCGCCTTCCATATTGGGACCTCATCCCTCCACCTTACATCAATATATCATACCTCCTTCGTTTTCTTCAAAACGACCTACGCCTTCTACACCTATACAGCGATCAAAGGGGATAACAACATCGTTACCCCGCGTATCCGGTCCACCTATCAACCCTAAACCAATCCCATCATCAAAAGATTTATTTTCTGTCACTCCCCTTTCTCCGTGGTTGTTTCCCGTTACCACGCCGTCTGAAGCCTCATCATCTAACCAGCCGAACGTAACTTCTGTGTCAAAGAAACCACGTTTAGTGAAAAACATGTGTCAGCACCCCTTGGCTAAACCACCACCCATACGAACTAAACACGCCCAAACATTACCACAACCCACACAATCAATACCCTCATCCTCTTCCGATTTTGACCCACTCAAAGGATCTTACGCCAAAATCCTTGCTATGTTGGTGGAGAATGCGACCATCTCCCTACCTCCACTTAGACCTTATGACCCGTCTAAGCCCCGGCCTATGGATTACGATGAGTCTAAAATCTGCGCTTATCACCGCACACCAGGACATGATGTGGAGGAATGCAAAGCTCTAAAAACCATCCTTCGTCAGTCACCTCTCCCGGATAGAAAGATTAAGAAAGACAACTTACGAAGGGAGAGACCGCTAGCGTCAATTCCCTCTACTATATCATCTATCCCCGCCTCACCAAGATCTATCATTATTACAACCCCACCTCTTGAAGACCATGAATTATCCCAACCATCTTCCTCATCTCAGGTCTACGAGATTAATATGATTAGTGTCGCTACTCGAGGACAGAAAAACAATGGGAAAGCGAAAGAAAACACACCCGCGGCATCTATTTCTCCTTCAACAATCCCGATTACACCACCCCTAAAGTGGTTATTCGCGGGACCCGCCTATCCTGTCTCTAATGGAGTTGCCCACCAACCATGATCAAACAACTTCATCAATCGCCTTAAAAATGACACTATATGATCTCATTCGGACTTCTGAATCTCATCGACAAGCTCTCGTTGAGATCCTTCAAGGATAGAGGTTTTACCCAACGAAACCACCTTGCGTGCCTCCATTCTAAACACCCAATCACGTTGCTTCTCTCACCAAACAATCCATCTCCCCACCACTTCGTCTCAAAACAACAAGCCCATGCGGTTAGTTTCTCGGAAGATGAAATTATCGACTTTGTGCGAAGACCCCGACCTCGCCTTTTCATTTCCGCTTACGTCCGAGACATTCGAGTACGCCGGGTTATGATTGACGGGGCGCTAGCCTAAACATCATCTCTTCAAAAGCCTTCCAACAAATGAACATCCCTTCTAGTTGCATGTGCCAACCCCATCATGTTGCGATCATTCAATGACGCTATTACTTCTACCTTAGGCACCGTGATCCTCAACATTCGCGTAGGGACCACATACTTTACCCGAACTCTTCTATGTCCTTGAAGGAGAATTCCAATATAATATATTGTCTGGGTCGTCCTTGATCCGAGCCATGGGATGCGTTCCCTCAACATTACATCGATGCATAAAATTTGAGTACGAGGGGAAGTCCTACACTGTAAAAGCTGATCCTCCCCCCTTCAAAACTTGCAATATGCTATATCGCCCAAATGATGTGCTTATACCAATTAAGACACCCATACATTCAACCCAACCATCCTCTTCAAATGTACCTCAACCATCCACCTCAACTGCACCTACGCCTTCAACTGATGAAACCACCGTCGCACAAACCACTTCTCTTCCCGCAGCTAACATCCCAACCTCCGACCCCTTAGTAGATGTTTTTCATCGCCTCACGCTGGGGGAGTACCGCCTATATAACGTTAGTTCTTTCCCTACCCCGCAGGAGTACGGACAATTACATGCACATCCCACCTACGACCGTCGCGTGGGGGAGGTAATCTCTTACGGACCACCCCATTGTCGCACTAACCTAACGTATGGGGGTGTTGACGCATCCTCCATTACCCCTGAACCTCCTCTTGGTGTGGTTCCCTTCCAATCCGATTTTCAATACCTGACAAATCGCCGCCTTCGCCTCACCTTCGACTCGACTGTGCGTGGAAAGGCTTTGGTTTTGGCCTTTACGAACAAGGCCGACATACACTCATTCCCGTGACCACACGCAAACATAATGATCGCAGTGGTCTCGGTTTTTCCGAAACACCTACACAAGAGACACCTCCTGTCAGCTGTATCCTGGAAGAGGAAGACGTTGCCCCTACCGAAACATCATCACCTACTTTGCCATCATCACCCACAGAATCGATGGACCCTGAATCTATCCCTCCTAACTTTTTTTTTTCATAAATGCTATCTTCATAGGTCCTCTCACTTATCAACGCGATAATGAGGACCCATCTTCTCTTCCCCTTCTGTATCCAGACATGATCGAAGAGGATTCGCCTTTGATTAATGTTGTTGAATGCCAGGATGACGACTCCATACTCACTTACCTGGGCGCGGATGATTCTTATATTCAACGCGCCTCTACCATCCAAAACCCAAACTATGCTTTGAATGAATCTACTATAGAAATCAACATCCACACGGAGGAAGATCCTCACATAGTGAAGATTGGACAATCCCTTAACACATCAGAACAAGCCGCCTTTACTACCTTTCTCTGTGCTCGCAACCAAGCGTTCGCATGGTCTTACGCTGACATGCCAGGAATTGATCCTACCATTGCCATCCATAACATCACCCTAAACCCCGATTCCAAACCAGTCAAATGTAGAAATTGAGAAAATGCATCCACGCATTGCTCTCTTGGTCAAAGAGGAACTCCAACGACTCCTTTCTCGTTTCCTTCATCCCGCCTATTGACTATCCTCAATGGATTTCTAACATCGCACTCGCCACGAAAGCGACGGGGACTTCGGATATGCACGGATTTCCGGATCTTAACCTCGCTTGCCCTAAGGATGACTTCTCCCAAGTATTGATCAACTTGTTGATCTCCTCGGTCATGAAATGCTTTCTCTCATGGATGGCTTTTCAGATACAACCAAATTTTGGTCGCCTCGCCGATCAACACAAGATCGCCTTCATAACTCCTTGGGAACCTTTTGTTATCGTGTCATGCCATTTGGCCTTAAGAATGCTTTAGTGCTACCTATCGGTGGGCTATGACCTACATTTTCATGACATTATGCACACTATCCTTGAAGACTATGTCGACGATCTTCTCGGCAAGTCTAAACATCGTAGTGAACATCTCGATGTTTTAACCATTATTTTTGATCGCCTGTTACAATATTCTGTCCGCCTTCAACCGAAGAAATGTGTTTTTGGTGTTCTTTCGAGGAAAAATTCTTGGCTTTATCGTCTCTTTGCGTGGCATTGAGGTCGATCCATCGAAAGTCAAAGCTATCCTAGAAATGCCCCCACCCAAAAATCTCAAACAATTGCGTAGTTTACAAGGTAAGCTCCAATCTATCCGACGTTTCATCTCCCAACTCTCGGATCGGTGTCAACCTTTCCATCACCTCCTTAAAAAGGATATTGCTTTCCAATGGAGCGAAGAATGTCACCAAGCCTTCGAAGCTCTCAAATCTTATCTCTTACAGCCACCCGTGCTTATCCCACCCCAAGACAACCGCCCTTTCTACCTTTACCTTTCCGCCACCGACCACGCTGTAGGAGCCATGCTTGCACATCGTGACTCTGAGAATCACGAACAAGCCGTTTATTATATAAGTCGTACTTTGGTGGACTATGAGACTAGGTACACACATGTAGAAAAATTGTGCCTTGCCCTATCATTCGTTGCCACCAAACTCCGACACTACCTTCTAAATCACAAGACTTTCGTCATCACCAATACAGACCCCATCCATTACATGTACGCCAAACCTCATCTGAACCAACGCATTGCTAGATGGCTCATGCTTCTCGCCGACCTCGATCTTGAGTTTATCCACCAGAAATCAATCAAAGGACAAACCATCGCAGTACCAACTTGCGGGACGCTCCTCCTGCATCTGGGAACAATTTACCAATTTCACATTTCCCGACGAACTCATCGCTACTCTTTCCTCACAGAGGAGTCATACCTAATGACCCTCTTCTTCGATGGATCTAAATGCCGCCACGGAGGAGCCGGCGTTGTTCTCATTCCTCTCAACGCTGAACCTATGCCTCTTTCATTCCGACTTGATTTCCCTTGCACTAATAATACAACGGAATACGAGGCCCTTGTTCTAGGTCTCCAAGTTGCGTTACACTTAGGTATCAAATCTATCAACATTTTTGGCGACTCTCAATTGGTAGTCAATCAAGTTATGGGCGTCTACCAATGCAAAAACGAGGAACTTCAAAAATACAAACACTATGTGGATTCACTTCTAGCTTTATTTACCCACTATTCTATACAAACCATTCCCCGCTCCACTAACAAATTTGCGGATACTATGGCTTGCCTAGCCTCACAAATTCCCGCCAATGCCAACTCGACTTAATTATTTGTCGTGGTCCAACAACTTTTGCCCCATCCTATTCGACCCGGTAGTTTGTATGATAAATACTGTGTCTACTAATTCACAGGATACCCGTACCACCAATTTCACGACTACCTTACATCTCGCGCCTCCCACCTGACCTTACTAGTAACGGAAAACGTGCTTTTCTTAAAAGTGTTTCGCGTTATGTTGTCATGGGGGACTCTCTATAAACGTGGCTTTGATGGTATCCTCCTTGCTGTCTAATCGGCATGGAGGCCACTCATACCATCCAACAGTCCATGACGGTATTTGTGGTGGACATTTTAGTGGTCTTGCCGTGGCTAAACGAATCCTTCGCCTAGGGATATTATTGGCCTACTCAATAACGATCGCTATGAATATGTTAAGCGCCCCATGTCATGTGTCAACAACATGCCAATCTTCAACATACTCCTAGCCACCCGCTACAAGTCGCTCGTGATCTTTGGCCTTTCTCACAATGGGGTTTAGACCTTATTGGTGAGATTCACCCGACCTCTTCACAACGTCACCGTTGGATAATCACAGCGACCGAATATTATACAAAATGGGTGGAGGCTATTCCACTCATTTCAATCAAAAAAGAAAAAATTGTCGAATTCATTAACCATCACATTATCTGTCGTTTTGGTATTCCTCATCGCCTAATAACCGATAATGGTAAATCTTTCAAAAACAAGTTGTTGCAAGACCTTTGTGACAACTTTGGTATCAAACTTAGCTTCTCATCACCTTACTATCCGCAGGCCAATGGTCAGGCTGAATCTTCTAATAAAACTCTAACCAAAATCCTCATGAAAGTCGTCAATGAATCTGGAAGAAATTGGCACGATCACATTCCCTTTGCCCTTTGGGCTTATCGTACTAGCATTCGTACCTCCACTAATGCCACACCTTTTTCTTTGGTATATGGTACCGAGGCTGTTTTACCTCTCGAAATACAAATACCCTCCCTTAGAATATCTCTTCAGGATATTCTCACCAACGATGATTTCCGCCAAGAGCGGTTAGCTCCAATGGAGATTCTTGACGAACGACGCCTTACAGCTCTCGATCACCTTCAAATCTATCAAAAACGCATCAAGCGTGCTTATGATAAGCGACTTCATGAGCGTACCTTTAAGGTTGGTGATCTTGTCCTCAAAGAGAATCAACATGTCACCAAACTAGAAAAGAGCAAACGTGGAAAATTTGCTCCCAATTGGATTGGGCCTTATATAATCACTCACACCTATGGATCAGGCACTTATCGTTTAGCTTCGCTTAATGGTAAACCTGAGCCTGAACCCCTTAATGCCTTACATCTTCGACCATTCTACTGTTGAAACTAGTGTTATATCACCTCTTATCTACCTACTGCTCGTCCCTTGAGCTCATTTACCGCTACATACACTTTGTTTTCTATATCTCCGCATAAAATCAAAATCACTTCGCACCTCCCCTTGATAATGCCTTCCCCTTTTTTAGTCTAGTCCATGACTTCAAAGTATTAAAATAAGCCACATTCTTAAGGGATTTTCTTGAGTCAAACTTCCTACTAAACTAGATGTTTCACGCCAAAAGAACATCTAGTCATCTACAATTAAATATAGACTGCTCCCTCGAAGAACAGCTATATGCCAAACTATTGCTGCTACTATAAATAGACTGCTCCCCTGAAGGACAGCTATGCACTAAAATCATCTCTGCTACTATAAATAGATCGCTTCCCCCGAAGGAAAGCTATACACACAGCCTTTTTATCGAAGCTTCTCGCATTGATCACTTCGTGAAGACCTCAAGAATAAAACAATCAATATCCTCAGAGACTTCCCGCATCGATCACCTCACATTCAATAAAATAAAAGCCTCATTCAAAAGAACTTTTTGGGTCATGGACTTGTCTATTTAGGGTAGGTTCTCTTTCGTTATAACAAGTTCTTTGTACCTCCGCTATATCATCCACATCACCTCACCATTTGTTTCAACTCAAGGGACGTAACGTACACCTGATATATTGTGATCATACAACTCTTTTCAACTATGGACTTCTCGTCTGTGCACGGCACTTAGGGCTTCAGGCTCGTTCTACGTTGTGTGGTTTGTTTAGCTCTTTTCACCTACGGAGCACTCTTTCCGCTTTGCCTCGCATCTAGAATTGTGTGTTGATCTTAATCAGGACACTATTCCCTACTACTTGGGTATGCTAACCTTTGCTTTACCTATACCTACACCAACAACATTACCCTACCAACATCAAATTTTTACCAAACGACCAATTGCCTAAACCATACCAAATTGCCTAAATTCGCCTCTCCCTGATCCTAAGGGAGAACTACATCGGTCTGAGGCCCCTCCTTGCTTTGTGCAATGGGCTATGTAGGCAGCACTTCGGAGACATGGCATCTCCCAAGGTTAGCTCGACCATCCCCTATCATAACCTATCATGTGTGGTAAATATAAATATTTTTGTGTATTTCTATTTAATCACATTTCTCTTTTATCCTTTTTCAAAACACCAAAAACCACAACACAAACATTCTTATTATTATAACTCAAATCAACATACATATTCAGTTTTATTTAGATGTTAAACAAATACATCTTCTCTATCATCGACACGCAGGTCGGCATCCTTATTTATTCTTATACCTCGCTAACATGTACTCGCACTCATCACAACTCATCCCGAACTAGGTGATGATCGTGATCGCCGACCCTCTCGCCGGGCCTCTCGTCTCAAAGGTACCGCGGCTATTGGTACCGCCCACCGATCTGCCAATCTCTCCTGTAACATATGAATACGCCGCGCATGGAGAACTCCAGCCTCTAGTCTCGCCGCCGTGACTCCGCAACCACTAACAATCCTCTTGTCTCATTCACTGCGCTTGAGCTGCTTCGAACCAAATGCTGCAGACGATCCTCTCTGCTGTGATCACCGCTATGTCGTGGCGCTCACGTACACCTCGCAGCTTCATGCTACCCACCATAATCTATAGGCCTCTGTCAATCCCCGCATCCATTACCCCGCGATCGGCTGCTATCTCCTCGGCCTTCTTCGGAGGTGTTGGCCGGGGTGGTGAGAATGCCGCCTCAAGATCGATCCTCATATATGGTCTATAAGCTGTGGTATGTCTGCCGCACAAATCCAAATTGTCATGCGCACGCGATCTATAGGAATCCTCTCATATTCACCTGGCCTGTGCCCCGCGATCCACCTCAATCGCTCTACACCTCTCAACTCCTCAGCTATGTTCTCGGTTACCATATAGTTCCCGTAGGGCCTCCAACAGATATCCGCAACCGTCACTCTCTCCCATACCGCTCGTTATACTCAATGCCACCCGGCACGGCCCGAGATCTTGCCTCTCTGTTCATGCCTCGACCCATCGCCGGAATCCCACCTCTCAGACTCCGGGCTCTCTCCTACTCTGGATGGATCGGCCTATTGGTCGCACACAAACAATGTGCTCATAGGCCCAAAAGCAATAAGTATGAACTATCCAAAGGTCGCTCGTGATTTCGCCTACAAGCCCATAAACCCCTCTGTATAGCTCCGCCAAATATGCAGTGCCCATGCAAAAGTCACATTCCTTTCTATCATCTCCCAAATAACACACATCAATGCCTTTGGAAATCTTCCCCCCCCCTCGGTAACGCATAATACCCTACCGCCATCAATAACATCATCAAGCTAACCTTGTCTCCTCGTGGTGTGCTTTATACATTACCCCATATGTGAATGACAAACCTCGCTGTTAAGTCTCGTGCATATGGACCAAATATCACTCGTTATCGCTCCCGTGCCGCGCTAGGTAGTGCTCGATAAACTGGTTCTCCTGTAATAGGAGTCTCAAAATCAAACACATCTTCCAATGTTACTGTCATTTCACCTGTTGGCAGATAGAAGGTATTTGTCTCAGGATTCCATCTCTCAATCAGCGCCTGTAACATACCATGGTTACGTGCGATTCGTGAATAATAACGGATTCCACTTAACCCCAAACGATTTATCAATGTCCATTCCGCTGGTGTTACATCCGCCGATTCGCGACAACAAGATCGCACGCTATCATTCATCCTCAACCCTGTCTCTGCCTGCATACGCCAAAAACGACAAACAACCATTCAATCCATTAGAGTCTTTTTCAAACATTCTGGAAATTTCTCCAGTAACCGGTACCGGTTATACATAACCGATATCGGTTAAGTAACCGATACCGGTTCTCCCTAACCGCTTCCGGTCACTGTCAATTATATTCACCTTCCCTAAAAACAACCACCTACGACAATAATTTGCTCGTTTATTCCTTTTTATACATGCAAACATACCTGAAACCCCTGATTGCCTACCCTGTAACACTTACCTCACCTGCAACCCTTGTTATCATGTTTTCTTTCTCATATCTACCCACCTACTCTCCCCCATCTTATTCACAAACATGCAGTTAAATCACAAACAAAATGATACCTCTTGGGTCAGCAGCACTTGAGGTGGCCCTTGTCTTCCCTCCCCGTCTCGCCTCGCTGGATGCTTCTCCTCATTCTCGCCATGATCACCACCCTTTTCAACTTTGTCTTTCTCGCTTCTTCAACCTCGGATCACATTTACTTTCCTTGTCTCTTTTCTCCTTCTCACCCAAATCTCTCATGCAAATCCCTGTCTCAGTCGTCAAAAAGCGTCGCGTTCGCGTATTTAACTTCTTGCATGGCTCTAAAATTAAAACTTAAGTTGCCACCCTAGCTTTTCTATTTTTAGAAAAGCTCATACCTAAATAACCGGTATCGGTTAGTTGACCGGTATCGGTCTATGACTACCGATATCGGTTACACACCTTCCTTTTTGAAACAGGGTTCTTTTCTTCATTTCTCCTCTAAATTTTTGTCGCGCCCGCCTCTTTGCCTGCATAAACAACACAATTTACCACATTTTGTTCATCCACCACACATAGCATTACAATTTCATCAACATCATTTATTTTATAAATAAACAAACCATCAACTACAGATACCAAAAAACTATCACTCTATACATCATTTAGATCCAACTCATCAGTTACATATATCACACTGTCACAAAACCACCAATTTATCACATAACCTGACATTCATATATACGCACAAACAAACAAAAACATCAGCATCATCTATCTATCAACATGTCAATTAAACTCATCACACATTCTATATATTACCAACCATTTATTTCAACACATTTTAAACACAGCATGTGGATCAAAACATCATCTATATATATATACCGCCAAAAATACAATGTGCCCTACATCGGGGCCTCGTGATCTCATAATATACCAAAGCCGCACGCAGCCGCAATACCTACCAAAATCTCGACTCGGCTCGCAGTCCGGTCTCTCATGTCAAAATATACTCGGCTGCAGGCCGGATCAAATGTACAACCCGTACTCAGTTCGTAGGCCGGTATATAATAAATAAATAAATCAAAACAATGAATAAGTGTAGGCACGCAGGCCTCTATCAATACAACCGGTTCGCAGACCGGTGCCCATGTCCCTATACAAAACCATGTCGGGGATCTATCAGCTCTCCCCACCGCCCTCGGCACCTCTCCCCGCTGGTCCCTGTGGTGCCTCTCGCCTCCTGCCCGTCACGGACACGCCAGCTGTAGCTGCCCCTCCCTGAGATCTCTGGCTGTGCGAGGTCTCCGCCCTATGCGCTGCATACGCCTGATACTCGACTCCGCTACTATCAAGAATATCCTGATAATAACGGGCCTCTGCTCTAACCTCCATATAACGATCTCTCGCCACTGAAGGAACTGGGGCTGGTCCCCTGGCACCTAACACCAATATCCTCGAGCTCACTCGCACTCGTGGGCCGTGGTGCCGTGGAGGTGCTGCCAGTGCTCGTACTCCGCACTCGTGGCCGTGGTGGTATTCGGGCCGTGGCTGTGCTTCGCCGCAATGTACGGCCGCTTCGTACTGCACTCGCACTGTGGCATGGCCGGCTGCCGGTGGTGGTGCTGCCGTGCTCGTACTCCGAGCTCGGGCTAGCTGCCTCGTAGGACCCCTATCTCGTGCTCTGGCAAGCAGACCAACTATCCTCGTAATAGCCGCACTCGCCCCGGAGCTGATCTCTCTTCGCAGAATCGCAGCCAAGTCTGGCTGCGCAGGCGGTACTATCCTCGCTGCTCTCTGCCCATTGCCCACTCAGACTGTGTATGCCGCTGCACCCGACATCATCCACACCTCACCGCTCGCTGGTCTCTCCGCTACCTGGTCTGGATCCCAAGGCCGTGTGCCGGGCATGGGGCCTCTACATCATCCCTCCCGTCATCGAGGGACGGGAGGTGGCTCGCCCCGTGGCAGCCCTATCTCGCTGCGTGCCCTCTCTAAGGGTATCCGCTCGTATCTCCCGGCCACGCCCTGCTATCCGTAATGTATACTGGATCGGCGCAGCTATCTGTGACGCTCCTCTGCCAGGCTGGTGACCTCTGTAGGGTCTCCATATAATGTCTACTGCTGTAAGGCCCTCTAACATATGTCTATAGTAGGCCACATCCCGACCTGCAACAACTGCTCGTGGCTGGCCCACGATCCCCAACCACCTCTGAAATCCATATCGGTACATGACTCCGTGGCCCAAGGCTTGCAGGGTAGCCCTACCGGCCTGATGCATACGATGTGCTCGTATGCCCAACAGTGCAACAAAAATGTAGAACAAATACCAAATCGCCTCCTCCGGCGATAGCCCCATAACTCCCTGTATAATTGCACCAGATACACTGGTGCCCATGCAAAACAGGTGTGCTCCTCCACCATCTCCAGTAGCACCCCCATCAATGCCCGTGGGAAGCGGCCTCCCTCTGAATCCGGGAGGGCGAAGTGTGATCCTATCATCATCAACACGGCAAGCCGTGTCTCATGTCTGTGTGCGCGGTACATGTCACCATATCCAATGCTCGCGCTATGATATGTCGGGGAAGCGCGCCTGCATCCCCAAAACCTGCAGCAGATACTATCCATGGTAGTCTCTCGACCTACTGAAAACGGCCTCTCCCTCGATCGGTAGCCGCAGGATGCGATACACATCCTCTAATGTGACCGTCATCTCCCCGGTCGGCAGATGGAACACATTGGCCGCCGGATCCCATCTCTCGATGAGGGCGACCATCAGGCTGTGATCTCTGTCTATCGCTCTGTACCTCTGAACCCTGCCAAGTCCCACCTCGCGCATGATGGCCCAATGCGCCGCAGATATGTGTGGCCTCATCCGACTCAATAGTGGAGGCATCCTATCACGCATCGTCAACTGCTGACGTGCCTGCAAAACCAACCCACATTCTTAGACCCACTCTTTATTATAACACCTACTTTACCATCTAAACCCCCTTTTGTAACACCCAAAATCTAAACCCACACCTCACCTTTCTCCACCCCAAACTCTAAACCCAATCCCATCCCAACCCACCTTCACACCTAGACCCTAAACCCTAAACCCTACACAACCCACTCAATCACCCAACCCACAAAAACCTAGACCCTAAACCCTAAACCCTACACAACTAACTCAACCCAACCCAACCAACTCAACCCAACCCATTCAACCACCCAACCCACAAAAACCTAGCCCCTAAACCCCCAACCCACACCCTAAACCAACCCAACCCAACCCACCCACTCCACCACCCAACTCAACCCAACCCACTCAACCACCCAACCCACAAAAACCTAGACCCTAAACCCTAAACCCTACACAACTAACTCAACCCACCCCAACCAACTCAACCCAACCCATTCAACCACCCAACCCACAAAAACCTAGCCCCTAAACCCCCAACCCACACCCTAACCGACCCAACCCACCCACTCAACCACCCAACTCAACCCAACCCATTTAACCACCCAACCCACAAAAACCTCGCCCTAAACCCCCAACCTACACCCTAAACCAACCCAATCCAACCCCCACCCTAAACCAAACCAAACCAACCCAACCCACCCACTCAACCACCCAACCCACAACAATCCCCCACGACCCCCAACCCCACCGATACCGGCCGATGCGAAACCGACACCGGTTTCGATCAAACAGAACCTTACCTTTTTTTCGACCGATGCCGGTCGCCTAGTGACCGACATCGGTCACTGTCCACTACCCGAGCCGAACCCGCGCACGGCCCCCAAAACTCATTTTTTACCTATTTCTACCCATCTACCCACCCAAAAACCCTAAAATTTTACACACCTAGCCGCCTTAGCCTATCTAACCTATCTACCCTCTCCCTTTCTCAAATTACCTCCATTTACCCATTATTTCCTACAAAATACCAATTCCTACCCAAATCCCAAAAACAACATAACTCAACCAAATCACCAAATTAAAGAGTTTAGAACCTACCGGTACGACGACACGTCCGTCGTGGTGGGATGGGTGGTGGCGGTCCAGCTGGTCCAGCTCCTCCAGCTCCTCCTGCCTGTGCCATGGCTCCAATCCTGATCTGCTGGGTCCCCGGCCAATCACCTGCTGCCTCCTCAACTATTCGGGCCCACTATCAACTCTCTCCGCCAATCAAATAGCTCCACCTCACTCAATACCCCTCCAAATCAACTCTCCACGTCAGACAAGTCAATTTTGGATTACAAAAACAAAAGTGACAATGACAGGCCGTATGTTTCTTTTTATAGGTTTTTCGACCTAAACCGATGTCGGTTTCCTTTTTGCCCTAGGAAACCGGTATCGGTCCCTTAACCGATATCGGTCATAATGAATCGACGCTGTTTGATACCCAACTTTCACCCCATTCTTTCCGCTTCCTTACTCCTTGCCTCTTTTTCACCAATATCGCCTCTGTCCACCTTTGTTGCACAACATTTGTTCCCTGGTCCGCCCAACCCAAGGCCTCGCCCTACCAATTGGCCCGACCCAAGGCCTCAACCTACCTATTTGGCCCGACCCAAGGCCTCAACCTACCTATTTGGCCCGACCCAAGGCCTCAACCTACCTATTTGGCCCGACCCAAGGCCTCAACCTACCAATTGGCCCGACCCAAGGCCTCAACCTACCTATTTGGCCCGACCCAAGGCCTCAACCTACCTATTTGGCCCGACCCAAGGCCTCGCCCTACCTATTTGGCCCGACCCAAGGCCTCGCCCTACCAATTGGCCCGACCCAAGGCCTCAACCCACTTATTTGGCCCGACCCAAGGCCTCGCCCTATCAATTTGGCCCGACCCAAGGCCTCACCCTACCGTTATGGTCTGACCCATGGCCACCACCCAACAACTTGGCCCGACCCAAGGCCGCATCACTTCCATACCATACCCACAATTAATGTTTTATTTTATCCATCCATCATGTACCTTGTGTTCAATCGAGCTCACCTGTTCGTGTTTTAGCATGATTAAGGTCCTTGACTTGATCTGTCAACCAGCTTTGCCCAGCACTCTGACCGTGACGTTTATCTCAACCAAACCAACCACTTGGTACTACCGAACATGCCTAAACGCTCCTGCATTCCTCACCTCGTTATATACCCCGGAGCTACTTCCTCTTGATACCAGGATTATATCACCCTTGTTTGGATAAACTATCGACCTTTGCCTACACATTGCTGGTTTGCTTGTCAAATCATGTACCTCGCGTCCTATTGCATTTCAACATGCGTCTGCTTCCTTGGACCTACCCCATCATCTTACCATCCCTCTACCCCATTTACCCTTTATCAACCCTATCCCTGATTTCCCGTTCACTCAATCTGTGATAGATTTGAGGGGGATTACCTATACCCTTAACAGGAGTAACCACTTCATATTATTGTCCGTGCAGCTTTACAAAACAAGCTACACGACAATAAGGGGCTAATGTAGACACCAAATTTGTGTCTTACGACCCCTTGTGACCCGCATCTCATCTCGCAATCTAACCTCATTACCTAAACTTTACACAATTATTTATTAATTACCTTGTAATTGATAAATCCACATCACCTTACCCGCCACCTCACTTTGCCACCTCATCATGACCTAGCCCTAACCCTAAACTAACCTAATTAAGACCTGTGACTTGGTCTAGACTCACATCCATAACTAATACCTCCTTACTCGCACCCAAAGCCGACCTTCTAGCCACTTGACCAAGCCCGCAACTGATCTCTCGGGAGAAAAGCAGGGAAGGCGGGCTATTTTACTAAAAATAGCCTACTTTTTCCTTACCGATGCCGGTTCCTACTCGACCGCCGTCGGTTACGTAACCGCCATCGGTTCCTCAGAAATGGGCTTCCCAAACCAAAACAACGGATCGGAATTTTATTTTGGGAGATCACCAAAGGATTTTGAATCAAAAGGAGAGTCCAAAGCGACACAGAGTCCGTAACTTCACTTGACCAAGCAGAGACGAGTGAAGAAACCAAGAGTTGGCAACAAGGAGATCAACCGCATCTTCGCCAAAAACCAAGAAGTTACATCTTGCATGTCCTCCATTATAACATTTCTTATGCTTTTGGAATTACGGTCCTCCCAAACCCGCTTTCGGATCCATTATCCAACGTACCATTGCATCTGCTTCAGCTTGCATTCCTTTGTTTCTAACCATCCCATTTCCCAAAAACTATCCAAAAATCAGCCATTACAAACTCTACAACCAGCCCGAGAAGATCCTAGAACCCACCGGTATCGATTAGCAAAGAATCCGCCATCGGTTATAGGTAACCGCATCGGTTCCTTTGATCAAAAACCAGAAAAACAGCCTTTCCCCTACCTAGCTTCAGCCAAGCAATTTAATTGATATTTTACAAGATTTTTTGTGTTAACTCATATCGGCAGGGAACCGACCACCTTCGAAAGGAAGTTTCATATTTCCCCGGTCCAAGGCGTTCCTCATTTATTATCTAATCAAAATCTTGTGGTCTTGTGTTCTTATTTGCAGTAGTCCTTCCAAGACAAAAAGGAGTTCTTCGCAGATCACTCCGATCTTTCTCTACGGTGACGCGCACATCATCTCGACATTCTACAAGGTATTCCTCCTAACCCTAACCTTATCTCTGCTTCTATAAGGAACGAAGCATTTCCGAGTGAAACACACCGAGATTTAGAAAGGGCACAAGCCATGAAATTTGTTGAATGGCAGTGATGAGAGAAAGACAGAGGTTTGACAGAACCAAATTGGGATGCTACAACCTTACCCTACTCATGCTACCTCATAGTTTAGAATGTGAATTGCTTTGTAGTTTATCTAGACTTGGATCCGTAGATGGCCACTTGGTTGACAAAATCTAGTTTTAGGGTTTTGAATTCTCTTGGAATTTTGAACATCTAATTCACTTTGTTTTGACTTAAGATTTCATAGTAATTGATTTAATTGTTTATGACTTTTAGGTTTGTCAAAGAGACCCCCTACACCTTTCCCCATGCTACCAGTAGGAAGCATAGGCTTATCACCATGGACAAAGCATAGGTGAGTAAGGGCATTTCCTTCCTTTCCCAACCCTACATCACTAGTAAGAGACACAAGCTCAACACCGAAGGTTGGTAGGGAAAAGAAATGTGTAAAATAAAATTTTCTGTTGATTTGCATTTGACTTACTTATTTGGGAAAAATGTTTAGAATGTTCTTATTTCCAAGGAGATGTATGTGGGATAGATGTGACACCATGAAGCTTCTAGAACAGACCATGAACAAAAGACATCTATCCTAAGAAGAGACCAAAAGTAGAACCAAGTATGCAAGCCTTGGTATGGTTACTATCAAAACTTTGTCTTATCTTGTTTAGATTGATGAGCGATATAAAATAATTGATGATACAATGAATATTTGAAGAGACATGATTTGAATGTTTTTCCAACATTTTCAGAAGTTTTTAGGAATTTCTATAAGAATAAGCCCCTTGATCACACTTTTTACAAAATGAACAGACAAATGAAAATGCAATGCAGATGCAATAATGTACATATGAGAATGCTGATGGATCATGCGTAGTATCTCTTTAGGTGAAGGGAGTTCATGGATTCACTAAAATCCTCACCTTCTAGAGTACACAAGTGGAATGTGCCATTTTTATAGTCTTCCACCACTCGATATGGACCTAACCACCTAGGTCTGAACTTTCTTCCCTCGTCGGTCTTCTTTTCTATTTGGCTATCGAGTCGTAATACCAAATCTCCTTCGTATATCTCATGTTCTTACACCCTTTTATTGTATTACCGAGCCTTGGGTTAACGTATAAACTGTTTCATTGCTCAACATTAAGTATAGCTTCGTCGATGCTTTCTAGTTGGGAGAGACGAGCTTCTCGATAACCCTCCTCTCCCATGATCCCATGTAGCGAAATGCAGAGGCTGGGTATTTCAACTTCGAGTGGAAGAATTGCCTCAACACCGAATACTAAGGAAAAGGGGGTTTTCCCTATTGTTGTTCTAACCGACAATTGGTAGGCCCACAAGGCAGGAAAAATCTTTAGATGCCAATCTTGTTTATTCTCCTTAACGTTTTTAGAAGAATGGACTTTAAATTCTTATTGGTAGCCTCAACTTGTCCATTAGCCTAAGGGTAGTAGAGAGAAGCCATGTGATGACTTATTTTGAACTTTGTACACAACTCATGCACCTCGTCATTTTTGAAAGACGTGCCATTATCAGAAATAATGACCTGTGGCACCCCATACCTACAAATGATCTAGTTCAGGATGAACTTAGTGATTACAGAGCCAAGGACAGTGGTAAGGGGCATGGCCTCTACCCACTTGGTAAAGTACTTTGTGGCCATGATTATGAAATTATGGCCATCTGTTGATGAGGGAGAGAATTTCCCTATCAGATCTAGGCCCCACGTGGAGAAGGGCCATGGAGTTGCGATTGGTTGTAAAGCTTGTGCCAGTATGTGGATCTCGTGGGAAAAATCTTGACACTTGTGGCATCTGTGCACAAAATCTACCATGTCATGCTCTAGGGTGGGCTAGAAATAGCCCATCCGATGTATCTTCCAGAAGTGGCATGGCCACCAAAGTGGCCACCACATACCCCACTATGTGACTCATAAAGAATCTTTTCAGACTCTTCAACGTCAACACATCTCAATAACATTCCGTCAAAGGCTCTGCGATAAAGCACATGTTCCAGGATAACATACTTAGCGGCAATTATGCGTAACCACCTTCTTTGTTGTGATGTTGCCCCTTCTGGGTATGTGTGGTCCATGATGAAATTGATAATGTCAGTGTACCAAGGGCATATAGAGATAGGAGGCCTAGTTTCAATGAAATATACACACTCATCGGGAAAGTCCAAATCTACCAAATCACCCCCGTCTAATGGATTATCAACCAACCAATCTGTAATGATTTGACCCTTAACAGATTTTTGATTTACAAATGTTAACTCAAACTCACCCATTAATGTAATGAAATGCCTAACCTTTTTAGACAAGGATCCCTACATGAGGAATGTCCGTAAGTGGTCTGACTTGATGATGACCCTTGTTTCTTGATTGAGCATATAATGTCTTAAGCGCTTGGTTGTAAAAACTATGGCAAGGCATTCTTTTTCTAGCCTACGTGTAGCATGTCTCATAATCGAGTAACGTTTGACTGATAAAGTAAACAGCCCGTTCTCACTTGTCATCATCCTCTTGAGCTAACATACAAGCTAGCGAAACGTCTATAGGCTATGAATATAATCAAAGGGCGATATGACCTTGGTGGCATTAGCATGGGAGGGGATAACAAAAATTGTTTAACTACCTTGAAGGCCTCATCACATTCCTCTATCCAATCAATGTTATAATATTTCTTCAACAAATTGTTGATTGGATGAACGGTGAAGGTCAAGTTAGGGATGAACCTTCGATTGCACCGAGTTTCCCAAGAAAAGATCTAATACCAGACTCATTTGATGGCGGAACCATTTCTAACATAGCCCAGATTTTGGCCTAGTTGACATCAATCCCCGTGAAGATATAATGTAACCTAGGAGCTTACCACTTGTTACATCAAATACACATTTTTCTAGATTCAATGTGACACCATACTTAATCAAGTGCGAGAGAATGATACGAAGCACCTTTGGGTGATTGCAATGCTTCTTGACCTTGGCCATCAGGTCATCTACATAAGATTCGATGATTTTTTGAATAAGATCATGAAATATGTAGGTCATTGCTCATTGATATGTAGCGCCAACATTCTTAAGACCAAATGTCATGACGACATACAATAGGTTCCCCAAGGAGTTATAAATGTAGTTTTATCTTGATCCTCGGTAGATATTTTGATTTGATATGAGAGACAAAAATTCAAATCCAGCTTGTTGCATCAACGATAACATTAATGGATGGTAGCGAAAAATCATCCTTGGGAGAAGCCTTGTTAATTTCCTAGATGTTTGTGCAAATACGGATCTTTCCATTCTTTTTGAGGATGGGGACAATGTTAGATACCCATTGTGAATAATCGACGGGCTTGATAAATCCTACCGTAGAAGCTTCATTACCTCTTCTTTTACCATAAGGGCCACCTTTGGCTTCATAGGTCTTGATTTTTGCTTAATTGGTTTGGTGTCCAACTTTAGTGACAAGATTGTGAACTGTGATGTGTGGTGCAATTCCCATCATTTCTTTGTAACTAAATGCGAAGGATTTCTAATGTTCCTTGAGGATTTGGGTATGAATTTCTATTTCCTCTAGAGTTAGAGAGGACCCTAGTTTTAATATTTTTGGTTCCTCCTCCATTCGATTTTTATATCAATCATTCCCTCGATCAAGGAGGTGTTACCCTCCTCAAACTCAGGTGGGGCTGGAGGAAACTCCAAATCCCCTTCTTCTTCTACATCGTAAATCTCAAGATATTTTCCTGAGAGGACTCAATCATTGGATTGCCAAAATAAGAGGAGGAATGTGGAATTAGGGAAAAGTCTACCTCTTGACAAGTAAGATGCAACTCTATCAGAGTGTTTAAGTAACTTAAGGTTGACTCGTCCCTATCAACAGGGTTTGAAGAGTCAAGCTGGTCTTTAGCTTCCACATATGTCAACATTGATGTTACTGGTACTTTGTGAATCAATGATTCAACGTGTAGAGTGAAACCGTGAAGTTGGTGTCCTGTAAATCGCTACTTGGGGTGAAGCGTGAGGTGGAAGTCGCTATAGAGTCTACTAGAAGGTTTTGTTCATGTGGAACTACCTTGATTGATATAAAATCAAACCCTTAGTTAGGCCCAACACGACGGTTTTGTAAAGTTGTAAGTGTTTAGCCCTAGTCTCGTATACCTTAGATACCTGATTTGTGACTAGCTGTGAATCACCCAACACCCTAATATTGAGGATGCCCATTCTCTTAGCTATAATGAGACCTAGTAAGAGAGCCTCATATTCAGCCCCATTGTTTGTGCATTCAAAATTCAATTTGAAAGCAAAAGGTAAAACCCTTCCTTCGGGAAAAGTAAGGATTGCACTCGCCCAGCCCGAAGCGACACTTGGCCCCATCAAAATGGAGGGTCTAACAATTACTCAAAAAGATAGATGTTGAGTCATCCTTTGTGAGTTATCCTTTTATCTCAGTTACATCTACCATACAAACCTCATCCACTGGAAGGGAACCAAGCCCCAAAGCATGTCCCATACCCATGGAATCAAAGGGGAGAAGGATAGGAAAATCCTTTTCTAATAGTTCAACAATCTTTGTTGTAGTTCCTAATGATACTGTCTCTACAACAACACTCTCATCCTTGACCATTGAATACCCTCGATCAAACCTGTAACCTCTAATTCCATTGTGGGAACCAAATTTTCTTCTGGTAACATGCTTGCTAGTTTGTTTAACTGGTTGGTGGGAAGCTTGAATTCAGAGTGGACCCTTGGCTTTTTCCTCAAGTTGGCCAGATGTATATCAAAGGGCTTTGGATCACCTTGAGTGACAAAGACTTTCCCTAAATGCAAGAATCTAACTTCTTGGAATAGGGTGGAGGGGATTGCTTTCATGCGGTGGATCCAAGGGCGACCAAGGATCATATTATAGTTGGTTTCCCGATCTATAATATAAAACTCAGTAAGCACCGTTTTGGGTCCAAGAGTGACTGGTAATACTATCATAGCCCCTTAATGTGTCTCACGTCAAGGAGAAATTAGTCTCCCAATATCCTAACTTCTGAAGAAAAGAGAAAGGAACTATATTAACTGCTTCCCCATTGTCGATCATTGTGTGCTTCACATAGTTGTTGTAGATCCAAACCTGTAAAAACAAGGCCGGATCGCCTCTACGTTCTATTTCAGCATCAGTAGGCATCTTGCTTATGTCAAATACAAACCTAATATCCCTTTCAGTGCTGCCCTGGAGGGAAAATGTCGAAGTCTATATGGTTTATTTGTGCCTCTGGTGGAGGGGTAATGTTAGCCAAATGGCTGAGACCAAGTGCTTCCAAGAGAGCAGCTCGATGAGCAGGGAATTATTCAATAGATCTAAAAAGGAAATGTGTGAAAAGGTCTTGGTTAGATCACTGATCAAGTCATAATCCCCTACTAGCTTGCTTAGCGTGTCATGAACACTATCCAACACAACTAGATAGATTGAGATTGGCTGCGATGAATAGTCTTTGGCTCTTGTTACAGCATTAATTTGGGGTTCAGCGTCTAACTCAACCAAACCTACAATCTTCGTTTGCTGACGACCATCCAAAGGAGGTGCCACCTGCGGGTTTGACGAAGTTGAGGCTTCATGATCATGATTCCCTATTACAATGCCTTTATTCAAACCGTTAGGATCCAGTCTACCATCCTTTGGATGTGTGGGGAGAGGATCGTTGAAGATTCCCAATGGTGTGTTCTGTGGAGACACCAGTCCCATATAGGTGTTCTAACTAGGTGCAGTTGGGTTGGCTAGAAACATGTCGACAAACAATTATCTTTGGTCTTCTGGAAAACACTACAAAAACTTATTACAATCGCAACAGGTTCTTACATCATGCCCGTGGACCCTATGGAAATTGCAATATAGGTCAGGATCGTAATCCTGGGGCCTTTGGTTTGTCCCTTGTTGTGGTTTGAAACCATGGTTGTTGTTTGGTTGTTGACTGTTATAATTAACACTTTAGAACCCTTGCCCCTGGTTCTAGAATTGATTGGGGTATTGACTAGGGCTTGGGGTCGGCATTTGTCTTTGTGGCTGAGGTTGTTGTTGTTGGGGATGATTAAAATCCACAACATTTACTGAGGGTGAGAAATTGTTGTTTCTATGATTGTTTCCATTGTTATTATTATTCATAGCACCTATACTGGTGGGATTGACAATGTTAGGATTTTTGGGTTGATCAATTACACCGTCGGTCGTGACTCCATAATTCTTGTTAAGGATCTTTGGTCCTTGATTGTTGTTTGTATTTTTGGAGTAACCAGGAGTGTTTTGAGCAGGGGTAACTAACTTCCCATTTGTTTCGTAGGTCTTATGACCATTGTCGATGGCTGTTTGGTCGATCGAAGAGCACCCTCTAGCACCTCTTTATAGCTCCTTAACGAGAACTTTTGAACCTCTTCCTTTGTCTCCCTGTTGAGGGAGTGAAGGAACAAATCAAAAAGTTCTATTTGATCCATGTTTGGAGCACTTGCAGAAGAGTAGAGAACATGTCGCCACCTCTAGAATGAAGTGGGCTGCAAATTCGTTATGTTCTTGTTTGATATGAAGAAATTATCTTATTCCTGTTCACAACAGCTTGTTCATATCAAAAGCTTTGATAAATTATGACATGAGTTGTTTGAATGAGTGTATTGAAGCCTCCGGTATCCTATAATACCAGTCGAGAGCAATACCTTCAAGTGTCTTAGGGAAAATATTTGCAATGACTACATCCCATGGGAGCAACTCTCGAATGGTTGTTGTATAAGCCTTGATGTGGGCATTTGGATCACCCTCCCCTTTGAACTTCGGAGATCAGGCAAGGGTCTCGAGAGCATGACTACCCGAATAGAGAAATCTAGGGGTTCTTTGAGATATTCATAATAAGTCCCCATTGCATATGTTTCCACCATCAAAGACCCTTATTGGGAGGTGGGGGCTGCATTGGATGCTAAAATGGGACAACATAGACATTTGTCGGGGTGTATGACATCCCTCGTGATTGTCCATATGGACCTGGGTAGGACTACATGTCCCCTTGTGGAGATTTTGAATACATGTGTATATAAGGGGGTTGATTACTTTGATATGGAGTTGAAGGCGTGAAGCTAGGGAACGTCACATTTCTGGCTGGTATAGCATTTGAGAACACACTTCTGGTTGGTGCCTATTGTAGATATCCATATGTGGCTTGAGGAGGCATACCCAAGGTACCCATCCCAATTAACAAGTCCCCATGATTTGGAGTATTCATGTATACCGGATTCTATGTGGTCGACACTTTCCCATAGTTTTATGGGTAGGAAGGATCCCATGCTTGCCCGGCATATGAATTCTATGTATTTTGGGAAAGCTCTAACTCCTTAACTTTATCAACCAAAGATGAAATGACATCGCCCATTGATGGGGTGATACCTTTCTTAGATACCTTTGGTTGAACCCTTGGAGGTTGTTGAGGAGTATGGTATCCCGCTATGAATTGTTCACAATGTTGCCACCCCTCATTGGTTGTATTGTCAGTTGGTGGAGGGGTAGCATTATTGTTTTAAAGCAAGACATCACCTTGTCCTTGCAACCTGTCAAAAGATTGGTTCATTTGTTGGAATTACTACTCACTCCTAGCATACCATGCTAAATACTCCTCATCGAGATGGGGGAGTTGATCGGATTACACGGTAATGGGCTGTTGAAACAATACCTGAGGAGATGAACTCACTTCACCAGTGAATGTCATGTTATTTGAACTTGATTGTTCAAGGGGATAAGTTTGAGTGACTTGATCCAATTCTTTGATGTGTACAGAAGAACTAACATTGGTTCCTCTGAAGTAGAGGGTTTTGAGTGGATGAGTAGTTGTCTACCCATGTTGAAAGTTGTTGGTCCGAAAATTAGTCGCTTGGCGGACCTATGGATAAACGAGCCAACAGCTTTGCAGGGGCATAGCCCCTCTTTGAGTCAAAGAAAGCGAAACTAGTTTATTGCTATTCTACCAGCAGGAATCAGTGCAAGTCTCACAAATTCTGCCTTCGGGGTTTGGGATCTCATCCCAAAGGGGGTGTTTCCATCGTGAAAAGAAAGGAAAGGAAGAGGGGATGAAGAAAGAGCAGGTCCGAAGGGAGAAAAGAAATGAATTCCAAAGTAGAAAGGTCAGAAGGTTTATGTTTTGGGATTGGTAGTAAACAGAGCCAAACCTACTTGCATAAATGAGCAAAGCAATACTGATGATAAATAAATGACAATAAAATAGAAGCAGATCCAACAGAATAAACACACAGATCTAACTTAAGAAAGATCTAATGCACATAACACATGTATTCAGCACAAAGTCTAAATATTGTATTAATATTTTTCTTCTGTTACAAAAAGCTCAAAGTCTTTTTTCTTCACTTCTATTTTTCATCTGAAAGATATTCATCCATCCATAATACAACAAGTATTGGGGTATTTATAGAAGAAGAAGAGAAAAGAAGGCAAAAAGGAGCCAACAACTTATTTACAAAGATATTTACAAAATATCTAAAAGTCATGTTGACTTTTTACAACTTGATGGATGACATCATCCCATGATGCAACATGGATGATGTCATCATTTGTATCAACATACTCTAGATATTCTCAAAAAGAAAGCCGAAGAAGAGAGAGAGAGAAGAAGAAGAAGAAGAAGAAGAAGAAGAAGAAGAAGAAGCTACTCGTCGTCGTCATCCTGCGGCCGAAAGGGGGTGGACTGCTTTTGTTGTTGCTCAGGTGACGAGATATGGAATTGAGAGCGGTATTCCATAAACTTGTTGATCATTGGCCCTAGCTGATCCTGGGAAGGATCCTTGTGCCTATCACTGATCACCTCACAAGTCTCCCGCTCATCTATGAGTTTCTCGGGGAGCTTGGAGTAGTCTTTTTCCGCCTCAATGAGTAGCCCAATGAAGTCTCGGCAGGCCAGCAGGTTGTTGATAGACTCTGCGTCAAAAGTGACCTCTGGCCCTACGCCTTGAGAAATGATCTCTTTGAAGATCTGAATGGTCTCCTCAGCTTTTCTTAAAGTAAAGGAAGGAGTAAGTAACCCTGGCGACATGTTAAGAACGATTCGTTCCATTTGGTGCATCGCGTCCAGGGCTTCTTCCTTTACCTTGTCAATCTTTTCCAAGACAAATTCTAGCTGATCCACCCGGTAGTCCAGAGTGGACATGATTTTGTTGAGGGCCCTGGGATGGCCGAAGACGCCGAACTTAACTAGATCTTTGACTGAACAGTCAAACATTTGTTGGAAGGTCTCGTGCTGTAGTCTAGCATGTTCCAGCTCTTCTGATATGGGCCCCGCCAACGCTTGGAGCTCTTTATTTGCCTTATTGATGTTCAAATACAAGTTAGAGAACTCGGTGATTACTTTTTCACTGTCTTTGATGATTTGGCTCCTCCAAGCGGAAACGGCCATACCCTGCTCGCCGATTTTCACGTACTCATTAATTTTCTCCTGGCTGAGAAGCTCAGAAGTCTCGGCGGCAGTTGTGGGAGGCACACTACCCATCTTCTGTAAGGCTTGGAGCAGATATTTGTTTTGCTCTTTCAATTGCCTTTTCTCTTCTTTTGTCTTTTGAAGCTTCTTGCAGAGGGCGTCAACTGCAGAAAGGGCTTCCCCCTGAAGGCTTTCAGAAGATGTCCCCATTGTGACTTGGGTCATAGTAAAATCTGTCGGAGATAGATCTTTTTTCTCCTTGAGGGGATTGGGATACGCGATCTCCATAACCCTCTCTCCCGCAACACTTTGAGAGAAGCGTGTGACGGGCTTCTACTTCTTTGCCCCCTTAGATGGGATTACAGAAAAGTCCATCGAGCGATGGGAACTTTCCTTTTTTGCTGACTTAGCTGCTGGGAGATCCAGGCTGGACCTATGGGAGAAGGGCCGGAAATGGAAAAGGGGGCAGCTATAGTAGCGGAGGGGAAAAATGTGGAGACACGTGGAGGCGGCATGGAGAGAATAGCCGAAGAAGTGCCCACGGGAGGAAGGGAAACTGCAGCTGCGGAAGTCATAGGAAGGGAAGGGAGCTCAGAGATGAGGGAAGAAATGGAGGAGGAAAGATCGGCGAGGGAAGAGAAGATAGACGAAGAGGCGGGGGAACAATAGAAGAAGGGGGAGAGGACACGACCAAAGGGATGGTCACTTGAGTCACTCGAGGAGGGGAAGGAAGAGAAGAGGAAGGGACAGAAAGGACCTCGGTTGTTGTAGCAATGCCGACATCCTGAGTGGATGGGCCTATTGGAACATCCTCTTCTACTTCTTTCTCTGGCGAAGCCAGAGTTATAACCTGTTCGGGTGCCGTGGAAGGAGGACTTGCTGGAGCTTCTTCCTGAGTGGCACTGGATTCACCTTCTACGCCTTTGCCCTTGCCTTTAGGCTGCTGTTTGGATCGAGGAGGTGCGTTACCCAATGGGGAGGTTGTGAAATCAACCCCGAGGTAGATTAACCCGTTCATCCGGCACCAATGCTCTGTTCTGCAGAGTCTCCTTAACCCTCTCCTCAATCATCTGAGGTGCCTTAGTTCTATCAATAGCTGGAAAAGGCCAATTGTCCCCATCCATGTTAGTATATACTTGGTCTATTTCATCTTTCGTAGCCTGGAAGCCTTTGGGGACAATTGCTACCCCATATTGGATGATTTCTGCCAAGGCTAAGCGAGAATGATCCTTTCTCCTGAGCTCAACCTCATGGATGATGTCGATGTAGATGTCCTCGATCTGGGGGACGTGGATTGGATCAAGTTTTTCCCTTGGCAGACAATTCCTTGGGTCGAAGGTAGGCCTGGCCGGAAATCATGTCTCAAATTAAGCAGCTCCAGCTCTGCGAACATGTCCTTTGCCTTGTGGTGGGTAAGGCATGTATATCGGCCTACTGTGAGGGGGAAAGGAGTTCCACCCTTCTTTCTTTTGAGGCACTTCTCATGATATGTGATCAGCTGTCTTGATAGCTCCAGCAAAATCAGCTTAGGCCCAGCATACCTCGGCAGCCTGGTCGGCTCTCCCAAGAAGTTGGCTGCCCTCAGATAGGTGAATGTGGGAAACTGGGTGAACAAGGCCCCCCATTTCTCAGTAGCTGCCACTATGCTTTTGGTCGTGCGACCGTAAGTCATATTCGGCCTCAACAGGTAGATGATGTGATAGAAAAACACATCATTAATCTTTGTGAACTGAGAGATGCTATTCTCCAGCCTCAATTCTGGGTAGTACTCATATATTTTGACCTGGGGCCAAACTCCACTTCGCATCAGGCCTGGGTAGAATCTCTCTGATGCTGCAGCGTAGACAACATAGGAGTTCATATAGAATCTTCCCGTTGTAAGAAATTGTTGAAGCTATTCAGAGATTGTGCTGCTTATTATTTCTCCCCAGCAAAAGCGTTGATCGGGCACGTTCTTGTTCATGGTCTCTAAGTATCGCAACATCCATTTATGGAAAAAGTGGGCGTCAGGAAGCCCAAACACTCTGCTCAGGAATGTGATAGTGTCACTGAGCTCCTCTGAGAAGTCACTGCGGTGGATGGTTTGAGGCCATCGGGTCACCACCTTTTTATTTTTCAAATAGACCTCATTCATCAGCTGCATACACTGATCTTCGTTATCATCCCAGGCCTTAATACAATCCTCTCGGCTGACGGCCACAAAGTGCCGGTGATGAGGGATGCCGAGTATTATTTCGAAGTGGCGGGCAGTGAGGTTAATGATGACCTCGCCCTTATCATTCATGACACACCTTGTGTCCTTGTTGTAGCACCGGCGATCACCATCATGAATTCATTGTTGATGGTGCTTGATCGATTCCCAAATGAAGTGTAGGGCACTCCTTGCTCGGTTTGTCCATCCATGGACTTCTTGTTACCTTCTGAGTTCTGACCCAAAATTCCTCCATATCAATGTGACCCAACTCTGAGTCCCTGATATCTAGGTCGCATTCAGCCTGGGAGTCAGGCATCCTGACCCTCTGATACTTGTATTTCATCTCTTCTTCTGTAAGTTTGGCCTTGCCTTTGGATTTGGTAGGTCTCCTGCTTGATGTAGACATATGTTCTTTCGAGCTTAGTTACTGATCTGCACGAAGAAGAAGTGAGACCCAATCCAAAAAGGTTGTATTAGCCATTTGACCTTCCATTGAAATGTTAACAGAAGAAAGAGTTAGTGATTTTGAGGCTCAGGGCGCAGGGCGCATGAAAGCTATAGCTTACAGGGCTAAATAGGTAAGGCGCACAGAAAAGAGGTGTTGCAAAGGTTAAATTAGCGCCAAAGGCGCATGGTGCATGGAGACTGCAGGGTACATTTTGCAAAGGGTGCATGAAGATTTGGTGCTATAAAGAGACAGGTTGCGCCAAAGGGGCATGATCATTTATGTTGCATGAATATTTGGTGCGCTAAAGAGACAGGATGCGCCAAAGGGGCATAGATCATTTATGTTGCATGAATATTTGGTGCGCCAAAGGTGCATGTATCTTTTGTGTAACATGAACTTTTCATGCGCCAAAGGCAACTTGGCGCGGCACACGGAGGGTTTGCACAACATGAATGTTTTTGCGACGAGGAAAGCGCCTGCGCCTTTATAACTTCATACTTGGCGCAGATTAAGCCGGTGTTGCGCAGATGCGGGGTGCGCCTTGAGGGGCGCATGTTAATGCGATGCAGCAAGGAAGGTTGGTGCACCAAAGAGGGCGCAAGGCTAGTGCTTGCATCATGTGAAGGAGGTGCACCTTGAGGGCGCAAAGGTATTTGATGCAACAAGCATGATGGGTGCGCCATTGGCGCGGATTTTATTCATGTTGCGAGGGGGACAGATGCGCCAAAGGGAAAAACAGAGTTTTTTACATGGTTTAGCCTCTCCTTTATCCTTTCTTTTCCAAGATTGTTTGGGAAATAAAATGGTTTAATCCAAAGGGATTCAGACCATGCTTTTAGAAGAACTTCCTCTACCAGCAGATCTGGAAAGAGGGGGAGGAAAATGGAAAGACAAAAAAGGGGGGGGCTAGATCAAAATTTCAATATTTCCAAACTAAAACCAGACCACCAAGCACACAAAGAACCAAAAACGTAAAACACACGAGAGAGATAAGAACCTCTTACCTGGATAAATAGTAAAAACGTGCACACGGGTCCACAACGCGTTGAAAACGACAGGCGAGTCTTTGGTAGGCTCGAGAGAATAGAAATCACGTGTTTTTGTGTCCGTGATAATGACATTTGTGGGTGCGCAAATGCATATATATATATATATATATATATATATATATATATAAGTCAACAATAAATGCGCCACCAACTTTGTAAAGGGCACATGAAAGTTTCTGTCGACATAGAAAAGCATGAGCCATTTGGCGCATGAAAGCATCTTCCAGCATGAAACTAAGTGCGCCCTTTGCGCACACCAAAAGTGGTGTCGACATGATATTATGCGCGCCTTAGGTGCACCAAAAAGTGGCGCAACAAAGGGGTTGCTAACACGAAGGTGCATGCGCCTTGGCGCACGCAGGGAAGACTCAACATATCAAGGCACACCAAAAGGTGTGTTGACACAATAAAATACGCGCCAAAGGTTTTAGATGGGGTGCACCAAAAAGTGATGTTACACAGCAATTCCATGCACCCAACCAAAAAAGACCAAAAAGACTAAGTTCGGAAAACCAGATTTCCCGGAAAAGGGATTTTGTAACATTCCAAATGCAAGGGATCTCTAATGAGGGATCGGGACAAAATTTTCGGTATGGTTATCGGTAAAATTGCCCTTGTCAATTTTACGGGATAACAAAAGTGAAGGTGATTGTTGTGGTATATTTGATTGGTACTATTACATGTCGAAAACCAGGATGGGTCAACCATACTTGTCATATCCTAAAATATTGTGGGGGTATAAGAATACCCGCAGAATAAAGGATGGACAAAAATGGAAATTCTTAGAGACTAGCTCTTCACGTTGGGTTCACCAATTTGTACGACAAAAAATCAACACATGACCTTCTTCACACCTAACCTCCCGAGGTCATGCCGAGATAGCTGGTGTGGAATTGAAATGGGAGTGAAAGTGATGGTGATGACCAAGCTAATTGGGCAACCTTATGTCTTCAACACACAATAATGAAATATGTGAATCTAAGGCAAAGAATGCTCTCCTAACCTAAAGGGGTGTGATGGTATGGTTTGATATGATAGCTACTCGAGAGACTCCAATCGATGTCTAGTTCAACCGAGATTCTATTGATTGGTTGTGGAATATGTGAAAGTAACCTACAGGTGCCTCGTATGGGTTTCCAGAAAAGGTCATGGAAATTGAGACAAGAGATGTAGTGGAGTTGCAGAACTAAGGGTGATTTTCTGGTCTTGTCCAGAAAGTCTTAGCCTGATTGATTGCTATATTCAACAATGAAAGCTGTGTAATAATATCAAGTGGAAGTGGTGAAGATATGAATACTAGTGTGCGTAAGCTAGTGTCAATATCTAACTAACTAGTAGGCCTATTGGGTTATGGGACCTGTGGGTCACAACCAAAGACTCATTGAGGTTGAGGCCCTTATATGGTCATGCATGCAATCAAATCCTATTTCCAGGAGCAGTCCAAAAGTCATAGGCCTGATTAGCAGCTATGTTCAATGTCTCTAATTGTCTTACTTTCTCTGCATATGTGGCGGGTGTGCGTAAGATTGTTAAGTGCAAACTTGTGTCAATGTCAATTATTAGCTCTGGCCCGTTGGGTTGTGGGACTAGAGGATCGCAACTATAGGTCTTTTCTTGTTGCGGACCATTGATGGTCATGCAAGATGAATTGATTTTTTTTCAGTAAATAAACTATCTATCAAAGGAAATCTAAACTATATTTTTGGTGTTTTCTCAATATATTAGAACAAAGCAATAAAACAAACTAATCTATGGAAATAAATATTTTTGTGCTTTTCTAACTTTTCAGACAATGCATCTAATCTAATAAGAAAATTAAAACAAATAAATATCTTGATGTAGCTAGATATATATGCAAATGTGTAAATCTAAACCTAAGATCTATTCTAATTCAACCAAAATCTTTCCAACCCTACCTATGAAGTGAAGAACAAATCATGATTCTAACAGAGCTATTGTTCCCCCACAACTTCCCTGGCAATATTAAAGAGAAAACCTCCTATTGATTTGATCTACTTGCAATTATATGACTAATTGAAATGAATTGTTTCTCTACTGTATTTGATATGCAATTGACAATTTGATAAAACAAAGCAAACAAATACACAACTCCAACTCCGAAAGAGCAAGAGATTTAGAAAATCCAGTAGTATGAGTATTTGTCCCCTCAGTTCTTTCCTTTCTTTCTCTGAGTGTTCATGTGAGTCCAAGGATTGGGAATGCAAAGAACAACAACAAGAGGATGGCGCTTGAGTGATGACAGCTTGGAAGCAATTTGGACGTAATGCAGGTAGAAGAAAGATAGCACAAGAGATCTGAACTTGGCTATGTAATTCCTAGCAAGATTATGACAACACAACAATGCAAGATACAAAAATTCTCAAGCCTTTTGCTTGAATAAAAGCATGGAATATATAGGAATGAAGGATAGAAGGTTACTTCATGCACAAGGAAATGAAGAGTCGGTTAACTCATTAAATCTATTTAAAAATAGAAGGAACAAGGAGAACCAAGCAAATGAAGCTATTTTTACCAAATTCGGCTCATGGATGCGCTAAAAAGTAAACTTAAGTTTATCATCGCACGTAATTTCTCACATGAAGATTCTAGAAAAATCAATTAGGACCATCGCCTGTAGGGTGGCGGTCCACAGCATCAAGGCCAAAACTAGCGCAATGAGCAACGGGGAGATGGAAGAATGTAAGGAAAAGTTAAGCAAGGCTATTTAGGCTACAAATGGGTTTTTAGATCTCGAACACCTTCTTGAAAGGATTTTGATTCATCAACGGGAATTTTATAACCATTCTCCCAATGACAATGTAGCATGTGTAATTTTGGGTGCATACAAGCACCACAACAGCCTACTATCCGGATGTATTGATGAGAGCACACAACAAGACATGGCTTATGCCTTGTTTGAGATAGTGGAAGGTTTAGATTTATTGTATCCCTTCTTCTTCCTATCCACCATCATCCATTTCTCTTTTCCCTCTTCCACTGAAATTGGAATAACCACTTCAATGGACTTGATAGGGATGTGACCCATAGGAAGAGGGGTGAAGCATAATTTATCTTTTAATCAACACCTTGAATGGTAGAATCTAGAGGTTGTTTCTTTGTATTGTTCATAGAATCTTCCATGGCGGTTGGGGGCATTAGTTTCCAAAGCCGAGACTAAATGTGGATTGATTTTTATATTCTCTCGGTATATAATCCTTCCACCATGCAGGTTTGGTATTTCATTTAGAATGTTCACATTCTTTTGTAATATGACTAGTTTGGAAGCAAATCCGACATCTAAAAGCAAGTCCTTCATAGTCTAACCTCTGTACCCATAGTCTTTCACCGATCTACAGATTGATTTCTACTGGTAGGGCTTGAGAGGTATCAATATCTACAAGGATTCGAGCATAAGTAGTATGGGTTTGAATAGAGGTCTTATCATCAAATTTTACACATGAGCCTAGAGTATCCCCTATAGCAATCAAACAAGATCTGTTCCAAAGCTGAAGCAGGACTGACAAGTGAACCCAAACCGGGTAGGTATCAAAAGAGTATTTTAAAGGATCAAAAGATAGATACCATGGCTTGGACATGAGCCCATGTTCACCCCAAACCCAATGTTGGTTAAAAATTAAATCCCTATCTTCAGGGGTTTCAAATACAACAATAAAATATGCTTTAACACAAGGATAAAGCTTGATCTTACCTTGTATCATTTCCCTCCATCTTTGTGAAATCTAGTCATGGAGTTGAGAAATTTTAGGCCATAATTTTTGAAACCTACATATGAGACCCAATTGAGAAATATTTTCCTCCTCTTTGAGAACCTTTTGAAGCAACACCTCTCCAATTTTTAGTGTCAAGGTCTCCTATGAGGGTTTCAATAGCTTGTCGGTAGTTTTGAATATCTTATCTGCGCATGGCCATTATCTCTCTGCCTGACCACCACATCAAAAGATTTGATGTTCCCTTGATTGTCGTTGGTAATAAGGTTGGTTTTCTCTAGTCTCGTTAGCGTTAGAGTTTTCCCTTGATCCACTATCACCAAATTCGGAGCCATTGACACCACCGCTAGGTTTCAAGAGTTATTCATAGGAGAAAGAGTTACGTTTTGTGACAGATTCTTTATGTTAATACTCCTTGGGAGGGTAATAAAGTAGCATATATTTTGGCCAACTAGGCTTTGGATCAAGAAAAGTTTCATGTCATAGGTCATATTCCTATAGGGTGGTCTACGGAGAAAAGCCAAGCATTTCACTGAATCCTTCATTTGGATGAATCACAAGGATGACTTCTTCTTATTGTACTATGCTTTAAGTTGTTATCATGGTATCTCTAAGGATGCTTCCTGGTGTATTAGTTACACTACTTGACACTGTATCTACTTAAAACATGTTTCTTGTTGATTAATAGAAGTAATAATTTTCTTAAAGAAAATCATCAATATTGGATTATCTCAATCGAACTCCTATATCTATTGGGAGGGTTCACATCTCTCTCCATAAATAAATTGGATTATCTCAATCGAGCTCTATATCTATAGGAATTACATAGTTGAAAAGGATATTTGTGTTGTTTTATCAATATACAAATCTCACAGGGTGGATTGGGTTGATCAATATGTGGTAAGCTAGTCACCATAATCTTTGTTTTAGTAAATGTAGGCCACCAAAATTCAATTGGGTGAGCCTTAGGTTCCGAACCATGATGAATCCTTAAAATTTGCTTTAAAATCATTTTAAATTTATGATTAATTGATACTTCGACCTTTCGTCTAAAATAATTTGAGTTTTGCAGACCGATTATTTTTCATTTTTCATCAAGATATCTGTTCAGCGAATACCTATGAAAAAGGTTTTTTAAAAAACTTTTCCGAGATGTCACTTCAACATCTCCTTGAAATTTTCATTGTCATTTTGGTTAACCAAGCTTCCTTAAGCTCCCACTTTGAACAATATTTGAAATGTGGGATGCATGGATTTTGGAATAAGGGAAAAATAACAAATTCCTCAAAACATCACATGAATTTTTGAAGTAACCTATAAGACCATTACAATCACTAAGAAAATGGATTGTTACCAAAATATCTTAGGAAAATAATGTAATGTACAAAAATACAAAAACAAAAGGCAATATTATTTAGAAAAAAATAGGAAAAATTTTAGTGGTGAATTTTTGTAATCTTGCAAAAATCGAGGATTATGGAAATTCGAATTGGTGAATATTCTGTGATTCGCAGCTGACTTATTCACCAAAAAATTCGACTAAAATGTCCCTTATACTATTCATTTCTCCTATATTTTACACATATATAAGATCTTATGAATGTAATTTGCCACCATTTTGAATCATTTCATGTGCATATTCACCAAAGTAAACATAAGCAACCCCTCAACCGTCCAAGTCTCGAGCCGTCCCAAACCTAAGTCATCCAACCCCTCATCCGTCTAACCCTAAGCCATCTAACCCCCTTAGTTGTCCAACTCGAGCATCCCAACTCCTCGGCCATCCAACCCTGAGCCGTCTAACCCTTGGTTGTCCAACCCCTAACTTGTCCAACCCATTAGCGTGCCAACCATGAGCTGTCTAACCTTGAGCCATCTAGCCCGTCAAATCGGTTGTCTAACCCCTTAGCCATCTAACCCCTCAACCATCCAACCCTCGACCGTCCAACCCCTCATCATCTAACCCCTTAGTTGTCCAACCACTTAGTCGCCCAACTTCTTAGCCATGAGTCGTCCAACCCTTAGTCGTCAACCCTTTTCCGTTTAACCACGCAGATCCATCCAAGCCTTTTCTGTCCAACCCTTTACCATCCAACCACTACTATCTAACCCTAAACCATCCAATCTCAGAGCCTTCAAACATAAGAGTCGTCCCTAAGCAGTCATGGATACTAGAAATCAGGGTAAGAAGGTTACAAATTCAGCTAGTTCAAAAAAGGGTGCAAATACTTTGCTTGGCTATTTTGGAAAATCACAAAAATGAAGGGGGTTTCTACATCAGCTAAAAATATCGGTATGTGGCATGTGCTATTTACAAGTTATTTAATCTTACAGTATTTAATAATTATGTTTTTCATACTCATTCTTGGAACTCTTTGTACTCTATGTAAAAATTTAACTATAGATAAAATTAATACTATATATGTAACAATTTTATAGAATTATATGCAGAAGTTTCAGAAATTTCTTCACAAAATAATCAATTTAAAGATATTGATGATCCATTATATGTTGAGGAAAACATTTGTCCCTTGATGACATAGAAGTATAAGAAAATTCATCAAATTCTCATGATACACCGGTAGAGGTAGCTTACTACTCCAAGGTCTATTTCTAGAAAAAGGAGACATGAGAATCAAGATATTCCTTCTGAGATCCTAGATGTAGAAGTTGAACCCCAAGAAAAAAAAATCAGAAGAAAGAGGACAAACTAGACAATTGGAAGGAAATTCTAGTTCGAATGGGCTGTAAAATATCCATTTATTGAACATGTGTACATTGAAAATGGTAATGATGTTCCAACACAATGTCAATGAAAAATATGTGGTTGGAAATAGGGGAAGGATCACATGATGCAACTCAAGATGGGAAAAATTAAAAACATTGTGGGAAAATATACATTTCCCAAAAGAAAAAGGAAGGTAGCATAGTCGAACACATAAATGGAGAGACACAAAAGAGTGTCTACATGTCAAATACATAGAATAATATGAAAAGGAAAAAAATGTATGAAATATGTAAATGAAAATGTGGGACCATACTAGCAAGATTGAGCAAAGCTATGGAGGTAGAAATGCATGCAAAAAGTATTCAGTTTGCTACCATATTCCATATATTGAAAAGGGGAAGACCAATGTCATATTTTAGAGAAAATAAAATTTTGTATCAGGTTATTGGTCTATAGAACGTTCCTCAATCTCATTGTTCAGATACCAACAGCTAAGAAATTGCAAAATGTCTATCTCTGGTAGAAAAGGAGGATTTGAAACTATGTGTTCAAAAGGAAAAGTATATTTCCCTTTCAATAGATGAGGTTACTAGTAGTGGATAATACTTCATGGATTTGTATTCATGTTTACACATTTGCTAATGAAATAAGAACTCCACACCTCTTAGAAATTCATAAAATGACTGAGAATTGCAATTCTGAAAATATTTATAAATTGGTGGTCTCAAATCTGAAGGATATCACCGAGAATGGATGACTTTTCCATTACAAAAAAATTAGTTTGTGTCAAAACTGATGGTGCAATTGTAATGAGAAGCCATAAATGGTCTCTCGCATTAGAATTGCATACAATCAAGTTTCTCCGTATATGGTTGTTTTCCATTATATGGCCCACATAATGAATCTGGCTTACAAAATTGTGAGCACATTTGAAAATGTAGCTAGAGTGGAGGAATTGATACATGATTTGCATGATTATTATTCTAGCAGTCCAAAGATATTTTAGAATTTCATAAATTTGCAATAAGACAATAGAGGGAAAAAATCCTCTCAAATATGTAGATACCAGATGGATATCTATGTATGAACCTTCCTGTAGAATATTTGATGAATATCCTTCATTGATAGGATTTATGTATAAATACCATAGGGATGTAGATAAAGCTAAAGATCTATTGTGTCGTCTAATAGACATAGAAACTTTACTCACACTCTGTGGTATTTTTCCCATATTGAGGGAGCTTAATATCTTAATTAATCATGCACAAGATAGTTCTTTCTACATAAAAACTTCATAAGACTCTAGAAGACGTGTGTGCTTGGAGTCTAGAAAGTTTATATATTTCTTATGGGAGTTTTCAAGGTGCTGATTTTGAAAACTGGAATGCATTGACAGATTTGAAAAATCCCAGTGCTTCTTAAAATACAATATACATGATCATTTGTGTATAACAACACATGGAAAAGAGATTCCACTTCATATGTTCCAAAAAAGAGTTGATATGGTTGTCTCAGAAATAGAAGAAGTAAGAGTGACATAAAATTTATATGATGCAGTATTAATGGAAACTAGGAATAAGTTGAGAAAGATCTCTAAATCGTTAGCTAAAGAGATCCGGGAAAGATTCAAAAATGATAAAATACTTGAAGCAATGGGATTTGTAAATCCATAGTTTTGGAATTTGTTTGGCAGTAAACCTTATACATATATCAGTCCTTTATTTGTCAAAAACATGAGTGATCTAATGACCATTTCTCCAAGACTGAAGAGATAAATAGAGTTTCTATAGAAGGTATTTTACAAAGAAAAATACTTAGTTCCCAGTCAATGGATTTTGCTAATACTATGATACGATAAGTTCAGCTTCTACAAAACCCACAGGATTATGGTGCCATCAAAAGGATTTGGAAGGATATTTATTATAGTAGTATTCTAAGTGAATATTTGAGCAAGTATATTAAGTTGTATGAACTCTGTCAAACAATGATTTTTGGGTTCTATGGAAGATGAGAGGGTTTTCAGTGCACTATCATTTTTAAAGTCAAAATTTTGAAACAGATTGGATAGGAATCTAGAAAGTTGTATGAGGTTGTATGTATCATGTTACTCAATGGATTCTTTTCCTTATGATAGAGCACTCGCATTATGGAATTCACTAGTAGAAATAAGAGGAGTTAGTAATATTCTTCCTGACCTAGGGGATCGAGACACATCCACAGATCATGCTACAATTGATTTCCAAGACACGAATGAAAGTGTTGATCTAGGACTATTCCAATTCACATAGATTTCATTACAATAATTTGATGTAATAAATTATAACTATTGATGTATTTCATACAGAGATTACAACTTTCAATAAATGTAATATTATATTTGTCTTTATTTGATCCATTGCCATTGGAACAATGTCACTATCATTTTCAATTATCCCATTTATTTTTTATATTTGGTTTTCAGACTGAAATAAGGAAATATTTGTATTTTATATCATTAATTGATTTATTTTACATCTGCAAGAAATCGAAACGTAAATATTTTAAACAAACAAAATCAAGTAAATTTAAGCAACATTTACGTAAACAAAGAAATAGAAACATCATTTGTATTATGTAGAAATCGAATAACAATATATAGTTACAATTCCAATTTCCAAAGTACTCTTGAAATCATTCTCTCATGTGGCGGATTACTTTATGAAGAAAATTACAAATTCATAAAGCATTGTCGGCCAATACAATTCCAAAAAGGGGGTTGTCAATACATTTCAAAGCTTTCGGAAAAGTTCTGTCATATAAGGACACATTACGAGGTCATCCTCTTTTCTACCTATGATTCTGAATCATAGTTGTCCTTACGTCTGCCACATGGAATAAAAACAAAAAAGGGCTGGCCATTATCTTTTAATTCCTACGCCAATGTCGAATTGTGACAACACACATGTCACATGGTGAACTTAACTAACATATTGAATTTTTTATGTTGCAAGAGAAGCTTGATAATTTTATTGTGTAAGAGTTGGAGGAATATTTCATTTTTTTATAGATCTATCTACTATAACTCCTTATGCCTGCAAATATCATGCTACGGTATTGATATTTTCAAGAATATTCTGCTCCTCCCTCGCTACATCTCCTGCTAACAAAAGTGTTGCATCTGTGTCTATCTTTTCCTTCAATAAGACTTTTGGATCCATCTTATTCTCCTTGATTATCCTTCTCAATGTATTATTTTGTTTATTTATTACTATGAGTTTTTCCTTCAACTGTACAAATGAATTCAAGGATTTTGCGGGCATTCTTCAAATGTGCTTCAAATACAACTACTTCTTTCTTTAAATTTTCATATTTTTCCTACAAAATAGAAATATTAAATTTTTAGTCTATTAGATAAGTTAAAAAAATATATTGCAGTGCTTATAATATTAGGATTTTGCATGTAAAACTTAAAGCCCACTCACCACAACTTTTTCTTTTTCTACATTTGCTATTAAAACATTTGTCTTGTCTTTAGCCCATTTGTTGTAGTAAGCATGTGCTTCAACATTCATATTCTCCAACTTGTTTAACATTATGTCTATAATTTCATCATTGTAATTATTAGTATATGAAATTGTCCTTGACTGAGCTTTGTTTAGCAAAACATCTTGCCTTGCGGTTGGCTCTCTATGGAAGTGAACAATGAATGCCTTTGAGTGTGATTATGGTATCTTGTATTTATTTCTTTTATCAAAATTTTAGCTCTCCTCTCCCAAGACCGCACCAAATCCACATCGACATTACAACCTCTTGAATTTTTTCCCCCATACTATATGATATCAGATTTTCTAATATAAAATGTGTCTTTTCATCATCTATTTGTGGAGTGTTTCTTGGAGGAGGAGGAGAGTCACTATCTTGTACTTCATGCACATTTTTTGTGGTTGTGGTTGAGGCGGAGTAGATTGAATCATATCATGGGTGTCAAAATAGTTACCCTTGTCAACATTGCCAGTATCAAAGCCCAAATACTCCTCATCAAGGGAGATGTTGTTGAAAAGATGTGAGGTCGTTACACTTAAAATACCACCTAGTAAGAGTCCAGAAATTCTGTGGTTGCAGATGAACTGTTCCAGCTGATTCTGTAGGAAACCTTATATTCTTGCCTGAAGATCTTCTTTTGTTTGGACTGTATGTGTTGGTGGTATTGGTGGCCTCCTTGCAAGTGGAATGTTCTTAGAAGCCATATTACCTGCAAGAAGCAAACAACAAATTGTTAGAAAATTATCATTATACGATTAGGCCTTGTAAATGCTAAAAATTTGTAATGAAACAAAACATGTTAAATATTAAATATTACAATTTACCTTGCATGTTGGAGATGCAAACGTGACATTTCAATCTTGACCATCATAATGAGTTTGATCTTCATCACCAGTTTCAGTAGTTTCTGAATACAATAAATGTAGAAAAGAACAAAGAGAAATATTAAAATACAGTACTACCTACATAATCTATATTAGTTGTTTGAATTAGTTAATTATATAAAAATAAAACTTCATACATGTAGTTAAATGTGATGGTAGACGTGATGCACATACCAACCCCCTAGGTCACTTTTGACGAGGAGCTCTTACTGGTGTTGATTATGTTGAATCCATGTCAGAATCAACAGAGACCTCTGCAGGGGCTTTACCTCAAGCAATTGCCTCCTTATGAGTTGTTGCAGCTATAATTCTTCTCTGCAAAAGAAAATCTTACAATTATTATTTTATTGAAAAATATTGAATTTGAAATCGTTATAACAAGAAAACTGTAAAAGTAACTATTACCTGTTGTTCTTCAAGACTAAGACCAATCATTTTATCATTAATTGTAGTTGGAATTTTAGCTTTCTGAAATTCGTAGAATGCTTCATGATAGAAAGCAAGAATATAATTGCAACAAGAGAATACAATCTTGGATTTATCATATTGATTGACATTGTGGGCACGAGAGACATATGTTTTTATTCGGTTGGAAAAATATGTGCACCAATCGAATTGTTGACCTGCTAGTGTCCGTAATAAATATTGAACTACCTAATACGGAATGTCATAGTTTTCCTTGTAATACAATCATGGCCTGAAAAAGTGATGCAACTGCAAGAAAGAATTGGTTTGTAATACCTTGTAGAAGAAGGCCTCTTGATGAATGATTAAGAGGAGCTGTAATAATAGACAAAAAAATTTAGAGGCTTGGGTGGTGGACTAATGTTAAGAGAAAAATCATTTGAAAATAATAAACTTACCATCAACTTGCACATTGTAATGAGACTCCAAAAATTTTTTTCTTCATTTGTAAGGACAACCTTTGTAGTAACGAGTGGCTTATTTTTGAATGGTAACCTAGTTAACCGATGTATGTCTACGGGCTCAATTGTGAAAGAAATTTGACGACGTATCGATGCATGAGGAGAACAAAAATTGTCCATCATTCTCGTTGTAAGAGGTGAGAAGGTAATCAAGGACTGAAGTATCAGTATCAAATTGGGGCATGTCCACAAGCCCGGTAAATTTTGATTTTTTGAGCCATTCCTTTTGTGCGTATTTTACTTTCAGTAGGGCTACAATTTATGGGCACATGAGGTTTTTGTATTGGAATTTGGGTGTAGGAGTAGATGTGGTGCTTTTCATTGTTGAAATTTGGGAGAACTTTGAAGATTAGAGAGCTCAAAGCACTAGAAATTTTCGTAGAAAAGTGAATAAATGAACCTTGTAGGGGTATTTATAGGGGTCTAAATGGTTCAAAGGAAACATGGTAGAAAAATATTGGCTAGCCATGGTGGCCACCCAACCCATGTTAGATGGATGACCAACCCACTCGACCAATCAAAACATCCAACCATTAGTCATCTAACCCCTCAACCCATCCAACCCACCCGTCTAACCCTTAGCCACTAAACCCCTTAATCTCCCAACCCACCCATCAAACCCTTAGCTATCCAACCCTCAACCATCCACCCCACCTGTCCAACCCTAGACCGTCTAACCCTCAACCATCCAACCCCTAGCCATTCAACCCCTCAACCGTCCAACACACTCGTCCAACCCTTAGCCATCTAACCCTCAACCGTCCAACCCACCCATCCAACCCTTAGCGTCAACCTAACCATCCAACTCTTAGCTGCCAACCCTTAGCCACCCAACCCACCTATCCAACCCTTAGTCACCCAACCCTTAGCCGTATAACCCCTCAATCATCCAACCCGCCCGATCAACCCTTATCCGACCAATCCATCAATTATCCAACCTACCCATCTAGCCCTTCACCGTCCAACCCTCAACTATCTAACCCTCTTGTCTAACCCTTAGCCATCCAACCCCCCATTGAACCAACCTTCCCATCCAACCCCTCAATCATCCAACCCGCCCATCTAACCCCTCAACCATCCAACCCTCCCATAAAACCCTTATCCATCCAACCCCCACCCATCCAACCCCCACCCAACCAACCTACCATCCCAACCTTCCTAGCTAACTTTGCTTGCGACCTACTTTTTGAAACCAAGGAGAATTTCTCTCTACGAAATCACCTTTGCCATGATTTTTTTTTCAGAAATTCACCAACAATTTGAAAGTCAATTTTTGAGATTCACCACAAATTCTAAATTAATTTTTCAAAGAGGTCTTCTTAAAATAAACCATGTCGATTGGTTTCATAGTGGAGGACCTTTTGTGATTGTTTGGAATGCTATATAAAAGTGCAAGATGTAAAAATTATTTTGGGACCCAATGAGGGAATATTCATCATACAAGATGTAAAATGTAATTATGTCCCCACCCCTAAGAGGGAAATGTTGTGTAAGGTTAGAAGAGCATGGTATTGAGAATTTTATTGAGTATTGCACTTTATAATTCACAACTCAAAAACAAAATGCAAAGTGCAATTAAAATATTGATCCCCAAAACTGGACATGTGTCATCATTCCAATATAAGTCGTTGGGAAAGGAAGTCAATCATGTAGTTTTGGAACTCTTTTGGTTACAGGAAAAGTGTAAAAATATTTCCAAACCCTAACTCCCACAAAATGAAAACACGTGGACGAATCACATTTAAAAGGGAAAAAGGTGGATCAAATGTTCCGCCATTAATGCAATTAACACACTTAAAACAAAGGTTTAAAAAATTGATTGATTGTTTTGATCCTCATGATTGCGAGATGAAGAATTATGAATCCCTAGGATCGTGAATTTTCATTGTGATAATGGAAATTGATTATGGAGGCGAGATGATTAAATCAAGGAAGTTGAGAATTTGGGTGCTATTTTCTCCGCTTCATATTCTTCACTTACATCAAGGCAAGTGGTTTTGAAGGTCACCCATTCATGTTGCCCAGGTACCTAGATGATAAATGGGCCCTCCTAGAAATTTCAAAGTAACCGATAGTGGTAGACAAACTAATTGTAGGAAATCATAAAACCAATATTAAGTTTCTTATCAAGGTAAAAAGATATTCATGCCCAAAAATTACAAAATCAAAACTTTTGGAGGAATAAATGAACGAGTATTATTTGGAAAATTTTGAGACAAGACCCATATATGAAATCGGATGGGCTATAAGTTCGAGCATGAGCCTCATTTTAAATAATATTGGATGAATTATAGGGATGAGGAGGAGGTTAGATTGAGGGATTTCTCTAGGATGACTCTCAGATAGATTATTGACTTCAAAATTGTATTTATTCCTCAAGGGTTGAATGATGGCAAGAAAGCAAACAGTGGGCCAATACTATCATGATAAGAAACTTGAGTCATTACCAATTGCACCTTTATATTGGGATGAAGTGGAATCAACTATATTACATGCTAGGATAGATAATGTAATGAGGAGAACATTATCTTGGTTAACAATGAAGGGTATGGACTTATCTCTTCAAAATACAAAAGTGCTAAATGAGTTCAGGGATTTGGGAATTTTATATGGAGATCTCCCTCCTTTAAGAGAAGGATTTGATAAAATTGATCCATTGGATGGAAAATCCCCTCAATTACAATCCAAAAGGACAACTTCAGGGATCATTGATGAATGGATTACTGCCACTAGTAGGACAAGCACATCCATGTCAGTTTTAACCTAAAAGGTTGAAGGGATGCTTTTGAAAGCAATGCAAGATGCCCCCATCACTCAAGCAATCCCATTATAGACCAAGGGAAAAAAACACTTTAAATCCTAGGACTCGAGGGTAACTCCCCGGGTCACCTAGTGGAGGAAAAAGAATGAAAGGATTCATAGAAAATATTCATCCTCAACTCAGGGTACAAAGTGATAAGGAAAAGGAAGAGGCCGATGTCAAATATTTTGAAATAAATACTAAAAGGGACAAGGTAATACCTCTATTGGTGAGAGACATAGAAGATTTAGGAAGTGAAATCCTCCCTACCATAAGGAAACATATTCATAAAAATACAAAGCTAGAAGTGATTGAACTTACGCCATTGACTAAAGATCGGAGATTCTCATTAAAACATTGGCGAAGCATGTAGTTATGGAATAACCAGAGGAAGGTGCCCCCTTTACTTCATCAACACCAATAAAGACCACAATTGCAACATTAAATCATGTAGGGTTTATGTCGGTTAAATTATGGAAGAAAGGGTTGTTGATTTTCCCATAAGTAGTCAACCCATGTAAATCGGGAAGAACAAGAACAAAAGGTGCAAGAGGTTGTCTAATTAGAAGGGTAGGAGGTTGCCAAAGCCACACCAACTCAAGAAGAATGAGTGAATTTACTAATTAAAATGGAAGAAATAGATGAGACCCCTACACCATATTTTTCTAGTTTTAAACTTGAGGCACCCATAGTGGGGGGATAATATGTTTCTCCAAAGAAAATTAAAATGGTAGAGAGTCCTCAACCACACATTAATAAATCAGGTATAAAGGCTCTAAGTGTTTAAGTTAAAAGTGTAGTACCAGGTAAGAGAGGAGGAACCGATAAGTCATAAGGTTACAAGTGAACCATCCCAAGAAGTTATTATTTCCATAGAACATTAGCCTCGGAAGGAGGTAGATCTGCAAAAGTTGAAGAACCTCCCAAGAGTGCAAGCCCTAATAAAGAGGTTTTTATAGAAACTGCAAAAGTAACTACCAGTCTAATAGAGAGTAGATACAAGGAAGATACACGACTTGGTGACAAGATCCAGGAATTATTCATTGAGTCTCAAACCGAGGAACAAAATGAAGAGAAGTTAGAATTGGAGGTCTTGCATTTTGAGCACAAGGAACAAATAGTGGAATCAAAATATTCACATGTAGTAATGCCAGATTACAGCAACCCCAAATGACCACATCTAAGGACATAGTGGTATTTTTTTAACCACAAAAACCTACACAACAATGAGAAAGTGAGGGAAATAATCTGAAAGATGGATGGTTAGGAACACTCCTACCAATAAAGGAGAAGGAAATAATTTAAGTAGAAATGATGGATATCGAGAGTATTTTGTTCTCAAAACCTGTAAAATCTCCCAAAAAGGCTAGAATCCTTACCAAGACTCATGTAGATCAGAAAGGATTTATAAATTTGGAGGTGGCTACCCCACATGAAGGTAAATTGAAGAGTGAGATTGCACTAAGTGACTACCAAGTCACACATATCCCACTAGGGAAGCCTACCAGAGAAAGCTTGAAGCATGATGCCACAGTAGTTGTTGGGGGCTTGATACAAAAAAATGATGACGAAAAGGATACAAAGAAATAACTATAAGAGAAAATTGAAACATTGTCAAATCATGCACAAAAATGGATACAACTCTCTATGGACAGATAGGAGATTGCTATTGCTATAACACCAATTTTTTTGAAAGAAGATGACAGAGCTAGGGAAATAATTGGTGTTGTAGACATATGGAAAGAGGAATTATATGAAAAAGGGAGTGAGGGCATTAAAGACACTGTGATATGTTATAACCAACTAAAAAAATTATCAAATGATGCAAAAAACAACTTGACAAATGTGGGGATGAATTTCACTACTACGGGAGGGAATCCTTCCCAAAATGGAGGCACTAAATCAATGGGATGATCAGTTGGTGGAAGAGGAAAAATTATTTCTCCTTTGGAGATGGGAATACAATATACTTATGAGGGAGCTATCAAGTTAAGAATGAGAAGTCCGAATTAGATCAATGAAATAATCCATTTAGAAAGAGAAATGACATAAGATTATATTGATAATCTTGACAATTGGCTAGGGAAAATTATAACACAAGATAGATTCACTTATGGATATTGGGGCATAGAAAATTTAATACAATCTTTTAATTAAAACATCAATGGAGAATATGACACTATGGACCCAATATTCAATTATGACACTATTCATAAGTTTGCTTGTCTAGAGCAATACATAACCAAATTATCAAAGAGGATAAAAAGCGTAGAGTTATAAAGCCAAAGTTTGAGGGTTTACTAATAGGACAAGGTTTGATATTGATGTTCTATTTTAGTCTTGATCAAGAATCTATCACCTAGATATTCCACATATTTGATACATATCGGGAAAGGGTGTCTCAAACAAAGGAGGATGATATCAAGGAACTTTAAGATGATACCAATATGTCTAAACAAACTTAGGCTTGTTCCTTAAAACTTTCTAATTTTCATCAAGTTTTTTCTTATTCTTGTACCCATTAAATTTTTTACTCTTTGAATTTTGTAAATTCCAAATTATATATGGCATGATGTATTAAAATTTAAATTCAAACAATATGATAAATAGACAAAGACAAAATTCAAACATGAAATACATTAACACATTGTGAATTCTTTATAAAAGTAACAATATGGGGAATCTATAGGGGCCCCACCCTTGAGATGTTTACATAATTTTTAGCACATTTGCAAAAAAGGGAAAGATACAGTATCAATTTATAGTTATAAATTCCTCCTTGAAGGCAAGAATCTTGCTTAACAATCTATTTTTTCCTAAATTCAAATTCCTTGACATCTTGGGCTCTGTGGACATATTGAATGTCCCCTGTAAGGTCACGAGACATATTCAGTGTCATAAGTTCAACAATTCTTTCCCTATGACATTCTAGGATCTTAATCAGTTCCAATTTCTTCCCATGAGAAGATACCCATTCCAGAAGGCTTAAACCACCTTTAAGATAAGCCTTTTTCCCTACTAGGAAGTGGATTTCAAGGATGAAGATGACATGGAGGCATCTATAGGAGCACTAGGGGTGGATTCAAGAGTAATTGTAGCTGGTCGACTTGCACACATCAAATTAGACCCACCCCATTGGTATCTCTTCAACGAAGGTGGTGGTGCTTCAATGTTTTTCTGAGGCGAGGATTTAGCTGGTGATTTCTTCGGTAAGTGAGTCGTTGTTAAATTTCCGTAACCTTACAGAGAGTGATGGAGCATCATCTATAGGATCATTGTCAAGAAAAAGGTATGAATCTATGGGAATATCCTTCTTTGTTAGTTCTTCATTGAAAAACAAGGGAGACATGATAATAGTGTTGTTGGTGATAGTGGGCCTGCATCGAAGCCAAAAAAATTCAACTTCTCGAGAGTATTTTGATGATCCCAGTGGAATAAGTGATAATACATAACTTGGAAGGAAGAGAAAAATGGGCTCATCTTAACCATCCTTCTTATCAATCCCACTCGAATAGCACGAGTGGTAAGTGGCCCATTGGTTTCCACCTAATCTTAAATATCAAATACCATTCTTAAGAATGATTCATCCGGGCCCGAAAGGTTAAAGATCGAGTGGAAAATCTCTAAAGAGAGTGCCTAAAAATATCTCAAGTTTCTATTTCTTCCATTACGAAAAATAAAGACCAACACAACTTTTTCTCACTAAGCCTAAAGAGAAGTATGATTCTGAGGAAAGGGTGATGAGAATTTATATGAAAATAGACTCTTGGGATGGGTATGTGAAGAATCATATCAAATTTTAATTCTATATTATCTCTGGATACTCGCACGGAATGGAAAAAATGAGATGGAGTGGTGTTGTTCAAAAAGGATATTGTTGAGCTTGATTCAACAACTCACACAAGGGAAAAATCCATTTCATGAGAAATTGAAATAATTAACCACATCCCAAAATTGATTCCAAAAAGGAATGAGATAAACATCCAATCAGATGAGAAAAATGCACAAGGTGAAGCATTAAAACCAAAAGTAATTATAAATGATTCACTCATGTCGAAAGTTTGAATGGCACAAAAGGGAGAAATCGATAAATGCATAGAGTGACATCATTAGATGGGAAAAAGGTGACTAGGTGTTTCAGTCATCATAACAAGATGGAGAAGTGGGGACCACATATGGTAGTGTTGACCAATGGTTTCTCCACATGGCAACATGGGGAATGAAATGATTCCAAAGAAATAACATAAAATCAGATATTTCCATCTGGATGAAGTATATTCCCATCCAATTTCTTTCAAAGGTGAAAAGGAGTGACTATGGACTTGATGTTTTAGGGGAAAGTAAATCACAAGGAGATATCAATATTGTATAAGAATGAGGGCATGTCCTCACATGATAAGGGGGATTAATTTTGTTCTAGTTCTTCATTTAGAAGATACTTGAGATAACTAATGTAATTACTTAATACTATCTATCAAATGAAAAACATCTAAATTTATGTTTTCAAGGGTCATTGTAAATGTGGTTGCATTTTGCAACTATTGACAGCATTGAGAACATGTGTTTTGTGTTCCCTTTTCAAGAACTTGAAGAACCAAGCGAGATGTATATTATTTTGAATATATATGTTTCTTTGTGGGTTATGTGCTATGATTTTTTATCAATGAATTATACTTATTTTTGCAAATTTATGTTCATCATTTCTCCGAATTACACTATATTTTTCCTTTTGGTTGTGTGATGGTAATTGGGTTAATTTTTGTTGAGATATTCTATTTAAAGTGTTGTATACAATTTTAAATTCCTCCCATTTTGGAGATAAAATTTTTGACGTGGAAAAACTTGTGGATTTCTTGCCAACGCTTTGGGAGTATAAGTTCCTCTACTTAACGGGTGCAATCTTTGTTGTATATGCATGCGCGAGAAAATGTGAATTTTTGTGGTCCTTTCGACCAAGGATCCAATAGGGGCACTCCACTATCCCCAAGGCAAAGCTAGTAATTTATTACTAGGGAGTAATTTATCTATAAACAGGGAAAGGGGAGTGAGAAATGAGAGAGGGGAACTAATGTTGCAGGTAGGAAATTAGATTCCTGCACACACTAGTTAGAAACTTCAACACATGCATTTATGAGAAGAAATAACCCTACAAATGGAAACGAGATGAGATAAGATTGTGAACTCAAATTTTCTAAAATATCCTCATAAAAAAGGATACAAACTCCTTCTTGTATTGATTCTCAAACAAAATTTGTACATAGTGTGGGAATGGAAGAAATTTGAGAGTGGAGGAAAGTAGAAGAAAATGGCTATCTCATTTGCTTACTCTAAGTACAATGCACTCTTGAGTTTACAAGATCAACTTCCAACCTTGAAAAGATAATGGCTTTATAATTTATAGAATGAGATATGATTCATCATATACCCCCACTCGGCTTTTCATATGTCCTCATGAACTTAAAAGTTTTTAACTTCCTAGGAGAATATTAAGTCCCTTTTTATAACAGAAGGTGAATTTTACATTAGAAGAATAAATTTTCTTTTTTAATTTCATTAAAGGACATCTAAAAAGTGCACCCTAATGAATAATTAGAACATGGAGGAGAGAGAAAGTAGGGGGAGAAGAGAGGAGAGAAATAAGGAAGAAGAAGGGGGAAGAAACATTGATGACGAATAATCTACCTTTGATGAAGTCCACATCTCCTTCTAGATGACCCAATGAGGTGTTTCAATGTAGTGAAATTTGCATCTCCAAACTCTTTATACCCTGAGAAATTCCTTCAAATTAGCTCATGAATGCTTTCCAAGATGAATGAATTGTTCTGCCGATGACAACAACTCCAACCTTACGTATGATATACCTGTGACCCGAACCATCTAGTGAGTGTCAAAAGACACTGTTGAATTCCCTTAGATGAGTCTCGATTCCTTATGAGAAATGCCCATGGATGATCCCAAATGATGGTGTTGACTTGAATGATCATCCCTCTATGTCCCATTGTGCCAAAACTACCCTTTGAGTGTAACTTACTATTAATAGTAAGTTTCTAGATGGAAGGCTTACTATTTTTAGTGAGAGGTGATTTTTTCCTCTTCTTGACCATTGTGATGTGATGAACTCCCTCATTCACTCCTATGCACACTACCTTCACCTTGGCCGCTTCTTGGGGGACTTACTATTTTTAGTAAGCACCCATACATGAAACTTACTATTTTTAGTAAGTGGTCATTTTCACTATTTTATGCTTCAAACAATCATTCGGCTTTTGGTGATATTTAGTTTACATTGCCTTTGCCACAACTACTTTTGATGATGACTTTCCAAACATAGGAAGTTTGTATAGGAAAACTTACTATTTTTATTAAAGTGGATTTCCAGTACTCGGTTTGCAATGGGACATTTTTTTTTGACTCATCTTTTCATTGTGATCACATCTTCTATATTTCACATAATATTTCCCACTAGAATGCCTGGAAATAAAATTTAAAATTTTCACCTGGTACTAGCTTCGAGCACAGAGCTGCCATGGCGGCCATTAATGGAGCTTGAAATTTTCGGTTCTAGTTTTTATCTCCATTTGCTACAAAAACAACTCCATCATGATATGTTTTTCATTTAGAGTCCATGTGCAAGTTTTTAGCTCGTTTCCATTGTTGGATTGATGGGAAAATTGACAAATGTGAGCCATTGCACGAATTGGGGATTTTGTTGGAACAAATCTTTCAATGCACCATTTGAACTATCATTTTTGTATCTTCACCGTCTTGAAAATTTTTGGAAGTCTGCAAAATATGACACCTCAATCTAAATTGTATCTTGCAAGATATGAAGATTTTTTGATTGGGTGACTTCATGGTTATCTGGAAAAAATCTTCATTTTCTCCCCGTTCTTCATTTCTTCAACACTTTTGATCAATCCTTCCCACAAGACCTATGAATTTTCATAGATTTGAGCAGATTGTTTTGGCCATGGTGGAGCTAGTTTGGAGCAATAATGGTGGACCAGGTGTCAGACAATCATGAACAAAGTCATGGCAAGGTATGAAGTCAGAAGAAGAAACGGGGAAATAACGACTAAGAGCCGATTTAAATTATCCAAAAATGCACATAAGGGGCTGGGAAAATTTTTGTGTCCCTAACACCCCTCACCTCAAAGTGACATGAGGGACATCAGTTTTCATGGTGAGAAAGACGGTGACATGTGGCGGAGATCCGACGATAGGGAATTTGAGCTTCAAATTACACCCGAGGGCATAACTGGCAATCGTAATGGTCGCATGGAGTTCCAAAGGTCACATGGGCACTTTGAGTGTATTTTTCCAAGGTTTATATCCCTGACCTTGAGGGACATCGGGGACACAAAATCCCACTAGGCTCCTGGAGCTAACACATGTCCTCCCAAAATTTAGCTAACTTGCGACTATGATAACTTGAGCTCTGATGGAATTTTTTGAAAAAAAAATTATATGATCCTGACTGAAAATGGGATTTTGAATCTAATGGTTAGGGTCTTATGTCTTTATTCTTCCATTTAATGCCTCGAAAAATCAGATTTTTGATTTGGTACTCCACCTGTGCCTGAGAAAAATTTCCTGTAGACCTAATGCACCAAAGTGTTGTGAAATAAATGATTTCACCATCTTGTAGTGCTTAGAATTATCTTTGTGGAGATGTTTTTTTCTCCTAACTCCATTCAAAGCTCCCGAAATTGCCTTCCAAAGCTCGGTGGTTGTTTTTGCCTTTGTCTTGACTACAGGCCCGTGAACCCTAATTTTTGGCAAAACTACCCTAACTTCTCTCGAGCCCTTTCGAATCTTCTGAATCATTTCCATGATGTCCCTTTGGATCCTTTGTTCTAATCCAATCACAGGAAGGCCAGTGATAGCCCTTCCCAACAATGTCCAGAGATAACATTTTTCAAGAACTCCTAAAATCACCTAGGGGGGTTATTTGACTTTCATAAATCACCTAGGGAATGAATTATCACAAATTGGGAGGTTATTGGATCGACCGGGAACTCCCGGGTGCCTCGAGAATGAAAAATTTTCTATAGGGGTATTTTTGTCATGCTTAGAAATTGTCAATTTCCATGTTGAACATTTACATGATAACAGATGGCTCTAGCTTGAGGATATGACATGGACCGAAAGTAGTGAAGACATGACATGAAGAATCTAGAATCTCAACTTTATACCATATGATCCATTGACCAGTGCCTTATCCATTAGGCCCTACAGAGTCATGTAGAACTTACAACAAGAGAGAAAGAGAGTGAAGAAGGAAACACACACACACACACAAATACGGAAAGGAAACACACGAAACTCAACGGGAAGGGAAACATAATAGAAAGAGAAACACACCTAGCAATCACCTATGGTACAAGGTGAGGGATAACCCACTTTCACTGAAGTAATTTTCATTCCTTAAAAGTTACCCGTGAGTGAGGAGCACTACTTAATGTTGTTCTATAAAGCCATTGAATGGTTCCAAAAAGTAGCCTCCTCTCCTTAATTGTTTATGAAAGTTGGGTGCTTTCATGACCATCTGTGTTTTTATAGGAGTGAGTCCATGTGAAATTCTTGATGCTTAGGTATTCACTTGGAAATTCCACTGCCTTCATCCTCTTTGAAATCAGTTTCATAGTGCCAGTTGCATTCCACATTTATCCACGTAGTTGATTCCTCATTGAGCATCCTATTACTTGCCCCAGGGATGCTTTTCATTCAAATTATTTGAACATTCGGATTCTTTTCTTTCCCAAGTATATGCTCATTGACCTCTTTTCCATGAGGTTTTTGAGTCTTGATGAAGGATTGGAAGTGACCTCATACTTGTCTTGTATGGCCATCACATGAGTTAAGAGATCAAGAATCAGCTCGGGGTCTTCCGCAACTTCCATCGCATCCAATATTTCTTGCACGAGAGGTCTCGTTAGTGTGAGTTATCATGTGTCCTCCTTTCATATTGGAGGGTCATCTCACATGGGTTAGGTTTAGGGTTTCATGTGTGTCATGCACTAGGGTTACTCAACACCCTATATGTACCCTTTCACTATTCATTTATGAGCATGCTAAGACACTCCGTTGTCTTTCCTCTATGTGCAAGCTTTGTTTTCGTGAGCAAGTTTTACCATTACATGATTGATTATTTTTTGCAATTACGCTTGGAGCTATCATGATTCTGTTGGAGTGCAACTAATTTGTGGTGCCTCATTTCTGATTCAATTCTTGCAAACTTTTTTCATGGTATCAGAGTTGAGATCGAGTAAACGTGCACTCGTTATTTTTTAGTTGTGATTACTCTTTCATGGTTTTGTTCTTTTACTCTACATGTAAGTTTTTCGATCACTATTTTCTAGAATTATTTTGCTAATCTCTCTAACAAGCTTTCTCGGAAAGTTGTGTCGTTTTTTGTGCTTTTTTATGCATGTGCAAGTTTTCATCATACCTTGAGCAATAAGGGGTTTTGCCACCATTTTTAGTTGGCTACAACTAAAATAAAAAATAGAGCATCTATGTGGTTTTTAAATAGAGATTAATTTCATTTCTGTTTTTTTATAAATTATTAAAATGGAAGTGAAAATATTTTTAAGATCTCTGTTTTTTTGCAGTTCCATATTTTTTTTTGAAATTTTGGCTTGGCTCTATGTTTTTTTGGCATGTTCTTGTAGAGATTCCAGTAAAAAAAATTAGTTTGGAGCCTCCTCCTCTCAGTTTTTCAAGCTCGTTTGATTCTTTGTGGGTATGTTTTTTTAACGGTCCTCCTGGACTATCCTACCGCCAACCATGCTCCTGCCACAACCCTACTACGACCGCTCGACCCTCTGTTGTCCCGTCCTACTATGTGCTGCATTCCCTCGGTCCTCAGCTTCTACCCTATGTTGTGCTGCATTCGGTCTCGCCTCGGCCTCTACCTGCGCGCGCTGTTCTTACGCCGTGCGCTAACTCTGCGTGGTCTCTGCTCGGACCGCCCCCTCCGTGGACCTGCTTGTGCCTTCCCTCTACCCCCGTGGATCTGCTCCACCCTCTGCCCATGCGCACCCTCGTTGACCCCTTCCTTACACGTAACGCTGGTAAGTCACATTTTTAGGTAAATTCCTTTTTAAAAAAATTTTTAGCGAGTTTTTGAAAAAACGTGTTTTTTCAAATCAATGCTTTTTTAAAAAACACAAAATCTCAAAAGCTTTTGTTTTTTTCAATTCCCTTCTATTTTTAAAAACAACAAAAAGCTATTAAAAAAGGTATGTGGTACGTAAAACAAGCTTCCTTCTAATTTACTCTCAAACAAGCTTTTTTAATTAAATCCTTTCTAAAAATTTTAGTTAGATTTAATTCCTTTTTAAAATTGTTTTTTTAAAGGGAAAGTTTTTTTAAATTTAATTAGGATTTATTTAGATCTTAATTAATTTTTTTCAAAATTAATTAGATTTATTTAAATTAACTCTAATTTTTTTCACATTAACAATTACTTAAAATTATCGTCATTTAAAATAACGTTTTTTTATCGTTTTGTCCAAATTGCTTACTTAGCTAAATAGGACGTTTCAAAACGGTATTTCTTTAACAACGTTATTGTCATTTTTTTCTCTAATCATGCGCTCAAGTGTGCAGCATCACTCTGAGCACCTTTTTTCCTTCCGAGCTCTTTTCCGGCGTTCTGAAGATTCTCTGAACTCCTTGAGTTCATTTAAAACCTTGTATTTCACCCTTATTATTACTTGCGACTAGTGAGCACGTCTACCACAGTCTGCAGCAAGGGGGTTTTCTTTTGCAACGTGAGACATTTTTTCTCACAAATGCCACGGGTTGGCTTTCACCTCATTCCTTGTTTTTGCTTGTTTGTTTACGGTGTCCTATTTGCTACGCTCCACGAAACACTGTTGTGGTCTCCTCTCTTGCATGTTATTACATTGATTGCAAGACGAGTTACCAAGTGTTTCAAACCACACACACAGACTTGATTGTAATCAATGCACTAAACTATAAAGTGCCAAAAGCGAGGGGTTGTTATTGTCCTGGGTGGTTGTGTTTCTTTTCTACATTTCTTTCTCTCTCTCTCTCACTATGGATGCACTTTCAATTCCTTTGCTTACGCCATTCAAATTTTTTGAATGGAGATAAAAATAATAATGAAACTAAGGGGTAAAGGGTTATTCCGCATCACCATGGGAACTGAGACTGAACCAGATGATGAACCTGAAAAATCTAAGTGGTTAAACCATAGTGATGAAGCTTTAGGTCTTCTTTGCATGTCTGTTTCTCCTAACTTGCTCTTCCACATTGAGGTATCCAAAACACCTAAATCTGCATGGAAAACACTGGATGCGATGTTTGGACAACTAGATGACATGAGAGTGCATGAGTTGGAAAATGAACTACTAGGGTTAAATCCTAGTGACTTTGAAAACCTACAAGCTTTCTTCTCAAAATTTGTCCACATTAGATTATTGTTAAAAGGATGTCAAGTAGAGAAGAAAGATTCTCAATTGATCTTGTCGATTCTCTCTAAGCTAGGTCCCGAATATTTTGTCTTCATGTCAACTTTCTACGCTATAAAAGCTGCTTTGGGCGATACTTGGACTATGCCCTCCTTTGACTATTTTTGTCCCAAATCATTTGAGAACAGGGAAAAATCATTCAAATGGGGTCTCTCAAGTCCAAGTCACATGCCCTTGTAGCAAGTACTAGCAAGGGAAAGAAGACTGAAAAGAAGAAAGAAAGAAAGGATCAACCTAAGAAAGAAACCAAGACCAAACCTAAAAATGACACAAACACTTCAACTTCTGAGCCTAAGGCACAGAAAAGAAAGTATTTGTGTTCCTATTGCAAGAATTCTGGTCACGATGAGAAACATTGTTTTCAAAAATAGATTGATCACTTATCTCATTTACTTGAGAAGAATAAAATAAGTGTTCCTGAATCCATAAAACAAAGTGCTCCAAAGGCCGAGTCTTCTGCTGCAAAAGGTGCTAAAAATGATAAGAAGAAAGGAAAATCCCTTATAGCTAGAGTTGCTCCTTCATCAACATGGATTATAGATTCTGGTGCCTCGCACCACATGGGTTCTTCACATGTTGAGTTTTCCAACATCAAACCTTATGGAATGTCCCAAATCATGATGGGTAATGACACGATAGTGTCGATTTCCTAGTAGTGGATCGGTAGAGATGGATGGGGGAACATTTAACCAAGTGTTGAGTGTTCTTGATCTCTCTACCAATATCCTATCGGTTTACCAAATTACTCACCTTGGTGAAGGAATGCGAGTGGAATTTGGTCCTAACTCGGTGATTATTCGTGAGCTTAATGATGACACTACAGTGGCTGAGGGAAAGGCAGATCACCATTCATGGTTGTACACCTTCTCCCACTTTACTTTTGATTCTACGCCCACTTCCTTGCTCACTCATGCAAATGAGGTTAGTAAGCTATGGCATGAGCATTTTGGACATCTAAATTATCGCTACCTTGAACAATTGAGCCAAAATGAAATGGTCAATGGGTTTGCCTCGCGTCAAGTTTTCTAAGGGTATTTGTGAGGGTTGTACCCTTGGAAAGCATCCTGAAAATAACTTTGACAAAGGAAAAGCTTGGAGAGCCACTCGTCCTTTGGATCTTGTTCACAGTGATGTTTCTGGTCCATTTCCTTCTCCTTCGTTTACTAGAGTTCTTTATGCGCTAACCTTCATTGATGACTATTTGTGATATACTTGGGTATATTTTTTTAAGCTTAAGTCTGAAGTCCTTAAACATTTTTAGGACTTTAAGGCTCTTGCTAAGAAATAGGCGGAATGGTCTATCAAGGTTCTTCAAACCAAAAATGGAGGTGAATATGTAAACAATAGGTTCATGGATTTCTGTACTTATGAAGGGATCTCTTTGTAGCATACAGTTGCTTATAGCCCTTCACAAAAAGAAAGAACCATACTCTTAAGGAGATGGCCACTTGTATGATTCACTCAAAGTCTCTTCCTCCACAGTATTGGGCCGAAGTAGTGAATTGTGCAAATTACATTTAGAACCGTGTTCCACACAAGGCAGTAAGAGGGATGACACCCTTTGAATCCTGGTTTGGATGCAAGCCTGATGTTGAGCACTTTCGAGTCTTCGGATCCAAGGCTATGGCTCGGATTCCCAAGAAGAAACGTAAGGCTTTGGAACCACAATCCAAACCTTGTATCTTTGTAGGGTATCCTAATGGCGTGAAGGGATATCGATTGATGAATCCTACTTCTCATGAGCTGTATATTGAGAGAAGTGTTAAGTTTGATGAGTCTTCTTCGACTTCTACTTCTCCACCTATTGAGGTTCTTCATCTCGCTGATTCGATTCTTGACTCATCAGATGATGATGCTATTGAGTGTGCTCCTCTTCTTGATCCTCCCAACCATCAGACCTTTGAGTCTTATGATTCTGATAGTAGTGATGATGAGGACTATGTCCCTTCTCACTCAAGTGAAGAATCTTCCAACTCTGAGCCTGATCCTCCAGTCCCCTTTGGGCCAGGAAAACTTTGCAAAGTGCTAGAGATTTAGTTGGAAATACTTTGGATATGAGACATACTCACTCAAATTTTATTAGACCACACTCTTTCTTCACCTTTGCTTCTGATCCACAGTCTTTTCGGGAGGCTTCTGGTATTCCTGAGTGGGATTCTGCCATGGATGAGGAGTATTCCTCTCTCATGAAGAATGATACTTGGGATCTCACCACTCTTCCGAAAGGAAGAAAAATCATTCGGTGTAAGTGGGTGTTCCGAACAAAGTATGGAGTAGATGGAGATGTCAAAAAGTTTAAAGCGTGATTAGTAGCAAAGGGTTTCTCCCAAATAGCTGGGGTTGATTATACTGAAACCTTTTCTCCGGTTGCAAAGATGACTTCTATTCGACTGACCTTAGCCATTGCCACGCAGCGAATAGATGGAAAGTCCATCAAATGGACGTTAAGAGTGCCTTCCTTCATGGTGACCTAGAGGAAGAGATCTATATGGAACAACCTCTAGGTTATGTCCAAGATCCCTCCCTCGTTTGTAAGTTAAAGAAGTCTCTTTATGGCCTTAAACAAGCCCCTCGGGCTTGGTATGCCAAGATGGACTCATTTTTACTTACATCAGGGTTTACTAGGTGTCACTCTGATCCAAATGTTTATATTCTATGACAAGATGACTCCATACTCATTTTTGTTCTCTATGTTGATGAATTTTTGATCACAAGCAGCTCTTCCTCTATTATTGATTCTGTGAAGAATATCTTGGCCAACAAGTTCTCCATGATTGACTTATGTCTACTTCATTACTTCCTTGGGATCTAGATTTCACAATCTGACTCGGGAATCTTGATTTCGTAACCTAAGTATGATCTTTATTTGCTAGCTCATTTTCAAATGTTTGATTGCAAGTCTTCTCCTACTCCTTTTCTTTCCGGGGTTAAGTTGGTTTCAGATTGCTCTACTCCCTTGGTTGATGGTACTCTTTATCAATAGTTGGTGGGGAGCTTGATTTACTTGACTCACACTCGATTGGATTTATCGTATGTTGTTGGGATCGTGTCCAGATTCATGTAGGAGCCACATGAGCTACATTGGAAAGTAGATAAATGGATCCTTCATTATGTTCATGGAACCTATGCTAATGGCATTCACTATCATGGAGGGTTGATATTGACTTAATTGGGTTCACAGATTCTGATTGGGCGGTGACTTAGATCATCAAAAATCTACTTCTGGCTATAGTTTCTCTCTTGGTTTAGGTCCCATTAGTTGGTCTATCAAGAAGTAGAATGTAATTGTGATATCATCTACACAGGTAGAATACAGAGGAGTCGTTAACACCGCCACAAAATCTATTTGGCTACAGGGTATTCTGATAGAGTTTGGCATCCACTTTTGGCGGCCTACCATTATCTACTGTGATAACATGAGCACTATCTCTATTTGCAAAAATCTAGTTCAGCATCAATAGACGAAGCACATTGAGATCCATGTGCACTTCATATGGGAGCTTATTCATGATGGTGTCATCGACATTCAATACATTCAGACAGCTGATCAGATTGCAGATTTATTCACCAAGCCCTTCACTGAGATGAAGTTTCTTCACTTACGGTCTCTTCTTGGGGTGAGGTCTTCTGTAGCTACTCATCTTCTTCAAGATATGTAGTCCTTCTTTTCTTCTTCTTCTTCTAGGAAGATTGTGTTTGTATATGGGCACCTTATCAGGCCTTTAGTTGCTGGGCCCCATTGACACATCTTTCTTAGTTGTCTCATTACCACTACCCCAGCTTCGATGAAGGGGAGGTGTTAGTGTGAGTTATCCTATGTTTCCTCCTTTCATATTGAAGGGCCATCTCACATGGGTTAGGTTTAGGGTTTCATGTGTGTCATGCACTAGGGTTACTCAACACCCTATATGTACCCTTTCACTATTCATTTATGAGCATGCCAAGACACTCCGTTGTCTTTCCTCTATGTGTAAGCTTTGTTTCTGTTGAGAAGTTCTTCCATTACTGATTGATTCTTTCTTGCAATTACGCTGGAGCTATCATGATTCCGTTGGAGTGCAACTACTTTGTGGTGCCTCATTTCCGATTCGATTCTCATAAACTCTTTTCGGTCTCCTTTGTTACTTCCCGCAACTCATCTTTATATGCCTTCAAAGAATCTTTATTTTGAAGCTCAAGGGAACTATCTGGAGGGGTTACTTAATTATCTTGGGAATCATTGAATTCTATCAATCCTTCATCAAGAACATCTTTAGCTTTAAAGGCCTCATAACTCCTTGCTGCAATTTCTTCATCATAGAAAGAGTCTTCCTCTTTAAATGGGAAAGAAAATACCTAGATTTCATCATTTTATCCATCAACCATTGGCTCAGGAGGGATATCAAATTTCTTATCTTGCTTTGTTTCAATATGGCTATCCTTCATACTATTTAATAATTTCAAATCAGATTCACACTTGTCTTGTAGATTCATGGCTTGTATCAATAGTTCAAGACCGATCTCAAGGTCTTTTGTTTCTTTCGCAAATCCTAGTAGTTATTGTACATATAGTTCTTTCCCATTGTTCGGGGCTCATTATAGACTCGGCATGGTATCTTTTTGGGTGACATGATCAAGGGATTCCTCATCTTCAAATGGGAATGATAATATCTCTTCATCACGAATAACCACATAAGCTGATTTTTCCATTTGAGATTCGCCAAGAATCTTTTCCTCTTCTTTATGGTTTGCATCATCCAACAATTCGAGGGTTGTCCTCTTGTAACTCAAATATCCTTAATGCTTCTTCAAGATCCATACCTCTCCGAGAAGGCATGTCTAGCCCTATCAAGATGGGAATATCCTCTCCCTCCTCGGTTTTCACAAAATAATTCATTCGCATGCTATCTTGATATAAGATGTTAGTTTTTGGGATTCCGAAATTTCACACTGTGTACCTCATCTTATTCACTGGAAGTAATTTCTCTATGTCCCCCTTCACTAGTATGGTTGCAAAATACTAATTCATCTAAATTTTACCCCCAACCGCTAATAGAAATCCCTGCTTAGCAACATTCCAAATGAAGTTAGAATTTCTGCTACCAAAATCATTGTTGAAAATTTCTTGTCTAGAAATATGGAGAGAGCCACCTATGCATCTTTTACCTTCCCTACAAGTGGGACTTATTTTTACTCCAAAGAGTAACAAGAGCCACCGGGGGTGTCATGGTGAGTATGAGAGCCTTGGTAACCTTTAAAGGCATCACGTTGTCTGAGGCACAAAAAACTATTATGCAATTATTTAGTACTTATTCTCCAACAAGAAGGGAGACGTAGAAAGGATTGACCTTTTTTGTCTTAGATGCACTCAAGGAAAGCATGTTATGTGAGGGAGGCACATGTGGGTTTGGTAGTACTCCTTTATAATTGGGTTTCACAACATTGGGTCTCAAAATTCCATTCCTAATATATCAGATGAATCTCTCAAATTGTTCAAGGTGAGTCCACAAATATTTGGTTTCAGTAATCTACACTTTGGATTTGTTTGCGTATTCTATGAAGTCAAAAGGAATAGATGCGGTGAGGGTGATGAAGGGAATGATTTTGGATTTAGGAAAGGTTTGGAAGCAGGAGTAGATTTTTGGGGAATGGAGGGTATTTTGAAAGGTACACTAAGATATTTCAAAGTACTAGATTTTACAGAGCAGATTTAGATTTAGAATTGGAAGAGGCATTAGAAGACTTGGAATTGTAGGATCCTTCTTACTTGCTATAGGATTAGGCTTCAACAATTTAGACTCCATGGAGCGTGGGAGCATAGATCCTCAAATGATAATTTTTTTTGTGGAGTCACAATAGGAGAATCATCAACCTTCTTTTTCTTTGCAGCAGTGGAGGGAGGTGTTCCTTTCTCAGACTAAGAATGAGTGAATACTGCACATGAGAAACTAGTTTCATCTTCTTCATCACCTTTATAACCTCCAGAATATTCATAGAATCTGATTTGTGTGTCATTCTCAAACTCATCACTTTCTTGTTAAATATCCTCTTCATTTTCCTTACCCCTACAACTTGCATTGACATGTGGGGCCTCCAAGGAAATCCTTCAGGGTGCTCCTATAATTTGATTTCCATTGTTTCTTTGAGAATAAACTCATTCAAATATTTCCCTCTTCAATGATGCTATTTATTTTTCCATTTTTGTATTAAAGAATCGGTTCTTTCATCTCCAAGGACGTTGAGCTTTACCCTTTGAGGGATTCTTGATCTTTCTAGATAGGATGAGATCGTCATCAAGTTTAATGGCCAATATTTGTGCTTCTATAATATCCCTCGGTTGAACTCTTCATAGGAAAAATCCTACCTCCGGTGATTGAGAACTAATAAAGAATCTCTTGAATTTTTTTTTTTGTGATGGTGAATCCTCCTCCGTTGATTTAGAACTAATAAAAAATCTCTTGAATTTTTTTTTGTGATCCTCCTCCGGTATCTGAGAGCAATTTGGTCGAAATGAGCCATGAAGTCTCTCATAGTTTCATTTTCTCCTTTCTTTATTTGTTCCAATTGAACAAGGAGGTCTTGACAGTCCTCAATAAATCTGAATCTTTCCTCAAACTTCCTTTTGATGTCATTCCAGCAAGTGATGGATCGGGAAGGTAGGAGGTAGAACCATTCACTGCTTTTTCTTAGAGAGACTCCATGAACAATCTTATAGTGACATATTCATGTTGGACACCAAGAATCCCACATGATGTGGTGAAGGCTGATATGTGCTCTTCAAGGAGTTGTGTGCCATCACCTTTGAAATTTGGAAAGTTCTTGCGGGAACTTGTTGGTAGATCATGAAGAGGTGGTTCAAGAGTGAGCGGACTGTATTTCTTCCCCATAGAATAATGGGTTGAGGTCTTTCTTGCTTCGTCCACCATTGTTTCCACTTCATCTTTTACTTCAACAAATTCTTCTTCAAATTCTAGCACTGAAAAAATATGCAATAGGAATATGAAAAGACACTGTGGAATATGAAAGGTCACTTGCAAGAAATTGATAGTGTAGCCTTCAACAATGGATTTTCATGAACTCTTTTTTTGTTTTTTCAATATTTCATTATTTTTTTTTGGACCTTGCAGGTCGTATTTTGGGTGCAAATGCTGCTAAATTTACCCCACGGTGGGTGCCAAAAACTGTTGGGGAGAAAAAAATTTGGGGGTAAAAACTTGTGGATTTCTTACCAACACCACAGGATTCTAAGTCCCTCTACTTAACCAATGCAACTTCCGTATATGCATGCACAAGAAAATGTGGATTTTCGTGGTGGCCTTTCGGCCGGGATCCAATAGGGGCACTCCACTGACCTTGTGGAAAAGATAGTAATTTCTAAGTAGGGAGGAATTTTTTTGTAAAGCGGGAAACGGGAGTGAGAAATGAGATAGGGGAACTAATGTTGTAGGTAGGAAATAAGATTCCTACAAACACTAGTTAGAAACTTCAACACATGCATTTATGAGTAAAAACAACCACATAAATGAAAACAAGATGAGATAAGATTGCGAACTCAATGTTTCTAAAATACCCTCATCAAAAGGGCTATAAACTCCTTCTTCTTATATTAATTCTTAAACAAAAGTTGTACATAGTTTGGGAATGGGATAAATTTGAGAGTGGAGGAAAGTAGAAGAAAATGGCTATCTCCTTTGCTTTCTCTAAGTACAATGCACTCTTGAGTTTACAAGATCAATTTCCAACCCTTTGAAAAGAGAATGGATTTATAATTTATAGAATGAGAGATGACTCATCATCTACCCCCAATGGCTTTTCATATGTCCTCGCGCAACTTAAAACTTTTCAACTTCCTAGGAGAATATTAAGTCCCTTTTTATAACATAAAGGTGACTTTTACATTAGAAGCATAAAGTTGTTTTTTTAATTTCATTAAAGGACATCTAAAAAGTGCACCCCAATGAAGAATTAGAACATGGAGGAGAGAGAAAGTATGGGGAGAGAAGAGAGGAGAGAAAGAAGGAAGAAGAAGGGGGAAGAAACATTGATGACAAATAATCTACCTTCCTTGAAGTCCACATTTCCTTCTAGATGACCTAATAAGTTGTTTCAATGTAGTGAACTCTACATCTCAAAACTCTTTATACCCTAATAAAATTCCTTCAATTATCTCACGAACGCTTTCCAAGATGAATGAAATGTTCTACCGATAACAACAACTCGACCTCGCATATGATATACATGTGACCCGAACCATCTATTGAGTGTCGAAAAACACCGTGTGAATTCCACGGGATGAGTCTCAGATTCCTTATGAGCAATGCCCATGGATGATCCTGAATGATGGTGTTGACTTGAATGATCATCCCTCTATGTCCCATTGTGCCAAAACTACCCTTTGAGTGTAACTTACTATTAATAGTAAGTTTCCAGATGGAAGGCTTACTATTTTTAGTGAGAGGTGATTTTTGCCTCTTCTTGACCATCGTGATGTGATGAACTCCCTCATTCGAGTCTTGTGCACAATACCTTCACCTTGGTCGCTTCTTCGGGGACTTACAATCTTTAGTAAGCACCCATATAGGGAACTTACTATTTTTAGTAAGTGGTCATTTTCACTATTTTATGCTTTGGACAATCATTCTATCTTCCTAGTGATCTTTAGTGCACACTGCCTTTTCCATAACTACTTTTGATGATGACTTTCCAAACATAGCAAGTCTGTATAGGAAAAATTTACTATTTTTAGAAAGTGGATTTCCGGTTACTCTGTTTACGATGGGAAATATTTTTTTTGACTCATCTCATCGTTGCAATCACATTCTCTTAATTTTACATAATTTTTCCCTCTAGAATGCCTAGAAATAAAATTTAAAATTTTCACCTGGTAGTGGCTTCGAGCACGGAGCTGCCATGGTGACCATTAATGGAGCTCATAATTTGCAAGTCTGGTTTTTGTCTCCAATTGAGACAAAAAAATCCATCATGATAAGTTTTTCATTTAGATTTCATGTGTAATTTCTTAGCTCTTTTCCATTGTCGGGTTGATGGGAAATCCGACAAATGTGAGCTAGTGCACGAGGTGGAGATTTTTTTGGAAAAAATGTTTTAGGGCACCATTTGACCTCTTGTTTGTTGCATCTTGATTGTCTTGAAAAATTTGGAAGTCTGAAAAATACAACACCTCAATCCAAAATGTATCTTGTAAGATATGAATATTTTTTGATTGGGTGACTTCATGGTTATCTGGAAAAATATTCGTTTTCTCCCCGTTCTTTGTTTCTTCAACACTTTTAATCAATCCTTCCCCCAAAACCTATGTATTTTCATAGATTTGAGTTGTTTTTTTTTCCATGGAAGAAATGTTTTGGAGAAATAATGGTGGATTGGGTGTCTAGACAATCATGAACAAAGCCATGGCAAGGTATGAAGTTGTGAAGAAGAAATGGAAGGAAATAACAGCTAAGTGCCGGATTTAAATTATCCAAAAAATGCACAAAAGGGTTTGGGTGAATTTTTATGTCCTTGAAATTATTCATCTCAAACATATGTGAAGGACATTAGTTTCCACGATGAGCAAGATGACGACATGTGGCGGAGATCCGACGACAAGGAATTTGAGCTCTAAATTGCACCCGAGGGCTGAAATGGAAATCCCGATGGTCGCATGGGGTTTCAAACGTCACATGGGGGATGGGTGTATTTTTAAAGGTTTGTTTCCTTGAACTCGAGGGAGGTTAGGGACACAAAATCATGCCAGGATCCTGGAGATGACACATGTCCTCCCAAAATTTGGTTAACTCTTAAACTCACTTCAAGAGGACAACTTGCAATGATGATAACTTGAGCTCCCGATGGAAGTTTTTGGAAAAAATTTATATGATATTGACTGTAAATGGAATTTTCAATCCAATGGTGTGGGTATTATGTATTGAATCTTCCATTTTATCTTTGAAAAATCATATTCTTGATTTGTAACTCCACCTATGCATGAGAAAAACTACCTACGGACCTAATGCTCCTAAGTTATGTGAAAAAAACTTATTTGACCATCTTGTAGGTCTTGGAATTATCTTTCCATTTATGTTTTTTTTCTCATAACTCCATCCAGAGCTCTCAGAATCACCTTCCAAAGCTCAACGACTATTTTTGCATGTATACCGACTAGGCTTGTCAACCCTAATTTTTGGTGTAACTACCGAACTTCTCTAAGCCCTTCCGAATATTCTTGATACATTTCCATGATGTCTCAAGACCTTAAATTCACCTCCATTTTGGATTTGGCTCCTTCATTCCTCTCTAGGGGTTGTTCTAGTATTATGAAGGCTAGTGATAACCCTTCCCAACACCTTTGTCCGAGAGATAGCATTTTTCAAGAAATCCTAAAATCACATAGGGGTTTATTTTAATTTCCTAATTCACCTATGGGAATTAATTAACAAAAATTGGGAGGTTATTGGACTGATTGGGTAGACCCAGGTGCCTCAAAATGAAAAATATGCTACAGGGGTGTCGTTTTCATGCTTGGAAATTGTAAATTTCCTGTTGGACATTTACACGTCAACATCCTTGTAGCCACTTTGTTGTAGATATTTTTATCATCCTTTGATTTAATCTTGAGTGTGAGGATCATAATCTATGAACATTTTATTAGGAAAATAGCACGAGCATTTTTGTCTGATTCCTTAAAGGTTGCAAGGAATCTTGAATTTTATTAGTATCAATTAATGCAAATATCTTTTCAAGAAACTATCCATGTTTGATTGAAATTTTGTATCCTTCTTAGATGGCACATTGTCTTTGTTGATTTTTTTAAAGGTTTTTGTTATAGGAATATACGTAAATGTGTAATCTCCCCACAAAATATAAACCTGTTATAAACCTCACCATATCACCTTAAATCTTTACACACCATTTTGTTACTTTTCTTATAAATAACTATGAATGGTATTTTTCAACCTTATATCCCCTAATAAGAATATGTAAAGGATTACAAAATAATGTTTTCTATGGTAACTTGTGTTTGGTAAAGTAAGCATATGCATCATTTTTAGTGAAAACTCATGAGAGTGAACTATTGTATCTATGGCCATGTTTATCCCAGATTGATCCATAATATTTCAAAGATCACGTCTCCTCTCTACATCTAGGTTACACTATGGGTTTTCTCACCCTAGTCACATGCAAGAACAAAAGCAACGGGAAGGTTCATCCCCTTTGTATGTGTCACCTAACTACTCCAAATCCCAGTCCTAAAGAGTTTTCTAGACATTTTCCCCAACTACAAATGACTCAAACTATAGGATCTTCATTATCTAGGCATCCTAATTCCATACCGATGTTACCATTCCTCGAGGAGGTGAATTTATTAGTACCAACAGGTCTTGAGACTTGGTGGTTAAAATTTCACATGGTTATGAAGAAACAAGGATGTGGTTGAGAAATTAATCAGTAAGTGGAAAAGAAAGATCTCCATGAAAGGTATGTAGATGGAAATAATGCATTAAAAATGTCTCAATTGTATACTACAAGTGTTTGAAAGGCTTGTGTGATAAATAAGGTGAGTAAGGTCTTAAGAATTTATTTGTAATGTATGAGACTGTGTATCTATCCTAAGGATTTATGTTCATGCATTCTTAAAGAGTTATGAAGCCACATAATGTATTTTAGATATTGACAACTGTGTATGTCTTAAACTAAATATTAGTATTGTTGTGATCATGAAAGATGTATTGAATTTGGTCCTATAAGATTAACCAAGTAAGATAAGTTTGAAACAAAGTATCAAGTCGGTGGATATGTTCCCAAGCATGGATTAATGCTACAAAATTACAATATAGGGTTGTATCTACTGAAGAGGCTCTAGATATGGTAAAGGTATGGTTAAAATTCGAGAAGCTAGTTCAAGGAAGATAAAAGGTGTATGAGAATTTACTACTGGGTGGCCCTTTTGTCAAGAGGTTTTATTCTTGTCTCTTAATTCCTTTCATCATGTATAGGAATTTATGATTGTGTTTATAATGTTCTAAATGGTTCATCTAGGCCTAGATCCATTATGATGTGCAACCAACATGATATTGCATCCTGAAGTAGTTTGAAGAGATGTTAGACTCATTTAGGATCGTGAGCAACCAAATCACAAGAGGAAGACTGGGCATATCAATCCTTGTGTTTACAAGTGTGTTACGGAGATGTGTATGATTTGGTTCCTTGAATACTTTTGGTCTAACTCATCTTTGAATTGGAGATTTTGGGAAATAGGTCTATGACAACGCATCAGGGTCTAACAAGACATGGAGAAAGATTTGAGGCGAGCTTTCATTGTTTTAGAGAAGTATGTACAAGAGTGATATTCACCCCAAGCGAGTTGAGCAGGTTATATATAATATATTTTCATGATTTATGTCTAAAGTGTACAAATTTTCTTGTAATCGAGAGATGTTATTCTCCAAGGAATGTACTTATTATGATTTTTGGCTCCAAGAGTCAAAGTTATTCAAGACAAAGTTGTGGGTTTTAGAACAAGGAAAATTATCTAGAATTAAATTCTGAGAGGACTGAAATGTGTGATCTATACTTTTAGGGTGTTGAAATCCTATGTAATCTCTTTAGTGTTTTCTACAAGATTGATAAGTGTAAAAGAACATTGTATAGGTTTGTGAAGGATTATTTGAGGCAGGAGAGAGCTTTGCCTTGACTTGGATTAGGTGTTATAAGTCTTGAAAAGGCATAGTAAGGTAGGTTAATAAGTTCATTGGTTTATAGAGGATGTCATTTGACATAAGAAGGTGGTGATATCATGAATGAAGGCTTAAAAATCTAAAATGGTACTTCAGAAAGAGGCTATGTGATTTTTTTCTTAAGGCATATACACAAGGTAAGAGATAAACTTTTATGTTTTCAGTTAGAGAAAGAGTGTATCTTCTCGGGGGAGCTATAATAAAATTGTTCATATTTTATGTGGGTCCTCATGGCTTGTAAATTTTTTCTCAGATGCACTAAATAATTTGTTTAGGGACAATGCTTTTAAAGATGTTTTTGTAAGATTGAAGGAAAATCTTTAGCTTTGAGCATGAAACAAGTCTACAAGGTGATGTTGAAGTATGAAAGAAGGATAAAATATGAGGATATTATCTCAAGCAAAGATTTTTGGGTGACCATATCAGTTCCATGGTTCATCTTTTTGTTGATGTTGAATTCAGGAGAGAGAGAGAGAGAGAGAGAGAGAGAGAGAGAGAGAGTTCGGTCTCAAGAGGAGCTTTATGAGTTAAGCTTTCTAAGTCAAGTAAGTTGTGTTTATACATTATTTCTATTGTGTCTAGTCATTGTATGTTGTCATTTTCCATGAAGTATTGTAATTCTATCCTTTGTCATAGATTTCAAAGGGGAGAGAAGCATAAAAAACATGTAAAAGAGACATGTAAGTGTGTTGTTCTTATTGGTTGCCATGAAGTTTTTTGAAGATAGTTGCCATTAATGACAAAGGGGGAGATTTTTGGCCATTGTGTGTTAGTTTTTTCATTTATTTCAATTACATTGATGGAAAATGGTGTCATGTTGTTATATGATTCTCCATGAGGTGTTATTCAAATGTCAAGCATGAATTTTTATTGGTAGTGTCATGATTTGGTGAGTTTTATATTGTCCTCGGTGCATGGTTGAGTTTACATAGTCATAATATGAGTTATCCAAAGTTAAGTGAAGGTTGTCATGATTTTATTCATGGTCATATGTGTTTATTACATGTGTTAATGAGTCTGTAAGAGGTCAACATGGTCATTTCATGAGGTTTCATGGTTGAGTCAAGTCATTCTAGGCCTATTCCTAGTCTTGGAGCATGTAGAATGAGTTAGAGTCATGAGTTTTGGAGATAATCAGGAATGGTGAATCATGTTAGTATAATTTTGATGGTATATAGGGCATGTATGATTATTTTTAGGTGAGTAATTAGAGGTACACTACATGTTTAAGTTCCTTGTGAAGAAAGAAGTGAAGAACAAGTTAGTAAGCATAGGTAAGTCTTAATGGATAAAGTTTTTCAGATATATTTGATCTATGAGGTGAGTTTGGTAAGTTAGAGGATGATGTTATTATGCTTCATGACAAGTTTCAGGTCATTATGAAGATTTTCTTTGAAGATATGTCCTTTTTGGTAAAACCGAGTTTTTAGAGTGAATATTTGAAGCAAAAATGGACCTTCTAATGCTCGTTGTGAATTGTGTGCTATATATGGGACATAGATAATTTAATGGATGCTTTTACATGGAACTAATAAGTTTTATAAAAATAATTATATGGTTTTATCATCACATTTTTAAGAATGATTATTAATAAGATAAGTTACTTTAAAACCCTAGCTTAAAGTAACTTGGGAGAAACTAAGTATACTAAACTTGTTTTGATTCCTTTTGATAACATTATGATTGTATTTTTATAGGACTCCTCCATCTTCCGAAAAGGTAAGATATTTCTTGTGATAATATGTGGGCCCCACCTAAAAATGCTTGTTTATGAAGAAGTTCATTTTAAGGCAAGATTGTCAAAAGGAGTTGAAAAATAAATTAACATTTTTAATCGCTTGAGTTTTTAAACATTTCCATGATGGTTTCATAGCATGTTTGACGTGAAAAGTTTTAAGTGTTCCTATTAATGAAGACTAGTTTTTGGGGTAGTTTGGAGCAGCTTTAACTAGCAAAATTGGAATTACATGAGCTGCATGAGGATTTAGGAATCCATTAAAGTTTTTTTAATCTTGGTTCATATATATTTCCAATTTTATATCAAATTTTTGTTTTTGATATGGTATGAAGACTTTATGAACTCTTGTTTGAAGGTCAAATATGGAGGATGCTTGATCTAGCGAAGTGTGTTGAGTATCTTCATGAGGTAAGGTGATTATTTTGAATTGTTCTTGATTTTTAAGGTTTTTGAATACTTTTAAATCATATATAAGGGTTTTACATGATTTTTCTAAGTTTGGAAGTGATTTTTATGTGATAGAGAAAATTGAGCTCAAGCTTGGTTCTTGAGTCCTAGATGGATAAATAAGAAGTTTACAGAGATGGAATTGTTTAAAGGCCTTCCACTTGGATTTAAAAATAAATACAATATTTTATAGAAATAGGATTCAGATTTATTTTCAATGGTATATGTCTTGTTTCCCAATGATGAGATTTGATGGGTCTTTTAGGTCTGTTTGTGAGAAAGAAGGTTGTTTGTTTTTCAAACACATGTTTTCTTAGGTGAAAGATTGAGATGAATAATACATGAGATTAATGATTTTATGTTTGTTATTAGTTGTAGAGTGAGGAGGGATTAATTTTGTTCCTATTGAATTCATTTGGAGTTCTGTAAGTGACATCGATGGTGCAAACCAGTTGTGTTTGTAAAAATGCTTTTGGGTAGATTAAATTGGTAAAGAGGAAATTAGGTGTGGTTTGCACATATGGATGTTTCATGATCTATAACATGAATTAAAGTGATATAAATGTCTTTTGGATTATATAGAGTGGTTATATGTTATGATTTAGTTGTTTCTAAGTGTTATTGATGTGAAAATGTGAAGACAAGGTGTTGGAAACAAGCTTGTTTTGTGAAGGATATGAGGCTTTTGAGTTGTGTTATGAATTATTTGATTGGTGAAAGATAATTTATGACCATGGATGATGTTAAAATTTCATATTACACATGTGTGATGAATTTTAGAGCTTGAATAATCATGGTTTTGGCATTTGTGGTTTTAGCTCATCTAGGTGATGGGTGATTAACTAAAATGTGTAATATGCTATAGTTAATCTAATCTAGGACAACATTTAAATACAATAAATAAATGTAGTAAATAACTATATAAAGTGACCCAAGAAACCAATATAATGAAATTAAAAACCCTAATGTGCAAGAGATAAGAGGAAATAACTCAACTGATTAAAGGAGCTCTTTAGGCGTGTCATAGAGGTAAATGGAGAAACATGAAGTAGGAACAACTATACGAAGCACCGAAAAGTATGGATATGAGATACCTAGCTGAACTAGAGCACCTGGAGAGGGATTGGGGAACATGTGGGAATTTTGGTATGTATAATGAGCACCTGGTATGTGTAACGGGTTCGAACCAAATTTCACGGAGTTCGACCCAGATGGTCCAAACCCTCGTTGTTTATGGCATCGGGTTCATTGCATTAGACTAGATGTCAATGATATTCCAAGATGAATAGAAGACAAGTAAAACCCTAAACAAGCATCAATCCATAAAAAAAAGAAAATGCATATAATAGGGTCGTCTGACCTCACCTACCACAACAAAGGATTTACTAGCCCGAGTGTTGCACTACATTCCAGACCCAAATGTAGTTTTGTGTGTGTGTGAAACATGCCCTAGGTTACTCTTGTGCCAATCACACTTTGTGAAGTAGTGAGCTAAATATGTGTAGAAAAATGTAATAAATTATGGATAGAATAGAATTAACTTCCCTCCTATACATATGTGATTGAGATGAACGAGTCTTGTCCCAAGTGATGGAGCTAAGTGAGCGAAATGATCTCCTAATGTCTTAGATGAATGAAACCCTAGGTGGATGATAGTATTGACTAGTGCTTGGTACCTCATTATGGTCTCATAACTTTATATTTATATAGTTCTCTTGATCTAATTTTGTAATTAACCCCGAAATGGCTGACCACTAAAAGATAAGAACATGAAATTCTCTTGATCTAATTTCGTAATTTCACCTAAGCATGTGATTTCATCATGTAAGTTAGCAACTATTAGGCTTATTAAAGATAGTGGTCATGAGGTTTATGTAAGATAGTGGCCACTTGGATTATGTGGGGATTCAAATAAAAAAAAAATAGAAATCCTAAAATAGCGAAACTAAAATCCAAAAATCAAGATTTTTAAATTGGCAATAGTGGTGAAATTGGAATCCAATAATAGCGCTATTGGAATCCAATATTAGTCAAAGTGGAATCCAATAATAATGATATTGGGATCCAATAATAGTGAGATTGGAATCCAATAATAGCTAAATTGGAACTAGGATAAATCCAATAATAGTAATAATGGAATCCAAAGATAGACAAAAATGGAATCCAATATATGCAAAAATAGAGATGGATTTCTTCGATACGAAATACAAGTCTCAATTCACTGGAATATGTCCCAATTTAGTGAAATAATCATTTTGGTTATTATTATTATGACCATATTAATGATATTATGGATAGAAAATCTACTTATTCATATGTTTTCAAGTTAGGTGTAGGTGCAATAACTTGGAGCAGAAAAAAGAAGCCAAAAATATCTCTCTTCTCTGAAACAGTAGTATAGAAGTGTTATGGAAGAATTAAAATAAGCCATGTGGCTCAAAATATGATTGGAAGAACTTCATATGGGTGTCAAAGGAAGCACTCTACTTCTATGTGAAAACTAAAATTGTATTTCTCTTGCAAACAATCTAGTCCAAAGATCAAAGAACTAAGCATATTGAGATCCATATGCACTTCATCCAGGAAATTTTTCTCAATGGTGATATATATCTCAAGTTTTGTTCCACTGAAGAGTAGGTTGTAGAAATTTTTACTAAGCCCTTGGGTGCTATAAATTTCTAAAATTTTCATGTTTTTGGGGAATTTCAAATATCAGCTCTTAGATCATGTGGATGATATTGATATCCAACTCGAATCAGTTGAACATATTTTTTTAGCTCTTATGATCATGTGAATGGCATTGATATTCACCTCTAAATCATATGAGTTTCTTCTTTTAGAGCTGCCCTTGAGGGGAAAATAATAAATGGCCACGTTGCATGTTTTTTTCTTGTGCAATGTCATCTCTTAATGGCTTGATTGTGTCAAAATGGATACTCCCTAGACTATTTCTATGTTTTTAAGTAAATTTTCATGTATGTGAAGTTTACTTGTAATCCCCAAGCATTAGATATGAAGATTTTTTTAACTCCATAGTCTTATATAAGAATTCATCCTTAATCACTTTATCTTGAGAATTTGTAATGTTCCTTTGTATTGTGGTTTTTATAGAATCCACAAAGCACTACTTCGAACTATTCCAAAACAGTTTACTATGGCTTCTCTAAAACCCATAATGCATGTAATGTTTTTACAACTTGTATAAGTTCGCAGGGACACTTTGGTAGTGCTGCAGAGTTGAAAAACCCACAAGACACTCTTTGTAGTACACCACAAAACTTCGTAATCCATGGAACAAGTTTTTTTACATGTTAGCCTAAATCACTTGTTGATTTATGGATTGTAATTCCTTTTGTACCAAAAGGTGACTTGACATGTGTTATTTGGAACAAAATTTTACATGTAAAATCAATTTTGTATGTTTCCCTACTTAAAATTAAGGGGGAGTGTTGGGTTTATAATATTAAGCAGAAACTTCTTATTTAGAAACCCGCCAAAGACTATATGTTTTTGGCTTATAGCTTATATTTAAAATATAAGCATGATAGACCACAAAGTGGGTCGACTTTAAGAGTGATCATGACCACCCACCTTGTATATAACAAGGTGATCTCATTAGATATAGGTTACACACATATACATTGTTGATGGTAAAATATATGTGAACTATATGAGAAAGCTGATAGAGAAATAGTTGGAGTGTTGGGTGAAAGTTTCTTCTCAATAAATATAAGTGATTTCCAGTGGGTTTTACCTTCTAAGGTTTTCCCACTTATATTGTGTGCCATTGTGTTCATTTATTTTTAGTTTTATGTTATTTATATATTTTAATTTCCAATATAAACATCTTAATCTATGTTTTAATTATTATACTTCATCAAATTGTAATCTTCATCAATTTGTGTTGTGGGTCTATAATTTGTAAAATTGTTTATCCCTTAAATTTCCTAACATTATTTATGTCTATGTAGTCTATGCAAATCCTGATTCTAATTGGTTTCTTAAAAACTTGCACAATGTTAGAGATCAAATCTGAATATTCAATGGGTCTAGTAAAACCAACTGCCTATAAATTGTCCATTTCTTATTTAACCAAAAGGGATACATGTGGATTCATTTTACATAGTTGTTTTTAATATGCTTTGTTGATTCATGCATAACTAGGTTGTACACAACCAAAGAAGGATATAAGCCTAATATGTCTACATAGGACTAAGAAAATACATCCATGAACTCTCTGAGGAGTATAGTAAAGGACTTATGTTCATGTGTGGAAAGAGAAGCTCCTAGTTTAACAATTTTAGGCTTGTCCTCTGTGCCAATGTTGACATTGATAGTCTCTTCAACCAAACAATTTTGAACCATCCTCCATATGCATAGGATCCGAGGATCTGGAGGAGATTGAGATCTTCCTCTATTGGCATCTCAATGATATTTTCACCAATAGAATGATCACTTATATTATTCATGTTTGATTTTTCATTTTTGTTTTGCAAGTTCTGAAAGAGGTTCTCACTTTGTAAAACTTGGGATGTTTTACTTTTAGGATTATTTGAAGATATTTTAGTATTTTTCTTTTTTTGTTGACCATAGAACTTAACCTCCTCCCCAAAATACATGTTTTCATCGAGGTTGATAGTGAATCCTTTCTTTTGATCTCTTATAGGTACATCATCATGTAACCCAATGAGCTCTTGAGTTAATTTTTCATTCTAAAATAGATCAATTGGTATGTGTCATTGTTGGTCCCAATTAATGAGGGATGGGTGTACAAGGTCTAGTTTAAGAATGGAAGGGGATAAGGTTAAAATAGAAATGTCATAAAATATGTTTGTGGAGGAATATTTTTGTAGAGACTAAAAGGGGCTATGGTTCACTATCATAATCAGAAGAACTATCCTCATGTTTAGAAGAGTTGTCATCAACTTCTAGAGGTTGTGCCCCATAAGGTTGAATACCAACACCATATCTATCCATTTTTTCATGTGTTGGAATAGGTTCCCACACACCTTGTTCATGTAAGCTACATCCATATCCTTTGTATCCCATAACATACATCATCTTATTAGGGATACCATATTCTAGGGATTGATAACAAGAAGCCATATTTTCATCAAGGGACTAGGATGTATAAGTACTACCCAATTTATCAACTTCTAAGATCTTGTCGGGGGTAAACTTGTTGAGACTACCGGGCTCTGATTTTTGTTTGAAAGTTATGCCTACCACATGTCTTGGGTGATAGGGTAATATTTGATATAAGGAGGGCTTATTGGAGGTCATATTCTTTGCAGCCGGTGTGAAGTATTTTTAGCTTGGATTCCCATGTGGAAAAAGGGAATACGGTGGTGGAAGCACCACTTTTGTGAGGTTTAAGTGTATCATGGTTTATTAGAGAGGTAATAACCTCTGATTTAATTTCGATAGCTAACTCTTTAGAATGTAATTTATAAGTTTTTGGTAATAAGCGACTAATGCTCTATAGTGGGAAATGGGTTGTGGGTCACTTTGTGAATTGTAATCTCTTGTCCTTGATGGTATATTATGATACCCTAGTGGAAGGTGGAGGAAATAACTTGCATGTCATGGATCCATGTGCGAATGAGTATAATTTTATAATGAAGTTCCAAATTAATGACATGGAATATTTTTTCATGCATGATAGGCTTAATTCCCACGGGTAAGGTACTTGTGCCTTCCAATTCTCATTTTGAATTTTTGTAATCCTTAATAGTTATCACATTAGGAACCAATTTAGCATTAGTATGTTCCAATTGTTTCACAAGCTTTAGAGTACATATATTGAGGCTATATCAATTTTCTACAAGTACCCTTGTAACCTTTTTAAAGGTAATGATCACTTCTATATATAGGAGTAAACCGTGTGTCTGGTTCTCTGTAAGAATCTTGTTTTGGCCAAAAATGATTTGGTCGAGATGAGGTGATATGCACAACCATGGATTAGAAGCATGAAGTGACAGGTTTCTAGAGGAACTCTTGACTCTTCAAGGTTCTTATAGAGGATGTCCTTGTGAGCAGTAGATATCTTGAGAAGATCAAAGATAGAAATATTGGCATTGTCTTCTCAAGATGTTCTAGGATATCATAATGACTATCTAAAGGAGAGGAAAAAGGAGATCCTTGGAAAATAAGGTGAGTGTATTGTGCTATAATGAGACACTCTTGGAATCTGATTTTTATGGTATGGATATGATCAATGATAGGATGAACATAGATAATCAGAGAATCAAATGGATTGGTCATTTTAGCAACAATGTGGTTGGTAATTTTTCCTTGAGAGGATTTACATCGATCTGACTTCTTTTCTACTTGTTTATGCTTTGGGAAGGGTTCCTTATAGATCCCAAACTGATCATATGATGATTTGGGGGTTCTTGTACATCAAGTTTGATGTCTCCTCAATCTAGGAGACCTTGAATGAAGTTCTTCAATTTCATACATTGATTTGTGTCATGACCTTTAACATGGTAATACTTACAATATTCATGGTATTTTTACCATGATGGTTTAGGTGCATCATCCTAAAAAGGTGTGGTAGCTGGAAACTTGACCACGGTGGTCGAATCTAGTTATTTGAGAATCAATGAAAAGGACTCCATGAGTGGAGTGTATTACTTGTGTTTAAATTCTGATTTAAGTAGTCTGCATGTGATTTTTAAATGTGGGGTATTATGAACCACTTGCACATGCTTGGAATCAATGATTCCATCACCTAAAACATTCTTGTTTTTGAATAATTTGATTTTTCTATAGGTTTTGATTCATAATTATCTCTTTGAAAGGGTTTTAAGACCCCTTTGGCTAATAAATATTTTTCTATTTGGTTTCCCTTTTGATGAATTCTTCAAATGGTCCCACACAATTCATTTGTAAATGGAAAGCTATCTAAGGGTGTAAATTTGGCAATAATGTTCTTACAAGTGTTTTCTTGGCAATGGAGCAAGGGAAACACTAGCTAACCCCCGCCATTAATGTAAAAAATTAGTGAAGTTCTCATTATTTTGTTTTTGGTGCTATATAGGTCTAGCATGGTGATATCACTCTCCATATTGAACGAAAAGTGGTGAAAAAACTTCTCATCTAAGTCTGCAAAATTAAAAATAGACCCTTGGGCAAAGTCCGTGGAAACAAGTGAATAAGATAATTATCTTTGTAAGTGAATTATTGACATGCCATGAAGAAGTATTTTACATTATCAAGAGGATCAAATTTTCCCCTATATTTTTCAAATTTATGGAAATCAAAGTCTTAAGGAATAGGAGTACATAGCATCTCTGATCAAATTTTCCCCTATATTTTTCAAATTTAGGGAAATCAAAGTCTTAAGGAATAGGAGTACATAACATCTCCTTATCAAAGGGATAAGGACACGATTCTTTGAACTGATACTTTTAGTGTGTCCCGTGTTTTTTTCTTATACGCCAACAAGTGTGTCATCATATACTAACATTCTTAATCGAATATTTTTCCACGTGTTTGCATGGGAGGTATATGTGTATGATTTAATTTAGATGCTTCTCCATTGTGGTTTTCATTATAGTTCTCACCATACATCACTTTATGTTTTTCTATGTGAGGATATCTATTTGTGTCTCTATGGACATGACAAGCTATATTTTCTTATTGGTGACGAATATTTTGTAGGAAAAAAATCACTTTGATGTCTTCATTGTGTGGTCCAAGTTGAGTTTTGTGTTGGGGTTCTTCACCCTCTTGAAGACACTTTGTCCTCACAACCATCTCCCTCAAGTCTGCGATTACCTCCATAATCTTTTTATTTTTCTTCTTCATGATTTTTTTCTTCATATATATTTCATCATCATTTTTAACTCATTTTCTCCTTGGTTTGTATTATATAATAATTAGTTTAATATATTCCACTCTCCTCTACAACTCTTGCATATTGGTATTCATCTAAGTATATCATCCTCTTCCTCTTGGCATATTACTTAAACCTATTCTTTAATATTGAATTTTTATCCAAACTAAAATTTCATGTGAAAAAAAATCACCAACGAGATTACCTTCAATTATTTCTTCCAAGAGGTGATCTTGCTTTGATTTCTATGATGAGTCTAAAATTGCAGAAATAACAAATAGAATTGGTTCTCTCCTTCTCAATATATTTTTGTATAATTAATTAATTACTTTTATTTTTCTACACTTTTGGATTCATCACTCATCAATATGGGGAATATTTCTTAGTATAAATTTCAATTTAAGCCCAATTAAGGCATTATGAGGAGTACATGGAGAGGCCAAGAAAAATGTTTCCGAGAGGTGACTTAAGGTCATAGATCATAAATAGGCTATGTCACTAAGTACTATCTTGGAGACGTGTGTGAGAGATAAAAGCATGGCATAGTGAGTAGGGACCCTCCAAGGAAAATAAAGTATAATAGATCTTGGGCCAAGATTTATGGAGATATATAACCATGTATCAACTTTAAGGAATTATCCTTGACACCATATTTTGGTCCCAAATATTTGAGCTTGGGTTGGTGCATTATTGTGGGTTATGTGAATCATAAGAGCGGATCATCAAGTTGAGCTTACCAAGCATGGAACTTTCTCTAAGAGTTAAGTTTTTTAATCATTGATGATTTTAGGGAGTTTGAAAGACTTAAGAAGAGACTTTTGAGGTAACATGATCTAAGAATGAGAGAATAACTCGGGGATCTTCATCTGCCAAACGAAAAGAGTGGGAAACTCAAGCTTAGGTCATATGATAGGAAATCAAGTTTAGGTTTTATGAGGAAAGAGTATGTATGGAATTGAGATAGCTCTATTACATTTTGTAATTCCAATCAAGTGAGTCTAACGAGAGACCCTTACGGTGTCAAATCAATCTAAATTTCAGAAAACCTAGTATTAGTGGTAACCTATATGAAGGTCCATGAGAAACCCATGTGGGGTGTGGAAGTGATCCCATGTCATTATTGATATCCATGACCTTGATTTTAGGTATTATAATAACTTTTTGATTTTCTAATATCTCATGACAACCCAATTTAAAACTTGATAGATCATATATCTTCTTACAATTAAAACTTAAATATGGAACTTGTTTATTTATATTGTAGTTTGGCCTATGTGTTCTTGATCGTATTCCCTTAAATAAAAATAATAATTAACCTTTTTGGTTGAGAATTCTAAGCATCAAATTTATAGAAATGGGAGTGTCTTCATTTACTTGAGTGGGTATTTGATTCATTTTGGGTTCAATAAATGTGCAAACAGACCCATAATTCCATGTATTCTTCTATTTTTGGTTCTCATTTAGAATTTATTCTTTTTTTTATGGTATTAGTGACACTTAATTGGGATCATACACACTTTGGTAATTACTTATTTTTCTATACATGATGCATGTGTGAGTTAATCATTGTAAATTACATTTTTATTACCCTTTTGGGATTAATCTTAAACGTGGAGAGTGGAATCCCTTTGTATGTTTCTTTGACTCTAAATATGATTTGTGAAGATGGCTTAATAAATAATAGTGTTGGAAATACCCATATCCATTCCTCTCTTCCACTAAAATATTGGGGTAGATATTTGAGTGCCAAAAATGAGACAAAAATACTACCCAACACATGCGATAAACAATACCCACAATATTGACCAAATTACAAAATAAAGAGATATTGTCGTTAGGGATACCTAGTTTTGGTTAAATTTTTGATGCATTATTATTTCCCTTTGTATCACTTTGTGAGAGATGGATTTTGGTTAATTTTTATGTATATGTAAGACACTAAATAAACCAAATTTGGGCAATTCAAATACTTGTTAAACCTCAAATTTTTAAATCATATTATTAATATCTGTAAGACCTTTTTGTAGACATTTATTTCTTAGTGTAAGCTCCTCTTACCCTTAAATCATCATATTCTTCCTAAGGTGGATTTGTGTCTAGAAATGGAGAACATTGTTTGTGTCTCTTTAAAAAAAAAAAAGGAACCCTTATGAATGTAGATTAAATCCCTAAATTCTAAAACTTGGTTGATATAAATTTAAAAATCTAGTTAATGACATATAAATGATTCCACAAAATAAGTATGACATCGACCATGTTGATGTAATTTGTTAAAATATGGTGGATATAAGACATCATTGGAAAGGCCGATAACATCAATTATGTGTAAGAAATGGTGGGAAAATGCATTGATATGAAAGTGGTACTAGGAGTGATAGTGCATGACATGCCTCTCAAAAAGTGATACAAGTTTTCCCATCCCCAACACTAGTGTATGGGAAAACATACACTCAAGGTGACATTAATTTACCACCAGGCCCTAGAAAAGAAAAATGTTAGTAAAGTGACAATAATGTGTATATATATCCCCCTGAAATCTCATTGCTCATTAGTAAAAATTAATGGTGTTTTGTGAAAACATACCAAAAAATATAATAAATGACTATAATTAAATAATTGAGAATATAATGGGGATAACTCTGTGGTGAATTGGTGGGGCAATTATCTTGTAGATCCAATAACCTAGGTTCAAACCTAGCCCCCAGGATTTCATATCATGATTTACCCATGGCATGTGGAGTGGGGTATTTGCATGTCACCTAGGGGGTACATCTCTAGTCTAAATTTTTATCCAATGGGGTTTGGGTGGATCGGTTATGACAGAGATGGTTGTGTCTGGATCCACCCAGGTTCAAATCCCACTAGGCGTGATCCCTTTGGGGTGGTTATCGGTGGTGGCAAAGGTTGCATCACCGGTGGTTATGGTTGGTAGTTATTATTAGTGATGGTGGAATTTGCATCATGGACATTGGAATTTACACTATCTGGTAACTCTAAAAATGGTGGTGGAGGAAATTACATTGTCGATGCGGGCTCACTAGTCATGCTCTTGGTTGGATTTATTGTAATATCTTGTCTCTAGACATTGGTTGTAATGGGTGGGGTCCCAAGAAACCCTCCGGTTCATAGCTCCGGTCAAAAGCATTTATCAATCAAAAAAATTGAGAATATAAAAATGAAATATACTTTATGCCCCTCAAATCACATCACTCATCACAATATAGTAGTATTTTATAGTGTTTTGTGAAAACATAGTAACAAATATAATAAATGACTATAGAGAAATAATTGAGAAGCTAAAAATGAAATATAATTAATTTTTTTGAAATGGATACAAGCATTTACCTTAATCTTGATCATGGTAAGCATAACTAATGTGTATTTCATCATCAAAATCTTATTATGTTAACCTTAACAATGCATGGCTACATGGAAAAATGCAATACTTGAATATGTATGGATGAGTCAATATATAAGTATGTGTGATAAGATATCTCTCCAAAATATGATTATATTAGGATGGGTTTGGATAGCCATAAGGTAAAGGGCGATTCTATCTAGAAGACCTAAAAATAATAAGGTGCTAGGATGGGTCCATATATCCATGATGGTAAATAAAATATTGGGTTTTGAGGACACATAGGTGTGATGTAGAAAGTTGATGATCCCAAACATAACTTAGAGGAATCTTTGAACCATAGGTTGAGAGAGAATCTTGAAAACCAAAGATGTGGTTGATTTCAAGTAGGGTTTTTTTAGTGGAAATCATGGTTGATTCCCCAAATATTAAAAATTTAAACATTTTAACAATAATGGTGGCATGATGCTATAATGTCTGAAATATATGAAGAAAGGGATGTGAAGACTTTGGGGAAAGATGTGGAAACATATATTTTGTCAAGTAATGGAGAAGGATAAAATATGGTGCCACCAAGTCAAAGATATCATCTTCAGTAGAATAAAAACTCTCTAATCTATTCCTCAAGACTAAGATTTATCATAAGCATAAGTTTAAGAAACCTTGTTTCATAATAACTTTAGTATGTATGCTTGGGGTCAACTATGAGAGGTCATACCTTAAATCTATGATTTTACTTCTTTTTGATGTCTAAACGAACTAGGTCATGAAGTTACAAGATTTTTTGTTTAAGCCAATACTTTTGATTGTTGCACAACAAGAACATTTAAATATGTATGATGAATCTAAATCATCTAAGCTTGATCATTCTTAGAAAATTCTCTATCAATAAATAATTCATGGGATTATACAATCCATGTGTAATAGAGGGCATATCCCTTATTGTGTTGACACCCTATAAGTGAGATCTCATCATAAATTAATTTTATAGGAGTTAATGAGGTAGGGGAGTTTTGGATATCTTCAATGTGAGAACTCTTATTACAACATATGGCTTGAGGAGACCCATATTTCCAATTTTATCCAAATCCTTTTCAAGAGAGAAGGCAAGGTGTTCCATATCAAAGTCATGAAATCTAAATGTGGGATGGAAAAATCACTTATGGAGTCAAGGATTCCTTAGAGCGTGTGATGCAAGGGTTTCTAAGTTTGAAGGCAAGGGATTATAATTTAGGTTGGATTGGTTCCTCCAAAACCTATTAGATATTTCCATGTCATGCCACACAATTGAAGAATGGTAGTCTTAAACCTCAAATGAATCAGCAATTATTAGTTAACAAAAACAGGAAAGAAATATGGGATTTCTTCCCCCTAAATGAATAAAATTACATGCAACATATGATTTTGAAGGATATACCATTCACATTTGGTTAAAAAATATGTGTATACCATACATGACAGATATACGTTAATTGTGAGTTTATACATGTCAATTGTGTGGAGTTTGTGATAAAAAATTATGTGCTCATGAAATCGTGTGATAATGTAGTTATGGCGGAGAGATTTATAATAACTCTCAGTGGTATGTGATAACATGTAAGGGGTGAGGTGTTATTTTTAGACCCAAAAGTAAGAACAATGTATTGCAAAATTGAAGTGTTCTTGTGTAATTAATGTAGTAGAAAGAGAAGTTGTCTCCTTAAAATAAGTTGTCTAGACAACATGAAGGAATCACATGTTGGCATTGTGTTTTCATTGATGTCAAAAAGTGTGATGATGAAGGTGTTGGGGTTTTTAATGTTCATGGATTGTTTTCATTGATGTGGTAAAGAGTAATAGGTCATTAATGACAAAGATGGATGTCGATGTGTCAATATGATGTCAACAGGGAGTGTGATGCCATATCATGTGATGTTTGATTGGTAGTAAATAGAAAGTGTGGTCTTTGTGTGTTATGCTTTGAATGCATAGTCTCAAGTATGATAGCTAGTAGGAGGATCACAAGTGTGTGGAAGTTGCTTGAGCATGATAAGAGTGTGGATATCTTTGAGATGAAGTATAGAGACACTCACATATGTCTCAAAGTGTACTTACGAGGATAAGTTGTGTATTCTAGGTCGACCTAGACCTATTCTTGATCCTAGATGGTATAATGTGGTATTTTGGACATATTTAAGCATGAATATTCTAATTTTATCATTGGGGAATGTGTAGTAGGTTGTCCTACATGTGTGGAAAAATTTCTAGGCCCTAGTTTGAAGGAAGAAGCATGAAATGTAGTTTTCCTCCTATATCAAGATCTTGGAAGTGAGAAACCCGGCTGAGGACTTTTTGATGCTCGTTGGCATTTTTGGCCTCTACATAGAAGGATGATATCTTCATGCAAGATGAGTAATGGTCTTAAGAAGTATATCCAAGAATTATTTCATAGAATATAGAGCTTTATGAACAATCATTAAGAAGGTAAACAGGTTTAAAACCCTTCTTAAACCCTACTAAGGTAGCGATGGAGAATATTTTTCCCAAGCATGCTCATAATGGATTTTTGACCAATTATTACGATTGGAGGCTATAAATTACTCTCTCGGGTATCTTCGTGTAGAATTGAGGTGTTATGACAGTGAGTGGACCCCACAAGTAAAATTCATGTTTATGAAGAAGTTCTGTTTTTTCTCAAGTTTTGCACTAGAACAGATGAATAAATGGATGTTTGAGGAAGTATGGAAGCCATACTATATATATTGTGGTTTTTGGATATGATCTATCCCTTAAGGGGTATGTGGAATTCATTCTTGTGAGACTGGTTTTTTGGGGTATAATGACATATTTTGGTGATCTAGTTGTAGATATGTTTTTGGTCTCTAATCCTTTATTTTTGTCTCTTATTCATTTGGATGTTTCATTAATTACTTTTATGATATATATGTGCTTTGGAGAAGCTCGTGATTCAGAAAATGAGGTGATAAGTTTGTCACATTTTGACTAGTTTTTCCTAGTTATAGAATGGGAAATTAGGGTGAAGATATTGGTCTAGAATACTAATGTTTTCTCTATGATTTCATGATGTATGGATACTGGAGAGTGATCAGAAGTTCTTAATTGAACATTTTCATGCATCCTAATATTTTAAATGGGTTATTACGAGTGTTTTAAGGTCATGATTTCTTGACTAGCTTTCGTGGTGTAAGGACAATTCTAGGAGTGCAAGTTGGCAAGTGATTCTTGGGCACTTACGGTCCAAGTGAAAGTGTTACAAGAAATTAATGATGTACTTGAGTTCATGTATCATTTTTATACTTGTTTTAATGGCATGAATAAGTATTTTTATGAGTGTTTGAGCTTAATCTATGAAGACTAGTTTTGTAGGTCACAGACCTAATGAGAAAAGTTGATCCTAAAGGTGGCTTCATAACATGATATGGCGATTTAGAGTTGAAAAATCATGTTGGAGGATATTAGAATACTTATACAACATATATAAGTGGTTCATGATGTTTGGTGAATGCCATATAGGAAAAGAGGGCTAATTCTTGGTGAAGGATGTCATTTAGGCATTTAGGCCTAATTGCGTCCTAATGAAGAAATGTGGGCATGAGGTGTTATTTCCAACCTACGAAGGTTTTTTCATGATTATTTCATGATGTTTTCATTATATATAATTTTCCATTCTCTATATGTCCGACTAGGGTGGTATGTATGATCTTAAGTCATATATATATATATATATATGCAAGGCAATTAGGCCTATTTTGGTGTGTTAGAGAGAATGAAGAGTGAGTAAGAGGGAGGAGTACGTAGGTAAAGTAGGTTTTTATGACCATAAAATACAGGGCATAGAAGTAGTCATGTAAATCCAACAGTGGCGAGTATATGATGTTTAAGGTTAGATGACCTAATCATCATGGTGAAGAAGCTTATTGTGTGAAGAAGCCTAGAAGAAATATTTGAAGAAGATAGAAGAAAGGAGATTTGAATAGGTTTCATCATCAATTGTTTGGGAAACATTCTATAGGTGAAAAATAATCAGGTGGATGATTTGGTGTTGAGTCATCTAGGGAGTTGTATTTTCCTTGTAGGGTAGGGTTAGTGTTATACTAATTTTAGGGGTTAGTGCTCCCAATAGGGTTGGTGCTCTACTAAACTATTAGGGTTTGGTGTTCCTTGTTGATTTGATGCTCAATTAAATTTAATACATTATTATATATGATAGTTGTCTAATCTTTTTCAGTGGGTTTTCTTCCCTTCAATGGTTTCCCACTTATATCTGGTGTACTTGTGTTCTTTTGTTCTTATTTCTCATGTATGGTTATGATTATTGGTGAATGCATGTTTAATGGTTAAGTTGAAATAATAATTGATGAATGATAAAGTTTATGTGAAATAAATTTTTAGGGCACACCGATCCCCCACTCTCATGGGTTATTCTTCCAACATTTCACAATCCATTACACTCTACATGGTCTAATGAATTAGGGAACAACCTTGTTTTTGTTTACCATGTTTTTCCTAATTACTATACTATAACCTATTATTAAGTTCCAATTAATATTATCAATATCTACCTTGATGTGGGGAAAAATTAGTGCATGAATAGTTGACCCTTCTTGATCAAGAGGGGGTTCTAGATTGATTAGGATTATTCCTTCTATCAAAGTGAAGTGTGTAGAAAGTGCAAGAATGGCCGTGCATGTAGTACATGTTTTTGTAGTGGAATGCATTATACCCGTTGCTTGTAAAACAAGTCATAAATAATGTTAAACTCTACAAATGCTAAGAGTTATTTTTTTACCAAAATAACTTGTGAGACAAGAAATAATTGTGAAATCAACATTCTATGCTTTCTAAAAAGTGATTATGCCTCTAATTAAAAATTAATTATTCATGTGTGCAACAATGTTAATTCATATGAATCTACCTAATTAGATAATGTGCACATTTAATATATCATATGATTTGATGCCCAAGTGAATTCATATAATTGTTAAACTTGTCTTTAGTAAGAAAAATGGAGTGATTAATTCTATGTGAAAATTAGTCTTTTAATGTGACTATACATCAAGAGTTTATACTAAAAAAGTGTTCTTATTAAAAATATCAATTAAAAATTATAAGTTTAAACACTTTAATAAACTAAGCCACATAAAGTGTGTTTTACAACAAAATCCAAATGTGATTTCTTTAAATAAGTTTTCAAGTAGAACCTACTACACACTTTAGACAATTTAAAACAACTCTAAAGGACCCACTTAATTAGAGAACAAGTTAAACATTACATGGTAAGAATAAATGACTTTAAATTAATTTTCCTGTTAATTTAGGGGTAAAACTTGCTATGCCTTTAACATTACCAAAATTTAATCTAAATTTATAATGGTTAACTATGGTTATACAAATTAAAATGTGAAAAATACAAAAAAAACTACAATTTCAAGGAACCAAAAATATCAAGAAGATGTGGAATGCATATTGATAATCATGGTCCATATGGAATGTGGAAATGATTAAGATCCTTGTTTCTTGAAATTCAACATGAAAATTCATCCTTGCAAGAGAAACATAACCGTTCCATCAAATTTCAAATTTGGATCAAGTGTATATCCTTGTAATTCAATTTCATATATTATTCCTTTACAAAATACATAGAGAATAGATGAAAGGAGGGGAATGGGAGTATGAGAAGATGAGAATGAGATTAAATCAATGAGTAAGAAAGAATGAGAAACCTCTAAAGGAACTTTGAAAACCTAATTCCTTGTAAATGAGTGAGCAAGCCAACACTACCTATAATACAAGGAAATAGGGAATAAAAGCAATCAATAAGATCATAAGCCATTTCTAAGGGGATGAAATTATGTGAGAATTGAGAAAATCATGAAGAGAATGGAAGATTGAGGATAAAATTTCTAATAGGGTTTGTTTAGGTCAAATCTATTTATAACATCCAAAGGAAACATAGGATGGTTAAGAACAATTGAAACTATTAGAGACAAATTTTCAAATGAATGTGGAGCACGAAGCTAAAGCGGTGGCTGTAGGTCAAAGCACCAATAGTAAAATAGCTCATGACTAAGTTGAGTTAGCCGAGTTAAAGTTTTAGTGGTATACTGGAACTTTAAGGCCAAATCATCACCTAAAAATGGCACTTTGGACCCAAAGCATTTTAGTCAATTACCATTTTGGATAAAACACCAATTTTCCATGGGTAGTAAAAATGAAGTGATGGGGTTTCTAAAAATGTTTATAGGGGTTTCATAAAGAGGTCATGAGTGAAAATTAATGGTATGGGGTCAAGTAAGGGTTCCTATAAATTATTTGTATTCAATATGGCTTGTGTAAGTATATATATTATTGAATATTACCTGACAGAAGTCATAATATTGTGCATATGTTCAAACAAGCACAAAGTTGAAAAATACAAATAGTTATTTGTGGTAACTAATAATTAATTAGGACTAAAAGGGATTGTCAATACTATGTAAAAATGCATAATGTGGCAAAACTCTAGGAGAAACCAAGAAGCGTAAAACGTAGAAATACAAAATGGAAAAAATAATGATATATCCGACTATTGAGAAATATAGGTCGAAAACATCTAACTAAGGGAGATAATGACCAAAATTTGTAAAATTATGGTATCCAAAAATAAGGAAGTTTCCAAGGAAAATAGAGGTGTATAAAATAGAAACTGACACATGAAAATAAAAGTGACAAACAACGACTTAAAGAATAAAAAGTTGAAAAACACAACATAAAAAAATTCAAATAGATGCAAAATGGGTATCCATTTAGGATGTTTTTATGTAACATATAACACTTGAAACATGTCATTTTAGAGTTCATACAAAACTATGTTGTCATATGAAATTACTAACCCAAAAATGTAAAATTTGATCCATGACAACCAAGCCACAAAGTGAAAATATACTTCAAAATATTCTTGAACCTGTCTCTTGGTCATTCTATCTTCCATTTCATGATCATATTGAACTTTCAAGTTCTCCTTATATACTAAATAAGTATGTACAATTTTTAAAGTGATGTGATAAGGTCAATTCTTCCATTCAGCAAAGTACATCAAAAGACTAGTTCTTTGACAGGCTTAGAAAGCCAATTTTGGTCATTTCAATGCCTATGTGCATCCTTCGGGGTTATGAAAATATCATAAACATTTTAAGGTTTTATTGGAGATAATTTAAGGTTTTTGAAATAGTTTAAGAAGGATTTGGTGATTCAAGAGTAGTCTATGCAAAAGTGGATTTTCATGTGTAAGGAATGAACAGTCAAATTGTGAACCTAAAATTCTATGGATGATAATGGGAGATCTGTAAGGATTTATGAGGAAAAAAAGTATGAAATATAAATATTTAGTAATCACATACATGGTGGTAGCATCAAATTTGATCCAAGGTCTTATGGTTTCTTAAGACAATTCAAACTTTACAAGTGTACCTCATTATCCCAATCAAAAAGGGGATAGTTTTTGGAGTTGCAAGTGTAATTAGGATTTTATCCCTATTCCATTGATCTTATAATAGTCTTTTTATTCAGATTCATATAAAATTTCACCTCAAAATTCCATCCTAAGACCATGGGGTGAGGATTGCATGCTTTCATGTTATTTCGGGTAAACCAATGCAAAACCTATATTTCCGAATGGGCTAAGGCACATTTTTTTGTCCTTTATCCCTAAGGGGGAAAAGGGGACAATAAATTTTTCCCCATGACATCTTTGTAACCCTCCTACCAACCATGTGTTGGAAACTTAAAACATCGAGAGATAGGTGAATTGGTGTTTGATCAAAATTTTAAATCAATTTCCAATTCTTTATTCATCCAAAACTAAACATTCTTAACCATGATAAGATATAAACATCAAACATAGAGGAAAGATATATTCAAACACACATAGACATAGTATGTAATTTTGGAAACCCTTCAGGGAGATATATCTTGGACTCAAAGGTCATGTAATTTTTATAATGATTTCATGTTGAGCATCTATTCAACTTGAGGCTACAACCCCAAAATTTAGTCAAGAAGCTACTTTACCTTCCTCGTAAGAATCCACTTTCTTAGAATCTACAATTCCAAACCTTCAACCAGGATTCTACCTATTTATTCTACAATCTAAAATTCACAAAGAATATTCTACTCCCTCATGCTAAGCTACAACTTAAACTTCTTCAATATTTTGATCACTTAGAATTTTTGTCTCACACAACTGATGGTGACCACTAAATCATATCATTCTTTATCTCTAATCTCTTTAGTTCATCTCTCTTCTCATTCTCTAATCAGCTCCCAAGCTCCATCATAGACACCTTTCACAAACACTCTTTGATCATTCTTCTCTCACCTTCAAGCTTCTCCTTTTTCAAGTACACATGTTGTTGTAATACTCTCCATGGAGGTCTTCATACACACTTAATTTTCTCTTTATTTCATGTTTTCATTCACCTACAATAACATAGCTATTAGCACAATATCCTCTTCATACCTCTTCACTCATGTAGGTTCTCATCAATCATACTTCTATTCATGATTTTTCTTCAACATGTATCAACAGCTCTCCAACCTTCAACCACTAACTTACAAGTACAAAAATGAACTTTTTAGACTATGAAAAAACACATAACTAATGAATTTTCACCTTCATGTTAAATATCTATTCACTTTTCTCACTACTGGCTTGTACAAGGAAGGTAAGATGATTTTAAGTGAAACTACCAAACTTTCCATGATTGTGCTAATAGATTTTGTAGGAACAATTTTCTGGGGTTTGAGTGCAGTCAAGATTCTTTGAGGTACACGATGAGTAAATTAGTCTATTCAACTTCCTATCATTCTGATTGCTTTGAAAAAAACCTTCTATCTATCCACAATTTTCCTTGTAACTATCAACATTTGGCCTATCTTTTTTTTTTTTGGCAAGTGTAGATTCGAGATACAAGGTGTCATAATCACTTTGAACGTTACAATATGATTTAGGATTCATTATATCACTTTCACATTATTCTTCACTCGTAAGGTAACTTTCAAAATTTATTGGAGCATCTATGAGATCACTATATACTTTAGATGAACCACAATCCTAAGTTATATGTTTGTGGGAGCATTTGAGGTTAAGGATTGAAAATATCATATGTGATACAAAGATACAAGTGTTTGTCATTCCAATAAGAGATTCCATTCCATATAGCACGGTTTAAAGTATTCTCTTGCATGCAAAGAAATTGAGATCTCATATTACTGTGGAAACTATGTTGAGATTTTTCATACATCACATGTTCAATTGATTGCAAGCATGATCAAACCTACTAAGGAAAATTCAACTCCAAGGACACAGGGTAGATCAAACACTAAAATAGAGATAGGGCATGAAGAGGTTTTTTCAATCCATACCATCACCATCATGAGTTTTGCAAGATTGAGGACCTACAACACAGATGATATAATCTTGTTTATGCATATAGTGCAAGCATGTAAGTCTTCACACCTTGCAAATAAGTCTTGAACTACCCACACCATCAAGAATACAATCATGTGCATCACTTCTTCATGAAGTATATTGTTTTGATTAGAACATAGATGAATGTGCATAAGTATTATAAATTCACCAATACCCTTATCACTTATGACCTCCATTGTTATATTCTAAGAATGTTAATAATGGTGTCCACTTCACTATATATATCTTGCATAACTCATTAGCTCAGAGGACCATGTTGTATGATCTATAGTGTTTTCTCAATCATGGTTTTGAGAATAAAACCCTAGGCATATAAATGAAGGCTTAAACCACTTCATCATTTAACTTTATTCCAACATATATGTATTACCACTTCATTTTAGGGTTTCACTATAAGCTCTAAGCAATATTTTACATGAAATAAAAGGACATGTTTAAGATTTAAAAGTGACATACACTTTCCTCCATGACTATTAAGAGAAATCAAACATATTTTTCAAGAAGGCAATGTTCATATCTTGTAGACATGTTTTTATAGCATCTAGGAACATTTGAAAAATTCCATACCTCATTCACTTTGCCACACCAAGTGTCATTACCATTACAAGGCATATACACATGAAAACCACCATTTGTTGGACTGTGTGTATAGGTTCTTAAGACTATACAAGATAATATTACCTTATTCATTTATCTCTATAGAAAATGCAATCGGATGATCATCCATTGCATGATCATTTCAAGGAGAGAACTATCACTATATTAACAAGATTTTGAGCATGGTTTGTAAAGGTAAACTTACAAACACAACTCGAATTCGGTCCTTTGTCAAGGCCAATCTAGGATAGTATTAGAGAAATGAAATATATGATTTTATATCACCTTAACAAGGTAGTTGTGAGTTATAGCAATACATTTATGACCTATAGGTGGTGTTCATAATCACTTCTTTTCTCGAGACATGTTTGTTCACAAAATCCTTCCTCAAGCACCATGACAGCTTTGATTTGAAAGTTCTTTTAGTGGTAGAAGAGAAAATTTGACTGATTTCACATTGAACCAGCAATGATCTTAAAAAAATATCTTCATGAACTCCAAAACACCTTTCATACTATATTCAAAATAAGGGGATTCAACTCAACATCTTCATATTTTCACTGTATTGGTAAAATTATTCAAAATAGGTCAGAATCATGCAGAATAGTCAATCATGAGGAACAAGGATGCCACCTTTTGTACCTAGGAAGAGTCTCCTACACTCTTTATAGGTTTTACCATCTTGTAAAATTTATTTTGAGTCAAAACACCTCATTTTATGTCTATCACTTCAGGAAGAAGGTTTGGAGAGAGAAAAAACCTGATAGAAAAATGAATAGAAATTTTTGTTTCTTACCCAATTATTTTCAAAAATTTGAAAATTTTAAAAAATTTATTGATATTAAAAAAATTTCTTCTATGATTTATCTTAAGGAGGCTTGATAATTTTTTTGGATGCTAAGAAGACAGAGTGCTCGGTTTGATTTCTAAAAAAACCCAGCTTTGGTCAAACTTCAATAACTTGCACAATCTTCTTCAAAAATTTATGAAACTTTACCTAGAGCACAAAAAAACATCCCTCTACATGATCCATATCTTGGTTTCTTATAAATGATCATGTACATCCAAAACCAATCTCATTTACCTAATCTTCCACTACTAGCTCTCAAAGGTCATTTAGGCAAGAGCTTGAATTTTGCCTCAAAAGCTGAAGTAAGCCCTATAGATGCACCTACATGATCTAGGAAGTGTTAATAGGCTCCTACCATGCTTACATAATATTTTCATGACCTTCTTTGTGCCCATACACCTCATTAGGCTCTAGAACTAGGCTTAAATGGGCTAGTTCCAACTATGACTTGTAACACCTGACTTGATGATCACCCTATAAGCTCTTAAACATCCTTGAGACACCATATCAGACCTATGGGACACTTAATAAAATCACACGAAGATTACCCACACCTCCGGTGGGCACATACTTCACTAACCAAGCTTGTAACACCCTAAAACCATCATGGAATCAAATTGAATCCTCTCTGTGAGCTCCAACCATCATTAATAAACCTTCAACCTTCATGATCTTGACTACTCATCACTTAACCTCTCATACCCTTTCCATAAATTCCACCCAACATCAATGACAACACGAAAGCACCATGGTTCAACAATTCAAATTGATGGTTTCTTGAGATAGTTCAAAATTTGTAGGTGTACCTCGTTGTCTCAATAAAAAATGGGGCCACTTTTAGAGTTACAAGTATAATTAAGGTTTATCCATATTACATTGATCTTTTAATGTTATTTGGAGTTATATTCATATAGAATTTCACCTCAAACTTCCATCCTAAGCCCCAGGGTGAAGACTTCATGCTTTCGGATATTTCGGGTAAACCGGTCAAAACCTTTCTTTTCAATTGGAGTAAGGCAATTTTTGTGTCCATTTTTCCCTAAGGTAATATAGGGGACAATAAATTTCACCCAATAACATCTATATAATCCTCCTTCCACCCATGTGTAGTCAAGGCAACTTTGAGTTGAGCCTAAGATGAGTTAGGTGAGTGATACTCATACTTAGCCATTTTGTCACTTTGTCACGTGTCACCACCTTGATTCAATGTGAAATTTTGTGTCCCTGTTATTTATTTGTCTCCAATGGTACATATGGTATAAGAAAATTCACCTCATTCCCATTCTTAGCCCCTGTTCACTCATATGACCTCTGTCGGGCTCCACAGCTTATTTTTCACTCTTGTGCTCAACCACTTAGCCCCTCATGCTCAAACTTGCATCTAATATTCCCCATGAGAAAAATTTGATTCCCCATTTTCACCCATTTAAAATTGAATATCAAGGAGGATAAAATATGCCAAATCCAAAACACCAACTCATGATCACTCACGTGACCTCTCCCACGCATGGGTGTTTTCTAAGCTCCTCCATCTCAATCACCCTCACTCTCATGTTGATATTTGTCCTCATTTTCTCCAATGCACCCTTTTCTTCCCCTATTTTCCCTTTTCACCATAAAAAATATATCTAAACGTCACTCAATATCTCATTTAACCGAAGTTTGAACGATGGTCGACATGGTCAAGTAAAAGTGAAATAAAATACATCATAACTCATTTTTGAACAATTTCTTCAACATATTTTTCTATTAATCCATTGTTTCTACTATAATGACTTCAAACATCCAATAATGAAGGTTATTCCATATCAATAAAATGAAAATTATACCCCTCTTCATTTTCCAAAGATTAGGTGGGCAAAATCACTTGAAAATTGGAGAAAACAATCATCAAAAGTTATTTTATCACGTAAGACACTTTTTCCCCATGAAGAAGCTGAGTTTTTAGGGATATTGAGGACTATGTTTCTTGTTAGCATTCTTCCCTTCTTGAATAATTTTTCACTTTTCTAAAGATCCACCAGGTGAAAAGATCTAAAATTTGGAAAGAAGAATCCTCAAAAAATCTATATTCGCTAGAGACATTTCTTACATACTTTTGGGGTTGTTAATTTTTAAAGATATGAAGGAATGATTTTTATCAGTATTCTTCCCCCTCTGATGAAAAAATAATTTTCCCACTCATCCGGATGAAGGAATCATCCAAAAATTAGAGCAAGGAATCTTGGAATAAAACCCATAATTTCAAGATTGGTTTCGTTACAATCCGACACTGCAAAGGCACTTACTAAAAATAGCATGTGTTCATGGTGGGGCATGTATAAATATAATAAGTTTTCAAATGAGGTAAATTATTGGATTCCATTGTCCATATAAATGAAAGAAACATTAGGAAGTGAAAACAGTGCAAAATTGCTAAAAATAGCAATCATGGTTAGGACCTCGCTAATACTTAGAAAGTCTCTAATTTCGGCCTTAAAAGTTATGGAAGCTCTTGTTTTGCTTATATTGTTGATTTTGATCACCTTTGTGAGGTAAATAATACATTTCATACATAAACAATAAAATTAAGCCTCCAAAATCTTTCGAGATCCTAAGGCACCATTCTCAATCACATTTGTGTCAAAGAACATATCAAAGCACATCAAGGTTTAGCAACTAAAACCAGGAACATTATGATGTCATCAAAGAGTTCCAAAAGAGTCAAGAGCTCCATAAAAATTAAAAATTATCCATAATCTCACTATGATCAAGAATGGAAGTCATCTCAAACAATTCATACCTCTAGATGTGTTTCTAAACACTTGATCTATGCTTGATAAGGATCTCACATCTTATAAGTCATAAGAGGTGGGAATTGTAGTGTTTCAATGTAGCATGGGAGATGAGAACATGGAAGTCTTTCCTGTTCATTATTTTAAGTATCATTTAGGAATCAGTCTTACTATCAATAAGAGGAATCTTATCTCCACGAGGATCAATTGAGAAAAATAATGTTCGAGTATCATAAGCATGCTTTCACCCAAGTAACATATTGGTTAGGAAAGTGAGTTATTGAGAGATAATGATGTTCAAAAGTGAAGCAAGATGATGAATCTACCATCATGTCCAAATCTCCCCAAGAAATAATTCATAATGGGATAATCAAGCTATCATGGTACTCATGACTACCATGTGAGAAAGATCACGAAGTCTCCTATTTCTATGAGAAACATGTGAGTATGAGGTGTATGATGTCATCTCATTCAAGGAGAATTATAGAGCACATTGTATGAAAAATGAGAAACCATATCAGTTCCACTATATTTCATTCACTTGGTAATGTGCTTAAGCACTCATTCCATACCTTACAGTGTCATCACACCTCAAGATAGAAGCACATTGCAATCACCTAATTTCATTCCAATGGGAGTTCATATGACAATAATATCATTTGAGAAGTAATCCTCTATCTGCAAAGTACAGATCTATTTCATTGAATGAAAGATAAACATCAAGATATGCAAGCATCATAGAGCTGATTTTTTATCACTAAGGTCAATTATGAAATTCTAAGAATCAAGAAATTGACCATTATGTCCTAACTCATGTTATTGAAATCATCATGTTTCCATCACAATGCAATAGTGTTTTTAAACACTTATTCAACACTTTGGAGTATCTCACTATAGAAAGAATCATATGCAATCTTATTTCTTGAGTTTAACAAGTGATTAGAGGTTAAGATCCTCATTCATGAAGCATTTTCTCAAAGGTCTATCAATAGAGTTTCATCTTCATCTTATTAGTCAATCCCTTCTATCTCTCTCTCCATATTCTAATTTTTAATTAAGAATGTATTGTTTGTTATTTCATCCTATTCACTTAAGTGACCCTAAACTAACCATTGTAAGATTCCTTTTACAATAATAATAAAAAGACTCACCTCCTATGAATGTGGAAGTTCTTAAGTGATGAAGATAGGTAAAGGGTCATGTGGGGGTAGATGAAGAGACAATTTTTAATTCTATAAATTGGAATGGATTCTCCATTCCAAGGGGTTGGAAATTTTTTATTGAATATATGTTGTTGATATTACCACTTCTACATCAAGCAATAAAAGTTGTAAGTGTTATATTTCTTTTCTTATGTTTGTCTACTCTCTCTTTCCAACTTTGCATATATGATAATCTTGTAAAAGAAAGAAAGGTGTTTGCACCTTTGATAAATGATTCAATGTAATTTTGTGTCTATGTTTTTGGTCTTATCATTATTTACATTTTTGTATTCTTATAATTGTATGTGGGCCTACTATGGTTATTATATGTGAACTCTGTAATACTACTCACAACAACTCTCTCTCTCCTTATTTCCGCAACTCTCCTTTACCTTTCTTCACTAAAAATTCCTCTTGTGTACCTTGTACAAGAATTTACCACAGGTTTAGTGGAGTAATCTTATGTAATCCTTGGCTTAACAACCACCCATGGCTTTAGGTTAGTTTACATTCAATAATGGGAGCTTTTCATACACAAGAACGAGAGGCTTAGCCCCATGACTGTTGGTAAAAACTTAATAATTTATAACATAAAAAAAATTGTCAAATTTTTTTTTAGTGAATCGGATGGGGAATATCTACCCTTTGTGCACCTGTAAAATATATCTCAAGATACAAAAAAATTAGATATTCAAAAATCCATAAAAACTGAAAAAACCAAAAATACCGTAAATTCCATCCAATGTTCAAAAGCCTTATTGTTATCCTCTTTGAAAAATCTACTTTTTTTCTAGTTTCATTCCTCTCTGATGTTCATAAGAAATTAGTAGAAAGGAGATACACATGATATAATCGTGCAAGTGGAATTTTGGACCCCACATTTGAGGAACAAAAAAGAGCTTATTTTAAACTTCCAATTTTTCAAATGACAAGGTAAACATGTCAAGAGTAATTTCCTGAATTTGATCCTAGTTTTCCTCTTGAAGGTCATATTGAAGAAGTAGTCGTAGAACCACTAGTCCTCATTCCTCATGAAGAAGAAAGAGAAGGATAGGAAGAAGAAGAAATAATGGTTACACCTCTGCCATGGGGACATAATATTGGTCCATTGGCTTTGGCTCCACCACTTCATGAACTTCAAAAAGGATCACGAAAGAACTTTCCCAAATTCTTTGGAGATGGAAATCAATGACTAGATGACCATATTACATATTTCATCATAGCATGTGGCATTCTTTTTGTACAAAACAAATATTTTGAAGAGTGGTTATTCATGGAAACTATTCAATATTTTGTTGTGAACTAGCTCTACTACTTTCCATCACGCCCAATTCCTAATTGGGATGATATGAAAATCAATTTTGAAGAAAGATTCAAGACTACAAAAGATGAGCATGCCCTCCTTTCTCAACTGACCTAGATAAAGAAATAACCTGCAAGAGTCCATGAGAGATTTTTGTCCAAAATTAATAAGTTTCTCAACAATATTCCCACCGTTACTCGTTTGACTACGAATAATTAAAAAAGGTTATTCATGAATGCCCAGTTGCCTAAAGTTAGTTTATTTCTATAGAGATCACAAGCAAACACCTTGGAAAATTATTAAGAACTTATCACTAATGTGGAAGATGATCTCATTGTGTCAATCAAGATCAAGAACCATTGAACCAGCCACTCGTATAGCTCTATTGAAAAGATAGTCATACAAGTTCTGCTCCACCCATGTTCACGCGTAAAAATCAGATCTAGTGTTGAATATCTAAGTGTATTCTTCTTCTAGATCGACTATCCACTCCTCAACACTTAATAAGGTCAACCGATACATCTTCATCATGAAACATCCTGAAAATAGCTGAGAAAGAGGTCCTGGAAATGGAACTAATGATGCAGCCTAGAATTTACTATGAATAACCTAGGCACGCTAACACATCACTCAGTCTAAGGTGAGTTCTCACCCAAATTACACAAAGGAATTAGGTCCCTCTTTAGAGTTTCTTGTACAGAATGTTAGCATGATGATGTTTAAACATATTCAGATTTATAACTAGTCATAAATATTCCACAGTGCATAATCCAAATTTATATCTTAGAGAATCATAATAAATGAACTAAATAATAACTATGATAAGATTAACCATACAAGAACTAGATTCAGTTATGTCTAATACCATTATCCAACCAATATACTCCATTTCATTAAATATTGTAAAACACATAAGCTTCTTACACTATATCAGTATCTCCATGAGTCATGTGTGTGTCAAAACCAACAGCACAACTCTACAATAATTCACCACACTAAACTATGTAAATCAATACATATTTATAGGGGTGGGGAATTTCCCTTCACCACCCATGCACTTCTCAAAATAGGTCACATGCTAATAATAGCCATGCGCCTTTACAATAGTATGCACAACATGCAAGTGCTCTAACAATAGATGTCTTATAGTTAACTCCAAGTAAAAATCATATTATTAGCTTAAAATATGCATGACTCTTATCTTCCACTTATTCCCAAAATATCATTACATGGAGCTCAATTCTTTGTATTTATGTGTGCTCTGCACGTTATCTTCAAAAATAGTCCTTATCCATAAAAATGGCTAAGTCACGATTTAAAGTGTTTTGGTGCGTGTTTCCTTTTCTATCTTCCCACGCCTTCAAATGCGCCTTGTTCCTATGCATGCATCCTTTGTGTGTCTTCTCCTTAGAGAAAAATTCTATCTTCTCAACATCTTATTATCTTCTTTAATGATTTTGGGTTCTACCATGGATAGGAGTGTTATATCTTCATGATTATGCTGATCTCTTAGTCTTCTTCTGGTTAGAATGTCACCTTCTTTGTTTCTAATGATCTGATTTGATGGATGATCCCTCTTAACTTATCTTGAGGGTGTCTTAGTGTCTGGTATTTCTTCCACTTCATCTACTTCTTCACGTAAACTATTCATTTCTTCATCATCTTCTTGTTCTTCATGATTTTCATTGTCTTTGAGTGTTGGACTTGAGAGGCTCATCCACCTTTACATTTGTGCTTTCAACAATATTTTGCAACCTCTTATTGTAGCACCTGTAAGCCATACTAACTATTGAATAACCAAGGAATATTCCTTCATCACATTTGGAATCAAATTTTCCCAAGTTGTCTTCATCTCTTTTGATGTAACATTTACTTCCAAAGACTCTTATGTGCTTTACATTGGCTGGCCTATTTTTCCATAGTTCATAGGGAGTCTTATCACTATTTATTCTCAATTGGGCTCTGTTTAGAATGTACACTATTGTGTAGACTGCTTCACTCTAGTATCTATCAGGTAATTTGGATTCATTCAACATTGTTCTCACCATTTCTTGCACAGTCATGTTTTTTCTCTCAACAACTCCATTTTGCTAAGGTGTTCTTGTGGCTGAGAATTATCTTCTAATTCCATGTTCTTCACAAAATTCATTGAATTCATTGGACCAAAATTCTCCACCTCTGTCTGATCTCAAGCATTTGATTTTTGATGTTTTTCTCATTCTCCACAAGTTCCTTGAAGGATTTAAATCTTTCCAGAATTCTAATTTTTGCTTAAAGAAATCCACCCATGTCATTCTAGTGTAATCATCTATTAACAACATGAAATATACATCTCCTTGTATAATTTCAATTCTAGTAGGTCCGCAAAGATTTGTATGGATGATTTCTAGCGGTCTAGTGGTAGAATACTCTTTAGACTTGAAGGATCTCCTTGTTTTTTTACCATGTAGACAAGCCTTGCATAATGTGTCTACTAGTTTTACAATATTTGGCATGTGTCTCACACCACCTTTAACACTTAGCTTTAACAAATTTTCAAAACTCATATGTCCTAATCTCCTGTGCCACAACCAATTGTAATCAACTTTACTTGAGAGGAATTTTTCTTTATTTATTTCATTGAGAACATACATATTGTTCTTGGTCCACTTGGATTTCAAAACTTTCTTTCTTATTTTTCCATTTATAATATCACAATCTTTGTTATGGAATATCACATTATAATCTTTCTTGCATATTTGAATCACACTTAATAGATTGTGTTTGAGGCCTTCAACATATAATACATTCTTTGTGATTTTTTTCCATTATCTAGACTCAAAGTTCCTTTTCCAACTATGTTTGTTGAGTTGTTATCATCAAATATGACAGCTCCTGGTGCATTATTTGACAGAGAAATAAATTTACTTTTGTAACATATCATATGACTAAAGCATCCATTATCCAGATACCAAATGTTGTCTTCATTTTACACATGAAATGCGGTTTGTACTATTGAGCATGACTCTTTTCTCTTATTAGCATATTTCTTTACAACATACATCCATTTCTTTTGTTTGGGCGGTTTTTGTTTTCTCATTGAAGTTACATGACTCTTGTTATGATATTTATAGTGAAAAACACCATAGTTCGTTCTAGTGTATGAAGAGTTGTAGTTTCTTCTATATCCTCTAGCATATTTTCTACATTTAGCATTTTGTGTCCAAACTGATTACATGAAAAATAGTAACCATAGAATGAATGTGTGTACCTCATAGCATAGGTGATTCTGGGGGTAGTTGTCCTTCTCTTGGCGGCTTTGATAACATCTTTATTTACAATAGATGAGGTGTTGGGAGTTGATGTAGTCTTGTTTCCTTCATGCCTTGTAGACTCCTTTTCTTTGCTTTCTTCATTGAAACCTATTCTTGACTTGTCATTTGTATCTCTTTGACTGCTCAGGATACCAGTTAAGACATTTGAGTTCTTTTCCATCTTTTCATACATAATCAACTTGCTGGTCATTTTCTCCAAAGATAGTCTTCAATTTTTCTAATTCTAAGTTTAGTTTTGTGCATTCATCCTCATTTGATTTGTAAGAGTTAGAAATATTTTCTATTTGTATTTCTAGTTCTTTGAGCTCATTAGTTTCTTCTTCTTCTTTCAAGATTTGTCTTTTCTCAAAGACGCGGATCTGCTCTTCATAATATTTTAAGGTGCTTCTCGCTTTTGATTATTTCTCTTGCACAATTTTAGTTCTTGAGGCCGAAAACAAATTCTACTTCCAGATTTACACTTGCTTCTTAATCCGAAAACGGTACTTCAATTTTTCAAAAGTACTTAGAAAATTTTCATATTTAAAACTTGACAACTGATTAAAAGTATTAAGCCAATTTTGGGAGCTCTTGTATCCTGAATCCTTAAACTCTTCCAAATAAACCAATTATCCTTTTTCAACTTAAGTGAATAAACTAAATCTTAGTACAAATCCATTTTAAAATTCACAAGCTGAATTCAAATCATACACTCAAACTGAATTCTTGAAACCAAATTTGATAAGTGTATTCAAATTCTATTAGGGGTTATGGATACTGAAATGTTCCTAAAATCCAATTACCAGTTAATTTTTCGCTTCACCAAATCAATTAGTTAATCCAATTAACTATTTTTTAAACTAATCAAAAGCTTCAAAAACTAAAATAAAATCCACACAAGATTGTTAACGGAGCTCACCTGAAGGCTACATCTCCGGATTCTCAAAAAGAGAATCAATCTATTAAACGACCAATAAAGTACAATAACCCTTCAATAATGTCTAAACAGATCAAAAATTATAAATGAGCTAATCAAAGATATTGGAAACTCTGTAATTTACCAGAAATTGTTCCCAAAATGATCCATGGCTCCTATAGTGCTTCCACAATGTGATCCCCTTGCAAATACGACTTGAAAAACACCTACAACTAGATATTTATAAACACTACATGAAAAAAATTATATATCTAGAAATATTATAAAAATATAAACAACTTCCCTTTTTACTCCATGGCCTAGTTTGGACTAGAAGTACTTGGAAAAATCATATCTCTGTCTGCTCCTCATGCCTGTTCTGTGAAACTATGATGGAAAATCACCTACATAGGAAAATATATAGCACTTCATGTAACAAAAGTTACATTTATGGAAATATCTCAGAATTATGAACAACTTTCATATATAACTTAAGATCTAGTTTTGAGTGGAAGTGCCTCAAAAATTAGGTTTTCTACAAGTAGGTCTATTCCCTCTCACAAACCTGTCACTTCTCTTCTACAAAACCCTATGAGCTCCATTTATATAACTTCTCCAAAGGTGGTAGGTTGGTAAGTCTACCTATTCTTTTGGTGTAGGTCAAGGGTTCAAATCCCTTTGATTATACTATCCACTATAAATAGCAAATGGAAATCTTTTATCCTTATATGGGAATCAATCCCATAGTCCACGGGAGATAATTTTATCCAAACCTTTTAATAAGGCTAAACCGTCCTATTTTCATGTGGAATAGCTATGCATAGAATTTTTATACCAAAATTAGAGGTCCACGTGCTCAAATGGATTGGTGCCATGTGTCAACATGTGATTGGTTCACCTTTTGCCACGTCACTTTTTCCCGCAAGTTTGACCCAAACTTTGACTGACCATATCTTTTGCATACGGACTCGGATTTGGTCTGTTCAAAATGCATCGAAAATATCATGACAAGCTATAAACAATAGAAATGATTTTGTGAGATTCAAAGAAAATTAATTTCTAGTTTGACCACATGTTGACTAAACTTTGACCAACTTTGATTGGACATATCCGGAGTTCATAATGTCCATTTTTCATGTTCTTATAGTCATCGGAAATCTCTCTGAAGGATATTCTACATTTTAATGATTTAGGGAAGTTTAGAGAACATTTGAAACTAAAATTTATCCCCTGATCACTCCTCCCTATTAATAAGGCTTTTTTTTCCATTAAAAATTGTGTATCAACCCACAAAACATGTTATCTCTTCCTACATTACACAAACACATAAAACAACTCGAAATAGAATTATAGGTTAATGAAATGAAAATAGTTGATTAGATAATTACATAACCGATTAGATAATAACACCAAAATAAACTAGTGTTCAACTCAAACACTGTAACCACATCGACTCTGCACCAAACCGTGAACTATCATACCCCACTGTAATGCCATCACAAATAACTGACTAGATAATAACACCTATTCTAATACGGAAAGATAGTGTTCAACTGTCACTTTGTGATATGGCTGATTACAAAAAATTACAATTCCATAACATAGATTAGTATACCAGACATCTAAACTACCCACAATTAGGCTAGTGCCCACTGTCCATCTGAAACTGTAACAACATGCAAATATTCACTATCCAGAATAAATTAGATTATCAAAACCTAAGAATAGCTATAGTAAAAAACATGAATCTTCCAATTCTATCCATACATTGAACTATAAAAGGATAGATAACAAATTATATGCTTACCCAAATTGGTGAACTGCCATAATCTGTAAAATGATCACCTGGTGCAACTTTGCAAACCAGTTTGTTAGTGTAATAAATTTACACCCTAATTGTAACCACATCTGATAGTTACAAAAATTAAATTTTCCCAAAATGAGGGTCTTAAAAAATTAGTGCAAATAACACGTGGATACAACAAGTTTGTCTATTTATTACAATATCAAACAGGTGCCCGAATGGGTCTTATAAGCATCCATAAATTTACACAAATGACAACATTATAAAATTGCATGTTTCAAAATTAGACATTCTGATGATGCCCATATCCCTGCATATTGTTGTCAGAAATGGAATTTTTCTACCTTGACCATGAGAAAATAACTTGAGTATTTTAAACTTGTCACTCAATTTCTCTACAGGTGACTTCCATAAAAATTTCAAAGCTGAATATATACATAGGAAAAAATCCTTTCAACAAACATCAGGAATCCCTATAGCTCTGAAAAATTCTGCATGCTATCAACAATCAATGTTATGCAAACATAAAACTAAGGAACATTTTACCAGCCCTTTTAACAACATTTTCCTGTTCAGGTGGTTTTACTTCCTTAGTACAAATTTGGGCTGCATGAGTTGAATTTAATTTTGTTGGTTTCCTAAAACTTTCCATTTTTGCACTAGATGCATTTTCCAACATTGTACAACATCATGTACCCCATATCATAGGTGACTCGGGGCTAGTTGTCCTTATCTTAGTGGCTTTGCTAACATATTTACTTACAATAGATGAGGTGTTGGGATTTGATGTATTTTTGTTCTGTTCATGCCTTGTAGACTCCTTTTATTTGTTTTTTTCATTGAAACCTATTCTCGACTTGTCATTTGTATCTCTTTGACTACTTAGGATACCAGTTAAGACATTTGATCTCTTTTCCATATTTTCATACATAATCAACTTGTTGGTCATTTTCTCACTCAGTCTTCAATTTTTCCAATTCTGAGTTCAGTTTTGTGCATTCATCCTCCTTTGATTTGTAAGAGTTGGAAATATTTTCTAGTTGCATTTCTAGTTCTTTGAGCTCATTGGTTTCTTCTTCTTCTTTCAAGATTTGTCTTTTCTCAAAGACGCGGATGTGTTCTTCGTAATATTTTTAGGTGCTTCTTAGTTTTGTATTCTTTCTCTTACACAATTTTAGTTCTTCAAGGGCGCAAACAAATTCTACTTCCAGATTTACACTTGCTTCTTCTTCATCAGAGTCTTCATAGTTAATGTATTCTTTCCTCTTGAACTACATTCTTCAGATGCATCCATAGCCATGAACAAACATTCAGATTGAGCTTCATTATCCTCACTTTTAGAGATACTAGGATTGATTGAATCAGATTCATTCAATTCTTATTTTGAATAAAAATTCCTTTTGTTTTTGAAGAATTTCTTCTTTCCATATCTCTTCTTAAAATTAGCCTTTTGCTTAATTTGCTTGTGAATTTCTTCATCATGATCAAATTGAGTTTCCTTATTCTTGTTTGGACATTTTGTATCAAAGTGGCCTGTTTGTCCACACTCAAAACATTTGAATGGAATTTTTCCTTTGTACTTACCTGAGCCTCTTTTTAGTCTTCTTATAAACATCACCTCAATCTTTTCATCATCAAATTCATCCTCTGAGTTTGATTATTCTATCTATGGTTTGGATTGGGTTTCTTTCTTAGATTTAAATTCCACTTCTTTCTTTGTAGACTTGGATCTAATAGTTCTCATCTTGTATGTTGAAAGAATTCTCTGTAATTCATCCATTATGAGAGTCTTCATATCTTTGGCTTCTTCCACAGCTGAAACCTTTGCATCATATTTGGCATTTAGAGATCTTAGAATCTTTTGGACTATGACTAATTCTTCTAGTTTCTCACCTAGGCCTCTGATCATATTGATAACTTCATATATTCTCTGCATGTAGGCTATTATACTCTCATCATCTTTCATCTTCATATTCTCAATCTGAGCTCTGTATGTCTACAATTTTACTAACTTAACTTTATCATCTCCTTCATAAATGATTTGAATTTTTGTCCAAATTTATTTTGTGGTTGTGTAGTGCATTAATCTTAAAACATTTGTCTCAGTTAGGCTACATAGGATGGCATTCATGGCTCTTGAGTTACATTCATATTTTGATTTGTCTGTTGAAGAATTGATTAGCGTGGATAGAGGATTGTATCCTTTCTCAACACATTCCCAAATGTCAAAACCAAGTGACATCAGATATGTTTTCATCCTTATTCTCCATAATGCATAATTTGTCCCATTGAAGAGAGGTGATCTTGACAATGATAAACCACCTTATGCCTGATTTTCTACATGCTTGTGAAGAGGGATCTTCTTGAAGGTATTAAGCTTCTATCGGAAGGAATCAATCCAATACCAATTGTTGGAGATCAAAGCACGAGAGGGGGTGAGTCGGTGTGGCTTGAAAATTTTATAATAATGTCAATCCAAAATTATTTAGTAGTGTGCAATAATATACTTTGAGCATTTAGAAAAACATATGCTTTGGAAAACATGACATAAAACACATAATTTATAGTGGAAACCCTTATGGGAGAAAAACCTCTTCAAAACCAAGGCTTTATTAAGAATACCAACTCCAAAGCTTACAATGGTTTTTTTTGAGCACTCACTCAACCCCTGAAGCACCCACTCCATATTCTTTAAGCACCCACTCGAAGATAAACTGAGCACCCACTCAGCAGATTTTAGCAAACACCCACTTACAAGGAGAACCCACCCCTATAATCTAAGCACCCACTTAGAAATATAATTTTATTACATACATTGATCACTTAGAATCAAAATTGCTTACACAATGGATTATGATCACTTTTCTATATTTGTTTGTGTTTTCTCTGTCACTCTCTTCTACTCATCTAATTCGAACTCTCTTGCTCAATCAATCAGTTGCACTGATGCTCTTCTCATCTGATTCTTCAATACTTCATTTGTTTGCTCTCCCTTTGTCTTTCTCTTTTCTTTTGTAGCTCATTCAGCTCAAGTGCATCATTTTCTCACTTCAACATCAACTCTATTAGCATGGATATTTTATTTTATAGACAATCAACACTCTCCATCACTTCCTTGGCGTGTCGTGCACTCTATCTTTCTAACACCGAAAATATGGTCTATTAAATGCATGCAACTAACTCCATATTTATTCTCTCTATATTTGGCTTGATTTTTTCATTTTCTATGCATTAATTTAGGATCCATTTATGAGAAGATACCTAAAATAGATTTCTCATATTTTTAGGATTTCCAACATGACCAAGATGAGTGAACCGCTTTCTTCTCTGATATTTAATTTCACCTAGAAATAAGGAATTTCATTGAGAATGTAACTGCATTTCCACAAAGTCAAAGAGCATTAAATTTTGACATTGGAACTGGAGATTTCTTAGTTTTTCATGGAGCTCAAGTTGTGTACATACAGTCACAATAATGATACATCGAATCATTATCAATTTTAGAGAACAAGGTCCCATTTTTATTGTTATCGAGCCTTGTCCGATCCATATTTGTTCATTTCATGGCTTTCTTTAGTTTATGTGACATTCTCCTTTGTATTACAGCTATATCCTTTGATCTGTGGCATTATTCTTTTTATGGCGGTTTTTTCATTATCCAAACTTTCCTTTACTTCATAGATTTTGAAATTTTTCTGACTTTCCTCCTCTATCTTCTGCCTTCTTTAGTATTTTGTGGCTTTGTTCCATGTTCATAGCTATTTTATTTTATCTACAGATTTTATATTTCTCCACGGTTATTTCTAGTCCTTCACGGATTTTTTCCTTGTTTACTGCTTCCTCCGAGACTTTCCTCTCTGTGGATTTTCTGTCACATTTTTGGCTTCACCATTTTCTCTTTGGATTCATCCCTTTACTGCAGCTCTCTTCAAACCTCCATAGTTTCTTCTAAACTTCATCGGTTATGTCCTCATGTCTCATGGCTTGAACAAAAGTTGATTAAGTCCCTTAGAATGTAGCCTTAATCATCCTGAAGCCTCTGAGAATTGACACTACTAATCAACCTTCACATTTATCTTGCCAAGTATTTCTTTCCATACATGGTTGATCTTGAGATACCTACACAACACTTGCACTATACTTTTTCCACTTTTTCCATCAATGTGACTTGACATCAATGACAACACATATGACAATGACAAAGGTCCAATAGTGTCATGGGTAGATAAGAGATAAATATGGGTAGGATAAAATCTAGAAAAAGTGTAGGGATTTAGATTTAGGTGGTTAGGGATAAAATCATCCCAAAAGGAAAGATAATTAAAGGTAATTAGAAAATTTAGGTTAATTAATAATTAAAGCGATGGGATAGTAGATGGCCATGTAAATAAATGAAGTGAATTAAATTAAAGGGGTCTAACCAGAACATAGTGAAAAATTTGCACATGGGCATTCAAGGGTAGCGATATCAAATTTTGGTGTCTAGAAATCCATTTTGATGCCTACAAAGGTTTAAAAGTGAAGACTAGTTATTAGACCTAATAGGCAATTTTTAGTAGTCATGGTGAAATGAGGTTTTTGGCATTGTGTGGCCTAAGAGGAAGTTTCTAATGACTATATATGTTTTTCACACATCTAATATGACATTATGTGATTTTTTTGAGTCTTATAGGTCTTTTTGGTTGGAAAGGATAATGTCACAAGTTTACCTACTTGACAAGGTTTCAGGATAGTATAGGTTCTTTGATGAAATTGGTCTAAAATAATAATATAATGGCTTAGTTAATGATTCCTATACATTTGAGATGGATGAGGGGTTAGGTTTTATGCTAATCCATGCATTTATAATTGTTTTAAGTGTATCACAAGTGTGAGAAGGTCTTGTTTCTAAGACTGGTTTCTAGGTAGCATATGTATCCTGGAGGATAAAGATATTTTGATGGCTCTATGGGTTGATTATTGTGTTATAAAGTGGTTTTATGTGTTCCTTGGATCATTAGATTTCTAGTGACTATATTAATTCCAAGGTTTACATGGTATGTTGAAGCTAGGTCTTCATTTTTAAGAATGGTCTACTAGAGGTGCTCAAAATGAGTAGGAAACAGTCCTACTTGATGGTGTCTTGAAGAAAATGGATGATATAGAGGTTATTGAGCATATGGAATCTATTTATAGGATGTCCTTGAAATTTTTGAAGGGCACAAAGCTATGATAGAGCTTATTTGTGCCCTTGGAGTCCATATTGCATTCGTTGGAGAGAAAGAGCTTGTTTTAGGCCTAGTTGTGTAGGTTGAGTCATTTATTCCATTGCCATACTATATGGTACCTTTATATGTTTTTATATGATTTTTAAATGTTTTTTTTTTTTATGGAAAATATTAATGGTCACATCTGACCTAATATGTTTGAAATGAAGATTCATGTACTTAAGTGTAATGTATTTGCTCATTATGACTAATTATGTGGAGAGAGGAATGTGTGAGCTAGAGGGGAGTTTGAAAGAGGTATGAGGGCATCAGGACAGAGCTTAAATAAGGTATGAAGTATTGATAAGAGTGGAGGATTAAGTGTTCAATTTCATTATATATAATCAGTAAGAGAAGGAGTAGTTTTGAGTGAAGAAGGACAAGATGTGTTTGTGAAGGGTTTTGAGAGAGAGGAGATGAATTTGTGATCATAATATGTTGTAGGAGTAACATACATCATTTATATTCATCATTAGGTGGATAGGTGGGTTCTTAGTCATATTTGGGGGTAGTAGCATCCTTGTATAATGGGTGTTATACTAAATATGGGTGGGTGCTCTTTATAAGGTGGGTTCTTCACTAAAAATCTTGGGTGATGTTTAATATTCATGCAAGTCTTTTGGATTGAGTAATATATTCAAAAATTTCAGTGGGTTTTCTTCCCCTTGATGGTTTCCCACTTCATATATGGTGTCTTGTGTACTCTCTCATTCATGTATATGGTTGATCATGCTTAATATGTTTTTAATGGTTAATGAATGTTGATTTGATTTTTGAATGGTGTATGCAAATTAAAGGAATTAAGTAAAGGTTTTAAAAGGATTGATTCACCACCCCTCTCAGTTCATTGTTCTTCTAACAATTGGTATCAAGGAAAGGTATTTTTAAGAAGTTTAATCACTTGAAGGAGATATTTTGAAGCACTAAAATGACGAGTCAGTAGAGTGACACTTCCACCAACAAAGCTCCTTTGTTTGATGGGTCAAACTATGCATTTTGGAGCATCAAGATGAGAACTCACATCATGTCCTTAGGATGTGACATTTTGCAGTTAGTGATAGATGGGTATATTGTTCCTCAAACTCCTTTAACCAGTACTACAAATAAGAAGGATAAAAATGACAACTCCAAGGTAATGAATGTAATCTTGTGTGGACTAGCAAAATTATAACTTGTTAAGGTCATGCCTTGTACATCAACTAAAGCCATTTGGAATAAGCTTAAGTTCATCTATGAAGGTGAATACAAGGTAAGGATAAAAAGGTTCCAAAATTTAATAATTCAATTTGAAATCCTAAGGATGAGAGAAGTAGAATATATTGTTATATATCTATTCAAAGTTTATCAAGTTGTCAACACCATCAAAGATTTAGGTGAAGAGGTAAAAGAGGAGGTGGTGTTGGAAAAGGTATTGAGATCTCTCACTCCCAATTTTGATCCTAAAGTGTCTACTATTAAAGAGGCCAAGGATTTTAAGTTCATGTTGATGGATGAGCTATATATCATTTTGACTGCATATGAGATGAGGATCATTGATTATAAACCTATCAAGAAGAATATTACTTTCAAAGATGAGAAAAATTCAGAGGATAAGAAGTCTAATGATATGATGTTACTCCTAAGATTGATGATGATGAATTAATTGTGATTTTTTCTAGAAGGTTAAAGACTAGTTTAGGAAAATACTAGGGTAAGATGCCTTTCAAATGCTTCAATTGTCGAGATATTGTACATTTTTCAATCAAGTTTCCTCATAATCATAATGATGAAGATGATGAAAAATATGATAAGATATCTCACAAATCTGATAAGAGAAAGAAGATGTTCAATAATTCTAAAACTAAGAATAAAACCAAGAAGATATTCTACTCTAAGGAAGATTTCTGCTCAGAGGTCAGTAGTTAGGATGGTATTTTTTATTTTGAATCTAAATTTGTTCATGATGATGTAGGTGATAAGGTCCTATTCATGGAAAAATAGGGTAAGGGTTTCAAAGGTGAAGATTTCATGTTTGAATCTTACATGGAATTTATAGGAGAAGAATATTTTGATCGTAATTCTGAACTAATAAGCATTCAAGGAGAGTTGAAGCATTATAAAAAAATAACAAGAAGTTGAAGACATAAATTAAGGACTATGAAGAACGGATTAGTCTTCTTGAAAAGAGATTAAGAAAGTATTCTAAGGATTTTGAAGAAATCAATAATCAGCTTTAAGAAAAACTTGAAATGAGCTAAAAAAATATAGAAGCCAAGGAAAATGAGATTATGTCTCTAAGAGTAGATATATCTGAAATTACTAGTAGGACAAAGTCATTCCAAGAGGTTTGAAAAGATATCCAAGGATCTACATGATCTCTTGGAAAGTCAGATATCTACATGGGACATGATAGGCTTAGGGTTCAAAGAATACATCAAAGTAAAATAAGTGATGTAAGATGACACTATTCTAAATAAGAATATTGAAGGTCCAAGCACCAAAGAGGAGAACAAAGAGATAAAATCAAAGACGACATGAAATCAAGGTCAATGATGCAGCCTAACACATCAAGTTAATAAATAAAATTCAATGGATATTGTTATAGTTGCAATCGTTTTGTAAACATAGTAAAATAATGTAGAAATATATTCAAGAATTATTATCCATGGAGAGACAACAAAGATAACCAGATCAAGAAACATCGTCTCCGCTATAATTTACAAGAGAAGGGTCATATAGTTATATATTATCTTCATGACCCACCAAGAAAGAGTTGGAGAAATGAAGGTAAGAAGTTTGTTGTATGTTTCAATTGCAATCATGTTGGACACATTGCTAAATATTATTATCAAGAGACACCTAGAAAAAGGTCAAAAGATAGAGAACCTAGAGGTAAGATTTCTATTCTTTTATTTAATTGTAATAATGTTGGACATATTGTAAGATCATGTAAATGAAGGATGCATGACTATGATAATATGACATTTATGAAGCCTAAATATGTTGATAGAATTAAGGAATAACCTAAAGAAATGAAGGAACCTAAAGCAACAAGTTTGTTTAGTCATGATGAGCACAAGAGTATTTTTATTGTTAAATAACCCCAGAAATTTTTTATCTTCTTAAGAAGACTACCAAGTGGATGATAGAGAATAAAAGGTATAGTAGTTAACAAAGTTGATGCTAAATCTTGGTGACATGTCCCATGAGGACATGGGTGCTTTGCATTGTTAGATAAAACTAGGTGTATGGAGTTCCTCCATAAGGATTCATGGAGTCATCTTCCTATCCAAAGGAGCATGATTTTTTTTGAAATTGTATGGATGAAGTAAAGTGTAATGTGGTAAGTGTCACATAGCAGGGTCTCGTCAAGGTCACTCCAAAAAGATAAAGGTTCTTAAAGGTGAGAGGTATAATACATTCATGTTACATTCTAGGTATGTTTGTGTATTGATTTATTATAGAAGCTATGTATCAATCCTTGATTCATGTTGTGATATGTATCAATTATGTTCATACATTGTGGATGTAGTATGAAGAGTGCAAAGCAAGGCATTTTCTCTAAAAATAAAAAGGGTGAGTTCCTCAGTTGTTGAGCATGATTGTAAACCTATGTATGGATTCCTGGGTCAATAGTGTTGTGTCAAATATATTATGAAATGACAAGAAAGATCTACAATGAATACAATAAAGGTGTGCATTATTGATGAAGGTTTGTATAAATTATGCAAATGCATCAAAGTCAAGGTATGTATTTGATTTTATCCTTGAATTGGTTACAAAGTAGTAAGGTGAATCATGTATTGTTACAAGATGTGTATGAATAATCTTGATGTTTTGTATGATTACATTAGTTTAGGGGAGCTTGAGTGCTTATTTCCCTTGATATATGAAGCAAAGAGTGTTGCAGGACAAGTATGTTTGGATAGTGCATCATGAAAGGGTACATTAGGTTATTGAGTACTATAATGATGAGTAAAATTTTTTAGAAGACTTCATGAAACAAGGAGTTGATAACTATCTTAAAAAGGTGTTTAAGGTTTCAAGAAGAGCTAGTTAGTCAAATTTAGTGATGGTTGTAGGAATATTGGAATGGGGGAGCTATTCATATGATTCAACAAAGTTTTGATGACATGAAAAGAAGACTAAAAACACTTGAAGAGTTTATTTAAGACTGTGGTATTGGTTTTGGCGCATCTCCATGGAATTTTCTCAAGGTATGTATTCTTATATTTTCTTTTTCAGTTATAGAATGATGGTATGTTTCAAGGGGAGTCATAAGATGATGTTTCATGATTAGTGTGATCTTATAGCAAGGATAAATTTGGAAAGATTAGTTTGAAGAGGTTATTTAGGACTCTTGGTCATAAAAGTTGCTAGTAGTCTATGTATGGAAATATTAAGTTTATTTGTGGGTGTCTTCAGCTAAGATATGTCTACTAAGGATTCAAGCATAGTTTGATACTCAAAATTAGGTATGTAGCATGTGTGGGATATGATATGCTTCTACCTAGGGGGAGCTACAATGCTCTCATGAAGCCAAAAATATTCAAGAGAAGGATGACAGGGACTATGAGATTGTTTGATGTTTTTAATCAAGAGGTGTTCCTAACATGCTGCTAAATATGGAGACTATGTCATATGAGCATGTTCTTTGTAATTAATGTAAAAACAAGGAGAAGTATCAAGTTGTTTTCCATAAATTAAAAAGGGAGAGATTGTTGGCATGTGTGTTCTAGTGTTGTCATTGATGTAAAATGTGCAAGTAAATTAATGAAAAAGGATGATGAAAATGAGTGCAAGAGGAATTTTGTAGTGATGATGACATGGGCAGACAAGTAGTGGCATGGTTGCAAGAGTGAAGAAGGTGAGAGTTGTTTGGCCAAGTAGGCCTAATCAGCATGGGTTATGGAATATAAAGGATAGATATGCATGGAGGCTTGTGAAGCATGGTAGAGGCATGGAGATAATGTTGGTTAGGTGTTGAGACACTCATACAGGTATCAAGAGGTAATTGCAGGTGTGAGCCCGTAGTAGGTCTTCATCTAGACCTAATATAGGTGCTTTGTGGCCTAATGGATTATGAAGATCAGTTGGAGAGATGTGTTGGCCCATTAGGGAATGAAAATGTGTGATATATATTTTCTTAATTGTGTTAGGGACTTTTGAACGGATTTGAAGCAAAGGTATGGCATTTATCTACTTTGTCTTGGTCTAAAATAGAACTAATTTCATGACCTAGTTAGGAAACTCATTGTGGTCAAGAGAATATGAAGATATAATTATGATCAAATGAGCATTAGGGAAGTTGAGAGAGGTTTTCTTAGAGTCGTGGGAAATGTTTTAGGTCTTTATGTTGAGAATCTTGCAAGATGTGATGAATTGAGTCCTACCAAGCTTAAGAAGGTGACTTTCTCATATCAATGTGATATTTTTGTGTTGGTTTGCACATGCAAATTTTTCATTGGGACCTTATCCATTCAAGGATGATTTTTCATAGAGATAATAAGGTTTCAAAGTTGGAATGAGATCAAATGAGGTTTTGTACTTTATTAATGATTGCTTTAAGATGCTTTGATGAGGTGAAAAACCCTAGTTCACGAGTGATGGAAGAATTTTTTTGGTGTGATATAAAAATTCATTGGATCATAAAATGTGATTATATGAGGATTGAAATGACTTTACCAACTTTCTAATGGTGGTGGTTTGAAGTCTTGAATGCGAGGTGGAAACCACTAAAATCTACATCTTTTCAAGAAAGTTTGATTTGATCTCGGTTTTCCATTTGAAATATGAACTAAATTGGTGTTATGAGTATAAAGGAAGATATGATATATGTTTTAAGTGATTTTAGAGCTTGGTGAATCCATTTGGAATCCTAAATAGGTCAAAAATTGAATATTGGTTCTTAGACCTAATAGGTAGTTTTTAGCAGTCATGGTGAAAGGAGGTTATTGAGAATGTGTGGCTTGAGAGGAGATTTTTAATGAATATGGAGGTGTTTTTAACACAAAATATTACATTATTCGTGATTTTTTTGAGTCCCAAATGTTTTTTTGGTTGAAAAGGATGGGGTCACAAGTTGACCTACTTGACAGGGTTTCATGCCGGTATAGGTTATTTTAAGAAATTTGTTTGAAAGACCAATATATTAGATTGTTTTATGATGCTTTTCCATTTCACAGTGATTAGGGGTAAATTTTTTATCCTATTCCATGCATTTATTATTTTTGAAAGTGTCATCACAAGTGTGAGGTCTTATTTCTAAGACTAGTTTTTGGGCAACAAATGTATCGTGGAGGACAGAGGTGTTTTTAAGGCTTTATGGGTTGCATCATGTGGTATAAATGGTTTTTAATTGTTATTTGGATCATTTTATTTCTAATTATTATATACATTCCATGGTTTAGGTGGTATGTTGAAGCTATATCTTCATTATTTAAGAATGGTTTGCGAAGGTGCTCAAATGAGTAGGAAACAATCCTACTTGATGGTGTCTTGAAGAAAATAGATGATGCAGAGGTTATGGAGTATATGGAAGGTGTTTATAGGATGTCCTTGACATGTTTGAAGGTTTTGGATCTATTATGTATCTTATTTGTGCCCTTGGATTCCATAATGCATTTGTTGGAGAGAAAGAGCTTGTTTTAGGCCTAGTTGTGCATGTTGAGTGCTTTAGTACATTTCTGACCTATATGGTCCCTTCATATGTTTTTATATGATGTTTTAGATGTATTTTTTTGTTGTTATGAAAAAAATTAGTGGTCATGGATGAAAAATATTGTTTGAAAGAAAGAGTCATGTATTTGAGTGTAATGTATTTGCTCATTATGACTAGTTGTGTGGATAGAGGAACGTGAGAGCTAGAGGGAGTGTGAAATAGGTATGAGGGCATCAAGAAAGAAATGAAATAATATATGAAGTATTGAGAAGAGTTGAGGATTAATTTTTAAGTTCATTATACCTAATCAGAAATAAAAGGTGTAGTTGTGAGCGAAGAAGGAAAAGATGTGTTTGTGAAGGGTTTTAAAAGAGATGAGATAAATTTGTGATCACAATCTATTGTAGGAGCAACGTACATTAGTGATATTCATCATTCGGTGGCTAGGTAAGTGCTTAGTCATCTTAGCGGTAGTATCCTCCTTGTATAGTGGGTGTTATACTAAATAGGGGTGGGTGCTCCTTGTGAAGTGGGTGCTTCACTAAACAAATCTTATGTGATGTGTAATATTCATGAAAGTATTTTGGATTGAGTAATATATTCAAAAGTTTCAGTGGGTTTTATTCCCCTTGAGGGTTTCCCACTTCATATATGGTTTCTTTTGTTTTCTTTCATTCATGTATATTGTTGATTATGCTTAATATGTTCTTAATGGTTAGTGAATGTTTATTTGATGTTGTCAATGGTGTATGCAACTTAAAGGAATTAAATAAAGGTTTTAAAAGGACTCATTCAAATCCCCTCTCACCAATCAATTGTGCTTCTAATAGAAATAATTCTACTTCTTCTCCTTGTTATAGACTAAAGAGGTGTATCCCTTTTAAGTTAGCTACCACATTGACAAATGTTTTTTTGTGAAGGGAGAAATTATGTATTTATTTTATTTCTTGATGAATTACCATCCCATGATTTTTTTCCTCATAATTTCCAATACTTTCGTCTCATGTTTCCTTTCGAAAAAAAAATCCATTTCATTTCTCCATTTTTAAAAAGAAAATAGTGTTAGAAAACAAGGTGTATTATCCCTTGATGTTTAAAATAATCACCCCTTGATTATGTTTCCTTTCCATGTTATGAATGGATTAATATAAAAATTGGGGTAAAATGATTATCCATTCAAGTTTTTCATCAAAAATTAATAAATGAATCAAAATTCTCATGATAGATCCTAAAACTATTCCATATTTTCCATCACTTGTAAATAAGTTCATCACCTAGAGGGAAACATTCTACCAAGGATTATGGACTCAACCTATTAATACATTTAGATTCAGTATTTGTTTTAAACATGTGTTGAGTTGGTTTGTCTTCTCCATTATTATGAAACATGGAAATTAAATCATTGTAGTAGGGTTTTCCTTAAATGTACATACCTTTGTTAGGAATGGATGAAATTTGATTTATGACCTCCATGTTGTTGGGAATATTGTACCATTTTAATTTTGAATGGTAACTTTTCAAATTGAATAAAAATTATTTGAATATATTCTCATCAAAATCCATGAACTTATGGATAAATTCTATCCATCTAGCTTTCCTAAATATATCAACCACCTCCATTTTTTTCATGAGATCCTATGTATTCTTAGGTTCCACTTTTCATTTCTGAACCATGTTATTTTAGAAAGGGTTACCTTCTTGCATTCTTAATTTATCCTTCAAACTATGAACCTCACATTAACTTTAATAGGGTTTCCTAACACTCCCCTATTCTGAACAACAAGGATAAAGAAAGGGAAAGATGTGGTGGAATGATCAAAATGGAATGTAATGATGTAAGAGGTGGAAATTCAAATACATGAAAACTATGATTGCAAGGATAAATAGGCTAGCAGAGATGGGTAAGTGCACCAAGTTGGGGGCCAAAAGGGGGTCTTAAGTGGATGCATTTTTCTGAAAAAAAAAAAAACTTCAACTTGTACGAGTTTTTTGAAATAGTTACACTCAAAATTGGAAGATATTGTAGAAATATGAATCATAGAATTTTGAGTCTAGTTTCTAAGATACTAAATTTTATTGAAAACAGATAAGTTTAAGTGGGTCAAACAACTAAAATACCAATAGATACTCCTATTTTTGTTAAAAAAACATAATAGAGTGACTTTCGTGCCCCCCACCATTTTTTGAGCACCATTTAGTATTTTTGAAAAAAATTGGTAAAAAGATAGCTAGGAGCATCTAGTTTGGGCTCCATTTTTTTATAGATTTTTTTAGCGAATATTTTTTTATTTATGATTTTTCTAGTACATAAATTTTATGTTTTGAAAAATAACAGAGCTCCGACTGTGCACCCCCTAACTACCTCAAAAATATCGAAAAGTAGTTTTTTTTTAATATGTATAGAATCATGCCTAGTTTGGGCTAGTATAATTTTTTTAATTTCTATCACCCAAAAAAAGATACACAATGAAATATAGACATATTTAAACTTCAAAAAATAGCTATAAAAAGGCATAGTTAGAAAATAAATAATATGGAAACCTTATATTATTCAGAAAATTTGAAAAATTATATTTTTAGAAAGAAGAAACTTTGCTCTATGTCGTGGTATAATTTTTTTAAATGGATTGATTGTTTTATTTTTATTTATCATAGAGGAAGTGTCATTTTTACATTTTCTTGCAAAAACACATTTTTGTGTTTAGATAGTCCATGCCTCAGGCTTGGGGATCCAAACTGGATCCCAAGCCTTGAGGCATGGCTTGGGAAAAGAGAAAATGTAAAATGTGTACGTGTTATAACACATACGCATTTTTCTTTGTTTTATATATTATGGCCCCCAATGTCCCTTTCATCTCTTTCACGGGAATTCTGCAAACATTCTGTTTTGTCTGCAATTTTCTCTACATTCTTGCATGATTTTTTAGTAGTTCATTTTGTCCCCTACCCCACTAGTTGATTTTTTCTAATCATGGGTGATAAACGTCGAGCTAAGGACAAGAGGAAAGTCAAGAACAAGACATTGGAGCAATTGGAAGAGAAGAGAATAAAGAAATTGAAGAGAATGTAAAAACTTCGAGCAGGGAAAGGTACATTCGCTATATCAAATGTAGCTAATGTATTAGAAAATGGGGATGAAATACATAATGAAAATGTAGAGAATAATGATTTTGCAATGAATAATGATATTGAATTGAATGATAATGTTGGTATGGATGAAGAAATCAATATGAATCCAATTTTGAACCCTTACCCGAGAATCCAAATGTTAACCCCCTAAATTTGTATGAAAACACCGAATGAAGAAAGTAACCTTGTAAATGAATCTTCACCTCTAAGAACACCTCCTATTTTGCGAAGAAAACCAATTCACTTAATTGAAATTGATGAAAACATTATAAAACCAATGCCTAACAAAATGTTTGAAAGAAATGTGAGAAGAAAAGCTAGTGGAATTTGGGATAATTACTTTGAGAATTTAAATGACACACAAAGATGTCAATTATTTGTTACATTGATGAAATTAATTAAGATGAGACCTATAATGAAGACCATGGGGTTAAGAAAATCTAATGTTGTTGATCAAAATGCATCAATTGTTGAAAACATACATAAAGCATACCAAATTGTAGGTGGAAAAAGATACACCAAAGATAGTAATGCTACATGGTGTGCACTTACTAATTGTATAGTAAGTGATAAAATAGTTAATAAACACTTTATTAGAAAAACAAGCAGTGATTTGAAGCTAAACAAAAAACACTAATGAAAGCAATAGAGACGTAAATGTATTGAGTTAGTCAATAACACTGATTATTGGGCTTTCTCTAGCAGACTTCCATGAAAAGACAAGAATACATCTGATATTCTAAAATAATTAATTGTAAAATTTTGGAATGAGAACACAAGGGTGTCACCGAATAGAAGAGATACAGTAAAAAGAAGAATAGGTTCTCGTAACCATGAATCATGTGCAAAACATTTCTTAGATATGACTCAAAAAAAATTGTTCTCTAAGTTTAAGAATGAAAATCCACAAATTAACATTAGCCAAATATTTTTTGAAATGAACAAACCCTTTTATGTGAAAATCAATCACTCATATACCACTTGTTGCAGGCATCATATTGAATTTTCAATGCATTATGATGTTTTTTGTCAAATATGTTGTGTTTTTCATACTGACATCATGTTGTAGGAGTGTGGAATAAATGTCCCACAAAAATCTTCAAGGGAATTTATTTCGACAATATTTTGTGAAAAATCAACAAGACAACTTTTTTATAACAAAGCATGTTTGGATGGAATGTGCAATGTATGCAAAGTGGCTTTCCAAATATGAAAATTTGTATCCACGAGGAGAGTACATATTCAATAGGAAAAGAATTGGTTGATTTCACCAAATATAAATCGATGGCATATCAATTAAAAGATGGAAAAGAATTTAAGAGGTGTGAACTTATTAGAAAATAATTACCTGTATCAGAATATATGGTCAAATTTAGAGAGGAAATTTTTATGAGTATGCAAGGCACACACATAGAGCTCGATGGTTGGATGAACAATTAAAGTTAAGAAAGGACACATTCCCACTTGGTACTATTATTTCAGTAGCTGAATTCATAGAGAATTACACATTGTAGCCACAAATGGAGGTTCAGTCTCAATATTATAACTCAGTGCAAGTTTCTATTTTCATGCATATAACATTCATGCACTCTCCTGAAAGCACTGAGCAAGATCAAAAAATATTAAGATATTATCATTTCTACATCAATGATGATCGGACACATTCTACTAAATAATTACAAGGGTGTTTCCAGTGTTTTTATTTGAACATGAATGAGAGGAACATTAGTTTCGATCAACATTACATTTGGTCGAAACCGCACATCACAATTCAAGAATGCATGGATGTTTTATTGGCTAAGCAGGATGCACAAAGAAACAAATGTACAACATATCTGGAGTTTTACTAAGGCAAGGCATGGAAAATGAGAGCATGATGGTGTAGGAGCATGTGTGAAAAGAGAACTTGCAAGAGAAGAGTTAAAGTTCAAGGATGGTGCTAAATTTACAGATGCAAAAAATATTGTTGATTGGTGTGTCAAGAATATGGGCCATGAATCTTAAGAGAGATCAACAGTTTGTAGATATTCTTGGTTGATAGAGAAATAACATATGGAAAACTTTGAAGATTGTATGACAGTTGCAGGATCAAGTGATATGCACTCATTCCGTAGTTCAAATAAAAATGCTTGGACTATTTATACTAAGTGCATGACATGTTTTTATATATCATGCATTGATTTTACGTGGAATGAATGTGAGTCACAGCAATGGGTGGATGAATGGACTTGCAGGACCTCTAATTCCACTCAACACACATCAATTTCCATGAGCATTACAACTTGCGGGGTTTGATCAAATGAAAACATCACCCGACTTTAACCAAGTCTCTAATTTAGTGCAATAAGGTACATACATATATGTACATGCCATGTTTTAGATTTATAAATTATTAAATGGTCAACTCTTTATGTATTTATAAATTGACTGAATAATTTTACTTTGTGATACATAGGGCACATTTTTGTAGTTATTGCGACAGAATTTAATGAAGAGGAACAGACTACTTCTTGTCTTGTTTTGTAGAGGGGAAAAAAATAACTTCCACATTCATTGATGGTGAAGACCTTGAGTATCCCACCGGATCGGTGGTAGTCACCGGAACTTGTCTTCAATATCCTATCAAAAATCAAACATTTAGTTTTTGAAGACTATGAAGTACATCGAAAGATACTTCACTATTCACATTTGGTCCTTACAAAAAATATTAAATTGATCAAATATCGAGGTCGGCCATCAAACAAAAATCAGGAAGGTTCATGAATCGATCATGAAGCAATTCTTGCTCTTTGTCAAGAATAGAGTTGATCCTTACAGATTCATTGGATTGAATTTTCAAAGGTATTTTCTTCATGAATTTAATTTGAATATTTACTTAAATGATTTTGTTTAAATTTTGTATGATTTAAAATTCTATTTAATTGCTTACTAACATGTTTATGTAGGTTAGTGGTGCCAAAAAAGCTTCCACCTTCACGTGGTTGGCACTATCAGTAGATAATTTATTATTCTCAAAGCCAAGTGAAGCTAAGAGAAATTAAATATTAGAAAGGAACAACAAACAGAAATTCTCATTTCACCACCTATATTGTAAAAATATCTTATTAAAATTCTCATTTCACCACCTATATTATTCAGTGATTGGCAATGGACAACCTTACACTGACTCAGTCTAAATGGAGATGGAGAAAACCATGAGAGTTTTTTTAGAGGGCTTTGAACATGGAGGTATCGGATCTAACGAGATGTCTCTAGGTGCCACAGTGAGTCGAGAAATCACCCATCGAAGATATGCCATGTTTGGGCCTCGGGGATCTTAAGTGAATATGCCCGAATGAGGTAGCTCGAAAACATGGGGAGCGTAGGGAACCAAAAAAAGCCTCCCCTAGTGTTCACCTAGCCACCCCGACGTTTTGGCGTAGTTCGTTTGGTCCCACAAGCTACCATTTGCAAAATAAAGCCTCTAAGCGACTGCATACATTGACTCGAGACTCCAGATTTCACACATTTGCAAACAATAGGACAAAAAGAGAACCAAATAGAGATGGAAAAAAATGTGAGAGGATTTTGTAGAAGGATTTAACATGGAGGTCTCAGATCTGACCAGACATCTCTAGGTGCCACGGAGTATGAGAAATCACCCGTCAAAGATATGGCGTGTTTTGGCCTCAGGGCTCTTAAGGGACTATTCTTGGATGAGGTAGCGTGAAAGCACGAGGAGTGTAGGGAACCAAAACGAAGCCTCCACTAGTGTTCACTGGCCACCCCAACATTTTGGGGTAGTTGTTTCAGTCCCACAAGCTTCCATTTGCAAACTACACAAGCATTTGGCACCCTACACCGACTCGGACTCTAGTATTTTGCTCCTTTGCAAAACAATAGGATAGCAAGAGAAATGAATGGAGATGAAGAAAAGAATGAGAGGATTTGGTATAGGGCTTCAACATGGAGGTCTCGGATCTGATAATACATCTCTAGGTGGCACGAGTTCGAGAAATCACCCATTGAAGATATGGCATGTTTTGGCCTCAGGGCTCTTAAGGGACTACACCCAGACGAGGTAGCCTGAAAGCATGGGGAGCATAGGGAACCAAAAAAAATACTCCACTAGTATTCACCTAGCCACCCCAACATGTTGGCATAGATGGTTTGGTCCCACAAGCTTCCGTTTACAAACTATAGCGTTTGGAATCCCTACACTGACTGAGACTCCAATATTTCATGCCTTTGCAAACAATAGGACATCGAGAGAACCAAATGGAGATGGATAAAATTGTGAGAGGATTTCGTAGAGGGCCCTAATGTGGAGATCTTGGATCTGATAAGACATCTCTAAGTGCCATGGAGTTCAAGAAATCACTCGTCGAAGATATAGCGTGTTTGGGCCTCAGGGCTCTTAAGGGACTATGCTCGGACGAGGTAGCCCGAAAGCATAGGGAGCATAGGGAACCAAAAAGAGAGCCTCCACTAGGAATCACCTAGCCACCCCAATGTGTTGGCATATTTGGTTCAGTCCCACAAGCTACCGTTTGTAAAATATAGCCTCTAACATCCATACACCGACTCGAGACTCAGGTATTTATTGCCTTTGCAAATAATAGGGCAAAGTGAGAGAACAAAATGGAGATAGAGAAACCACGAGATTATTTCATAGAGGGATTTAATGTGGAGGTCTCAGATCTAACGAGACGTCTCTAGGTGCCATGGAGTCTGAGAAATCACCCATCAAAGATATAGCATGTTTTGACCTCAGGGCTCTTAAGGGACTACGCCCAGGATGAGGTAGCCTGAAAGCACGGGGAGCGTAGTGAACCAAAAAAATTCCTCCACTAGCATTCACCTAGCCACCCCCAACATTTTGGCATAGATGGTTTGGTCCCATAAGCTACCATTTGTAAAATACAGCCTCTAGCAGTCGTACACTGACTCAGACTCTAGTATTTTGCACCTTTGCAAATAATAGGACAGCTAGAGAACCGAATGGATATGGAGAAAACCATGAGATTATTTCATATGGGGCTTCAATGTGGAGGTCTTAGATCTAACGAGACGTCTCTAGGTGCCATAGAGTCCGAGAAATCACCCGTCAAAGATATGGCGTGTTTTGGCCTCAAGGCTCTTAAGGGACATAGTGACATCTTCACCTAATTATTTTTCTTCATGATGTTCATTGTCATCTAAAGTTGAAGACTGAAAATTTATATGGCCTTCGGATTCTTTTTTGGCACAAACAACCTTTTGTAATGTCCAAAAAAATTCATGCTCTTCATTCTCTGTTTGATTGAAGATATTCATTCTTTCAAAATGAACAGTTAGAATATTAGTGGTCTCCCAACAAAACTAAGTTCATAGTCTACATAGTTGCATCCTGTGGCAAAATCATTGAACATTGGTGGTTTCCTCCACCCGTGCTTTCGGGCTACCTCGTTCGGGCGTAGTCCCTTAAGAGCCCTGAGGCCAAAACATGTCATATCTTCGACGGGTGATTTCTCAAACTCCATGGCACCAAGATACATCTTGTTAGATATGATACCTTCATGTCGAGGCCCTCTACAAAATCCTATTATGGTTTTCTACATCTCCATTCGGTTCTCTTGTTGTCCTATTGTTTGCAAAGGCACGAAATACTAGAGTCTGAGTCAGTGTACAAGCTGCTAGATGTTGTAGTTTGCAAACGGAAGCTCGTGGGACTGAACCAACTATGTCAACACGTTGGGGTGGCTAGGTGAATGCTAGTGGAGGATTTTTTTGGTTCCCTACGCTCCCGTGCTTTTGGGTTACCTCGTCTAGGCATAGTCCCTTAAGATCCCTGAGGCCAAAACACACCATATCTTCGACGGGTGATTTCTTAGACTCCGTGGCACCTAGAGACATCTCTTAAAATCAAATACCTCCATGCCAATGCCCTTTATAAAATTCTATCGCAGTTTTATCCATCTCCATTTGGTTCTCCCGTTGTCCTATTGTTAGTCGAGTTAGTGTAGGGTTTCCAGGGCATTGTAGTTTGCAAACGGAAGCTCATGGGACTAAACCAACTATGCCAACATGTCGGGTGGCCAATTAAACACTATTGGAGAATTCATTTTGGTTCCCTATGCTCTCCGTGCTTTCGGCTACCTCATCTAGGAATAGTCCCTTAAGAGCCCTGAGGCCCAAACACGCCATATCTTCGACGGGTGATTTCTCAAACTCCGTGGCACCTAGAGACATCTCGTCAGATCCGAGACCTCCATGTTGAATCCCTCTACAAAATACTCTCATGGTTTTCTCCATCTCCATCCGGTTCTCACATTGTCCTATTGTTTGTAAATGCTCGAAATAGTGCAGTTTGAGTCAGGTGTACAGGTGTCGAGAGGCTATAGTTTACAAACGCGAAGCTCATGGGACCAAACCAACTGTGTAAAAATGTCAGGGTGGCAAGGTGAATGCTATTGGAGGCTTTATTTTGGTTCCCTACACTCCCCATGCTTTCGGGCTACCTCATCCGAGCATAGTCCCTTAAGAGCCTTGAGGCCAAAACACGCCATATCTTTGACAGTGATTTCTCGAACTCTGTGGCACCTAGAGACGTCTTGTCAGATCAAAGACCTCCATGTTGGGGACCTCTATGAAATATTCTCACTTTTTCTCCATCTCCATATGGTTCTCTCGTTGTGCTATTGTTTGCAAACACGCGAAATAGTGTAGTTTGAGTCGGTTCTGACTTCCATAGGCTTTAGTTTTCTAACGGAATCTCGTGGGACTAAATCAACTGTACCAACACATTGGGGTGGAAATTTTAACACTAGTGGAGGATTTTTTTTGGTTCCCTACGCTCCTCGTGATTTCGGGCTGCCTCGTCCAGGCATAGTCGCTTAAGAGCCATAAGGCCAAAACATACCATATCTTCAACTAGTGATTTCTCGGACACCGTGGCACCTAGAGACATCTCATCAGATCTGAGACCTCCACATTGGGGCCCTCTAAGAAATCCTCTCACGGTTTTATCCATCTCCATCTGGTTCTCTCATTGTGTTATTGTTTGTAAACACGTGAAATAGTGTAGTTTGAGTCAGTGTAGGGCTACCAGAGGCTGTAGTTTGCAAACGGAAGCTCATGGGACCAAAATAACTACGCCAACACATCATGGTTACCAGGTGAATACTAGTGGAGGATTCATTTTGGTTCCCTATGCTCCCCATGCTTTTAGGCTACCTCGTCCGAGCGTAGTCGCTTAAGAGCCCTGAGGCCAAAACATGCCATATCTTTGACAGGTGATTTCTTAGACTCCGTGGCACCTAGAGACATCTCATTAGATCCAAGACCTCCATGTTGGGGCCCTCTACAAAATCCTCTCATGGTTTTCTCCATCTCCATTTGGTTCTCTCGTTGTGCTATTGTTTGTAAACACGTGAAATAGTGCAATCTAAGTCAGTGTAGGGCTGTCAAACGTTGTAGTTTGCAAACGGAATCTTGTGGGACCAAAAAAACTATTCCAACACATTGGGGTGTCCTGGTGAACCCTATTGGAGGCTTTTTTTTGTTCCCTATGCTCCTCATGATTTTGGGCTACCTCTTCCAGCCATAATCCCTTAAGAGCCCTGAGGCCCAAACACGCCATATCTTCGACAAGTGATTTCTCAGACTCCGTGGCACCTAGAGATGTATCGTCAGATCTAAGACCTCCAAGTTGGGGCCCTCTACGAAAGGTTCTCTTGGTTTTTTCCATCTCCATCTGGTTTTCTCATTGTGCTATTGTTTGAAAATGCATGAAAAAGTACAGTCTAAGTCGGTGTAGAGGTCAGTCGATGTTGTAGTTTGCAAAGAAGCTTGTGGTACCAAACCAACGGTGCCAAAATGTTGAGGTGGCCTAGTGAACGCTAGTGGAGGCTTCTTTTTTTCCTAGACTCCCGTGCTTTTGGGTTACCTCGTCCGGCCATAATCCCTTAAGAGCCCTGAGGCCCAAACACACCATATCTTCGACAGGTGATTTCTCGGACTCCGTGGCACCTAGAGACATCTCATTAGATCCAAGACCTCCACGTGGGGGCTTCTACGAAAGCCTCTTATGGTTTTCTCCATCTCCATCTTCTTCTCTCGTTATCTATTGTTTGCAAACACGTGAAAGAGTTCGATCGAGTTAGTGTAGGGCTGCCAAACGTGTAGTTTGCAAACGGAAGCTCATGGGACCGAACCAACTACGCCAACACATTAGGGTGACCTAGTGAACACTATTGGAGCCTTCATTTTTATTCCCTACGCTCCATGTGCTTTTGGGCTACCTCGTCCGGGTGTAGTCACTTAAGAGCCCTGAATGACTAGATTGATTTAAGAATGTATTTGATAGGGGTATGTCTAAGAACACACAAGAGTTATCAATCACCTAGAAAATATTTCTTGTTTAGTTCTGGATGGGAGTCAGTTGGCCTACGGCTTAGTGACCTTCTATTCATTGCTAATTTATGCTATGATAAACCCATGGATGCTTTCAAAAGCACCTTAAAAGGATAGGGGTAGTCATCAAGCCTAGTAAAGGGTGTGATGTGATTTCCAAATAACTGGAAATGCCTATAGATTTAAAGGTAATAACATGAATTGGATAGGATTAGACAATCAAGAATCATTGAGTGTCTAAATCGAATGTCATTGCATCTCTGAGACATTCTCAATAATTGGAGTAATGTATATGGAGAGACATTCTCAAAATATCAATAGATGAAAGGCATCAAATTGTGACGACTCTCGGATGTTTTAATAAGGGAGAAGACTATGAAGAAAAGAAGAATGTAGTAAGTGCATGATAAGATAGGAACCAAGACAAAGAGACCATGAGAAAGAAGAAGCACAAGTAAGGTAAATACACATATACACATTAATAAATTGAATGAATAATTACTCGATTAGGTAAATCTTTATATATATATATAAATAAATATTGATTTCCAAAGTTTGATACATATTATACATTTAAAATGCTAGTACATGTACATCACCAATAAATGAAAAAATAATCCATAATGTCTTAAATATTGTCAAGTGCACATCATATTAGTTTCATGCAAAAATAATCTCAGAAATGTAAGGTCTCATACAAAATTATCAAGTTCCAAATAGTATTTTAATGTGCATAATAAATAAAAAATTCCCAAATATGTCATATACCATCAAGTTCAAATTCCATATAGGCGTACATACAATGCCATGCACATAGGCATACAAAAACAATGTCATGTAAGACATATATATTTCCTACTCATCAAAATCTATCCCTCTCTTGGCCTTGCTCGAAGAAGGCCCTCCCTTAGACGAAGATGGAGATCCATGAGATGACTTTGGATCATCCGATCCCATGCTTCGAGTCCTCTTCCGCTAAATACTCTCTTGTAGATGAGCCTGTAAATGCAAACAATATTTTTTTGTCAAAACTTAATTTATATATGTTTTCAACATGTATTTAAGACCATGCTAGAATGAAATTATTTACATAAATACACAAACTTACCACAAGTTTTCGATCACGCCGAATTTGCATCTCATGCTCAGATGAGTCATCGGGAGCTCCTACAGTACGAACAGGGGTATGAAGACGATGAGATGGAGGATTTTGTGCCCTCAAAATCAAAATGGAGGGGTGTAAGTTCCCTACATACACATAAGATCAGAAAATATAACATCAAAATTAGTGAAAATAGAACTAAGTACATGTATGTACATAATGACAATATTTTAACTAATTTTATCAATATAAAACTATTGTTTTTACCCGCCACGATCATGAATCAAATGAATAGGGCTGCTACCTATCATAGGTAACTCCTACATATACAAAATGAAGGAAATTATTAACATAATTTAATAATTCTACAATGAAAGACATTACTAACATGTAATTTAACATAATATGAATTACACGAGAAATTTAACAAAATTTACATGTTGTTTGAATACATCAGTGAGTTCACTGCAGATGAAATCACAAAGCAAAGAACACCTTTATCTACTCATCACATAGATGGTGGGGTGTCTAGTGAAGTCAACATCTTTATCAAACATGTATATCACGTGAGTTATATGGACATACAAGAACATACATATATTTGACTTCAAAACTAATATACACACACACACACACATGTATGTGAAAATTTTACATAATTAACATTCTAAATTACCTCTATGAATGTATGTGTATGCATGGTGCTTGTCACTTGTGGTCGGGATGAAGATGTACCTCTCGTGCATTGTAATATCAATGCATATACATGTACAAATACAATTATTTCAAAAATTTAACATATATAAGTAAATCAAGTACTCCAAACTTTTTGTAGCACACATAACAAAACATAACAAATTTACCTGTGAAGGTGACACCAATGAATGTAATCCAAATTTCTCACTCAAAAGGACATCTGACATAGTGACATTATCATGTTCATCCCTAGCACCAGGTGCACCAAAATCATTACACATAAAATTATTATCCTCCTCGGGCCCCAAACATATACTACCACATGACAAGAAAAGACGTGGCCTCATGATAGTACTCCCCGAGGGAATAATTTTTGTACCTTTGTGAGCATCTAGCTTAGAAATATCTCTCGTATGTCAAACAAGGGTTGCAGATAGCCCCTGAAGTGCATGGAGTGTATCAATCTCTACTGTCTCCTTCACTGCTTGAGGGACAATCTCAGGGTGAGGGGGCTTCTATGTGGGGAATCGACCATGCTAAATAGGTGCACATTGTGCACCTGGTTGATCTTGATTTGGGATCTCGTTGAGGATAAACTCACAATAGAGTTTCCCCAGAAAGTATAGTGGCACCTCGTTGTTATTACAAGGTGGAAAATCAAACACCATCCACCATCGGTCCCAAAAATTATTTTTAATCAAATTATTATTGCACCAATGGATGGGAAATCATTTACATGACAACAGAATAGGAAAATTAGTACGGGGTCCGTGAATAAGGCACATATGAGGTCTTGTGAAATTTATTTTTTCTTTACATCCACATATGACAATTTGTTGGAATAATAAATCCTACAACCCTCTTTGTAAGTTGTCCAACGATCAATTTTCCCTGTTTCCACGTCAATTTAAACAAGCAATGCCTCCAATGTGTTTACAAGAGAGGCGTGGTGGGGGTTTGTAGATTGTGAATCCCTCATTGTTTTGATTAAATCCTCAATTTCAATTTTGTTTTCAACTATGTGGGCTGCTAAATATTCTTGACTACCCAAGGGATGTTGAGTAATTGTGGGAGTGTCGGGAGGGATGACAGGAATAACAGGGTTTGGTTGTGGTTGATTCCCTCGACCTCTAACTGTAATAATAAAAATATGTATTCAATTCAAATTTTAATCTATAATTATCATATTTCAATGCAATTTTGAGAAAAGAATTGTGCTTACCTCTTCTCCGTGGCACCATTGTCGATTTAGATCTTCCCGCGATCCAAAAATGATCCTTTGAGCTTGAGATCTAACTGAATGAAAAAACACGAGGGCATGGTTAAGCTCTGAAACTTGCATTTGAGTGAGATAAAATGATAGAGGCTCGGGCATATTTTTTTATAGTAGGCATAACGCGTGCGCGTTATGTAACGAGTACATGTTATGTAATGCTTACATGTTATAACGTGTACACGTTATGCTTCGGTAAATCCCAAACCTGACAATTGAAAATGTGATCATGTTATAATAGAACACGTACGCATTTTACTTTTTCCAGATTCTTGTCCACTTTTTGGCCCCCCAACTTCGTGCACTTACCTGCATTCATCAACACCAAGGAATGAAATGGATGGGATTTTTTTATGAGTGATCGTTACGAGGTTACTATAATTGCTTAATTGGCATGTTTTGAAAATATGGGATGGTTTCATCAAATGGTTGATATAATATTAAATATCAAACCTCCTTAACTCATGTAATGTAAAAAAGGGAAGTATACCTAAATATTCTAGAATTTTTGTCTTATTCAAAAAATTCACCATGTCCTATAAAAAATGAGGAAAAATAATAAATGTGTGAAGAAAATGGTTTTAATTATATATATTGTTGACATAGGTTTTCATTGCTAGTTTTCAACCTATTCCTTTATTCCATAGGATCATAGTTATGTGGTGATAGAATATATTTCCTCCAAAACAAAAAAAATCAATTATATCCAAATAACCAATTTAAGTTATATCCAATAACCAAAAGTGTTCTCCTACTACCATTAATAGGTTGGAGTTACAATTAACCATTATCATACAGCTTCAAAATTTGATAAGCTACAAACCACCTTGTATGTATTTTTCCTTTGAAATTTTAGAACTTATAATCAAATAATAGAGACCAATATCCTTCTTTGAATTTACATTTTTTATGTTCTTATCATGTTGGAAGCACACCCACCGAGAGGGGGTGGGGTGATGTAGTGGGCATACAAAATTTTCATTCACTTTAAACATTAACATTCATCAACCATTCAACTTAGCTTATCCTTTAATAAAACATAACCATCAAAACATATGCAAGAAGAATACAAGAACACATAAAAACCATAATTAAGTGGGAAAATCTCAATGGAAAGAAAATCCATTAAAATAAAAAAATTATTATAGCCATGTTCAAAATTGTTGGAGTTAGCACACCAATTGTATGCATAATATATCGAGATCTAAGCATACATGCAAATAAAAGCGAATATTCTACCGTAAGAATTATACAAAAAAAAGAGACATAAATCAACACCGCATTTAACGTGGTTCACCCAATGTGGGCTACATCCACCAAGAAACAAGCCAATCTATTATCCAAAGCTTTGACAAGATATAAAATGAATATTTGCAATCTTCTACACTTCTAAGATGTTCGATTACTTTCTTCCTTCAATCCTTTTTGATTCTTCACCAAGAATTCTCTCTCACATAATTATCTTATAATTATGATCAATCATCTCATTCTAAACCCTAGCTTTATGCTTTAAATAGTTGTTTAAGACTTTAGGGCACTTAGCCATGCAATTACATTCATTAAATTTATTCCAATGCTAAAAATAGAAATAAATCCTGAGAGTTAATTAAAAATTTATCGCACAGGTAACCGATGTCGGTTCTACCCAACCGTCACCGGTTCCAACTTACCCTGACCGATGTCAGTCACACTCTAACTGATGTTAATTATTGTCAACTTCCAGCAAGTTCTATTTTCATGCTAAAACATGAGTAATTTAGCTCCATACTCAACAATCTCCCACTTGGAGATTAATTACTGCACACTATACTTGTACAGTGCCATTCTTGGATCCTTCTAAGCTTTGTTTCTTCCTCTTCAAGTTTCAAACTCGAAGACCAACAAGTGGAGTCTAACTCTAACTTCTCCTTTGCTAATGGCTTCGTTAGCATATCCATGCAGGGTTCTTGCTCCTATGAATCTTTTTAGATTCAATTTTCCATTCTCCAATATCTCACATATGAAGTGATACCTCAACTGAATGTGTTTTGTTCTCAAATGAAATGTTGAGTTATTTTCCAAATTAATTACACTCACTGTCACTTAACAGTTTACAATTATTTTTCTCCTTTCCCAACTCTTCCATGAACCTACTCATCCATATCATCTCCTTGCTACCCTCTGTAGCTGCAACATACTCTGCCTCTATAGTAGATAAAGCCACAACCTTTTGCAATCTCAAAATCCAACTAACTGTCATTCCACCTACTATGAAAATATATCCAGTAGTGCTCCTCCTACCATCCAGATCTCTAGCCATATCCGAATCAACATAGCCACGTAATGAAATATCTGAACCTCCATAGCATAACTGCATGCTAGATGTCCCTTTCAAATACCTGAGTATCCATTGGACTGCTTTCCAATGCTCTTTACCTAGATTAGCCATATATCTACTCACAACTCCCACTACCTATGTAATGTCTGGTCTTGTACAAACCATAGCATACATGAGACTTCCAAATGCTGAAGCATATGGCACTCATGTCATGTATTTGACCTCCTCTTGTGATGAAGGACACTGATCTTTACTCAATTTGAAGTGTCCAGCCATAGGTGTGCTAACAAGTTTTGCATTCTACATGTTGAACCTTTCTAACACCTTGTAGATATAATCCTCCTAAGACAAATACAATTTCTTGTTTTTCCTGTCTCTATGTATTTGCATGCCAAGGATTCTTTTTGCATCTCCCAAATCCTTCATTGCAAATGTGTGAGCTAGCTTTCTCTTAAGCTCACCAATGTCCTACATACTAGATCCTGCAATAAGCATATCATCCACATATAGTAACAAAATAATATAGCTCCCATTTTCAAGATTCTTGAAATAAACACAATGGTCATATTCACATCTTAAGTAACCATGCTCATGCATAAAACTATCAAATCTCATGTACCATTTCCTTGGAGCTTGTTTGAGCCCATATAAGCTCTTTTTCAACCTGCACACTAATTTCTCCTTACCCTTGACTTCATACCCAAGCAGCTGCTGCATATAAATCTCTTCATCCAAATCACCATGAAGGAAATCCATCTTCACATCTAGTTGCTCTAAATGTAAATCTTCTACTGCAACTAAACTCAATACAGTACGAATAGAAGTCATCTTAATAACAAGAAAATATTTCACCAAAGTCAATACCTACCTTTTTGCAAATCCCTTTACTAGAAGCCTTGCCTTATACCTTTTCTCCACCCACCCTCTTCTTCCTTTATTCCGTAAACCCACTTGTTCGCAATGTTCTCTTTCTTGCTAGCAATTTAACCAAATCTCAAGTCTGGTTATGTTCCAAAGAGTTCATCTCCTCATCCATGTGATTCTCCCACCGAATGTGAGTTTTATCTTGCATTTCTTCTTCAAAGCTTTCTAGTTCACCACTATCACCAATAATAGATAAAATAGAGAAGTTGAAAATCTTTCTCGGAAGCTTACTTACCCTTTGTGACCTTATCACGGGATTTTGGGGTACCGGAGGCTTAATCTAGACTTCCTGGACATTAGTATTAACTTCTGATAGTGACCCACATTAGTCACCTCTAACCGACGTCGGTTCGGCTAACCGATGTTGGTTCTGCTCCTCTGTAACCATCGACGGTTCATCTGACCGATGCTAGTCATGGCCTAACTGACCATGGTTACTGTTTATTTCTGAAGGTGTTTCTTTAAAACCTGAGAGTTCATTTTCATCAATAAAATTCTCAATTTTCTCATCCTTGGGTACCAAAATTTGATCCTTGTACATTCTCTTTTAATTCCATTCAACATCACAACTCCTAACAATTTGAGAATTCTCTAAATCCTAAAAATGAAAAACCAAAATCACCAGATCCATAACCAATGAAAGTGCACCTCTTGGATTTTGCATCCAACTTTTTTCTATTTTCTCTATCAACATGCACAAAAGCTTCTGAACCAAAAACTTTAAGAAAAGAAATATCTACCTCTTTTCCGGTCCATGCTTCCTCTGGTATTCCTCCATCTAGTGAACTTGAAGGGCCATGGTTAATCAAATAAACCACTGTATCAACTGCTTCTGCCCAAAACTGCAAGGGCAATCCAGAATGTATCCTCATACTTCTAGCACATTCCATGATTGTCTTGTTCATTCTCTCTGCAACACCATTCTCCTGTGGTGTTCTTGGAACCATTCTTTCTCTATGTATCCCATTCAATGAACAATAATAATTGAAAGCCTTGCTATAGTATTCACCACCATTGTTAGATCTAAGGCACTTTAACTTAGATTTTGATTCATTCTCAACAAGGGTTTTCCATATTTTTAAAGTTTCAAAATATTAGATTTGTGTTTAATACAATAAACCCATACTTTTCTTGTAGCATCAACAATGAAAGTAACATAATATTGGGATCCCCCATGAGAAGCTACCTGAGTTGGTCCCCACACATCTGAGTGTACAAGCTCTAATTTCTAATCCTTCTTAGTTTCCCCAACTTTGATAAATCTCACTCTCTTTTACTTTCCAAAGATACAATGCTCACATAAATCAAGATCTAAATCTTTCAAATATGATAACTTACCCTTAGCCTTTAAGATCTGCATTCCTTTTTGACTCATATGACCCAATTGATTATGCCACATGCATGCATCTGAATCTAAAGTAGATAATGTAGAAAAGGAATCAGTAATACAGGTAGATAAATATAATGTTCCTACCTTCTTACCTCTTACCACAACAAAATAACCCTTAGTGACTTTCCAAGAGTCTCCTATAAAAGTAACCATGCAACCAAATTCACCTAGTTGCCCTGCAGAAATAAGATTCCTCCTGAGGATTGGCACATGCCTCACATCTTTCAATACCCATGTATTTCCATTCTACAATTTTAGATGAACTTCCCCTTTACCAGTAATACTGTAAGGTTCATCATCACCCAAATAGACATGCCCAAAATTTCCCTAGACATAATTTCTGAAATAACCCTTATTAGGGGTTGCATGGAAAGAAGCTCCTAAATCTAAAAGCCGATTCAATTCTACTATCTAAAGAAAGAATAAGAGCATCTTACATTACCTCTGATGCTGCAAGATTTACCTCTTTACCTTTGTCTGGTTGTTGGTTCTCTTTATCTTTTGACCAACAATATTTCTTTGCATATCCTTTCTTTCCACATTTCCAACAAGTAATTCCCTTACTTCTGGATTTAGATCTACTATCCCTTGACTTTGATTTCCCATTACTCTTACTCTTGGATCTCTCCTTCTACCTGCCCCTTCTTTCTACATTCAAAGCATTTCCAGATGATGTTTCCTCCGAACTTTTCCTACGAATTTTTCATTCAAGATTATACTAACCACATAATCAAACTTCAAAATATCATTAGCGGATGTTGTATTACTAATGACCCTCTAGTTTGATCATCCTAAGCATCCAGTGATTTGCACAACATTGAATCCTTTCCCCAAGTGTGGGACTTATAAAATGGGAAAGGAATATCTAGATTAGAGGTTGGTTCCTCAACTCCTCCGGGTCAGATTTATCACTTACAAGTTGTAGAGGTTTATATTCCTAGTTCCTACTCTAAATTCCAAGGGGGCAAAGATAGAGGATGCAAAAAAATAAAACTAATGCTAATAAGGTGATGCACCAAAGGAGTGGTGAGCATTTTTTACTTCTACAGATTGACACAAATCATGGAAACACAACAAAACATCATGCACAAACTGATGACATGTAATGAAAGATCAGAAAGGAAGCAAACAACATAAGCAGAGGATTGAAACTCATTCACAGAGCTTGCATTGTCATTTTTAATATCAAAATACATGCATTACAACACCTGAGAGGCAAAAATAGGTTGCAGTTCTTAGAAAAGGTTTGATATTCCACCAAATCACTTCCAAGGTGAAAAGGGAGCCTGCAATACACAAAAAATGTTCCACCTTTGAAAATGAGCCAAATCTAGCTTTTACAGTGCAAGGGACGAGCCCAGGAGAGAGAAACACGGGAAAACATGGAAGGGATTCAACCATTGACCAAAATGCAATCAAAATAGCATGGGCATCCTTACAAACCCATCCCCTAACATTTTTAGCCATGCTGGGAGAGAATGCGAGCCATTCTTCATTAAAAACGGTGGTTGAAACGTCATTTCTGTCCATGACCATGTGCCAGAGGAATTTTTCAATTTTCTCTCTCCAAACTCCATAAAAATGAAAAAATGACCCCATAATATTGTAGATAATTTCACTAGCTTTCCATTGATATAAAGAACGTGAAAAACTAAGCTCTGGATCGAAAGATATGGCCATTTGAAATTTTAGGGCAAAACAGGGCCAAATCGGATTAGCGGGTGAAAATTTGAATTTTTTTCACCTTTTTGCATTTGGGAAATTTTCTCAAAAATCCCCCCTCCACCTTTCTAGGTGCCACGTGGCACATTTTTATTGGGCAGCCCATCTTGCTTCATTTTCCTCTATTTTTGTTAAATTTTCCAAAAAACACAGTTGAGCATGTGTTGATTAGACACGGGCCTTTCCTTCCTGAATTTTCCGCAGGCCGCTTTGACCATTTTCGACCTGGACACGTGGCATCACCCCATTGGATGCGGGCTTGCCCCTTCTAATTTTTTCTCGTAGGCTTTCTTGAGTTTTTTGGTGCCACCTAGACACGTGGCATGATTCCATTGGCTCACATTTTGGGGGTGGGCTTTTTCCTTTGGATTTCCTTTGTTTTTTCCTTTGGAAAATTTCTCAATTTCCCCCGCCTCCGCCCTTTCTTTGGGACACGTGACACATGATTTTTTTTCCGCAGGCCCTCCACAAATATTTTTACTTTTGTGCCAACACTTTGGGAAAATTTCCCAATTTCCTCCCGCACTCCACCTTTCCAGGCTCTGATGACATGTGGCCTTCATGATTGATTGGGTGGGGCAGTGGGGTGAAACATTCCTTTTTGAAATTTGGCGAAACACTTCGCCAAAATTCCAACTTCTCCTCCGCCCTCCGAAACTCCCACACCATAGGACACATGGTGCAATATGATTGGGCACAGACCTTCCTTCCAAAATTTTCCATGCGCAACACTTAGCCAATTTTTTCAAATTCCTCCCCTGGACACGTGGCATCACCTGATTCGTCGGCGGGCTCATGGGGAAAAATTTCCTCCTTTTGAATTTTTTTCCAAACACACTGCTAAAAACCAAGTTTTCCTCCGACCCCCACCACTTCCCATGCCATGTGGTAGCATCTCATTGGTCAGGGGCCTTCAGGGGAAAATTTCCCAAAAACTCCACCGAGCCATAACTTCAAAAATACATGGAGTTAGGAGGAAAACTTTACCTTTCTGGAAAGCTGAGAGAGAGCTCTATCCAATGGTGTCATTTTTAGAAAGTTTTGAGTGCCTGAAAAGAAAAAAATTATGTCTGAGGCACAAGAGAGGGAAGAATGAAAGGAGTTAGCCACAAAATGAGCAGGGGGCACATTTTGGATAACAATTTTGGCGACTCAGAGGGGTCATCTGCCTGCTGGATGAAGTTACCAATTTCTTGAAGCAATCCATTGGGCATGGAGTCATCAATTCTCTGTTTGATACCCCAACTGACTAGAACACTGCAAGGAGGAAGATGGAATATCACCTTGATGGAGCAAGGCCTGCAAACACATTCCCAAGAACGAAAGCTTGTGCCAAAGCACTTAGGGAAAAAAAACTAACCTACAGAAAAACAATGTGCACAAGCACTTGGAGGAATGGAAACCTAAGCTAATATGTACAAGGTGGAGAATTTCCTTTAATAGCAATGCTTTAGATGGATTCCATTGACTGGAATCTGCAGTTCCTCGCCATCCAATGAAGACAATTAGAAAGCATTGTTGTCCTTACACTTTGTGACCATGTATGGGCCACTCCAAATGGCATCAAATTTTGAATGCCTTCCCGGTTTTTCTCTGTCTGCATCCCATTTTAACACTAGATCTCCAACTTGGAAGGATCTATTCTTGGCCTTTCTATCAAAGGTCTTCTTTATCAAAGCTTGATCCTTCTCCATTGCTTGGGATGCCTGATTTCTGATTTCTTGGAGCTCCATCAATTCTACATATCTGACTTCCATGGGCTCAAACTCCAACAACTCCAACTATTTCATGAGTTCCAATGTTGGCAACTCAAGTGACATGGGCAAAATTGCCTCTCTCCCATAAACAAGCTTAAACGGAGAGTTACCTATAGATCTCTTGGGAGTTATCCTATCAGCCCATAAGGCTGATTTCAACTTAGTATGCCAAGACCTCTAATTTTCATCAAGAGTCCTCCTAATGATCCTCAACAAGTTCTTGTTTGTAGACTCAGCCTGGCCATTACCCTGAGGGTAATAGTTCGATGAAGTACTTAGGTAGATCCCATTCTTGACAGCCCATTCAGTCACCTTGGACCCAATGAATGCCAATGCATTATCTGATATTATTGTAGCAGGTATGCCAAATCTGGTTGCTATTCCCTCATAGAAATCTAGGATGCTAGATTCATTTGCTTCCTTGAGTGCTATTGCTTCAGTCCACTTGGTGAAATAATCTGTTGCTGTTAGAATCCATTTGTGCCCTTGGCTTGAATTGGGATTAATGACTCCAATGAAGTCTAAACCCCATTGCATGAATGGCTGGTCAACTGAAATTGGATGCAATGGAAGGGCAGCTAGCCTCTCTTTACCTGTGAAGAATGCACAATTCTTGCACCTCTTGATCCATGCATAACAATCATTGAAAATCTTGGGCCAATAATAGCCAGCCCTCATGATCTTTAGAGCTGTCACTCTTGGTGCAAAATGACCACCAGCTGGTCCACCATGGAACTCTTCCAACACCCTATGAATCTAATTTGTACCAATGCATCTCAGTAGTACTCCATTCACATCTCTTTTGAACAAAACACCATCAACAAGGGCATATGGGACAGCCTGCAATCTGAAGTGTCTTCTTTTGGTCTTGTTCATCTCTGAGGGCATAGGCCTATGCTTAGGAAGTGCATTATACCTTGGGTCCAGCAAGGAGTGGGGACACCATTATTTTCTTCTTGAGTGCTTCCTTTCTCATAGGCTGTCTTGCAAATGCCAAAACAACCTCCTTCTCATTGCATGCTTCCTTTTGTTTGCCCAAAATCAGCTGCTCACACAATCCTTTTCCTCTTACCAACTTGGTAACTTTGATCTCAATGTCATACTCCATGACACGAGTAATCCAACCTGCTCTCTTTTCATTCAAGTCTTTGTTGAGGAGGAAGTCTTTAACTCCCACATGAGAAACCAACAATTGGACCTTATTGTTTGAAACTAGATGCTTGAATTTCTTCAAGCTCCTGATTACTGCAAGAACATGCTTCTCAATGAAAGAATATCTCACCTCATAGTCCTCCAGCTTTGGCTGAAGAAAGCAATTAGGCTTCTCGTCATTGTCTTTGTTCTATTGTACCAAAATTGCAGAAATAGTATCATCACCCCCAAATGCATAGAGGGTGAAATCCTTGGAGAAATTCGGGTTGATGAGAGTTGGGGCTTGAGAGATGGCTTCTTTGATTGCTTCAAAACTTTCCTTGCCTTCTACTTGTCCATTTGAAAGCCATGCTTTTCTTTAACATCTTGGTGATAGGCTTGACTAGGGCTGCAAAATTTGGGACAAACCTCCAAACAAAATTTATTCTCCCCAAGAAACTTTGAAGGGCCTTCTTGTGGCTTGGCAATGGTAGTGCTCTTATGGCTTCAACTCTTTCTAGATCAATTGCTAATCCTTCTTTAGAGACAATGTGGCCAAGGAGTTTTCCTTCATGGGCTAGAAAAATACATTTTTAGGATTCAAGGAGACTCCAAATCTTCTACACCTTTGGAACACTTGTCTCAAATGAGAGAGGTGGTCTGCTGCATTTTTTGAAAAAATAGTGATATCATCAAGATATATCAGCACTATGTTGTTAATCAAATCCTTGAACGCCATGTCCATTGCTCTTTGGAAGGTAGCTCCAGCGTTGGACAGCCCAAATGGCATTTTCCTATATGCATAAGTTCCCCATTTGGTTGTAAAGGCTGTCTTGAACTGATCTTCTTCCTTCACCATAATCTGATTATACCCTGAATAGCCATCAAGTAATGAAAACCTCTCGAGCTAGCAACAACTTGCAAAATTTGCTCCATAGAAGGAAGTGGATAATGATCCTTGAGAGATGCTCTATTCAAATCTCTAAAGTCAACACACAATCTGATTTCCCCACTCTTCTTCCTAACTGGAACCAAGTTGGCCACCCAACTAGAATGCTTGATAGGGAATATGATTCTTGATTCTATCAACTTATTCAATTCTTTTCTCATGAGAGGCTCCATGTGGGGGTTGACTGGCCTTTGTTTTTTCCTGATGGGTTTAGTACTTGGATCCAATTCAATGGTATGTTGAGCTAACTCGGATTGAAACCTTTCAAATCTTCATAGCTCCAAGAAAACACATCAGGGAATTCTTGACAAAGTCTGTATGAACTCATACCTTTCTTGCTCAGTTGTCATCTTACCAATTTGGAGTGATTTGCCTCCTTCTACCAAGATGGACACTAAATCTTCTCCCTTGACTTGGATGTTTGCTTTCTCCTTCCTAAACTGATCATTAGGATTGAAAATGGACTCCAAAGTAATAAGTCCCTTTGGTAGCTTGTTGGTTCTCAGCTGCACCACTTGGTCACCATACTGCTGCTCCAACTTTTCCTGATTTTTAGCTAAGAACTCAGCCTCTTCTTGCAAGAAATGGATGATTTGCTGATCATTTTCAAACACTTGCCAACTTACATTGTTGTCTGGCACTGAAGGCCTCACAATCACATGGATGTTTGGCTATACCTTGTCTTTCTGAATGCTTTCAACAACGTCAAAGGCTGCCCCAACTGCTGCAAGCCTGTCAACAGCTTGGTTCTCTTTTCTAGGAATGAATTTTATGCCAAAACCCTCAAAATCTTCAATGAGGTCCCACACCCTGTTCTTGTAGCATTTGAGTAGATCATTCTTGACAGCATGCTGCCCCTTAACTTGGTTGACAATCAACTCACTGTCACCAAAGACTTGCAAGTTCTTTATTCCTCTCTTGATTGACCAATGCAATCCTTGTATCAAAGCTTCATATTCAGCAATGTTATTAGAGCATGCAAACTGAAATCTAAAAGCTGAATAATACTTAACTCCTTGTGGTGAAACAAGCATAGCTCCCCCTCCTGCACCTTGTCTACTCCTTGACCCATCAAAAATAACTGCCATACCTCATTGTCATCCTTGTGGTCTGGCTTGGTGATGCTAGGAATAGGCTGATTTTCTTCATGCATGCAATAGACTCCTAACTCAGATTCTTCTATTTCTTGATAAGGATCAAAAGCATGTACCTTGTTCACCCATTCATCAAGAGTTAGATCTGGGATACTTCCAACCTTGGTGTCAGCTTCATCAGTGCTTGGATAATCTTCTTGATCAAATGTTGAACAATTGGTATTGATCTGACTTGGAGTGTAAGGCTCAATGTGAAAGTTTGCAATAGGCTCAGATCTGATTGTGGCTTTAGTTCCATATCTTGTTCTTGAACAACATGTGTGACCAATCAGCAGATAAGTAACCTCCAATCTTGGCTATGAAATCCCTTGACAAACATAGGGCAAAGAGTGGTGGAAGGTCTATTACTGAGACATCTTGCAAAACAACAACATTGGGGCAGGCATGCAAGGTAAGACTCAAGTTTTTTATCACTCCAACTGTTGTTACTGCTGTCCCATCCAATTACACTACCCCTTTGGATATGACTTCATACTTGAATTCCCAACTGATCAGCTATTTGCTTGGGCATTACTAAACTACTTGCCCCGAATCAATCATGCAATTGTGTACTAATTGATTTCCAATGATCAATGAAACATAGAATGGAGGGGGCTTCAACATTTTACCTTGCTATCCTCCATGATTCCCCTCCTCACTTTGGGCAGCATTTGTGAGCACTTTCTCTTGCATTTGGACTTGCTGATTTGAAGTTGACCAGTCCTTCATGGCAGCTTGTAGCAAATCTCTTTGGCCTGGGATAGATAGTGATTCCCACATTGATATGTTTACATTTGTCTTCTTCATCTGATCAATGATATTGAATGGAGATGAAGTATCCCTTTGCTGTCCCTTGGCCTACACATTCATTCCTTGCACATGGGCAGCAACAACTAGTATTTGAGTTGGCTTAGGAGCTATTTTGGGTAGTCCTTGCATGTTTGGGATTGGATTTTGTTTGCCAATAGTTTGTGGAGTGATAGAAGATTGAGGATTTCTTGGGGCTAATGGTTGTTCTTCACCCAAATTTCTCCTCTTTGACCTTGTGTTGGCTGCAACACTTTGGGAAACCATTTGATTCATGCCACAAAAATCTTCTTCCTGCCAGTTTACAAGTGTGGTATCATTTGGAGTTGACTGCTGCTGGAATGTTTCTTGACTACCCTCACCCTCCACACCAGTTGTTGTCACCATTAATGCTTGATTCAAGGCACCGTTGAAGCACATGGATTGGTTATGAGGTTCATTGCATGGGAAACACCAATCATACTCTTGAGCTATATTGTTTTGTACTGGCACTAATGCTTTAGAGGCAGATGTAGCATTGGGATTATAAGGGGCTGAAATGGTCTATTGGCAGGAGGCCTTGCTTGATTTAGATTTGCAGCTGGATTGGGTGGTCTTTGGGGTTGATATGGCTGCCTGTTAGGCTGAGCTTGAGGCTGGAAAGGAGGTCTAAAGCCTTGGGCTTGCTGCCTCTTGAGTGTAACCAGCTCATTGCCTAGATTTTGCAATTGCTTCATGACTTCTTGAAGTTCATTTGAGGCACTAGAAGATGAAGTAGAAGCTTCACTTGAATTCTAATTTCTTGGAGTGGGAATAGGAGCTAAAATAGGCACTTGGCTAGCACTTGGGCTCTCTAAACTTGGAAACAATGGCATTGGAGGCCTAGGAGCTAGCTTTCCAGCTTGAATCAAACAATTTTCAGCTCTAATAGCAATGCTATAAGCAATGGGGATAGTTGTGCCTCCCATGGATTGAATTAACATAGAAATATCAGAATTTAAAGCTTTAAGATAGTATAGAAAAGCACCTTCTTGCTGTTGGTCTGACTGCCACTGAATTCTCTCCCAAGTTCTTTGAAATCTAAAATTAAAATCAGTCAGCTGCTCATTGGGAGCTCTCTTGATGGTTGTTAGATGTTCCAAAAGGGACAAGTTGTCTCCCTTTTCTCCAAACTACTCATGGAGGGCTATACATAGCTGATTCCAATTTTGAATAGAACTTGAGGCAAGACTCCTGAACCATTGCAAAGCTTTCCCTTTGAATGAAGATGCCAAGAACTTGACAAAGAATTGCATCTCATTGATCTCATGGATTGCACAAATGTTAGCAATATCCTTAACATGATCACCAGGAGTAGTCTGATTCTCTCCAGTAAAGTATGGGATGTTCTTCAATGCTGCAACTAGGATTGATTCTATGCATTGAGAGCAAGTGGGCTGCTACCAATGAAATTGACATAGGGGTTGTTTTGTGCCATTCTGATTGGCCTCAAAACCCTTGTTGATTGAATGAAAGGCCTACCAGTGGAGGAGTTGAAAGAGTTCTATTTGGTGGAGATGGAGACCTTTGAATTCTCCTCCCTCTTTTCCTTCTTCTTGGAGATAACTACAGATACTCAAACAACACCTCTTCTTCTCCAACTCTTGACCTTGTGGTGATTCTTCTCATGAGTTTTCGTGTCCTGCACTGCTAAAAACCAGCTTGATTCTTCTTCCTTGAGTTTCCAGATGTGCAATTTAGGCTCTTTTAAGCAAGAAACTTGCAAAAAATGCACATCAATTTGTTGTAATGAAGATGAAGACCTCTAAGGTCCCACCGGCATGCCAAAACTATTGTTGCAAATCAACAACGCACCTCTCGATGTTGATCAGATTTCTAGTTTGATCATCCTAAGCATCCAGTGTGATTGCACAACATTGAATCCTTTCCCCAAGTGTGGGACTTGTAAAATGGGAAAGGAATCTCCATATTAGAGGCTGGTTCCTCAACTCCTCTGATCAGATTTATCACTTACAAGTTGCAGAGGTTTATATTCCTAGTTCCTACTCTAAATTCCAAAGGGGCAAAGATAGAGGATGCAAAAAACTAAAACTAATGCTAATAAGGTGATGCACCAAAGGAGTGGTGAGCATTTTTTACTTCTACAGATTGACACAAATCATGGAAATATAACAAAACATCATGCACAAATTGATGACATGTAATGAAAGATCAGAAAGGAAGCAAACAACATAAGCAGAGGATTGAAACTCATTCACAGAGCTTGCATTGTCATTTTAATATCAAAATACATGCATTACAACACCTGAGAGGCAAAAATATGTTGAAGTTCTTAAAAAGGTCTTATATTCCACCAAATCACTTCCAAGGTGAAAAGGGAGCCCGCAATACACAAAAAAAATTCCCCCTTTGAAAATGAGCCAAATCTACTTTTACAAAGTGCAGTGGACGAGCCTAAGAGAGAGAAATGTGCGAAAACATGGAAGGGATTCAACCATTGACCAAAATGCAATCAAAACAGCATGGGCATCCTTACAAACCCATCCCCTAACATTTTTAGCCATGCTGGGAGAGAATGCGAGCCATTCTTCATTAAAAATGGTGGTTGAAACGTCATTTCTATCCATGACCACGTGCCAGAGGAGTTTTTTTATTTTATCTCTCCAAAATCCATCAAAATGAAAAAATGACCCCGAAATCTTGTAGATAATTTCACCAGCTTTCCATTGATATAAGAACGTGAAAAACCGAGCTCTGGATCGAAAGATATGGCCATTTGAAATTTTAGGGCAAAACAGGGCCAAATCGGATTGGCGGGCGAAAATTTGAATTTTTCACCTTTTTTTGCATTTGGGAAAATTTCCCAAAAATCCCCATGCTCCACCTTTCCAGGTGCCACGTGGCACGTTTTTATTGGGTGCGGGCCCATCCTACTCCATTTTCCTTTGTTTTGCCCTTTGGAAAATTTTCCCAAAAGCCTCCGCCGGGCCGATGAGTTGAGGACACATGGCATGTGCTGATTAGACGCGGGCCTGTCCTTCCCGAATTTTCCGTAGGCCACTTTGACCATTTTCGACCTGGACACGTGGCATCACCCCATTGGATGTGGGCTTGCCCCTTCTAATTTTTTCTTGTGGGCCTGACTTGAGTTTTTTGGCACCACCTGGACACATGGCATGATTCCATTGGCTCGCATTTTGGGGGCGGGCTTTTCCTTTGAAATTTCCTTTGTTTTTTCCTTGGGAAAATTTCTCAATTTCTCCCCGCCTCCCACCGGTCTGGGACACGTGGCCTGATTTCATTCGCCACGGGCCCTCCGCAAATATTTTTACTTTGCGCCAACACTTTGGGAAAATTTCCCAATTTCCTCCCGCGCTCCGCCTTTCCGGGCTCCGGTGACACGTGGCCTTCGCTGATTGGTCGACGGGGCAGCGGGCCGAAACATTCCTTTTTGAAATTTGCAAAACACTTCACCAAAATTCTAACTTCTCCTCCGCCCTCTGAAACTCCCATGCCATAGGAAACGTGGCGCAATATGATTGCGCTTAGACCTTCCCTCCAAAATTTTCCATGCACAACACTTAGGAAAATTTTGCAAATTCCTCCCCTGGACACGTGGCATCACCTATTCGTCGGCCGCGGGCCTGGGGGGAAAATTTCCTCCCTTTGAAATTTCACCAAACACTTGGTAAAAATTCCAAGTTTTCCTCCGACCCTCGAAACTCCCACACCACGTGGCGGCATCTCATTAGCCACGGGCCTTCCTGGGGAAAATTTCCCAAAAAACCTCTGCTGAGCCATAACTTCAAAAATACATGAAGTTAGGAGGAAAAATTTACCTTTCTGGAAATCTGAGAGAGAGCTCTATCCAATGGTGTCATTTCCAAAAAGTTTTGAGTGCCTGAAAAGCAAAAATTATGTCTGAGGCACAAGAGAGGTAAGAATGAAAGGAGTTAGCCACAAAATGAGCAGGGGAGCACATTTTGGATAACATCACCTTCATGCATCTTAGAACTAAAAAGTTTCTTCATCAAATAAAATTTATTTGAAGCACTAGGTTTTTCATATAAATTAGCAAGGGATTTCATTAAGTCTACCATAGAAGCCGCTTCGTAATATCGAAGCCACGAATGCTTTGTCAGGCTCAATATTATAGATCCCAAAGCCTTTCTATCAAGAATCTTCCATTCTTCATCACCATCTTCGTAGGTCTAGACTTTTCATCCAACTGTAAGTACAAATCTCTAATACGAGATAATCCTCAATCTACATCTTCCATAATTGATAATTTCGCCATCAAACTTCTCTACCTTTTATCTATTATCTTCTGTCATCATTGTTGTAGCTCCCACTCAATTAGAAAACCCTCTGTGAGTAAATTTGTCAACACATAAAACCCTCAAACAAATCTCTGATACCAGTTGTTGGGGTTAGCACACCAGTTGTACAAACAATATATCAGATCTAAGCATACATGCAAATAAAAGTAGATATTCTACCAGAAGAATTATACAAAACAAGAGACATAAATCAACACTAGATTTAACGTGGTTCACCCAGTGTGGGCTACGTCCACCAAGAAACAAGCCAATCTATTATCCAAAGCTTTGACAAGATATACAATGAATATTTACAATCTTCTACACTTCTCAAATGTTCAGTACTTTCTTCCTTCAAACCTTTTTGATTCTTCACCAAGAATTCTCTCTCACATAATTATCTTGTAATTATGATCAATCCTCACATTCTAAACCCTAGCTTTATGCTTTAAATAGTCGTTTAAGACTTTAGGGCACTTAGCCATGTAATTACATTCATTAAATCTATTCCAATGCTAAAAATAGAAATAAATCCCGAGAGTTAATTAAAAACTCGTCACACAGGTAACCGATGTCAGTTTTGCCCAACCGTCACATGGTTCCAACTTGCCCTGACCGATGCGGTCACACTCTAACCGATGCCGGTTACTGTCAACTTCCAGAAAGTTCTATTTTCATGCTAAAACATGAGTAATTTAGCTCCATACTCAACAAAAATTTAGTTGAGTACCAACTCGACAATGAGCCCCAATCCCTAGGTTTAGTGAGGCATGAACCCCATAAGATGCACCAACACCTACATTTAGTAAAGAACTAACAAAACAAGGAGAAACCAACCCCTATATGACTCATCACTAAAAAACTTGATTTTTTTGTCATCTTAAAAATTTTGTACACAAAGCGATGATGACACAATGAAGCTCACTTTCTCTCTAATTTTCTCAAAATTGCCTTCTAGCCTTCATTGCTCGGTATTCTTCTTCAAGTTGATTATATCCAATGAAATATATTTCCCATATATGATATATCTCTAAAAATCACAACATAAATATATTCTATATTTTTATGGTTACAATTACCTCTTACACCTCCTTGATTATGTTGGTGTGTGTGACATGCCTAGTCATCATCCACATCACCTGGTGAGTCATCTCACCTTGCGAGAGTCATAGGTCTTAGGAAGTCAAATGACAAGTGTCATATTCTGTCATAGAATCTATCATTGTCATTTGCATCAATGCATCATAGGAGTTACATTCCTTATTTGGAATTGTAACTCCTCCTTTAGTGGCGTCATATGCATTAGTCACATCATATGTGTCAGTGGTGTCATTGATATTCTTTCCTTGTTTAGGCATGGGGGTTACATAAAGACCCCTATTTGTACTTCCTTTTTCGATCTATGAGTATGAGTAGACTTGTTTTCTTATTTGCATATTCTTTCCATTGTTTAAATCTTTCTTATTGCATTGGAGCTTGATGTTACCATTGGAGTGCAACTTCGTTGTGGTGCATTGTTTTTGACATTGGTTCTCGCGAATCCTCTTTCATGGTATCAGAGCTGGTTTTGGTAAAACGTGCACTCTTCATTTATCAATTGCTTATTACTTCTGGTTTCTTCTTATTTCCTCATGCAAGTTTTTTCGATTATTACTTTGGAATCGTGCTAATCTCTTTAACTTTACCATCGGAGTGCAACTTCATTGTGGTGCATTGTGCCCTCTAGCTCACATTTTCATACTTGCACAACTAGCTCAAATGAGCTTTCTAATTTTCCTTTATACTTGAGTCAATCTCTTAAAACATATAGGTTAGACATCATATGGAAAAATAAATCATAAAATTATAAAAACATCATTCATAAAACCAATTAGGTAAGAAACATCATCTAGAACCATATAATCCTCCATTAGGACTCAAGAAGCCCTAAAGCACCAAAAACCCAACTCACCAAAATGAAATGTTATGAATAAAATGCACCTTAAACAAATTTCATACACCACTTAGACATGTTTTATAATCCTTTAAAAAACTCTATAAATATATAACAAGTTTGCACCACCATCTCACATCATGAAGCCACTTGAGAACAAGGACAACCAACATGCCCCAAAACTAGTCTTCAAAATGAAGCTCAAAACCCCATCAAATGACCTCATCCATGTAAGTGTAACATATAAATAGAAATATTATGACATCCAAGTCATCACTAAGTTCATAGGATTCCATAAATCAAACTTAAGAGCCACCTAAACACCTATGCAACTAGGTCGCTTTGAAATCTACGCAAAAACTACCTTAAAACAAATCTTGCAAAATGAAATTGTACATACCTTGTAAGGGATTTAATTTTTTCTAAAACCACTCCATATATTAATTATATATCCCATAATTCCTCCACAATCAATTTAGTTACCTGGTCCAATGCAAAACTTGAGAACAAACTTAACTTATCTAGAAACATGAAAATTTGAGTGGGTCCACACACATCTATGACACCTAAATTATACCTAGAGAAACCTAAGAGACTCCTCTACAACCTCAAATCATCACACTAGGTAAACTAATCCTTTCTTGTAATTTACCATCAAGTTATTCTCCATCACTTCTTAACTATGGTTTTGAGAGGGTTTCAAACATCTTTAGCTTCTTAACGATTGTTCATAAATCTTGAGGCATTAACTTCTAAAATAATTCCAAAAAAATCATACTGTGACCCTTACCTAACTACCATGAATATTTTATCCTCCCATGTAGACTTCCCATGTACCAACCAAAATTAGAAAGTCCAAATCAAGCTCAAAATCTCACTTTTAGGAACTCGGTAAGGGTAAAAATCAATTATCTTGCACATACCCTCAAAAAAGGACATAACCCTTAGATTATACCTAAAAACAACTTGATTCACCTTATTCAATGATATAATATTCATAATTAGCTCTGAAATTGCTCAACCAATTTCATTTGGCCACCTAGGGCTTAAGAATAGGTCTAGTGTAGACCTAAAAATCATGTCTTCACATCATATCTGCACTCCGAGAAACTTGTGAGTGTCCCATAACCTCATCCTCATGATTTCTATTCTATAAAAATATCACATAGCTGATACATTCCTCACTCCATTATGACATACCTCATTTTGCTGACTAGGCCTTAAAATTAGGCCACTTGAACATGCTCGCTTCACTAAACTTGACCTCTTCATCACTTTAGCACAATTTTAATCCTATTAGGACCTTCAACAAGCATCATGAAATCACTATAACATAACTCTACCTTTTCCATACCTTTTAAAGCCACTATAAGTCATCATACCTACTCAATAACCCATGCAATACCATGTAATCTCAACAATACACTCAACTTGGCATGACACTACCAATCAACCTTCATTCCTCATACTTCTTTTTAAATCAATGAAACTTAATGAAATAAATTATATCATCACACCTTTGACATAAATTACAACACAATTCCAAAATATCATGCCACAACTTCCTTTTTCTTGCAGTAATTCCATTTTTTTAATGCATCCCTCTAGATCTCATCTAATTCATTTCAATTTACGATTCTATATTTTTGATAATCATTGAGATCAATTATAAAATTTAAAGATGTTATCGAAATTTGAATTTAAAATTCTATAGGTATAATTTATTTCTTACCATACACAATTTCAAATGATGAGAAGCATGTGGTAGCCTTCCAAGGAGTATTATATGCCCATCTTGCTACTTCCATCTTCTTGCTTTAATTATTTCTTCCACTATCCACTATATTTTTCATAATGTTTCCAATTCTTGATTAGTCACCTCCACTTTTCCATTAGCTTCAGGATATTAAGGTGTTGAATTTGTATAATTGATGTGATACAAGTCGGTGAAGGATTGAGTCATTTTAGAATAAATCGAGGAATTTGATCTATCATAATCACTCTTGGAGATAAAAATATTTACAAAATGCACTATCATACAGAAAATCAACTAATTTATTTACATTTACAATTGTTAAAGCATGTATTTTATCCCACTTTTTCACATATTTAGTACATACCAATATGTACCCTTTTCCTAAGGATGGTGAGTAAGTTGTGTTGGAAGCACAATGAACTGAGGAGGGGTGAATCACTCCTACAAAACTTTCAATTCATTTAACATCACATACATTTATCATTTCATTCATCCATTTAACATCCATAACCATATGGGTATATTAGATGTGTATTAATCATTCACAACAGCATGAAACAAAGAAGAAGACACATGAAAACCATATATAAGTGGGAAACCCTCAAGGGAAGAAAACCCACTGAAACTCTACTTATATTACACAAAGAAAAGAGATTTAGTGAAGCACCAACTTCACAAGGAGCACTAACCCCTAGTTTAGTAGAGAGCCAACCCCTAATTTAGTGAATCACCCACTCCACAAAGAGGCTAAAACCCCCTAAGATGACTAAGAACCATCTCATCCACCTAAAGATGATGATCTCCGAATTTTGTTGCTATAAAAACTAATGGAGATCACAATTTCAGCTCACACATTCACTTTCAAACCTTCATTCCTTCAAATCATTCTTTCTTCTTGTTTCACACCTTGTCTTAGCTTCAAACCTTTGCGGACATGCTATATATTATTTTTAAACCTTTCAAACACCTCTTCAGCTCTAAAATCATGCCATTGATCAACTCTAACACTTCTACCTAGGTCACATTTTCCCTCTTGGATCACTAGTTTAAAAATCAACTCAAAATTCACTTTATACCCTTCTCAACTAAATAACATAAGGGACGTTGGTCCTACATAATAACTTCAAAAAAAAAAATTAAAAATCTCAATACATTCATAAAAATATTCATAATGGACCCATATAGGTCAGCCCCTGCCCAAAACCACAAAACTATCTCAAAACCCCATTATAGACACAAAATCACACACTTTGGGTTATATTTAGTCCCTACCACAAGGAGCACCAACCCCTAATTTATCTACCGCCAACTATAATTTATCAAGAACCCACTTGCAAGGAGGTTACAACCCCCTAATTTGGTGAAGCACCAACTCCACAATGAGAAAAAAACCTAATGTTTTAGAAAGAACCAACTTGTAAGGAATCACCAACTCCCTAGAGTTTTAGAAAGTACCAACTTGCAAGGAAGACTCAGCACCAACTCAGCCACCTCTTGATGTTTTCCACCTTCTTCATATTGTTATATCAACAAATGATGGACTTATTTACTCTTCTCTATCTTATGATCTCTTCTTCTTAGTATTCTATATATATATATATATATATATATATATATATATATATATATATATATATTATGTATCATCATTCTTTCAAGATTCTTTGAACATAATATTATCCTAAAAAATCCATACACTGCTATGTTTCTCTTGAAGACTCATAAAACCGCTGCTTGGTTTTCATACTTTCTTATCATGATTCTTCACCTTCACTTAGGTCACGAGGCATTTACCTAATCATGCAAAACTCTTGTAGTATTATCAACACAAACTCATTTCACTCCTCATATGTTTTATAATACCTTCTTCCATCGAAATATGCAGCAATCAGCTCAATCTTCTCTCTATCTACTCCACTAGCTCAAATAGGCCTAATTGGCTTTGCATATATACCAGTCACAAGAACTCAAAACAAATATGTTAGACATTGAAGATGATAAAACACTATAATAACATGAAATAAACATGAATCCACCATTACTTAGTCGTTCATGTCTTCAAGATAGACCCAAACCTCCATTAGGTCTCAAGAAGGCCTAATTCAATTAGGTATGTCCTAACGTTTTGACTCTTTATCTTCTTGATCACTCATGAACATCTTCGTAGACATGTAAAAGTCAACATGATCATTTAGCAAATAATCACATTCATTCTATATTCATAAATCCTTTCCCTATCACTAATCATATAAAAATTAATTATTATATTCTAACCATTTCCATTACCCATCCTACCCTTAGTCATATTAATACATCATTAATATTCCATTATATTACTAAGTAATCTTCATTAACTATTTTCTATTAATTTAAAAATATATACCCACCTACCACCTACTCTATTCTGATTCTATATCTATCCTCTCCATCTAATCACCCTACTAAGCACAATTAACTCCACCTAACCACAATCTAAATGACCCTCTAAATCTAAAGGCTTTTATTACTATAAGCCTCTCCATTTTTCCTTCTTATTTTCAAATATTCAAATAATGTGCCTCCTTCCATTGAGTTTTTAATTCAATGGAGGATTATTCCAAGCTCTAAAGTTTTCTAATTCTAGAAAATTCCTCATTCTCATGCATTTTGAACTATTGATCCATGGCCTACATGGAATAATCTCAACCCTCCATTTCATTATAAATAGGGATGCCACCTCCCATGCATGCCACCTTAGAACAATTACAACTATATGCTTTCAAAATATGCAAGAAAACTCTCAATATTCAAGCAGTCCATCAAGCAAAAATTCATCAATTATCAAGGGAAGTGTTGCCAAATCAAATCCACAAATCTGAAGCAAAGACAATCATCCACTAGAGCACATCCAAGCTATCAAAGGAGGATTTCCACTTGTAGGTAAGTACATGTATATGATCTTCTCCTTCTTTATATTTTGCTCAATCTGAGGTAGGTAGATAGTTGTGTTAGTTTAGGATTTGAATTAGTTTATTTCCAAGTTTATAAGTTACACACTAACACCACTTTTTGATTACATTTTAGCACCCACCATAGGGCTTACCCCCAAAATTTTAGTAGCATTTAGTGTTATAAACAAAAAGTTCAAATTTGGGAAATTTTATTTTGGATTTGCACCTAAATTTTGAATTTTTGTATCAATCATCTGTTTTAGTAGCTTTTTACCTATCAAATAGTAACTTATGTACATAAAACAATGTTTTTGTACTTGAAACAATGGTTTTAGACATATTACTAACTTTTATGGGTGTAAGGATTTACTTCAGCGCATTTTTCAAACCCGTGGTTTTTTTGTTCTTAAATTAGCATTTTTGGTCTACATCATCGCTTTTGTGTCTATTAACCTCTCATTATGTAAGTTCAGCACATTTGCAGCTATATCATCTCATTTTTGTTAATGTCGAACTTTTGCATCAACTTCAGTGCTTTTGCATTTGTTAACTTCTCATTGTGCGGGTTTGGTGCGTTTTCCTCTATATTAGCACTTTTGTTCATACTTCAACGCATTTGTGTATAGATTAGCTCTTATTTGTTCCTAACTTTGTCTATGTAGTCTATCTTTAGTATAACACTTTTGTTTCCAGCTTAGCGCATTTGTTCGATAATAATGACACATTTGACTCGAAATAGCACTTTTGTCTCGTGAAATAGTGTTTTTCCTCTTATAATACATTTGCATTAGTTTTAACCAATCTAATCATATTTTTGGTGTTTTTATGGTTGTTTGTAGATTTTACATTTTTTTTTGCAATAATATCACAGGATTAAGGGGGAATTCTATCATTTTTAATATTTAAATAGTATTTTCCTAACGCTTGTGGTTGTAGGATATTGATTAATCAAGACTACTAACCTTTTTGTCTTGAAATAGCACTTTTGTCTCAGTAAAATAGTGTTTTTCTCTCGATAACACATTTGCATTAGTTTTAACCAATCTAATCATATTTTTGGTTTTTTTATGATTGTTTGCAGCATTTACATTTTTAATAGGAATATCGTAGTACTAAGGGGAAACTCTATCAGTTTTAATATTTGATTAGTATTTTCCTAACACTTGTGGTTGCAGGATATTGATTAATCAAGACTACTAACCTTTTGTTCTTGCAGCCGAATGGTCCAATAACAATGAGGTATAAAAAAACTACTAGTCCTTTTATTTTATAGGTCCCCTTGTCAAAGGCCCCATAGTATAAAATTTTTCATTAATTTGTATTTTTCTATGTGTATTGTCCTTCTGTAATTTGTGATGTTGCTTGTTTTAACCCAAAGACGACGTCATGTATGCTCTCCTCTCACATCCTAGGATGATCTTGAGGATCAAAAGTAGTTATTCTTCCCTCCCTTATTCATTTTTTTAGGGGGTAACATGGCGTGAAGTTACATCCATGCACTTACCGTAGTCCTACGGGTCTCGTGATTGTGGGATTCACCTCCATGCATGAAAACACACCCCATGTTCCGTGGGGTATATAAATTTAAGGATAGTTGTCATTATTTTCTAAGTGCTTGCTTGTTTTAAGAGAGGCGTGAAGTGAGGAGCTACCACATCCTAATACCCATGCCTCATACATCATCATTACAACACGAATTAGGCCCCATGTATTGCAAGGTATATTGGGGACACCTCTAGATGACTCATTATCCTAGATTAGGTAGCCCTTTTGGCCATATCTTGAACTATAGTGCAAGGAGACCGCACTTCCCAAGATTACTTGTTAGCCAATCACACATTGGCACATAGGTGGAGATCCAATTCTGAAACCATCCTCGATGTGTGGTATTGAAATTGAGATATAGTTTAGTTACAATCCCACTAGACTAGCTATGATTGTGCTTACATGATTGAAATTGTTTGGGTGTTCTTGTCAAAACCAGTAAATTACCCTTACACTAATCCTTAATAATTAAAACATACACCATTCATCCACTTTGACCACAACCTTTTGACCTCGATTTCTTGACTATACACCATCGACCTTTGACCATAATTTCCCCATCACATATTTACCACAACTATAATAAAAATCAAAATAGCCATCCTTTTCCACCTAAGTCCACAAATATTAACCATACACACCTTTTGTAAAACCAACACATTTTACCATAAAAAAGACTTTAACCCCTATATTACTCCTCTCACACTTATTATAATCTAAAATTCAAAATTCAAATAAATTACCCACCTTTCCACCTGATTAAATAAATTCACAATGGCCAAATTTTTGACCTTACAACTATTTACTAAAAATCACAACATACTTCCATCCCACTAATAGTAGGATATAAACATCCCTTTCCATTTTACAAAAAATATTACATATCCATCCTACTCCACCTAAGTCATCCCATACCACTTTATACGATCTAAATAATCACCCCTCCCTTATCATCACATGGTTTTTTGTCCTAATCATTTATCATTTCCATTAAAATATCAACACTAACCTGGGCCTATAAGACTCTAAAACTCATCATATCACATAACTCTTTTGATCCCAACAATCGTCATAACCTTACATCTTCAATCACACCTATACACAATCACTTTCATCCATAAACAAGTTATCCACAATTTCTTATAGAAAAGACCATCTAATCTTGATAATCGACATCTTGCAAATAAACAAAATATCCTTATCATCTATCTTATTCTTCTAAGCCCTTACAACAAGGCACGCCCTAAGCCTTATACCACCGAGGAAAATCCTTCTTCTAAATTTCTTCCATCCTACTAACAGGATCCGATTACTAATATTATACGTTAATCCAACTAAGAAATCAAAATTTCCTTCATCCACACATCCTTTATCAATTCAACACACTCTCATTTTAATCAAAATATCTTAAAATCACTAGATTCTAATGGCACCTAGGATAATTCCAACCTGATCCCACTTAGCAAATGATGAAGAAAACATAGGACATGATTTATTTAATCACAACTACTATGATGTCAATGCTAAAGAAAACTATACTATAGGAGAAGATGAGGAGACCATGGTCAATACTAGTAGTGAAGATGACTCAAGTACATACTTCACAGGAGGAAGAAGACTACAAATTATTAATTGTTTTGTCAAAAAAATAAAGACACTCTCTTTCTCCAACTATATCATATGGGGGAAAGCTTCCTCCTGATTATACCCATGACCAACTCTAAATTCTTATCCATGACGAAAGTGATGGCATTGACCAACAACCACCGTCCACACACCACAATAATCAAAACAACCGCCATGTTGCATATGAACGGGATAGAAGAGAGAACAACCCTCATGTATCCAAAGAAGCCATGTTATCCAAACTACAAAGCAAATGAGTGACCAAATTTCTCAATTAGCTTCTTAACTTGGCCCACAACCATCAAATTATCATGGATCCCAACATTGTCAAGAAAAATTCAATCCACCACATGTCGGTCCTTAATAACACACCTTGGAGAAATGATGCATGAGCATCCTCCATGAGACTTGAAGAGAATGAATAAGTCTAAGTAAACCTTCTCAAGGCATTCTTAGCATGTATTAGGAGTTTCATACTTTCGCTCCAAAATTTGATGTTGGAATATTTGAAATCATGAATGTAAATACTCTTTACCATGAGAGTAAAGGTCAAATATGAGTTGTCTTAGGTGAATGTGAAGTGTTTCAAGATTAGGCTACGTTGGAAGAAGATTGGGATGATCATATTATATAAGGGAGATTTCATTATAGTTGTATAACTATATACTAAATATAAAGATTGACCAAGTGAGGGGGTTGTTGAGAGAATATAGGAATTTGTTAAAACAACTCCTAACTTAAAAAAGTGATCTAATCAAAAGGATCTCGAATATACTGAGAGATGGAGATCAAATTTCATAGAGGATTTAAAAAAATCTAGACATGGAGCAAAATAGAGTTCTGCTATAATGTAATAAGCCTCTAGTAGGCATGATTGAGGAAAATACTATGTTTTAATATATAAATCAGGTTGTGTCAGATCATATTCATAAGAATGGAGGATGATTTCAGTTTTTGAAAAATCATTCCTCGTGGAGAGGAAGAAGATTTCATGCAAGTTGTATTTGGAGACATCTTTATGAAGAAGACTGCATTTTGGTTTGGAAAACCGTGAGTGGATAGGCCTTATAGTTCATTATAACAAGAAATAACATAAGAAGGAGTTTTTTTAGGATATGGATAAATATTTATTTTCATCATACTCAGGTTTGAGCTGATTTTTAGCAACTATTTACATGAGTGTTCAAGTAGTTCATTTACATCTTTGTTTTCCTTGATGATTGTGTGCCATATTAGATGCTTCTTGATAACTATATTCCTTGCAAGAGAAAAAATTAGGACTGTGAGAACATGGAGAGCTGTGTGAATATATTTTATTGATTGCTAAGTGGGTGTGAACAGTGGTGAAATCTCCTTGTGTTAAGATGAAGACATAAAACTTGTATTCATTACAAAGAGCAAACTGTAAAATCTTATATGTGCAAACTAGTCTCGGGACAACGTTCATAATTTTTTCATATGAGCTCAAAACAAGCTAAAATTTTGACCATAGGAGTATAAGATAATTTTGCATCTTTTTGTACAAAAAGATCTTGTATAATTATTATTTTTGAGATATGACTTGTTTTACCCGCTGGTCTGAGGTTGCATGCTACTTGTTTGACAAAATGTCTGCCATGTTAAAAAGAGTATATCTCATGGGTTTTTAGGAGTTAAGACCTGAAATTTGGAAGATATCATGGTAGGGTAGTATATTTGGCTATGAAAAATAAAATTTTATTTTCCATGTATAATTTTTTATATATTTATGACAGTCCGGGAGCAGGTCCTAAAACACAGTTTAAGGCTAGGAAAGTGTGAAAATGCAAAATGTGGGATATAAGGAGTTAGAGAGAGAGTTGGAATATGAAATTTTGGGAGAATATTATTGATGTAAAAATTGAACTAATGAAGCTTTAATAACCTTCTAGGTATCTTTATAAACCTATATGCATGGTTGTTGCAAGCTTCCTTGTCTTAAGGACACATCAAGACAATTTTGATAAAGGCAATGAAAGGACAAAGTTTTGATTATTTGAGTTCATTTATTTAGTGAATCTATTTAATAATATTTAAGAATATTTTCATGAATCCTAAGAGGTCTAACCCTAGAATGGTTCCTTTGTCTACCCAAAGGTTTTGTTACTACATTCGCTGACCTATTTGAAAATTTTGTCAAACATTTCTCGTACAACATGGAACATGATGTAACAATGATTGATCTATGTAATACCAAGAAATACAATGGAGAAATATTTTCATCCTTCTTGCAGCTTATGGAAATCTCTTACTATGAGAATCTTATGGCCTATCCCAGAGAAGCAACTAGTCACTATTTTTGTCTCTAATCTCCACCAAGAACTGGATTTCCACTTATATTCGATGACATCATTGAGAAAGGAATGAAAATCAAGAAATATCTTGTTTCCAAAGGCCTTATTAACTTGTATTCCCGAGAAAATTACAATCATTCTAGTCAACCCCCATGTCTGAGAATCCTAATTACTTAAATAAAACTAAAAATTTATCGGTGATGTAGTAATGTGGATACCAAGCATATCCAAAGATGTCCATAGAACAATTTTTATCTCCATTCATAAAGGTCAACCTAAGTCCACCCAAGACCCCAAATGAAGAATGTACACCCCCTCAATGATACTATAGAAGAAATCATTCACAAACTAGTTGTTGCTAATATGGTCATTTTCCCTCAAACCCAACCAATTGATGAGTCCAGACCTAAACCCTCATGGTTTAAGGAAAATGAGTATTGTAAATTCCATAAAATCAAGGGTCACACCACCAATAGGTGTATGAAACTAAAGAATTATATCCAAGATCTAATTGATCAAGGAGAAATTGAAATTGAGGACAATGCATCCACTTCCTCTCAAAATTAGAAACTTGGGATCTATCAAAATCCACTTCCTAATCATGGTCAAACCCATGCTTCTAACTAGGGTCAACAAAAGTATGGAAATAAAACCAAATCATCCAATCATCATTCCAATCACATTAATTATCATCATGTGCCATTTCAATATGAGTCACTCGTTTGCCACATTCACCATTACCCACACCAAGTAGCTACCATTAAAGTCAAATCCCCTCACAAAACCCTTAGTGTGTTGTAACCACTCGAAGGATCTATGTGGTGGTCCAAGGAGCCACTCCATCCTCTTCTAATCCCACACCACAAGCCCAATATAACATCATTGAACAACTTGAGAAGACCCCCACATAAATATCTATTATGGATATTCTTAAAACATCCTTTGTCCATAAGGATATCCTTTACCGTGCCCTTCAAGAAATGCGTGTTCCAAATGACATCAACTCAACACAAATCCAAACCCTCATTACTCATATATATCCCTATCTGACATTTCCACTCACCTTCACTCAGCAAGACCTTCCACCACACGGTCCCACACATAATCTTCCTCTCTATATTGAAGTTCATATCGAACATATCTATGTTAAATGTGTGCTAGTAGACAACGAGATCCACTCTTTATCTTTATACCTTATCTCTTATCCAATGATTAGGTACAATGAATTAGATCTAAAACAAGATATCATTACCATCAAAGCTTATGATAATATTGAGTGTAAATCAATTGACACTATATATTTCCCTTTAATGTCGGGCCTATCATGTTTCCTACCATCGTCAACATTATAGAAATACATTTCCCACATAATCTATTGTTTTTGCAACCATGGATTCATAAAATGAATGTCCTACCATCCACACTACATCAATGTCTCATATTTGAGCAGTGGTATAGAAATTACCATCCACGTCGATCCTTATCCTTTCTAATATTGTCAAACACTTGAAGAAATATATCTAGAACCATATTGCCCTATTACCAAACCTGTATAATCATCAACACCATCATCATCCGCCACTTCATATGTTTTAATAGACATTATTATATCCACATCATGTAATGCCTCATCATCATCTTCCCTCTCTTACCTACTCCATCTATATCGACTCCACTCTTACCCACTCCACCACTTAAGTTGAAATCAATAGGGTGCGGAGAATATTAGACTTTCAAGATTTCGACCACCGACACTATCACCCAAACAACGTGATAGGCCCGGTGTATGTCAAAACAAAAGGTGAATGTATTTATTAGGCTCAACTACCTTTATCCATTCCAGATACCTTTTTATGAGTACCTTGAGCTCTCTAATACTACATGGTTCATTCGTGATTCTCTAATTTCTTGTTGTTATAACAATGAATATAGAATTCCCAAAAGGATCATGGACCACATGGGATATTCTAGATGAGGACTAGGACGTAACGAACAAGGAATCCCCAAACATCTAACCGTTTTCCCCAACCTCGATGGTCGTGGACTTGGGTACCATCCGCTTGGTGAAAGTATCCGCAATGACCTTTATGATACTTCCAATGTAGCCGAGGAGGTCATCAATAATATCAACACAAATTCTATCTATAGCCAATATAAATACCTCGCCACCACTAACCTTTTCCACAATACCATTGTTCTCTCCATTAATATCACTCTCACCTATCCACAACTCATTCAATGGGACCAACAATCAAGTGCATTCCCTATTGATTCATTTCATAATGATTAATCAATTCTTGAGTTCATGGGAACTCGCAATGATATACCTACTAGAGATCGCAAAAAAGGTTTCCAAATATGTTTAAAACGCTTATTTCACTAAATCTAGACATATTCCAATGAATCTGGACTCCAGTATTACATGTTTTGGAAGAAATCTATCACTGTTTTTGCCTATATTGGATTCCATTAGTAACAATATTGGATTCCAATATTGTCATTATTGGACTTATTTGAGTTCCAATTTCAGTATTATTGGATTCCAATTTTGCTATTATTAGATTCTAATTTTGCTATTATTGGATTCCAATTTCTCTATTAATGGATTCCAATATTGCTATTATTGGATTCCAATTTTTCCGTTTTTTAGATTTTCATGTTGGGAGTAAGTAAGGCTAGCAGCCGCTAACTATTATAAGGCATGAGCCCATTGGATTAATAAAAATAAAAAATTAACAATAACTTCCTACAAAATCCTTGATGTAAGGTGAGTGGTTGCTAACTATTATAAGTCATGAGCCCGTGGTATTGAATGAAAGTGAAAAATCCTCAATGTAAGGTTAGTTGTCGCTAACTATTATAAGTCATGATCATGTTGTATTAAAAGAAAGTGAAAAATCCTCGATGTGAGGTTAGTGGGTGCTAACTATTATAAGTCATGATCTCGTTGTATTAAATTAAAAATAAAAACTAACAATAAATCCCTACAATAGAAAGTTCAAAGTGTGAACCGCACACTTTCAAATGGCGAGCCTCGCATTGTCAAATTTTTGAGACTCGCACTTTCAAAGTTGTGAAAAATATGAGACTCGCACTTTGAAAGTGTGAGCACACATTGTCCAAGTTGTGAGCCTCGCACATAAAACTTATTTACAAGCCCCACACTCTGAAAGTGTGATCCCCGCACTCTAAAAGTGTGAACCTTGCACTCTAAAAGTGTGAGCCACACACTCTAAAATTCTAAGCCTCACACACTGAAAGAGTGAGGCTCACAATTCGAAAGTGCAAGCTTCACACTTTGAAAATGTGAGGTTCGCACTTCGAAAGTGCGTGTTTCACACTTTGAAAGTGTAATTTTCACACTTTGAAAGTGTGAGGATCAGACTTTCATAGTGTGAGCCTTCAAATTTCAAAGTGCGAGGCTTGGAATTTTAGAGTGCAAGGCTCAATTTCGAGTGTGAGGTTATGCACATCCCTTAAATTTGACATTGGCCTTAAATTCTAGTGGTGTTATTTTGATTTCTGGTGGAACTTACAATAAATTTACATTCTCACCCCAAAATATACCTTGTAACAACTCAAGTATTATTTTCTTATATTGTACATGGCATTAAGTTCACTAGTGTTTATTATTATAAACTATATCTCTGAGTAATCATTAAAAGAAAACAACATAGTTGGGAGTTTATGTATATCACAAATTCTATTATTGTGAAAAGATAGTAGAATTTATGCTTGTAAATTGTTCCATTCTCCATATAAATGATGAGTCACTTCCGTGAGTAAGAAAATGAACTAATCATTTGACATAATGTAAGAAAAATAAAAAATTAGAAATGTAGTCTTAGGCCCTTGGAGCAGGGATTTTTTAGTGGCGAATATTCGTAATTTGGCAAATACTCCATTTTAGGAAAATTTGAAAAGGAGAATTTTTCAGAGCACATTAGTGTCTTTTTGCCTAAAATTTACAATATATATATTTTTTAGGATTCGCCGCCTACATTTAAAAACATCTCCTATAAAAACCTAGGTGATTCATCAAGCCGGGTTAGTATACTACTAACTACCAAATTGAGGTATCAAAGATATCAAGTCCGTGAACTTGTGAACTCTAAGCACAAATACACATTTCAAATTTGTTTTGAAGTTTACTGATCGATACTATAAGGGCTATTTGTTGACACACGACTAATGTTATTTATTGATGCACGACAAAGGATTTATTTTGATGCACGATAAGAAGATACCGCATTGACATGCGACAAGGGTTTGTTTATTGACACACAACATAGTATTTGTTGATGCATGACACAGTGGTTGTTGATGCATGACATAGTGTTTGTTTATGCACGACATAGTAGTTGTTGACGCATGACACAAAGTGTTTATTGATGCATGACACGGGGTTATTGACACACAACACGGTGGTTGTCGACACACAACATAGAGGTTGTTGACGCATGACACATAGGTTATTGACGCATGACATAGTGTTTTTCGACACATGATAAAGTGTTGCATTGATGTGTGATATAGTGTTTAGTGACGCACAACAAAGGTTCAACTTATCCATTCAGAACAATGGAAGGTGCTAGTGCTCAAAAGACCCAAAAAGTAACAAAAATCTCATAAGTCCATGTTCAAGTATTTTGGAAACTTTGTTGCTATAGATACTGTAACCACCAACACCCATATAGCTACCACTGGAATCAATCAGAGTATAGAATGTGTGGAAGGTATTATTAAAGTGGACATGCATTCTACACAGTATCAACCAAATGACACCTATGATGATACCATGCTAGAGCTTGAAGATATTCCTGTTGAGGTGCAACCAAGAGTGCATCAAGATATCACACATACAAATACTCAACAAAATGGAACACAAAAATCAAATGCAAATTTTGGTTCATGAAAGAGGAAACCAGATGATTGTGATAATGCTCAAAATTCTACTCATAAAAGTAAAACATTGAAAACAAACAAGAATATGTGGACACTTGGGAGGACATACAAGTTTGATTGGGCTGCCAAATTTCCTTTTATCAAACCTATACAGCCATCTAATTCAAAAGATATCCCATCTAAATGTACATGTACAATATGTACGTGGAAATTAGGAAAGCAAAAAAATGCAAGTGAAGCTAGAAACAATTTAAAAACACTGTGGAAAATAGTATTTCACTGTAACGGGGAGGATGGCAAGAAAATCAAAACACACAAGTGGAAAACTAAAAAATAATGCATGCATGTTAAATACATAGCAGAGTATGAAGTAGAGCAGAAAATACGTAGACATCTCATGGAAAATGGAGGAATGATCACATCACAAATTGGTAAGATGAATCAATCAAATTTGCATGCTAAACTCATACAGTTCTCTACTTTATTTCACATACTTAAGAAAGGAAGACTGATTTCATATTTCCTTGATTTCAAAGTTTTGTATCAATATAATGGAATGCACAATGTTCCTCAGTCTCATTGGTTAGATAATAGTGCATGGGAAATGGCCAAATTCCTTGCAATGATAGAGAAGGAAGATTTGAAAGAGAGTGTAAAAAATGTAAAGTTTATCTCTCTAGTGACAGAGTTGACAAAACCGCAAGGGTATGTATCCACATTTATACTTAAGAAAATCATATATGGACACCGCATCTATTGAGTGTTATGAAAAAGGTTGAAAACTACAATTCTAAAAACCTACATAAAATAGTTGTTTCTCATTTGAAATATATTGTTGGCATGAATGATTATGAAATTTCTAAAAATTTGGTATGCATTGGACCGAGATGGTGCATCATTCATGCAAGGTTGTCAAACCGGGTTGTTTTTTAGATTGCAAACAACAATGGCCCTTTATATGCTAGTAATTCATTATATGGCTCACATAATGAATTTAGCATATAAAATGGTTAGTAACTATGAAAATGTTGCTAAAGTAGAAGACCTTATAAGAGAACTTCATGCCTATATGGAAAGCAACCCAAAGCAGTTTCTTGAGTTCCAAACATTTTCAATTAGAATTATAGAAGGGAAAAAACTTTTGAAGGATGTTGAGACAAGGTGTATTTCTTTATATGATCCTCCATGCAGAGTTTGTGAGGAATATCCTTTAGTGGTTATTTTCATGCACAAATATCATCATGATATTGATAGGGCAAGGGACTTGTTGTTCGTTTAACTGATTTGGATAAATTTCTTACTTTGGTTGGAATTCTTCCAATGGTGTAGGAGATTAATACATTTATGAAGCATGTATAGGGGAGATTAATCTATATTGTTGATTTTATACGGATGAGAAAATAGGTATGTTAAAATCTTAATGTCTTGTACACTTCCCAAGATAATTTTGATACACCTGTTTTTGATAATTGGAAAGTTTTATTAGATCTTAAGAATCCTAGTAACTATTTGAGATTTAATATCCATGATCACCTTTGTATCAATGTTAATGGGAAGGACATACCACTGCACATTTTGCAAAAACATCAAGATATTACAGGATCGGAAAGAGAAGAATTTCTTGTGACACATAATCTATTTAATTCTCATTATAGTTGAAACAAGATTATGTGTCACAAGAAATTCTTGTGACACATAATCCTTATCATCATAAATTAGAGAAAATTTCAGCAAAGATAAAATTCTTGAAGCAATGGGTGTGATGAATCCTAATTTTTGGAATACTAAAGGTGCTCGTGTAGAGTTTGTAAGAAAGCTTTTCCATAAATCCATGGGTACAATAATGGAAAATTTCACCAAGACAACAGAGGTCAAGGGTATAAAAATCAAATGTGTACTGAATTTTGATTTATTAAAGTCTCAATCAACACATTTTGCAATGACAATGAGGAACTAATATAAATTATCAGATGAACCTTTCGAGAGTGGTGTTATTACAGGGCTCTTGTGAGGAATCTATCAAAGTATTATGTTACAAGAAGACATCGGTGAATATTTTAGATTATATAAGTTGTGTCAAACAATGATTTTGGGATTTGTGGTCGACAAAATGGTTTTCATTGCTTTGTCTATTATAAAATAAAAGCGAGAAACAAGTTGGATAAAAATCTAGAAATTTGTATGAGGTGTTATGTTTCTCATTACTCCTTGAAATGTTTCCTTTCGGCTGCATCAATTGTGCATTTGAATTTCCTTTCCGAAAGAATAGGTTTTAATAATACATATACAAGTACAAATGTCCTCAATGATGAGATCAGAATTGGTGCGTGCGTCAAAAACTCTACATGAATATCGACTTTGAAGAAGCTATTGATAATGGATTGTTTCAGATTTAAATAGGTATGTCCTTGACCTCACTTTTATTGTTTGTCACCTTACATTTTAACTATTTTTATTTATTCAATTTCATATTAATAGATTCGAATATAAAATTTTATAGTTAGACGTAACACAATTGTAATTCTACATATGCAAATATTGACTATGAGGAGGCTTTTTAACATATTTTGTTTCAGCTCTTGTTATCATTGAAGATGTTACATGTATATATATTTACATTTATTTAAATACAATTATTTATTAAAAAAATCTATTTTATTTAATTTTTATTTTGGATTTTTCAAATTGCTTTGATGTTGTGTTTGTGACATGCATTTGTCGAATACTAATTTGCAAGGCCTTCAAAGTTCATATTTGCATATTCTTGCCACTCTTAGTCTCTTCCAGACTTCTAGACTTCCACTGTCTAGACATGCACAAGTTCTCATTTGCTTTAATTTTCTTTAATATTTTTGTTTCTTCCTTCATCTTCTCAATCAATATTTCATATTTTCTTTATCAAAAATTTGGGTTGACATCCATCTAATGAAGCTCTCACTTCTCGGGACTAACATTGTCAGGAAACTCACCCATTTATATACTAATCCATTTTTCATGTTGAGGTCTCTAGAATCGAAGATCGTCTAGCTCATTATGAAGGATGATTTCTCATTTTCCTTCCATATGCTTTTTCCCACCCATCTAGAAGACAAGAGGTACCTTAAACCCTATCATAGCTTGAGTTTTCACAATCATGTTTAATTTATTTTGGTACTTTCAAAATATTTTGATGTATTGTTTGAAATTTGTGGAATGAATATCAAATTACATGTAAAAATGATCTTCCCAAAAAACATTGCATTTACAAGTAGAGAGAAGAAGATTTTGAGAAGGTTTAAATGTGAAGAAATCTGATACAAAGTTCGAATTTTACAAGTAGAGAGAAAAAGATTTTATTGTATTAAGATGTCTCTGTCATACCACATTCCAAATTTTCTTAAAACATTATCATTTAAATCCATTATCACCATCCATGATCATGTTAGAAGCTACATCTATGTCCAAATACAATTCATCATCATCCATATCTATTCTAATGTCATCATCCACATCTAATGTCATCATCATTACAAGTAGAGAGAAGAAGATTTTGAGAAGGTTTAAATGTGAAGAAACCTGATACAAAGTTCAAATTTTACAAGTAGAGAGAAGAATATTTTACTATATTAAGATGTCTTTGTCATACCACATTCTAAATTTTCTTAAAACAATTATCCATTATCATCATCCATGATCATGCTAGAAGCTACATCTATGTCCACATACAATTCATCATCATCCATATCTATTCTAATGTCATCATCCACATCTAATTTCATCATCATTACAAGTAGAGAGAATATTTTGAGAAGGTTTAAATATGAAGAAACCTGATACAGAGTTCAAATTTTACAAGTAGATTAAGAATATTTTATTGTATTAAGATGTCTCTACCATACAACATTCTAAATTTTCTTAAAACAATTATCCATGATCATGCTAGAAGCTACATCTATGTCCACATATAATTCATCATCATCCATATCTATTCTAATGTAATCATCCACATCTAATGTCATCATCATTACAAGTAGAAAGAAAAATATTTTTAGAAGATTTAAATGTGAAGAAACCTGATACAAATTTTGAATTTTACAAGGAGAGAGAAGAAGATTTTACTGTATTAAGATGTCTCTATCATACCACATTCTAAATTTTCTTAAAACAATTATCCATGATCGTGCTTGAATCTACATTTATGTCCAAATATAATTCATCATCATCCATATCTATTCTAATGACATCATCCACATTTAATGTCAATGGTCATCATCATTACAAGTACAAAGTGAAGATTTTTTTGTATTAACTGGAAGAGAAATAATAATGCCTAATGTTTAAATCCATTATCATAATCCATGAATCATGATTATTTTTATCATAATTATCATCTATCACATTATATTCACAACCATCACATCAATATCAAACATAAACACCATATACAATCTAGAGTTTCTATATATAAATATAACAATATATAAAAATCCATTGCATGAAAAGTAAAACCATTAAATTAAATAAATATTCAAGTTTCATTCTTCAATATATAAAATATTTCAAGTTTCAATTTTTCAAGTTCCCCACACCCACAATCCACTAGACTAGTCACTATTTTCTCAATCATTAAGTTTTTCCCTGACCCACTGGCACTTTCCTTTTGAGTTTCTGTAGCGTATTCTGTCATTGTGTCACTTTCCCCAATGGCTTTCCCTCCTATATTATTTTCTTGAATAATCCTAGAACTAATAAGATCCTCTCTGCAGAATTTCTATATTCTTTATGATTGCTTCTTCTTCCTTTGTAGCATCTCCATGGGATGCCAAAGAAGGATTTGCAGCTGCCTTTGCTTTGAACAAAATCTCAGGGTCGAAGTCATTCTCTTTAATTATCTCGCTTAAGTGTATTGTTTTGTTTGTTAACCAAAACAATATTTTCCTTCATCTTTATTGTTGCGGATAAATTGTTCTTAGTGGTTTCCAAGTGAACTTGGAACACCTTTTCTTGAATCTTTAAATTTTCATATTTCAACTGCAACAAAAAAACAATGAGCTCAATTAAACATATTACTAAAATAATAAAATTTCAAACTAATAAAAATATTGTTTCAAATTGATAATACTTACAACAGCTCTATCTCTTTAGCATTTGCAATTGCCACCAAATATTTGTCCTTCGACCATTTCTTTAAATACACTTGGGCTTCAGCACTAATATTTTCCAATTTGTTTAATACTTTATCTAAAATATTGTCGTTATAATTTTTGGTATATGTGACAGTCCCACCTTTTTCTTGGATGAGTAAGGCATCCATCTTGGTAGGTTGATTTTGGACTACCACATATAAACTTTCCCTTTTCCAATGGTTATCATAACGACTTACTATCTTGTTGATTAATACTTTTTCCCTTCGCTCCCATTCTATGAGCTGAATGATATGAGGTACAATAAACTCTTTGACATGGGATTGACAATCATAACCAATCAAGTTCTCCAAAGGAAATGATGGCAATTGTTCACTATATGTATCCGAAGAGGATGATGCCGATGGAGAGGTATGGGGGCTTTCGGGTCAAGCAATTTTTTCTACCTCTTTTTGCCTTTAGGTGCCCTAATCTTATTTGCGATAAAATAAATTAATAAGAAATATTGAAATTGGAATTGAAATGTAAAAATTTAAATAAAGTACATTAAAATGGAAATATACCTGTTGACCTTGAATCATATCACGTGTGTTGAAAAAACCTATTGGGTCATTGCTATCAATGCCTAAATAATATTCATCTAAATTTATATTATTTAAAATTGATTGGCTGTTGTGTTGGGCTAGCCACCGAGAGAGAGGGCTGGAATTGGAAATGAAGAGGAAATATTTAGTGTCCTACTAGGGGTAGGAATTGGCATGCGTTTACCAATGGTATTTTTACTTGAACCTCTTGTGGGCATTTTGAATCGTAATGATGTTGGTGGAGGACATGGTGGTGCCACTATTTGAATAGACGGTGAAGGAGTGCTATGTACTGTAAATTCCAAGAACAATCAACAAAATCATTACTAAATTATATGAAAAACTATTAAAACTACACAAAGCTACTAAATTATATGAAAAACTATTAAAAACTACACAAAAGCTACTAAATTATATTAAAAACTACACAAAATCTACTAAATTATATGAAAACTATTAAAAACTTACACAAAAGCAATAAAATTATACCTTGTTGAGGGATAACATGTCGTTGTATGGGTGGCCGTGTTGGAGTTTGAATTGATTGAGTTAGAGCTATGGGTGGTTTGGTATAGTGGAGCAGGTGTTGATGTTGTGATTTATGCGGTTGAGAATCGACAATTACACATGATTGGAATGAGTGAGTTGGTGATGCCTATTGAGAAGCATGCTTATAGTCCAAAGTCCTCAGAATCGCAAAGAACTACATTTCAATTCAATACATGAAATGGTAAATGGTAAATAGTAAATAGTAAATGGTAAGTGTAAAAAACCCTATATTGAATGTTAAGAATAAGGGTATTACGTCTCTATTTTTTAACTAATGCAAACGCTTGGGGGTTAGGTGATGAGTGAAATTCCATTTCAGATTGGGAATCTCCCGAAACCTCAACGTGTTAGCCTCTTCCTCTTGATGCTACTTTTTTTTTTTTGGAAGGGCCTCCAAAAATCTTCTCTACAAACGGAAATATTCAATCAAGTACTTAATGTTAGTGCATTAAGATTCAATCAAAAGTACATAATCTTCTTTACATACGGTACATAAAAATGAAGACAATAACCTTAGCAACGTCAAAATATAAACTATTAACTCATTGTTTTTATTAAGGATAAATAGTTTTGAAGGGACTATACCCTGAGTACAAAAAGGCTCAAGTAGCCAGATACCAGAAGGAGAAAACCCAACTAAGAAAGGATAAATGCCTTAAACATGTAGGCTCAAAAGCCAGATATATCAGTAAAGTGAGTACAAAAAGATCCATCCAAATTGAGATCTGAAGAAGAACAAAAGGACCAAAATACTTCAAAGAGGGATCCAAAATAGGGCATCCTAGCAAGAAAACAATAGCAAAACCTCCGAAAAATAGAAACTTCATAACAATTAAACGACACCTGGGCACTGCACTATTTGACTACCCTATCAATATTGACCTTAATTTTCTGAAGAGAGGTGAATAGCGCAATGGTCGTGGCATGTGAAGGATCATTCATGTCCGCTGAGCAAGGGCAAGGTCACGAGTCTCATTAGAATCCCAGATGTCATCAAGAATGCCACTAAGGCTACAAACACTTCTCACATGTTGCTCCATAAAATTATAAACATCTTTCAATGTAGAGATGATGTAGTCATGACGGCCCTTGGCATTTCCCAGCCTGGCATCAAGTGAAAGGAGCTTCTTAAAAATCTCAACGAGAGTATCATTGTCCTCAGAATTTTGTAACTTCCTCTTTCCTTTTGTTTTTTCCAAATTTCTAGGAGCATTTTTGAGGTCTTTAATCTCCTCTTCAAGCTTTCCAACCCTAGTAAGAAGATCCACATCTTTGCATTCTTCAATAGGTTTATTGATATGCAATAAGTTCTCGGCAAGTTCAATATCCCTATGGCTACGTAGAATCCTTTGTGAAGAAGGCAGGGAAACCTTAGCCTTTTTGCCTTTCATCTTTCTGCTAGAGGTAGCAGAGTCTAGACCTTTGTTGGCAGGGATAGGGAGAATAATAGGGGGAGTAGGCAAAGGGTGAAATAAAGAGATGCAGTGGTGGTGGATGAGTAGAATCAGACCTTGGTGTAGGGTTACAACCCAGGTATGATTACGGACTTCTAAAATAGACCTCTCTAAGGATGTCAATAGATAATGTAGGAAATTGATGGTTAGATTCATATGGAAATGATTTAGAAATATTAAATGCTTCAAGGGAATGGTGTCATATCTTCCCTCAAGTGTGACATACCTGACCATCATCTGTGCTATCTCAACAAAGGGCTCAGGGATAGAGGCCACTTTTATTCCAGCGGCAACAAACTCAAGGTGCTCCCCTTCCTCAAGAAATTTTTTAGCCTCAACCTCACGGTCGACTCTTTTGTTGAAGAACTTGGCTCCATCCAGGTTCAGCCCCGTGACCTAGGTGATGAGTTCCTCAGAGATCTCGACCCTGACTTCTCCATACTCAATAGTACGTTTTCTCCAACCATTTACAAATTTCACTAAGATGTCCTGGTCAAAACCCTGCATCTTTTCAATGAGATTTGAAATACCCCCCATTTGTAGATAATGCCAAAGAATTGTGTCATTTTTCTAGGTCTGGATCGTGAATGGGTTCGGTCTTGCATGGAGGCCCCCATTTTGCTAGTTTATTCCTACTCTGCACAACGGTAAAAATTTTAATCCCATTCGACTCTATAGCGTCTCTACTTTTGGGGATCTTAGAAGTGTGCATAATTTTAAAAACATCATTAAACTTACCATTGAAATTAATAATCACGCTTTTGCACTGCTCTATATTTATTAATGATTGTGTTCAAAATCATGTATATCTTTAGTGATGTCATCAAGTACTTTGGTTGGAAGAGGGTCGCCGCTTAACCATGTTTGCATTGTGTTGTTGACACCAATATTTGCTAAACTATCAACCACTCTATTGCCTTCACGATAGGTATGGATAATCATACATTTATCCAAACTATTGCAAATTTCAATAGCTTCATTAATGAAATCCCTGATAGACCAGCTTGGGGGTTGCTTTTGATTTAACAAATTAATAATGTTCAACGAATCCCCCTCAATTATAATATTAGAAATATTACAATCTCTAGCCAACCTTATTCCCCAGAGCGCTAAAGCTTCTAAGTAATGATTTTTTTGCTTACCCATCTTTCTAGAAAAATGGCAACAAAGCGTACCTCTCTCGTGATCTCGATCACCCTACCACCTCCCGAATCCCCAAGATTACCTTTGAAGCTCCATCAAAGTTCAGTTTGTACCATGCAGTGGGTGGTTGAATCCAACGTACAAAAGATCTATCAATGTTGTTGTTATCCTTATGCTTAATGCTATCAGTGCTAATGTTCCAAGCAGCAAGAATGTGCTCCTCTTCCTTGGGATAAATTTTATTTTTGGGAGGCTTAAATCTTTCAATGTTGTCTTTCACTGCAATGATAATTTCTTTAAAGACTTTTGTACATATCTTTCTAGTATTTCTGAAAATAACATCATTTCTAGCTTTCCAGACTCTCCACATGGTGTGAGGGAGAACCAGTTGCCATAGCCTCCTAATCACACAATGCTTATATGGGGATTTCCATTTTTCCCATGCATGTAGACAAGTATGGGGGAAAACCCATTTCTGATTGAAATTCTCAAAAATTAACCTATTGTTATTCAAATGGAATTGATAAATTCTTCATTGTGTCGTTATTGCAAGTGGGATTTGGTTTGTCTTTTAAATCAAAATGTGCCTCGTAATAAAGACTAAGGAGGTAGTTAGTTGAATGAATAACTAGTTTTTTAGAAAGTGTTGCATTTGTAATGTCATCTTTTATCTTATTAGATAAAAATGTGCACCAATCAAATTTTCGCTTTCCGATCAATGCAAGAATGTATGCAATAGCCCAATTTGGAATATCAATTTGTCGACCCTACAGAACAATTTTGGCTTGAAAAAAGAAATCATGGCAGTAAGAAAGTGGTGTGTAATTCCTTGTGTATCCACACCTCATCTTGATTTGTTGACATGAGCTGCAAAAATTCATTGGAATTTGGAATTAATATCAAAATAAAAATCTTTCAAATGAAAGCAGGTTACATGTACAATCAACATGGAAACTGAAATAAGATTCCAAGTAAATCTTATCCTCTTCAGTGAGGGTTTCTTTACTTGTTACTATGGGAAAATTTTTAAATGAAAGACATGTCAATCAATGGATATCAGCTACATCAACACTGAACATGAATGTATGACCATCTTGCAAATTAACAAGAAATGATATTCTTTTGTATTGTATGAGGAGAGAAGGTAGTTAAGAATGTCATGATCAATCTCGAACTAGGGCATGTTAACAAGCCCACAAATTCACATGCTTCTATAGATTCCTTGTATTCTGCATTCATTTGTAAAACTGTATAAATGTGGGGGCACATCAAGATCTTGTATTGAATCTTGCCCTTGGGTAGGACTTGGGGTTTCCAATGCCTAGTTAGTTTGATTTTCTATTAGATCTTGAGCTTGAGCACTAGTATCCATGAGTACTTGAGCTTGATTGGAGTGTGGAGACATGGAGTTTTCTTTATGTTTGGTTGATGTGTTAACATACGGTACACTGTAGTAGCTAGCACTAGGAGAACAGAGAAAACAATTGGGGTCCAGCAAGTGTGAACGTGAAAATGAGGGTCGATAGGGTATTTATAGGGAAAAATTAGGGTGTTTTTGAGCTATGGACGCATGACAATGAGCCTTTGTTGACGTGGGTCAACAACCCTTTTTTTCATGTGTCAACAATACTTATTGATGTGCATCAAAGCAAAAAAATTCTGTGGATACAGAGGTTTGTTGACGCGCATCAACAATTCTTATTGTTGCAGACGACAATAAGGGTTGTTGATGCACGTCAACAACCATTGTTTTCAGATGACAACAAGACTTGTTGAGGCACGTCGAAACATTTGTTGTTGTGCAACAACAAAAGGTTTTGATGCACGTCAATAACCTTCTCTGTCACACAACAACAAATGTTTCCGACATGCATCAACAAGTCTTATTGTCACTTGACAACTATGTGTCAACAAGACCTTATTTTCTCGTGTATCCGCTTGAATAAAAATTTCCTTTGGGAGTCTCGGACCACGGCTATTACTTTAAAAATATCAAGTGAAAATTTTGTTACAAACCTAGGAAAATTTGCCTTTCCAAATGAAAGTGGTTACAAGTATATTTTCCAAGGATTTTCCACCTCCAATTTACCATAGGCTTCTTTAAATTAACCCTACCTCAAAGATACATTGAACCAATATTTTATAGTTTACATCAATCAAAAGACTCATTGTGCCACAATTGTATTCTTTGTGAGTCAAGAAATTCCAACACCTTTTTCCCAATGTTGGTCCATGTGAATGAGCTACATTTTCATCACACCCCTTAATGTGGTATAATGCTTTTCTTCTATTTGTTTTCACAAGTCTCCCTCTTGTATCCCATTCTCTTATCCTTGTAAAAGTGTCAAGCCCTTGCAGATTTGAGTTATTGGCCACAACTTCCTTCAAGTCAAAGAACTCTAGAAAAGAAATTATGTAACGCATAGTAGTAGTAGTAGTAGTGAAATTTTGTAAATGTGTTTGGATGATTTGAATGGTACACAACTATAATAGTAGTACTGAACCCAAACAGATGCAAACAATTTCCGTTTTGAGATGGATGTTGTTCATTGCATTGGGCCACAATTTTGTTACACAACATCATACATATCCAAGTTTGCCAAATTTTTGATAACAATAGAAGAATGTCTCTGGAACTGAGCTATTTAAAAGATAACTACTATTTCTTGCATCAGTTAATTGTTGATATCCAAAAACCATAAGAAAACAAAATTGAATTGGTCCATAGAGAAAATTTGTGCAACAAATTGACAACTTCAAACAAACCAAATTTAATAGTGATTAATTGTTTAAATTTCTTAGTGCAACACATAACAAAAACTATTATTAATGATTTCTTATTTTTATAACTAAAGGAGGGTTGAAGGGTCCCTTTCCCTTTATAGTAAAGATATAACGAGAGGATCAATCTAAAAACCCAATGATCCATCAATACTTTGTAGAAAAATGCAAGGGCCTATGCCAAAAACACAAGTGGTTGGGAATAACAAAATCCCAAACCAAGTAAGATGCAGATGGATGATTCAATAACAATGGGACTACCAACACTATATTACAATCAAAACAAAGATACATCTTTGGCTGATTTTAGGATAACTTATTTAACTCGGATCGATAACACATCTGTAACCTCCACTTTAACGGGGATGAAAACAGCTTTCCACAGGTGGTTCCAAGAAATATGCTCTTTTCCGTAAGTAGTCCACTCTTTATCCAATTATACACCTCACGACCTACCAATGAATAATATCCCAGTGTGATTGTTCATGTTGCATTGAAGCAAACATATCATCTAGGTCAGGAAAGTGGAGCAAACTAGGTCCCACCCTCGGTCTCTCACCCCATTTGGACACACCAAACATGAAACACATTAGGACGTCAAACCATTTGTACAAATCTCCACAAATAGTCGTGTTCATCAAAACTTCTTGTATATAACAAGCCTGAGAAAGTAAGGTCCATAACACACTCGATTTTTTGTCCATTTCCACTTTTATGCCAACCCTATACGCCAGCTTGATCCAGTGACAACCCATCTCCAAAGCCTAATCCTTTTCCTGGATATATGATAAGAATATGTCAAACGAACATCAAATAAACTTTTGCATTTACCCTTGGACGTCCCTTCAAAGAAAGATAATCATCTCCAAGAACTCCCTCAATAGCTACCGTGTCTTACTCTAATTCAATCAAAAAAATGGATTTCAAATGGCAACGCGAAATTTTGGTATAAAATATCATTTCACGTAATGACATGGAAAATTGCATGAAATGAAACATTAGAAAGGCCATGACAGACAAAATGAAATCCAGTGAAATAAAATTGAAAGGTCTAAAAATATGGGAGAGTGGATTGGTAAACATATGGAGTGATTATGATATTGAATGCTTGTAATTAATATAAAATTTCTAGGGGCTTTAATATAAACCTTTATTGGAAAAGGTGGTGAGTCCAACCAATCAACATATTTATTACCAATCTTATCACAAAATGTTTGGTCAAGTACTCGATCTTCTATAAAATTTTCCTATTTAGTAACCTCCCAATATATAAGATTTAAGGTCCAATATGTAATTAATGAAACAATAAAAAGGAATTTTATTCACACAAGATTTTTATATTGCGACGTTAGCAATAATATGAGATTCACCTCTAATAATTAATTCATTAATATTCAAGTCATTAACCACGTACCAACAATGTTCCAACACTTTAATTTATTGATTTATACATTTATTAATTTATAAAAATTCTAGTCATTAGTCATGTTATTAATTATGAGATTAGCCTCTAGAAGAAGGTCACCTTTTTCACAACTATCTTGTAAAACACACTTTGAGGATTGGAGAGAGGATGCCACACACATTTAGCACTTAGACCGAGATTTGTGTTTTTCCAAGTTCAAAATCCCCACTTCCCCATGATCTTTAAAAAGTGAAATGTCAACCCATTTAACAATAGGTATTTTCTTGGTCTCGTTGGTTCCTTGCCAGAGATAGGCCAACAAAAGTTTTTGATTTTATCAAACACACAATTGGGGATCCTCATAATAGAAACCATATAAATGGAAATAAAACAATAGTATATCAGCAAGATTAGATCAATGCAATAGAATTTTGTCATTTAATCCTGCATGAAGAATCCTATTCACCTTCGCCCTACGTATTTGGTAGATCGTTTAGGTCTATTTTCTTTGAAGGATGATTTTAAGAAAATATGCAAGGCCAAGATGGACATGATACTTCTTCAAGTTTAAATGATGTACATATGTTACGATGATCTAACCTTTCCATACTATGTGGCTATGTTTATTACCATAAAACTATTGATCGTAGCAATAGCAAAGCCTTCCCTTTCATTAACTAATGGCACTTATTGGTTGCAAAGAATTTTTGTTTATATGAAAAATATATGAATTATGTTTTATGCACAATATATCAAATGATAACTACATAAGGCATCAACCTTCTCAAAGGTATGTATTCAAGGACTTGGATCTGTCAAGGATAGTCCATCGAATATAATATAATTACAAATAATGACAACAAACCTATTGAGATTGATTTTTGCATTGTTAAAATGGATTTGTCAACAATATAGAGGCTAGTGATCGATAACCTTCTCATCAACGAATAATTGGTAAACATAAAACATGCATTTATCTTCATGGACTCGGATCATTTATTCTTGAGCAAGATTCATGTTCATCTTCACCCTTGATTTTTAGTAAATCGATTTAGGACTATTTTGTTTAATGGGTTATTTATGGAAATATGCAGGCCAAGATGATCAAGATATGTCTTTAGGTTTAAAATATGTACTTCTATTATTATGTTCTAACTCTTATCTTTGTCGCTAAGGTAGACAATGATTTTTATTAGGTCAATATTTTTAAAAACAAAAATAGTAGAGCCTAGTGAGCACCAAACCACTCCTTTTAGTAAGTAATGTAGCTTAGCGGTCGCTATGCATTTTCTTTGATACGAACCAACATGAAAAATGACTTGTGCAACCACATTTTATCCATTCATATGATATGTTTTCTGAGCGCTACGTTTTGTAAGTATTTGAGCTTAGCGGTCGCTAAGCATTTTCTTTAATATGAACTTTTTTTGATCTCTATTTTCACAATTAAGAAAACAATTTAGCCTAGAGGCCACTAATCTATTCCTTTCTCAATAAACAATAAACAATAATCCTAGAGTGCTATATTTTATAAGTATTCGAGCTTAGCAGTACTAAGCATTTTCTTTAATACGAATTGTTTTTTATCTCTATTTTTGAAATTAATAAACAATTTAGCCTTGAGGTCGTTAATCTATTACTTTCTCAAAGACCTCCATAGCTTTTGAGAGTAAACAATTTTCATATCTCACATATTTATCATCTAAATATATTATGAAAATGCATAGCGATCATAATATATATTTCTATGTTTAAAATAAGATATTTTTTAGCTATTTTCTTCCATATCATTTCTTTATATAAGTATTTAAGCTTAGTAGCAATCACTAAGCATTTTCTTTAATACGAACTATTGTTTTATCTCTATATTCAAAATTAAAAATCAGTTGAGCCTAGTGGCCACTAATCTACTCCTAATAAGTAGCGGAGCTTAGCGGTCACTAAGATTTTTCATTAATGCCCATCGATGTGTAAAAAAAGACAAGATGCAAAGGTGTGTGCCTAACAGTCACTATGATGTTATTTGAGCACCCTGAAAACATTTTTAATAACCATCTTTCTTCCCGACTATGCAAATACCTCCATATCTTTCGACAATAAAAATTTCCATATCTCACATATCTGTCATCAAAATATATTATGGAAAATGCCTAGTGACCACTAATATCTATTACTATGATTTTTTATTCTAGCACTATGTTAAAATTAAAAATTGTTTACCCTATTTGTCACACAATCATTCCTTTCTGTAAGTATTTGAGCTTAGCGGTCACTAAGAATTTTATTTAATATGAACTATTTGATTGATCTTGTTCAAGTAATGGAGCTTAGCAGTCATGCTAAGTATTTTACTAGATACAAACCGATATAAATTATGTGTTAGACAAAAAATACTTATGAGTAATATAGAATTTGTGATATATTTCAAGGGTATGTAGTGCCACACTTGGTTGTGTAAGGGATTGTATAGCCAATAAGATATGATTATAGTTAATGAAAAATACTATCGATCAAAATTGTAGAGTTATTTATTTACATTATTGGAAAGGAAACCTAGGAGTTGTAGAGGCTAACGGCCACTAGGATTCTACTCAAAAAATAGATGGACAACATATGACATGTCAAGTTGTTCATTACCATACTGAAAAGAATAGCTTGATCCCTATAAAATCTAAGTATTTATTATTTTGAATTCTGTGTTGCAAAAATATCATTCTAATGGAGCTTAGCGGTAGCTATTTTCTTTCCTATCTTTAAGGTACTCTCAAATTCTTGTGAAGCGTAAAATTATGTTTTAGTTTTTCTAGAGTAAAACATAAATAACACCAAAATATTGACGATCACAAGATATATTATAAATTTCATGCCACGTGTCAACATTTTAGTGGATGACATTCACAAATTAATATGGCGGGTCTTTATAGGTTAAAAGTATTTGTTAATTCTAGGGCTAATTAAAAATTTCTTAAAAAATGTGTCAATTATATAGTTGCCTAACTAACTGGTTCAAACTTGCCACATGTCACATTTTATTGCAATATTTTTTTAAATTGGCGCGCACACTATATTTAAAATTTTCAAATTCAAATTCAATAAAAATTAATAATAAATATTAGAAATTAGAAATTCAAATTCTAATATTGACGATCACAAGATATATTAGAAATTTCATGCCACATGCCAACATTTTAATGGATTATAGTCACAACTTAATATGGTGGTTTTTTATAGGTAAAAAGTATTTGTTAATTCTATCGCTAATTAAAAATTCTTAATAAATGTGTCAATTATATAGTTGTGTAATTAACTCGATTCAAACTTGCAAGATGTCACATTTTATTGATTTTTTTAAATTAATGTGAATGATATTTTAAAAATATCAAATTCGCATTCGATAAAAATTAATAATAAATGTGCCAATGACCGTGTATGAGCCAATGACCATGAATGGGAAAGTACCATTAGTTGTTTCACTTAAAGTGACCACATGTCATTTTCAAAATTATAAATTAAATATAAACCAACCAATAAAGCAAGTCACATCAAGTTACATCAAAAAGGTAACCAATGAAATGGTGACACATAGAATTCCATAAATGGTGACTTTATTCCCAAGTAATAGGTCACCTTAAATTTCTTTGTATTCAAAAATACTTAATTTAAATGTCGTAAAAATATGATTTCATCACAATTATAATGCTCAAAAGAAAATTTGTATATTGACAAAATCATAATCTATCAAAGGTGTTTTTTAATTATAATAATTACGTGGCTCTAACAACTTCTATTTTCTAAAAAAAATTTATTATGCTTAAATTAATATTTTTCATTTTCCCACAAGTTCACAAAGAAACAATTATCATTGTCCCACTTGTTTCTATAGTAAAATTAATAAATTTGATTTCCTTGTATCCCATGTTATCCCCCAAATTAAATGAAAATATTAATGAGGGGTACATTCAAAGTTCGATATGTGAAATCCCCTACATTAAATGCAAATATTTGAAATTTCAAAATCCTACACTTTCACTTTACGAATGGGAAATTTAAATTTTGAAATTTTCCTAATCCCCCTTTTTTCATTTTTCGAATTTCTTTCGTTGAATGTATTGGGAAAAATTAAATACACGAGAAAATATATATTAGGGTTTCTTTTTTATTTTGAAATCATAGAAAAAAGCATCTCTTGAAATCATAATACAACACGTGCACAAGCACTAATTTACTTGGTTTGAGTGCTCGATTCATGGTCATTTTTTGGAATGGAAAGATGAGGTAGTGATTATAATATTATTCGAGGGTGCACAAAAGTGATACCAAAAATAGTGATTGTGGATAGATCACGGGTATGAGTGCAGATCAGGAGACCCACAAAAGAAGGAATCAAAAGAGACAAGAAAAACAAGTTACGGATAGAATCTCACAGATAATTTTTTAAGAGATAACACGGAGCTTTAACAATCATTATCAAGCACATAAAAATTTCAGATACTACTAAAATAGGTATTTATGAAAAGAATCTATGTTATTGTATGTGTTACTATATTTGATGGTTGGCACTTTCTGGTGGGTATATTTTCCTAGTTCTTGTGTTTTTCACCGCAATCTATCCCTTCCTTTCCCTCCACCGCCTTTGCGATTATATTTCATTTCCGTGCCAAACGTGTTGCTATTTTTTTGAAACCATATTATTTTTCCTACCCCTACTAAAAAAATTGTAATCCCTTTTACAATATTTTTCTTTCGAAAAAACCCATTTTTATGTTCAACCGTAGCACACGTATTTATGTCTGTTAAACGGGTTCCCTTTTTATCCCTTCTATGTGTCTCTCTAGTTAATTTTTTTGGATTTTTCATTCTCCTTCTTGCATTTATTCTTTCGTAAGTAGGAGTATCTATCCCTAGTTCTGAAACACAAATCGCATATTCAAAAAAAAAAAATCGTAATGGTTTGATTTTGTATAGTTTAGGTAATCATTTTGACCTCCTTTAATGATTTTTTAATATGAAATAAATATTCATGACTAATTATTTCAATGTTCAATGCTTACATTATTACCACGTAGATATATATAGTTAATTATATTTGTTTTCCCACGTAGAAATAGTTAAATGTAATGTCTTTAGAAAAATTTATGTTTAATAAAAGGTAAGAACATTATATGTACTTGTAAATATTATTAAATATAAATTTTAATCATTCTATTTACAAACATATATTTCATTTTACGGATCTTATGTTATGCCATATATTTTTATTATGCTACATATCATTGGTTGAGTTTAGAATTTTTTGAAATATAGTAATACAAGATTGTACTTGTATATTTATGTATCTTTTTCAAATTCAATCAAGAAAAATGTTGTTTAACCTAGTTGTTGTTGAGCTCAATATGTTATTCAAAGTCTATCACATGATATTCGAATCCTAGAGGCTGCTAAGGTCGTAGATTATTCCAATGTGTTGGTGTAACATAACAAATACTTGAGATTAGTGACCGCTAGGATAATTGTTGTCTTGCATTCAAGGTAATGTGTAATAACTCTATTGAAAACTGAAAAATGAAATCTGAACTAAGCTCCAACACCAAATTTTAAGCCTAGCGGCCGTTGAGTTCAACATGTTATTCGAAATCTATTACATGATATTCCTAGTCTAACACGATATTTGAATCCTAGTAGACACTAAGGTCGAAGATAATTGCATAGCGTGGGTGGAAAATCACAAAGTATTAAGGTTAATGTTGTCTTTAGCATATTTGTTGTCTTGCATATAGGACAAGTAGCAAATGAAATTTTAAGCCTAGTGGTCATTGAGTTCAACATGTTATTCAAAATCTATTACATGATATTTCTAGCCTAACAGGATATTCAAATCCTAGCAATGATCACTAAGGTAGAAGATAATTGCATATAACGTGGGTGGAAAATCACAAAGACTTGAGGTTAGCGATGTCGGTAGGATATTTTTGTCTTGCTTATAAGACAAGTAGTAATCGAATCGAAAAACTAACTATGATCCATTGTTTTATTTAAATTTAACAAGACTAGTGACCGCTAGGGTGGATTATTACAACCTTTCTTTAATGTTCCAAGACAAGAGAAGAAACATAATTAAAAATGAAATTTTAAGCCTAGCGGCCACTAAGTAAAACATGTTATTCAAATTTTATTACATGATATTCCTAGCCTAACACGATATTCAAATCCTAGCAGTCGCTAATGTTAAATATAATTGCATAGCTCGGTGGAAAATCACAAAGACTTGAGGTTAGCGGTTGATAGGATATTTGTTGTCTTACAAATAGGATAAGTAGAAAATGAAATTTTAAGTCTAATGACTGCTTTGAGTTTAACATGTTATTCGAAAGATATTATGTGATATTCCGAGCCTAACATGATATTCTAAGGCTAGTGGCTGCTAAGGTCGAAGATAATTACATAATGCGGGTGTAAAATCACAAATACTTGAGGTTAGTGGACGGTAGGATATTTGTTGTCTTTAATACATGATAAGTACTAACGACTTTCAGAAAAACTAACTATGCTCCATTATTTCATTTCAATTTTACAAGACTAGTGACCACTAGGGTGGATGTTTACTACCTTTCTTTAATGTTCCAAGACAAGACAAGATCCGTAATTTAAAAAAAATTAAGCCTAGTGTCTATTGAGTTCAACTTGCAAGATTCAAAATGTATTACATGATATTCCTAGTCTAACATGATATTCAAAGCCTAGTGGCCACTAAGGTTGAATATAATTACATAGCATGGGTGGAAAATCACAAATTCTTGAGGCTATTCAAAGCCTGTTAGGATATTTGTTGTCTAATGCATAGGACAAGTAGTAAATGAAATTTTAAGCCTAGCGGCCGCTGATTTCAACATGCTATTTAAAATACTATTACATGATATTCCTATCCTAACATGATATTCATAGCTCTGGTATTCAACATGTTATTTGAAATCTATTACATGATATTCCTAGCCTAACATGATATTACTACCTTTCTTTAATGTTCCAAGACAAGAGAAGACACGTAATTAAAAATAAAATTTTAATCCTAGTAGTCATTGAGTTCAACATGTTATTTGAAATCTATTACATGATATTTCTAGGCTAACATGATATTCATAGATGAACTCAAGGTCTTGGGATATTGGTGAGTTACAAGTAGTTTTTAATCATCAACCCAAGTTCCATTCCTATTGAGTTCATTGGATATTTCCAATAAGTAGCCATAGGGACACCTTGAGGTAGACTAATTACAAACTTCTCCATATGGACCAAGTGGAACACAACAGGAAATTTGAATGTGGATTGCTTTGCCAAAATTAAGGACCCTAGGCCACCTCCATGTCCCACTTAGAGAAAGTTCTCCTCCACCACTCTAGTTCATAGCTCTAGTATAATAAAGTCATTTACCATCCAAAGTTTTGATTTGAGAAAGATGGCAAGTCACGGAGGTTCGATTAGGGTTTTTGCAACCTAGGCTGAAGTCATGGAAATGGTTGAGAATCTCATCCAAAACCCTAGTAATTCCCCACTTACTACATGCGCAACATCTGTAGAGGAAAATGAATCAGAGGTTCTCCATGTTTTGAGTGGCATGATCATTACCAAGAAGGATGTCACCTACATCAGATACTATGATAGGATGAACAAGAAAGATTGGGTGGCTTTTATAGAAGATTTAAAATTTAGAGCGAGTTCAAATCCATCTAGTCATAGCCTCCCTCTAGCCTCTGAATCGTATAATCTCCCACCTACCTTGAAATGCGGTCATATCAAGGGTGTTTTTAGGGGAGGTGAAATGAAATTTTAGGGTTCCAATGGTCTGGGTAGTGGCGGGTATTCTATTCCATTACTTGTTTTAAAGTCAATCTAACAAACTACCTCTCCCTCGATCGCCCCTAGGCTTACATTTTTGACCTAGCTAAGGAGATCCAATGCTTAGTTTGGAACATCCAGAGATTGGATCCCATTTTATTTTCATGTCTCATTTAGCTATCATCGTAGATTTAACGATTTATGGCTAGACGACAATGCCCTAACTCGAAAGGGATCTAAGAAAATTGATCCAAAATCTAAATGTGAGATTTTGTTATGCTCTAAGGGATTTTCATTGTCCACTTCCAAATCAAGGAGATAATTATCACAAATGTATTTCGAAAAGACAAGTCTTGTGGTTTTGGTGAAACACAAGACTATTTCTTTCACACCTTGGTTCCCTGAATTCAATATGAATACCCTATCCTAGTGACCACAATTCTAGTGTTAATATGGCTTGTAATCATCTTCTCCACATTTGGCATGCCCTTAAAGACATAGGCCAAGCCTTGGGGAGATTTCTAAAGATTGATCATTCTAGGGCTGCGATAGGCATTAATACTATCTCTAGAATATGTGTCAAAATTGATCTTAGCAAAGGGATTTCGAGATAATATTATCCTGAAAGTGGGGAATATGCAAGCATGTGAAACAATTATATTACGAGAACACATCTTTCACATGTCACTTTTTAAGGTTCCCGATCACCTTGATATTTGCATCTTGTCAAAAATTAGAAGGAAGAACACTCTAAAGAAATAAAAGTGTCACCTAGCGTTCAACATTATAATCCTCCTTTATCTTAGGTGGGTGAAGATAATTAGCGAGTTAATAATGACTAAGGAGGGATCAAGAAATCATAATCAAAAGAGGAAATGGAAAGGCAAGAAGAAAAGAAGGCATCAAGTGGAGTGAAAAGAAGAAATGAATCTAAAAATCAAATAAATCTAATTGTGATCAAGAAAATCATCTTGATCGAACCCCACCTTCCACGAATCATAACAATGATGCGTGGTAGTGGTTTTAGAGCCTATTTTGTGGCACGAAGTTGGGAGGAAAAATGTAAAAAGGACACTACACTAGCATGTTATATTTGTATCCTTACTCAATTGATGGTAGTTATGGTTAGCGCTCTAAATGGTGCCCATGGCAGCAAGGTCTTAATTCCAATGCATACTTGTTTCCTTATCTGTAGTGGTATCTATTGAATATCTTTCTATATTTGGGTGTAGACCATTGAACTCCCCAGTTAATAGATCCGCTCAAAAGCATTTTCCCATTAAAAAAACATTATATTCATAGCTCTGGTGGAAAATCACAAATACTTGAGGTTAGCGGTCATTAGGATATTTTTTTGTCTTACAAACAAGACAAGTAGCAAATGAAATTCCAAGTCTTTCGTCCATTGATTTCAACATGCTATTCAAAATCTATTACATGATATTCCTAGCCTTACATGATATTCAAATCCTAGCAGCCACTAAGGTTGAAGATAATTTCATAGCATGAGTGAAAAATCACAAAGACTTGAGGTTAGCATTCGGTAGGATATTTGTTGTCTTGCATACAAGATAAGTAGCAAATGAAATTTTAAGCCTAGCAGCTATTGAGTTCAACATGATATTCCTAGCCTAACATGATATTCATATCTCTAGTGGAAAATCACAAAGACTTGAGGTTAGCGGCCGCTAGGATATTTTTGTCTTGCAAATAGGATAAGTAGCAAACAAATTTCAAGCCTAGTGGTTGCTAAGTTAAACATGTTATTCAAAATCTATTACATGAGATTCATATCCTAACAGGATATTCAAAGCCTAGCAGCCACTAAGGTCGAATATAATTGCTTAGCGCAAGTGGAAAATCACAAACACTTGAGGTTAGTTACCATATAGGATATTTGTTGTCTTAGCTTACAGGACAAGTAGTAATGACTCAACTAAAAAATAACTATGTTCCATTGTTTTATTTAAATTTTACAAGACTATCTTCAAATACTAGCTGATTACTAGGGTGGATGCTTACAACCTTTCTTTAATGTTCCAATACAAGAGAAGACACATAATTAGAAATGAAATTTTAAGCCTAGCGGTCACTAAGGTCTAAGTTCAATAAGGTCATGGATTATTCCACTACATTGGTGTAACATAACAAAGAATTGTGATTAGAGGCCGCTAGGATAATTTTTGTCTTGCATTCAAGATAATGTGTAATGAATCTACTAAAAACTAAAAATAAAACTGAACTAAGCTCCAACACCAAATTTTAAGCCTAGCAGCCACTGAGAACAACATGTTATTCAAGTTTATTACATGATATTCCTAGCCAAACATGAGATTCGAAGCCCAGGCAATGCTAATGTTGAATATAATTACATAGCTTTGGTGGAAAATCACAAATACTTGAGGTTAACGGCTGCTAGATATTTGTTTTCTTACAAACATGACAAGTAACAAACGAAATTTTAATCCTAGTGACCGTTGAGTTCAACATGATATTTGGAATATATTACATGATATTCCTATCCTGACATGATATTCAAAGTCTAGCATTCACTACCTTTTTGAAGATAATTACATGTAACGACTTGACTAAAAACTGACTATGCTCCATTATTATATTTAAATTTTACAAGACTATCTTGAGGTTAATCATAGCTGCCAGGATATTTTTGTCTCTTATTCTAACAAGTAATTAATGACTCAATGAAAAAATAACTATGATCCATTACTATATTTAAATTTTACAAGACTAGCTTCAACCGCTAGGGTGGATGCTTACTACCTTTCTTTAATGTTCTAAGACAAGGGAAGACAACAAATATTCCAAGACAAGTAAAATATTTACAACTTTTCTTAATACACGTAATTAAAAATGAAATTTTAAGCCTAGAAGCTTGAGTTCAATATGATAATTGCATAGCGTAGGTGGAAAATCATAAAGACTAAGACTGAAAAACTAACTATGCTCCATTATTATATTTAAATTTTACAAGACTATCTTCAGGTTTATAGATATTTTTCAATTTCAGTAGCATACGAAACTAACTATATCTTGTGGTTTATAAAACTAACAACTCAATTTGAATTATGTGATATTAATGATATATCTTATGAGAACTATAAAAGACACCTAATGATAACACCCAATCACATCATGACATGTAATATTTGTTATTATTAAATATTCAATTATCAACCATTATCACCCATGTTGGATTCCATATTTCCACAATGATGTAGTGTAACTCAAATTTGTTTTTAATAGTGATGGGAAGATAGCCATCAATCCACTATTATATCCTCTATCCTAAAGCTATACTTGATTTTTTTTTTACATTGACGAAAAGATATCCTAGAATATATAGATGCTAACGGCCACTAGTCTTCACTTCTAGCAACAAATTGACAACTTGAAACAAATAAAATTTAATAGCAATTAATTGCTTAAATTTATTAGGCTTAAATTTATTAACTTTCATAATAAAAACCTTTTATTAATGATATCCATTCCTATTGAATTTTACTCTATGAAAATAATGACATCAAGATATAGCATCTCCTTGCTATTGCACTATGGAAAAACAATATTTATCCTTCCCAATCACTTACGAACTATTAATTTGTTTAATTCTTTTTTATGTAATATGTCTTTAATTGGTCACACTCCATTCATGAAAATTCCTTTGATTGAAGGAGCAAAGGATATGAAAAAGAGAGATGATGAATGGTTTGTAGAAATGCATTCCTCGAAAAATTACCACGGTGATCTATGGTTTTTTTTTGATGATGACGTTATCAATGAATTCAGTATGGTACTAACTTCAAAATTTATTGATCAACAAACATTGTGTATTCAGGTTGAATGCATTGACGTTGAAATGAATAAGTTCCTTATTCTTGACATGGAGTTGGAAGTTTCATTATTCAAGAAACTGAAATGAAGGCTTCTAGAGAAATTAGAAGACGTGTTCTTGTTCTAAATATGGTTGGAATTTAGGGAAGTTCATACACTCATAAAAAACAGTTGTGAAATGCACTTGAAATTCATAATAACATGAATTTGGTATTCAAAAAATTGTATAGAATCGATAATACCTCTTCTATTTGTCATTATTTGAATAGAAGAAATTTGATTTCTCCACCAAACATGTAAATATATTTACAACACTAAGGTGATCTTATTTGTCTAAATTAGAGATAGATCCCTCTAAGTCAAAGTTGCAAGGGATTAAAAAGAATAACAAATCATGATTTATTATTGAAGAAAGTGACCAATATATTTGAGAATGCAGAATCTTCAACCATTGAACAATTAAAATTGTTTTTGTTCAATGGTGATGTTTTCCAATTGAATTTTCTAGGTGTCATGTGGCACCTCCACAATATCAATACCATGAAGTGCATGATGAGAATGTTGACCTTATTATACATTTAATGTTGATTAATGTTATTCCTTCTCTTAGGGATGTAATTCTTCTTCCCTTTTTATATTCTACAAAGGAACTTGTGTAACTAGAGGATCCAGATGACCTAAAAAGAGATGATGTACAATTCTACATTCTTGATGGCCAACATACCATTTGTGCCCAAAAAAATTAGTTGAAAGCAAATACAAGTCATTACATAATAAGATGCAAGTTAGAAAGGCTCATTATGTCTTCAAACATGCCTAGAAAAGTCATTATTAATATTTGCAAGTAGCATAATGAAGGTAAACAAAAATTGGATTGAATCCAATTTTATTGATGTACTCTACAAGGCTCAAATGATTTGGAGATCCCTAGGATGTCCTCGAAGGCCTGGAGTGGGAAACGTAAAGATAGACGAGTTGAAGGTAATGAAACTTAATTTTATGGAATTTGTACTTAAAATTTAATTTTTGTAATATGTAGAGTAAATATACTTTTTCCTCTTTTAATGCAAAGTTTTGAGAAGTAATGTCTTACTATTTTCAAAGTGGCTAAGATAGAGAGCCTTTCTGAAAAAATGACATTTCTATTTTTTCCTGAGGACATATGGACAAAATTGAAAACAACCATTGAGTTATTTAAATCAAGTGGGCTTGTTTTTCTCCTTTTAAGGATAACCAACCTAACTTTCAAGAAAATTCATTAGCAAGGTTCATGGTGAATTCCTTTAGGCCTACAAGAGGAATGACCGATGAGGAGATATCAATTCTACTAGATAAAGTGCAATAAGGAAAGTATGGATAATTGGCTCTATTGAAGTAGGTGTCATAGCGGAGACTTTTGATTCTTACTACCAAAGAGTAAAAGATGATAGAAGAATGAGAGGAAAATTTCTAAAATATATGAAAAGTAAATATCCAAGTAATATTGTATTGGCAGAATGCACTGAAAATAATATTGTTGAAAAATTTGGTCTGCATGAATCTCATTACCACTAGTTGTGTGTACTCTTGGGAGAAGAGAAGAAAGGAAAAAGAAAATTTGATTCTGGAGGAAGTGAAAAATTGGCAAAAAAAAATTGATGTTGAAGTGGTAGAGGTTCTCCCAAAGTAACTCAAACAATTATAGACAACTATGTGATTTCAATGGAAGAAAAATTCTAGCAAGGATGGAAGACACCAATGAGTTTACCTATCAATGTGCATATCCCTTCTAGCTCTAGTCAACAATATCATCTATTTCGTTAACTAATCCATTCAATGCAGAATGTGTGATCATAGATTTCTGTAATTTGTCTAGTGTACTAACTTTTGATGTAATAATGGACTTGCTTACAGTTTTCGGATCTAGTCTACTAAATTGTGTTATTATTGTGCTCTTACATGTTTCTTCTTCAAAAAATTAAGAGAGACGATAAAAAATACATGTAAAAAGTTAAATATATGGGGGAATCAGTTGTGGAAGGATGTTACAGATTTTATGACAAAGAAATGGAAAATTTAAGAGCTTGTGTCTTATGTACACAATAATTGATGTGCACAATTGTGATGTTGATGATGGGGATGGAGCAAACATCACCATGGATTGGATGGACCAACTTCCACAGCAATTTTTGACTGCAAGAAAAATCATCCTACGAGGAAAGACACATCATTTTATTTACAAGAGATCTTATGATTTTTGGTCTCATATGTTCACTCGACTTGGTTCCAAAAATTCTCTCGATTATAGTGCTTTACGGTGGTAGTGTTACATTGCATGCTTTGGTTGACTCAAGACTACTGTGGTCTTTATTGTTGAATCAAATGATCAAGAAATGTTTTTAAAACATTACTATTCTCATTTGAAAAAGGTACGTTGATTAAGATCACTTTAAACAATTCTATTAGTTTAATGCATTTGAATTGATACATACAATATTTATGTAGACAACCAAATAATAGAGGAAGAAACCATCTCTTCCTCTCCACATACAAACAAAGGAGATGATGTCATTCTTAACATGTCACAACCAATTCAACTTGTTGCCCCAAATGTTTCTAACCATCCATCCAATGAATCTATAAAAGGTGAGTGGGAAATACTCATTTTATAAATTTATCACTATAAGAAGTTTTTGATTGTCATTGTTTACATATTTTTAATAAAAATTCAAAAAAATAGATTTAATGCCAAATGGGAGGTTATTGGCACATCACGCATGAACTCACAGATAGAAAATGGTATGATAGTCATGTAACATTATAAAAAAAACCATTTATAAGCCCCTCATAATTGTAGGAACCTATAGCAAAGTAGTTTATTTGTTATATGTATTACCCTAGCGGTCGCTAACATACATCTTTTAATTAGATTTATTTTGAATTGAGTAAATTTTTGTTTTACTAGTTAATATTAAATTGCAGACAATTGAAAAAAATTTACTTCATATAGTTGGATATTTGTGGCTGCTAAGCTAATCAAAGAATGTCATACCAACCATAGTCTAGGAAATAATGGGTTAGCCTAGTGGTCGCTAATATACATCAATATCTATGTAATATTGTCCATCAAAGGTTTTTTCATTGAATAGAAGCAAGTTATATCATGAATTTAATTACGTTGACATGGTATTTATTTTCAATTGATTAATGTTTTTAAAATTGGTTAAAAATAAACTACCGAGAATTGAAAAAAACAAATACCTCTGTAGTTGGCCATTAGCGGTCACTAAGCCCATCAAATAATGTCAATGAAAACATAGTCCAACTACATCTATGCAATATACATATACATATATAACTACATATATGCAATATTGTATAAAAAAAGCAAGTTGTATCACATATTTTTTTACTTCGACTTAAAATTTATTTTGATTTGATTATTATTTTTAAATAGAATGTGCATCACAAGAACTTGTAGAGGGGGAGTGCAAGGGAATCCAAGCTAGAATCTCTATTAGTAAGTGTTAACATACTAAAATTTTGATTATTTGAATTGGTTAATATCAAATTGTGGGAAATTGAGAAAAATTACTTTTGTGTAGTTGGCCAAAAGGATTATTTAATTATTTTATATTTAGAGGGTTTTCTCTATGAGAAAAATCAATCCCATAAGGATTTGGCAATCAATTTCGGTAAGGAGACTATCAACTTACGAGGTGGGCTTAAGGAATTTTTAAAGATACTAGCAACAAAATTTGAAGTGGGATTTTGGTCTAGTTATCTCTCTTCCGCCAAAGTTGAAAAGTTGATTAAGGATTTGAAAAAATAGTGGTTGATGTTGGGCCTCGAAATATTGGCTAAGTACAAAAGGCATATGGGTGCATAGGGCCTATATGAAGAAGGGTGCTCAAGGTGAAAGCGCGCAAGATAGGGTTTTGGAAGGGTTTGGTAGAACCTAAGGTGTGCGCACAAGGAAAAATAGGGGTTTTGGGACTTAGCCATATTTGGTGTCCCAAGAAGCACATGAGAAAAGTGTGACCCGTCTAGCATGTGGAGTGGATAAGGTGCCATCCTAATAGGCTGTATGGTCAAGAAAGGAATATTTCATACATGCGATGGAAGGATCCAGAAAGACATCATTGCAAAGAGTGGAGATCTCATATCAAAGGAAGAATGCTCCATTGGAGGACCACATGGACACTTGGAAACCGATCTGTTATCTTAAGAAGGCATTGGTGGAGACTAAAGCTATATATAGATATGCTTGGGTAGAAGAAGAGAGACACCAAGAGCGGCATCATATAGCATTGGATAGGCAAAGCTCTGTAGGAACAATGAAGGATCCTTTGGGTTGGGATTAGGAGAACCGTAGGAGTAATGGCATATTTAGAGGGATGGGTCTGTAACTAGTTTTATAAATGTGCATATTTCAGGCTCTAATGCATGACTCTGATCTACATTGTTATATTGGCATGTTATGGCCTTAATGAATGTAATGTGGTTATTGAACTTGTTAACATGAATATAAGGTTTTGTTCTAAAGTATATATGTTGTTCATGGGCACAAACCCTAGTGCATTTCCTTTCTATCATGAACCAGACTTGCATCTATTTGATACTTCTCTCTTGTTATTTGAATGGATGCATTGGTATAATAACTCATCCTAAGTTCTTAGAATGAATGCATGGTTATTTTCTTTCCTACATCTAAATCTGTCATAAATGATGTATTCTCACACAACTCAAACAAAGGAGGGTCTTGGCGCCCACGTGTGCCTCGGGTGAGCACCCAGCGCCCGTTGGGTGATAGGTCGGTGCACATGGGATTAGATTGTTGTTCTAACAAGATAAAAATGACTACATCCTAGTTCCATTGTTGGGACCTCTTTTAGAAGTTATTATCAGAAATGATATACATTATGGTTCCTATGATGTGTGATGATAGAGTTCTTAACCTTGGAAAAGTTGAAGCATGGTTTAAAATCACGGAGGATGATTTTACTCGAAGTTTTAGTACCGGAATTGAGTTTGATACACGTAGATGGGTAGAAGAGCATCTGTATCATGAGTTGTATGAGACCTTCTTTTGTTGTTTTCCAGTAGAACTATATGAATGTATTTGAGCATATGCATTCAGAGTGAACTGGTACTGTAGATCATGTGTATGGACCCAAGATGATTACTAGAGGCTGCAGGATGCAGATCTGACTTGGACGCGTGTTATTGATTACTTGTGGAAAGGAGTCATGACCAATTATACTCTAGAATACGCCATTTCTACGTATTCTTTCCCAAGAGGTTATTGAGTTTGAGTTTCTGAGGGATCCTAGAGGATCATTTTTACATGTTATCCCTTTGGATATGAAGATCTTGGTCACTACCCTAAGTTTAGAAGCATTCCCTATGGTCGGCTAAGCTTCTCTAAGTGTTGGGTGAGGAAGCTAGGGTAGAGGAAGATGGCATACATTTCAGCTGAAAGGGAAAGAGAAGAGAGACGAATCAAGTATAGTGAATCTCGTGAAAAGGAGATGGCTAGACAATGCAAGGTTATAGGTGTGATGGATCTATGGAGGTAGATGTTATGGGAAGGAGTTGAGGTTCACGTAAAGGACGTGGAACCTGAGCAGTCTATACTATCCCATATTGGCAATCGTGGGAGAGAAGCCCCTTCATCTTCTGATGAGATTTCATCGTAAGGAGAAAGGAGAGCTATTGGCACACATCTGAACCCACCTGTTGACTAACCCCTGACGCTTATTTCCCATATCAAGGAAGAAGTATTTTTAATCCAGTTAGTATTGGTGGAAGTAACTGATCTATGCATAGGAGATGTAATTTCTCATTTAGGACATCCATGGTTACGTAAACCATTCCCGTATTTGGAGGAATTTTTGCATAAGGTGAAAATACACAAGGTTTAGGTATCGCATCTGGAAGTGACATGGGACACAAAACTGGTAGTGGAACAATATCGAAACCATTGGCGCCTGATTCGGTGGGACGTTGGGAACACTAGGCACAACCACTTCGGACATTTTCTGGCTACAGGAGGTGGATCTAGTGGTATAAGAGTTGGAGGACTTGGTGGACCTAGTGGATCTAGAGAATCTGGTGGGTTAGGAGGAACAAGACCTGGTAGATTTAGTGGATTTTATTGAGGAGGAAACACTGGAGGGAACTAAGGCTCTGGATCAGGAGAACAAGGGCTGCAGCCACCTCCATAAGTATTTTTTGAGATGTTTTTGCACTTACCGGACTACGAGGTATTGAGGATGTTGTAAAGCATGTCCACAAGTGTGAATTACTATGGCACATGAAATGGATCACTACCCTGGAATGGAAGGCAAGTCAATTTGTAATGACGTTGCAAGGGCAAGCGCATAGTTGGTATCAAAAGTATGACCCCCATAAAATGGTGGTAGACTACACTTCATTGAAGAACATATTCCTAGTAGAGTTCCATATCACTAAATATTAGTAGAAGAGCATTAATGCTCAAGGAGATCCAGCAAAGAATGGCAAAGAGTGTGCTAGAGTATGACACGTGGTTCAAGACTCTATTGTCAAAACTATCCTATGTCATTCACCCTTCTCAACATGATCAATGGTTTTTTGGAGGATTAATAGCATCATTTAGAAGGGAACTGTCACATAAGACTTTCACAAACCTATGCAAGGCCTTAGAAGCTTCCCTATATGATGAGGCTATTGTGATCGTTGATACTTGGTGTTAGCTCTTTTTGGAGGCTCAAATTGCTAGAATATCCAAGCCAGCTTAGAGAAACTGTCTTCAAATTCAGTGCATGAGGTTTGTAGTGGTCTTTGGTGTATAGAATGTGAAGTGGAAGGGCATACAAAGGATATTTTCCCTCAGAATTTGGTACGCACCATGGCGGTAGACTGTGAGATTTTCCATGGGGATCATGATACAAATAGGTGTCCTCTACTACAACACGTAATCTATAAGAATGTTTCTTGCTATTACAATATTTATACCTCTATGACCCATGATACCAAGGATTATAGACTGATTGACCAGATTCATGATGTTATTGATCTTGGTGTGTGCTAGACTAGTATTACAAGCAGTTCCAAGGATGAAGATCGTCACTATAAACGGTGCGCGAGATGGAGGAGTGTGTGGAAGAGGTTTTCGAGGAGGATTTTGTGGTCGCGGTAACCGTGGCGGAGGAAGAAGTGAGTTTCCATGAGTAACCTGTTATAATTTTGGGTCTACAAAGCATTATAAGCATGAGTTAGGATTAGAACCTATATTGGTGACGACGTGGATGGAGGCCACACGCATAAGGGAGATGCCAAGACAGAAATTGGTTGTTAGGGAAGAAGTGGTGCATGGGAAGTATCCAAACCCTATTCATCAGAAGGAAGTGTATTAAGATACTATGGATGTGATTTGGAGTTTACAAGTGGAAATCCAATGTCTGAAGGAGAATTCAAAGTAGTTGGATCAAAGGAAGAATGTTGAGGCTCTGAAGGAGGACCTGGATAAATTCAAGGAAGTATGTAGGATGTTAAGGAAAGAGAATATTATTCCTTTTCTAGGAAAATGGTTGTGGGAGAAGGTACCATGCGCACGGGCAGGCGAGTACAAAAGGTAGGTTTTCCATGAAAACCTTCCTCCTCACATCCTTGACTATGATAAAGAGATTACCTTGAATGTTTTTTTGATGGGTGGCTTCTAGTAATATCCTCATCAACACAAGAGTGGAGGGAAATGTTCTCACCTTAGATGTATGGCATCAAATGCGAAGGCCCACATTACAGCCATCTTCGAATGTGTTGTATATGGAGAACAAGATAAAGGCAATTCCCATTGGAGTCTTAAAATATGTGGTTATCACTATTCAAGGAGCTAAATTCACTGGGGACTTTGAAGTCTTATTGCTCACCGAGGTGGATAATTTCCTAGCATTACTTGGGCGCCCTTGGTGTTACAGAAAAAATTTGACCTATGGTTTAACAAGGGGTATATAAGTTTTGAGAACAAGGAGGAATGGGTCATCATCCCCTCAACAGATGGAAAATCAATGCCCTATTATATTATATTTTTGGAGGAATTCCTTGATATAATATATGTGTGCTCCATCAGAGACCTTGAAATAATTCATCCTACATAAGGGGTTATCCAATTTGAAGATGCTCATTGGTGAGTGATACAACTAGCATAACGTGTGACAATTTGGTGCACAGGACTTATGAGTTGATCAGGAAAAAATTGAGAGGATCTGTAACAAGGGTGACAAAGGCATGCTCATTCAAGCACCTGGGAAGAAAGAAGCTACCAAGTTACTCCGGAGGAGAAATCTATGGTGACTTCTTAAGAGAAATGGAAGCTCAAAGTGGAAAAATAAGGGTGAAAGGAGAAGATTGCTCGGTTATAACTTGCTCAGGGATCGCAACGCGTTGGTGGGAAACTCATCGTGAGAGTCTCCTAGAATGGCATGAGGTAAGAGTCACATTTTTGTAAGGTTCTTCATAAGCAACATGCCCATTGTTATCCAAGACTACCATGGCAAGGAGCTCACCTTGTTCCATATCCAAGCTTGTGAGAAGGCCTGGATGGAGGGTACAGAAGCTTTACCACCTTTTTTATGGGTGTATAAGTTATATTCCAACATACAGGGTTATGCGCATACATGGTATATCCACTCAGAGACATGCCGTCAAACGGGGAATTGACAGAGTTAACGGCTGATCTCATTCAATATTTTGAGTATCGGAGTACCAAGCCATCAATGGATAAGGCGTTACAAGTTGTCAAGTTCCTTATAATGGGAGATAGTGTTATGGCAGAAGATAGGCTACTGGAGTTATTAGATGAACCTTGTTTGGAGACGTGCCTCAATGAAGAAGAATCAAAAGAAATACAGCTTGAGTGTGCATGCATTGAAAAGGAAAAAGGAAAAATGGTCTATGTAGTAGATGGTGAAGAAATGGAAAGTTTGGATGTTAACCACTCTGAAGGTATGAATTCATAGATAATATTGATGAGAAATCACGCACCTACCATGATCCCTTAAAAACAAATAAGGTTAACATTAGGACAAAGGTGTAACCTAAGGAAGCTATCATTAGCGACTATTGGTCGAAAAAAGAAGTTTCAAAGATCATTGATCTGTTGCATGAGTTCCAAGGTTTTTTCCCCACATAGGTACCATGAACTTAAATGTGTCCACCATTCCTTAGGGAGATGAGGATCAATTTAAAGTAAGGTGCACACCCATTTGGAAGAGGCCTTGTCAGATGAATCCAAATTTACACGTACAGGTCAAGGAGGAAATAGATAAGATGATAACATCTAGTATCATTAAGGTTGTGTAAGAATCATAATGGATAATCCCAATGGTCATTAGTATCAATAAGGATGGAAGAATAAGGATATGTGTTGACTACAAGGACTTGAATGCGATGCTCATCATCGATCCTTTCTCAACCCCTTTAGTGAAGAGATTCTGAGGGAGTAGCCGGGCATGAGGTCTACTCTTTCATGGATGGTTTCTCAAGGTATCACCAAGTCAGGATTACAAAGGAAGACCATAGAAAAATAAATTTTACCACTGAGTGGGGAATATTTTCCTATACAGTCATGCCTTTTGGATTAAAGAATGTGTCTATTGTGTTCTTGTGCATTATGGTACAAGCATTTCAGACTTCATCTATAAGTTTCTTCAAGTCTACCTAGATGACTGGATGGTGTATGGGCTGGTAAAATACCATTGTGAAAATTTGAGGCTGATGTTTGAGAGATGTTGGCAATTGAGGATATCCCTCAACATTAAGAAATGTGTCTTTTCTACTCCATTTGGAACCCTGTTGGGACATATTATATGTAAGGAAGGCCTACTAGTGGATCCCGCCAAAGTTATAGTTATTATGGGATTGGGGGAGCCTACTAGTCAAAGCGCAGTGTGTGGATTCCTTGGACATATGGGGTACTATAGGAAATTCATCAAAGGGTATGCCAAGATCACCACATCCTTTGAGGAATTACTAAAGCACAAGAGTGCATTTCATTGGGGAGAGGCGCACCATAAGGTGTTTGACACTTTAAAGGATAGACTTGTCATTGTGCCCTTACTACGTTTTCCTTCTTTGGATAAGCCTTTCAGTACTAGCATAGCCTGGTGAGGGGATTGTTGATCACCCCTTGTGTTTTGCAAGTAGGAAATTGACACCAATGAGAACAAAATTATACCACTACTAAGCGCGATGCACTATCAATTATCTACGTGCTACATAAGTTCGGTAGTACCTATTAGAAACACCTTTTAGATTTTATATGGACCGCATGGTGTTTAAATACCTAGTGAACAATCCCATTTTGTAATTACGCATATTTCGTTGGGTCCTATTATTCCAAGAGTTTGAGTTCATAGTGATTGTAAAACCAAGGAAGAGAAATTCGGGGCACGATCACTTATCAAGGATTAACTCGGGAAGGACATGCAAGCATTGAGGATACCATTTGGAACGCATAACTATTTAGGTTACGGCGCACACCCTTGGACTTGGAAGATATCATTGTATTCTTGAAAACAGGTGTGGCACCAGACGGAATGAAGGCTTTGGAGAGAAAATAGTTGGTAATACGTGACACACCCTACATGTTGATTAGTGGGGATTTATATAAGTTAGGACATGATGAGGTTTTGCATTGATGCATATTGGAACATGAGTGCATGTAAATTATGGAGGAAGCACATGGTGGGATTGTAGGAGGACACTATGCAGGAAATGCTACCACACGGAAGATTCTAATGGCAGGGATTTAGTAGGAAACCATCTACCAGATTGTATTGAGTTTTGTAAGGCATGTGACCATTTACAATGCCGCATAAGTTCGTGTAGTACCTATTGGAAACACCTTTACATTCTATACGGACCACATGGCGTTGAAATACCTAGTGAACAATCCAGGTTTTGCAAGTGCACATATGTCATTGAGTCCTATTATTCCAAGATTTTGAGTTCACGTGTTGTTTTTACAACCGGGAAGAGTAATTCAAGGCCTAATCACTTATCAAGGATTAACTCAAGGGAGGATGGGAAATGCATTGAGGATGCCATTTTGAATGCACAACTATTTAGGTTACACACGCACGCCCTTAGACTTGGAAGATATCATGGTATTCTTGTAAATAGGTGTGGCACCGGATGGGATGAAAGATTTGGAGAGAAAATAGTTGGTAATACGTGACACACCCTACATGTTGATTAGTGGGGATCTATATAAGTTAGGAAGTGATGAGGTTCTCGCATCGATGTGTATTGGAACATGAGTGCATATAAATTATGGAGGAAGCACATGGTAGGATTGTAGGAGGACATTATGCATAAATGCTACCACGCGGAAGATTATAATGGTAGAGCTTTCTTGGGGAAACCATCTACAGATTGTATTGAGTTTTGCGAGGCTTGTGACCATTTCTCGGTGCCTTGAAAACCTAGAAAGAGGGATGGAATTCCCTTATGACCAATAGCCAGTGTTGAACCATTTGAAAAATGGGAAATTGATTTTATAGTGCCAATTTGACCAGCCACGTGAAGGACTAGTTCATGGTATATCATTACTTGTACTAATTACCTAACAAGATGGGTAGAGGCGGTGCTAAAAGATTACACTTTGCAGCAACAATCCGCTCTATTTTTATGGGAGAATATCATTAGCAGTATGGATGTCCTTTAAGTTTAACAAGTGATAGAGGTACACATTTTTTGAATAAAATAGTCAGGAATATGTTAGCAGATTTTATGGTGGCCCATCACAAGACTACCCCTTATCACCCTCAAGATAATGGAACTACTGAGACATTTAACAAAATATTAAGTCACACGTTGACCAAGATCTGTGACATCAAAAACCAAGATTGGGATGACAAAGTATCAGTCATTCTATGGGCATACAGGAAAACCTATCAGAGGTTGAATAAGGCCACACAATTTTAATTGGTGTTTGGCATAAAAAAAAATTTCCATTGAATTCATGTTACCATCGTTGTGTATAGAGCATGCATGAGAATTGGATGATGAACCAGCGTTGGAAGAAAGGATTGATAAGTTGATGTAGTTAGACAAAAGGTGATCACTTGCTATATGGAGTGAGAAGACAAAAAGGAAAGATAAAAGGCATGGCATGATCGTCATATCAAAAACAAGTAGTTTGAGGTTGGGCAGATGGTATTGTTATATGATTCCAAGTTTATGCACCATCCTGGGAAGTTGAAAGTCCATTGGCTAGGACCTTACATCATCTCGTACATCCTTGATTCGGATGTTTGTCGATTCTGAAGCACTAGATGGGATGAGATTACCAGTCATTTAAATGGGAGTAGGCTGAAGCCCTACTATAAATAATCCTTCCTAGTTTTTGTAAATAAGGTAGTATTGCAAGTTCGTTTAGGATTTCCCTTTATGTTTTTTCTTTTCTTGTGTTTCCCTTTCTCGTTGCTTGTTCCTTTATTTCTGTTTTACACCTTGTGTGCTGGTAACCACATTATTTTCTAAGTTTTTGTATACACAGAGGACCGTGCATTTTTTTAGTGTGGGGTGGAGTAGTGCAAAGTAAAGTATAAGCCAGTAGTAAAATTTAATTGGGCCAAGTAGAAGGAAGTGCATAAGGTTGAGAAAGCACATGGGGAAACAATGGATAATGAATTATGGTGTCAAGAAGGTTGTAACAAAGACCACATATAAAGAATGAAGAGCGTAGGAACAACATGAGGTAGGCAAGGGAAAAAAATAGGTAAAGGATAGAAGAAGTGCCTTCGGTGTATTCTGATGCACGTGTAAGAGTCTTCGGTCATATTAGATTTTTGCACGCTAGAAGGTTGTAAAGGTTTTTCGTGTAGGATTGGGCACATGGGTAAGAGTGCTTAAGATCAGCTTTAGGTAAAAATATGAATTTAATTCTAAGTACATCGGTAGGTAGTATATCATTTATTGCTAGAGAGGAGAAAAACTATAAGTATGAAGTTGGGAACGTTATTATTTACCTTGCTTTTACGAAGTGAAAGAGATCTTGCAAACTAGGGCATCCAGAGAAATTTGTGCGAAGGAAGAAGAATCATAAATATCTAAGTGCGTGACTAGGGTTGATCTGTAACCGAAGTGGAAGGAGTACACAGTGTGGGGAGAGTTCTTTTCAGAATACATTGTCTTGTGGAAGAAGTTGTTCCTAGTTAGGGTTTGGCAGCTAGGGCATGGAAGGAGGATTCTTCATGGAGTGGAGCCTTAGAGTTAAGAAGAGTAGTAGATCAGAGCAAGAAGGAGGGATTTAGGTTGTAGCCTGATAAGAAAACATGGCACCAAAGAAATAGAAGGGCAAGGAAAATGAAAGCAAACCGCTCCGTCATTAACTCCAATAAAGAATGGTATGTGGAAATGCAATACCCAAATGGAGTATTACTGGGGAAATATTGGTTTTCACACTTGAGAAAAATGACCATGAGTGATTATAACCATTGCATGAGAACAACTGATAAATAAATGGATTTGGAACTAGTTCATCCAACTAACAAGAGGACATCAAACGGAATACCAATATATAGCGATGAAGTAAAGGTAAAGTTGGAGAAGGCAGGGTTGTTACAACTATATGAGTTTCCTTATTTTGGAAATCTGAGTGGCTATATCAGTGGTTGATGTCACACATACATGAAGACCACTTCTATTTTGCAGGCTGCAAGATGCACATAACCCCTCAGCTTATATCAAAGTTCATTGGCCTGAATTGCGAAGGAGACTCCATAAACGATGACTTGGATGATAAGGAGGCCATCAAGGAAACTGTGGAGGCTTATGACTACAAAAAGGGTTCACGGTACTTTGACATTGTAGAAATCCCCAACCATGTTATGAGGATGGCCACGCGCTTAGTCACCAAGCTTAATGATCAAGAAATATGGACGTAAGTAAATAAGGAATGGTTGAATGTATGTCGAAAGATCTCATTAAGGACCATCTATAATTTTTATCCTTTATTGTGGATGAGATCATAAGTAGCACATAGGAAGGAGAAAAGATACTATTCAGAAACATTCTCCTCACCATTGTCTTCTCATAGCTTGGAGTGCCCGATGGACCGTATAAGTTCATTAGGAGTATCCAGAAGACAATCCCTCACCCGCAAAAATATTCAAGAAGTATACTTGTGATACCATGATGGTCACTCACAAGGCACTCCTAGAAAAGTGGTACAATTAGATGCACGATGCATTCGAGGTAGAATGGAGGATCCCTGAGTAATTTCTCATGCTCGTGGATGGAGAGGTAGAGTTTGCAATATATCAACATTTTTGCATTTGCAAGTTTACATTGACAGATGGGACTAAGATTCCATGGTGCAAGTTACCTTTCTCCTTCACCATGCAATACTTCCAAGAAGGGGTCAACCAGGTTCAAGGAGGCCAAAACACTAAGGTTTGACCTTAGTGAGGTAAACCAAGACCACAGTGAGCTACGTCGAAATCTCATATACCCTAAGAAGCATTCATACATGGAAAATTATGTCTCCCACGAAGTACAGATGATGAATCGATAATGTTGCCAATCGTTAGAAGGGCTGCAACAAGGGTATATCTACACATAAGGCCAAAGTTTGAGAAATGTTCCTATCTGGAGAGTGATGTCTCCATTCCAAAAGACCCCACAAGGAGGAAAAAAGGTCATGCCAAAGAAGAGGGAAAGAGAAGAGGTGCAAGAGAAGAAGGCACCAAGTGTGCAAATAGCACAATATGTGGACGTGCCCGAAGTAAGCGCTAAGCCTAGCACTTACACATCCATGAAGAAGTACCCAATAAAATAGAAAACCCCGAATAAGAGGCTCCATAGCATGAAGGGCCCCTCACACATGAAGAATCACCAAGGAAGACATCTCCTATTAAGGAGAAAGAGAAGGAAGAATCTCCTATACTGGAATCACCAGTTAGGAAGAAGCATAAGGTGACAAAAAGGTAGACTCACAGGAAATAGAGAGCCTAGAGGCCTACATTGGTAATACGGATGATGAAGAGCCCGAGGGAGCTCAAGACCATCCATTATATAATGTACATGACTTTGAGGAGGAAGATGAAGAGAATAATGATGAGGAGGAAGTAGAAGATCAAGGAAAGGGGGTGAGTGAAGAGGTAAGCACCAAAATCTGAGAACCCCAAGCCTCACCAACGAATGAGTGGAAGAAGCCGCGGAAAGATAAGTAGTGGGAATCATTAAGGACTTGGTGGAGCATGAGTTGGAGTAGAGCGTAGATGAAATTTTGAAGGAAATGGAAGAAGAGAGCGTTGGGAAAGAATATGGCAGCATGGGTGGGAATCCCAATTTGGTAGTAAGCTTCCCAAAATCTGCGCGAACATGTGGGAGGGGCATAGTAGTAGCACAAGGGCAAGGGATGGGATACATTAATGATCCAAGAAATGTGTTATGTGCATGCTTCCAAAGCACTGTATACCAATGAATAACTCCTGATATGAATTTATTTGATGAAGAAAGTGCATATCCACGAACTATAAATATGATATCTTGGGCATTTGAGTCCCACATGGATGAACCCGAGTTTGAAGTAAGTCAAGGAGAGCCGATGAAGGTATCGTAGAGATGAAAGGATTAAATCACTTGGTGAATTCTCAACAATTATCAGATGAGCAAGTCTGTAATGCACTCAACAAAGTTTCAATTAAGATTGAGGTTAGACTATTCGGAAGAAATGATAGAGTGAGATTCATGGAAGAAGAATCGAAGAAGAAAAATGAGGATATCCTTGAGAAGAGGAAAGACTTGAAGTAAGAAGAACTAATCAGCACACAGTTAAGTTGTGAACTGAAGGAAGAAAAGGAAAGGGTGCACAGACTACACAAGAAAATTGAAATGATTACAGATGTTATTGTTTTAAAGCATCCTAACCTAGCGCCACCTGAGAAAAATATGAATCAACCTTGCAGTTCCTAGAGGACTTAACTCACATTCTCACGATGGAAAGAAGACCACTTGCTTTAGAATCTGTAGAAGAGGTGCTTGTGTGCCAAGAAAAGGAAGATAAGCTAAAGGTTTTTGAGATCGTTGCCTAATATACCAAACTCCTTACGAGAGGTAGGCCACCGTGAAAGTTACTGAAGCCGCATATGAAAATTGCGATGATAGGAAAGAGTGGAATGCATCTTGGTCGCTACACATGAAATGGAACTCAAGGAGTTTCAAGAAAAGAATAAGGGGAATAGAGAATAAAGGGATAAAATCCTAGCTGAGGTAGAAAAGAAGTCAGAAGCTATCGAGACCTTATGAGGCTCGATCAAAATCCAGCTAAAGGAATTATACCCCCAGATCACCCACAGGATGGACGCACTTGATGACTTGGGAAAAAAATTGGAGAGTATTGTTGAGACAATGAGTGCTAAAGGGGAGGAACTAATTTTTGAGGAGGTGAGCACCCTAGTCAAAGACCTCTGTTAGCAAGTGCAGAGCAAGGTTGACGCCTAGGAAAAGCTAGAGGTAGAAATAGGGAAGGATTTCCCTCTCCTCCTTTAAAAATAAGCATTGTTCTCTTTCATTTTCCCCATTCTTTCATTCTTTCTCCCAATTCTTCATTCCTTCATTTTTTTCCCACTATTCAGATCCCACCATTCTTTATTCATTGAAGAGAAATGTTTTCAAGGATGGAGAATAGGTGTAGTGTGGGGTGATGTTGGGCCTCAAAATATTGGCTAAGTACAAGAAGGCGCGTGGGTGTGCGGGGCCTATATGAAGAAGGGGTGCGCAAGGTGAAGGTGCACAGACAAGGTTTTGGAAGGGTTTGGTAGAACCCAAGGTGTACACACAAGGAAAAACAAGGGTTTTGGGACTTAGCCATATTTGGTGTCCCAGAAGCACACAAGAAAAGTGTGACCCGTCTAGCATGCGAAGTGGATAAGGTGTCATCTTGATAGCTATATGGTCAAAAAAGGAGTATTTCATACATGCAATGGAAGGATCCGAAAGACATCATTGCAAAGAGGAGAGCTCATATCATAGGAAGCATGCTCCATTGGAGGACCACATGGACACTTGGTAACTAATCTGTTATTTCAGGAAGGCATGGCAGTGGAGACTAAAGCTATATATAGATATGCTTGGGTAGAAGAAGAGAGACACCAAGAGCGGCATCATATAACGTTGGATAGGTGAAGATATGTAGGAATAATGAAGGATCCTTTGGGTTAGGATTAGGAGAACCATAGGAGCAATGGCATATTTTGAGGGATGGTTTGTAACTTGCTTTTGTAAATGTGCATAGTTCGGCTCTAATGTATGACTCGATCTACATTGTTATATTGGCTTGTTATGGCCTTAATGAATGTAATATGGTTATTGAACTTATTAATATGAATATAAGGTTCTGTTCTAAAGTATATATCTTGTTAATGGGTAAAAACCCTAGTGCATTTCCTTTATGTCATGAACCAGACCTGAATTTTGTTTGATACTTCTCTCTTGTTATTTGAGTGGATGCATTGGTATAATAACTAATCCTAAGTTCTCAGAATAAATGCATGGTTCTTTTATTTCATGTATCTAAAGCTTTCATAAATGATGTATTCTCATGCAACTCAAACAAAGGAGGGGCTCGACACCTTTGCGTGCCTCGGGTGAGTGCTCAATGCCCACTTTGGGTGATATGTTAGCATGCATGGGATTAGACTGTTATTCTAGGGGTATAAAATGAATACGGTTGAATTCAAACCAGTTCTTTTTTGAGAAAAGAACATTTTTGTTTAGAAGATGAAATTATAGTAAAATATCTCCAAAATATTTGGAGTAGAGAGGATATTGTTTTCAGCCCTATACACACATTGTGTATTACAATAGGCCCAAAGGGAAACCCTCCGAAAAAATTATGGTGGGAAGGAAATCCAATAAAGAAAATTGTTTCAAAGATAGGTGGTTGATGAACAATTTGTACACAAACATATCACAAATATTATCTCAGGGTTTGAGTTTTGTAGAGGGCATCAAAAAATTACAGAAACCAAAAATTATATAACTATTAATTATTTCAAAATATTTTTACAATGATATTCATTCATACAATCATATGGTCACTCTTTATTTTATATATTGAGATTACAAATTTAAAAGTTAGCAGTATTTATATCTTCACTGTGATTGAGTTGATATTATAGTTTTATACTTTTGTGAATTACCAAAATAAAATATTATTAAAATACTATGTTGACTTGCGTTTAATCACTTTTGAAGCTTACATTAATTATGATTTGTTTTTATATATAATTGGGAGGCCTCGGAAATTACTAGTTTTGGGAGGGTTTAAGAAGGGTTTGGTAGAACCCAAGGCACACGCGCAAAGCAAAACATGGGTTTTGGGACTTAGCCATATTTTTCATCCCAAGAAACACATGAGAAAATCGTGACCCGTCTAGCATGCGGAGTGGATAAGGTGTCACTGACAATTGTATGGTCAAGAAAGGAATATTTTATGCATGTGATGGAAGGATCAATAAAGACATCCTTGCAAATAATGGAGAGCTCATATCAAAGGGAAGCATGCTCCATTGAGGACCACATGGACACTTGGCAACCTATCTATTATATCGGGAAGGCATGGTAGTGGAGACTAAAGCTATATATAGAGATGCTTGGGTAGAAGAAGAGAGACACTAAGAGCGGCATCATACTGGTATTTGTTTTGAGCTTACATTGGTGACATCCCCAAATGAACCTAAAGTGGGTATCTCACAGCCAACTAAATTTTTTTATGAACATGTACTTCACCATTGATGAATCCATAAATGAAGACCATAAGGCAAGTGTCAAAATATTTTGATACAAGTATTTATCAAGTCAACACTAAATTCTTGTTCAAAGTATTCAGTATTCTCGGATCTAAAATATGGAACCATATTACAAGGTATTTTGTCACCAATACCGAAATTCCAAACAACAAACCTTCAACTCCCAAAACTAGTAATTTCTGAGGCTTCCCAATTAGATCTATAAAAACAACTCAAAATTAATGTAAGCTTCCAAAAGTGATTAAACACAAGTCAACATAGTATTTTGATAATATTTTATTTTGGTAATTCACAAAAACAAATTATAAAACTATAATATCAACTCAATCATAGTGAAGATATAAATATTGCCAAATTTTAAATTTGTAATCTCAACATATAAAATAAAGAGTGACCATATGACTGTATGAATGAATATCATTGTAAAAAACATTTTGAAATAATTAATAGTTATATAATTTTTGTTACTATAATTTTTTGATGCCCTCGGCAAAACTCAAAGCCCTTAAAAGTTAGAGATAATACTTGTGATATGTTTGTGTACAAATTGTTCATCAACCACCTATCTTTGAAACAATTTTCTTCATTGGATTTCCTCCCCACCATAAATTTTCCGGAGGGTTTCCCTTTGGGCCTATTGTAATACACAATGTGTGTGTAGGGCCGAAAATAATATCCTCTCTACTCCAAATATTTTGGAGATATTTTACTATAATTTCGTCTTCTAAACAACAATGTTCTTTACCCAAAAAAAGAACTGGTTTGAATTCAAATGTAGTCATTTTTATACCCTTAGAAAAATATTCTAATCCCATGCGCACTTCGGCCTATCACCTAATGGGCGTTGGGCGTTCATCCAAGGCATGCGTGAGCACCGAGCCCCTCCTTTGTTTGAGTTGTGTGAGAATACATCATTTATGACAGATTTAGATGCATGAAAGAAAAGAACCATGCATTCATTCTGAGAACTTAGGATGAGTTATTATACCAATGCATCCATTCAAATAACAAGAGAGAAGTATTAAATAGAATGCAGATCTAGTTCATGACATAAAGGAAATACACTAGGGTTTGTACCCATGAACAACATATATACTTTAGAACAAAACCTTATATTCATATTAACAAGTTATATAACCAAATTAAATTCATTAAGGCTATAACATGTCAATATAAAAATGCATATTAGAGTCATACATTAGAGCGGAACTATGCACATTTACAAAGCTGGTTATAGAGTGGCATCATATAGCATTGGATTGCTAAAGTTTATTAGAGACATTTATGGTAATTTCTATGGTGAAAAAATAAACTTTTTATCGATGATGCAAGATTCTTGTCGCACGAGGTCAAAGAAGAAATTATTCTCAAAACCCCAACATATTGGATATTTGATGGAAAATATACAACTAGTTCAAAAATTTATACTAAATCATGTACATAGTCGAAACATACATGAGAACACAAGAACATGTGTAGATCATTGAAAATGTTCAAACGCACCATTAGCATTTGAATTATATACTTTTCTTCCAAATCCAATAAAATAACTACTTTAAGGTTCTTAAAGATTCACAGTGCTCGATAATTTTTTTGATTCTTTTTTCTAATGAAAAACATTTAATCTATGGGTGAAGAGACAATCGTGGATCATGGACCAATAAAAGAACGAGTTTTCCCAAATATACATAGTTTAAACTTAAACACATTTCAAAACTAGTGAGAACCTTATTCCAAATAAAAATTAAGCCTCGTAGGTCTAAAGACGTAAAAAACATAAACATATAATGTTTATTGTTTGGAAGATTGATGTTGGCTTCCCTGAAATCAAAAACATTTTTTTTTCCATTCATGCATGGTTTAATCTTAAAGACATTTTGAAAATGATAAGAACCTTATTCCAAAGCCAAAAATAATCCTAATGTCATTAGACCATATAAAACAGAAACATGTTATGTTTATTGATTTGCATATCCATGTTGGCTTCCCTAAAATAATAAAATGATTTTTTACCAAATCTTCATATGTTAATCTTAATGACATTTTAAGAATGATAAAATATTATTCCAAAGAAGAAATAAAGCCTAGTGGCCGCTAACACATATAGAATAGAAACATTTTCTGTTTAATGTTTTACAAATCGTTATTTTAAATATTTTTGTTTATTGTTGTGTGGACATCACCAAGAATGTAAAATTTTAATGACATGATGCCCTCATTCCTATGATACATAATTTGGCTTGGATGTTGGAAGCTTCGAGATTATATTCACACAGAATATTGCATCGTGACCAAACATACCATTTGTCAAGGAACCAAGAATCAAAACATATTTCTCAAAAATATTAGCACCATTTAGAGAAAGTGTAATGCATATTACAATTGTAAAAATATACCTATTGAAGGATGAATTGTGGCCTATAATGCATATTACAATTGTACTTGATAGATGAATTGTGGCATATTTTACAACTAACTATTGAAGGATGTGGAAGACAATGTGGAGATGTACGCGATGTCATTAAATCAATAACCCAATTACAATTATGTAATTTTTCCCTAGATTTAATTGATAACACCTTTCTATATAATGTGTGTGACGATATCTTTAGTAATGTTATTTTGTATAATGTGTGTTTATCAATCAACGGAATCCTTTATTCATAATCTAGCCAATGCATGGGAAAATATTGATGATGCCATCCATTTTTATTGCATCACTATGCCTCACACAAGTCATGGGGACTACTTAATTGGGTTGTGCTTTTACCTACCCTCACTCATTTTCTCATGTTTCTCTCTTTGTTTTTTTCCCCTTCCCTCTCATGGCATCTACCTATGTTCCTTTCATCCTCTTGCATGGAAAGAAGATGGAAATGGATTTCCTCTCTCATGTGTCTTCCACTCATCTTCACAATGTCTTCCATAGGCTCCACACCTATTCTGAAAGTGATTGAGAAATTCCTGGGTGTGGATTATCTCTAGAACCAAGAGAGAGCTGTGTCAACTCTGAGATTGTAGGTGTCTTTGTGTTCAATTTCCTAGTGTTGTGTGTAGATAAGGAAGTGGTCATGGTGGTTGCATCCCATTTCATTTACCCACGTCATCATGTGGGTTTGGTTGAAGCTCTGGAAGAAGTATGCCTTCTTATTCTCTTTTCCAATTTGTATCCTTTTCTGTCTCCTTTTCTGGGTTGACAACAAGATTTGTGATGCCCTAGAATTGAAAATTTGGGCCCTCCATCAATTTTTTGAGTCTTTTCAAAGCATCTTTCAATCCATGGGGTTTCTCTCTAGCGTGCCATCCCTAGACCTGGTTTTTCTCATAAAACCTACCCCACCCCTTCTTGATCATGTGGTGTACTTGAAGACTATTGTTGGCTCATCCTTTTCCTTTCTCAGAAGATTGCAATGCTTGGCTCGGTGGACCAATTAGAGGTGGAACCATAGGTTTCTCTATCATTCCCCTCTATTTTTTTGTTCACCACTTTATGTTTTTTGCAGGCCTGTTATTCATGTTACATTTTGGCCTCATTATTTACAATCTTTCCTACTAGTTTTTGGTTTTTCTATGTATCCCTTCATCGATCAAATATTTCAATACTTGTAGGGTGGGGACCCATCAACCTTTGGTTCATAGCTCTCAATCAAAAGCATTTAACTATCTAAAAAATAAAATTATGTAATTTGTCCCTAAATTTATTTGAGAACAAGTTTCTATATAATGTGTGACTATCTTAATAATGTTAATATGTATAATATGTGTGACTATATTTAGTAATTTTATAATACAATAAAGGATTTAAATGATAATAGATATGTTAATATATATAAAAAAGTGTACATAACATTTTTATTTCTAGTGAATTCTTATTTGATTAATGTTAATTTACCTAGATAAGCTACACTGACATTACCTAGCGAGCATTAAGTTTTAACTCTCTTAATTTTATTTTTAAAGTCATATTATCCTCTCGACTTCAAACTGTCCACTTTGCACAAAATTGTTCACATCGGTTTAAGGAATATAAGGAATTGAAAATTTCTCAGCCACTTCAACAATCAAGTGTGTTAATAGATATCGTGAAAATAATTTTAATTTTCTATGATTTATTTTGTGAATTTGGGATTCCAACATGATGAATAGTTTTACAATGAAATTAAATAATTCTTAAAATGATTTACCAAAATTCTACCTTTAGAAAAGGAGTTTTAATTTATTTCATATCTATATTTAATTACAAAAATATATCCTCCTGATAAGGGGAGTAAGGATAATTTTAATTGTCATTTAAAGTGTCGGTGTGGGAGGAAAATTTCTATAGTGATTTCATGTCCCTTCTTTTGAGGCACACAAGGATGGTGGAAGGTGATGTGGGGGTTAATGATGAATGTCATCATGCATTTATAACTATTAAGGGATGTTAATGTTTTTGTAATCTGGGTTTATTCCTCTCTTAGAATATGGGTTTATAACTATTAAGGGGATGTTAATGCACATTTATTCCTCTCTTGGAATCTGGGTTTTAGCTCATGCCCTTACAAGTGCACTCTCGAGCACATGCATGAGTGGTGCAAGTTTGGTGTCTCTACCAACTAGGAACCCTACTAGAGTGACCCCACCCACCAGGATCCAAGGCCAATGATTCCAAGTCTAGCGGAGATGTGTTGTCCACCCTCTCTCACTCCAAGGGTAGTGTGGTGCTCATAGTTTGTGGTATCTATATAGTAAGAAGGGTGATCACTACACATAAAAATTCCCTTACAAGGATCTCACCCCACCAGTGCCCCACAAAACCTTAACAATGGATAAGGTCATCTCTTGGGCCTCACCTCGGTGGAAGCATCATTGCTTAGTGGGAGGGCTATCGCTTCCTCCACTATTGGGGGCCTCCCAGTCTCACGGGTGGCGTGGACCTGCTTTCGGTTGCATGCATGCACAAAAATGATGAATATTCTATTTGAGTTACCATTCTATCCAAGGACCATGAGGGATGTCAATTTGCATGATGATTTTCAAGTTGTTTGTACACATCATGCATGTCTACATGCCCATGGATCAAAGATGGATTAGTAATGGATTTGGTTTTGTTAATTTTGTTAACAGGGAAGGATGCTCAGAGAGCTATCAATAAGCTCAATGCCTATGGTTATGATAATATTACTCTCAAATCGAATGGTCCACTCCAAGGATTTTTTTTTAAAATGAAGCAAGGAAGACTTAAAAGCAGGCATCTTTCCTTCTTTCTATGGAGTCTTTTACTTATTTCCACTTTAGGTTTTGTAGGGTTTTTAGTGTTGATAGGATCAATTGTGTTTCACTTGAATGCAATGATTCTCCTTTTATGTTGACTTTCCTCATTTAGTATAATGATTTATTTGTTTTCACTAAAGAAAACCTATCAAATCTTAATTTTTAAAATCATCATGACATTTTTCTCATGGTATATTTTAGAAAATTGAAAGTTAAAATTTTAATTTTACCTTTTACTGTTGAGAAATCATTTGTGTACTTACAAAAATCTATGTTTGTTTACTCTCAGGTATTATTTTATATCTTGAGAAAATTTTCTTAACATAGTACTTGAAAATAAAGAGTTTATCTCACATTTAGTTCAATATTACTTCAATGTAGACCAAACTCACTTTGGCTCTAACATGCTTCTTATCAAATCATGTGAAAGCAAAAAGTACTCTTGTAAAGTCAATTATTATTTGATTTTCTCTCTATGGTGAGTAGTGTAGGTTTTAGATATATGATTTTGAAGGACTATGACATGTGAAGGATATTTACCTATTCTATGAGTTATAATATGGTTCCCCAATAATAATGATGCCATAATAAAAGGACTAGATTTTAAAATTAAGTTGTACCAAAATATGCAATAGATACATAGATGCACTATAAAGGACTTGAGTTGGTTTCTTTATTTTTCTAAGAAACATGTTCTCATAAGAGTGTCTTGCTAACATGCATGCAGAGATCGAATGCCCCTATAATGTCATACATCATCACTCACAAACAAGATTATCCATCATTGATTACATTCAACAGGTATCCACTTTAATGAAACATGTTTGTTTAATTTTATTTGTAGGGTGATTTGAGTGTCTAAAACCCTTAAAATTTACTCTGAGATGCATGAGGATTTCCTAAATTTTTTTTTTCATTTCGAGTTAGGGATGACAATGATGGCATCTGATAGAGTGAGATGTGGGGAGATTGAATAGGAGGATAATGAAGATCTAGAATTTCTTCTTCCACCACTGAATATCATCGGGCTGGATGAAGAAGATCATCAAATACAAGTTCAATGAGAAGGGCCAGATGGTGGTTCACACACTACCATGTGCATCAAAAGATGAATTACATTTAATTATATTCTCATAGTCTGGATCATCATCCCTCTCTAGTTTTCTTATAATATCTTTAATAATTCTCTAGTTACATTGAGGTTCAATCACATCATAGTAAATGAACCTAGAAGTGTCTCACATCTCTTGAAATTCATTAGCCTAGTGCGGCCACTAGCCCATATAAAAAAAAACATGGTCATTTATTGTTTTATGAAAAATGTCAGGCTTTCATGAAATCATTAAAATATTTTCCCAAGATCTGCATGGTTTAATGTTAATGACATTTTAAAACTGATAAAGACCTTATTCCAAAGAAAAATTAAATCCTAGTGGTCACTAGCCGGTATAAAACAAAAACATGTTATATTTATGGTTTTGTAGATCAGTGTTGGATTCCTTAAATCATTAAACAATTTTCCAAAAACTATGTAGTTTAATCTTAAATAAATTTTAAAACTAATAAGAACCTTTATTCCAAAGGAAAAATTAAAGCCTTGTGGCTTTAGCCCATACAAGTGCACTCTCGAGTGCACCATGAGTGATGCAAGTTTGGCATCACTCACTACCAACTAGGAACCCTACTAGAGTGACCCCACCCATCGGATCCAAGGCCGATGACTCCAAGTCCAAAGAGATGCTCTATCTACCTCTCTCACTCCAAGGGTAGTGTGGTGCTCATAGTTTTTCATATCTACAGTAAGAAGGGTGATCACTACACATCAAAATTCCTTACAAGGATCTCACCCCCCCATGCCACATAAACACCTTAACAAGGGATAAGGCCATTCAAGGGCCTCACCTCCAATGGAAGCATCATTGGCGGGGTTTCCTACCTCCACTGTTGGGCACCTCCTAGTCTCAGGGGGCGTGGACCACTCTGAAATAACATGCACCACAAAAATGATGAAAATTTTGTTCAAGTTACCATTATTCTCGAGGACCATGAGGGATGTCAATCTTTCATGAGATTTTCAAGTTGATTGGATACATCACACGTGTCTACATGGCCATGGATCAGAAGATGGATTAGAAGGGGATTTGGTTTTGTTAATTTTTCAATAGGAGGATGCTCAGAGAGCTATCAATAAGCTCAATGCCTATGGTTATGATAATCTTATTCTCAGAGTCGAATGGGCCACTCCAAGGAAAATTTTTTTAAAATTGAAGCAAGGAAACTTAAAATCAAGCATCTTTCCTTCTTTCTATGGAGTCTTTTACTTATTTCTTTTAGGTTTTGTAGGGTTTTAAGTGTTGATAGGATTAATTGTGTTTCACTTGAATGTAATGATTCTCCTTTTATTTTGACTTTCCTCATTTAGTATAATGATTTATTTGTTTTTTTCACTAGAAAACCTATCAAATCTTAATTTTTAATTTCATTTTGACATTTTTTCTCATGGTGACATTTGTTTATTTTTATTTATAGGGTGATTTGAGTGTCTGCAAACCCTTAAGCTTTACTCCAGATGCATGTGAGGATTTCCCAAATTTTCCCATTTCTTGAGTTAGGGATGATAGTGATGGCATCCAATAGAGTGAGATGTGGGGAGCTTGAATAGAGGATAATGAAGATCTAGAATTTCTTCTTCCACCACCAAATATCATCGAGCTGGATGAAGAAGATCATCGAATACAAGTTCAATGAAGTAGGACCAGAAGGTGGTTCACACCACTACCATGTGCATCCACAAAGTGGCCAAAGCATGCACTTAACAAGTGCACTCTCTCAGCATCAGTGAGTGGCACAAAGTTCAACATCACTTCCAACTAGGAACCCTACTAGAATGACCCCCCACCATGGGATCCAAGGCTGATGAGTCCAAGTCCGGTGGAGATGTGATTATCCACCCTCTCTCACTCCAAGGGTAAGTGTGGTGCTCATAGTTTTTCATATCTATAGTAATAAAGGGTGATCACTTCACATCAAAAAATTCCCTTACAAGGATCTCACCCCTACCGGTGCCATAGACACCTTAACAATGGATAAGATAAGAGGGCCACTCAAGGGAAGCCTCACCTCTGGTGGAAGCATCACTTCCTCCTCTACTGTTGGGGGCCTCCCAGTTTATCTTAAAAAATGGGTTAGCATGGACCACTCCAATGACATCACATGCACCACAAAAATGATGAAAATTTATTCGAGTTACTAGTCTGTCTGAGGACCATGAGGGATGTCAATCTACATGATATTTTCAAGTCATTTATACACATCATGCATGTCTACATGCCCATGGATCAGAAGATGGATTAATAGGGATTTGGTTTTGTTAATTTCATCAACAGGGAGGATGCTCGAGAGAGCTATCAATAAGCTCAATGCCTATGGTTATGATAATCTTATTCTCATAGTTGAATGGGCCACTCTAAGGAAGACATTTTTAAAAAAAAATTAAGCAAGGAAAACTTAAAAGAAAATCTTTCCTTCTTTCTATGGAGTCTTTTACTTATTTTTGCTTTAGGTTTTGTAGGGTTTTTAGTGTTGATAGGATCATTTGTGTTTCACTTGAATGTAATGATTCTCCTTTTATTTTGACTTTCCTCATTTAGTATAATGATTTATTTGTTTTCACTAAAGAAAACCTATCAAATCTTAATTTTTAAAATTCATTTTGACATTTTTCTCATGGTGACATTTGTTTATTTTTATTTGTAGGGTGATTTGAGTGTCTACAAACCCTTAAGCTTTACTCGATGTGAGGATTTCTCAACTTTTCTTCTTGTTTCTTGAGTTAGGGACAATAATGATGGTGTCCGACAGAGTGAGATGTGGGGAGATTGAATAAGAGGATAATGAAGATCTAGAATTTATTTTTCCACCCCCAAATATCATCGAGTATGAATGAAGAATATCATCAAATACAAGTTCAATGAGTAGGGCCAGAAGGTGGTTCACACCACTACCATCTGCATCCACAAAGTGGCCAAAGCATGCCTTAACAAGTGTGCACTCTCGAGTGCCATGAGTGGTGTAAGTTCAGCATCATTACTTCCAACTAGGAACCCTACTGGAGTGACCCCACCCACCGGGATCCAAGGCCAATGATTCCAAGTCTAGAGAGATGCATTTTCCGTCCTCTCTCACTCCAAGGGTAGTGTGGTGCTCATAGTTTTCATATCTTGTAGTAAGAAGGGTGATCACTACACATCAAAATTCCCTTACAAGGATCTCACCCCCCCCATGCCACAAACACCTTAACAAGGGATAAGGCCTGTTGAGGGCCTCACCTCTCGAGTGGAAAAGCATCACTGGAGGGGTTACTACCTCCTCGCTTTGCTAGGGGCCTCCCAATCTCAGGGGTGGCATGGACCACTTGAAAAAACATGCACAAAAAAATGAAAATTTTTCGAGTTACTAGTCTATCTTGAGGACCATGAGGGATGTCAATCTGCATGATATTTTCAAGTCATTTGGACACATCACGCATGTCTACGTGGCCATGGATCAAAGATGATTATTAGAAGGGGATTTGGTTTTGTTAATTTCATCAATAGGGAGGATGCTCAGAGAGCTATCAATAAGCTCAATTCCTATGGTTATGATAATCTTATTCTCAAATTCGAATGGGCCACTCCAAGGAAAATTTTTTTAAAAAAAAATGAAGCAAGGAAGACTTAAAATCAAGCATCTTTCCTTCTTTCTATGGAGTCTTTTACTTATTTCCACTTTAGGTTTTGTAGGGTTTTTAGTGTTGATAGGATCAATTTGTTTCACTTGAATGTAAAATGATTCTCCTTTTATTTTGACTTTCCTTGTTTAGTATAATGATTTATTTGTTTTCACTAAAGAAAACCTATCAAGATTATCCATCATTGATTAAGCTCAATAGGTGTCCACTTTAATGAACATGTTTGTTTAATTTTTTTTTAGGGTGATTTTGTGTTCTCAAAACCCTTAAAATTTACTCTAGATGTGTGAGGATTTCCCAAATTTTCCTATTTCTTGAGTTAGGGATGACAATGATGGCATCCGATAGTGAGATGTGGGAGCTTGAATAGGAGGATAATGAAGATCTAGAATTTTTTTCTACCACCCAAATATCATCAGGTTGAACAAAGAAGATCATCAAATACAAGTTCAATGAGTAGGGCCAGATGGTGGTTTACACCACTACCATGCACATCAAAAGATGGATTACATTTAATTATATTCTCATAGTTTGGATCAATGCCCTCTACTAGTTTCTTTAGAATATCTTTAGTAATTCTCTAGTTACACTGAGGTTCAATCACATCATAGTAAATGAACCTAGAAGTGTCTCACATCTCTTGAAATTCATTAGCCTAGCATGGCTGTTAGCCCATATAAAAAGGAAACATGGTCCAATTTATTATTTTGCGAAAAAATGTCGGCTTTCCATGAAATCATTAAAATATTTTCCCAAGATCTACATGGTTTAATGTTAATGACATTTTAAAAATTGATAAGAACCTTATTCCAAAGAAAATTAAATCCTAATGGCTTATCCCCGTATAAAATAGAAACATGTTATATTTATGGTTTTGCATATCAATGTTGGATTCCTTAAAATCATTAAATGATTTTCCAACAACTGCATAGTTTAATCTTAAATAAATTTTAAAACTGATAAGAACCTTTATTCCAAAGGAATAATTAAATTCATGCGACCATTTCCCATACATGAATAGAGACATGTTTTGTTTATTATTTTGCAGATCAATGTTGGATTCCAATATTTTTTTAGATTCTAGTATATGGGACTTTGGAGTGTAGTAAATTCCAATATATGTGATTTTGGATTCCAATATATGTGATTTTGGATTCCAATATATGTGATTCTTGGGATTCCAATATATGCGATATTGGAATCCAATATGTGTGATTTTGGAGTCCAGATAATTCCAATATTTAACATTTTGGAATCCAAAACTAGTAATTTTGGATTCCAATATTGGCGGTATTTTTTGTTGCTCAGACTAGAATAAGTCCAGATTTAGTGAAATAAGTCCTTATCTGTAGATGAATAGACCACCTTTACAACACTTCTAAAATAATTTTTAGATGTATTCACATGGTCCTATGTGGATATGCCTAGTCTAGATCCTTCCCTAGTGGTGCACAATCTTGTAGTACGTAAATATAATCTGGTCAAATAAAATATCGAAAAAATCATCCAAACGTTATGTTTCTTGTCAAATAATAATTACAAAAACTGTTTAACGACATATTCATCTAATCCATTGATTATTATGATCAAATCTCCAACATTTTCCCAATAGGTAAGAAAATTGGGGGCATTTGTATTTGTATGTCGCCTTCCACAACATCAATAAAGCTTTCCCGAAGGATGATTTCCCTTTACCAAACATTGACATGATCGTCGACTCTATAGCAAGGAATGAGATGTTGTCCCTCATAGATGGTTTCTCTAGCTATAATCAGATTAAATTTACATAATAAGATCAGCATAAAACAACTTTCCCTATGCCTTGGGGCACATTTTTCTATCAAGTCATGCCCTTTGGGATCAAAAATGTTGGAGCCACCTACCAACGTGTTATGATTGTTATCTTTCATGATATGATCCATGAAATCTTGAAATACTAAGTCAAAGACATCTTATGGAAATTTAAAACCCACGAGGAGCATCCTATGGTTCTTCTTTGTATCTTTGAACGAATCCGGAAATACAAGGTTCGCCTCAATCCCAAGAAATTTTTTTGGAATCACATCTAGAAAGCTCCTTGGCTTTGTTATCTCTAGATGCGAGAATCAAAATTGAGATAATAAAGTTAAAGCTATGATTGAAATGTCATTGCCTAGAAATCTCAAGAAACTACGAAGCCTACATGGAAAAATACAAGATATCAAAAGATTTATGCACATATTTCTAATAAATGTCAACCATTTCATCACTCGCTCAAGAAAGGAATAGAATTCCATTGGAAAGAGGAATGTCATGCCTCCTTCGAAAAACTCAAGGCATATCTACTGCACCTTCTTGTGTTAGTACCTCCCGGTCAGGGAATTCCTCTACTCATATACATTTCTTTACTCAACACACCTTGGGAGCTCTCGTAGCACAACATGATATCCATGAAAAGAATAAGTCATTTATTATTTAAGCTGAACACTAATAGCTTATGAGCTTAATTATACTCCTATGGAAAAAGTGTGTCTTTCCATAGTCTTTTCCTCTTAAAATGTGTGTCATTACATGCTCAAAAATACCGTCAAGCTCATATCTAAGGTAGATCAAGTCAAATATCTAATTTTTAAATCATCTTTAATAGGATGAATGTCTAAATGGATAATGCTCTTGATAAAATTAAAAATCAAATATGTTAATTAGAAATCTATCAAAGGAAAATCACTAAGCACTATTTATCATAAGCTCTAATTCCTGATTCTACACCACTCACCACTTGGTTTCCAGATGAATCCATATGTACCTTTACAGAGCCGGATACATGGACATTATACTTTGATGGCTCTTTCACACATCATGGTTCAAGAGTAGGTATTCTATTTATTACTCCTTAAGGTGACCTAATTCCTAAATATTTTCAGCTTGCTTTTCCTTATACAAACAACATAGATGAATATGAAGCACTCATTTCTGGTTTTAAAATGGCCATTCAATGGAATATCAAACATATCAACGTCTTTGGTGACTCACAGTTAATAATTCAATGATGAATATGCTACCAAGGATGACAAATTATTTCCTTACAAAAAAATGGTTGACAATTTTAAGGACTACTTCTAGCAAATTTAGTTCAAGCAGGTCCCTCATACAAGAAAAAAAAATCCACATATGCAATCACTACTATTTCCTCCCTCTTGGATATGCCCTCAAATGCATCTATTTCATAATTATTGGTTGAGCAATTAATGGTTCCATCTAATGGCATTCATGAGTCGACATTATATGTGAGATTTTTGGTCCCAACTCTCCTCGGTACCAATGTATCTATAGCTACCTCTATGACCACACTCTTCGCCTAATCTACCTTGTAGCCATCGCAAATCCTTCATTCAAAGTGCTTCTCATTTCACTATCCTTGGTAATACATTGTATAATAGAAGCTTTAACGAACTTTCTGTTATAATGCTAAAACTATCAAGAGGTTGAATCAATACTTAAGGAATTCCATATGGGAATTTTAAGTTCTCACACCGATGGTATGGCCCTAGCTAAGAAACTTCTACGAACTAGTTACTATTGGCACGACATGGAAAAGCTGCATGTTCATACATCCGAGTAAATGTGTCCCTTTTCAAAATCATTCCAACCTCATCCATGTGCCATCCCAATCCTTACAACCCATCGCTACCCCATGGCATTTTTCTACCTAGGGTCTCGATCTCATGGGAAAATTAAATCCCACTTCATGTGATGGTCACAAGTTCATTATTACTGCAATGGAATACTTCACTAAATGGGTCAAAGCCATGGTGCTCACCGATGTCACCGAAAAACAAATTTCAAAATTTATCCTTAACCACATCATTTTATGCTACGGAATTCCATCCACTCTCATCACGGATAATGGTAAATCCTTCAAAAATCAAGAAGTCTGTGAACTTTGTGACCAATTCCACATTAAACTCAAATTTTCCACCCCTATTATCCATAAGGAAATGGCCAATCAGAAGCATCTAACAAAATGCTAAAGCGTATCCTTGGAAAAATTGTGAATCAAGCAGGATGAGATTGGCACATGCAAATATATCCATCCTTGTGGGTTTATCGCACCTCCATCCACACTCCCACTAGTTCCACTCCATACTCCCTGGTTTTGATGCGAAGCAATTTTTCCCGTTGAGATCGAGCTCCCATCCCTACATATTTCCTCTCAACACCTCATTGATGATTAATACTATCATGTCCATCACCTTCAAGAACTCTAACTTCTTGATGAGAAACTCCTTCAAGCCTTGGACCATCTAAAATCCTACCAAAACCACCTTCGTAGACACTACAGCCAAGCACATAAAATGTTGCGAGTATTAAGTTAGTGATCTAGTCCTTCAAGAAAATTAGCATAACCTTAATTTATTCTCAAAAAAGGAAAATTTGAACCTAACTAGCTCGAACCCTACATTTTCCTAGCCAAATTCGACTCGTGTGCTTATAATCTTTCTACTCTAGATGGGTATGAGTTGGATGAGCCTATGAATATCATGCATCTCTGACACTTCTATGCCTAAGTATCCATTACTTAAAAAATAAGAATAAATAAAAAATAAAATAATAATAAAATAAAATAATTCATCCAACAAGAAAAACTAATTTGGTGGTACCTTGGGCAAGTACCATAGTGAAAACTAGTTCCCAGCGTTATGGTAAATCAGATCCTATGTCTACTAGCACTCTACAACACATGGTCAAGCACACTGGGGAAATCACCTCTTAATTCCTACTTCCATCCTCCTCCTCATCCACATCCTATGTTCCTACATCCAAACTTCTTCTAACCCTTCTCACACAAGTAAAGGCTATGTCATGATTAGGAATACATATCCCAATCCCAACCAAGGTCACATTGTCCACGGTCTTATCCTGGAAGTGGCCTTCAAGGGACTCTAAGTCAAATGTCAAGAAATGCAACTCTTGTAATATCCACGAGGCCTTCATTTCTCTACATTCCCCCCCCATTTACTTCCTATTTTTACTCATCCCCTTCCACTCTCATTTCTCTTTGCTATCCTACCCAGCTTTAGCACAATGGTTATGATGTGAATATTGGAACAAATTTGATAACCTTTAGCATCCATCCTATATGTAAATACTAGCCTTACATACCATATACAAAAAACACCATTACCATCTAAATATCATCATATATCCATTGATTCACACATAAACATCTTTAACACAAACCATAACCAATGTCTAAAAATCCATACTCTTATCTATAATATATCATCAACACTAAAAATTTAACAAAGATGAACTTATCAATAAAAATACTCCATAAATCCACATCACTAATTACATCATCATCATCATCTCACCAATCATTTTTATAAATAAAATAATTTAACATCCAACACACATCATTCATTCACACATATATACCAAAACCATTATCATAAATAGCATCTTATCTTTATGTCATCTTAATCATCAAAGCAATGTAAACAATCATCATAATATCCAAAACATCATCATCATGTACCATAAAAATAACTTAACATTATTCTTCATATCATCTACATCATATCACCTCTAAAAATACATTATCCTCACATCATATTTGCAAAATCATCATGCTAAATAAACATCATCATCATCATCATAATAACATAAAGTAACAAATTATTCTATCATCCATCATGTTATCATTGACACAAAATCACAACACGTTATCGAATCAATAAACATCACCATTATAAATCATCTCATCTCAAATTATCAATATCATCTCATCACGAAAAAAATAGCACAACAATATTCCATGTTCATCACTACATATCCCATAACATATTCATGAAATAATACATAACACAACTATCACATCATCTTTGTACAACATCGTCATAACAAAAACTAAAATAAAGAATCATCACATCATCTATGCCATCATTATATACCATTAATAATGCTAACAACATCTAATCAATAAACCTTGTCATCATCATCATATCACAATACATCATCTCATCTCATGACTCAATACCAAATCACAAATAATACATCATAAAATACACCTCTTATACATCAAAAATGTGACTTTGATGGTCATCATGTATCACATAACATATACATGAAATAATACATCATCATCATACACCTCATCCTAAAATGATAATCATACATCATAAATCATCCATATAATAGGACCATACTCGGTTATCATCGAATATCCAATAAAATATATATAATTATGTGTGTACATCTATAAAAAAAATGGTGTTCATCAATATGCTAAGCTACCAATATCCTCCCCTACTCCACCCGGAGGAAGTTGTGTAACACTCGTAGTACTCTTAGAGGTTTTGGGATTTCTTCTGGCCCTGTCATGCTCTTTGTCATGCTAAATGATCTGTATAACATATAGTATCTAGCCACCCATGCACCACAATATCCTCATAATAACACATCTCCGCCATCAAATCCTAGAACTATCTTAATGATATTGTAGCCGAGGGGCCCATCGGCATGATCTCTAAGATGTACTTAGTGTCATTTTTGTTGTTACCCCTACTCCTTATGATGCACCTTGTTTATCACTCCCCTCCATTGCAGCATCTAATGGGCCATATCTCTCTCTATAAGTATTCTACTACCCATGATATTTATCCTAGTGGCATGCAGCTCGGTCCTCTCATGTCTCAACTAATCTACCACCTACTCTATAAGTAACAACTCCCCTCTAGTTGGGTAATCTCAACCTCCCTTTGTCTTACTACCAATGACACCACACTCGCTACCTAGCTCAAGGCTTGTATATCTCTCATGCGATATGCACCTCTAGCCCATAATCCTGCTATCTCCATGTATTGTGCACAAAACTCCCTCTCAACACGTCTATATGTGCCTGTATATTGGAACGTCCATCCCCTAATCCACCTACTCCTACTATCCACCTGATCCACCAACTCTCCCATCCCCTAATCCACCTACTCCTCTTGAACCTACTCCATCATCTTCCCCATCTTGATCCTCCTATACTAGATAGCCCTCCTATATTTTTCGGTGGTAAAATCACCTTCAATGGCCCTATAGCATCATCCACCTCCATCACATCCATCTCCTTCCTATCTATACTCTACACATGTGAATGAACAACTAGTTGTTGCACTACTAGATCACCCAAAATGATCACTAGAGATGCTTGTTGTAACTCCTCGCTTGTCCATGGGGTCTTTGTATCACTAATTCTTGTCCTGTGGAATCCCCACTGTATACCTAATGGAAAACATGCACAAATATCATACCACCTAGCGGTCGTGTCAAACGGGATGTCCTAATCTCCACCCACCACTTAGCATATCCTCTACAACTCATAGATCCTCTATAGTTGGTAAAGGTACCCATGAAATAACCTATAATTCATCCCAACCGGATCTAGCCACATCCATCGGAATCACAACACCTCAATCCTTCATCTCACATGCATTCCGAGAAAATATATGACAACCTAAAGGTATGTCTGCAGAACCCCAAACTGTCACAATATGTGATCTGGATGATACCACTCTATTGTATAAGGTCGACCCCCAACCAAATAATAAGGTGTCCAGATCCTCCTCAAATGTACCCGATCTCCCTCCCACGTCTCATACTACCCCTATGGCTGCCATATAATATAACTAGCCTCCAACTCATCAATATGCCGCATATAACAATCCATCTCACCCAAGTGCTCCCTCCTCCCCCTAATAATATGCCACCCATACGCTAAAGGCTCTCCGGGTTTAGCACTACCGCCAAATCCCAATAGGACTACCCATGGCTATGTGGTTAGAACTCCATATATGTAATAAAATCATGGCTCCATAATGTTTCCTCCTCGATATGCTACTTTGTGTAGATCACGATATAGTCATGCCAATACCATTGGGCCCATGCAAACATTATCTCATCCTACCACATAGCATGAACCACATTCACGAATCGATCTTTAAATATCACTCTCCCCATTTGGCAATAGAATGCGAGATAATCAAAGAACATAGCGAGAAATGGCACACGCTCTACATCGATCAACCATCGTAGTCTAGTCCCGGGCCTCGACCTATGCCATACAACAGGCTCCCCTCCATAGGTAGTCGATAAGTATGGTAGACATCCTATAATGTCACCATCATCTCTCCATTTGGTTGCCATAAGGTACTCATCTCTTAGTGTCATAGCTCTACCAATGTTTTCAAAAACGCTTGATCCACCCACATCAAGGGAATCCTCACCACGGTAAAATCCCTAGCACATGCAACAATGACGCCTCGTCCTCCTCTGTCTCCACATCTATACCCCTAATAAATGTCTTAGGGAAGTCGACCATCAATGTCTCACCTACATGGCCTCCAAAACATCTCTGCACACATCGAAAACCCATATTAGATGCCACATCTTATTATTCATCCTATCCACCCCACTTTTAATCATTCCCCCTCATTAAATGCACCCAAACAAATATTTTTACATACACTACTACCCAACATAAGTGTTATTTTACATAGGTGCTACTTTATAGCATATCCATTAAACTAAAACATAAGAGTTATTTTCAATCCCAAATGAAGACATAAGCGCCACTTCATCACCTATTCCACTTGATATGACAAACACGCTACTTTATCTCACGTAAGTGCTAAACAATAACAAACGCACCAATTCATAACAAATTCACTACTATACATACCCTACCTATCACAAATGTGCCCTTTTTTAACCCCTCCCAAGCCCTAAAAAAGTGCTACTTTATGATACAAACACACTAAACCTTAACAAATTCGCTAATCTATAACGTATACACTATTTTTAATCCTACCCTCACCACATAAGCACTAAACCATCTACCCACTCACCCCGTGACACATATGCACTACTTTTTATCACATATGTGCCATTTAAGGTACATATACACTAAATCATATGCATATGCACTTTGATTTAAACCCCCAACACCTAAAAATACCCAAAAACCCTAAAAATGAAAAACACACAAAATTACATACAAAAACTAATCATAGGGTACCTACCGCTATCGGCTAATGGTACGTCCTCACTGCATCCACTCGATGGTCCAAAATTCTCTCGTATGCCATCACATTCTCTCACAAGCTCTCGTTTTCTAACTATACACGGTGAAAATGACTTGGCTTATGGACCCAAACCCATTTTATACCCGCCACAATGCCCTAAAAATTTCCTGGAGCCCATTCTCCCAACCCATGTATTTGTTTTTCCTCCTATTTCTCCCTACCTTCACCAATTTCCCTCTCTTATCACTTAAAAAATCATTACAAATTTTTAAAATTGTAAAAAATCATCATAAAAATCCAAAAATCGTAAAAAAATTAAGAATTCCAAAAATTGTAAAATTGTTACAAATACAAAAAGATCAACTATCACGAGTGTTGTGTTTGTCTACGTTTAAAAATCTTGGCCAATGATATGAGGCCTATTTTATTTCTTTTTTCATTTTATACGGTCCAATGATATGAGGACCATCTTTTTGTACTATTTCGGTCCAATGATACAAGGCCACTTTTTCTCGGTTCAATAATATTTTCCAATGATATGAGGACACAGGCATCTAGAAATTACATCACCACAAGTTTCATAACCTGTACACCTTGCTATATGCCACAATAATCACATTATTAATTATTATATTTGTGGACAATTTATGGTCAAGACACACCCCCTCATATTATCATATATTACTCCCCTCATCATCCACATCCCTATTTAATTCTCTATCCAACCTCATCAATCCAATCTTTAATATTCACATCTACCATCCTACCCCCTTGCAGGGCATCATATATTCCCAACTCTTCAATCTATCCCCATGGTGGGGCATCATTTACATCCACAATCTTTACCCTTGTTATCTTGGAGCATATTCAATTCCACACCCCAAATCCTCATCTTTGACTAGGTAATCTTGTAATCCAAACTCCCTAAATCCTAGCCCCCTCACTAGGGCATATTCTAATCCAAAATCCTACATCTTCACCCTTTATTAGGGCATCCTATCCTCCAACACCATATACGCCCAAATCCAATAATCCTCTAATTCCCTATTCCTCTAATCCTCTCTGCTATTCTCTTTTTCTCTAGTATTATTTCTCTACTTCTCTCTCCTATTCTTATATTCCTCTAATCCTCTCTCCTATTCTTCTAATCTCCTATTCCTATAATCCTCCTATCTTCTAATCCTCTAATCCTAATCTCTACATCCTCAAATCTTCTCATCCTATCATCCTCTCTCATCTACTAACTTGGGCCTCTCCTATTTTTGAGTGGTTACCCGCCTCATTCCTCCCCATCTAACCCCTAGGAGGGACATCATATCACCATCATAACATCTTTTCTTCTTTTTATTTGAACTATCATTGCTCCGCAATAACACTTCAAAGAGGGGAAAAATGTAGACATGTAAAATGTCGACATGATCATTTAGCAAATAATCACATTCATTTTACATTAGTAAATCCTTTCCCTATCACTAATCATATAATAATTAATTATTATATTCCAACCATTTCCATTACACATTCTACCCTTAGTCATATTAATACATTATTAATATTCCATTATACTACTAACTAATCTTCATTAACTATTTTCTAGTAATTTAAAAATACCTACCCACCTACCACCTACTCTATGCCTATTCTACATCTAGCCTCTCCATCTAATCACCCTACTAAGCACAATTAACTCCACCTAACCACAAGCTAAATGACCCTCCATTATAAAGGCTTCTATTTCTAGAAGCCTCTCCATTTTTCCCTCTTATTTTCAAATATTCAAATAAATATACCTCCTTCCATTGAATTTTTAATTCAATGGAGGATTCTTCCAAACTCTAGAATTTTCTAATTCTAGAGAATTTTTCATTCTCATGCATTTTGCACCATTGATCCATATCCTACATGGATTAATCTCAACCCTCCATTTAGATATAAATAGTGATACCACCTCCTATGCACACCACCTTAGAACAATTACAAGTATATGCTGTCAAAAATCCAAGAAATATATCAATATTCAAGCAATCCATCAAGAAAAAAAAACATTAATTATCAAGGGGAGATGTTTCCAAATTAAATCCATGAATATGAAGTAAATACAATCATCCATTTGAGCACATCTATGTTATAAAAGGATTATTTCCACTTATAGGTAAGTACAAGTATATAATATTCTCCCTCTTTCTATCTTGCAGAAGCTAGTTGTGTTAGCATAGGATTTGAATCAATTTATTTCCTAGTTTATAAGTTGCACACTAACACCACTTTTGCTTACATCTTTAAAGAACAAAAAATATTCAAAAAAATTATAATGACCTCTACAGACCTTCACCATGCTTGTAAACCTTGCACCAACCACATATACCATGAAAGCATCTTGAGAACAAAATTTTCATAGTAGGCCAAAGCATACCCAAAAGTTTGTCTTCCAAGATTAAGCTTGAAACAACTTGATCAACTTAATAGTGACAAAAAAATATGTAGAAAACTACAACATGACCTCAAAAACATCACAACATTCTTGTAAAACCATAAAATAAATCATAAGGGCTCAAGAACAACTTTGCAACATGGTCACCATAAATGCCAACACACCTCAAAACTAATTCAAGAAGAACTTGACTTCAAAAACTTGTGTGAGCACATTCAAAGCCTAAACCAAGCATGAACAAGACATATAATTCCAAAAAATAACTCCATGTACTTTTTTCATCATTCTATCATGCAAACACTCACACATCCATCTTCTTAAGATTATTTTTCTATATTAAGACTACTAGCAACTAGCTAACTTGGAACACCAATTTGAAGCACTTAAGCCATATAAATTATCTAGAAACCTTCATGGATATGAATTATAAGTCTCAAACTCCATCCACCATAAATTTGGAGTCTTTTTCCTATGCAACATTTGAGAGATACATCAATTTATTTAGAAAATATTATTTTCTTGTAGGGTCCACACACTTACCTAATCACATACTACCACCTAGAGATATCTGGGAGAGTTCACTACATTATATAATCATCAAACTATATCATCCAATCCATTTTTATCTTTTTTGAGGAATATATTTCCTATCGACTTCAAGTTAGGGTTTTAGGAGGTTTTTATACCTATTTTGGTGTTAACGATTGTTCATAAATCTCTAGACCTTAAATTTCAAACTAATCCCATGAGTTCATAGCTATAACTAGTTACCATATGTTATGAAGATCTCAGACTCCCATGCAGAGTTTACATGTGCCAATGAGCAACAAAAATTTCACCTCAAGTTGGGATTCTTCATTCTTGAGAACTTGGTAGGACTAAAATTGCAATATCTTGTTTAATTATTCAAACTAGGACCTGAAACTTTGTCCACACATTTAAAACAACATGCCAACACTCTTCCCATGCTCACATTTGCATTCTTACTCTGAAAATTATCAACCTACCTCATTAGGCCATGATTTCTTCACCTTGTTTGGTCTTCATGCTAGAAACTAACCTTCATACCTTTGTTCATGAACTCTAAACCATATTCTCATGCTCAAACAACCTCTACATACATGTATCCACTCATTTCACCAAGCTACCATGCTCATACCTTCTCACAAGATCTCTTTGTCTTCACATTGTCTTAAAATTATCTCTCTCTTGACCTTACAAACAACTAACATCAACCATGTAGACCTTGAAATCATCATTTGGCATCATTTGACATCAATGAAAACTCATAAAAAAACTCCCTAAAACATTATTTGGCATAAAAAGACACATACTTGACCTGACATCAATGGCACCAACATACTCTGCAACTAACTCCTTAGACATCAATGACAACTCTTCAACAATATCCCCATTTGTCATTGATGGAAAACATATTACAAACTGAAATCACTTAAAAATATACTTACTTTTTCATCTTCTCATTCTCCCCAATTCATATCATTCTCCCTTAAAATGGTACTTACTTGTGCCATCTTCTCATTCTCCCCCTTTGGCATTAATGACAAAGGAGATACATACATCTTCTTGATTCTCCCTCTTTGTTATCATACTAATAACTTACCATACTTGGAAGCATCAACCAATTGTTAGGAGCATCGACCAAACAATACATGTTCCCCATATCTCCATGCATACCTTCTCAACTCTACTTTTTTCTCTTGGAGCTAAAATATAATTTAATTAGCTCCCCTAAGTTTTTGATTTCTTTAGTGACTGATAGGAACATGAATTGCACCTGATTCCCATCTTAAATGTTCAAATGTTACTTTTGGAAGTGGTTTGGTTAGGATATCTAAAATATGATCCTTAGTTGATACATATTCAATCTTGACACTTTGTTCACTCACCTTCTCTCTTAGAAAATTATACCTGATAGGAATTTGTTTGGTCCTTGAATGCATGATAGGGTTCTTTGAAACACTTATTACATTTGTGTTATCCTAAAAAAATAGGAATAGGACTGTCATATTCTACCTTGTAGTCCTTCAAAGTCTATTTCATCCAAATCACTTGAGTACATTATGAAGTAGTTGTAATATACTCAGCCTCACAAGTAGATAAGGCTATTAACCCTTTTTCTTTCATTTCCATGAAACTATGCATTCTCCCAAGAAGAAGGCCCCACCACTAGTGTTTTTCCATCATCTATACTTCCTTCCTAGTCAAGCATCGATAAACAATGTCATGTTAAACTCCTTGCATCTTGGATACCATAATCCATACTCCATAGTCCCTTTGAGATACCTAAGTATCCTCTTGACTACTTGCAAATGGTTATCCTTTGGATCTACTTGAAATCTTCCCACAAGTCCTACTACTTGTATAATATCAAGCCTAAAATTAATGGTGTATAACAAACTTCCAATCATTGACCTATATGTTATCTGATCCAATTTTGGAGATTCATCTTCTTTGCTTAGCTTACACCCTATAATCATAGGTGTACTAACATGCCTATTATCCTCCATTCCAAAAAAATCAACATTTCTCTTATGTACTTTTTTTGTGAAATGAAAATACCTTTTTCTGATTGAATGGTCTGCAATCCAAGAAGTAATGACATATCTCCTAGCATTGACATCTAAAACTCCTTTGTCATCATATCAACAAATTCCTTGGTCATGCTTTCATTATTTCCTCTAAAGATGATGTCATTTAAATAAACCACTACTATCGACTTGTGGTCTCCTTTTTTATTTATTTATAGATTGCTATCAAGTAACTTCTCTTCTAAATCCTTAGTCTAATAGATACCTATCCAATCTAAAATACCAAGCCCTAGGGGCATGTTTTAGACCATAGATAGCCTTTATTAGTTTGCAAACATAGTCTTTGTCATTTTTCAATAAAATTCTTCAGGTCACTCTATATATACTTCCTCTTCCAAATTACCATTTAAGAAAGTTGACTTTACATCCATCTGATATACCTTGAACCCTTGAAACTTACATAGGGTAAAAAAAATCTTATAGCATTTAATATTGTTACAGGAGCAAATTTCTCTTCAAATTCAACTCCTTCTACATGTGCATAACCTTTGCATACTAATCTAGCTTTGTTTCTAGTGACTTCTCCATTTTCATTCAATTTGTTTCTAAACACCCATTTAGTGCCAATGACATTTTTCCTTAGGTCTAGGAACCAATTCCCAAGTTTAATTCTTCTCTATTTGATCCAAATTTTTATTCATGTCATTGATCCAAAACTCATCTTTGTTTTCTTCTTGAATGTTTTTAGGTTAAATTTTAGACAATAGAGTAGTATCTCCTTGATTTAGATTACTAACCAATCTTCTTCTTGTTTTCACATCACTTCTTTGTTTGATGATTTGAATGTCGGGATGATCCTTTTGAATTTGTCTTAAAGTTCCTTTTGTATCTTCTCTTTCTTCAAATTCTTCTTCTTTACCTATCTCAGCAGCTTCTTCTTCATTCTTGAACTCCAAATTTTTAACATGTGACTTCTTGGGATAAGTCTCATCAACCTTCATGTTGGTGCTCTCAACTATCTTTTATAGTCTCTTGTTGTAACATCTATAGGTTGAGCTCATTCCTAAATATCCTATAAATATTCCCTCATCAAACCTTGAATCAAATTTTCCTAGGTCATCTTCATCTCTTTTGATGTAGCATTTTCTCCCAAACACTCTAAAATGCTTCACATTGGTTGGTATGTATTTCCACAACTCATAGAGGTTTTTATCACCATTAATTATTATCTTTCCTATATTCAAAATGTAGATAAAATTACCTACATCCTCTCTCTAAAAACCATCGGATAGTTTTGACTCATTCAACATTGTATGTACCATTTCTAGGACTATCATGTTCTTTATGTCAACTACCCCATTTTGTTGAGGTGTCCTAGTTGTTGAGAATTTTCTTATTATCCCATTAGCCTTACAAAATTCATCAAATTTATTAGACCAAAAATATCCTCCTATATACCCATGTCATATCAAACCATCAAACAGGACGCCACTCTGGGACTGATGAGAAAAGGGGGATTTACTGGAGTTCATCAAAAATCTTAAAGGCAGTGATCATGTGCTTGTCGTTGATTTTTATACTTCTTGGAACAAGGGGAATGTTAAATTAAGGGGAATGGAACTTCAAGTCACTAAATATTTTATCATGGAGGTCATGAGGATGCAGACTGAGGGATTGAAGCTATTCAAAGATAAGAAATGAAGAAACCATGAAATATCTCTATTTTTTAGACCGAGGGAAAATTACCATTTATTTGATGATGGGATTTCCAAAACTTATTTACCTAAAAGTTGGGATGACATTTATAAGGTGGTTATGAGGTATATCACCTTAGAGGGAAAGTTCATAAAAATCTACACCCACCACTTATCCATCCTCAATTTCTTCAGGAGGAACCAGGTGATGATTCTACCTTTCTTTCTCCTTAGGTATTTGAATGTCACAATTGAGGAGTTTCAAAAGGGTAAAAGTGATTCCCCCATCCACCATGGCTTGATCCTCCTGCTATTCTAGAAAGGGAAACCTATCATCCCGCCTATTCCCCAACCTTCGAGTCGGATGAGGAAACTCTAGGCTAGTAGACTTCATAGAAAGAAGTAAAAATGAGGAAATAAAATAGAGAGAATGTGGTTGTGGAGGTTCTTTCTGACTTGAGGCATAGTGAGTCTTTGAAGGGGAAGCAGATTGAAACCAATGCTAGTGGGGTTCTAGTAATGAGTCTAAGATTACTAATCTAGAGATGGTGGTGGGCTCCTATTAAATATCATGAAGCATCTAATTGAAGAAATGAGAGAGCGGCTCATGAAGGAAACCCTATAGGAGAAGAGGATTAATGGCATTAAATATGACTTAGAAATGCAGGAGACTAGAATCTCCATCATCTAAGACCAACTGGCTAGTCAAGCTCTGAAAGGAGGGGTCAACACGGTCCTGAGCAGCTCGGAGAATGAGAGAAAATTAGGAGATGATACTGTAGATAGGTAGGTGTAAAGTGAAACCCCAATCAGTATGGAAGGAGGCCCGAGCTCCCAAACCAAAAACACCCCAGAAACCAGAAATTTTATTTAATTTTGGGTGAACAATCTGTCTGGGTTTTCTATATGTTGTTTGGTTGTGTCTTTTTAGTCTATATATGTTATTTTTAGGGTTATTTTTTTGTTTCTAAACTCTTTTTTATAAGGGATATTATTTTTAAAATGTAGTGCTTTGAGGCTAATAGACCTCACCCCTTGTTGGGCTCTTGGTTGGGTCAAGATAGTTTGTTCTATTTTGAGTATTTGTTTGATGTTGGGTTGATCTCTCTCTCTCTCTCTCTCTCTCTCTCTCTCTCTCTCTCTCTCTCTCTCTCTCTCTCTCTCTCTCTCTCTCTCTCTCTCTCTCTCTCTCTCTCTCTCTCTCTCTCTCTCTCTCTCTCTCTCTCTCTCTCTCTCTCTCTCTCTCTCTCTCTCTCTCTCTCTCTCTCTCTCTCTCTCTCTCTCTCTCTCTCTCTCTCTCTCTCTCTCTCTCTCTCTCTCTCTCTCTCTCTCTCTCTCTCTCTCTCTCTCTCTCTCTCTCTCTCTCTCTCTCTCTCTCTCTCTCTCTCTCTCTCTCTCTCTCTCTCTCTCTCTCTCTCTCTCTCTCTCTCTCTCTCTCTCTCTCTCTCTCTCTCTCTCTCTCTCTCTCTCTCTCTCTCTCTCTCTCTCTCTCTCTCTCTCTCTCTCTCTCTCTCTCTCTCTCTCTCTCTCTCTCTCTCTCTCTCTCTCTCTCTCTCTCTCTCTCTCTCTCTCTCTCTCTCTCTCTCTCTCTCTCTCTCTCTCTCTCTCTCTCTCTCTCTCTCTCTCTCTCTCTCTCTCTCTCTCTCTCTCTCTCTCTCTCTCTCTCTCTCTCTCTCTCTCTCTCTCTCTCTCTCTCTCTCTCTCTCTCTCTCTCTCTCTCTCTCTCTCTCTCTCTCTCTCTCTCTCTCTCTCTCTCTCTCTCTCTCTCTCTCTCTCTCTCTCTCTCTCTCTCTCTCTCTCTCTCTCTCTCTCTCTCTCTCTCTCTCTCTCTCTCTCTCTCTCTCTCTCTCTCTCTCTCTCTCTCTCTCTCTCTCTCTCTCTCTCTCTCTCTCTCTCTCTCTCTCTCTCTCTCTCTCTCTCTCTATTGTGGGTTTTTGGATCCCCCAAAACCAAATAGTTATCTAATCTAAAAAAATCCTCCTATGTCAAACCTCATAAACTCTATCTTTGCATTCTTTTCATTCTCAACAAGAGCTTTAAATTCCTTGAACTTATCAAGGGATTTTGATTTTTCTTTCAAGAAAGATACCCTAGTCATCCTTGTATAGTCATATATGAGTAACATGAAGTAACATTCTCCTTGAATGCTTTGTGTCCTTGTAGGACCATAAAAATCAGTATGAATAAGCTCTAAAGGATCTGAAGTGGAGTACTCTTTAGACTTGAATTTCCTTCTAGTTTGCTTACCATGTTGGCATGCCTTGCAAAGTGTATTTTCAAGTTTTGTAATTTTAAGCATGTTCCTTACACACTTCTTGGAGTTGATCTTGACCAGGTTGTCAAATTTTAGGTGCCACAACCAACATTCATCCATCTTACTCATTAAGCATTTCTCCTTCTTGATTTCACTCAAGACATACATGTTGTTTTCAGTTCTCTTACCCTTGGAAACTAGTCTACCTAATTTGGTTCTTCTTATGTCACACCATTTGTCATGAAAGATAAGTGTGTGTCCTTGATCCGTAAATAGGAGAATTTTCTACTCTGTAATTTTGAACTCACGAGATCCTTTTAAATTTATCATCTTTCATGATTTATATGGATCTAAATCTGATTTAAATATGAATTAAAACTAATCCAAAATTTAATTTAAGATTCATGAAATCCAACTTAATCCTCCATCCGATTAATAACTTTCAAAATTAATTTACCCAATTCTCTGAAAATTTCATAATATGATAATTAATACTTTCTTGAATTTAAATTGATTGATTAAATTACGTAAATAAATTAGAACTTGGAATGCAAAATAAATCGATCATAGAGACGATACCATATTTTTATGGAGTTCAGCAATTACTTGCGTCTCTAGGTTCATACGAACCGATCTATTAAAAATTCCAAACTACAAGTACAATCAACTTACAATTAATAATAATATATCCATAACCTACAATTTTGTGTCTTCAGACCTTTGAAGGACCCTGACGAAGCTTAGTGTTTTCCTCCACCTTCCCAGCACTTGCGAAAGCTTATCCCTTCAGTTCTTTGTCTTCCAGGTGACTTAGTCTACATAAAAACAAATCTCACGAAAAATTCAAAATGGGAAAATAACATATGCATGAGGAGTTTCTTGTACTTTTGGACAACTTTCTAGTTCACACAGAATATTCAAAATGATCTAAAGTGTCTCAAAACTTGGTTCTTCAAAACCACTATGTTATGCCTTTATACACAATCATGAGCAATGGTTATATAATAATCAAGTCTTGTATTTATATACTTGTTAACCACCTATGGCATGATGGAAAAGGATTATTTTTAGTTCATGGGAACTTAGGGGTTCGACCCTCCCAACCACCCATTGATCTCTTTTGTTTGTTTTGGGAAATAATATCCCACATTTGCGGGGTGACATAACATACAAGATTTTTTAAGCCTTCCACCGATTGGTTTATACATGGCTTGGGCCACACATGTAACTATTTTTCCAAGTTTGGAAATCCCGGGTGGGACATGGAAATTTTTGGCTCTATGAGTTGAGGTCTCGGGTGAGTTGGTGGTTACGGCCCAATCGGTGGGTGAGTTGGCTCACAACTATGCCAATGTTTCTATATCGGTGGCGGTGGTTTGTTTGTCTAACCGAGTTGTTTAGTTGTTCCTTTCGATGTACATGAGAGTGGTGTGCCAAATATGACGAGTTGGGTTGATCCAATATAGAATGTAAGTTCGGTCGGTGGATGATTTGGATCTCTAGAACTCACCCTTCAACTCGATCATGATCTTGCCTAGCTTGGTCTCTTATCTCGATGAGCTACTTGGACTTTCACAGCTGGTCCCCCTCTGAAATAAAAGTGGACCCCATAGTTAAAAGCCTTTTTCAACCATTGGACTGGTGGTAAAACCGGGATCTCTTTTTTCTCCATGCCACTTGTTAACGCCACATCGACCCATTTTCCATTTTTGTAACATGTCTAGTCACTACGTCACATGTTCCTCTACTTCAATCTCTGAGTCATGTTCTTGCGCGGATGATATCTAGAACATACGGTGTTCCATTTGACCCGTTAAAAATACATTGGAAATCTAACTCCAAGCTCTTTCGTAAGGTACACATTCAAGAAAATCTCAAGAACATCTGAAGTGTACAAAATCCTTTGGATCATACCTCCCACTAACAAGTATTTTGTTCCACCAAAATATGTTTTTTAACCACTACAACTTCTAATCATCTTCCTACATCTCACAAACACATTGGATCTATAGAAATAGCATTATAAGCAAAAGATTTCTTCAAAATTTTTATAAGCAAATCACAAAATGATCAATTCAAAAAATGGACATTCTACATACCAACAAGAGGCTAGAGTTGGACTGATTTTATTTGTTAATCTACCAATCTCTACAATATCTTAGATCATTTTAAAAATACAAACCAATGTCAATAATAAGTGAATTTCTAACTGGATCCCCATAGATTTGTCAAGCCATAGTGACTCTAATCTTGTCATCACAAAATTGATCACTTAAAAATAGATAATCAAATGTAAAAAGAGGCAACTGTCAAATTGATTCCCTGTGACATGGCCAATCACTGAAAATACAATTTCACCTAAATATATATCAGTAAATATAGACACCAAAATCCAACAACTGATGTCCCCGACCCTATGAAACTTCTAGAATATCGCATGACTACAAATGTGTTTTTCATTGTAATCAAAATGTTCTCTAAATTTTTACCATATTTATAAATCACATTTATTTTCCACATGGACATGTGATTTAAAATTATGGCCACATCGATATTTCACATTGTGAGCACAATTACAAACACTTCCCAAAATATGGGTCTTAAAATGCATCCAACATTACATGCCAAAAATAGATGCATTCCCAAAAAAACAATTACTCTATAATGCAAGTATGAAAATTGAACACTACCAATGTTCCCAACAACCTATGTAAAATGCTTTTAAAAAACCCCAATAGTTGAAACATGAGTTTAATTCATTGTACCCAAATTGTACTAGAAACTCAAAAGCTAAATAAGGAGATGTAAACAGATTATTTTCAAATTTTTCAATGTAAGAAAATCAATGACCATGATGTTGGGGTTAGCACAAGGTTGTAAAGATTATATATCATATCTAAGCATGCATGCAATAAAAATGGATATTCTACCAGAAGAAATATACAAAACAAGAGATATAAATCAACACCATATTTAATGTGGTTCACCCAGTGTGGGCTACATCCACCAAGAAACAATCCAATCTATTATCCAAAGCTTTCAAAAGATCTACAATATTCCACACCTCACAGATGTATAGTACTTTATTTCTCTCAATCTTCTCTTCTTCTCCAAGAAATATCTCTCACACAATTATTCTCACAATAATCATCAATTCTTACACTTCTCACACTTCTAAACCCTAGCTTTCATGTTTATATAGGCATATACAAACTTAGGGCACTTAGCCATACAATTACAATCAATAGATTTACTTTAATAGTAAAATTAGATCTAATTCCCGTGAGTTAAATAAAACACCCACGCACATGTACCCAACGTCGATTAGCCTTAATCGATGTCGGTTCCTCCTTTCATGACAATGTCGGTCATAGGTGACCGATACATGGGTCCCTCCATAACCGATGTCGGTTACTATGCTTTCCTGCAAGTTTAATATAGCATGTTAATCTGAAGTAATTGAGCTCCACAACTCAACAATCTCCCACTTAGATATAAATTATTTCACTATACATATACAGCGTCATTCTTGGACCCTTTCCTTAGCTTTGTTTCTTCCTCTTCAAGTCTCAAACTTGAAGACCAACAGAAGTGGAGTGTAGCTCTAACTTCTCTTTTGCTAATGGCTTCATTAGCATATCTACATGATTTTCACTCATATAAATATTCTTCGGTTTCAACATCTCATCCTCTAATACCTGTCATATGAAGTGATACCTCAACCGAATGTGTTTTGTTCTAGAATGAATCACGATTTATTTTTCAAATGAATTACACTCGACATTGTCATTGAACAATTTGCAATCATCTTGCTCCTTTCCCAATTATTCCATGAACCTTCTCATATATATCATCTCTTTCTTATCCTCTGTAGCTACAACATACTTTACCTCTCAGTATATACAAAGTCACCGCCTTCGTAATCTCAAAATCCAGCTAAATGTCATCCCACCTACTATGAAAATATATCCTGTAGTGCTCCTTCTACCATCCAGATATCCAGCCATATTTGAATCAACATAGCCATGTAAAGAAATATTTGAGCCTCTACATAAGATAATCAGTATGTTAGATGTCCCTCTCAAATACCTAAGTATCTATTAGATTGCTTCCAATTCTCTTTACCTAGATTGGCCATAAATATACTCACAAATCCCACTGCCTATGCAATGTCTGGTCTAGTAAAAACCATAGCATACATGAGACTCCCAACTACTGAATCATATGGTACTCATGTCATGTATTTGACCTCCTCATGTGATGAAGGACACTGATATTTTCTCAATTTGAAGTGTCCAGCCATAGGTGTACTCACCGGTTTTGAATCTTGCATGTTAAACCTTTCTAACACCTTATTGATATAAGCCTCCTGAGACAAATACAATTTCTTGTTCTTCTTGTCTCTATGTGTTTTGCATGCTAAGGATTCTTTTTGCAGCTCCTAAATCCTTCATAGCAAATGTGTGAGCTAGCTTTCCCTTAAGCTCACCAATGTCCTACATACTAGATCCTGCAATAAGCATATCATCCACATACAATAACAAAATAATATAGCTCCCATTTTCAAGATTCTTGAAATAAACACAATGGTCAGATTCACATATCAAATATCCATACTCATGCATGAAACTATAAAACCTCATGTACCATTGCCTTGGAGCTTGCTTGAGCCCATATAGACTCTTTTTCAACCTACACATTAATTTCTCCTTACCCTTGACTTCATACCCAAGCAGCTGCTGCATATAAATCTATTCATCCAAATCACCATGAAGGAAATCCATCTTCACATCCAGTTTCTCTAAATGCAAATTGTGTACTTCAACTATACTCAATACAATATGTATGGAATTCATTTTAACAACAAGAGAAAATATTTCACCAAAGTTAATACATGCTTTCTATGCAAATCCATTTACTACAAGCCTTGCCTTGTATCTTTTATGTCCACCCTCTTCTTCCTTGATCCTGTAAACCCACTTGTTCTGCAATGTCCTCTTACCTGTTGGAAACTTAACCAAATCCCAAGTTTGGTTTTGTTCCAAGGATTCCATCTCCTCATCCATGTCATGCTCCCACTACACATGGGTCTTATCCTACATTGCTTCTTCAAAAAATTTGGTTCACCATTATCAGTCAATAATAAATAAGATAGAGAAGGTGTAAATCTTTCTAGAGGTTTACTTACCCTTTGTGACCTTCTCATAGAATTTTGGGGTATTGGAGGCTCATTCTGGACCTCCTAGACATTTGTTTTCAATTTTGATAGTGACCAACGTCGGTCCACCTGTATATGACGTCAATTCTACTAACTAATGTCGGTTTGGATCTTCTCAGTAGCAGATATTGGTTTAGTTGACCGATGTTAGTCAGGGTCAACTGACATCGGTTACTATGTAACCCTACAGGTATGACTTTTGAATCCAAGAGTTCATTTTCATTCACAAAATTATCAACCGATTCGTCCTTGGGTACCAAAATTTGATCCCTGTATATTCTCTTTTTATTCCATTCAATGTCACGATTCCTAATAATTTTAGAATTCTCTAAATCCCAAAAATGGATTCCAAAATCACCAGATCCATAACCAATAAAAGTGCATCTCTTGGATTTTGCATCTAACTTTTTCTATTTTCCTTATCAATATGCACAAAAGCTTCTAAACCAAAAACTTTAAGAAAATAAAGATCTACCTATTTTCCGGTCCAAGCTTCCTCTGGTATTCCTCCATCTAGTGAACTTGAAGGCCCATGGTTAATCAAATAAACCATTGTATCAATTGCTTCTTCCCAAAACTGCAAGGGAAATCTAGCATGTATTATCATACTTCTAGCACGTTCCATGATTGTCTTGTTCATTCTTTCTGCAACACCATTCTCTTATGGTGTTCTTGGAACCATCATTTCTCTACGTATTCCATTCACTGAACAATAATCATTGAAATCCTTACTACAGTATTCACCACCATTGTCATATCTAAGGCACTTTAAATTTGAATTTGATTCATTCTCAACAAGGTATTTCCATATTTTAAAAGTCTCAAAAATATCAGATTTACGTTTAATACAATAAACCCATACCTTTCTTATAACATCATCAATGAAAGTAACATAATATTGGGATCCTCCATGAGAAGCTACCTGGGATGGTCCCCACACATCTGAGTGTACAAGCTCCAATTTCTGCTCCTTCTTAGTTGCCCCAACTTTGAGAAATATCACCCTCTTTTTCTTTCCAAAGATATAATTCTCACAGAAATTAAGATCTAAATCTTTCAAATCTGATAACTTACCCTTAGCCTTTAAGATTTGCATTCATTTTTACTCATATGGCCCAACTGATTATGCCGCATGCATGCATCTCGAATCTAAAGTAGATAACAGAGAAAATGAATCAATAATACGATACGTAGATAAATATAACGTTCCTAAATGCTTACATATTGCCACAAAAAATCACCTTTGATGACTTTTTAAGAGTCTTTGTGAATGTAACCATGCAACTAGCTTCACCTAGTTGACTTATAGAAATAAGGTTCCTCTTTAGGCTTAGCACATGTCTCACATATTTCAATACCCATGTATTTCCATTCTGTAATTTTAGATGAATTTCCCCTTTACCAGTATTACTGTAAGGTTCATCATCACCCAAATAAACATACCCAAAATTTCCCTGGACATAATTTATGAAATAACCCTTATTAGGAGTTACATGGAAAGAAGCTCCTAAATCTAAAACCCATGATTCTATTCTATTATCCAAAGAAATAATAAGAGCATCTTGCATTACCTCTTTGTTGTAATATTTACCTCTTTATTTGACTCTTTACCTTTGTTTGGGTGTTGGTTCTCTTTATCCTTTGACCAAAAATATTTCTTTACATGTCATTTCTTTCCACATTTTCAACAGGTAATTCCCTTACCTATGGATTTAGATCTTCCATCCCTTGACTTTGATTTCCCATTATTCTTACTCTTGGATCTCTCCTTCTACCTACCTCTGCTTTCTACATTCAAAGCATTCTTAGATGATGATTCCTCTGTACTTTTCTTGCGAATTTCTTCATTCAAGATTATATTAACCACATCATCAAACTTTAAAATATTATTAGCATATGTTGTATTACTAGCAGTCATTACTAAGTTAACCCAACTATCAAGTAAATAACATAAGAATAAGAGTGCTTTCACTTCATCATCAAACATAATATTAATCGATTTTAACTCATTTACAATAGATCAAAAATCATTCAAATGACTAGATGCATATCCACCTGCATGCATCTTAGAACTAAATAATTTTTTCATCAAATAAACTTTATTTGAAGCACTAAGTTTTTCATATAAATTATCAAAGATTTCATTAACTCTACTATAGAATTCTCTTTTGTAATATTGGAATCCACGGATGTGTCAAGCTCAATCTTATAGATCCCAAAGCATTTACATCCGAAGAATCTTTCATTCTTCATCAGTCATCTTCATAGGTCTAGACTTTTTATCCAATGGTAAGTACAAATCTCTTTGATATAGATAATATTCAATCATCATCTTCCATAATTGATCATTTCGGTCATCAAACTTCTCTACCTTATATTTGTTTTATTCTGCCATTGATGTAGCTCCCACTCAATCAGAAAACCCTTTGTGAGTAAATATTTCAACACATAAAACCCTCAAACAAAGCTCTGATACCATTTGTTGGGGTTAGCACAAGGTTGTATAGATTATATATCAGATCTAAGAATACATACAATTAAAGCGGATATTCTACCAAAAGAAATATATAAAATAAGAGATATAAATCAACACCAGATTTAATGTGGTTCACCCAGTGTGGGCTACATCCACCAAGAAACAAGCCAATCTATTATCCAAAGCTTTCATAAGATATACAATTGAATATCTACAATCTTCCACACCTCTCAGATGTAAGTACTTTCTTTCTCTCAAGCTTCTCTTCTTCTCCAAGAAATCTCTCTCACACAATTATTCTCACAAACATCATCAATTCTTACACTTCTCACACTTCTAAACCCTAGCTTTCATGCTTATATAGGCATATACAAACTTAGGGCACTTAGCCATGCAATTACAATCAATAGATCTGCTTTAATACTAAAATTAGATCTAATTCTCGTGAGTTAAATAAAACACCCACGCACAGTAACCGATGTCGGTTAGCCCTAACCGATGTCGATTCGTCATTTCTGAACAATGTCGGGCCATAGGTGATTGATTTCATTCCCTCCATAAATAATGTCGATTCTTTGTGTTTTCCCAATATTTTAATATAGCATGCTAATCTGAAGTAATTGAGCTCCACAACTCAACACATGATAAACCTATCTCTCGGTTTTCTCACAAATTTGAACTCCATAAATGTTCAAAGCTACACAAATGGGAAATAATTTCCTTATACCATACAACAGAATCCCATAACCAACAATCGTGAATTATTGCATGTTATCAAGCAATCATTAGCTATGTAATATATAATTGAAAAATTGTTTTCCAACCCATTTTAATGGTTTTCATTTCAATTATTACCTAATCCAAGGTTGACTCATTAATTGGCGGTGGATTCATGTGCCTTTCAGAATGTGAGCATGTATTCCATCTTCATCTTACCATTACTTTGATGGTGTGATGGATGAAGTTTCCAACAATTTTCCACTGGTGTCCACTCATACGATAATGAGTGCAAAAAGTATTGGGACAAGAGGAGTTATTATTTCCATCTCTCACCTATGAATGACAAGATTTGTCTTTTTTATCCCTTTCTTTTGACGAAAGGCATCAACTTATTTAACAATGTCCTTCTCTTCTAACAACTGGAAACAGATGGTTACTAAACCCACAAAAATAGCGGTGAAAAGAATGTGATTAACTAAAAATGAACTAACTATGTAGTAAGGGGATAGTTAATCTAAGCTATGAATAGTTGTAATAAAGTAAATAAATGAAGTAAAGAAGTATGTAAATGATCTAAGCAACTATGTAAAAGGAAATGATAACCCTAATGTGTAAGAAAGAAAAGGAAATAAACTCATTGAATAACGATGTTTTCGTGGATGGTGTCGCAGAAGAAGACTGGAAAATAAAGAAGCGGAATGACTATGCGAAGTCCCGAAAAGAGTGGATCTAGACTATTCCTCTTAACTTGAGCACTGGAGGAGGACTAGGGTGCTGCGGATGCTCCTGTCCAGTATAAAAGCTATGAAATTGATCTTTGCATGGATGGAAGGTGATTTGAAAACCTTTATTGTGTGTCATATCAAATTTTCCACTCTCTTTCAGATGTCACCAATAATCCAAGATGAAATAAAGACCTGCAAGACCTCAAAACAAGCATCAAACCCTAAAAAGAATATTGCATATGAAATGGTCAGACTAACCTCATCTTCCACAACGGTGGACTTACTAACTGAGTGTTACACTACATCTCAAACCTGATGTAGTAATATGTGCAAGTGTGTGTGAACATTTCCATAGGTTTCTCTTGTGTCAGTCGCACTTTGTGAAGTAGCGATAAATAACTATGTGTAGGAAATGTAATAGAATGTCTCGCATGAAATAAAATTAAATCCCTCCCCCTATGAAGTGTGATGCGGATGTCCTAGCCTTATTCCTTGTGATGGACCTATGTGGATGCAAGTTATCTCCAATACTGATAGATGGATGTAACTCTAGATGGAAGATAGTATTAAGTGATGTTAGGTCCCTTATTATGGTCTCATAATTTTATATTTATAGGGTTCTCTTGATCTAATTTCATAACTAACCTCGAAAAGGCCGACGATAAGAAAGATAAAGATGTGAAACGGCTAGAAAGATCCCAAAAGGTGGCGGGAAAGTTCAAAGGGACCAGGTGCCCTTGGTGGGACCGGGCGCCCACAGTGCCCCAAGACTAACTGAGCACCCTAGTCGAGGCTAAAATAGTGCGGGATGACAAAATTTGACTGCAAATTGGTGTAAGAGGTTGGTAAAGACGAAATAAAATAAAACAATATGGCCAAAAGATGGGGGTTAATTAATACTTTCTTCACTCAAGAACCTTCTAAATAGTAGTATAATACCGAGATAAATAATATCTAAAGTGCGTGATTTTGTGACTATAGCATGCCACATTTTATGAATATCATAGCCATATTTCTTAAACCAAAAGATTAGATCATAATTTTCACAACATTTTCCTTTTCTAGTATTCAAAGGTGTGTAATAAAGAGGAGGTGGTATTTCATTACCTTATCTTTGATTTTTCTTACCAAATCCATCCTATGACGATGAATCACCAATTTCTTGCATCGAGTCTTCCTGCAGGACTAGTGGGGTATTCACTTGGTTGTGTGAAGTTTTTCTACCTTCAACATTATTGGAGCACTCTCCAATTTCCATTCCCACACTAGAATAACCAAAACTGAAAAAATGAGGATGATCCTCGACCTATATTGGGTTAGCAATACCTTGGCCATTCTTACCAAGGCCTCTTCCATCAAATCCCATTTTCAACAATAATTTAGATCCAATTCCCTTAGTGTGTTTTCAAATTCACCAAAAGCATTACCTGAATCCAAATCTGAATGTGAGGAAGAATAATCACGTGGTGAATAACTCACAATGCATGCATCTGTCATGGTTTATGCATCTAAATTCAAAGGCAAATTCTTCTTTGGCTCACCACACTGCAATCTGATCAAGAGTTCATCCTTGGATTCCAACTTTGATTTCAAATGCTTATTTTTCTCTTCAAGGGAATAGAGCTTTCACCTCAGGAAATCAATCTCATCTTGAATTTTTTTATTGATACTTTCAAGCTCTTCCATCCTTTCTCTTTTCAAGGCTTTCCCCATAACTACTGCAAAAACAACATGTGTTTCCAAAACATTGTAAACTACAAAATGGAATATCAAACCAAAAATTCTCAGTAAATCGATGGGATTAAAAAATCAAAACTGATATCCAATGCAACAAAAATCAAACATTGAATGCAACTAGCTCTAATACCAAACTTGCTTCGTAGATAGTAAGTTTCAAGTAGAAAACTCCGCTCTAATACCAAACTTGATCGATAAACAGTAGATTTTCTACTCTATAATTTTTTAACTCACGGGTCCTTTTAAATTTATCAGCTTTCATGATTTATATGGATCTAAAGCGGATTAAAATCTGAATTAAATATAAATTAAATCTAAATTAAAACTAATCCATAACTAAATTTAAGGTTTATGAAATCTAACTTAATCATCCATTCGATCAATAACATTCAGAATTAATTTACCTAAATCTCTAAAAAATGTCATAATATGATAATTAATGTTTGCTTGAATTTAACTTGACTAATTAACATGCGAAATAAATCGAATTCGAATGTAAAATAAATCAGATCATAGAAATGACACTAGATTTGTTTACGAAGTTTGAAAATTTCCTATGTCTTTAGGATCATACGAATCGATCTATTATAAATTATCAAAATTGGAAGTAAAAGCAACTTACAATTAACAATAATAGATCCATAACCTATAATTTTGTGTCTTTAGACCTTTGAAGGACCTTAGTGAAGCTCATTGTTTGTCTTCTACCTTCCCGAAGCACTTGCAGAAGTGTATCCCTTCATTTCTTTATCTTCCAGTGACTTCCACTATGTAAAATGACATCACAAAAAATCCAAAATGGGAAAATAACTATGCATGAGGAGCCTCTCAAAATTCTGGACAACTTTCCAGTTTACACTAAGTCCTCAAAATGCTCCTAAGTTTCTCAAAAACTCAGTTCTTCAAAATTTCTCTATTATGCATTCATACACAGTCATGAGAAATGGTTGTATAATAATCAAGTCTTGTATTTATAAACTTGTTAACCACATGTGGCATGGCAGAAAAGGCTTATTTTTATTTCACGGGAGGTTGAGGGTTCGACCTACCCAACCACCCACTAATTGCTTTTGTTTATTTTGGAAAATAATATCCCACATTTGCAAGGTGGTATAACATACAAGATTTTTAAGCCTTCCACCGATCGGTTTACCCATGGCTTGGGCCATGCATGCAACTATTTTTCTGATTTTGTAAATCCCATGTGGGACATGAAAATTTTTGGATTTTGAGTTGAGGTGTAGAATGAGATATCGGTGTTGGCCCAATCGGTGGGTGAGTTGGCTCGCAACTATGCCAATGTTGGCATGTTGGTGGCGGATGCTTTTTGTCTAACCAAGTTGTTTGGTTGATCATGTCGGTGCACGGTGAGTTGTGTGCCAAATATGTAAATTTGGGTTGATAAAATATAGAATGTAAGCTCATTCGGTGGATGAGATGGCTCTCTAGAACTCACCCTTCAACTCCATCTCTTAGCTCGATGAGATACTTGGAATTTCACAACAGCCATGTCCCCCTTTAAAATAAAAGTGGACCCCATAGTTGAAAAACCTTTTATCAATCACTAAAGATTAGCGATTAAAAATAGGCTCTCTTTACTCCACGCTACTTGTTGATGCCACGTCGACCCATTTTCAATTTTTACAACGTGTCCAGTCCACTACGTCACATGTGCCCCTACTTCACTCAGTGGAGTCTTGTTCTTGTGCAGACGATATATAGAGCATACATTGTCTAATTTGACCCCTTCAAAATCCACTGGAAATATGACTCTGAGATATTCCATAAGGAACATGTTCAGGAAAATTTTGGAAACATCTCAAGTATGTAAAATCCTCTCGTATCGCTCCTTGATCGCACATCCGCTTACACTTGGAAAATTGTGTTTCAATCCTTATACATACATCACATTCTCTGTCTTGGTCTTCCCATTATCTAATCTCAATGTACCACACTAATAATATAGACAGATTTATCATCTCTAAATTTTATTTATCCCGGATCATTCTTCTCCAATGAAATGAACTTGTTTTTGTCACACCGTCATATGGCCTGAGAAATCAATATCTATATACCATATCATGTCTTCATTTTGGGTGTGAAGAGAAGTCTGAACTATCAAGGATTCTTCTCCTTTGGACTTTTGTTCCTCCTTCACCTCATTCACAAGATTTGATTTCATGGTGTTCTTGACTGTATTTTGATCATCCTTTTTATACTTGGAGTTTGACTCCATGATCTATACCCTTTTCTTTTTCTTATTTCTTGAACTCTAGGAGCTTCAATATTCTTGCTTTTTCTAAGTGATTCATGATGACAGAATCTTGCAATGTAACCTCTTTGATGACAGTTGTAGCAAACAACATCTCTCATTCCTATTGATTGATATGAATTGTGACTTGCATAGTCCCATGAGAACTCATTCTTTGAGATTCTTCTACACTCTCTTGCCCTATGACCAAATTCATTGCATGAATAAAAATAACCATTAAATGAAATTTCATACCTTATGGCATTAGGTTGTCTAACTGAATTTTTCTTCATTTTGTTCTTTAGGTTGACCTTCTTGTTCTCTTCGGCTTGAGTAGTTTTTGACTTGGCATTTAGGACTTATTATCAGTAATATTTTCATCCTATTTGAATCCCATACTTGTATTATCATTAGAATACTTTTATCTACTCATCATGTCATTTAGAGCCTCAATACTCTTTTCAAATTTTTCATAGGTCTTCATTTTGCTAAATACTTGATCTAGCTTTGCCTTCAGGACATCAGCTATGATTCATATATGGTGCATTTTTCTTCATTATCCTTTAGGTATGCTTTCACAACTTCAACTTGTGATTTAATCTCTTTAATAATCTCATCATGGTCATTAGTCATTAGTCATGCAAGTGATTTTTTTCTTTTAAAACTTTGGCCACAAATCTCCATAATTGTTTAGCCATCTTGTGCTTCAAGGATATCATTCAAGTTGTTAGGATTGCACCAAAGGACCTGCTCACGATGCCAATTGTTGGAAGAAAAATCACTAAGAGAGGGGGTGAATTAGTGTCCTTATAAACTTTTTACAACTTTTACTTCAATCATTCATCATGCCACCATTATTAAGCAATGTTAACTTAGTTAAGAAAACCATCAAAGCAATATAGAAACCATCACATGAACATGAAACAGTAGAGAACACATGAACACATCATTTAGGTGGGAAACCCTCAAGGGGAATAAAACCCACTTATCTTTGCATATATATAACAAAAATCAAGATTTAGTGAAGCAAAAACTCCACAAGGAGCACCAACCCCTAATTTATCTAGCACCAACTAGAATTTAGCAAGAACCCACTTGCAAGGAGGCTACAACCCCTGATTTAGTGAAGAAAAAATCCAAAAAGAGCACCAACCCTTAAGGTTTTATCAAGCACCAACTTGCAACAAAAATTCAGCACCAACTCGGCTACCTCTTGATATTTTCCACCTTATTATTGTTATCTAAACAAATGATGGACTTATTTTCTCTTATATATATTCTACTCTCTTCTTCTTAGTATTCTCTCTATCTATCATTTATCATCATGATTTCAAGCTTATTTTAACATTCTCTGATCCTCAAGCATCCATACACCCGCTTGATTTCTCTTGAAGACTCATAAAATTGCTTGTCTCGCATTTACGTGTTTATCATGCTTCTTCACCTTCACTTAGGTCACATATGCATTGACCTACTGCAAAATCTTGTAGGATGATCAACACAAAATCATTTCACTCCCCATGTGGTTTATAATACCTTATTCCATCTAATCATACAACACTTAGTTCGTTAGTTTCTTTATCTACTCCACTAGCTCAAATATGCCTAATTGGATTTTCATATATACTAGTCACAAGTACTCAAACACCATAGGTTGGTCATGGAAGATGATAAAACAATGTGCTAATGTGAAATAAACATGAATCCACCATTACTTAGTCAGTCATGTCTTCAAGATAGACTCAAACCTCCATTATTTCTCAAGAAGGTCTAATTCAATTAGGTATGTCCTAATGTTTGACTCTTGATCTTCTTGATCACTCATGAACATCTTCAAAGCACAAAAAATTTTCAAAAAAATTCTAATGACCTCTATATACCTCCACCTTTCTTGTAAATGTTTTCACCAACCATATATGCCATAAAAACATCTTGAGAACAAAATTGTCTTAGTATGCCTGCATACCCAAAAGTTTGTCTTACATGATGAAGCTTGAAACACCTTGATCAACTTAACCATGAAAAAATAAATATGTAGACAGCTACAAAGTGACCTTAAAAACATCACAACATGCTTTTAACACATGAAACATATCATAAGAGCTCAAGAATAATTTTACAACATGGTCACCAAAACTCGCTAACACACCTCAAAACCACCAAGAAGAACTTGACTTCCAACACTTGTATGAGCACATTCAAAGCCTCTACCAAGCATGAACAGACATACAAGTATCAAACAATAAATTTTTTTCATTGTTTCTTTGTTATATCATGCAAACACTCACACGTCCCTCTTCTCAAGACTGCTAGTTTTCTCCATTAGGACTACTAACGACTAGCTGACTTGGGACACCAATTTGAAAATACCTGAAATTTTCTAGAAACTTTCAAGGATATGAACTATAAGTCCCAAACTCCATCCACCATAAATTTGGAGTCTCTTTTGCATGCAAAATTTGAGATATACATCATTTTTTTCATAAAACAGACTTTTTGTATATGGTCCTCACACTTACATGATCACATATTTCCACCTAGAGATATTTGGGAGATTCCATTGCATGTTATAATCATCAAACTTGATCATCCAATCCATTTTGATCTTGTTTGAGGAATATCTTTCCTATCAACTTCAAGTTAGGATTTTAGGATGGTTTTATACTTGTTTTGGTGTTAACAATTGTTCATAAAGCTCTAGACATTAAATTTCAAAATAATGCTAGGAGTTCTTAGATAGAACCATTTTGCATCTGTCTTGAAGAGATCGAGACTCCCATACAAGTTTTACACGTGTCAATGAGAAATAAAAATTTCACCTCGAGTTGGGATTCTTCATTCTTGAGAACTCAGTAGGACTAAATATGCAATATCTTGCTTAATTCTTAAAAATAAGACCTGAAAAATTGTCCTCACATCTAAAACAATATGTCAAAGACTCTCCCCATTCTCACATTTTCATTCTTCCTTTGAAAATTTATCAACCTACCTCATTAGGCCATGTTTTCTTCACCTTGTTTGGTCTTCATTCTAGAAACTGACCTTCATACATTTTTCATGCACTCTAAACCACAATATCATGTTCAAAAACATATACATACATGTATCCACTCATTTCACCAAGCTACCATGCCCATACCCTCTCACAAGATCTCTTTGTCTTCAAATTATCTCTCTCTTGACTTTACAAACAACTGACATCAACCATGTAGACCTTGAAATCATCATTTGGCATCATTTGGCATCAATGAAAACTCATAAATGACTCCCAAAACATTATTTGGCATCAATAAGACACATACTTGACCTAACATCAATGGAAACAACATACTCTACAATTAACTCCTTAGACATCAATGACAACTCTTCAACAAGTTCCACACCCAAAGATCACACCAAAACCGGAATAGGAATTAGATTGCAGGAGCACCCTGAAGGATTGCCATGGAAGCTCCATTAGTCAATGCAATATACGGGACCAATGAAGATGAAGGAGAAGAAATTATTGAATCAAAATTGAGGAAGAAGAAGAAGAAGATGAATGTGCTAGGATTGGGTATTTTGAATTCTCACCTGATGAATATTTTGAAGAATCCACAAACAACTACTCATGTGCAGTGTTCAATCGATAAAAATGGAGAAAGAAGTATCTTATTTTGTTTCCCAAGATAAGCATTTAGATCCTCAAATGGTGACTCTACGAAAAACAACAATGAAAGGAGGATCATTGATATCCACTTCTAAGGGATTAGCCAAAAACTCCCGAGACCTCCTCAATCCATAACCCTTCTACCTCTTTGGGTAAGTCTCATTCACCTTCTCTTGACAAATCAGTTTTTTTTTTTAGCCTAAGTACAAAAATCCTACTCATGTCAAGGTTGTCATGGTTCCTAATGTTCCTACTATTTCTCCACCTTTTGACATCATTAACCATGGCAAGAAAAAAAATTTCAAATTTCTGAGTCTGAGTACTTAAAAACCCATCCCAAACAATTTGATAGGCTACTCTAGTTTATCAAATAAAGTAGTTCAGTTTCATGTTCCAAAAATTCTACTGTCAAGGAACTACCTCCCACTCCTCATACCACTCAGAATTATCTTGCTTCCACACCCTCCACCTCTTGGAAGATAGAACCTTTCTATCTAGCCTCATTGGTCAATGGGTAAAAACTAAATACTAACATCATTAACTCCGTGCCTCCGAAATGTTATGCCCGCAAAAGTTCCTAAAGCTCTTGGTATTTCCCTCACTTCGCTAATGGCCATTGTGTTTTCTAGGTAGGATATGCTCAAGTAACATTTTTCGATTTTCCTAACAAGAAGATCACAATGAAAATTCTTGTAGCGGACATGTTAGCCTCATATGGTATGTTATGGAGCCAAACCTTCAGTCGATATGTTGGTGGAGATACATAGATGAATTGGTCGCATGTCAACATTCCAGCTTAATGTTAAGATGAAGAAACTTCTTCCCATCAGGAAAATGAAGTACATAGTCCATAGGCCATATGACTAAAGGGCATATATCTTGTTTCAAGATTCAAGGTCTTACAAATTTTTCATAGCATTAGAATAATATGGTGAGTTTCCCATGTTGAAGAAAGAGTATCCAAGTGTCATGGAATCGGTCAGAAAGCACATGGTGACTTGATGGAATCAAAATTTGAAAGTGTGTACTTCTCACTTTGGATGTGAACATAAATGCACTTTCTCTACTGAGTGGTGATGATGGTCATGAAGGTCTTGACTTGTAAAAAGAAATCCTGAGGTGATGAGTAGTGCGGGTCATAAATGTAAAATGATGGCAATCAACTTCTTGGAAGGTGAGTCAAAATTTTCCAATCATGTTCTCGAATTCATCATGAAGATCCGTTCAATAAGTATGATTATGAATACGAGGATTTCTCTTTCCCATTGAGAATGGGTGACTCTTCAAAGAATAAATGCATTAACTACATAGTTTTTAGGCATCTTGAAGTTGAATCTTCCCAAGAAGAGGATGAATTCATCATGGAAATGTACTCCCTAGTTCTTGGTGGTCGAAATTGGGAAAATGACAATCTAGATATTTCTGCCCCAACCTTGTGCTCATTCTCCTTTCATGAAGATGGAGACCTTTTCAACAAAGAATGATATATGGAATGGTGTTTGATTACCCAAGACTAATTTCATGCGAATTAATACCCTCTTAACAAGGAAGGTGTGAATAAGAATGTTCTTGAATCTTTCAATGTTGAATCAACTCAAGAAAGGGACACTCGATCATGAAGCTAGATTTTGAAGCCCAAAATGGCCAAGATGAAGAAAAATATGGTCTTCACTCTTCATATATGACCTTATTCTCGTTTTTATTTTAATATAATGAATCAATATGCAAGTCACACCATAGCAGAGCGTATGTCAAGAAATATTTGGAGTGCATGAAGGAGGATTGATTGAAGCAATTGAGAAATGTGGAGCATCAAGAAGCTTGTGATAGTGTCATGGCTCCTAAAATGTCTCACAAGAATAAACTCGTGAAAAACGTGGTCATGAAGCGATGAAAAATGAAAAATAAATGCCTATCAAATATCATAGGTCTCAGTGTAAAGATAACATGCCTAATGTGATCAAGACTCATCTTCGCAAGTGAAAAAGGAGTATTAGAAATTGGAATGAACTTGAGAATCAATGAAAATATGGAAAAGAGGTTCCAAAGTGACAAAGGAAATGAATGACGAAGTGGGTCATCAACTATAATTACAATCATGAGATATTTCTCAAAAATTTAAGAAAGGGATCATATTTCAAAGAGCCCACAATGGGTTTGGAAGAAAGAAAGACATTCAATGATACCCGTATACGAGTAAGATTTAAGTTTGAATTAGTGATTCAATGAAAGCGGTTTGTCCCCAGATGTACATATGTGATTTAGGATGTTTTTACTTGCGATCGATCGATGTGACCGATTTCCTATATGGGATGGCTATATAGAGTCTATAGTCGAGCAGATCAGTATGACCCTACCCTATCTCGTCTGGGTCTGGTCCAGCCCGATCCTGAACCTTTTGGACTAGGTCGACTAGATGTATAGACCTGAAGATATATAGAGAGAGAGGACCGTCCCGTCCCATATCAATCATATTTGTATCTTTTCTTGTTGTTCTGTGTAGTGACTCTTTTACCCAATCTGACAAGGCACTTTGGTCTCCTCACTGCCCATGAAAGTTGGGATCCTCTATTTCCCTTTATTGTCCCATGTCCCCGAGTTACATCTAGTTGTTTTCATGTGAAATTACTAACCCAAAAATGAAAAAATTGATCCATGACAACCAAGCCACAAAGTGAAAATATGCTTCAAAATCTTCCTAAACCCCTCTCCCGTCAGTTTGTCTTTTGTGTCATGATCATATTGACATTTCATGTCCTCCTAATATACTGAATAAGCATGTACAAGTTTTCAAAGTGATGTGATAAGGTCAATTCTTCCATTCAACAAAGTACAACAAAAGACTAGTTCTCTAACAAGCTTAGAAAGGCCAATTTTGGTCATTTCAAGGCATGTGTGCATCCTCCGGAAGGGTTATGAAAATCTCATAAACATCTGAAGGTGGTATTGGATAGCATTGAATGTTTTGAAAAAAATTAGGAGGATTTAGGAATGATTTGGTGATTCAAGAAATTCTCATGCAAAAGCGGGTTTTTCAAGTGTAAGGAATTAACGCTCAAATTGTGAACCTGAACTTCTCTAGATGATTTTGGGAGCTTCGTAAGGATTTAGGAGGAAAAACAAGTAGGAAATAGAAATATTGATTAATCCTCTACATGGTGGTGGTATCAAATTTGATCCAAGTTATGATGATTTCTTGAGACAAGTTCAAACTTTGCAGGTGTACCTCATAATCCCAATCAAAATGGGGATTATTTTGGAGTTTCATGTATAAATAAGGTTTTAAAACTATGTCATTGATCTTATAATTGTCTTTGGATTCATATTCATATAAAATTTCACCTTAAAATTCCATCCTAAGCCCTTGGGGTGAAGATTTCATGCTTTCAGGCTATTTCGGGTAAACCAATGCAAAACCTGGCTTTCCAAATGGGGTAAGGCACATTTTTGTGTCCATCTTGTCCCTTTTTCCCTAAGGGAGTACAGGGGATAGGAATTTACACCCCATTAAATCCTTTTAACACTCCTACCACCCATGTGCGGTCAAGGCAACCCCCAGTTAAGTATAAGATGAGTTAGGTGAGTGATACCCATACTTAGCCATTTTTTCAGTGTGTCACGTGTCACCACCTTTCTCCAATGTAAAATTTTGTGTCCTTGTATCCCTTTGTCTCCAAGGGGACAAAGGGGACAAGAAAATTCACCTCATTCCCTTTTTTATCCCTTGTTCACTCGCGTGACTTCCGCCAGCTCCACAGCCTTGTTTTTAACGCCCGTGCTCAACCACTCAACCCCTCATGCTCAAACTTGCATCCAAGCTTTCCCATGGGCACACTTTTGTGTCCTCATTTTCCCCATTTAAAAAGGATAGAGGGAGGATAAAATGTTCCCAAGCCCAAGCACCAGCTCCTGATCACCCATGTGACCTCTCCCAGCTCCGCAAGGTGTTTTCTCAGCTCCTCCATCTCACTCACCCTCACTCTCATGCTGATACTTGTCCTCATATTGCTCCAAGGCACCATTTCCTTCCCCTACTTTCCCTTTGCACCATGAAAACCAAATCGGAGCCTCACTCAAGCTCTCATTTAACCCAGGTTCGAACTATGATCAAGGTCAAGTAAAAGTGAAATAAAATACATTATAACTCATTTTTGAACCATTTCTTCAACATAGTTTGTTATTCCTCCATTGTTTTTGCTATCACACCTTCCAACCTCCATTAATGGTTGTCATGCCACAACAAAGATACCCCTCTTCGCTTCTGAAGATCCAGCGGGTGAAATCACTTGAAAATTGGAGCAAACGATTAACTAAAAATTATTTTGTCATGTAAGCCACTTTTTGCAACATGAAGAAGCTGATTTTTAGGGATATTGAGGATTGTGTTTCTTGTCAACATTCTTCCCTCCTTGAAGAATTTTTCACTTTCCCAAATATTTGGTGGGCAAAAATGCTCTAAAATTTGGAGAGAATCCTCAAAAATGGGGTTGTTGATTTTTCAAGATATGGAGGAATGATTTTTTCTCATTATTCTTCCCCTCTCGATGAAAAACTCATTTTCCCACTCATTTGGACAAAGGAATCATCCAAAAATTGGAGCAGGGAATCTTGGAATAAAACCCAAAATTTCAAGATTGTTTTCGTTACAATCCAACACCTGCAGTGCACTTACTAAAAATAGCATGTGTTCATGGTGGGGCATGTCTAAAAATAGTAAGTTGTCAAATGAGGTGAATTCTTGGCATCCACGGTCCCTCAAACAGGCAAAAAACATCAGAAAGTGAAAACAGTGCAAAATTGCTAAAAATAGCAATCTTGGCTAGGACCTGCTAAAAATAGAAAGTCTCCAATTTGGTCCCTAAAAGTTGTGGCAACTCACATTTTTCGTATATTGTTTCTTTTTGCTATCATCACGAGGTCAGTAAGATATTTCATGGCTAACATAAGAAAATTAAACCTCTACAAGCTTTCAAAGGATCCTAAGGCATCATTTTGAACCACATTTGTGTCAAGGAACATATCAGAGCACGTCGAGGTTTAGCGGGTGAAACGAGAACATTATGATGTCAAGAAAAGCGTTCAAAAGAGTCCAGAGCTCCATTGAAATTCAAACTCATCAAGAAGTTCACTGTGCAAGCAAGAATGGAAGTCATCTCAAGTAATGCATACCTCGAGAAGTGTTTCTAAACACTTGATTTGTGTTTGATAAGGATCTCACATCTTGCAAGTCAAAGGAGGTGGAAATTGTAGTGTTTCAGTGCAGTGTGGGAGACGAGAACATGGAAATCATTCTCATTCATTCCTTCAAGTACCATTCAGGAATCGGTCTTGCTATATCGAAGAGGAAGCCTATCTCCATGAGGAGCAATTGAGCAAAAGAATGTCTGAGTACCATAAGCATGCTTCCACCTAGGTAACATCTTGGTCAAGAAAGTGAATTGTGAAGAGATCATCATGTTCAAAAGTGAAACAAGATGTTGACTCTGCCATCATGTCCAAATCTCCCCAAGAAACAAGTCAGAATGGGATAATCAAGCTATCAAGGTACTCATGACCACCAAGTGTGAAAGATCAAGAAGTCACCTATTTCTATGAGAAACATATGAGTAGGAGGTGTATGAGTTGATCTCATTCAAGAGAATTCTAGAGCACAGTGTATGAAAAATGAGAAACCATCTCAGTTCCACTTGATGTCATTCACTTGGTAGTGTGCTTAAGCACTCATTCCATACCTTGTAGTGTCATCACACCTCAAGAAAGAAGCACATTGTAATCACCTCATTTCATTCCAACGGGTGGTCACATGACAAGAATATCATTTGGGAAGCAATCCTCTATCTAGCAAAGTGATGATCTATTTCGGTGAATGAAAGATAAGCATCAAGAGATTCAAGCATCATAGAGTTGATTTGTGATCACTAAGGTCAATTGTGAAAGCCTAAGAAACAAGAAAGTGATCCTTATGTCCTAACTCATGCTATTGAAATCATCATGTTTCCATCACAATGCAACAAAGTGTTTCTAAACACTTACTCAATACTTTGGAGTATCTCACAGCAGAAGGAAGCATATGCAATCTCAATGCTTCAATTCAACAAGTGATCAGAGGTTAAGATCCTCATTCATGAAGCATTTTCTCAAAGGTCTATCAACGAGTTTCATCTTCATCGAGGATCAATCAATCTCTTCTCTTTCTCTCTCCTCCATCTCTCTCCATATTCTAATTTTCAATTAAGAATGTACTTTTGCTATTTCTTCCTATTCACTTAAGTGACCCTCAATTCAACATTGTAAGAGTCCTTTTTCAATAATAAGAAAAAGACTCACCTCCTAGGAATGTGAAAGGTCACAAGTGATGAAGATAGGTGAAGGGTCATGTGGGGGTAGATGAGAAGACAATTTATAATTCTATAAATTGGAATGGCTTCTTCATTCCAAGGAGTTGGCAATTATTGATTGAATGTATGTTGTTGAGATTTTCACTTCTACATCAAGCAATAAAAGTTGTTTTTCTATTTCTTGTCTTATGTTCCTCTACTCTCTCTTTCCAACTTTGCATACATGATAATCTTGTAAAACCAAGAAATGTGTCTGCACCTTTGATAAATGAGTCAATGGAATTATGTTTATGATTTGTTGGTCTTATCGTTGTTTACATTGTTGTGTTCTTCTAATTGAATGGGGACCCACTTTTGTTATTGTGTGTGAACTTTATAATCCTACTCACAAGAGTAACTCTCTCTAACTTTATTTCCCCAACACCCAATTACCTTTCTTCATTGCAAATTCCTCCCTTGTACCGTGTACAAGCATTTGCCACATGTTTAGTGTTTACATTCAATAATGGGAGCCCCCATACACAACAAGGAGGGGCTTAGCCCCGTGACCATCGATGAAAACTCAATAATTTGTAACACGATAAATGATTTCGCCAAGAAACCAACCAAAAATTTAATCTGAACTCATCTATTGTAAACCATATAAAATAGCAAGAGCCAATGATACAACTTGCCATATAATACCAACATGATGCAGGTAATTTAGAGAAAATGTCAAAAAAGGGCCCCTGTCATGTGAACTTGGAGAATTGTGGTTTTGAACAAGAAAATGGCACCTAGTTGCTGCTAAGGAACTGTTTTGAAATAGACATAAAACACAACATTATTTTGCGAAACATAGTAGTTGAATCGTTCAAGCATTAAGGATTTACGCCAAGATAAAATAATGATACTTGTATGGTTAACAATAAAGACACTATGCCATATATAGGTTACATCACATGCAAACAAGAAAATAGATAAATTTTACCATCCATAGAAAAGAAAGCCTAATTGTCAAAAATAAGCACAAGGCAATATTAAATGGAAGGACCTTCCATTTTATTTTTGTCAACATTAGAAGCTTAAAACAAACATGAAGATGTGTTGTGATTGTTTTTATCCAATGTGTTGTGTAAATGTTTCTATCCACTATCATATGGAAATGTTTCTATCCACTATTATATGGAAATAATATTCAAATTGCTTGAACATACCAAACGCGGGCTTGTAAATTGTTTCTCAAATCTCGAGAAAAGGTCAAATACTACAACCAAAATCTCAACTGAATTTTGAGAGCATATCTTATGTTGTGCAGAGTAAACAAAAGTGGAGGCTTTGTAGAATCATCCCACTCAAGTGTTGCATATCAAGGTGTTTAAATAGAGTATAACTCCATTTGACAATATTTGTCAAAAAGACATCTAGATGCATCTAAGCAGCCGTTCGTCTCTTGAGAATATAGACTTTGCAAAAACATACAATTTAGAACATGTAAATTTACTTCCGATGTGTGAACTCAAGGTCTTGATCTATTGGTGAGTTTCAAGTAGTTTGTCATCATCAACCCAAGTTCCATTCCCATTGAATTCATTCGATACTTTCGATAAGTGGCCATGGGGACACCTTGAGGTAGGGGTCAAACTTCTCCATATGTACCAAGTGGAACATAACGGGGCGCTCTGAATGCGGATCGCTCGGCGGACATTAAGGATCCAAGCCCACCCCCATGTCCCACTTAGAGAAAGTACTCCACCACTCCAGTTCATAGCTCGTGTATAATAAACGCGTTAAAAGAACCAAATTTTAGAACTCAAGGTCTTGGGCTATTGGTGAGTTACAAGTAGTTTGTAATCATCAACCCAGGGTCCATTCTCATCGAGTTCATTGGATGCTTTCGATAAGTGGCTATGGGGATACCTTGAGGTAGAGGTCGAACTTTTCCATATGGACCAAGCGAAACATAGCGGGGCACTCTAAATGCGCATCGCTCAACGGACATTAAGGACCCAAGCCCACCCCCATGTCCCACTTAGAGAAATTACTCCTCTACCACTCTAGTTCATAACTCTGGTATAATAAAAGTGTTAAAAGGAACCAAATTTTTACCAATGGGGTTTGGATGGATCGGTTAAGACGGACAATTATGTCCAGATCCACCCTCGTTCAAATCCCGCTAGGCGGATCCCCTTCCGGGTGATTTACCAATGGTAGCGGGAGTTGCATCACCAATAAATTGCGGTGGTTTTCGATGGTGGCAAGAGTTGCATCACCAATAAGTTGCGGTGGTTTTCGATGGTGGCGAGTTGCATCACCGATAGCCACGGCTCATGGCTTTGGCTGGTTTGCATCATTAGCATTGGCAGCCGCTGGTGGTTTTAAAAACGGCGGTGGCGGAAAAAAATTGTGGGTGCGGGCTTCATGGTCACAATTTGTGTTGGTTTAATTGTAATATCTTGTCTAAAGAACATTGTTGTAGGGTGGGGCCCCACCAACCCTTCGGTTCATAGCTCCGCAATCAAAATAATAATAATTTACTTCCGATGTGACCAAGTGATGAATAGCACCCGCATCAATGTAAAACTAAATATTAAATCTAAAAGACACAGCAGAAATTAGAGAATGGCAATTGATCATTCACTGTCTGGTAATATTTAAATGCTACTGCAGACTCTTGCTGAAGCTCCACCGAGGGCATCAATATCATTGACAAACCCGCAACTTGACCAATTATGCAATGTCCACATAGAGGCACAGAGAAATAGAGCATAAACAGTCGTGCATTTTGTTATCTCCCGAAATATATCAGGTGCAATGCTATAGATGCCTTTAAGCAATGGAAGGTGACAGTTCACCATTATCCGACAGTTATTGCTAATTTCTAACATCTGGCTATCGGGTCCATACATTATTATGCAGTGGTTTCATTACATTTCCTGCAGAGCTTTTAAACAATGATGAATCAACTCTTGCCCATTGCCTTGCTGTTCTTCGAAATCAGAATAACATGTGTTCATTGGCTTGCCGACATATTTGGAATCAGAATAATCCTCTTGTTCATTGGGCATGCCGAGTGATTCATGCGACTTTCATAACAACTGCAAATGAGAAAAGATATATATCGTGTTTAGCCAAATGCAATCCTACAGTATAAAATCAACAAGAATGCCACTGATACAACTTGCTCCAATCCGAATTCTCTAGAGTAATATGATTGTTCTGTATCAATTTAAGTTCATGAAAGCAAGTTATTGTCATTCTTATTCAGGGTACCAGTTTACGAAAGCAAGTTAAAACCTCCACTCGAGACAGGATACGACAAATAAAAGAACTGTAAGTGCCTTGCCAAGACCCTGGATTCAGTTTTTGGTGCTGATTTTACATTTACAAGTAAAACAATTCAAATTCAAATCTCATAGTGGTATGTTCTATGCCAAGAATATGCATAGAACCTCTACTTGAGAGAGGCTATAATAAATAAAATAAAAAGACAATAGCTATCACAAAGCTAGCAGTCTGTTCAAGATTTTTTTAATGCCATAAGGTTTAACCTGTCTTCTGTAACATTTATACATTACTTTAATTGCAAATTAATTAAATTAATTTTTAACCGAGCAAAGCAAAAACAAAAAGAACACATATTTCATTCAAAAGTAAAATATCATGTTAGTTGACGCTTTCTCATATTTCATTTAAAAACCGTAACAATGTTTTGCTCAATGAATTAAAACATGGAGACCATAACCACTAGTCATGGCTTCATAACTGAATGACATGATAATATCATTCAAGTGATGTCTTCAAAAATACTATTATTGATTTATACTGGATGTAGTGTTATTATAGCATTTTCTGAACACTTCTAGTTTCCCATCGGCTCTAGTTTTAAAATCAACAGAATCTTGAAAGCAGTGGGGGAAAAACTTGAAAAGCACTATTATGCAAGCTTGTTCTCACTAACTTGAAAAAACTCCAAGAAGCGCAATCATTTGTGTGTGTGTGTGTGTGCATGTATACATAATGAGACAACTTGAGAAAATGAGATTTCAGATTAACGAAAAGCTTTTCACTACCAACCATAAGCGGCATTGTGGACACCTGCTATAATACAGCTTACCCTTCTGTATAAGGGTTTACATTATGAGTTTCCATGAGAGAATTCTCTTTCCAAAAAGGTGCAAAGAAGGCTACAAAATTATATGCACTGAAAATGAGAAGGTCCAAAAAATTATTTGTATTGAACATTATGGTACATTTTCTTGATAGTAAAAATGGGAAAAGAATAGATTTCAACATGTATCACAAAAGTGGCAATAGGCCATCCAAAATTAATGCCTTAGCAATGGTCAAAAATTACAATACACACAATGCTTCTGCAGGCTTCCATGTGGCAGCAATTCACATCTGCAAATACAGAGATGACATTCCCCCTGAGAATCTATGCAATTAGCTTCATGACTTCAAGCCTGACAGTGAATAATCTGCCACTATTAAACATTTAAAATGCTTCCTCGACTAAACTCGGCACCTTTGCTGCCAATCTTAGCTTTGCGGTGTCTTGCATTGACTGATCGTTTCTCCTTACTATGTCTCGAAGATCCCTTTCTGCCTGAGCTTCTCAAGACTTTCTCGGGAACCTTGTCATTTGATGCTTTCCTCAATTGCTCATCCAATGATTTCTTCATGGGTACAACTTTTGGTGGTGGAGGAGACATCCTGAAGCTTCTCTGCTCCAAAATATCCCTATGATAAGCCTGCAATGTCAATTATATAGGGAGCATGTATGAGCACGAACTGATATTTACTGCCATAGAGAAAAGGAACTAAGAGAGGAGAGAGAGAGAGAGAGAAAGAGAGCATCTTTCATGTCTTCCAAAAGATCTCATTTTCAAGGAATGCCTATGCAAGTTTTATGACATGAAAACTAAAGTCAAGAAGCATAGAAGCATGAAACACAAAACATTGTATAGGGAAAGACTAGAAAAATGAAGAAAAGGGTTCTCAATCTACAGTTGTTTATTTCCCATTCACAAAGACAAAACAGGTAAAGGTTATTATCACATGAAGAAGACTTACCTGTACAACAAAATTCCGTCGTTCGCAATCAAGAAACATATTGACTCTCCAATTACTTCTAGCCATAATTTTATCCCTAACAATGGCAAAACTGATCTGATCCCTTGATGTGAATCTATCAACTTCATTGAACCACAGGCATGTGAACAAATTCGTGATTGGGGTGTGCTCCCGTATAATGACGCACCCTTCAGGAACATCTATAAAGCAATTGACAATTAAATATTTATGATGACAAAATTCCATATTGACCGAGGCTGAAGCCAGTAAAAGGACCCACAACAATGCAGTTAAGCCTTCTCTAGAAGCATCAAATCTTACATTGAAAACAGAGAAAGAAAAGCTTAAGGGACATACGAACCACTTGTAATTGGCAACTTGGATAAACTGTAATGCGTCAAGCCTTCGTTTTTATAGAACTCAACTTGAGCATCAATGGTCGCATTATCATACTTTCCAGCGGCTTTGTTAGCCTCAGCTTCATCGAAGACATCAAACCGTCTATAATGTCGAGAAATAGCAAAAGTATCATTGGTCCGCCACAAAAACCTGGGCAAGTAGGAACCAAGAACATAATGAATAACTTCATACACTATCTAATATCTATCCTGAAGTGTGAAAAGGAATAGAATGTGACCACTGGTGAGTCTCTAAATACATACTACCTCAAACCTGGAGATCATTTCCTTTCACTATACATAAAGAGAATTTTACAATCTAAAGAAAACTGTCAATAGTGAAACAAAACAACATTCAAATCCAAAGCATGAAACAAGGTTCACAACATTTATTTTGTAAAGGCGTAGCAGTTCCAGTTCTGACTGCCTAAATGGACATAATGCTCTGTCAAGAAAAACAAAAAAATTGAAAGTTATTTTAAATTTCTTTTCTGATATTTCCTCTAAAACATCCTTATCTTCGAGGCTCCAATAGTGCCTTTGGAATTATTCCCTCTCTAGTAATTATCTACATCATTGCAAATAGTATATAGCCTACATGTACGCTTGGCCCACAAGCATTAAGTTAGTCTAACCAAGAAGGATTACATGATACTGGAACCTTGCCAATTGCATGTGCTTAGCCTTATCCAGCCAGCTTGAAGAGATTATGGCATCAGTTTTGGACTGCTAATTATTTATTTGGCTTCTGCCATTCTAATGTTCTGCTGCTATATCAGACAATTATCAAACCATAATGCACAATAGGCATCTCCTGATATTCACTGCCATGAGGCATCAGTAATTTGGGCATCCCTTGATAGTTGCATTCACTAGAAGGAACCTTGTCCTTTCGTAAAAGGGAACCAATGAGTATGTATCCCTATGGCTAACAGCCCACCAAAACTCGCTACAGATGAACTTTGACAATGTTTGCAAGGATTCAATTGCAAGGAAGAGATTCATTATTTCTGAAATAACAAGAAACAAGAACTTATTGACAATATTCTGGAATGAAAGAGAAATGATAAGAAATACTCAAATAATCAAAAGGTGGAATTTGTTGAAGATGGCATGGAATCAACCCTGAAGCACATTTACAATCAATCAAAAAGGATGTGAATAACCGTAGTTACTGAAAAGAACAAACTCAAAAATGCAGACATGGTTTTGAATAACTTCAATAGACCGCTATTAGTTCCTCATGCCAGCATCCTAAAGTGCTTCTAGTCAACCATAACGCATGAAAGTGCTAAATGCTTGCTTTGAACTTATCACAAAAAGTGCTTCAATAAAAGACCTCCAATAACAATGGTTTCTTTTACCAAACATATTCCGTGTGTGGTAAAAGGTCTCAGTGCAACAAACATGAGGTGAGAGATTTTATGCTTTCACAGTCCATAGATTAATTTCAGAGAAATTTTTGGGAAGAAACTGTGTGAAAACTTTTTTTCTTATATTTCGGGTCACCTTCTATGAACCAAAACCATCATCAGGAGACTCTTGAAGTTCTCCTGATGATGGTTCATAGAAGGTGACCAAAATGTAAGTAAAAACGTTTTCACAAAGTTTCTTCCCAAAACTTCTTTGAAATTAAACATGAGGTGTTTCCTGCTTCACAAACATTTTAGCCCATGCAAGAGGCATTTCCTGCTTCACATACGCTTTGGCCCAAAACGCTTCCTTAGCAATTCGCTGGTCTGAAACATAGCCAGAGCAATTCAGAAATGCCAGATGCCTGCTAGAAATGTCCAAGAAACGGCCATGCCATTTCCAGGGCATTTCTGGCAGGCCATAAAAAGCTTGTTTTTTTCTAATTTAATCAACAAAAAAGAACCCCTAAAAGTAAACTAAACCACCCTAAACCCCACTACCTAACCACAATTGAACAATCCAAAAACATATCAAAAAGTTAAAAATCTAAATCCAAAATAAAACATATCATTATAATTATATGAAGCAGCTCAACATTTTAGCAATTTCCACAAAACAGCATTTTTGGCATTCAATGGAAGCCATTGTGGAGTTTCGAGCAGCATGGACAGTGATTGTCATGTTCAGAAGCAGCAGCACCACCAAAGATTACAAGCTTCATACCAAAAGAAACAGTTCTTTTTACCGTCTCTCTTTCTGCACCCCATAGAATATTGAATGGTTTTTATTTTTGGATGTGGCCATCGTTGAAAGGATTTGGAAGAAGTAAAAGTAAAACAATCCACATATTATGTTTAAAAATATATATATATATATTTATTTTCCGATTTTCGTTTTCTAATTTTTGATTGAATGCTGAAGCACTGAATTACATAGAATGTCAGCATCTCTGCCCATGTTTCAGAGGAAACATATAGTGAATTACAATGTTGAGTAAGTGTACATCTAAAAGAGTGATCACCTTTAGCTAAGCAGCTAAGGGTCAGGGGCATCCACACCGCCAAAATCACCCAGGGCACGATCCTGACCTTAACTGTGTGACTCTTCATGTCGGGAGTCTAGCGCTTTTGCACTCAGCAAGAATTGATCCCTAGTGGGCTCTATGTGAGCCAAACAACTTCACCAAAGGGCCAAACGGCCTTCGATGTTTTCTAATTCTAAATATAGATTTAAAAACAAATATTACAATTTTAATAAAACATGGTTTTAATTTTTGTATTTTTATTTTTGAAGGCTCAATTCTAGTATTTTTAAATGATTTTCGCCCGGTTGCAGGTATAAATGCCGTTGTGTTTGGCTTCAAGTGGAGGGCAAGGTGAAGTAAATACAAAAGAAGGCCTAGGTAAAAGGACTCTATTTGACATGACCCCATTTTTCCTCTTTAGCTACGCGAGAGTGGTGAAAAACATTGCAGGTGTGGCTCTAATGCTTGGATACACAACGCATGTAACACATTATATAACGCCTCATATACTCAACTCAAATCCCATTTAACCAAGATTAGAGGAAGGGGGATCAAAAATATCATAAAACTAGAAAAGAAAAAAAAATGTTACATGAAAGAGCAAGAGGTATTAGATGCCAAGATTGCAAGAGCTCGGTCCTTAAAATCACATCCTCTCCAAAGAAAACCTTTAGAAAGACCTACACATTCAACTTCGTGCCGTAGCCAAACATTTTTTTTCATACAAACTCAACCACTTCAAAATCCTTTGGATGAAGAAGCCACCTCACTTTAATGAAAAGACCAAAAGACCAATTGGAAAGGGCATTCAACACTAAGAAGACGGAGATAGCTAATAAGTTGGTAACTCGATGCATTTATGATTGTAGGTTGTACTTCAACTTAGGTGGTCATCATATTGGCAATAGATGGTGAAAAACATCAATGAAGCCCAACAATTGTAAATAGGCCCTAATTATGATAACGTTAGAAATGGATCATATAGAAATTCACTCTATAGAAGGATACAGGGGTTTACGTTGTTTCGTATGAATGCAAGCATTCCTTGATAAATGTTAGTATAGTATGCCCTAATGGAGCAATGTTCTTAAAGATTGTTGATTGTAAGGGCTGGGTGAAAGATGAACGTGTCATTTGTGACATCTTGATAGAGGCTATAGAGCCGATAGATCCCCAAAACGTTGTTCAAGCCACCATAAACAAAATTAAAACAACCCACAAAATTGTTAAGCGGTTGGATTACTTGTGGAGGCAAGATATGAGAACCAGTGTTTTAAAAACCGGTCGAACCGGAACCGGAACCAGCCGGTTCGACCAGTTCAACATATTTAGACATGAACCGGTTAAAAAACCGGACCGTTCACCGCTTTGGTTCTCTTCTTGAACCGGCCGGTTTTGTAAGGAACCAAATGGTTTAGTACCGAACCGGTCGACCCAATCTAGTTTCATCCCAACCGGCCGAGCAGATTTTTTCCTTTTTCGGCATTTCTTTCCTTTTTGGATTTTTGGTGAAGAACACACAAGAGAATAAAATTTTCCATTTTTGGAAAGGATCCAAGAAGATGTAGCAAAAAACTTGCATGTGCCATAACTTTCATTCTCGTGGCTCCATTTCAGTGCCGTTTTTTTTAAAAGTGTATATTTTCTCGAGCTCTACACATTGATGGCAATATTTTTCTTATTTTCATAAAATCCATTTTTGCACCTTTTTGGACCAAGCAACTTCTTGCAATCTTCTCAAAAGAATCATGAGCTTTGATCACCTATGAGGCAGATTAGTAATTAAAAATATTGGATAACTTTCCAAAACTCAAATGCCGAGTATTCTTCTCAGTACTCGGACTAATCGTCCCACTCGCCAAATGGTGGTCGAACTGCTTATTCAAATGTTGACTTCACATATCAACGGATGCATAGGTTTTTTTTTTTGCTATTTTAAGAGTTTTTTGTGTTTACACTCCAATTTGCGCATCCTCAGACACAAGACTGAATGCTATCGTAAAGGTCCCAACAAAAAGAAAGCATTAATAGCAATGAAAGAAAACGCTGCAAATACATTGTTTTGGCTGCAAATTTATGTTTTTTTAAAGAAATTTGAGTATTTTTTAAGTTGCCGAGTATTCCCGAGTATTGGCCGAATATTGCCGAGTTTTTGCCGAGTTTTTTTTTTTTTTGGGGTCTACCGAGTATTTGCCGAATGCGAGTATTCCAACTATGGTACTATATACATGAGCAAACTATGCATATTTTGTGTGTAATTGTTGGAATCATGGTTTCTAATCTTTCAAATATATTGTTTTCTTTAAAAATGTAATTTTTATGTGTTTTTTAGTAAACCGGTTCATAAAGTTTGAACTGGTCAGGTTCCGGTCCGGTCCAACCCTTGACCGGTTCCGATTTTTAAAACATTGATGAGAACATGTTTTGGATAACTTGTCTAGTACATTCACTCAATTCGATGCTACAAAAAAATAGCAAAATCACATCATTATACCAAGTTTATACAAAAGCAAATAAGATTAAGATGTTTGTAACAAATTAGTACATGTCCTAGGCCATCTTTTAGATATTCTCGAGGCTAGACTTGTTGAAGGTAAAGGAACAAATTCTTTGTTTTTACCAAAAAAATAAAATTTATATTTTATTAAATTTTGTTGAAAGTCTTAAATTTAGAATGGCATTTATTTGAAATTTATATTTAATATAATTATAAATACATATATGTGTGTGTGTGTATAAGTTGTTGAGACAAGTTTTGGCTCTCACATGATTGTACAAGACTTGAGAAGGTAAAAGAAGCCTTAAGCAATATGGTTACTAGCAACTTTTGGACTAATTAGAAAAAATCAAACATGAATATAGCCTCTAAAACAAATTGATCCTTGTAATTGGTGGGCTAAGGTTGATTATTTCGCTCAATTTACAAAACCTATTAGGTCTCTAATAAGATATATAAATACAAATGATGCTTTGCATGGGTGAAATTTATGATCGAATCGGCTATATGCTCAAATACATGAGAAATGTGTTACACAAACAAAATTAAAAGATCCTACGAAAAAAAATTTATAATGATGTTAAGAGTGTGGTTATGTGAAGGTGGAGTAAGATGATCAACCCATTGCATCTCCTTGCATATGCTTTGAAAATAAAATATTACAATTATGAAATGCTTTGTTCACCAAATAGGAAATCACCTTATGATGACATGGAAATCACAAATAGATTTATGGCATCATTCGGAAGACTTTTTCATCATCCATTTGTAGCGAGTGTCGTCCACATTGAAATGAGAATGTTTGTTGCCTTAAAAGGTTGCATGAGATAAAATGAGGCTCTTTTGACGAGTGTAGCATGTCTCTAGTCATGTGGCAATACGTTTATGGCCACGACGCCATGCACCTCTTACCTATTGTCAATAAAATTCTATCACATGGGGAAATTAAATTTGCATTTTAAATCAAAAAATTTGAGTTTATCGTTTATATGATATTCATGTATCTTTTGAATTTCTACATTTCTATTAACATACATTTTTGTATACAGTAATTTCCAACCTTTTATTTAACATGTAGCTTGTAACTCTTCAACAAAATGAAATTGGAGTACATACTCTTCTTCCCACTAAACTAAAGGGTACAAGTTGGTATTGAAGAAGAATGAGGAATTATTGTATGTGCATTTCAATTTGAACCTCCTATCATGCAATATTAATGACTATATATGGAGGGTCTAACAAACTTTGGGATATTCAATCATGTTTCTATAGGTACTTTCACGCAACGTTCATTACTTGATGTCAATGATGACAATCAAGGGAGTTCTACACGGGGATTGGAGAATTGAGCTAGTGGAAGTGGCATTCCTAGTTCTAATGATTTTGAAGACAATCTAAATGATTGCGATGATTTATTCTAGATTATAACCCCCACATTGTGAACGTATTTGACATTTGAATTTAAATTGTGAACTTTTAGAACATCACACAAACATTTGAAATTTTAAGTTGAATGTTTTGAATTTTCATGAATACCATAGTTATAAGTGTTTTTATCTTTTAAATACTAAAAAGAAATATTATGTATTTTTTTAAAATGATATTTGTTAATAATTTGTTATGTGGGCATTTCCATGCCCTTTATTTTTCAAGGTTCTTGGGAAATCCGCATTTCCACACTTCAGATCCATTTTCGTTTCCATTTCATAATAATGTGGTAAAAAGTAATAGATGAAAATCAAGGTCCATTGGGCCGGCTAGATGAGACAAGGCGTGCCAAGAGAAAAGCCCAAACTCAAGCCTTGTCAAGCTTAGAGGCCCAACACACTGAAGGGGAGGGAGGAGTCTGATCTTTAAACATGATCTTTGGTCAGAAAAAACTCATAGCTAGCTTTGGAAGTTTAAGAAAAAAGTTCACCAAATAAAACAAAAAGAATGAAACCAGTACCTTAACACATTCCATTATATATAGCATGTTAAATCACCTTTTAGCATGCATCAATCCTACTGACAAGGGAAAACATTCATTAGCATAAATATCAAAGATCAAATTAACACTCCTCTTGGGATATTTAACTCTGACCACCAAAAAAGTAAAAATCTCCTATTAGTAGGGTTGATGTACTCAAAACAGTATGATGCTTTTGCTCTTGATGATAAATTATTTGCTATAATTGGGTGACCAGACCCATACTAGTTTATGTATCCAAACTCTCTTTTCACTCTTGAGAACCATAACATGAGCTAAAATAAGTCTATACACATACAAAAACAGACATATACTATACTAAAACCACCAAGGCTCTAGCAAAGGGTTCAAAAAGTACTAGAAGTCCAGCTGCTAACAACTCTTTCATTTCTCACCCACTGAATGCCCACATTAAACAAAAATAGTAGCAACCAGCTCAACCCATTCCCATCCCCAAACAAGCAAGCATGTGAACCGTCGAATCTCAAGCCATTGGTATGATCAAAATTTGGTCCTTCAACGTTCAACACTTGGGGCTCTGGACCAACAAAAGGGCCTGGTATTTAGCAGGGACACCTTTGGAGTCCTCGACTCCCAAGGTAGCTTGTGATGTGTTTTCTTCTTCCATAGAAAGACATGCATGCCAGGTATATGCTCCTGGTATTGCTTGGGGTCTGTGGACCAGGCTGTCAAATAAGAACCCCTGATGATGACTTCAACTGATCTCTTGGCCTGCACCGCTTGGCATTTTTATTTGGATGGGGCTCACCTTGTTCCAGCAAGAGATCAGCGGACCTTCGATTTCCGGCTCTGATAAGAGGAATTTCTCGATGACTTATATAGTGTTGTAGCAGATGGAAATTATTAAGCAGGTAGGAAATACATTTGTCAAGTACTTAAATCCTGTTATGCTGCTGCTGGATGCAAATAACTAGGCTGGCAATGCACCCTTCCACAAAATGAGTTAATGTCCATTCCAATGTTCTTAGTCATTTACTGGATGTTTCCTGTAATTGTGACTAGGTCAATGAAGAGGGATGAGTCTTCCCTCTGGCTATCGAAACCCCCATGAGAGCTGGCACTCCCCCAAGATTCAGATGGTTAGCTAGGGTTGATCAAGAAGAGAAATCATGGTCCAATGCATCTGATTTAGCCCCATGTTCTGCTTACAAAAGACCTGCAGGAAGCCAGATGAGCTGTTGGACTGGTATTAACTAGTGGGAAGCGAGAGCTGCTGGTTTTGCACCGGGTATGGGGGCTTTCCACCCTGGAGGTTAATGTTAAAATCACCCAGGTTATATACACTTGATCATGGAGATGATTTTTTGGAGCAAGGGGTGGAAGGTTAGCCCTTATGTTCAAAATACCAGAGGGAACAGGAGGAAGACTAGCCGGGCAAGAACCTTACTTTGTTCATGCAACAAAAATGGACATGGAACATACCTAGTCCCTACACTTGCAGATGAAGAATAGCTCTAGTTACTATGGTACCATGGACTGATATTCATCATCAAGATTCATAGGTAATTTCTCCAATCTGGTAGAGACCCAGCAGCTCTACCCTGAGTATTTGGGTTGTATGGCTGCATATTTAACTTCTTTCCTCCTTTGCATATATAATTGCAAGTGTTTTGTGTCAGACTACAGGTTCTTACATTCACAAAAGTGATGGGTCCTGTTTATAGCCTAGGCCTTGAGCCATGGGCTTCTTCCAAGTGTCATTCCCAAGGGAAGGAGAGCAAGCACTCACGCATTAGGGTGATGAGTAGATCAAGTGAGATCTATGCTTCTACAAGAGATCTCAACCTTTGATAAAAGCAATCCTTCCGCTGCCAAAAGCATTCGGATGGTATTTGGAAATAATATACCTTGATGTCAAAAGGCTAGGCGGCCTTGAGCTTAGCAGTTGGACAGCTAAGGGGCTATCTGCTCTTAGGTCTTCCTTTTCCTACTACTCAAAAGATGAAGAATATAGGTATCACCAGAACCAGCCTCCAAAGGCTTCCAAAATATAAGTAAATCAGAATCAGCCTCCAAAGGCGTCTGAAATGCATTAATCGTCTCAGTTCCTACCAGTGTTATGTGGGGATGCATACCCTAGATTTTGGTGACGTCCTGGACATCCCAAACGTTTCAGGGACTTGAGGACTTGGAGGGGACGTCCCAATTTTTTTAAATCTTTCAAAAGTTTTCTGATGTTTTTACTTTTAAAAAGATGTTATTTTTACCAAGAACATCAAATTATAATCTTGAAAGTACCTAAAATACATTAAATACAGTTTAAATCCTAAATGTCATTGAAAAATTTTAAAATATTGAAATATCAATTTTTATGTATTATTTTAAAAGCCGTCTCACTGCCGTCCCCAAAATTTGGGAAATATTTTGCTGTCCCGCAACCCTGTCCCTCCGCACCCCCATCCCCAAGACTTAGGTGACTATGGTTCCTACCTTTCTTCTTTGAAGACCCATGTTCCAACACTTCTTCAAGACCCGTGATTAATACCCTCAAGTTGATGAAAGAGGAAATGTGTGATAAATGTTACATACAAAATAGGCCTCTAGTAGGTGTAATCCACAATAATGGCAATGAGGCAATCCCTTACCTTGTACATTCCACGAAGTGTTGTAGTAAAAATCCCTACTCTTTGCAAGTGGAAAGAGGACAGGTGGCTATTTAATGTTGTTTGGTTTTTGTGGGATTGAAATCATGTGAATGAGGGATCATGGGAGGGCTTAGGTAAGGACTGTGTACTGGGACATAAGAGGGAGGAGATCAAGTGAATATACAAGCAAAGCGTACCTAATATAGAAGTTAAATAAAGATAAATCTTCGAAGGTGGGCTAGGGGAAATGAAGTCATTAGACATGTTACCATGTGTTATATTAGGCACAAGGGGGTGCTTAAATGGTGAATAACATAATGAAGGTGTGGTCATAGAAGAGTGAGAGCTATGAATAGGTTAAAGTAACAAGGGATGTGGGAATTAAGAATAAAAGGATGATTATAAAATTATTTAGATGAAATCTTTAAAAATTCAAAAAGCGATGAGGTTAAGCAACGCAAGTGGTGTGGAATAGAGAGGGTGACTTACGCATGAATAACACCATTTTTATTAGATATTGATATTGGGAGAAGAATGTTAACGGGCCCCAACATTGAACTCCTTAGCTCAATCTGACCTTCGCATAGTATTCATCATTAGCATTAGCAGTTGTTTTCTCCAAGGCAAACATGTTTTGAACATCAGTAGAGAGTGCATTTGTGCCCTTGAATATCACAAGATCACAATTTTGATCATTCATGACAGCTTTCTTGGCAAAGAGATCATCCATGCAATTGTGATGTATTCCTTTATGCTGAATTTGAGCATCATTTGGCTTATCCATGATCTCTATTATTTAGAAAACAATATTCATATGTTCCATTTTCCAGTTTAGGGATAGAATCTCTGAGGCAATTGTCCTTGTAGTGTTTGAAACATGCCTCACTCTATTCTGAAACTGAAAAGGAAGGGAAATGGCACAAACCCAAATCAAAACAAAATGAAATTTATAACAGCCAACTGAATTTTTGCACAGCAAGGTACAACAGTCTATAATCTTATGACAGCAAGAGGAAAATTGCAATAATTCACCACCAATACCACTTTTACACCATCCAAAGCATGTAGGAACTTTTATAAATATTTTAGAACAAGTACAAGCCAAGAAATGAGTTTTAAACCCCCAGGCTGGAGTATATTTAATTAAATTTGCAACAGCAGAGAATCCACTTACAAAAATGGCCGGAAGTTGAGATTCCAAGGCCCAAAGTTCAATCCGTCAAATGCAACTAGCCTCAGAAATTATGAACAATCCAAATATCAACAAAGAATGAAGTGTCGTGCACTAGATATCACCAAAATCCTCCACTATGCAAGTCGCCACCCTAGGAGAGGGTTTACAATAAGCTGGAAATGGCGTGTTTCCAAAGAAAATCTAAGTGTAGCTCAAGTATGACCTCCATATGAGATCACCAATGAAGAAATGAGGGTTTCATCCTCAAATCAAGTGCAAAGAGGGTTTTCGTCCTCAATTGCAAGAGAGAGAAAGCAATTTCATGCTCCAACTCAAAGAAAATGAATTCCAAAGTGTCCCCTTTTCCAAGCCAAGTGACCCCTTTATATAGCTAAAGGTGGCGCCAAAATCAAAAGGATGATCCCCCAAAGAGGACCAGACCTCCTTGTAGAAATATAAGTTTCTTTTTATTTTTTCAAGTTGGTATTTGCACTTTTTCGAACCAACTTGACTTTTCTAAGTCATAATTAGAAAGTTGCTTGAAAATAATATAAAGCTACAAAAGCAACTAACAATCATGACATTAAATACTTCCCTTGCTCTTTCCCTTTAAGCCCACGGGAAGTGGAATGGGCCCAAGGTCTTCAAAATGAACTAGCCAAGAGGAGACATTACAGTCCTCCCCTCCCAAAATTGCTTGCCCTCAAGCAATTGCAAACTTCGTTGTCCGAAAAATTCAGCACCCTTCTTTGTAGCTTCCTTGTTTGATATGTCATCCAATGGGCGAGGACTTGGTTTCCTTGATAAAGCATCCACTACCACATTATTTTTCCCTTTGACATATTCAATGTCAAAGTCATATGCTTGTATTTTGCTCACCCACTTTTGTTGCCAGTCATTCAAATCTTTTTGATGAAGAAAGAACCTCAAACTATTATGATCAGTTTTGACCACAAACTGCCACAAACCAAGTATTGTCGGAATTTGGCCAATGCATGCATAATGGCCAACATTTCTTTGTCATAGATGGGGAAATTCAGCTCATGCTCCTTTAGTTTCCGGCTCTCAAAAGCAATAGGATGCTTATTTTGCATCAAAACAACCCCACACCTTTTCCGGATGCATCACATTCAAGCACAAAAGGAATAGAAAAATCTGAACAGCAAGTACCGGGCATGAACTCATTACCCTTTTGAGCTTCTCAAAGGTTAGTTGGGTTGAATCCAACCAGCAGAAAGCTCCTTTCTTTGTCAAATCAGTCAAGGGGGCAGCAAGTTGTGAGTATCCCTTGACAAATCTCCGGTAGTAGCTACAAAGACCAAGGAACCCTCTCAATTGTGTCAATGAGGTAGGAGGCCAATCCAATATGGCTTGGACCTTTTGTTGATCCACATGGACTCCTTGGGCATTGATGACATGTCCAAGATACAAAATTTTACTCAAACCAAACTCACACTTGGATTTCTTTGCAAAGAGAGCTTGTCGTTCCAAAATTTCCAGCACCATATCCAAGTGTCTTAAATGCTCCTCCCATGTTTTATTGTATATCAAGATGTCATCAAAGAACACTAGAACAAACTTCCTCAAGTACTTACCAAAAACATGATTCATGCACGATTGGAAAGTAGCCAGGGCATTGGTTAACCCAAAAGGCATAACAAGAAACTTGAAATGCCCAAAGTGACACCTAAAGGTTGTCTTGTGAACATCTTCATCTCTTACCCGGATTTGATGATAACTAGATCTCAAGTCAATCTTGGAAAAGAAAACCACTCCATGTAATTCATCAATCAACTCATCAATTCTAGGAATGGGGTACCTATTCTTGATTGTCTTCTTGTTCAACAACCTATAATCAATACACATCCTCAAAGTTCCATCCTTCTTCACAAGAACCACCGAAAAAAGTAAAAGGGCTAGAACTAGGCCTAATGAATCCCATTTCCAGCAACTCTTTGATTGTCCTTTCAATTTCTTCCTTGAAATCTCTCGGGGCATAAGGAGTTGTTATTACCGGTTTGGTGCCCGGTTCTAACTCAATAACATGTTGGAAACCTCTATCCGGTGGCAGCCCATGAGGTATATCATCAAAAACCTTAGCATGCCTATCAATGATTGAGCTGAATATCTGCATGATAGATTGTTGAATTGAAAAAGAAAATGTAGATCTTACCAAGCAATGTGTTGCCCATGCAATCTGCCCTCTCTTGAAAGATCTTTCCATGCTCTTTGCCATCACAACTTGAGGAGCTCCATTCTTCATGCCTTGTAGCACCACTTCCTTGTTATCCACCTTGAATTTCAGCTCCATGGTTTGATAATTTTGGGTAAATTCACCCAAAGAATGTAGCCATTGTATCCCAAGTACCAAATCCGTCTCACCAATTCCAATGATATAAAAATCATCCTTCACTTGGTGTCTTCCTAAGGTGATATTGAGTTGCGGGATTTTCCTTGTGCATGGAAGGGAGTAGCCATCCGCAATGGTAACATTGAAGCCTTTGAAGTCTTCCACCTTCAATCCCATCCTTGCAACCAAGCTCTCATCAATGAAATTATGAGTAGCTCCACTATCAATCAATATTGTGACTTTTTTCCCTTGTAGGTCTCCTCTCACCCGAAATGGATGATATCTAGGAGCACCGGACAAAGTGGCAAGAGTGCTGTCCAAGTTTTCCGGGTCTTCTTCCGGATCATGATTTTGTGTTGCCTCTTTAACTTCCACTTCCTCTTCTTCTTCACAATCTGAAAATACCTCAATATAATGCACATGACCCTTACCTAGGCAATGATGATCGAGAGACCATGGATCCTTGCAAGAGAAGCACAAGTTTTTCCTTCTTAGTTCATTCCGTGACTCCCTTCTTCTTTGTACTTATTTTGGACAGCTTTTTTTGTATGATTGGTGCTCGCTGAAAAGGCCTCTTTAGCTGGTCCAAAGATGTTGTTTTGGGCTGCCCCAAAGGTCCTTTTGGCTGTCCACTATTCAAAGATGTCCTTGGCTGCCTGCTGATCACTGTTGTCCTTGGGGCAGCACCTTCTAAGTCCAAAGATTTTTTATTGCCTCTTGAAGAGACAAGGGATTGAATGCTCTTATCAAACCCTTGAGTGGTTCAGCCAACCCCTCAATGAACAAGACAATGAGTCTCCTCTCTGTCACATTCGGAATCATCAAAAAGTCTTTGAAATTCAACAACGACATAATCTTCTACCGTGTTCATGTTGTCTCAATTGTGCTAGCTCCCGAAAGTGAACCTCCGGATCAATCCTATCAAATCTCTCAATGATCCTCCTACAAAACTCATCATATGAGTGGATGAGATTGTGCCCTTGTGTGATCAATCCATGGTACCACCACTCATGTGCAATTCCTTCAAGATGAAGGGTTGCAAACTTGATCGCTTCTTCTTCCGTCATAGGCCTCAACGATAGATAAGTATCCAACTTTTGTATCCATGCATGGGTTGTCCCCTTGTTGGAACCATCAAATGTGGAGAGTGTCACTTTCCCAAGGCATGTTGAAGATCCTTCTGTGGTGCTTGAGATCTAGGCTCGGGCCTTGATCTACCCTTGCTCACTCCTATGAACTCCGCAAGTGAAATGGCATCACGAATCTCATTTGGAAGAGCCCTATACTCCTCATAGTTGGCCGCAATGTTGTGACCCATTGAATGTTGTGTTTCAACCTCCGAATGATTTCATCTCTCGGGAGGAAGATGGGCGAAAAGGCCTAACAGCAGATCCAAAATTTGACCCTTAGGGCTACCTCATATTGTGAACCCCCGAACTACCCTCACCATTGTGATGTCTTGGCCCATGAAGATTTTGCAAGGTTAGGGCTAGCAAATCCATAGTATCCACCAACCTCTCTTGCCCTTCGATAAGTCTATCAAACTTGGCCTCTTTAGAACCTTTGTTGGCCATGTTAGGCCCTTCAAGTGGCTGATCTGAATTCTTCTTTCCTTTCCTTTGATAGCAAATGTATTCTTTATTACCTTCTTGCATGAATACCCTTCAAGCTGGCAAGATCTTTGCTCAGATACCACTGTAATGTCCCTTTCCAGGCTAAAACTAAAAAAGAAGGGAAATAGAACAAACCCAAATCAAAGCAAACTGAAATTTACAACAGCCAACTGAATTTTGGATAGTAAGGTACAGTAGTATGTAATCTTATAACAACAAGAGGAAAATTGCAATAATTCACCACTAATACCACTTTTACACCATCCAAAGCATGTAAGAAACTTTTCTAAATATTTTAAAGTACAAGCCAAGAAATGAGTTTTTTAACCCCCGGCTATCCCTTATCATAATTTTCATAAGGTTTTTGGGTTGCCACTCATTCCTTTCCAATTGAGGACGAAAACCCTCTTGAGGGGCTGCAAATGAGAACGAAAACCCTCTTTTAGAACAAGAACCCTTCAATCCTTAAGGATTCTCCATTCAGAGGTTTTCATTGGGCTTCAATAAATTGATTCAGTGATTTCAATGAGGATTCTTGTGATAAAGGGTTGTTAGGGCATTTTTGGGAGTTTTTAGACCCTCTCCTAGGGTGGCGACCCCTCCTGGGGTGAAGTTTGTTGGCTTCTAGGGCACAGCAACTCACTTTCTATCGGTAATTGGGTTCCTCATATTTTTAGAGGCTGATTGCACTTTCCGGACTTGTATTTGGGCTTTGGAATCATTATTTCCAGCCATATTTGTGAAGTGTATTTGCTGTTGTCATTCATTTATTCCAGCGGAATCCAAAATACAAAAAAAAAAAAAAATCGGTGGGCTCGTCTTATAATTGTTCCAGCTCATGAATAAAATATTTTGAAGGGTTTCTATATTTATTTCCAGCTGTTTTGTGTATGTGAGCTGCCATAAATTAATAAAAATAAGTCGTTGCTAGGGTTTGAAATTTTATTTCGGTTTGCTATTATTGGGTTTTATGTAAATTCCATATCTTTCAGATTTGAGCTCGAAAAGGACATTATTGAAGCTTACAATAGGTTCTCCTTTTAGAACTTTGATTATAATTTATACCTTCTATTCATGTTTTTCTCAGATTTTTCCATGCCACGGCATCAAAATTTAATTTGAAATATCAAATATCCAACAAGAGGAGAGGGCCTCACTCCTACTTTCTTCTGACAACACATGAATATTTATCACGATAAGGAATCTTCCATAGGTGGGAAATATGAAGGTCTTTCATTTGGCTGAATCATACATGTTGAGGAGGGCTGTGTTCATCAGAGTAGTACTTTAAATTTGGGCCTAGATCAGTCCAGCTAACATGCTGTGATCTCTATTAGCATTCTCAAATATCACGTCGTTTCTCTCTTTAAATAGGCTCTAAATGACTAAGCCAGGGGTGGGGGAGTGCATAGATTTTAGGATGACCATGACTTAATCCAGCTTTGTCAAATAAAGATAGCTTGGGGAAGTGAAATTAATGAAAGCTTGGGACTGTCGTACTGTCTGTAGCTGGAGACTTCCATATTTCTGGGGCGTGCCTACAAGAGGGATATATATGGGCAGCAGTCTGTGTTACTCTGTCAATTGGGACATCTCTTTGGTCTTACCCATCCTTTCTTTTGAAGATGGTCTGTTGTGAGTATTTTACCAAGTACTAACAGCCACAGGAAAACTTAAATTTTGGGACAGAAATCCATTGGCACTGCCATTTTTTGTTTCTCTTCTGGTCTTCTGGGTATAACGGGCAATAGTCACAGCTACAATAACATCCCCAATCAATACAGGAGCATCCAAGTCCACAAGCAATCTCGTATCAACCAAAAAAATGGATCAGCATTTTTTTGTGTTGTGACTAGTCAACTTGTTGACATCATTGCACATGTTAAAGATGATCAGAAGAGGCCAAGAAGCATCCCCAATACTCAAGAACACCAAAAACATCATGTAGAGGAGGTCTCAATCATCTAAGGACCGAATTGACCCTTTTTAATCAGATGAAAAAACTGCCGGTTGACACAGACAGCAGTTTACATCAGTAGCGAGTGCATTTGTGCCCTTGAATACCACAAGATCACAATTTTGATCATTCATGACAGCTTTCTTGGAAAGAAGATCATCTGTGCCATTGTGATATATTCCTTTATGCTGGATTTGAGCATTGTTGGGCTTATCCATGATCTCTATTATCTAAAAAACAATATTAATATGTTCGATTTTCCAGTTTTGGGATAAAATTTCGAGGCAATTATCCTTGTAGCGTTTGACCCATGTCTCACTCTATTCATCAGATTGGTTATAATTTGTGTGTACTTCTATGCAAAGACATTAGATTTTCTGATCCCTGGCCAACCTGATTCCTTTTGGCAAGGCAAGCAGTTCGACTTTGTATACCAATATGTTATTGGAAGCTTAAGCTAGATTCTCTTTTTGATCTTTGATTATGCCTTCTATTCATGCTTTTATCAGGTTTGCCATGCTGTGCCATCAAAATTTAATTTGAGATCTCAAATATCCAACAAGGGGAGAGGGCCTCACTCCTGCTTTCTTCCGAGGAAAACCCATGAATATTTACTGATAAGGATTCTTCCATAGGTGGGAAATATGAAAGTCTTTCATGTTGAGTGAATCATACATGTTGAGGAGGGCAGCTGTGTAAATCAGAATGGTACTTCAAATTTGAGCCTAAATCAGTCAAGCCAGCAAGCTGTGATCTCTATTAGCATTCTAAAAATATCCTATCGTTTCTCTCTTTACATAGGCTCTAATGACTAAGCCAAGGGTGGGGGAGTGCATAGATTTTGGGATGACCGTGTCTGAGTCCAGCTTTGTCAAAACAAGGACAGGTCGGGAAGTGAAATTAATGACAGTCTGGGGCTGTCATATCGTCTCTAGCTGGAGACTTCCATATTTCTCGGCATGCCTACAAGAGGAAAATAAATGGTCAGCAGTCTCTTAGTTGCTCTGTCAATTGAGGCATCTCATTGGTCCTACCCATCCTTTCATTTGAATATGGTCTGTTGTGAGTATTTTGACAAGCACTACCAGCCACAGGAAAACTGAAATTTTGGGACAGATTTTGAAATTCCATAGGCACTGCCATTTTTGTTTCTCTTCTGGTCTTCTGGGTATAATATGGCAATAGTCATGGCTACAATAGCGCCCCCAATTGATGCAGGAGCATCTGGGTCCACAAGCAATCTTACACCGGCCAAAAAAATGAATCAGCATTTGTGTGTGTTGTGACGTGTCAACTTGTTGACATTGTTGCACGTGTTAAAGATGATCAAAAAGGCCAAGAAGCATCCCGTGACTCCAAAAGCCCAAAAACATCATGTGCAAGAGGTTTCACTCTTGAAGAAGGATCAAATCGAAACAGATGACAAATCCACCAGTATGTTTTAACAGGTGGTTTTGCAACTGTCAGTGGTTCACCTACGTTGAAAACAGACACAGAGTAACTGCCCAAAAGAGTGAATTGTCAGTTGTCGATCACTTTCAAGATGCTTGGAAGTTTGAAAAGGCATTCAGATTGTCAGAGATGTCAAAAGGATCCAAATGGATCAATTGAAGGTAGCTCGAGTGGAAGGAGTGAAGCTTGCTAGAGGCTTGCTAGGGCGAATTTTGCAAATGTCTGAAGCAAAACAGGGAGGGCATCAAGTCCAGCTATGGGACTAAATTTGAATTAAGCAGTTCATCTTCATAAGTGTTTCGATAAACAAGATGAGCATGTGTGTGTAATCTTTGTAATACCTTCATGAATTCAATAAAATCTGAGTTTTGGTTCCAAGTATGAGTGTGCAGTGTGGAGAGAGTGTGTCAGGGAAAGACTGCCATTCACTTCATCCCCTCATACCTGGCCTGTGTAATCTGGTATTAGAGCAGGTTGTGTCTTGTTTGGTTGAGTGTGTGTGGTTCTAGTGGGTTTGTTGCAGGTTGTGAAAAAGTCTTTGCATTTTTGAGAGTTGTGAGGAATAGAAATGGAACACAGAGTACCACTTGGAAGAGGATGAAGAGCACCAAGAGTTGAAGACTTGGCAGAGATGTTGAGAGGAATCCAAGCTAGATTGGATGCCATGGAGACTGCACTATGTAGAGAAAGCACCATAGGTTTAGCTTGAAGAGTTGGTTGATGAACTAGAGCAAAGATTCTTCAAGGCCATCGCCAAGATAGGAGGCAAGCCAAGCTTGGACACCCCTAGTTACTCAGGAAGTTTATTCCATGCGGATCTCATTAATTGGATCACAGAGTTCGAAAAATATTTTGTCTCTGATAAAATATAAGACCCAAAAAGAGTGAAGTTTTCTTGCACAAAATTGAAGGAACATATATCCTTATGGGTAGATCGTGTGCAGCTGAAAAGGGTTAGAATAAACAAATATTTTGATTATGAGACAAAGAAGATCCAAAAAGAGTGAAGTTTGCTTGCACAAAGTTGAATGGACATACATCCTTATCGCTAGATCATGTGCAGTTAGAAAGGGTTAGAATAAACAAAGACCAAATCAAGACTCGGGATAGTATGTTTGCAAACTTGAAAGGTAAGTTTTACCTTCTAATTACCAGCTGAGCTTGTTCAAGAAGATGCAAAAAGGGTTAGAATTAACAAAGATAAAATCAAGACTCGGGATAGAATGGTTGCAAAGTTGAAAGGTAAAATTTTACCTTCTAATTACACGCTGAGTTTGTTCAAGAAGATGTAAAATTTGGGGCAAAAAGACACGTGTAAAGGATTACGTGGAGGAGTTTACAAGCTCACGACTCAGGTTGGTCATGTTGAAGATGATGAAGATGTAAACACCTAAATTTGGTCTTTGACACTTTAGGAACATTTGTTTTGGAAGTCGCAAACACACTTGGACAATTGACACATCTCGACTCTTTATCACACCTTCCTCTTATCTTTTTTTTACCCATAAACTATCTTTACCACCTATATCTGCCAGTCATATTTATTCAAGATCAGCTCAGTCAACACAGGAACGCCTTAGAAATTCTAGACAGACGGTCCCCAACTCACAAACCCCTATTCTCTTCCTCCGGACAATGTCAATAACCTAAAACATTGTCTTATGCCCATATGTCCTCTACTAACGGGATCTTGAATGGCCAACATCTACTTTTCAAATGTGGACAATTTATTTAGGTCAGCATAGACACATTTCACAAGTCGGCTATGACGAGAAATTAACAAAGTCACCTACATATACAAATGATCGACCCCATTGGTCATTCTAACCACCCAAACACCTCTACAACTCATAAGGCACTCTCACACATCTTTAAGATCGTTACACTAAAGAAATAGACACAGCTCAAATCTTCATAGAGCAACACTAGAGCAGTCTATTGAGCTAAATATGGACTACAAAGAGGTGAAAGTTGCATAGTGCCAAGTGTCAAAGTTAAAAGTAAGGATCCCACCTAGATTCAACATTCTTTTTATAGCTTCACTCGCATTGGAGGGAGAGCTACAAGAGGCTTGATCCACAGTATGTAGTGCAGCACTCAATATTCCACAAAGGTACTGTTGAGGTCATACCAACCCGATAGATTCTAGGGCATTTTATTGTGCTTTGTTGTTCGAAGTGCATTGTTAAGGTTTGGTCAAAGGAGAGATTGCACAAGCTTTGCTGCATTTGATCACAAGTCCTAAACACCTCAAAAACTAGATTTTAGACAGACGAATGAGCTCCACAAGTTACAAACCTATGTCGCCTTCCCAAAGTGTCATTAGACTCAAAAAGTCTCTAACAGAGGTGTACAGCTTTGACAGCAATGTCCATGCACTCCTCTGCTTTGGATTTTATCAAAATCCTAACGACACATTCTTGAACCAGTTCTAGGCATCTGCATTCATTATACATCACTCCATAAACAAATAGGTTAAATCTTTCCATGGCACATCATACAACTATATGTGTCTATTTTCTCTCTAGAATTTATTGTATTTGACCTAATTTGGGTTCAAATTATTGTCTTTGGTGTACTTAATCAAATAATCTAATTAATTCATAGTTTTGGCCATATTATATCTTTTAGGTGTAAAATAATCAAGACATTTTAGTTATCCCCATAATTGACTAAACACACAAAACCCTAGAGTTTCCTTCCACATTGGGGTTCCAAATTTCCCCTTTTCAAGGTTTAAACTTAGACCAATCTCTGACTGCTTTGATTTCATGTTTTTTCCCTTATTAGGGTTTATTGTTACATTCTTGTTTCCATAAGGGTTTCAAATTTTGACTTGTGGCAAACATCCTTCAAACCCTGGTCTTCCCACAATGGAAAATACTAATGATGTGAATGTTTTTTATGTTGATACAATTATGGATTTGCCTTTGGATCATAACATGGCAAACATTAGTGGTTCTAATGAACAAGATGAAGATTTTGATGAAAAAGGCTGAACAAGCTTTAGATAAACCATAAGAAAATCTCCACATGATTGAGACAATATTGCATGTAATTAGGGATGAAAAGAAAAGGCTAGCTAAGGAAACATGCACTGAACCTTTAATTGACACTAATCTATCTTTTAGAGGCTCACATCCTACATTAAGTGTTCAGACTAATCTTCCTATTGCTCATACTCATGTGTCTACACCTAAGGCTTCACAAGTGATGCCTACACCTAACATTCCTACTATGATGGCACCACACTCTATTCTTCAAATATCTATGGGTATTCCTATAGAGCATACAACTTCATTTATGCCTTGTAGGCCCACATCTCATGTGACATCTCATATGCCTAATCTATCTATGCTAATGGTCACAAATCTAGGTAGCATTGTATTTATACAACACCTTTTATCCCTTAAAGCCCGGGTAGATAAAATACAAGAAGGATCTAGTAGAGCCGGCCACATGGCGAGTTCTCATGAGTTATTACACAATCAATTGACCCAAGATATCTTTAGTTATCCCCTACCCACAAGATTCGTTGCACCTAAGCTCACACCATTCAATGGTGAGGGCGATTTGGAACATCTTAAAACCTCCCATGCTTAGATAATGTAGGTAACAATAGATTGTTGACCACGCTAATTCCAAGGAGTATGTCTTGAGATGGTTTTACACCCTTCGTCAAAGATTAATCTATGCTTTTAACCCTTTGGCTAACAAGTTCGTAGCTCATTTTTCCATTAACATTATCAAAAGGTATTATGTGTTCAAATTGCACAACTTAAACAAGGATCTAACGAGCCGATTGATGACTATGTACTCTTGTGCAAAAGCGATACATTTAGAAATGTCAAATCCCATGGCAGACAGTGATTTACAAGAAAAAAATTCCTAAAGCTTACTTCCAACTATCAGAGAGTTCATCTTATATAAATGTTTACAATCGTATGGCGATCTTTGTCATACGATCAAAGATTATGAACTAAAGCTTATTTCCATGAATAGTTAAAGTATGGAAACAACCCACCCACATCTTTCAATGCTAAATTTCAAAGCAAAGCACCCTTCAAGGCTAAGATTAATGATACTAAGAATGACATTAAGATATCACTTAATGCAGTTTCAAATACTAACGAGTTTGTCCTTTTTGCTCCTCAACAGGGGTAGTTCACACATTTATAAAAAACCCTCATGAGGTGTTACAAAGGTTACTTGAGTGCAATCTCATATCCCTTCACCCACCTACAAGTTGACATGACTAAGCCGCAACCTAAGAACATTGATATCAATGCATACTACAATTACCATAGATGCACAAGATATTCAACCAATAGATGTTTTGCCTATAATAAAAAGTTCAAAATCTAATTGAGAACAACACCATTGAGCTAAATGGTGATAACACATCTACGAATGAATCGGTTGCAAAAACTAATCAAAACTTAAAATGTTCACAAATCCATTTCCCAATATAAGATTCAGAATCTAATCGAGAACAACACCAATGAGCTAAATGGTGATATCACATCTACGAATGAATCAGATTGCGAAAACTAATCAAAAACTTAAGATGTTCACAAATTCGTTTCCCAATCATGAGGCACGAGAAATTAAGACCAATCTGAGGTACATATGACTTATCATGCACATCCTCTTTCGACTTCTTATGCTACTCAAGCTAGTGTTGTTCATCCTATTGATTGTGTTATTGGCACACTTACGAATGCAAGAGTGCAACTACGATTACATTTGATGACCATGGGTTTTAGACATTGACTCCATTTATGCTCCTTTATTCCTACGAGCTTTCGTAGATTCGCGTCCTATACGACACATTATGGTGGTAAGCGGATCAAGCGAAAGCCTTGGGTACACATATAGAGACTTGATAGATAGAACAGCCATGGTAAACGGCTTAAATGAACAATGTTTGACCCTCTCAAGGGCATTGTGTTATCACTTATGATAGGACCTAAAGCTATAGCTACTTGGTTTTTAGTTTTGCCTAGGAATGGCGTGTATGACATGTTAGTAAGACAACCATGGATACATAAGATGTCTGCAATCCCATCTACATTGCACCGATATTTTAAGTATATCCATAATGACAAAGTCATCAAAACTTAGGGTATTCCTTATGAGTACCCATTCAGCCTGAGACATAACATACTGTGCTTTAATACCCGCCTATCATATAACATCAACTTACAATCCCAGTTCAGCCTATAACACCTATTCTTCAGCTCCTAAGCTTATTTGCGACAACTAACACCTATGAGAGTTTGAAAACAAGTACCCAAACAATCTCCTCTTGTACAGCAGAGACCACAGATCATATTACAAGCAGCTCCTATGACTACTAAAGCTATGCAACATATAAGTGACCATATTGACCGTCGTACTAAGGATTTTGGTTACTTTACTGCTTGAGATCATTTTCAGATTTTGTTCATGACACGCATACTTCTCCTTGCCCTCAACATTTCACATTTTTATTACCTAATTTTGGACCTTCCATTGAGCATCCCCTTGATGGGATCGAAGGTTAGAAAGCCTAACCTATCTTCTTATCGCAGCTCGACTATGCAATTTACTATGCAAAGCTTCTTATTGCTTGTTTGCATGTTCACTTGCCTATTGGTGATCACCTCTTTTGGGCTGACTGATTAACTATGACATTCTTCTATTTTCAAGATCAATTATCTCACATCAATCATTCTTCTAGCCTCTTGGCCATCATTTATTATAATTTATTGGCTCTTGCCTTTTGGTCAATTACCCCATCCTAGACATTTACACAAATTTTACTACGATTACATGTGCATACAGATTCTCTGCAGCAATCAACCTTTGCATGCACACTTTGAGGCATGTTATACCCTAATGCAGCATTTCATTTTCCCACCCCTCATACTATCTATTCTTGCTCTTGTCATGGCACACATTGAATTTACATCATTACATATTTTCTATGCCTTATATATCATGACGTTTGTTTATGCACCTACTGTTGCCCACAGTGGGCATGGGCATACTATGAGTTTGGACACACTCCTTTAAGACACAACTACACTATCTACACTTACAACTACATTGGGGACATATCGCTTGTCGCACCCCCACTCTTGAGACTGCTTCTATTCTTGCTCTTTGTTATGGCACACATTGAATTTACATCATCACATCTTTTCTATGTGACATTTGCTTATGCATCTACTCTTGCCCACGAGGAGCATGCACCTATTCTATGAGTTTGGGCACACTCCTTTAAGACACAACTACACTATCTACACTTACAGCTACATTGGGGACATATCGCTTGCCACACCACTCCACTCTTGAGACTGCTTCATAATGCAGCCATGATCAAGGGTCCCAACGAAGGGGTGCCTTAGACCACACAACCTTAACAATCAATACACAGACATAACGAACAGCAATATCTTTATTAATCAACAAGAAATTACACAAACTTGAGATTGATCGCCAAAAATACAGTCCTATACACACTGCTACCAATCTAGTGATTTATTACAACTCAACACCATAGAGTTACCCCAAGTGATTCAACTCCAATAGTCCTACTCAAACCTGCACACAAATCACTAATGTAGTACCCCTTGCAACCACATGCTTAGACTAATGCCCTCATCTGGAATCAAATTTCCTTTTACAAATGCAGAGATGTGTTTATATAGCAATCAACCACTTACAATAATAGGCCCCAACACATCATATCATGTGTTTTCATGGTTCTTCCTTTTGCACTCAAAGCTCCATCATTTACTTTTGTTCTTACACTGCTGCACAATGATGTGTGCCATTGAGATACATTTACCAACATACCATACACCCCTAAAGATGAATCTTACACTACCATGAAAAACTTCAAGTATCATGTACATGTGTCACACCCTTCAAACTACAAGATATTACACTCATGCGCTTTGCGTATAAGTCTTACACCAAGGCATCCTTATGTTACGCTATGTCATCTTCTAGGTCCTTTTGGATATGCGCCAAGATAATAAAAGGGAATTTGACTGCTTTTGGTTGTACATAGCTAATAACCTCCATCCTTCCATTGCCTGCGCGCAAGAATATGCTCAAGCCAACGTTCTAACACTCCTTAGGACTTGTGACTTTTACAAACCATCTTGTGACCAAATTGTCAATGCCGCACACCAGAATATGTACAAATACAAAATCCACCCTATCTTTTTTTGTTGATGCAAGATTGCACATGACATGACACAGATGCTCCTATATCACTTTTCTTTAACACCGCTTTGACAGATGTTATCTAATGCTTGGGACCTTCCACATTCTCCTATTTCACAAACCACGCCTCTTGGCCCTCGTTTGCTTGATTACCTCTAACTCCTAAGATTTGATTCATTACTTACGCCTTTGTTTTGTTGTTTGCTTGCCTCGTGGCTTTCATTTGTTTTCTAATCTTTTGACTTGGACTCATTGCTTGCTTTTACACTATATCTAATTGCTTGCCTCTTGACTTTGTTGTACTATTCGGTTCTAAGCTCTAATTGCTTGATCATCTCTTGGCTTTTGCATGACTAATTCTCTCTTGTTATAAAATATTCAAAAACACAAAACTAGTCCTATGCACTGCATGTTTTTATGGTACACATTGCAATTTGATGTCATTTATCATATTACATGGTGATTTACATCTCCATTTTTATGCACATGTTCTTCACAGTATACATGAGTTAGATGTAGGACATACGGGTTGCGGTACAAATGGACATTGACACGGATGCTTGATGTTGATCGTACTCGGGGCATGCCCACACTAGGGGCATCTTGGCACTTTTTCATTATACTTGTCCATTGGTCATATTGAGCCACTTTTATTATTTGACTTGATCTCGTTCATATCTTTAGATTGCTACCTTACATGGATACGGTTCTTCGTTATACTTGATGATGACATTGTTTGATTATGTGTACTAACAATGCTTACTTCTTGCTAATGAATGTTGAAATGATTGATCGCGATGTGTACTTATACAATTTATTCAATGCATGTGGGTTTACATTGCTTGCTCAAATACTTGCTTATGTCGTGAGGTGTGGTAGTTCATCGAAAGGATCCTCTTGTCAATATGTCATCTTCATTGTCATCATGTGTTGCTTGTGCGCTTCTTGATTATGATGTTTGCTTATGACTTATTCACTATGATGTTGCATAATTGCGCATACTTACATACGATTGTCATATAACTACTTGATTGTATTTGGCTTTTACTATATATCGTTACATGCTTGGTTTCGTGATTTATATCACACGAAGCTCTATTGTTTGCTATCTATTACTACTAACATTTTCAATATCATGCATCTATTGGGACACTTACTATTACATGCATCATTGTTATGCTAACACCCATCTCTAGCTGATTTTACACAATTGTATCTTATATGCTACTAGTAAACAATTGTTCGTGTGTTGAATTACATGTTTCATGTGTACTTGCAATTATCAAAACTTTGTATGATGACATTTCTTACCATGTATGTATACTTCCTTTACAGATTAACTCTTGTTTTATCTTTATATACATTTTACACATGATACATGTAACCCTTTCTTTTAAAAGGAATGATTCGTAGGCTTCATCCCTCATTCAAAAGGGGGGCTTATAATGGGATTGTTTTAGGAATTCATGTTATGTCAGACAAAGCATCTCACAATCAAAGGGGTCAAATTGAGCTTATTGAGGCATTTCACACAATATTGAGGGACATTTGATTATATATTTGGACATTTTATATGTGATTTTGAGGGAAATTTGATCACATATTTTGACACTTCATATGATTATGAGGGACACTTGATCACATGAGGCATGGATTTCATCCATCTTGAGGCATTATATTCACATTTGAGGAGGCACATTCACATTGAAGGACAGATTCATCATAGGGCATGGATTTTATCCATGTACACATTCTATTTAATGGTGAGCATTGTTACTACATAAAGCATATTTTTGGGTTTTTATCTATTTGCAACCAATGAACAATCTTTTCATACAGATCTAGTTAAAACCTCATAAGTAGAAGTTGTTATCAATGCAAACATTTGTTCGATTGTTAGGACAAGAAGAGAATAAGGATGGATCGCGTTTCCCCATTACAAATTAAGTTATTAAACCACCTGGTGTAGTGTGGTTGAGAATTTTGTGACTCTCAACTCATAGCAAAACTGTTTTCAGTTTGAGTTGGAGCATTTACACTCCTCAACTCTCCAATTCAGAAGTTACCTCTCCCGGGGCATATTCACCCCAAGACATTCTCGAATCAATTTTAACAAGTGGCAGCTCCGTTCACATACCATCCGGTGTATTCGTTGCTTAGCTTTTCAATTTCAATCTTTTTTTATGGTTCACATATTTTAGTTCGCTTATGATTACGAGACATTAATATACACATGTTAGCTTGCAAATTTTCAACTAGGACAAATGGCACATTCTAGTTACACTTGTCAACACCCATAGCAATTATCACAAATATATGCTTTCTTTTATCCTTTTAATTTAGCATTTATCACGAATATGAGGCATTTGTAGATACTTAAACTTTGTCTTTGACACTTGGCAACATCAATTTTGGCACTCACTTACACACTTGGACATTTAACTCATATTGACTCTTTACCACACTTTCCTCCTATTCGTTTACCAATACATTATCTTAGCCACCTCTATCCATCCTTCATACTTATTCAAGATCGGCTCAATCTATATAGAAACACCTTAGAAATCCTAGATAAAAATTCTCCAACTCGCATATCCTTACTCTGCCTTCAACATGTCAGCAACCTCATACATTGTCATCTACCAATAGTGTCCTCTATCGAAGTGTCGTGGAATGGCCAACGGTTATTCTTAGAAGGTGGGAAATTTATTTAGATTGGCCTAAACATGTTTCATGTATCAGCCATGGCCGGAAATTAATTAAGAATCACCTACATATACAAATGACCCCATAGGTCATGTTGACCTCCCAATTACCTCTACGCCTCATAAATGATGTAGACAAGAATGAGAGGACCAAATTGATGGCAGTCTACTCTTAACTAGGACACACACTCACTCTCGAAAGGACAAACATAGAATCAAAAGAGCACAACCATAGTTTCAAACATGCTTCTCTTTATTGAATTCATTTAACGTTATAGAGATTCATATACACATACTCTCACACTCGCCTTTACAAACTTATAGAACATTACATGAAGAAGAAATCCCTCTCATTGTTCTAGACTAGAATTAGCTTCCAACTCCCACTCGACTTCTTAATAGGATTTTTCTCCCCAAAACTCTCTTTTTACAACCGCCTCCAACACTTCCCCTTCCTAAGACTTCAAATGTCCATTCGATACTAATCGTAGGAGTCACTTGGATTACCAGGATCTTGGAAGAATAGTCCATGTGGCGAAATGTGGAATCCAAACGTTACTTTATTTTTCTTACGCCATGGATGAAACTGTTGGATTCAACAAGCTGGCAATTGCGTGCTGTCCGAGGTGGTTACGTAACCGCTACCTACGTAACCCGGCAATTTCAGAACCATTACTTTGTGAAAAAGATTTACCATCCGGGAATGACTAAAACTGTCTTCTTCTCCTCTTCCTTAGCTTTGACATCCTTTTGATGTTTCAAGACTGCTTGTAGGAGCCTCCTTTGCTGGCATAAGCTTGTCGTAAAGACCAACAAGCCGCATAATTACTACTACACGTGCAAAGCGTGCACAAAACTCCAACCCATGTTTTTAGTTGATGTAAGATTGCTCGTACTCCTTGAATACTCATGCTTTCGACAACCCAAGGTTGAATATATGTGATCTCTTGAACACAACGGTAGGGTGAGTGATTGAACCACTCTCTTGGCCAGGACCACAATGTCCACTTCTAGCAATTTAGGTACCTCTAAACTTTTTTCTTTGTTTTTTTATATTTTTGTTTCTTCCTCCTCTACCACCACCCTCTTGATCCATAAACCATCCTCCTCAACATAGCTTTGATCATCCCTCTCTTTTACTAATGCTTGGGCGAGATAATCCAACCATTACCACCAAGATACTAATCCTCTTACGAGATTGACCCACCGCAATCTGTCCACCACCACTAAGTGTAATCAACAACATTGTTTCTCAAGCCTTCATGGGCTTTGAACCAACCACCTCTTTCTCCAATAGAAGCATGTGACTCATGCTTTCCTTCCTCTTCTAGCTGATTACATTCGTTCTTCCAACCACATGCTTATTTCTCCTAAGAGTATGCCCCATTCTCCACTTCTCCTCATAGATTTCTTGTCAAAGAATCCATCATATCCACTCTTCATTATATCTAAAAGAATATCACATCTTGGACTCCAAAGGCCCATTCATTTGAACTCTTACTCGCACAACACTCTCCTCCTCTTTTATGCATTAATGCATACCTGTAACAAACCACGCATTTAGAGAATCAACAATTCTCATGGGCACTAGCCCATTCAACACCACCACTGCTGCAACATCACATTTCATCAACACCTCTTCTACTGCAACTTTTATCTGCATATTCTCAATCTCTCTCCATTTCTCAACTGCTGCAATATACTCAACATCCGCAATATCATGAGAATTTGGCATTCTCATATGCATCTCCTCCAATGTCATCTCTACTGCAACACTATTCTCCTCTCACTGCTCTCCTTTTGCCCACTCAATGCTTCCTTCAAATTAGCAATATGTGCATTCACTTGGATGTCCTCCTCCGTCTTCATGTTTTCTAAAAGGCACGCTTTAGCTGCAACATCATCCTCTTCCACATACTTTGGCTAATAACACCATCTCCTCCATCTCATTCTCTTCACCTTTTCCTTCTCTCTTCATCTTTTTAGGCATCATAAGTATGTCATGTGCAAAGAAACTTGCAGTTCTCTTGTTCGTATCAAACCAATGTAGCTCTTGACTCATAAGAGCCTCTTCTTCAAGCCCTGTGTGGACTGCTCCCACATATGCACCACCATGTTCTTCTTTCAATTATCTTGATGAAAACATATCCACCATCTCTATCTCTTTTTTGCCTCCATGTCACATGAGCAACATCTTCCTCTTCTACCATCTCTCTATGTTCAAGTGTCTCTAACACTTCTAGAAACATCTCTTCAATCTCGCTTTCTTGATTCTTTATCATCTTCTTCATTATTGGACCTGCACATAGATCAAGCACATTATGGAAATCAAAAAATCCCACAAATGCTACTCGCATCTCTTGATCATACCCCATGAGACATGTTGCCCAGCTCTTCACTATTTTTTGCATTCTTCTCATAGCTTGTAGTCATATGATGGATTATCAAAGGTCCATTCTTAGCAACATCTGCTGCCATAACACCATTCACTTTATTTTCAGCCTCTACTTCACATAGAAGGTCTTCAACTGCATTCTCCTCAAGTGCATTAACTAGCACTTCCTTTATCTTCATTGTTACTCCTATGGAAACCTGCGACTCTCTTTTGTTGTCCACTTCATTCAATTCTATTATTACCTTTATGGAAACTTGCAACTCTTCTGAGTTGTCCTCAACCATCCTCCTCTGCAAAGATGAAAATGAAAACTTGCTCATATTATTTTCCAATGATATTTATGTGTCTTCCCATTTAAGGAATACCAAAAACACTCACCCATTATTCAACAACGTGTCTCATTTTCCAGTTCACAAAGTATCACCTCTGCATCCTCCCCTCCATGAGGATTTTTCTTTCTAAGGGCTGCTCAAAACCTTCTTTTCTCTGTTGTTTTTTAAAATAGACTTGTGTTTTCATGCCTAGAGAGGGTCATGGTCATTTATCACAACAACACTCGACCAGTGCATTTCTCTACTGCTCAAAACCTTCTTTTTCTCTGTTGATTTTTAAAATAGACTTGGATTTCCTACATGAAAACCTCACTCTCGTATTTCCTTCAAGAAATCTTCATCTCTCCATTCTTCACAACAACATCTGGAAGAATCTCTTTTGCTTCCTCCTCTCTCTCTCACTATTTTTCAAAACAAACTTGAGTTACTCAAATGGAATCTTCACTCTCTTGTTGCCTCTCAAGGCAATCTTCCTCTCCTCATGCTCAAGCCTCAAGACTTGAAGCTTCTTCAACCACTCCACTTGCATTCTAGGGTGCACAACATGACCCATCATCTTGGAAACCATGTCCCCAACTCTCTATTTGCTCCTTTCCTTTATCTTGATTTCTCTCTTGGACAAATCTCCAATACACAACTGCAACTCCACACAATCTAGTGCTTGCAACCTCTACCCTCATGGGGTCTTCAATACTCTTTTCTTCAAAAAAAAACACTCTAGCTCAAATATCCATCTCATGAACTCTTCATGAGTGTTTTTACCGCAAAAAAGAAAAGTATATTGCTAGTGGGCTTACCTTTCTCTTTCACGAAGACCTCTGCTGGTCTCTTTTCTTCACTTGTTGGTTTTCTCTCTAAGACATCCAACTTTGGCAGAAAGGATATACACATCTTCTACATCATCATTCACAGCTGCAACTTTTCTACATTGTGCAGTCTCTATTGCATCTAATCTCACTTGGATTTCCTTCAACATCTCTGTCAAGTCTTCTACTCTATGTGCTCTTCCTCTTCCAAGAGGTATTCCTTTGTCCTCCACATCTTCACAACAAAACAAGCTTCTCTTCACAACTTGCAACTAGCAAATAGGTTTCTCTTTCACAACTGCAACGATCAAGCATGCTTCTCTTTCACAACATGCATATAGACTCAATGTAATGTCCCTTTCTTGGAATTAATGCCAATAGAAGACCCTTAGCCTATCCAATTATTTCCCACAGGCTAAAGGGGTGGAGAAAAGGGAAATAAGGTAACAATATAACTAAGTTAGCCAAAAAGTAATATTATAAAGGCAACTTATGTTATTATTAAAATAAAGGGGACTCCTATTTTAAGTGACTTAACGCTAAAATAGAAAATAAGAAAGTCAATTTATTAATTAAAGTGCAAAATTTCCACATGGAGTGCCGCACATGGAAAATAGAGAGAGAGAAAAGGTATAAAAGGAGGTGTGGGAGTTCATTTGCAATCATCTTTTGCATACATTATATTTTGTCAATGAGATTTTAGACTACTGATCCAATTTCCATCTACATGGAGGACAAAAACACTTCATTACTGCAAACTTAGAAGACGAAAACACTTGAATCCTTTGAGGTAACTCCATCACAAGAGTTGCAATTGAGCTACAAACAAAGATTTTCAGTTTGGACAAACTAAGGCACAGTTTCATATCAGTTTTCCAACATTTCTCATCTAGGGCATCACATTCCAGGGCAGATTTTGGAATATTTACAGCTAGGGCATCGAATATTCAGTTGGGGTTTGGATTTGGGAGCATTGATATCACATTTTGGACCCTCCCTAGGGTTGGACAACCCCCATAGAGGGTTGTTGCAGCTATTTCCAGCGGTGTGTTTGAGGCTAGGGTTTGCACAAAGCCATTTGCTGTCATAAATCTCCATTTACAGCCAGCTGGAGCCTTCCATTCTTCATATTTTGCTCATACGGTCAGTTGTGTTTATTTCCTATTTCCGGTTGGTAAATAACATATAAAAATTCAGCTTTTGGTTGTAAAAATATTTTCATCAAATCCATGTGCCAAGAGGCTTTCTCAATGCTTTGCCCCTTGTGGGTATTTCTATTTCCATTTTGTTGAATTTTCATTAATAAAAGGGCAAAATCAAACTGCTGTAATTTTGTCCATGAGGGTTTGAAGAAAATTCAGATTATTACATGTTTGTCATAAGGGTTTTCCAGGAAATCTAGATTTCTTTATTTTATGCCCTAAGGGGTCAGTACGGTGGTATCAAAGCAGTGATCTTCCCATCCTATGAATCATGAGGACAGCAACTAATCGACCAATGTTTTTTCGAGCAAAGTTCTTACAAAGGGAAGAAAAGATAAATCCCATTCAAACGGTGGTGATACGATTAGAAAAGTTAAAAAAAGGCTGAAGGAGGAAGAAGAACAATTAGAGCTGCAAGAAATTGAGAGGAATCAGCCCTTGGAGGAATCCACCATACATGAGAATGTGTTGTCAGATGAAGAAAAAGAAAAGCCAAAGAAAATATTTTTGCAGAAAAAGAAGAATTAGAACTAGAAGTACAAAAATCTACAGGGGCACAAATTCAGTATGCAAGTCAAAGTAATTCCTAATGGTGAACAAAAAGTGCCTATTAATCTCCCAAGCATTGCAAAGATTGAGTCAATTCCATGTGAGGTTGATTTTCAGAATAGCTATGTTGATAGGCATGCAAGTAAGAAGTATGTACTAGTTGATGCCACTAATTCTGAAATTTTTAGTCATAGGAATGGTTGTGTTGAGGCAGAATTTAATGATCCACCATTAGCGACAAGAATGGATCCCATTGATGAAGGGAAACTTACCACATTACAACCAAGCACAGAGGCTGTAATAAGGAGTCAAAACCTATGTGAGGAATGGTAGAGAAGGGCAAAAGAAGCAAAGTTGATAGCTTATCAAGCAAAACAACACCTACAGAAATTTAAAGAAGGTAAGCTCTTGAAACATCTCTATGACAGTTCTGAAAATAAAAAGAATGTTTCAATTCAAGAGGTGTATAAGGTAGATTTTCTGATTCAAATTCAATATTATTTGTGCATTTCAGGCAATAGAACAACTCAGAATCAAGGAGCAGCTATATATGTAGGTGGCATAATAGAAACAACAGCAGCAATTTTCCCTTCAAATCAAGAAGTTTATAAGGTGGAGTTCCAGGAAGACCTTGTTGAGAGGTATGCACATGGAAAAAGGACCTCACCAGATACTAATGTGGGTTTTCAACTTGTTGGAATTTCCAAATCAGCAACAGAAGGTAAACGCTTTGATGATCTTCTTTATAAGGAGGTTAGTAGTAGCAAGGATTTATTGCATCATCTTCATACTATGTTATTACAATGTAAGATGAAGGGTACAAAATGGAAAGGGAATCCTTTCCCTCAACTTCAAAATTGCCCATGTGTGATGGTGTGGGATCCTGGTGTCTTAACCAAAGAACTACAAAGGGAGGACATTGTGAGGCACGCAAAAGCTATAAATTTTGATGGGAACAATATCATTACTGTTGATTTACCATTCTACATTGGCATGATATCTTCCATATGTAATCAGCTGTATCAGTTGGATGCTGCTATTAGGAGGAACACAGTTATGTTAGAAACAAGTGCTGGAAAAACCTTGAATGTTGTACTCCTTGCGAAGCAAATTGCCCATAAGCTGAGGGCTAAAGGAGACAAAAAGGTAAAGGATTGGGTTGACTGTATTGCAGCTGATTGGCCTTTCAAGAAAATTATTCCAGCCCACTTTGCTGCACCTATATCTGCTAATCAATCTGATTTCAAGACTGCATTTGCAATTCTGGATGTTCTTGGGAATGAGAAGTTCAATTTGGGTCTGTATTGTGCTTATAAGACTGATCAATTATACCTTGCAAAAGACAGCAGATACAAATTTTATGTTGTAGATACAACAGCATTAGAAAGAGTGCAAGAAACAAGGGATGTTTTCCTATATGATGCTTTGTTTAATTTATCAACTTGGGAGGAGAATTCTGTTGTTCTTGTTGATGCTGGTATCTTACCACCACTAGTGAATATTCTTTTCAAAATTGCATGGACAGCTGTTAAAAGTATTGAAATGGGTCATCATGCAGTTGATGTGCTTTTAGCAGAGATTGATATTTATGAACTTGCTCTTTGTGAAAAGCTTGATGAGAGGATGGGTGATTTGAAAAGTGAACTGGAGTCATTTCAAGGTGAAGAGAATGAGGTAAAAGTCACAACTCTTAGCAAAGGATACATAGATCCTTTCATTCAAGGTTGTTTACATATAAGAATATGGGATCCGGATAATATCTCGAGACACCCAATATTGAAGTTTGAAATAAGGCAAGCAATGGGTTCTCACCCAATGCCTCAACCTATTGGTTCATTGCTTGTTCATGTTGCAGTCATTCCTAATGCTTGGGAAGTTTGCAAGGCAACTTTCAAGAATGTGAAGGAAATTTTGGAGAAAGTAGTTGTTAGCCAAACATATGATGTTTGTAAAGCAGAAAATTTACACTTAGTGTGGTCCTCCATAAAAGAAAATCAAAATTTAATGATTCAGAACCTTCTTATGGTCAATGCAGCAAATGAGATTGTATCTACATCAGTTCAAGGAGCAGTAATTGATGAGAAGTCTGCAGCATCAGAAGTTCACCAGATAGGATTTACAGATCACTCTCACAATGGGAAAGGTAACTCAATAAATCTTGAAGATCATATTGCACCTGCAAGCATGTTTTTAATCATCAAAGGAGATATTTCAAAGACATTTTTATGTAGAAATGTTGGAGTTTGCAGCCTAGAGCAAGCAAAGAAGAGTCATCTTGCAGATATTAAGCAAAGGCCCAAAGAGTTGTATAAATTGAAGAGTCAATTATTGGTAAAATGGGATTGTCATCAACTTGACAAGGTTGGTAGGAGGGTTGGTAGTGAGAATGATGAACCGAGGTTCACTATGAGTTTGGCTTCCTATCTTATATCAGCTGCCTGCAACAGTTCCAGCCCCCTTTACACTTTCAGTACTGTCATAAAAGAGTTTCCAGTCACATGGTGGAAGGATTTCCAGCCTACTATCAATACTGAGGCATGTACAGCTAGTGCAAGATGGTTTCCAGCCACTATAATTCCGGATTTGAGTAAGGAAATGCAATACCCCAGCCATGGTATGATGTTCTTCCTAGTCTCATGTGTTGAATTGATAATATCTTCATGGAACAGCCACAGAATTGCAGATATGGAGGAATCCTCTTGGTTTAAAGTTAGATGTAAAAGGGGTCACGTGTTGAGATCAATTGATGCCAACATCCAAACATCTTTAGTATGGTTTGGGGAGAGATTCAGGGTGATGTATGACTGTTACACTTGCTTATCAACACTCATAATGACTTATTTGAACTCAATTTTGAGAAGAATGGCATGGGGCAGAATGGAAGCAACATTTGGAGTCAAAGTTAATCATTATGACAGCAATCTAGAAGAGCTGACCATAGAATTAAGCATGCAATGCTTACATTCTATTAGAGAGCTCACTATGCAGTTGAAATCTAAGGGAAAAGAAGTAGTGCCTCAAAGCACCGAAGATGGAGCTCCAAGAGGCGTCATGGCTAAATGGATAAAACATCAATTGATGACAACCACAATATCATCCATATGAGTGCCACTTGATCATCATAGCGCATTGCAATTAGGTTAAAATGGAAATATGTCAGGGCCTGATGTCATCATAATTTCCAGCTTTGGGGCTAATGTCATCACCATTTCCAGTTGCTACCTTACATCATTTGCAGTTGTACAAGTGTTTTCAGACATGGGATTGAGTGATTTTCAGTTTATTGCTGCCACTGAAGTCTTTTCAGTCATTATATGGTTGTTTCCAACCCCTATATTACTGACATTGCTGATTTTTGCAAAGGATTTTCAGTATTGCAGCTGTTGTACCATTTTTATATTGTTGACTTCCATGAGTTCTAATTTTGAACTGCTATTATCTAGCACATCCAGCCACAAGTTGGCAAATTTTAAGGGATTTTCCTTGTATTATGTTGTCAGAGATAGAGATAGCATCTTTGTCAGTTGTTGTTGACAAGAGTCATTTCAGCTGACGGGGCAGCACTCACTCAGTCACAAATTATTGGACAAACAGAGATGGTGAATAAGTGGGTTGAAGGAGCTTCATCTAGTAAAGGATTTTTCTAGTCATGTTAGCAAGGGGACATAGAAGCCAATTACTTCACAAAGCAAAGCATGGATTGGGAATTGCAAATTTCCAAGAGGGAATTGAGATCTTGGTATTTGCAGTCCAGCATTGCTTGAGGGCAAGCGATTTCTGGAGGGGAGGACTGTAATGTCCCTTTCTTGAAATAAGGTAATAATATAACTAAGTTAGCCAAAAGTAATATTATAAAGGCAACTTATGTTATTATTATTAAAATAAAGGGAACTCTCTATTTTAAGTGACTTAACGCTAAAATAGAAAATAAGAAAGTCACTTTATTAATTAAAGTGCAAAAGTCCCACATGGAGCGCCCCACTTGGAAAATAGAAACAAATGTATAAAAGGAGGTGTGGGGGTTCATTTGCAATCATCTTTTGCATACATTATATTTTGTCAATGAGATTTTGGACTGTTGATCCAACTTCCATCTGCAAGGAGGATGAAAACCCTTCATTGTTGCAAGGTTAGAGGACAAAAACCCTCGAATCCTTTGAGGTAACTCCATCACGGGAGTTGCAATTGAGCTACAAACAAGGATTTTCAGTTTATTTCAGTTTGGACAAGCTAGGGCACAGTTTCATATCAGTTTTCCAAGATTTCTCAGCTAGGGCATCACATTCCAGGGCAGATTTCAGAATATTTACAGCTAGGGCATCAAATATTCAGTTGGGGTTTGGATTTGGGAGCATTGATATCACATTTTGGACCCTCCCTAGGGTTGGACAACCCCTTCTAGGGATGGACGCTTACAAGGTTGTTGCAGCTATTTCCAGCATTGGGTTTGAGGCTAGTGTTTGCACAGAGGCATTTACTATCATAAATCTCCATTTACAGCCGGTGGGAGCCTTCTTTTCTTCATATTTTGCTCACACAGCCAGCTGTGTTTACTTCGTATTTCCAATTGGTAAATAACATATAAAAATTCAGCTTTTGGTTGTAAAAATTATTTTTCATCAAATCCATGTGCCAAGAGGCTTTCTCAATGTTTTGCCCCTTGTGGTTATTTCTATTTCCATTTTGACATAGAACTACATTGGGTCTGAGATGTAGTGCAACGCTCGGCCATAAGTTCACTTTGTTGACAGCAAAGGATAGTTTGACCCCCATTTGCATTATTTACTTTTTGGCATTTGATGTGTTTTGGGGTTTTGTAGGTCATTTCTTCATTGCAAGTTTCAAGTGATTTTCATTAATGCAATGGCAGAAATCAGATTGTTGTACTTTTATCCACGAGGGTTTGAAGAAAATTCAGATTATTATATGTTTGTCATAAGGGTTTTCCAGAAATCCAAATTTCATTATTTTATGCCCTAAGTGGTCATTACACTCAACAAGAGCCTCACACCCAATGCAACGGGAAATCCTTTCTACGATACCGATTGATGCAAACAGGAATGAGTGGAACAAATCAATGGCACCCTACTCCTACGGCTAAAACATGCATTCATTGTCAATGGGACAAACACAAAGTCAAGAGCACAACCATCAAATCGAATACACTTTTCTTTATTGAATTCATTAAAAGTTAGACGGATTCAAACATAAACATATACTCTCAAACTGATTGGCCTTTTATAGGCTTATTGAACATTACTTACAGAGAAATCCCTCTCCCAATATTTTGGACTGGAACCCACGTCCAATTCCCACTTTCTCTAACTTTTGAATTGGAGTTTTCTTCCCAAAACTCTATATTTACAATCACCTCCAACTCTTCCCCTTCCTCGACTTGAATCTCCATTCGACACTAATCGTGTGCATCTCTTGCGATATCGAAGGATCTTGAAAAAACCGCCCATGTGGCGAAATGTGGAATTTTGAGCATTATTTTTATATTTCATACACTGCAGCAAAACCCCAATGGTTACGAGGCAATCATGTAACCACCCCTTACATAATTTGGCGGTTGCTGCACAACTGCCACCGCTCTGTGAAAAGTAGCAATTTTGCCATTGCCCTCAAAGAGATAACCTCTAGGAAATGGCTGAAATCGTCTTATTCTACCTCTTCCTTAGCTTTGGCATCCTTTTGAGCTTCTAAAAAGTTTTAAGACTGCTGTAGGAGCCTCCTTCACGTGCATAACCTTGTCGTAAGGACCGACAAGCCGCATAAATACAAACACATGCAAAAGCATGCACAAAACCCAAACCCATATTTTTGATTGATGCAAAAATTTTATGCATTCTTTGGATGCTCCTACATCAATAAGGCACTCTCCCACATCTTCGAGATCATTATACTAAAGGCGTAGACACATCTCAATCTTCAGGAGCAATTCATTGAACTAATTCTAAATCTGATGACGTCAAAATTACATAGTGCCAAGTGTCAAAGTTCAAAGGAAGGATCACACCTAGATTGCACAATTTTTTTATAGCTTCACTCACATAGGTGGGAGAACTACATAAGGCTTGATACACGATATGCGGTCTGACCTCAACATCCCATGGGGGTATTGTTGAGGTCAGTCCAGCCCAATAGATTCTTGGGCATTTTATCACGCTTTGTTGTTTGAAGTGCATTGTTCTGGTTTGACAAAGAAGAGATAGCACAAGCTTCATAGTATTTGATCACAAAGCTGAACACCTCAAAACTAGGTTAGAGACATGGGAGAACATGTTCAACAAGTTATATACTTGTACCACCCTCTCGACACCGCCTGACGACTTAGACAAAGTGTCATCCGCGCAGTGTCCAACTTTGGCGATAGTGTCCATGTGAATCCTCTACTCTTGATTTTCATCAAATACATTAACAATGCATTCTGAGCTAGTTCCAAGCATTTACACTCATTTTACATCACTCCTTCAAACAAAAACAAGTTGGATCTTTCCACCGACAATGTATAGTTATATCTGTCAATTTTCTCTTTCTAAAATTTATAGCATTTACCCTAATTCAGGTTTAAATTACTATCTTTACTATAATTATTTATATAATTTAAATTAGTTCATAATTTTAGCCATTTTATATCTTTTAGGTGTAAAACAGCTATAACGAAGAGAAGATGTCAAGGTATGTGAATGCTCTTCATAGTTTCATGTATGGCATGCTCTCAATCGATAGGGCATTTCTGCTCTCAACATTCAGATCTATATATAGGGGCATGGAATCCCAATCTTGTTACCCATTCATGAAGTCGAGGTCGGGTGACCCTATCTATACTCCCCTCTCACAATATGGGGGATGGGGGCGCCCTATATATATTTATATATGGATGGGTCGACCCTATATATATGGGGCCCTATGTCTATATAGGCTAATGCAATGGGAGAGAACTCGACCTTAACCCTCTATATAGAGGGGCCCTAAAATAAAAGGGGTCACCCTATCTATATATGGGGGCACACCTCTATCTATAGGCTTATATATGGGGCCCTACGTCTATATAGGCCAACACAACATGAGAGGACTCGACCTTACCCTCTATATAGAGGGGGTCTATAATATAAGGGGTCACCCTACTTATATATTGGGTCTCCCCTATATACATAGGTTGACCCCTATCGTATATATAAGAGGCCTGTCATATATGGGGAAGCTTTGAGAAGTTGAGGAGGCTGACAAAGGAATATATTCTATATATAATCGGGCCAATAAATATAGAGGGTGTTGATTGGCCTAGAAACTCTATTAGCCTCTAAACTATGTTCTCAATCCAGTGGCTGTACATATCTAGTCGGGCCTCCCCTGCGCCTATATATTTACTTGGGGCCCTATCTATATATGGGGGCACTCCATTGCCCCCTCACCTATATATCCACAAAGAACCTTGTCTATATATGGGGATCCTATATATAGATAGCCACCCCCCCCCTATGATGAGTTTGGGATGGTAAGGTTACGTTCGGTAAAAAAGTATATCAATGTACTTTGAAGGATAAAGAGAAGTTGTCAACGAGACCAAAAAAGACAAAGAGGTACGAAAGGTTTTTAAGAGGAAGCAACTATGACGGAGAAGCAAGAACTTCTAACCATAATAGTTATGCACCAAGAGGAAGAGGATACTATGGTATAAGAGGACGATATGGTAGAGGAAGAGGTGGATTTATGGGTACATGCACAACAATACAACAATTGAAGAAATGATGCTAGCAATCACATTGCGAAAGCAAATAAGGTAAGCACCACATCACCCAATCACATAGAAAACTAGAACATGGAGAATCTCTCATGATAACAAGAGTGTTTCTAAATCAATCACATAGAAAATTGGAACATGGAGAAGCTCTCATGATAACAAGAGTGTTTGTAAAACCAGCCATAGAAGAGAATGAACGGGCAAAGAAAGAATCTTTTCGACCATTTACGAATTCGGAGGCAAGTGTTGTAAGGTTAGGTTGATGGTGGTAGCACGGATAATTTGGTGTCTAATAAGATGCTAGAGAAGATTCGGTTGGAAAGGATCACACATCCAAATCTATACGAGGTGTCTTGATTGTAAAGAGAACATCAAATCTTGGTGAGTGAGAAATGTTTGGTTATTTTTCAGATAGGGTCATATAAGGATGAAATTTTGTGTGACATTATGCCCATGGATGTATGTAATGTATTCTTTAGGAAGGCCTTGGCAATTTGAGAGACGCCATACTTGCTGGTGGAAAAAATACTTACACTTTTGTGAAGGTTGGAATAAGTACACATTAAGCCCATTTAAGGATGAAGGGGAAGAAGTGGAGAGCAATCCTTGTTAGAAAATGATAAGAAAGAGAATGAAAAGAAATGGTAGAGAACACACTAAGATGGATGTTCATCATTTTATTATGCTAAAAGGAGTTACAATATGGTTGGGGTAGTTTATAACTAAATAACTAAAGCAAATTAACTAATGTTTGATTAGTTAATGTTTACAATAACTTTAATATCCCCTTTAATGACAAATACGAAAACTACTTCAAGTTTGTCCTAAAATTTTACAAACACAGTGGGACCAAAGGACTTAGTCATTAAATCAGCAAATTGTTCCTTCGATGTTAATTTGAAATTTGTAGTCTTCTGACACTTTGCTATTGTTCAATGTATGAACTTTGGTTGAGACAAAAGCCAAGAAAGATTGCCAACAACACGTATTCGATTGTGTAGGGATAAGATATGTCAAGTTGCCCACCATTGTTTGTAGGGTGATTCTTCGACCGGTGAAGAATCATCATTGACTAACAACTTCAGCCCAAACTCCATATTTCTAAAATCGAATTTGGGAGTTGTCAATCACTATCAATATACCAAGCTCATTGAAACTCCATACAAAGACAATCAATTTGCAAACCAAATGATCATGACAAAGTACCTACACCATGTAAACCTCCTAATCCAAATTTCTAGAGAGAAGCAACTGAAATGTGACCATCTTTGCAATATTTGTGGTAGGAGAAACAACAATCCCAGCAGTAGTAGGAAAAATAACCATCTCCGCAATAGTAGGAGAAACAACCATCTCCGCCTCACTTATTCCCTCCTATTGTGGAAACCTTTCACAACAAGATGAGCAAAATGGCCATGTTTCGTTGACTTTCAAGCCAATGCCTTTGATTGAATGGATTTTCTTGCCCTCTCACAATAAGTGGCTTTGCTTGCCATCTCACCATGCATTACCTATGCACCCTAGATAATGGAGACACCTTCCACAATTCTTTGAGTGACTTTCCTTGCCAACTCACCATGCGTTCCCCCGCATCCTGTAATTGAGGCATTTCATCCACCTACACTTGGAGCATTTCAGCCTCTTGTGCATTCTTTATGGTGGATATTCCCTCATCCGAACTAGTGAATGTAAGTTGATTGAAATAAGGTCAAAAAGCCTTTGAGGAATGTCATCCTCCAAAGACATCATGTACAAAGTCTCCCTCCATGCATGCTTTTAAGTTGATTGTAGCAGAGTCAACAAGCCTAGGCTTAACACTTTGCCCAATGCATGGGGCAATTACTTGTCCATGTTTCACATCAAAGACAATACACTACTTCCTAATAAAATTAGATAAGATAAACATATTAATGTCCAACAAATGACCACAAAAGTAGGTCAAAGGGACTACAGAAAATAGCGAACACTAATAAAAGGTCAGAAAGCCAAAGAGTTCCCGAGAAAGATGAAAAACAAAAGCTAGAAGAGGTGGCCAACAGGAAGAAGAAACCACACATGCCCAAAATGGGGGTGGGAAGACAAGAGGAAGAAAGGGGGAAAGACGAAGAAGGAGAAGAAAAGAGGAAAGCCCATCAAGGGATGGAAGAACCAACTCTTTTAACATACGAGGTCAACTGGAAGAAGCTGAGAATAGAATGTTGACCATCCGAAGAGAGAGTCTGCCTATTATGCCACTGTCTAGTTACAATATTATCCCTCTGATGCCTGGTGGATCTCATCTGTCTCATGAGGCCAGTCCTAGTACAAGCATGCATGTGATGACTTGGGAACCATGGATGATTTCCCTAGGCCGAACCAATCTAGAGGAAGAGCCGGGGCAGTCTCACCAAGGCGCTTAATGACTCTCTCTGTCGGTAATATTGTGAACATAGAAGTGATCCGCTAGGTAGAATCCGGTCTAGGAAGCGACTAAAGAGTGTGCTCACGGAGCTTCAAAGCCTCCTGTAAATATAGAGCCAGACACCTCTGATCCTCAAACCTAAAGAAGTCAGAAAGATCTTGTGTCCTCCTAAATAAACAATGAAACCTCCCTCTGATCTCATAGTAAATGGGGCACCGAAAGATAAAGTGTGTTTCCATCTCGGTTTCCCGGAGAGGCTACACAACTTGCAAATCATGTCTACGCGATCAAGGTGGTGATTCGTCTCACAACAAAGTCTATGAGAACCAACTCTGAACTAACCAAGGGGGATGCGAAGGAGATGCATCCAGTGCCGAAGGGTGTATTGAAGGCGAGTAATAAGACCGTCACTCATCTCTAAAAATGCTCCACGTAAAAGGCCATCTTGGGACGTAAAAGGCCATCTTGGGACGTAAACCCCATGTTGGTGCTCAATCCAGTTCCTTAAGATTGAGTTGGTCTTTTCATAAACTTCCCATATATTTAACTCGTTCTCTGTGTTTCTTATTGCTCCCCGTGCTTCGAAGATCAATCTGAGTCAAGGAGAAGTGTCAATTTGTAATAGATCTCGTGCCTTAGCAAGATAAAAGAAAGGATTTAGTAGAAATGTCGGGACTGGTTGAATTGACTGGTAAATTGAAGTATAAAAGCTTCAAACTTGTGGGTGATCGGGACTATGTTTACATCTTTCACAAAGAACCTACAATCAACACCAAAATGATCCAAACTGCTCCAAAAAGTGAAGCTTTGAAGGTCCAAAAGCAATTCCCCCTCCCTATAAGAGATTTGCTATCAATCCAACAAGGGGTGCAGATTTGAGGACCAACATGATCTCGGCGCCTTTCTGGGAAAAAAATTTGAAGGTTTCGTCTATTTCTAGAATCTGATATTCTAGTGGCAACTCCCTAAAGAAAAGTTGGGATAGACTGGTTTCATTACATAGCGTGTTGATAGGCCTCTATTGGACTTCTTATCCATAATCTTCCAAATTATAAACAAGCTTTCCATAAAACCTGACACCACTAGGAAAAATGTGGGAAGATTCATAAGATTTACAAAGCTCACCCTTCCAGTTTATGAAGCTATCATTTCAAGAGCTTTTTAAGTTAATCTATGGTACAAGGCCTTAGTGGCGGCTCCGTCTTTCAAAGAAAATCTGGTATATACGAGTGCAAAAAAATTTACAACTTGCTAATTAACTCTCCCCTTTTTGTAAAGATGGAAGGAAGGTCATTTTTTCAAGTCTGATCCTACCAAAAGATTACTTCTAGAATTGGAAAGTACACATTCAAGAAAGAAGCGGATCTGGAAACCAGTGGGTGGTCAAAGTCAGAAGAAAAGATTGTTCAAACTGCTAAGATTGATCAACCTTTGGTGGAAGACTACTCTAGTACACCTGATAACTCTGATTCAGGTAGTCCTCAAGCTAATTTGCATTCATTGTTTCAAGAAGGTTCAACATCTACAAGTAACAAAGGTATTCTTCATCTCCCTTCTTTGTTGACTCATGAGAATCAAGTATTTTGTGAAACTGAGTCCTGAAGGATTTCCATTTTGAAGATCATACTCCTCTACCTCTAAGATCCCTAGTTCCCCACCGTTTCAATCCTTCTTTTGAAACATCTCCACCAAATAATATGGCACAATCTCCACCAAGGGCTCCTTTTGTGGGTACTACTTATAGACCAATAAAGTTCCATGGAATGGTGGGCTATCCTAATGAAGTACCACATGAAATTAAAATGATGTTGCCTAGATTTCAAGGGAATAATGCCATAAGTGGAGATCAACATCTCATATTTTTTCAAGATGATATGGATAACTATGGAATAGAGCATGAAGATGTTCATGTTAAGTTATTCATACATACATTAGAAGAAGGTGCCAAGGAATGGTATAACTTGCTGCCTACAAAATCAATTGACTCCTGGGTAGAAATGAAGAATGCTTTCAGTTTACAATATGGCAATAAGACAGCCCTAGATCCATTGACAAAGATGAGTATCCACGGTTGAAGAAGAACAGATCATTGAGTGGTGTGATAAATGTTTGTTACCACACCCCCTTGTGAGCAACTTGTTAAAGATAGTGATATTAATGAGGAACCTGATTTTAATGATACATGTATGATGGAGAGCCCAAATGATTCACCACAAGGAGCTACTTCCACTGATCTTCTAAATGCCAAAACTACAAAAGAATTTTGGGCCTGCATCAATCAAGTTTTCTCTCTTCCTCCTATAGCTAATGATGATATGGATGTGGCTCAATCATTTGAACTTCCTAGTGCACACCTTGAAGATATCAATGTCCCTTGGACCGAGACTTTTGATGAAGCATGTTCCAAAGTTGAAAATGGAGTTGGAGTGGTTCTAACTTCTCCAAATCAGGTTTTTGAAGATGATGATCAGGTTCAGGGATTCTCAAAGTGTAAAGGTGAATTCATAGATCAACTCATTGATCTTGAGCCTATGATTGTCTTATGTGATGAAAAAGAAACCATCTTTGGGGAAGATGTAAAACAGTTAAGAACAGATGTTATCCCTCAAAGACTAGTTAGTCTCGAATCAAATTTTGATGATAATGACAGAGTTGGGAGCAAGCCTATCTATGTGCCCAGAAATGTTGATGGATGCAACTAGGATACTTCTCAAAATCCCAGAAAGGTCTAGCTGGGATGTAGCATGAGCAAAAAGGAAAACCAGCTTATGCCCAATTGCTAAAGAATTACCAGGATTGCCTAGCATGGTCTTATCCAAATGGTCAAGTATGATCATTGTACAATTTGTAGGTTTGTTGTGTTGTTATTTGTGTTGTGTTTGTGTTGTTGTTTCCCTTTCTGTGCTCTGGTCTACAGTGACTGTGTTTACGTAGTTGTCTATTTTGCCCCGGCATGTTATACATCTATTCTACGGAAGCCCCGCGTGTTTTGTCCCTATGACTCCTTGCCCAATGGACTAAGCATCTGGTCTTTGTTCTTGTGGCACCCACGGGGTGCCCATCCCCGAGCGAGTTGTCGTTGGTGCTCAATCCAGTTCCTTCGATTGAGCTGGTCTTTTTCATAGACTTCTCGTATATTTAACCGGTTTCGTATGTTTCTTGTTGCTCCTCATGCTTCAAAGATCAGTCTCAGTCAAGGAGAAGTGTCAATTTGTAATGGATCTCGTGCCTTAGCAAGATAGAAGAAAGGATTCGGTAGAAATGTCGGAGGACTGGTTCCATTGACTAGTAAATCAAAGTATAAAAACTTCAAACGTGTGGGTGATTGGGACTATGTTTACATCTTTCACAAAGAACCTACAATCAACACCAAAATGATCCAAATTGCTCCAAAAATCCGAAGCTTTGAAGGTCCAAAAGCAATTCCGCCCCCTTAAAGGAGAGTTGTCAATCCAACAAGGGGTGCAAATTTGAGGACCAACACCCCCTGAGGGTTTACCCAAGTGGTATGGATGAACTACCGTAAATATCCTCTTTGATGATCCTGTTCATCTCTTGTTTAGTAGGCAAAAGGTGGCTTAGGGCGTCCAAGGAGTACCGAAAGGTGGAAGATGGTCCATCTGAATACCAACTGCCCCCAAAAGTTCAAAGACCTCAACATACCAACCGCGACGCCGGCGAGGGGAGTCTAAAAGAGCAATAGCCTCAAAAGAATAGTATGCCAAGTACAGGTACATGTCCCGCCCGCATTGTCTACGAAGCCCCGAATGCAATGCAAGAAAGAAACCAAGTCAAAAATGGTCTCCAATCTGAAAGGATGGGCTCCAAACTCCGCCAAAATAATGTGTTGGGGTATAGATTGAAGGAGAAGAGTTTGGACCCTCTCGATGGAAGCCCAGTCAATACCCAACAAAGAGGGTCCCCAAGCAATAGAACCGTAGAGAACTATGGGTCTGATGAGGGAGTCCATGAGGGACATTTTGGAGGAGATGTCTTGAAAGTGGTGGCGAAGCACTATCTCTCAAGAAGAACTAAGGACCCATAGCCCTTGTTGACTCGAGGTGGAGAGCATGTCTCAAACTGAAACGAGGGCCAAGAGACAGAATCCCCAAATAGGTATAAGAGTTGGTGATCTCAATCTCCTCACCTCTGAAGAAGAAGTGGAGATGTGAGGTCTTCAAACCATTGAAGACCATAACCTTGGTTTTACCCAGGTTAACCGTCAACTGCCGAAGATCACAAAACAAGGCTAAGGCATCGAGTTGTCTTTGTAAGCCCTCCTGGAGAAGAAGCTAGGAGAACCACATCATCCGCAAAAAGAAGAATGGATATCAAAACCTGGTGTAGGAGGCACCCATCACTTTCCTGAATATGCTCATGGAGAAAAGACTCAAGCTCGTCAATGTAGATCCCAAACAAAGTTGGGGATAGGGGGCACCCCTGCTTTACCCCAATGGTACTCCTGATGAACTCTGACTCTCCTGGGAGGTGCGGAGGCGGCCCAAAACAGTCTCGTACAGACGCATGATGGTCGTGAGGAGGGTCTCAGAAATGCCAATGTCACGGAGCCACTAAAAAGTGCCTCACATGGCACCGAGTCAAAGGCTTTCCGAAAATCCACAAAGCAACAATAGACCTTTGACGAGCGATGACGTGCCTCCTCAATGATGGCCCGAGAGTGAAGATATGGTCAGTAGTTTGGTGATCAGGCCAAAAGCCAACTTGCCCCCTGGCTCTAATGTTTCTCCGCTCAAGCTCCTCGGATAACTGCATATGTAACACTGTAGCATAAAGTTTGGAGAATGTATGACCCACCATAATGGTCCTGTAGTTATTGGGGTCAGAGTTGGGACCCAATTTGTGAATCGGGTGAATGATATGGCGTGCCCAAGATGGCGGAAAACCCAAGCAAACCACGTGATTGAAGAGGTCAGTCAAAGAACCCCTTGACCAAGTTTGAAGAATTCCGCTTGAATCCCTCATCCGCTACCCTGCTACAGTTCATCATCCTGATTGCCTCTCTGATTTTAGTGTAGGTGAAAAGGTGGCACAAGGAAGGTGGGTTGTCAACCTGGATAAGTGGTTGTCCGGGAATATCATAAAGACTGGAGGTGTGAGAGAACATGGAATTGGGGTTAAGCTCAAAGGGAAGAGATGAGTGGCGGGGGAAAATGGTGCGCCAAAATGTTTAGGAGAGTGCCGAAGAGACTCACATAAAGTTCGTCTACGCTGGGAAATGAAGAGGTGTTTTTATGGCGAAGGAGACAACGGTAAGAGGCTTTCAAGGTATGATAGGAGGGAAGGGCCTGGTTAAAAGCATGTTGTAACTGTCTGTGGAAGATTTTGCACTCGTCATCATACCATTTGTTCATGGGGCAAGTATTTCGTTGATGGGAGGCAGATGAAGGTCGGGTGGAACTAGGGAAGGACATGAGGGAGGCCTCCCAGATGATGGAGGAAAGGAGGGTGTATTTGGCAGCAACATTTCCCATAGAAAAGAACTGGGACTCAAGGGGGAGAAGTTGTTGAAGATTGGAGGAAAAGGAATTAGGATCCCCATCTCGTGAAAGAAGAAAGTGTTACGGGGGGCATGAAGGGGGAGCAATGGCGGGAGGGGGGGAATGTCGACACGGAGGGATAGAGAGAAGGGCATGATTGGCAAGGGGAATGGAAGAAATGGAGAAGTGGCTGATCAATGACAAGGAGCTCTGGCTGGAAAGGACATAATCCACCACCATGTAGTCGACATGTGAAGAGATGTGAATCAGGAAAGCAGTAATCCCATTGAGGATAATTAGCTCATGTGATTCTCCAAGCTGCAGGAGGTGTCGGCCATAAGCAATGAGGGCCCTGAATCATCCTTTGAAGTCCTATGCAGGCCCACTGTCTCTAGATCAACTTTCTGAGTGTAGAGCAAAATTGGGATTTTCTATTAACTGAGAACAAACAAGTGATTTTGATGCATTCTAGAACAAACCTAACATTCCTCACAATGAATTTTACATTATTCATTACTATACGAATATCTCCTATCCCCTCTACCGCAAATGACTCCATTTGCTAATAAAACTAAATCAAGAATTGTTGTAAATGTTACATATCAGTCCCCACAACATGAAAAACATTTAGATGTGTCGAAATCAATGAACCACCAACTAGTAGCACTATTAGTTGAGCATGATGTTGAGAGAGCATACTCTTCCTCAAAATCCCATCTTCCAACTCTTCGCCACATTTGCCTCATCCAACAATCTTCTTTGATAATGCCCAAACTTATGACAGTAATGGCAGTTCACTTGGCAAAGTGATGTCTCCACTTCCCTTACTAGACTTAATTGCTTATGTATACTTACATTCCTTTTGCAACAAATAGGAACTAACTTGATCAAACATCAAGAATTGGCTTTCTCCCAAAAAGTTTAAGGACTCCATGAATGCCTCGTAGGAGAGGGCAAAACAAAAGCGCAACCAGGGCATTATCATCCACCTTTTTATTGACGGCACTGAGCTAGTATCGAAAATCTTTCATCCAAAGATGTTCTAAGAGGGATCCACCCTCATGTATCTTTGTTGAAAAGAGCAAATTCTTCAGGTACAATACTCGAATTTTCTCTAATGTTTAATACTTGTTCTTCAGACTAGTGCAAAGCACACTTTCCCCAATGGCATTCCAAACCTTGGGTATCAAATCATTCAACACCAACAACTTCAACAACAACAAGGCCTCCTTATGACGCTTGCCATAATCTGGAAGTTCACAATAAGCCTTCCTTCACTGTCGAGAATGATTTTATCACAGTCATGATACTACGCAATTGTTTAAATTTTGTCACTAGACATTGTAATTATGACCAATTAACTTATGCGCTTCCGGTAGAACTAGAGTTAGAATGTTGGCCATAATACAAACAATATTTAACCCCTAACCTACAAATCAATACAACTCGAAAATAAGAAAATTACAATAAAACCTCATATAAGTACAAATAAATTTTATAAATTACTGCAAATCGGGATTATTTTAGTTACACGAAATAATAATCACCTAAAAATACAACTAGCACTACTGTGTGTATTGTTGTGTTCTGCAAAATCTCCTCTCGTGCCCTAGACGTCTGCAACAGAAGATTTATAGCAACAAACTTGAATAAAAACCAAATTTCATTGTTTTTCTCTATCATTCTAACATATGCAAGTCTACTTGACCTCGAATCAATGTCTGAAACCTGTAAAATGCACCATCATGTGCCCTAGTGACCATTCTGAACCTTGAAACACCTTGAATCAGTCAAAGAGGTTCAAGTAAATCATGTGTTTTTGGTATTTTACAACCTCTTGATTGCAGTCTTCACGTGCCCTAGCACGAACAATGAAGATCACAATTCTTGTTTCTGATATAATTACTTATGCAAAACAGGTCTTCACGTTTCTTCTTGCAATGTTTTTGACCCCCTTTGCCCTAACACGATTCACAAACTAAAAATCTCAAACAGGTGTATTGACCACAAACATGTCTATCAGTCATGAACCTGGTGTGTCGACCCAATCAACCCACGAAAAACGTGAAACTGTACAATCGAATTTGACTCAGAAATGTGCCCTGACAAAATCGTGACTGGTATTGCTCGGGTTTTGATATTTTCACCTTTGCACCCCTTTTGTTGTCTTACAAAACCGAAATGAAATAGGAAATAATAAAAAGAAATTGGAAATTGAAAAACAGTTATGCACATGTTTTGACGGCTCACGCGCGTTTTTCTTTTTCTCCTGATAACTGCTCCTTATGGTTTTTTATGCATGAAACTATCTTCACATTTTTCTTCTTGATCTGTCATGCCCTAGCACTAACTACATTTTCTGGTCGCAAATGTATACAAACGATGTATTTGTATCATTATTTTCTTCTTCTGCCAAAATCTACACGTTGCCTTGCCTTTTCTCAAATAGTGTGCCCTTTCTATGCAACTTGATTTTGGACTCTCTGAAAATTGAATTTGAATCTACAATTCGTACCCCATTAACCTTCCTAGGGCTTCCTCGAACCTCAAACCTCAAACCTCAAACCTCTTCATATCTTCTCCCACGCTTTGTACCCTCTTCCAGGGCTTCCCCATACTCCAAGCTTGTTGATCGCGTCTCTTCTCCTAGGGCTTCCTCAAACAGTGGCTCTGATACCATTGTTAGAAAATGATAAGAGAGAGTAAAGTGAAATGGTACACGGCACATTGAGATACATGTGTGTTCATGATTTTATTATGCAGAAAAGAGGTACAATATGTTTAGGGTAGTTTATAACTAAAGTACATTTACTAATGTTTGATTATTTAATGTTTACAATGACTTAATGACTAGTTCTAAAATGTTGCTTATTTCCATAAAACAATTTTTGAGAGAGGTAAACTAGGAGAAGGCATATTTTGCTTTCGTTCCCAAGGCTGTGTGAGTTAGAACAATGGATGAAGTGGGTAAAATTCCACATGAAGTACAGGATTTGTTGGGAGAATATGCTGAGAATATCTCCAATGATCAAAATGCAAGCCTGCTTTTAACTCCCTTGCAGCATCTTCTACTCAAACCAGTTTTAAATTTTGGATCTTTTGTGCTGCTGTAGATGGAGAATGCAGGTCTCCAGTCTGGATCTAAGGAAAGAAGTTTACAGTAAGTAACAATTACTTGAAGTTCATCAAAAAGGTTATGCCCACAAATAATTTGGTGAATTTGTCAAAAATTAATCCCACACTAAAGATTAAAGCTTAAGAAATTTCAGCAGACATTCCAGGCTCGCCAGAAAAGGTCAAACCAAAAAAATCCGCAAAATTTGGCCAGCATGAAAGATGCTGGATTTCTAAGAATTTTCAATTGAAAAATTGAGCATTATATTGGCTAGAGGATAGATTGAAACTTTTTAAATATGATCCAATTTCTATCAGAAATTAGAGAGGCTAAAAAATATTATGGAAAAAAAATGTGAAAGTTAAAGAAAAAAACCTAGGTTGCCAGGAAAGGGGTAACGGTTTGAAACACAGAAACACCAATTTTCAAGAAAAAAACTTGAGAACGAAACAGCACAAAAACCTCCATATGATATATTATTAAAAATATATAAATATATATTATAAAATGCATAATACTCATTTTTAGTCCATAAAAGATAAAACACCTAAAATACTTTGTATTCATGAAAGTTCAGAACATTCAACATGCTTAAATTTTCATATGTACATAATTATAATCTAGATTCTAGAATATATCATCTAGATTTTCCTCAAGTACTGCTGAAACAGAAGTATCTAGTGTTTTTATTTTTATTTTTGGCGTTTTAAGAACGGAAGTACCAACTAATACATACGGAAACGTCCTGCCATACACGACTGTTTTGGCATTTCGAAACATACAAGAGCGTACCAGGAACCATACCAGTACCCAATATGTCGGTATGCTGGTACACTGTCCTGGTTGGCATTTCCGGGTATCTGAGGCCTGCAGAAAGTTATGTTACAGTTAAACCTGTAGAAACAGAAACCAGCAATTACTGACAAGCAATAGCCAACCACCCCTAAAACCACACCGAACAAACCACCGAGCCAAGTTTTCCCAGAATCAGGGTCAGCTGTCAAAACCCTGCAAGTAATTGAAAAAAACAGCAAAAATCTGCAAGTTATTTCCAAATGTGTCCCTGTTTTAGTCCCAAGTTTTATTCCCTATTTTTACGAATAGTTCAGAGTCTTTTAGTTTGCCGAGTTTTTTCCATTTTACTCCCAAGTAATTGAATTCCGTTTAAACTTTTAATTTGTCGTGCCATTGACTATGGAATACCACTATGATTAATACTCAAGAAGGCTTAGTTGTTCTTACAACTAACAAAATTAGGTCAACATTGCCAATCAGGGAGAGAATAATGGCATCAAAAAATACCTGATTGAGAAACTAAAGCCACTGAGGAAATTATCAAGTCTATAAGAAACAACAAACCGCATCCTCAATTGGTGATTGCTGTCCCCGACCCTCCGATAGCAAATCTTCAATTTGAATTCCAGCAAGAGTCAAATAAAAACATAAACATTCAGGTATTAACTCTTGTACTGATTCAGGTCCTATTTCTCAGAAGATGTTAATGATCTTTTGGAAAACAACAAGAAGGATCAAGTGCCAAAGGTTCAAGCTCGCCTAGGAGCTCCTCCTCGGCCTCTACAATGTCCTAGCAAGTATGAATGACCAAAAGCCAAGAATGAAAGAGAATTTCAAGCCACTCAAAGTCAGGACAGAGCCTGCATCCACATGTATTCTGTGTAACAAGCCATCTTGCAAATTAAATTCGTGATATGGCTCCCACATTAGAAGAGGAAAGATGCTGAAATTTGCATTTTAGACTTCCAAAATCAGGGTCAAAAGCATATTGATTTGTGGTAGCAGGACAATGACTCAAACAACCTGCAACTTTGTTAATAGCACCTTTTATGTACTCGATGGTTATATCGAACTTCCACAAGATGCTCATTAAAAACGCCTTGCGTCCAGAATCCTGTCTTATGACTGCAGGAATTGATGGCAATGATCGGTTTGCACAATTGTTTCATTTTCCTTTGACAAAGACACCAATATTTAATTGCTTGGAAAAAAGCATAAAATGTTTTAACATAAGTAGATTATTTCTGCTTGGCTTATGACATGATGTCATCCGATGACTCTTATTGTCAATGAGATCCATCGGATCACTAAGAGAGAAACTCAAACTCCCTACCAAAACTTCAGAAATATAAAGGACAAGACAAATCTCCTCACAATTGATACTAATTGCTTAACAATAAACACCTAGCTAAATAGTCTCCTAGTGACTAAATAGTATAGCAGTATCTGTCTAGTGAGACCTAAAAATAAAATGGAAGTAATGAATCTCCATATAAAATAAAGCTTCAGATCTTCCATTCACCAGAAGTACCGAATATATCTTTCCTTATAATAAGATGCATTCAAGTCTTCAACTAAGAATAGATTTACAAACTTTTTCATTAAGTATTTGGCAGTCGCATGAACCCATTTTTCATCACTTCTGCAATTTAATATAGGTCTTTCCTTTCATTATTGCTTTCTTCTGGTGTTTGCAAGATTCAGTTTCATGTAGATTGAGTTCCACCCATGTCCTTATTCTTTTCTGTGGGTGAAAGGAATAATAGCTGCATATAAAGCACAAAACAAGGTTTTTGTAGTGTTATTTATAGGTGACACTACTGGAACAAATTTTATATAATCTTTGCTCATGTCACATTGTTTCAAGATTTTCTTGGATGATTAGTTCCCCGCAAACCTATTTTGTCCTCTTTAACAATTTCATGTGTCTGCAACATGGAACTTGTATCATGGAAAGGTACTCAAGCGCCTTGTAACTCAAAAGAGGAGTGCTATCTACAGCAAATATCCTACATCTGATTTTTGGATAATTGTGGTGCTTCTTAGGTTACCACAAGGATGGTAATATTGCAAAACATCAGAAACACAAATATAGCTAAACTTGCTACTCATACAATCGCTGCTATATATTCTGATCATCTTCTACTTTTTGACTTTCCTCTGAATTCCAATTATTTGATCCACAAATAATGAGCAACTACAAGAGTATTTTTCGCAGATCTGCGGGGAAGCTCCCTGGATTACAAACTCAATCAAACTTCACTGGAAAAGAAATTTTCTGATATTGATGTTCAACAATCAATACTACCTAACTAAAAAAACAATTGCTGCATACTTCCGCAAGCCACAATGAGGAAGCCCAATCTTCTTACTTTTAAAATGTATAATTTTTGGAATTTTATGTTTAAATTTGCTAAAAAAATCACAACTTAAATGTATAGAAGGTGCTAAAATATAACCAGCATCCATTGAGGACCCGAGAATTATTGCATTTTCTGACACCTGTGGTAATCCCTTTCTCCAAAACCTACAGCTTTACGCTGCTGGAAAGTTCACATTTCTACGATTGTTAGAAAAGAGATAGAAGGTATATGTTATACACGCACCTTACTTGGATGAATTTGGTACAAGGAGAAAACAAAAAGACATCAAGGTCACGATTATTTGGTCGGTTGGGCAGTGGACAAAATAGGATAGAGCATTGTCAGTATCTGAGGTGTGCAAGTTTTTTATTATTTTTAAATTCTGGTTGTTCAATTAGATTCAACTCCAGTAATTTGTGGTTTTTCGTGTGTAAATGGGATGTCCACACAGTTATATGATAGAGTGTTTCATATTCCAAGCCCATAAATTCATTTCTGCCATTTTCTTGCCCTAAACCCATGTACTTAATAACAATGATTACAAACTGAGAACATCGAGATGGGTTAGGAATTCTTCGTAGCAGTGAGAGGGTACCAAAAGCCATGAAATGGAAGCTACAGAAAAGAAAAAGCTTACCTTTCAAGAATTTGATATGGATCAACTACAAGCTCAAGTTTCCCATCAATCCACAAAGAATATTGTACATTAGGGAAAAGCCTGTGGAGCAACAACTTTGGAACCTACAAATAAGAATATCCAAAATGATTCAAAATGACAGATGCTAAAATTGTAGCCAGAAATTCAATATTAGTCCTAATAAACAAATTCCAGCATATCCTAAAAGGAGAATGACATTTGGCAGTTCTTGAAAAATAGCACTTACAGGAAATGGTAGAACTGCAAAAATCTAAATACAGATGAAACCGCATACTCCAAAAGCTCTTTTCCTTCCATAATATTTAAAACAACCCTCCTATCACAACTAACTCAAACTCTATGTTTCCAAGATACGGGTGCGGTGCGGGTTAATACGCAGATATGTCAATTTTAAAAAACCCTTGGGTACGATACATCTTGGATACGTCCGTACATATATATTAAAAAATTAAAATATATATATACATCTACTCATTTTACTCATTTTTTAGTCCATAAAAAACTGAAATAGTAATACAAAACTTGAATCAATGTTCAAAACATTCAATATACTTAAGACTTTGCATTTTTATTGATCATGTGGCTGCCATACATATGATATACGAATATCATGTCAACATGAATACGAACAAAACTTGAAATTTGAAAAATATACTAGGATCCATGTTCAAATTTTCAAAACATACAATATACTTAAGATTTTACATTTCATTGATCATGTGGCTGCCATACATATGATTATCTAGGAATTATAAATACAAACAAATCTAGAATATATCATCTAGATTAGGGTGTATTATTTTACTCATTTTATTTTTGTGGTGATTAGGGTGTATTATTTTATTCATTTTATTTTTAGGGTTCAGTTTTATGCATTGGAAAAGTCAAAAAAAAAAAAAAATGTTTTAAAACCTTTTAAATGACGTTTTTAGGCAGAGTACGCCACGGGTACGTCCAGACGTACCTGTGGCGTACCCTGGACGTATTCACACGAACCCAGGGCGTATCCACACGAACCCAGGGCGTATCCATACCCGAACCTGTATGTATCCGTACCAGATACATATCAGGCAGGGTTCGAGGGGGGCAGGGACGTATCCTGGCATCATAGAAACTTTCAGTTCAATAAAACTATGCCTCAGTTTAGTAACTAGTTACTCATCATCAGGTCTTTTTAGCTGATTGAAGTGAGTACATATTCACGACACAATGCTCTTTTGGAGATGAGGGGAAGGAGACAAAATCTGCTGTAAAATGGCCAGTCATTCCCAAGGAATAATATTACCTATTGCCTGAAAATTATAGAATGCTGCCATCAAGCCATGCATGTCTTGTGTTTTGGAAGGGATTACAGAATAGGCCACAATAGCCAGCTCGGTGGTAAAATTGTCCATTTACCAAGGTAAGCTTTACAAATAAAAATGGGACTCAAATAATGATTTAAAAATTTGTATTGGCCCTTATTACTAGCAATGGTAGGATGACAATACAACAAAATGTGGGCACAAAAACATTTGCACTAATATTGCTCCTTACAAATGAAAAGCTGTTGCTCACATTAAGAAGATAGCAAGTTGAGTACACAGCCATATGAATAGTGATTTAGTTCTGCCAAATTGAACTTGACTAAAAGCCGTCTATGCAAATAATATAAAAAGGATCATTTGATATCAACCGTTCTGGACCCTGGTTAACATATATTTTCATTTAGCCATTTGATCCAGCAATATGCTACAAAAACCATCTAATGCATTAATGTTAACAATATCCAACAATACAGAATAATTGACGGGCAGTACACACAGTTGGCGCTTCTAAAGAAAATATCCAGAGCCTTGAGTAGATCAGCAAGCCATGGACAAGGGAGAAGGGCCCTCTGCCCTCAAAAAATCCTTCAGTCAAGCAGTAGCTAGAGGAAAACCAACAAATTCAGAGCGAGAAATAAGAGCGCCATGAATGCTATAGGGAAAAAGGGTGGACACTGAAAAACCAAGGAACAATGCATGCATGCAAGCTTTGGAGGAAAAAAATAACAGTAAGCTTGGAGGAAAATGAGATTTATTAAAATGTAGGAAATCTGATGGGGAAAAGCTTGATCTGTAGATTTCTACTATCTAGGAGCGCAACAACACCTAGAAGATCTCAATAGTTGGGTAAAGAGCAATTGGAAGGTTCAGGGAGATATGGATCTGAGAACTTGCCATAAAGGCTACTTTATTGCAGTTTTCTCAAACAAATATGATTGAGATCAAGTGCTCAAAGAGGGTCCATACTTCTTCAGAAATGTGGGGTTGTTTATGAAACCCTGGCACCTAGCTTTCAAACCCACAGAGGAGATATGTTCCACAGCTCCAGTATGGATAAGGATATACGTGCTACCCCAAGAATTCCGATCAAGGTGTGTATTTGATACCATTGCTAACTCCATTGGAAAAGCCATAGAAACTTCCAAACCATATCATGGAAAAGGTCTGTCAAGTTACACAAGAATCTGTGAAAAAATGGAACTCACCAGGCCACTACCAAAAAGTATAACAATGAAAATGGGAGGAATGACTTGGGATCAAGATCTTGACTACAAAAGCATCCCTTTTAGATGCAGAGGGTGTCATGAGTATGGGCACCTGATCAGGGAATGTCCATCTCTCTGACAAAAGCACATGCAACAAGAGCAAAAAGCCATTAAGGAAAAGGACTCCAAAGGGTTCATCAAACCCAAAAAAAAAGCAAACATGGAAAATCAAGGGGAGAACAAAGAAAGGAAAGAGGAACATAGATCATAGAGGAAAAAACTCAGAATAGAATAGAGGAACAAAATGCAAACATGCAAGGGGAAGAACAGGAAAACACAACAAACAGAGATCCAGAAGATATCACAGCAGGATACAGATTCACACAAGACTTAGAGAAACTTCTAGAGGATCAGAATGAGGATGAAGACTAGGAAAAAGAATATAGAAAATCAACAAGAACAAAGTCACATCAACTCCCAAAGCAAAAATGAGGACATGGCAGAGAGTCAAGGGGAGTTGGAATCCTCGGGATCAGAATGGAACAAACACAGTATTAAGATTCGATGGACTAAGAGTAAGAAGAAGAAAGGAAATGTAGGGCATGGGCAACCAGGCAGACCCAACTCCCAGAAGAACAGACAAAACAAAACCATGAATGAAATCATAGCAGGGAATCAACCCCTAATAGAAGCAAGCTTGGTGGGCAACAAGGGAGCCAGGCCTTCCCAATGCAGGTGATCTTCTGTAATATCAGGGGCCTCAATGCCCCTTCCAAGAGGAGGATTCTCTGAAGATTAAACACTATAAACGCCTGGATATAATCATCCTCCAAGAGACGAAGCTAGAAAGATTTGAAGACAATAAACCCGCCTTGGAAAGAAATTTAAAAATGAACAATTGGCACTAACACCTCGGGAATTGCTGGTGGTTTGATGATTCTCTAGAACCCACACACAAGCCAAGCCCAAGACATCTAGAAAACCAAATGGTCGATCATCTGTAGAATGGTATGTCATATCTCTAACTCCAGTTTTTTTCTGAATAATGTTTATGGCCCTCATTTGCCCAGGGAATGGGAGGATTGCAAGAACCTATTATCCCAAGCTATGGGAGAAGATGAGGGTAATAGGTGGATAATTGAAAGAGACTTCAACACAAAACTTGAATTGAAAAGCGAGGGGGAGCTTCTTGATGGAGGACAATAGGAAGTTTAGATAGTTTCTAGAAAGCAAGGATCGTTGGGATATCAAGACTCTTGAAGGATGGTTCACATGGACTAACAGAAGAAAGGGTAGAGATCTGATTATGGACAGACTAGACAAATTTCTAGCGTCCAACAACTGGTGGAAATCCCTAACATCCTGAGAATAGAAGTCATGTTGGAAGCAAGGTCAGATCACTGGCCAGTTTGTCTATGGATTCAGGAAAGTGTTCAACACAAAGGGAGCCCCTTCAGGTTCAAGAAAATGTAGTTAGAAAACAAAGACATTGACAAGGTGATCGCTGAGTTCTGGAATACTTCTAATAGAATCTATGGGAAAAAAATGTACATTTTTGCTCAAAACCCCTAGGAGCTCAAACAAAGGCTGAAAGAATGGAATAAAACCACCTTCAAAGATTTGTTCAAAGAAAAACTAAGTAGCCGATATGTTTTGGATACGGGAGCGGGTACGGAGTATCCGATACGCAGAAACGGCAAAAATGTTTTTGGGCTCGGATACGGCAGTACAAAAATATATAAAAAATAAAAAATATATAAATTTCAGCCTTCTAAATAAGAATTAACCACATATTATGCATATGAAAAACAAAACAAGCTAAATAGCCACAACAAACTACTCATACATTCATAATTTCAATTGTCCCTACCATATCTAGTTGAGGTGTTTATTACATTTATGATTTATCTCATACATGCTATTTTTATCCATGTTTATGATGGCTTGTACTTGGTACCTTCTGTAGAATAATGGTGCTGCGAAAACTGTAATTTCTGCTGTAATGATATATTAAATTTAAAATATACCTTCTGTAGAATAATGGTGCTGTGAAAACTGTAATTTCTGCTGTAATGATATATTAAATTTTAAAAATACCTTCTGTAGAATAATGGTGCTGTGAAAACTATAATTTCTGCTGTAATGATATATTAAATTTAAACTATACCTTCTGTAGAATAATGGTGCTGTGAAAACTGTAATTTCTGCTGTAATGATATATTAAATTTAAACCAGAATTTAAAAAAAAACACAGTTTTGGGCCAGGAAATGCCAGGATATGGCTGGGTATGTCTGCAGAAGTATCCAGCCGTATCTGGACCTGCCTGGCCGCTCCCGCTCCCGAAACGTGCCGTACCCGCTCCAGGGGGTCTAGGGGTGCCGTATCGGCTACTTAAAAGAAAAAGAAACTTTGGAGAGTAAAATCCAGAGCGTGCAAGAATCAATAAACAGAGGCATTATGAATGAAGACCTAGTAAGGAAAGAGACGGGGTCTCAATGGAACAGGAGGAAACCTATAAAAGGAAAAGATATTTTTCAAACAAAGATCGAGGTCAAATGGCTCAAGGAAGGGGTCAGAAACACTCATTTCTTTCATCTCGCCCTACAAAAGGGAAGAGATATTTTGCAAAAACGGATTGAGGGTCATATGGCTCAAGGAAGGGGACAGAAACACTCGTTTCTTTCATCTCACCTGTAACAGACACAGGAGCAGGAATCATATCAACAGCCTCGAAATGGCAGAAGGTTGGAGATTAGATATCCCCAAGATATCTCCAACGTCTTATCAGCTTTTAGAAGGATATATATTCATAGGATAACAGTTATAGAGATGAGGCCCAACTCCCCTTCCTCCAGCACATACCAAAGCTTATTACGGAAGATGACAATGTTGCCCTAAGCAGGGACATTTCCCTTGATGAGGTTAAGGAAGCTCTCTTCAGTTTGGACAGCGACAGCGCCCCAGGGCCAGATGGATTCCCCTCTCTTTTCTTTCAACACTACTGGCATCTTCTGGGAGAGAATAGCAGGGTAGTGGTCCACGAATCCAAGTCCATCCTCAAGAGTATCAACTCAACTTTTTCACTCTCATTCCTAAATAAGGAGATGAGCTTGGCCCTGAGAACTTTAGACCCATCTCCCTTTGTAACACCAATTACAAGATTATTTCTAAGGTTATAACTAACAGACTGAAGGCTTTCCTTCCTGGATTTATTTCAGAAGAGCAAGGAGGTTTTGTCAAAGGGAGACAGATAACTGATGGCATAATCACAGCCCATGAGGTATTCATTCTCTGTCGAATGATAGCAAAAAGGAATGCTGATAAAACTCGACATAGCCAAAGCTTGCGATAAAGTTAATAGGAATTTCTTGGACAAAATTTTGGAAAGGTTTGGTTTCAACGAGGGATGAAGAGACTGGTGCATGGCTTGTTATTCTTCTCCGACAATATCCCTCCTAATTAATGGGTCCACAAAAGGCTATTTCAACATATCTAGAGGTTTGAGAAAAGGGGATCCTCTTTCCCCCTCACCTCTTCATCCTTACAGGACTCACAGGAGAAGCTTTAGGCAGAAAAATTAAAGTTCATAAAGAAGCTAGGAAACTCAATGGGAAACTCAATGGGTTGAAAGCAATGTATAATGACCAGACGCAAACGCACCTCTGATTTGTGGATGACGTGTTGTCTGTTGAGATCAAGGTTTAAGAGGCAACAGAGGTGTGTGACCTCTTGAAAGGCTATGAGGAAGCCTCGGGGCAAGTTATCAACAAAAGAAAGTCCTAAATCTTCTCTCTCAACTAATAGTCAAGAACATGACTTCATGTGCAGGCTTTTGGATTTTGAAAAAGGTCAGCTCCCGGATAAATATCTTGGCTTCCCTCTCTTCAAAGGGGCGGAAAAAAGCAAATATGGGACCAACAACTCAACAAAATAAGGAGTAAATTGGTTATCTGGAAATGCAAATGGCTATCCATAACAGGAAGAATCACCATAATCAAATCATGCCTTCAAGCAATGCTGATGCACTGGCTCTCCTTTATGAAGCCACCCAAAGCAATTCTTCAACAAATCAAGAACCCATTGAGGAATTTCCTTTGGAAGGAATTGAGAAGCACAAATTCCCACTAGTGGCTTAGGATACAGTTTGTAGGCCCTTCTCTAAAGGATGAGTTGGGATCAAAGACATCCAAAATTTTAACATGGCTCTCTTGGGAAAGCTCATATGGAAAATCGAATTCAACCCAAAAAAACAATGGAGTATTCTTCTACAAAACAAGTACCTAGATAGCCAAGAGCCAGATCACATCCTCACTACTTAGGACCTTCCAAGGTGATAGGCTATTGGGAATAGCATAAAAGATTCTAGAGGAATCCTAATGAACAAGCTTTTTGGAACATTAAAAATGGAGAGAAGGTGGATTTTTTGGAAGGACACTTGATTGATGGAGCACCCGCTCAACAAGTACAATGAGTTTAATCAAATTCGAGCAGAAAGAGGTGTTGGGACAGAAACCAAAGTTAAGGACTTCTCAATGGAAAAAGAAGAGCCATGGGGCACCACACGAATTTAGAAGACATTTAGAAACCATAATGGGATGGAGGAAATTAGTCATAAAAAGCTGAACAAAATCCTCATGGGTTTTTGTAACTACTAATTTCTAAAAGTCTTGAAGAGGATAGCATTCAATGGAACCATAAAGGAACGGGAATATTTAGTCAAAGATGGCTATGCCAACATTAATAAGTACTATGAAGACCGCCTAGATTCCCTTCAATGGAAGAAAATATGGGATTCTAAAGCCTAGCCGAAAGCTAAAGTCTACCTCTAGCTAGGTTGCCACGATAAAGTCTTAACAAGTGAGCATCTAAAGAGAAAAGGCATAGCAGGTCCAAGCAAATGCCCAATGTTTAAAAAGACAGTGAGGAAGTTAATCATCTTCTTCTACATTGTGAGCATAGTTAGCATACGCAACAAGTACTTGCCATTTGTTTCCCTATCAAGTACTCACTAGAAAAACTCACCAAAACTTGCAGCCAAGTTTTTGGTCAATACTTGCAAGTTTGTGGCGATTACTTGTGAGTTTTTGGCGATTACTCACAAGTTTTTTTAATTATTATTATTTATTATTTTGATGAGTTTTTGAAAATTGTAAATTGTATCTTGCATAGATATACTATCTATGATGATAAATTTCAATGAATCGCCATAAATTCATAAGGCTTATTAGTTGGCTGTTGTATTTGCAGGATGATGCAATTTTGTACTCTATTTCTATTCAAATCTTATAGAAGACGCTTCTCTGATGTTTTATAGACTCATTTGATACAATTTGTAACTATATTTTGCATGAATTGTGTGTTTTTTAAACAAGTTTAGGCATTTTTTAAGTTGTCGAGTATTTGCCGAGTCGATTAATTTGGTCTGTTGAGTCAAAAAAATGGTTTGAGTATTTGCCAAGTACGAGTATGCAAACTAAGAATGTGAGTATGCTAGGAGTATTTGGTTGAAGTTCATAGACAAATTCAACGCCTCTTGGGCGATCCCCAACACCTCCCGTGTCATATAAACTATTGGAATAGCCTTGTTAAAATTGAGATTCTCCAAACCTTGTGGAAAATGGGCCTTCGCATGATAGCACGGAAGATATGGCTCGACAAGAATAAGAGAATATTCCATGTTAGGAAGGATAAGAAGCGAAACAATGAACTCTAGGAGGACATTGAAAGAAACTTGATTATCGCCATGAGAATCATCAAGCACATTAGAATTGAGGCTAACTTGACTAAGTTTGGCATCCTAAAGAATTGGCCCAAAATCATAACCTTATTCGATCAACTTCTCCCTTCCAATAAAAAGGCAATCAAAAAGTCTGATTGGGATCCTCCACCAAGGGGATGGGCTGATTTGAACTTTAATGGTGCAACTACTGACAACCCTGCATACCAGGGGACAAGAGCGCTTGTTGAAGATCAAGGAAGGAATCTTATTGCCTATAAGGCAAGCTACATAGGTATAAACTCTAACACCATTGCATAGGTAGAAGGGCTTATCGATGTCACAAAATGGCACTCGTGGGTAGAACAATGTTCCTCATTATGGAAGGAGACTCGCAAATTATCATTAACACACTCGACCAAAACAATTACTAAAGCTAGAGATTAGCTAATTACATCAAAGAGATTAACAACCTCGGCGCCAAATTTTCTTCCATCAAGTCCCAACATGCTCCTCGTCTTAGTAACAAGGCGGCTAATGAACTAGACAATATGGCATCACGCATAAGGAAGGGAAGGATAAGTGAAGATGAGGAAAGTATTAGGACAGAGGAAAGTTTCTCAAGCCTCTAGTCCATCCTCATCCAAGACATCGGTAACATTGGAAACATCTAATTCGTTATCAAAAAGTGAGTAAGTTAGAATCGCTTTATTGGAACAAGCAATTTTTCCTATCTAACATTATATGCATGCATATCTCTATCTAAAAGGCATAAAATATATCCCAAAGTCGATGCCAACATGCTTTTAGAAAAAATATTCCATCCTCCACGGAATTAGCAAAAGCAAGCACCATTCAAAATGTTACCAAAGTCAAGATTAGAAACATGATTAAGAGGTGGGCAAGAAAGCAAAAAGATCAACTAGCACGTTATTCTTACTTTTGCCAGACCCGTCCCCATAAAGGAGAGCTCCCCAAATAAAGGCAATTTCAACTCAATTAATAGAAAAATCTCCAATTCTAACAAGGGCGGGTGTTGCTCAATTCTAAGTGGATTTCTTTCTTTTCATTCGCTGAAGGAAACTCAGCATATTCAACACTGCCACAGTTGGCCATCGTCCACACTTAGAAAGACTCTCTTCTCTTCCACCTTGCCCCGCGCTGGATTGCCAGCTATTAATCACAAGAAACCGCTTCACAATGGATCTGCAGCAGTTAGAGAAAAGCCTAACAATCCCGTTGGTGGTTTGGAAAGTAAGCATGTATTTAAGAGCGGAAGGTCTAAGTGTTCTAATATCAATCGTGTCCATTTCATTGAGATAATCATCAAGAGAAGCAACAAAGTTGAGATCCTTCAATTCGTCACCATGGTCTTCCAAGTCATTTGTAAGTTAGTCTGGACGCTTTGCATAAAGTTTAACAGGCTTTTTTGAATCAAGTCCCTCCACACGGGAAGAGAGGAGCTGGCAAGTGCAGGCATAGAGGAGGCTGCATCAGAAATCACCAAGAGGCTAGGCCCAATATGAATAAGAATGATGGCAATAATATTCACGAAGCTAATGTCGAAACTCCCAATCCTCTCTCTAGCAATAGGGCCAACCCTTCTCACAGCAGCAACATCCCTTTGAATGTCATCCCTGTAAATCCCAATCCACAGCAAACTCGCAGCCCAATTCTCGCTGACAGCAATGACGTGAGGCATCGCTTGCAAGAAATGCACGCAAACGGGAGGCACATTATTTCTAGAAGCCAAGTGGCTTTGCACTCTGAAAACCATGGGTTGTCCCCAGAAAGGGAAGTTACTAATGTCAATGATGACAGCAGCAAGGACAAGAAATCTAATCATCTGAGATGGGGGAACAATAATGGAGGAGAGAACATTCTTAGAAAAGGTAATTTGAAGAGAGGGTAGATATGGAAGAAAGCTCCAGCCATAATGTATGACAAAGGACCCTGTCTTCTCATCCAGATGCAGCCAAGTAATCTGAGAGGATGGAGAGAGAGGTTCCCCTGCCTCCCATATCAATCAAGGCCATCCTACCAAAGATATTAGTAACTATTATATATCAGTTGACACTAGGAACAAGATTTGTGATATTTGTAATGAGCTTGCTGAAAACTGGAATGATAATAGAATGCAAATCAGTCTGCTCCAAAGAATGAACAATTGGTTTCAACAAGTGCATCAAGAGATCGCTGCCACCAGACCTGACCTGCACAGCTTCGAGCAAGACAGGAGAAAACGCATCATGAACCAGCTGTAACTCCTGGAGAGCATCCACGAGAACACTGATAGGATCCAAAGCACTGCGATTCAAAGCAGACGAGCTATAGATGAGGCTATGGAGGCATTGGAAACTATTTAAATCAATTTTGGCGACCTTGAAAGCATCAACAAGGAACTCCACGATCTTTGCAGTGACCTCAAGGACATCAAGCAGCGTGTTCACCACTGGGTATGTCATGTCCACCACAGCAACATGAATAAAGACACCATGAACAATGTGGACACTAACACGAAAGCCGATTAGCTTTCATCCTTTGTCCTCATGCTCCTATCTCTGTTAGAATCATTGGTCTAATGTTAATAAACCCACCTCTTTGGGGTGTCCTAAGTTTAAATTGATGCTTGCTTAATTGTTTCAGTAGGCCTCTATGCATGTGTATCTCTGAGGAGGATTACCCCAAGTCATCATGTAGTACACCTATTATGAATAAAAGTACCTTTTAATTCTCAAAAAATAATAATTAAGTTAATATAAACAAGATCCCTTGCCACCTCAGTCTTTGCATAGGTTCTTCTTTTCATCCTCTACATCCCCTTTGTTTTCTCTGTCAGCAGCTCGCAATGGAGGATCCCCAAATTCCTCGCTTTCACCTAATGGGTGTACAACAAGAGATGGCTTTCTTCACAGCATTGTCCGATAAACGTTTGCGCCTGATTTTCTTCATTCAGTCTGAGTAGGCCCTAATCACCATTAAAGAGGTTCTCATTGTTGGGTATAAGGGACTTGCTGGTCGTGTGTGGGTAAATTTGGAAGTAGCCTCGGTCTTTGTGGATAACTTGCTCGGATTAACCCTGATAAGCAAGCGACGGTCGCCATTGCCTCCCATTTCATTCGTCCCTCTCGTCGGATTGGTCTATGTTTTGCGATGGATGAATTGGACCTCCAGTCACCTGGTCTCCTTTCCAATTCAGGCTTTTCGATGGAGGGTGTCGTGGCCAGTGAAGCATATATGGAGCTTGAGCGGCGCTTTAACGTGGTGGCCAATTTCGCAGAGCAAGTGATTGATTATTGCCAAGACAAGAATTCCACATGGTGTGTGCTTCCCAACCTGGATATGGCTTCTTTACGGGCTCCCATTCTTCATATAGCCCTCAGGTTTGAAGATTTGAAGAAGAAAGCAGCATCGGCTTACAACTTCCTAGCCCACTTCGGGGAGGGCAAATAAAGCCCCTTGCAACCCTCTGGACCTCAATTGGCATGGAGATTGAAGATCTGGAGGCGGGCGAGGCGGTCTCAATTTAATCTTGGATGATGGTTTTCCCGTTTCTCTTTTTTGTGGCATATCCTCTTTTTGGAGGTCTTACAGTATATAGGCTATTTTTGTATGAGCGACGGTCCTGCCAATAGGGTAAAGTACTGTAGTTAAAATTTTGGATGCCAGGAACTGTTCTGGGATAACTGGTCAGTTCCTTGAAATGTATAAGCTTCAATGAAAATATTTTTGGATTATCAATGTAAACAGGAGAGGAACCTGTCAGCCCCCATTTACGCATCAAAAATATATATAAAAACAAGATCATTTGATATCAAATGTTCGCATTAAAAATATTTTCATTCAGCCACTTAATCCAGCAATATGCAATAACCAGATTCGGCATAGTTACAAAAGAATGGATTCTATTCTGCAAGGTTCAAATTCATCTAAGAGTCAACACTATTCAATTTCTTAGAATTCAGTAGCAATGAAACCTTGAACAATGAACATATGACCAAAAGAAAATGACTTAACTAACGAAAACCCTCATAAACCATAGTTTTAGAGTGGACGTTAATTGTTATTTAATGCTGAAATTGGTGTTTACTGTTGCACTTCAGGTATGTATTATTTACAGGCTATGTTTCAATTCCAATAGCAATCTAAATGTTAATTAGAAAGACAAGTCCATAAATTATTAGCAATGAATCACTGAATAACAAATATTTGACTGGAAGAAAAGCACTCGCATACAAAACACCCTCATAAACCATAAGTTTGGAGGGTGGATGTAAATTGTTTTTTTATGCTGAGCTTGGTTTTGCTGCTCCATTTCCAATATGTATTATTCACATAATAAATCTCAATCTCAATAGCAATTCAGAGGTTAGTTAGAAAGCCAATAGTCGATGCCCCCTACCCCAAGCTACCCCTTCTCCTTGCAAAGCCTCTTTCTCCACTTTATATAGTCATAATAGATTTACATCATTTAATATTAAGATGGAGTAAAGTATGCTGCTGTACCTTTCATTTAATATTAAGATGGAAGAAAGTATGCTGTTGTACCTTTCCATTGCGCCGTGCATCAGAATAAGGTAGGTTATGAACCACCACTACTCTCCACAGTCCAACCATCTTTGAATTGTCCAAAGCATCAGATTTCCTCAAGAATGATTCCGTTGTCTCATCAACAAACATGAAAAAGCAGATATCACTTTTCGACTTCTCACTAATATTTTTAGGCTGTTGCATCTCATCATAGTTGCCTGCCATGTCAAATCTTAAGAATGAATCAAAAGCAATATCTATACAAACAAATCTTTACGTCCTCGAACAATAGAAAGAAAGTGATAATATTGGTGTTAAGGAAACAAACCAAATACAGCTGAAGCAACAACAATCCCATGACACTGGTGCATATCAAAAAGATCCTCTTTATCAAAGTCAAACCCAGTTGCATTGCCCGGCGTGTATCCTTTGACGAAACTGCAAACGCCATCAATGGCTAAAGATTCACATTTGTCCCATATACAAATATCATTAATGGCAAAAGATTCATATTTATCATTCATACAACTAACAATTCAGTAGTATGCCTCAAAGCTTGTATTTTAAAATACACCATCAGATACTGAAGCAAATTTTGGCATACATCACTTTGGATGCCAAGTATAAAAGCAGAAACTGACCCGCAATGCACATGCATAGACTCCGTAAATCAAAATAATCATCTCTCTGCTTTAATGTTGGATAGCCCCAAAATCAGAACCACTGCTCCCTTGAGTGGGCACGGCAGATGCCACTTCTGTAACATATGTCAAATTCTTAACAACAGTAGCAGAACGAACATCGGGCATAAGCTTTATTGCCTCCTCAACAGGGAGGTAGCAAACTGGGCATGCTGTAAGAAAAAATCGTAACAAACATCCAACTAGTGAGCCCAAAAGTCTGCTTCAATTCAAAATGATAAAAGTTGAGAAAGAAATGTCCTCTTTTTTCAATTATAAAATGTAAAATTTAAGGCTAGAGGTGGTGGAAACTTACGGCGAGGTCCTGTGCGTTTCTTGTCAGCTGGTGGAGGTGGAAGAGTGAAATGTTGGCATGGGTGACCAGGTGGAAGAGAAGGATCTGAGGAAGCAATAGGGGATGAATCTCACTCTTATTAGGAGACATCACGTGAAACTCAAATGTGTGATTATTTTTATCATTGGCGAAATCTCCAGATTTTTGTTATCGAACCAGTAGGATGATCGAAGCTGCTGTATTGATCTGCAATTGGCCTCTCAGAGAACCTAGACAATTGGCTTCCTGGAACTTCACCTACCAATCCATCTTCATCTGATATTTTATTATTTTACCATCTTATCAGTGCATTTCTCGAGTTGTATCTTACAATAAAAAATATACATCAAATCTTTCCCAATGTGCTATCTACTTATTTGATTTTAAGCAGATAAGGCTCGGGGCTCAAATGTGATGCCTGAGTTTGAGCTTGGCTGCAGAAAAATTCTGCAGCAGAGGATATCTATTCTGGACCCAACAACTATCCAGATCCATTTGATTTGAGACTACTTTCACAGCTTAATTATTTACCTATATTACTTTACTTTGAGAGACATTGGTAAATACATGATCCAGTAAGCTGCCTACTTTTATCCAGATCAATGTAATTGCCCTCGCAAAGGCCATTAATCAACTACCCATTCCACATACAAGGAAACTGATGCATTAAAACCGAAATGGAAATAATGAGGGTTCCTTGCATCAGCTACATTGAGCAGAATAGACGTGTAGAGAATGCAATCCTTGAACGTTCAACTCTAGGATTTGGGCATTGGGGATTTTGGAGAAAGCAGTAATTGGGCAACCCATAATTTTAATAAAGAACTATTAGTACTCCTACGCTAAGATTTGGGTCTTGAGGATTTTTGTAAACGCACGAATTGGGCAACTCATAATTTGAGGATTTTTGTAAAAGCATGAATTGGGCAACTCATAATTTGAAAAAATCACGGTAGACATACCTTTATCGAAAGTAAACAGGAAGGAGATGAAGACGAGAATTGAAACGAGGACCAGTAGAGACATGCCGGCCTTCTTCCTACCAACAATCCTGCAGATCCAGAATCCAAATCTCTCCCTTGCAGAGGGAATGGCACCCGGCTTGTTCAATTTTCTTCCAATAATTGGAGGGCTGAACGAAGATATCACGGGGACCTGCTGATGCTGCTGAATCTGAAGCCATTGCAATGATCCAGTGCTGCCTGAGCGCTGACCCAATCCTCCAGTCATCGTCTATTGGATGATCTCTCTTTCATCTCCCCGGTGCTATAAACAACCAAATCAAATATTCAGAATTCATTAATCCGCATTCAGATTTCCCCCTTTTCCATACTGTGCTTCATTGACATTGAGCCGTATAAGCTATACAGCCTTGGAATGCAAAAGGGGATCTGATTTATTGGTATTTGAAGCTGATCCAAGTCAAGAAACCAATAACTACGAAGTGGGTATCGCAGAGAAAGAAGTGGGTGTTCAGGTAAAAAGTATTGAGATTCAATGCCTGGTATTTCGCAGGTGGGGTTTGAGGACCCACAGGGAGGTTGGAGATCCTATAGAGACAAACACCAGCCTTCTGTACAGCGTGCTGCAGAATCCTCTGGTCGATTATATATTATGAATATTTTTGTTAGTTTAATGATTGCCTCTTTCCTCTCTCCCCTTAATGCGCAAATAAACTGTGTGTTTTTTTAACTTTTCTCATTATACTCTTCCACTTTCATCCATGAATTTCGCTTGTCCATTCTCGTTGTCATTGCGGTTTTATTCCATTGACAATTCATTTCAATCATAACCTTATTTTCCCTAAAACTACAGACGATTTCATGAAAGAATGGCAATGGAGGTAAATTCGTATGGAATATACATACATAGTTTACAAGCTGTATAATACATCGTTCAACCGTCGATCTTATATATATATATAAATCTAGCTTTCGTTCGCATGCAGGTGCTCTTTTTTACACAGGATCGATTCTTTTCATATTTTTAGGGGATCGATTAATTTTTAAATGAATTTATTCTTTTAAACTGTAGCTGGCAACATTCTGATGGGATTGATTAGTTTTCTCTAAATTGTATTAATTCACATGTGGTTAAATTCTTTCAAGACATAAACTTGTATTAATTCAAGTGTGGTGTAATGTTTAATTTGAAGAGTATTTGTAGGCATGATTTTTAGAAGCGAAGTTCATTCTTTAAAGGAATAAACCAATGGGATTGAGAAAAAAATACATTAATTCACACGTGGTGAAATTCTTAATTTGAAGAGTATTTGTAGGCATGATTTTTGTAAGTGAAGTTGGCAACATTCTTCAAAGGAATAAACCATGATGGGATTGATTAGTTTTCTCCAAATTGTATTAATTCACAAGTGGTGAAATTCTTAATTTGAAGAGTATTTGTAGGCATGATTTTTTTACACTTTGTAATTGGCAACATTCTTCAAAGGAATAAACCATGATGGGATTGATGAGTTTTCTCCAAATTGGATTAATTCATGTGTGGTGAAATGCCTAATTTGAAGAGTATTTGTAAGCATGATTTCTTTACCAAAGTTGTAGTGAATATGTCTAGGTTTTGATGCCATGGCCAAGTTTAATGTAAACTAGCATTTCGAGGAGGTTGCACACTATGCTAAGGGATGTCAATGTTTAATTTGTTAATTTGATTTTGATATACTAATTTTTTAATATGGTACAAAATTTTACCAAACAATTAGTATGTATTTAGAATGCTTCCATATGTGTTTATAAATGTGTTTCCAACAATATCTAATAAAAAATCACTTATTATTATTTTTGATGGTTTTTCATATCGTATTCCAAAGCTCTCATTTTAGCTCAAGCTATGAGAATGTTGGAAAAAGTTGTAGAGTCAAGCTTTAAACTTGACAAATGTAGTTTCCTTTAAATATCCGGCAATTTATCAACTTTTATCGTGTGCATATCTTAGAATTAGGGTGTTCCATGACGTCACATTTAGTTAAAGCATTTAGTCAAGTAGTTTTGTGTTGTTTATGCTTCCACATTTTGAGTATGTGTCTATTAAGATTGTCTTGACTATAATATATGATAGAAATATGCCTCCAATTATTTTTTGATGGATCTCCATACCATGTTCCAGAGCTCCCATTCCAAAGACATCTTAGGAGGATAATGACAAAGGTCGTTGAGTTCAAATCTTAGTTGCCAATTGCATTTACTTAAAAATACACAAAGGCCTTTTCAACGTGGGCATTTTTGCATAAACATTTGTTAGCAAAGGTCCCTAGATCACACACGGACATGCAACAAGTTGTAGTCTAGGATAAATTCATATTATTCCATTTAAATAGTGTGCAAAAGATAAATCGAGCATAGGAATCGGTGTGCAATATAGCTACATAACATAAACAATTTAAGGATGATATAGAAAAGAGATGGGAATATGTAGTAGTCATTTGAATTCGTATTTCGAATTAAGAACTCAAACACAAACTCATCATGAAAACTAATATCAATATTAAGAATTCAAGATCAACCTTCTACGCAAGTGTTTACATGATTGTATAAAGAGTGAAGCGACATTTGAGTTATCGCCATCTTCTTCCTTTCCTCGATGTGAAGAGACTCTTTGCATTCTCTATATATGCTTAAAGAGCATTGAATATTTTATTATTTGTCTTTTCTACACTAAGCATATGCATTAGGGATTGCGATATACCATAATATCCAAAATATATTCAAGTCATCTTTTAAACCCTTATACACTCCCAACACTTTCGAGACTTTAAAATAGTTGTCGTGTCCTAATACAAAAGATGCTTCACAATTGTGGAGGTTCTCTCGCTTTGTTTCCCGGCCTTCTTGAATGATGATTGCATAGAGGACGTCATTTACTGGGTTTCATCCTATGTGCACTACTTAACCCATTTTGGGTTTTTAATTAAGTAGACTTTCCAATAGACCACTCTTTCAAGATTTCAATATGTGAAAACCCCCTCATAGATTGTCCTTTAAAGTTTTCAATCTATATGGTTTTGCTTTCAAATATCTTGTAAAGTTTATGCAATAAAAACTTCCTAAATTTGTTATCTTTTGTTCTTCCACTCCCCCAAAGGAAACGTTTCTATATTTTATCAGTCTTCTCCACAACCGATTGTGGAATTCTAAATAGAGATATGAGATAGATGGGAAAATTTTGGAAAGTACTTTTAATCAAGGTGCATTTTGTTGTGCTTGAGAGTACCGCCTCTTTCCAATCGACAAGTTTTAGTGAAATCCTTCAAATTATCATAAATACATGATTAGGTTATATTGGGGTCGACCCCACATTAGTAATAATTATGAGACTAGAGTGATATATAAAGCATTACACTCTCCAAAATATTGTCCAATGGGGAAATATGCTAGAGGATGAGAAGCCCAAATCAATGGATTGCATTCATTATTCCTCACCCATATGAACAAATGTTTAAGTTTATTATGTGTTAAGTGAGTTCATTGGCCTTGAGTTATTAACAAAAACATGTGAGGAATAATGTTAATAAGCTAATCAATATTCATGGTGGTCATATTGAGATGAATTAAAACACGTGAATAAAAATTTAACAAACTTTTAAATTATCTAATTAAATTTCTTTTTAAAACCTTCAATTTAACACAAAATACATGATTGGGTCATAACTAGGTTAATCTAAAATTGGTAATAATCATGAGACAAGAATGATTTATAAGGCACTATACTTTCCAAAGTCTTTTCCAATGAGGAAAGATACTAGAGGGTGGGAATCTTAAAGTGATTGTGTGCTAAGTGGGTCCCTTGCCTTGTGATTATTTACTAAAATTACATGAGGAAAAATGTTATTAATTTAGTAAATACTTATGGCAAGAATAAAATCCCAAAAAATAATAATTATATAATTAAATCACTTGTGAAATACTTCATCTTAATATAAATACACGATTGGGTTAATCATACATTGGTAATAATTATGAGACAAGAGTAATATATAAGGATTACACTATCCAAAGCTTTGTTAATGGGAAAGAGGATAAAAGGAGAGAATCCCAATTATGATTATGTGCTAAATGGGTCCTTTCCATTTTAATTATTGCTAAAAATACACGAGGACAAATTTCATGATGTTTTATCATCCACAACAAGGAAACCCTAAAAATATGAAAAATGCATTGATATAAAACATCCCTAATATTTGAATCGAGAGAACCCAAAGACATGAAAAACCCAACAAAAATTGTAAACAAGAAGCACAAAACCTATAAACTAAAAACCCTAAACTATAAATATTTAATGTAGAAACCATGATAAAAAAATTGATTCATATAAATTAGCCATGTGACACAAAACCCAAAAACTAAAACTCAGCGGATAAAAAAACCTCTAAAAGTATAACCTCGCATTGAGGAAACCCCGAAAACACAAAAATACATTGAAAAATAAAGCCCCTAAAAAATGAACCATGAAAATGAAAAATTTAAACTTAAACCTCAAACCCAAACTCCAAACTCAATAATCCTAAACCTAGAAACCCTAGAAACACACAAAATTGATTCATGTAAATCACCCACAAAACCCAAAACTAAAAAAGTTCCCTAAAAATAGAAACGTTTAAAACTCTAAATTATTAATGTATTTAATCATACATACACTACTGTATGATTTTAAGATGCACTTGTAATATTCATTATTGTATAATTCATGTGTATTATATTAATTGGTGCATACTTACCCACATATTTAAATAGAATAACATCAATAAAGTTATTGACTTGATTTAATTTCACTATTAATGGCATAAAGCATACTTGTTCTGCAAGTAAAATATGTTCTACACTCTAACCTTAGCCTATACCTTATCCATACAAGAGCATAGAAATATATTTTCTATTGTATCACTTTGTATGAGGGTTATACTAGAATATTTATATTGGACCTAAAAAGTAGTCATGTTACTTGTGTTCTAAATCTATGTAGTGTCTTTGATTTCATTTATTTATAGGATTATGTATATGTGTGTGTTTGTACGTCTTATGTTTGCTTATAATGATTCTAAAAATACTCTATAATTTTAATATGGTATCATAACAATAGAATCTTCACCAAATGTTGCATTTAGGTATAAGGATCACATCTACAATTTCATATTTTTCTGTAGATTTAGCTATTACATTTTTCATGTTTTTCTACAAGTTTAAATCCATATTTAATTTCCTATTGCAAATAACCAAGCTTATGCTCCCACCTTTCCTTTCATGGGATATAATTTTATTAGAAATTGGTTTTAAAAGAAAGATATTAATATTTGAATATGGTGTTTTCATAGAAAATCCCTAGGTTAGAATTGTGTTCTAGTAGTTGTATAATTCATGGGAGTTGTTCTAGGAAAATTGTAATCAATTTTACATTATCCATGGTGTGAGAGGTTATGCCTCAATACTCAATCCGTCAAAAACACTAAATATAGATTGTGTCTCCCGCATACCTCGTGATATATAGGAAGCACCTAGGCTTTTTCCTCTTTTCTAATAAAAATCATTTTATTCATTTGATTATGTGGTCCATTGATAATAAATTAGGTGAGGAATTTACTCTCTATATACATTAGAGATGGGATAGTATAGTTATGCAAATCATGGAATCCTCGGTAGTTAGCGACTTATAACATTAGTCTAGTTCACTATTTTAAAATGGGAAATTATATCGAGAGTATATAGATCAAACACTCATTAACCTAGTAATTTATGAAATGTTTTGGGTATGCTTGGAATAAATACACACTATTTCGTATTGTTGCTTAGATTTGGAATTCCAATTCTATATTTATGGTACTAGAGTAGTTTTGTCTTAGAAACCCTATTTGAATATAGTACAAATTTCTTGCAATTTTTTTTGTTTGGAAACCCTATTTAGTTGCTTCAAACAAATTTTTTATTTCAATACTATTCACATTGTTGTTCAGCTATATTACCAAATTCTTTTCATTCTAGAGTTGTAATTTGGGATACCCTATTTTATGATACAAATATATAATTAAATAATGAAAATGTCGATTGAAGGGAATAATCACAAATTTATAGAAAACTTGATTCATTTGATCAAACTAATGATTATACACACACACATACATATGTATATGTATATGTATATGTATATGTATATGTATATGTATATGTATGTGCATATGCATATGTATATGTATGTGCATGTGTATATGCATATGCATATGTATATGTATATGTACATGTACATGTACATGTACACGTGTATACATATAATTGTGTGTGTGCACATAAATATATCCTCTTGAACTCCTAAAAGTATATATTTGAGGCTTATCACCTATAACTAATACAATATCTTAATAACATATAATATATATATATGGAGAGAGAGTTGTTATTACAAATCATCACTCACATTCACACACTCACACCATAATGTACTATAATGAGCTAATATATACAATAGCAATACAAAGGGCATGTTTGGTGGACAAAAAAATGGAAATACTTTGTTATTAGTGTATAATTTCATAATTCTAAGTGATATTGGGTCTAAGAAGAAATCGAAACAAAATTTCCATTTGAACTAGGGGAAACATTTGCCCATGAGTAAATTATACCAATGCAATCCTCTTGTCGAGATGATTGTTTTAATGTGTACTTTTGGAAGCTCTTTTTGGGAAACAATTACACGATTAATTTTGTTGCTATCATTTTATCATCAAGATTATCATTTTAATGTGTATCTCTAGAAGCACTTTTTCAAAAAAGAAAGCATACAAAAAAATTAGCCTCTTTTTGACATGCAACAAGTTCTTATACTATACTACGGTTAATAAAAAAATGACTCTCATAGTTTCTAATTACTTTGATTAGAAAGGAAACATTATGACGTGATTATTAGAAATGTTTTTCAATTCATTACAATGAATGAATATTTTTCACCTTTTGATATTATCCAATGAAAAAATGTTAAAATCCTCATGATGAAGCTAGAGGTATTCTAGGTCACCAATATCCCCTAATTTGAAGTTTCCTTTTAGGGTGACATGGAACATTATTTAATTTGAAAGACATTGGAAAATCTTCTTGTGAATCATGGTAATATGTACACATGCCAAATAGAAAAAATCTTTCTATTCTTGTTCCAAACGACTATCCCCGTATGAAGGACTTCATCTCTCAAGTCAACTACTTAATACTTTTTTTTGCTAATATTGGTGAAATAAAGTCCGGTGAAAAATAATTTTTGTGGAGAGATGGATAACACCTTCAAGAGGATTTGACCTATCCTCACTACTTTAGGTTGTGCCTTTTAACCAGGGTGAGAGGACCCTTAGTGTAACCTCTGTTTGATGAAGGAGATGGAGATATCCTTCTTTTGGAAAATTTTATGAAGAAAACCTTGGGAAAATACGGTCAATACTCCATAATTTAACTCTTAAGAGTTGTCACTTCTAAAAGATGGAGATACTTTTCAACACAAGGCTAAGGTTACTGAAGACATTAAGAAATCCTTGATTGTTTTGCATATTTTAGTAAATAGATTTTGTTCCTTTGTTGATATACAGGGAAAACAGGGTAGTTCAGGATGGATTCATGGTTTTTGAATGATTTTGTGTGGGAGATTAAGCAGATAAAGTTGATTATACCAAATCTTTGAGAAACTTCACAACAATGGACAACTCAACAATAGAAAGCTTCATAATAGTTAAGACGTTCCTTCAACCAAAAGGTGTGCTTCAATGGAGGCCCAGATCAACACGTTTTCACACAATATTTGAGAATCTAACACAAAGGCTCGAGTTAAAAGACTCAATTAAACACCAAAATCTCTTATCAATCACGCCTAAGGTACACCCAAAGACTTACAAACAATCTTTATCAACAAATGACAAGTGAATTGATTTTAAATTTGTTTATCTCATCACAAGATGAAGGCTCTTCTTGAAATGAAATTACAAATGCCACTAAATATCACACAGGGATGAGATCCTATGTGATTTCACAAAGATTTCAATGTAAGATTGCAATAGGAACAAAAGAAACCATTTGCAGACATTCTGAAACAAAGCAGACACAAATTGCTAGAGATTGACACAAATTAATTTCAAAATTGCTTAGATTCATCAACTAGGGGAAAGCTTCCAGAGAAATCTCAATGCTCATCAATGGCTATACATCTACAACCAACTTGACATGATAGAAAATCTAACACAAAAGAAATTAACAGTTATCTCGATTGGTCTCTCAGAAGACGATTTTCTCAAATTTTCTCTTAAGAATTCAACCCCCAACCCTTTTTACAAGAGTATTCTCATTGCATTTATACATTTTACTCACTCAATTTTCCCCAAAAGAGAAGAATATTCGAGGGACCTTTGCTTGTTACCAATTTGTCTCAAAAAGTGACATTTAACAAATTCACATCCGAAAGCTACCAGGTGGACCAATTGTGAACTGATCACATTTCTTGGGCCCTCGACTAATGACTAGGATGCCATGCCACAACTTTTTTGGCAATCCTTCTAATCATTCTTGATTCTCATGCAAGAAATCCCCTTTTTAATCATTTTCGAGGCTCTACACAACTGATATGACAGGTAATCCTTTTTTCACTCTCGAGGAAACACCTTTTTCATCTTTTACACCTGCAACTTTCATCATTTCATCCTTTTCCCTTCTTTCCTCTGCAACTCTCCCCGCATCCATCTTCTCTGTAATTCCCATTTTTGCAAGTGCCCGAGCAATTCCAACTTCAAAATATCGACTTAACAATCCTTGGACTCACAAATTAAGTTCTGAATCCATTCAATGGCACTTTATAGATAGAGACGACAAGGAATTTCATCAAAAATGATGAAAAATAGTGTGTATTCACATCTCCAGGAGTCTTGGAGAAAAATGGCAGAAAAAATAGATGTAATACACAACAACCATTGATTCTTCCCCTTTTCTACTTTATATCATATAAACCATCCACGTGTTCTCGGCAAACTACAAAGGAGAAGTATAGGGGCAAGTTTCCAAACAAGCGCGGGCCTTCCACGTGCCCTGGGCCCAAGAAAATTACCTTTTGGCCTTTGAAAAGTCTCAAGTAAAAGGAGCCAACGAAAGCCTCCACGTGTCTCAATGGCACACTTTGAGATGGTCCCCAAAAGCAGAGACCCCAAACAAGCGCGGCTCACCACGTGTCTCAATCCAACAGAGTTGTTAAAAATTTTGAAGGATCAAGGAAGGCGCCATGTGTCTAGGGTCCGAGACAATTTTCCTTGGCCGTTGAAAAGTCCAAGCAAAGGGCAGAGTGAGCGGAAGCCTCCAAGTGTCCTCCTGGCACTTCTTCAAAATAAAATTAGGGGCTGGTCCCCAAATAGTGCGGTCCCTCCACATGTCCCAAGCCTTTCAAAATTTCTTTGAAAAGTTTAAGTATAGAGCGGAGCCGGCGGAAGCCTCCACATGTCTCTCTGTCACAATTGTTAAGGTGGGACCTTGAGGCGGATCCTCAAATGAGTGCCCCTCCACATGTCCATGGTCCACCAAAATCTATACCGCCACATGAAAAAAATTTGTCTAAGTCTGGGCAAGGCAAAGGAAAACCTCCACGTGTCTCCCCGGCGCAACTCCAAGGCCAAACCAAAAGGTGAATTTTCAAATGAGCACCGGCCCTCCACGTGGACAAGTTTTGAGTTGAAGTGAGCCTTAGAGTTTTCAAAGTGCCCCACCGAGCCACATCCAACCAAAAAGGCCACATTTCCACTGATGTTGAGATGTAAATTTGATGGGGAAAATACACCATCAAACCATAAAATGCAGGAAAATCACCATTTGAGCCCGAAAATGAATCTTTCTTCAAGACAGAGAGTTTGGAAATGATATAAGGCCCAAATATGATCCTCCAAGCCACATCCAATCACGTTTCCATAGATATTTGGGACAAAAATGATAGGGACAACAAAACATGACTATGGAAAATGGAAGGAAAGGAAAAACCCGAGTTTTATGCCCAAGTTACAGACTCTTTCACATGGACAAGAGGAATGAAAAAAATTTAGACTTTTAAGTGATCCTCGACCAAGGAAGGGACTGATCATGGCAACCAAATGGAGGACAAAGTTTTCATGCATCAATACGGGGAGATAGAAAACACGACAGAGCCCACAAAATGAAGAATTTCAAGGACAAACAGGGCGAGACTAATTTGAGCACCAACATCAGCTCCGACTCGGGATGGGCACTCCTCTATGAGTGCCACAAGAACAAATAGTAGACCAAGTGCCAAAAATAGACCATTGGGCAATGGAGTCAAAGAATAAGCTTGCAGAGAGAGAGAAAACCATAACCATCCTCCAAAAAATGAACCGAGAAACCAACAAAACCAAGTCACCAAGGACCAAAACGAACAAAAACACAAAAGCAGAATGAAAACAAAGAACTATACACTATACAATGGAGTATACCTTGATTCTAAGAAATCAATCAAGGAAATGTTTCAAATGCCTACCATTAATAGGCAATTCAAGTAGTTCCCCATCTAAGTCTTTTAGGAAGAAGGTATTTTCACCAATTCAATATCAATTGAATAAGGGCCCATCCACAATGCATCAAATTTACCATGCTTTCCCTTATCTTCATGCCTGCTATCCCATAATAATCACAAGATCCCCAATGCTGAAAGCTCTTAGAGTCACCTTCTTGTCAAATAACTTCTTCAACTTTTCTCTGAACTTCACATGCCTCTGATGGGATGCCCTTCTTTCTTCATCTAACTCAATAATCTGATTGATTCGAGCATCATATGGACTAACTTCTTGATCTTCAATTTGTTGAACAAACTAAAATGAAGACAATTGCAAATGAAGGGGCAACAAAGCTTGAGTTCCATATACCAACTCAAATGGGCTTTTACCAATAGCTCTTTTGATAATGATTCTATCAACCCAAACAACAAACTTCAGTTTGCTCACCCCACTTCTTTTTGTTCAGCTCCAAGGTTCTTCTAATGATCTTCAACAAGTTTTTATTGTTGACTCAACTTGTCCATTTCCTTGGGGATTGTAGTTAGAAGCATATGTCAAATTGATTCCATACTCTTTGCACATTTCCACCAAAGGTTTGGCTTTGAAACTCATGGCATTATCAACAACAATTTTAACTAGCACTCCAAATCTGCATATGATTTGATTCAGCATGAAGTCCATGATAACTTGGTGTGTTGCTTTCTTGGTGGGGATTGCTTCCACCCACTTAGTGAAATAATCAAAGGCTACAAGAATCCATTTATGACCAAAGACTGAAGGATCAAAAATTTCACCAATGAAATCCATTCCCCATTGCTTAAATGGGGCTTCAACTGACATAGGCTGCAAAGGAAGGGAGCCTAAGCTTTCATTCTTCCAAAAAATGCTGGCAACTTTCACATTTCCTAACCAATAGAGTTGTATCTTTGAAGAGAGTTGGCCACCAATAACCAACCCTCAAGATTTTATGTGTTATAACTCTTCCAAAAAAATGTCCCCACAAACTCCTCCATGGAGATCAACAATTACCTTTGGGGCTTCATCCTCAACAATGCATCTTAAGAGCACTCCTCCGGTTCTTCCAAGCTAACCCAAAATCAGTAATGACATATTTTTGAGAGGCTAACTTAAGAGCTCTTTTCTGATTTTTACTCAAATATTCAGGGTAAGCATAGATGTCTGAGATAAAATATTATATCCTTGTACCATTCAAAGCTTACCAACTTTTCAAGGACATCCACCCTTTCTCCTTCTACTTCATTCACCTCAATAGTTTGTAAAGTTTCTCTCAGCCATAAGCTTAGCTAGCCCAAACCTCTTACCAATTTCATGGTTTGGATATCCATGTCATATTCCTACAACTTGTTTACCCATCTACATCTTTTTCTTGAGACCTCCATCTCTGATAAGATGTCTTTCACCATGGTGTGGGGAACATAAGCAACAACTTTAGAGCTCAAGATGTAGGGTCTAAAAACCTTTGTTGCTTTCACCAAGGAAAATGCTTTCTTCTCCATGATGGTGTACTTCAACTCAACTCCTTGTAATGCCTTACTAAAAAGGCAATTGGTCTCTCATCCCCTTCATCATCCTTCTACAACAAAACAGATGCAATGGTGTTTTCTGAAGCAAAAGAAAACACTTGAAAAGGCTTCTTGTAATTTGGAGCTACCAAAACAGGGGCATGCTTTAGTGCTTCCTTGATCCCATTGAAAGCTTGAATGGAAGCTTCTTCCCATTTGATAACTTGGTCCTTTTTCAACATGCTAGTAATGGGGATGGTCAGCTCAACAAAGTTAGACACAAATCTTCTGATAAAGTTTATTTTCCAAAGAAGGATTGAACTCCCTTCTTAGTTCTTGAATTGGAACCTTGTTGATGGCTTCCACTCTCTCGGGATCAATCATGACCCCTTCCTTTGATACAATGTGACCAAGCAAGCTTTTCCTTTTGCACTCCAAAATGGCACTTCTTGGGATTCAATGATATGCCATACTCTCTACACCTTAACAACATTCTCTCCAAGTGTTGCAAGTGATCATTTCTTTTTCTAGAAAACACAGTTACATCATCTTGATAAACAACAATGAAGTCATTAATATAACCAACAAATGCTACATCCATTGCTTTTGAAAGTTTCTCCAACATTCATTAAGCCAAAAGGCATCCTGACATAGACATAAGTTCCCAAGGAGTGGTAAAGGCAGTCTTTATTCTTTCTTGACTCCTTCACAACAACTTGATTATAGCCAGAGAAACCATCCAGAGTGGATAACAATTCAAAACCAGTTACCAATTGTAGCATATTCTCCATGTTTGGCAGAGGGTAATTATCTTTCAATGATGCTTTATTCAAGTTCCTAAGTCTACACACAACCTTATATCACCATTCTTTTTTCTAATAGCACTAGGTTTGTAACCCAAGATGAGTACCTTGTGGGCTGAATGATCCCTCCATCCCTCAACTTCTTCAGTTCTTCTTGCATCTTCAAAGAAAGGAGTGATTGATGGGCCTCTATTTTTTCCTGAAAGGCTTGGCATTAGATTCAAGAGGAATTTCATGTTGGAACAAATCTTCCTTATATGCCTTCAACTCAGAGTAAGACCAAGCTAGGCAAGTCTTGATATTTCTTCAACAATTGAACATAGGACTTGCTTCTCTTCCTTGCTTGAGATTGCTTCCTAACCAGATTTTACGTGGTTTTTCCTTTGTGCCCAGTCATCATGCTTTCTTCATCTCTCTTGAACCGACATACTTCTTTTAATAATGCAATCAACATTATCAAAGTTTGATTCAAGAGCCACCAAACCTCTGGGAATCATGTTTGTCTTCAACTGATGATGTCTTTTCCAAATAAAGTTTCCTTTCCTTCAACAACACACACCATTGGTTCCCAATCTATATTTTGGTCAAAAAACTCACCTTGGTTCTACAGAAACCATTTCACCTGGGCATCATCATCAAACACTTGCCAATTTTTAACATTATCAGGGACATATGGCCTTGTTAGTATTTCAACATCATACTCACAAAATGGAGACACTGTATAATTCCCAAATCTGATCCTAGCACTACTAACTTGTCTGCAACAACATTAAACTTTCTATCATGGTGCACAATATTAAAAGAGTCAAACATTTCAATCAAATCCTATTGCATGCTTGTATTGTTTCATTCTCTATTTTTAGTAGCATACAATTTTCTAATTTGCTTGACAATCAATTTTGAATCCCCTTTGACAATGATATCCTTTATACCATATTTCCATGCAATTCTCAAGCCTAATAATAATGCTTCATATTCAACAATGTTGTTAGTGCATTCAAAGTTGAGTTTGAAAGAAAAAACAAACTCTTCTTGGCCTAGAGAAATCAGAACAATGCCAACACCATTTCCAAACTTGGAACAAGCTCCATCAAATAACAAGGTCCAAGGTAAACCTACTTGTTCAAGACATTTACATTGATCAATCTTATGCTCTTTTCCATCAAAAAACCCAACAAAGTTATCTCATCTACATCAGCATACAACACTTCATAAGAAGCATTATTGGGATCTTCAATGAGGTGCAACATCTTCTTCTCTCCATACAACTTTACAAGGTTCCTTCAATTGAATGGTGGCAAAAGACATATCCATCTCGAACACTTCCACCAACACTTGCAGCAGCCCACTTTCTTGATAACAACATGCCCCCCATTTGGTAGGGCAATCAACAATAACAACATCAAGTTTCAAGTTCTTACCCGATAAGTCACAAGTTGTACCACCAAACCTTTTACACATCCTACAACAGAACCTCTCTAGAATCCATTACAGTACACTTTCCATAAGTTGTTGTCACTTTAATGTTCAATTCATTCATGACTTCTAGAGGCATAACATTGCATGATGCTCTAGAATCAAACATACAATTGTGCAGCAGTTTGTCCTTAATAATCAATGTTGTAAAAATGGATCAACATTTAATTGAGACTCAACCAAAGATGTTCCCAAGTAAACTTCAGGTGGTTCACCTATCTCCTCCAATGTTGGTGGTTTTTCTAGGTCTGCAATGGTTGAAGGAGGAGTGTTTACATTATTTATATTTCTACCTTGGGCACTCCTATCTTCTTCCAATCCCAAATACTCAAAAGCCCTCTTCTTGTGCTCAGAATCCTAAGCAGTTCAACAATTGGGACAAAAATCTTGATCTAACTCAAGACTTGGGCAATGTCATAAGGAATGTATTTGGGCAAAGCAACATTTGGAGAAAGATTGACAAACTCATCGATGGCACAAGATTTTTCACATTTTGGGCATGGGTGGGAACACCATTTCTACTTGAGACAACAAGGCCTTTTCTAGATGCATCTTTCTTTTGAGTTTCTTTTTGGGACATTGGTGAGAACTGGGGTCTTTGGTTTGGCTTGAGGCCCTACCCCTTGACAACTTTACTTCTTGTGTTATACTCTTTTTCTTGGGCACAACAACATTCATTAATAACTTGTCTATCCTCTTCTGATGGGATTCCTCCATCATACTTCTTAATCATTAGAGCTCTTAGGTACTCAAAATCATTATTAGGAAGTTCAAAATCTTGTACCATATCTATTTCTAAAGCATGAGAGGGAGGAAGAAGAGGTACCCGGTGAATGCAGTCCCAAAAACTTGCAGCAGTTCTTGCACTTATTACTTCAATTGAAGTTTCTCCTTGCTGTGAGCTTGTAGAGTAGTCCACCATGCATGCATCATCATCAATGTTATCATCATCATCATCACTTCTTCAACTTTCTTATCTACTTCACATGGTGGGTGGGGTAAGAAACATTTGTCACACCAATCAATTTGATTTGTCTCTTCAACAACAACAACTCTGGCATTTAGAGGATCAGCACTACTCTATTTTCCCTAGCTTGGGGTTGTCTAGCTCCCATGGGTCCTTTACCTCTTCATCATATCTCTGATCATTTCTAGGATGATTTGTAAATCTTTCTTGTCCTTGTTTCCTATGCTGACCTTGAGAACCTTGTCCAATTCCTTTCTCTTCCTTAGCTAGCTTGTAAGATATTTCTTTGACAACTCCAGCCAAAGTCTTTACAACTTCCTCAAGATCCACAACCTTACTTGATTGAGGCTTCTCTAGGTTGATCAGTTTAACACCCTCCCTCTTAGGAGGTTTTCCAACTACTTTAATGTTGTTCTCAATTTGCAGAGCCATGGTAAAGGCCTACCTCAAAGTTCCAGGTTCTTATCCCTCAAATAGTAAGCAACTTTCTTATCAAATGCATCTGAATACTTTATCAGACATGATTCATCACATGGCCTCAAATTAACAGTAGTCTTCTCAATGTTTTGTTAAATCTTGTATTGAAATCATGCACTGATTCATTAGGATTCTTTTTTATATTTTCAAACTCTGATAAAAGAAACCTAGGGTCTGTTTTATCACCATACTGCATTCTAAAAGCATTCTTCATCTCTATCCAAGAGTCAATGGAATTATCTGGCAAAAGATTTATACCACCCTCTGCATCTTCTTCTAGAGTATGGATAAACAATTTAATGTATACATCCTCAAATTCTATTTCAAAGTCCTCCATCATATTGACAAAGAGCTTCAAGTGTTGATCACCAATGATTGCATTATTTCCTTGAAACTTAGGCAATCTATTTCTTACATCTTGTGGCACAACATTTGGATAGCCAACCATACCTCTAAAATTGATGGGACCAAAAGTATTAACAACAAATGGAGGTCTGGGTGGAGGCTGAGCCATATTATTTTGAGGAGGTGATCTTACAGAGAAACAAAATGATGAGGAGTGAGGGGTCTTGTGTGGTACAGGGATGCAATTTTCAGAATGACTACCCTCTAAAGGCTCTGTTTCTTGGAAAACTCTATCAGATTTGGAAAATACAAGGGGCTAGATTGAGAAGCAAATGTTTCAAATACAAAAGAAGGACCCTCTCCAGATGGAGAATTCAATTCAACAAAGAGACTACCTGATTCAAAGCACTTGAGGAAGTATTGCAATCTTCAATCACAGTCGATCAGTTTCACCAATGGAGATCTCTTTTCTTGATGCTTGATCTCCAACAACCTTCCAAATTCTTCTTCCTTCTGAATTAGACTTTCCCAACTCTTGAAACAACCTTCTACTAGGGTCCTTGGTGAAGAAAGATCTTCTTCCTTCCATCTTTGCAGATATTAATGACAAATCTTACTTGATATATGTTAAGACACTAGTATTTATAAAGAATTTAAACAACACGGAGTCACCACTAAGGATTTTCACCTTAGTTTGTGCAAATGCACTATGAAAGACCTATCAAATGTCTATCAATACTAGATTCATGCAAAGCTTACAAGATCTACTCTTCTTTTACCCAAATTTATCAATGATGATACAAAATTTAGTGCAATAACTTGTATAAGCTGGAAATATTGCTTAAACTTACAACTTTGAACTTCTTACAACTTTGAACAATTCTTACAGATCTGAACAGATAATGATGTTTCAAATGTTCAAATTTGCCCCATAATGTATTTGCACACAAAAATCATGTGTAAAATGTTACCAGTGGTCTCTGTATGTGTACAAATTGTTCAAATGTTCCTCGAAATACTTCAAATAGTCCCTGGAAACAATGCCACTAGTGTTGGTATCCAAATTTGTTCTCCTTTTCAAGCTGAGCAACATCACAGATTGGACATGGAGCTTAGAGATAAATAGATCATGATGTGTGTCATTTTGTAGCTAGGGATGAGATCTAACTGGCCCTTTGTCACTCAGATTTGTGGAGAGATGGATAACACCTTCAAGAGGATTTGACCTATCCTCACTACTTTAGGCCATGCCTTTCACTCCAGGTGAGAGGACCCATAGTGTAACCTCTTGTTTGATGAAGGAGATGGAGATATCCTTCTTTTGCACAAATTTTATGAAGAAAACCTTGGGAAAATATGGTCAATACTCCATAATTTAACTCTTAAGAGTTGTCACTTCTAAAAGATGGAGATACTTTCAACACAAGGCTAAGGTTACTGAAGACATTAAGAAATCCTGATTGTTCTACATATTTTAGTAAATAGATTTTGTTCCTTTGTTGATATATACAGGAAAAAGGGGTAGTTTAGGATGGATTCATGGTTTTTGAATGATTTTGGTGGGAGATTAAGTAGATAAAGTTGATTATACCAAATCTTTGAGAAACTTCACAACAATGGACAACTCAACAACAAAAAGCTTCATAATAGTTAAGACATTCCTTCAACTAGAAGGTGTGCTTCAATGGAGGCCCAGATCAACACATTTTCACACAATCTTTGAGACTCTAACACAAGGCTCAAGTTAAAAGACTCAATTAAACACCAAAATCTCTGATCAATCACGCCTAAGGTACACCCAAAGACTTACAAACAATCTTTATCAACAAATGACAGTGAATTGATTTTAAATTTGTTTATCTCATCACAAGATGAAGGCTCTTCTTGAAATGAAATTGTAAATGCCACTAAACTGTCACATAGGATGAGATCCTATGTGATTTCACAAATATTTCAATGTAAGATTGCAATAGAACAAAAGAAACCATTTACAGACATTCTGAAACAAAGCAGACACAAATTGCTAGAGATTGACACAAATTAATTTCAAAATTGCTTAGATTCATCAACAGGGGAAAGCTTCCAGAGAAATCTCAGTGCTCATTCAATGGCTATACATCTACAACCAACTTGACATGATAGAAAATCTAACACAAAAGAAAATTAACATGTTATCTCGGATTGGTCTCTCAGAAGATGACTTTCTCAAATTTTCTCTTAAGAATTCAACCCCAACCCTTTACAAGAGTATTCTCATTACATTTATACATTTTACTCACTCAATTTTCCCCCAAAAGAGAAGAATATTTGAGGGACCTTTTTTTGTTACCAATTTTCCTCAGAAAGTGACATTTAACAAATTCACATCCGAAAGCTACCAGGTGGACCAATTGTGAACTGATCACATTTCTTGGGCCCTCGACTAATGACTAGGATGCCATGCCACAACTTTTTGGCAATCCTTCTAATCATTCTGATTCTGTCATGCAAGAAATCCCCTTTTAATCATTTTCCGAGGCTCTGCACAACTGGATATGATAGGTAATCCTTTTCACTCTCTCGAGGCAACACCTTTTTCATCTTTTACACCTGCAACTTTCATCATTTCATCCTTTTCCTTTCTTTCCTCTGCAACTCTGTCCCGCATCCATCTTCTCTAGTAATTCCCATTTTTACAAGTGCCCGAGCAATTCCAACTTCAAAATATCGACTTAACAATCCTTAGACTCACAAATTAAGTTCTGAATCCATTCAATGGCACTTTACAGACAGAGAGATGACAAGGAATTTCATCAAAAATGATGAAAAAAGTGTATTCACATCTCCAGGAGTCTTGGAGCAAAAATGGCAAAAAAATAGACGCAATACACAACAACCATTGATTCTTCCCTTTTCTACTTTATATCATATCCATCCACATGTTTCCTTGGCACAACTATAAAGGAGAAGTACAGGGGCAAGTTTCCAAACAAGCGCGGGCCTTCCACGTGCCCTGGGCCCAAGAAAAATGCCTTTTGGCCTTTAAAAAGTCTCAATGTAAAAAGGAGCCAAGAAGCCTCCACGTGTCTCTCAATGGCACACTTTTGAGATGGTCCCAAAAGTAGAGACCCCAAACAAGCACGGGCTCACCACGTGTCTCAATCCGGCAGAGTTGTTAAAAAATTGAAGGATCAATGGAAGGTGCCATGTGTCTAGGGTCCGAGACATTTTTCTTTGGCCATTGAAAAGTCCAAGCAAAGGGCAGAGTGAGCGAAGCCTCCAAGTGTCCTCCTGGTGCTTCTTCAAAATAAAACTTAGGGGCCAGTCCCCAAATAGCATGGGTCCCTCCACGTGTCCTAGGCCTTTCAAAATTGCTTTGAAAAGTTTAAGTATAGAGGAGCCAAGGAAGCCTCCACATGTCTCCTCCCTCCACATGTCGTCACTTGTTAAGGTGGGACCCTGAGGCGGATCCTCAAATGAGTGCCAACCCTCCACGTGTCCATGGTCCACCAAAACTATACCGCCACATGAAAAATTTTTCTAAGTCTGGGCAAGGCAAATGGAAATCTCCACGTGTCTCCCCAACGTAACTCCAAGGCCAAACCAAAAGGTGAATTTTCAAATGAGCGCCGCCCTCCACATGGACAAGCTTTGAGTCTGAAGTGAGCCTTAGAGTTTTCAAAGTTCCCCACCGAGCCGCATCCAACCAAAAAGGGCCACATTTCCACTGATGCTGAGATGTAAATTTGATGGGGAAAAATACACCCGTCAAACCGTAAAATGCAGGAAAATCACCATTTGAGCCCAGAAATGAATCTTTCTTCACGGATAGAGAAATGATTTCCCAAATGAAATGATATAAGGCCCAAATGTATGATCCTCGCCCAAGCCACATCCAATCACGCTTCCATAGATATGGAAAGGAAAAACTCGAGTTTTACGCCATTTACAGACTTTCATATGGACAGAGGAACGAAAAACAAATTCTCGACTTTTATGTGATCCTCACCAAGGGACTAACAAATGGAGGACAACAGCCCCCAAACCGAATAATTTCAATGACAAATGCATTACTAATATTATGCATTAGTATTCAATGATTCTAATGTGGTAACCCTACATAACATTTAAAAAATAAGGACCCTACTAAGAAATAAGTTAACACACCCTAACTTGAAGAGCAATAAATCATATCTGCAAGACTCATCCCCGACCAAAAAAAAGGCAAAGGGAAAATGAATGTGAAATGTGACAAATAAATTTTCAAGTTTTATGGTAAACATGACGTGTTGAACATCGCTTTTTCAAGAATATTGCATATTCGGAAGAAGAAATGAAAATTGGAGCTTCTTCCCTCTAATATAGGAGATTCTCTTTATATAACAACAATAGGGTAAGAGTAAATAAATTAATTTTGGATACGAAGCCTCCCACCATATGAAAAATAAGGTTTCTCTATTTTAAACTCTTAAGGACATCCAAACAACTAACATTTTTTTGGGTATAAATACTCCTCTCACTATTTAAGGAGAAGGGTCCACTAAGATGGAGAATTGCATTTTTAATAAAGTTCTCTTTGTTCATGCCTCCGATTTTAACTTATTATCCATGTATTAAGTCACTAATTCTAGTGAAGGAAAAATGTTGATTTTGCCTCCAACAATATTGTTATCAAACTAAAAACCAATCTACAACTATATCCACTTTGGTAAGGCCGATCATCATGCCAAATCATATAATTTTGATGGCTTTTTGTTTTATTATCCAAGTTCTACACAAGGTAACAAATCTCTATCTATGATGACATATTCAATCAAGGTTTCACTTGAAGGTATCATCTTAAGTGTAGTAAAGCAACCAAGAGGAGATCATTTCGGAGAGAATTGTGATTTTCAAACATTAGTTGGGTATTTAACAAAAATGGAAAGAAAAAATCACACACATTTAAGGTAAGAAATAAAACCCTAAGTTGTACAAGTATGTAAGAAAATTCCATTGTATTTATTGATTCATAAAGAGTACATCATTTGTCATACCGATACATAGAATCACAAGTGATATCATATATATACCACATCAAACCATAAAATCTACAATATATCGGAAGTATACACCCACCCTTGATATAATATTGATGAAAACAATAATAATAATGAGCTTTATTCTATGAATGGTGATAATAATCACGTGTTCCTTTAGATTTTTAGTGTTATATGCGAGCTTGTGGCTCCACCAACTTGCCTAAGGAAATTTTTACAAGTATTCCCTTCTAGGGCCTTCTAAAATATCCATCTATAATACACATCCCTCTCGTTGAGTTCTTGTAAGATCTCTCGATAATATTTTCCTCCTTTACTACTTGTCTATCATGTGCTCAACTTTGATTAGTACTACATTGTTTGATTACTTCCATGCTATGTGTCTCACTCACATCAAGTAGTATAATTATATTTACTATTGTTCACCCAAAATTTTCAAACATATCCCCGCACTAAAATTCCCGTTCATTCTAAAAACGTCCTTGCATTGCTCCTCTATCAAATTGTGATTTTTTTGTGATAAGTTTCTTAAGAACTTTCTCGAATTCAAAAATTGACCACGTTTCCCCATTTTTTGAGATATTCCTTATTGATCCCTTTCTTTTAGTGTCCCTACTCAATCACATTCCTTATATTATTGGATTTTGCACTAGTCTTAGTAAGGGTAGTCTCAACTTTATTTTGTGATTCCTACAAACCATCCAATATATCTATCAAAGTAAACTTGATGGAACTAGTATAGCTCGATAATCAGTCATCTCATCTATTACTTGGTGTACATTATCCGATTTAATTGATTTATGCTCATGATCCTCATCCATCAATTTATTATGTTTAACTTTATCCTGTTTATTTATTATTTGTTGTTTAAATTTCATGTTTTCAATGGCCTCCTAAGCATATTGGGTATTTATGAAAGTGGTATAGTCAAGATTTTATCGACCATTTTTGTGTCTCTCGTGGAATTTTGTAAATCCTCCTCATATAGTTTCAAAAATACTAAGAACTCATGTAACTCTTTTTTTTAATTCCTAGACCTTCTCTATGTTAGAATAAGGTTACTTGACATCTCTTAGAATTTTTATCATTACACCAACTTTGTCATAGTGGCATGTAGTTAGTCCATGAAAGTCATGCCTTTCACAAAAAAAACTATTTCTCTATCATTGGGTGTTCCTTTTTTATTGCATATACCATTTCTACACATTTTCTATATGTTTCTTCTAATTCCATTCAAATTTTGGTTTCTCGAGACTTTTGTTTCTAAACTTCTAGCATATGTTGTGTCTTTTCTTCCTCCGTAATTGGATTACACTTTGAATCTAGTAAGTCATTAGTTTTATCAAGGCACAAGCCTCTTTTGCATTATTCAAGGTTTTGGGGTTTCATATCATTACATTATTAATCCCTTGGGTTATCTATCTATCATCACCTCACCAACCCATACCCTAATTACATTAAAAATGTAATGCAAGTATCGATCCGCCAAAATTCCCCACAAATCAGTTTTGGTAAATGAATCTTTTGATAGTGTCTCTTATGATGAAACTAAAGGTTCACATTTAGAAATTTCTTGTGGTTATGGTTGTGGGATAATTACACAATTTTCCATATCGGTGAAGACCTTTAGATAGTTTACCTCACTTTCTCGAGTCAATAATATGAGGCTTCTTCTCATGGGTTTCATAAATTGTTCCTCCCACAAAATTCCTTTCTTCTTATTCCTTGGTCTTTGGTTTACTACCTCATATATCAAAACTTAAGGATCCACTACTTTCTCCATTGTCTTCTTTCCCTTAATCTTATTCAATATCTTTCAATACATCTTATATATTTTCCTCTTCCTTAGTATTCTTTTTACACCCAATGATTACACTCCTCTTTGTATTAGTCATCAATAATGATGCACTTTTGGAATGAGTCCTAATTTGTTTATTATTCTTTGCATTCATCCTTCTTATGATGGAAAGTACCTCTTTTGGAATTTTTCTTCTATGTGTGAATCTAATTGTTTTGGCCACTTCCAATTTAACATTCCCCACTAGAATTTTTGGCCTATTATATATTTTTGGGATTTATCTTATGATCCATGTCATACCATTCATTGTTAATAATCTCCCTAAATTTATATTCCTCTATAAATTCCATTCCATCATCCTCAAAGTCTTCATTTTCATACACATGCATCTTTTCTTAGCTGAAAAACATCACTTTAATAACTCTTTTTCAACCTCTAATGCCCCAACATCCACGCCTTGTGTTGGACTCTATCCAACCTATCTGAGGAGAACTCAAAATATGTGGTCATCACCACGTATGGAATAACCTTCCAAGTTTTCCACTATACATAAAAAATATGGCGAGGCATAACAAAAAAATCTATATGGTCCTTATATTCTACTACCAACTCCTTTGTTATGCATTTTTATTCTTCAAAACCCTAACTATGTTTTGATATTATTTACACCATAATTAAATACATGTTATGGTAGTGAAAAATAATAAATGGGATGTAATTTTTTGTCACGAAGGATTATTCTCGAGCTAATTAATTCACCATTAACTATTCATAACAAGAATAATGCATTAATACTTGAAATGATTTATAAAATGATAAATGATAGCTCAAATACACAAGGGGGATATTAATTAGTTATATATGTGAGAACAAAGAGGATCTAGATGTGAATATAGGTGGAAAAGGCATATCAAATACTTTGGGAGTACTTGATACAAGTTTTGGAATTGGAAATTGAGTAGGGGTAGGACTATACAACTATTGTATGGTGTACATTGGAACCGCATTTATCATGACTTGGATATTTATGGTCTTGGACCCTTTAGAATTTTGGGTTTGAAACTTCTTGTGTGCTTCACTTGCTTGGAAATGATCTTCATTGTATGTCACTCTTCCTTATAAATTCGGGATGGGTAATAATCACCGCAACAAATTATAAACCCTAGAAACCTACATAACCCTTCGTTAAAGAATTAGCAAATCAAAAGGAGAAAATATTATGTGGTCAACCCAACCGTTGAACCAATCCAAGTTTAACACAACATGCCCTCTTTATGGGATCAATACTTATGTAGTTACTCTTAGTTTTGTGTGCAAGTGTGAGTGTAAATTATCCAACCCCAAAGGGGTGCCATTGGGTATCTTGACACCAAAATAGTGGGTTAATTGCATAGTATGGAATGTACCTAATGTGGTATCAGCGTGATTTGGTTTTTATTAGCTATGTGACCTAATCATTTGTTCCTTGAAACCCTTAAACAATGTTTGGAGTGAATTTTCTCTTGTTAAGACATGGCTCTATGATCTTTGCATGCTTGGAAATGGAGGAAGATAGACTCTTTGACCTATTTGAGTGATTCATACCTTTATTAGGGACTCCCTACTAATTTTTCATCTTATTTGGGAAGATTTAGGAGACCCTTGAGTGCTTTTGGAATGACATTTTAAGTAGAAACTTGTAAGAGTGCCAAGTGAGTTATAAAGTGATATTAACTTTCTTATATAGCCTTTTATAGGTGATATAATCTAATAAAGTTGATCCTAGGAAGATAAAATGACCCAATAAATATATTCACATCAAAAATATGGTTAGAGTGTAAAGGGGTAGGACCATATAGATCATCCAAGACTAGATCCCACATCTTGACCCTTTATATGGTCCTAGACAAGAAAGATGTAAAGTGAAAACCAAAAGTCGTGCCATGAAGTATATAGATTGTTTAATGTTTTGATTTGATGATATTCCTCGAGTTAATGACATATAAACATGCAAATATAATCAATTCGTGGTAGAGATAGAGAGATATATTGGTTGGGTTCCGAGTGTGAGTATTTATCTTGGCAAGGGAGCATAGTCAAACTTGGCATTACAAAAGCACAAGTTAAATTTTTTAGTGTCTACACATACCATTTTACCATATTGTTTTCAGACTTCTCATTCATTGTACTAGAGCATTGGTACTATGTATATCTATCGTCAACAATTCCCTCCTTTGGAACTTATTTAAAGGGAAAATTCTTAGAACTCCTAATGTTTTTGTAATGAATAGTGAGGAACACCCCAAACCTGAATTATTTTCCTACCTCGTATGATACATGTGCACTAGATATTATTTCCTCTTCTATATACTTTATAAAATTCACACACAGTTATTATTTGTCAATTTACCATGGGAGGTGGATACCCTATATTGATGCTGAAGTTATATTATTTATCATCAAAAGATTTTTGGTGATTAGTCATATAACAAAATGGACCAAATTTTTTTAAACTCTTCATAATAAATGTGCATCCTCTTGATTCCACCTTCCAATAAGAAATAATACTCTTATATTCTTATGGGGTTCCAAATGAGTCATGCGCTTTTGCACCCTCATTAGGTAACCTTCTACTTGAATGCTTCATGCATAATTTTATTTTCATACTTGTCCCATAAATCATATCCTAATCCATGCATTATTAATTGATTATGCATAGATAGCTCTTTAGGTTTAATCAAATAAGGAAATCTTCATAGGTCCAATACTAAAGTGTCCTTTAGATATTTTTCAATTATTTCTTTCTTGGTCTCTCCCCAAACAGAATCCATTTTTCAAATAAATTTATATAAAAAACATCCTTATTTATATTAAAATCATTAATGGTCATAATCATAACAAACTAGCTAAGAGTAACACCTCTCCTATTGCATTCTCAAATTCTCAATTTTTTTTTTTATTGGTCGATTCCTTTTTAGTCGGGTTTTTATTGGTGGATTCCTTTTCCATTTAGCTTTTTATATGATGAAACTTTTTCCATCTTGAATAAACCTTATTCTACCGAAAATTTGAAAGTTTTGGGTTAGAGGTGAGTTAAGTTTGAGCTTACTAGTAAGAACCTCTTGAAGTTGGTACATATTATTGGAAATAATCTTGCACAATAAAAACACTGAATAAAATAATGTTAGAATAATTTTCAATCCATCCGGATATATCTTCATTTACATTGAGAGGTATAAATACACATATGATCTCATATTAAATAGGAGCCATCCTTTATCCCACATATCTCTCAACCTTCCACTAATCTCTCTCAATCCCTTAGTTATCTCAACACACTCAACTAATCCTAAAAATACCAACGTGAGTTGTTTATACAACAAACTCACAACTAATATATAAAACCTATATTATTAATATGAGATATATTTTCTCATATTTAATAATATTACATTTTATTTATTCACCCATATATATTATCTCCATGATAATATATATTACATTAAAACATTCACCAATGTAAACAATATAATATTCCTAACATTCACTCCCCTATTGTTTACATTATTACTTCCCCTACACTCCCCTAATGTGAACAATGTAGAAAAGAATAGTTACACTTTCTCTGCAGCTTGCACACCCCTGTTTGCTCATAATCTTGGTACACATATGGACCTCAATCCAAGGTAAGAACCCCTGTTCATGAACCTTTTTTCATCCCCTTCAAGTATCATGATGTTGACTTTGTACTTGTGTTTTCTTCTTTCTATTACAACATTACATCAAGGAGGTTTATAAAAGGAAATTACAATTGAACAAGAATTTCCTTTTTTTCTTATTACAAAACACACAATAATGGAATCAAACACACAACTGAAATAAATTGGTCACCAATACATTTGAAGCAGTCTCTTTGTTGGTGACTAACAAGAGATGTTGATCTGCCTCCTCCTCCTTTGCCTCCTACCTCCATCTGAAAGTTATCTAAAGAAGGAAGTCTTCATAATCATAACCACTGAAATCACCCTCTGGTTCTTCCTTATCATCGTCTTCTTCTTCATCGGCAATCATGGCATTTTCACTTATTTTTCCATCAAGTAAATCTCTTGCTCTTTTTATGCAGTTTATGGAAAGGTGTCCAGATTGTTGGCAATAGTAGCAAGTGATATGTTTCTTTGTATCTCTAGAATTGGATCCTTTCTTGAATCTTCCTTTATCATATGACCTATTTTTACCAAATATTGTTGTTTCTTCTGAAACAATATTCTTATTTGTTCTATTTTCTTCCTCCACGAGAGATGAAATCAAATCTTCTAAACTAGGATTTACTTTACTCAAAGTAAACACAATGTTAGAATAACTGGGTGGCATACTATTTAACAATACTGCTTTTGCATCATCATCTCCCACATCAATTTTTATTCCACATAGTTGATTTGAAATAGAATGAAATTTACTTATGTGATCAACCATACTCTCACCTTCTTCCATCTTGAGCCGATAGTTTTTGCTTGAGTGTCACCATTGCGCTCCCTGTTTGAGATCCAAATAGCTTGTTCAAAGTAGTCCATATGAAATTTGAACTTTTTGATAAATCAATATGATGCAAGTAAGCATCAAACAATCCAAGACCAATAATTGTTATTGCTTTCTTATCCTTGCTTTCCCATTTGGTGGCTTCATCAACATCAGTTGGTTTTGAAAGATTACCTTCAACAATTTCCCACAAGTCTTTATTGATCAAAAGTAATTGAGTTCGCACTTGCCATGTGTGAAATTCTTTGCCATTGAATTTTTGTAATGGGATTTCCATTATGGATGTCGAACTTAGTCGAAAATGCACCCTTACAATAAAGTAAAATTTTATTTTCAATTGGCAGTAGAAAGCATATGATCAATGCAAAGATCTTGAAAAAACATACATTTTCAAAAAAACATCACCTCAATCTGAGTTACGAGGTGAAAGATATGACACTTCCAAGTTCTAAGTCTGACATCTTTCTGGACCCTTTCCAAAAAGGCAAATTTTATTTTTATACTTGTGTTTTTTTTTCAGTATGTCCAAAAATGGCAAAAATAAAATAAAAATGCAGAGTTACCAAAACGACGATACAATACACAGGCCGATCGAGTTACCAAAATGGCGATGCAATACATAGCCGATCGATAGAATGCGTAGGTAGAAGGACGATGCAATACGCATGAACAACTATGTAATGCGCACATAGAATGATTCAGTTCACGGGTAGAATGCTCCAATATGTAGGATGATGCAATCAATATATCCACCTTACCAGGCCATGGACATTGCGATGAGAAAGTTTTATTCAAAGACTCTCATCCTGGAATCCCTGCTCTGATACCAGATCTTGAAGTTGGTACAGATTATTGGAAATAATCTTGCACAATAAAAACACCGAATAAAATAATATTAGAATAATTTTCAATTCATTCGGATATGTCTTCATTTACATTGAGAGGTATAAATACACATATGATCTCCTATTAAATAGGAGTCATCCTTTATCCCACATATCTCTCAACCTTCCACTAATCTCTCTCAATCCCTTAGTTATCTCAACACACTCAACTAATCCTAAAAATACCAATGTGAGTTGTTTATACAACAAACTCACAACTAATATATAAAACCTATATTATTAATATGAGATATATTTTCTCATATTTAATAATATTACATTTTATTTATTCACCCATATATATTATCTCCATGATAATATATATTACATTAAAACATTCACCAATGTAAACAATATAATATTCCTATCAAAACCTATATAAGTTTACCTTGAAATCATAATTTTTAATATTATTTATAAATCATAATAGCCACTTAGAAAACACTTGTTGAGTTTGTAATATACTTAAATCAGGATTGTGAATATCGATCCCATTTCATTATTTTTATATACGTTCATTAATGCCCAATACTTATATGATATTTCCTCTCAAAAATTGAATTGAACGTATGGAAAATAAATAATTTTGATGATAAGTATATTTATAATTAGTTTAATTTCATTTCATGTTGTATAACTTATTGCTTCATTTGGTAACTTTTCTCACATCGCTCGGATATTCAATCAATCAAAGGTCCTCTCACTTCATAAAGATGCATTAGATCTCATTTGGTAAATTTTGTGAAACTCTCTTTAAAAAATATTATACCAATAACCTTTCTTTATTCTTTTTAATTGAATTATATGATTATTGGTCATCCCTATCAGAAAAAATATGTTCAACGAAGTTGAGTACACATGCGACATAAATGTTAGCAAATATGTGAATACATGTGCATTTATGTATGTTCCTTGAGAAAAAAAGTACATTCTCTAGAAGGATAATACATATGCAAACATAAATGTTAGTCGGTAGGAAAAAGTGTATACAAATCATGTGTGTTCACTAGTAGGATAATAAATAACGAGTCTTCACCGCCAACTAGTGCATCATCACTATATGTTCTTATAAAGAATAATTTATCCGCACAATCATTTCTAATAGAGTAATTCAAACATGTGGTGGATGACTAAGTTAATATTCACAAGATTAATCCAAAATATAGTTTATCATAAGCTTGTTTCAAAAAATGTTATTTATAGTTATATGTGAAAGTAAATTTTGGATTATTATCAAAGATGGAAAGAAAACCTTGCAATGATAGAAATTTCCTTATTTTACTAAGTACAAAGTAAGAGAGAAATGTTCTCTTTTTGTCTTACATAGTTTATTTTTTGGTATGGGAGGTTTGGTAAAACCATCTACACTTGAAGCATGAATAAGTTGCCTTTATGGAAAAATAATGTACCCACCTTAGGTTTTCATATTCTCCATCACTATGGAAAGTTTCAACAAGTTAAGTTATTAGTTGTTGGTCTTGTTCTGATGCTCCCACATTTTCTCTAGTAGCCTCTCTAACGTAAAGCTTGTTCATGTAAATAATTTCCAGATATGGAAAATAATCTCTATGAGTTATAAGATATTTGTGTATGTTTTAATTGAAAAACATTAAATACTATTTTAAAATGATCCTCTAAATGAACTTTACATTTCTAATACAATATATATATATATATATATATATATATATATATATAACATATGGTTGAGTTAGTTTGCCATCAATTTTTTTATGAAATTTCCCTTGTGGTTGAGTTTAGATTTTTCTCTAGAATTATTCTACAATGAAAAATTATTCAAACCAACATGTATCACAGACTCCTTTTCAAATAATAGGATCTCTAAAGAAGGAAAACACGATTTCATCTTCCCTTATTACCACAAATAACTATTCAACAATACATTCATTCTTAGAGGAAAAGAATTACACAATAAATTCCAATGTAATGGATAAATTTATGCTTAACACCCCAATGGAAGGAAACCTTTAAATCCAATTGATATATATTACACTTAACCCTTCTAAGAGCATACACTACAACCTTTTCCATTTAGTGAAAGTACTAATAAAGGTCCAAAATGCATCCTATGAAACAACCTACCTCATACTCTATTTCAATCTCCCTTCATAACAGGGCATCAAATTCATCAAAATCACTTCATGAAATGTCATTAAATTCTATCCAACATGGAATTCCATTAAAATCCACTCAACATGGCATGCCATCAACCTCCCTTCATGGTAGGACATCAAAATCCATTCAACATGGTAGGTCATCAACCTCCCTTCATGAAGGACATAAAACTCCATTCAACATGGAAGACAATCATACCCCCTTCATGTAGAGGACACCAAACTCCATTCAACATGGAAGGGCATTACAATCACTCTATGATATGACATCATGCTCCATTAAACATGATAGGCCATCAAAATACCTCCATGGTAGGTCATCAAAATCCATTGAACATGGAAGGCCATCAAACTTATTTTATAATAAGTATTCCAACTACAAACATAGTTGTTCCTCTAGAACAAGTTATTCATCAATATTTTTTAGATAAGATGATGATAGAGTTGTAATTTTTGCACATTTAGATGCAACAATTGAAGGTGGTGAATCCAATTTTTCAAGTGATGAAAAAATGTACTTGATGTAACTAAAATATTTAGGACTTGAGAGATTAGAATGTCAAAAATGGATGATCAACGAATGGATTTATGACCCTAAAGAAAGGATTTATGACCCCAAAGAAAGGGTCAAGATGGCATTATCATAAAATGGTGGAGGGAAAGGAATTATTTAGGGACATAGGGTCATTATTCAATAGGAAATATGTCGACGATGATGTGGATGAAAATGACATTATTAGTGTAATTGGGTACTACATAAGTAAGAATTATGATGAAAAATCTGCAATGGAAGATGTGATTGTGCACTTTGATAAATTGTTGGAAAAACTTAAATTAGTTGTTATGGATAAGATCTACAACGACTTTAAGCCTCGTAAGATAGAATCAATTTTTATTGAATTAATCATGTCCCGTAATACCTTGACATATTTAAAATACATTAATACTCGTGGAGTGCTTCAAGGGGTTAATGTAACCTCATTTTATAAGGAGACAAATTTGTGGATCAAAGAGGATAAGAAAATGAATATGGGTTGGGACCAAATCGATGGTGTTATAGTGGGTGTAAAAGTTAAGGATGTAAATGCATATGCATATTTTATGGTTGATTCATGTGAGTAAAGAAATATATATGTAGTTTATGAATTTACTTTTAAATTGGGTATTGATTCTTATGTCCATAATGATCGAGGTGGTTAGGTATGTCGGTATCACTTGAGCTAAAACAAGATAATGGTCTCGTGTCTTGTATAATTTTGGGAAAAAATGATGATAAGGAGTATACACAAGTTTTAGCCCATGTTATTGATCCTACAGATTCAAATAACATAATGAATTAGTTATTGTTGTTATATAACAATAGAATTAATGTACTTGATGATAGGTATGTCAAAATGAACCTATATTAATTCTATGATTATGTGGCCATAAATAGTTTGGTATGCAATAATGAAATTCCATTTATGGGAAATGAATTTGGTCCATGGTGCAAAATCCTAAAGAAATACATGCACATGGTTACAAAGAAGCATGTTATAAGTTATGATGATATGTTTTGCACTATTTCCATGTTGTACACATAAATGAAGCTAAACTTGCTCTAGGAAAATTCCTAGATACTAATTTTAAATTAATTTTTAGGATACTAAGTATTTTCAATTTCTAACCTTATTTTTCTTAACAATGCATTATCAATTTCTAATTTTTATTTTCTTGAAAATGCAAAAATAACTAATAGAACTGAACCCTAAGTTTTGAATGTAAGAAAACAATGTAAATATTGGTTTGATGATTGCATTACTTATGTCTACCCATAATTACATATTTTTGAATTAAAATTTATGAAAAACTATATTTTTAATAGAATAAATGATGAGAATATATATTTCATGTCACAACATCACTTTTAATTGGATATAAAATTATATCTAACACACATCTCATCTTGGATTCTTTACTACAAACTATTATTTATCTCATGCCCAAGATAATATCCAACCTTGTTTATTTTTATTTCAATGTTGGATTTAAAATTGTTGTGAAGATGCTTCATGAATTTCAAAAGATAAAGCACAAGATTACAATAAGAAACATCCATCCAAAAAATGTGGGAGATGTAAATTTATTATGATTTGGGATGAAATAGAAAAAATGGGGATTTCATGTAGGTTGGGAAACCATATCATTATAAAGGTCGATACTATAAGGATATTAACTATAATGACAATAAGATAATTCAACTATAATAGGATTCCCATTCGCCATGAAAACAATTTAAAGATTAGTGAAAATTCTTTTTTATTTTTTAAAAAGTGTTTAGTTTATTCCTTCTTGTTTTTTACTAGGTAATCAAATGCCTTCTAGATGAAATAAAAGTATATAAAACTTTTGAGAATGTGGTAGCGCTTACAAATATTTCCACATGTTATAGCTACAACTACCTGAGGCCCATATGATACCACAATAATTGAATATGAGGATAGGTATACAAAATTTTGGTTTGTTGGGTTTTGATTAATTATATTATCTTGTATACCATATAGAATTGAATTAAGTATTCATCATTTGTAGGATTGGAAACCTACAAAGTGAGTGGATTTTGTTGTGTTCTTCATGTCATAAGAGGCTATGGTCCCTTATATGCATGTTCAAGGATCCCATGCCTTCTATGATATATTCAGTTTACCCTTTTGCATTGGGTTGGCTAAGTAGCAAGGTTATGAATCATAAACATTGGGAGATTAAAAATTGAATACCAACTATGGTGGTAGAAATGACACTCATATGAAGTATATAAACATGTTTGAACATGATAAAATGTGTTTGGTTAATGAGATGATAGCACAAATATTCAAGTTATTCCTTAAATTAAAAGGTATGTTTCAAAATGATGGTGTAAAGAAAATTCTTGCCTTCAAACATTAAATCCCAACTTAAGGTTAAATATGAGAATACCCTAGGAAAAATTACAATTAGTAGGGTGATGGAATTGGTATCCCATTTCCTTGGTATTGAATATACATAAATGAAACAAGATTTTAAATCATGAAAAAACATTCTAAGAAATCACTATTGAGTTTACCAAAGAAATTTGACTATCTTCCAAGAGCAAGGCCCATAATAAACATTGGTAAAGAGACCCATATATAAGCAAACCATTTTGGAAATAAGAGAAAAATAAAGGAGGATAAGAATCATCAAAAGATATTATTTAGTGAAAATGTTCAATCAACTAGTAAGAAATATTTATTATTTTAAGTAACATTTTGTAAAGTTTTAGCACTTTTTTTAATTGTCCATTTAATTTACCACATTGTTATCATCTTCAAAAATAAAATGAAGGAGATATGTCAAACAGAAAGACAATGATGGAGTCATAGTTGTTGTTCATACCACTATTATGAAAATAGGGAGTGTGCCAATTAAAGCAAATAGTGGCCCAACATCAAGGATTGGAATTGAATAAGTACATGTAGTTTTAAAGAACATGAAAAAGAAGGAAGATCAAATAAAGGAGACTTTGTGTAATGAAAAAATGAAAACAAGAAAGACAAGATGTATCAAAATCCAAGGATGAATAATTGTATGTTGAATGGTGACTTTTATTTTATCAAAACTTTCCTAAGTACATTTTTTTCCAACTTGCAGAATTATCAAGTTATTGAAAATTGAATACCGCAATGAATACATTTTTTTGTAAATGAGAAATCCATTTTAACGATAAAGTTTATTTTGTTACATTTCATTTTAAAGACATTGTTTTAGGTGTATATAAATCATTGGAACTATTTTAACACTAATTCATTAGTCTGTGGAGATATATTAATAAGGATCATGAGAAAGGAAAATAAATTTTCCCCAATATGCGTACATGATGAGGATTATGACATGATATTAATCATAATGAATGAGCACAATAGATATGATGAGGATCGTGAAAACATAGGAAACACATAATGAACATGAGAACGATAAGTATCATAGCAATATGGAAAGAATCTGCATAAACATAATAAACATGATCATTATAATGATCATAGAAGACATTAGGTTAAATTATCTGATTTAGCACATGATCCAATTAGGCATATTATGGACATAAGCTCTATGAACATGAGTATGATAAGGATCATGGAAAAATAAAAACATATAATCACGCCAAGAACATAAGCATGATAAACATGAATAATGACATATAATAATAATTTTATATCATATAAATCATATAGTATGGAAATCAATTTAGATTTATAGAATCATGTTTGAACATTAGGAATCATAAATTATAGCACTCAAAAGTTGTAAAAATAAATTTCTTTAATTTATGATTTTTAAACATATTTCCAACCATTTCCATATGTCAAAAAAATAATTGATGAAAGAAAAGTTGATTGATTGATCGAGGTTAATTAGAACATATTGTCATGTAATATGTAAGGTGGTACATCTTAGATTTTTTATCGAGAACATGTGACATAGTACAACTTTACAAAAGAGTATAATAATGAGACAAAAAAATCTATACAAGAGAAATGATTAAGTATCATAAGTATGACATGCACATAAGAACATAAAACACATAATAACATCAAACAAATTATCCCATTAGGAACATTATGCACATAATGGCAATACACATGAGCATGATAAGGATCGTGGAAACATAACAATCACACAATCACGACAAACACATAAGCATGACAAACTTGAAATAGTGTAATTGAAATGTGTTTTTTCATGTAGTATAACAAAACATTACTTACAAATAAAATATTATAAGTAGTGTCACTAATAACATAATTAGTTCAATTAATAATGAACAACTATACTTGGTCACAATTTAAAATTAACAAACTATGATAGATTTTCCATTCCTCGTGGCCAATTCTACCTGTATATCTTTCCTCCATCCACCTATATTTGTTGTTATGGGTCCTTAAGTTGTTTAACATAGGAATACTTTGGTTCTTTTTACTTTTATACATGGGGTTGACCTCCTTCATGAGCTTGGGATTTATCCACCATATTTGTAGATGACTCATAATGCATCTTAGATCTTGATTGTGGTGAACTCAATGCTTCATATTTAATGCCTAGCTGCATATCTATCATAGAATGGGGCATATGTATTAAACTAATTCCCAAGTTAGTCGGTGTGATCTCAAACGTAGAATCACCAAGTTTTTGCTTTTCCTTCAAATGTTCAATTTCTTGCTTCAATGCACTAATTTGATTTTCGTGAATTCTCATGGATTTTATCACCTTACTCTAACCAATTTGCAACTTATTATTCTATTCCTCATAATTTTTTGTACAGAAAACAACTTTCATTAATAAACTATCATTTTTCTTTAATCTTAGTACTCAATTTTTATTTTATTTTCAAATCATTATTATGTGTATTTAATACATCATTATCATTCTTCAACTCAATCTTATAATTCTTTGTTGCATTCATCATTTCATTAAGAATTGAAACATTACTAATATTTTCCTAGATTCCTTAAAGATATTATTAAAACCCATGTATGTGTCAATAAATGGTTTATCTAGGCTAATTCGGTCAATACACCTTAAAGTAGAAATACAAAAACTTTTCTTGTGCCTTGGAAATATCATACTTGTAGTCTTAGTTTTGTCACTCATAACCCTAGGCGCACTGGCACTTCATCCGGATGAATCTAAACACTCACTGAAACGTGAAAAAGGTACCAGGTCCCTCTTTTATGGAAGCTTTGTCAAGATGTTAGCATGAACATTCATATATTTCATATCCATCATCAATAATTAAGGCAAAACATAACAAGAACTAGATCACAACCAAGGTGCATAATGAATTAGAAAAGGATCATAACCGGATTTACCATACAATAACCATGAATAGAGACATCAACAATCAATATCCATCCACAATGATCCATTATATTAACTCATCACAAACCAGAGTTGAATACATACACATAATGTCACAAGAGTCATGGACACAAATCACACTAGCAACATAACTCGATACAATCCAAAGATGATGATCATGATAATCCCAAAACCATGTAAATCAACACACACACACACACACACACACACACACACAAGGGTGGGGAATTTCCCTTCACCACCTATGCACTCTCAAAATAGGCTACATGCTCAAAATAGCCATGCACTCGCTACAAATATAACTAAAGAAGCATGCAAGCTTCACCTAATAATAGATTATCTATAATTAACTCCAGATCTAATCCTATTATTAGCTCAAACTCTGTAGGAATCTTGATCTTCCTCTTGTTCCCAAAATAGCCTTTACATAGCCTCAAAGTATTCTATGCTTTTATCCTTGCGTGCTCTACACTCCATCCTATTCTTAACCCACAACATACAAAACGACTAAGTCTTAAACTTCCTCTTTTTGGGCGCGAAACAATATGGCACAAATCCAAAAAAATCTCATGCTTACTCATGCACCCACTTCTTTCATGCAAATATCATCTGTACCTTTGACACTTAGGCAATACTTCACTCGGTCAACATTACCCCACACTAATGTCATTTCCGCCCTCGACAATGAGGTTGCTCAACTTATACCTCTAATTAATAAAGAAATACTTAAAAATAAAATAATTACAGAACAAAAAGAATAATTACATAACCAATGCATTATTCTCAGTATCGTAGTAAAATCTCGGGGTACTCGGTTTGATGTCCTTCTGACTCATCCCAATAACTAAGTCCCTTCTTCGTCCTCGCGGAACATCTCCAACAACAAGATCCATTTCTACCAAATCCATATTCTCGCCCTTGTGCTTCAATTCCCTTATTACATTTGCTAAACCTGAAATCATTCCATCCATCACATCCATACATAGTGAAATCAACTTTACCAATTCTTTGATCCTGTCATCATCGGGGTCCATGGTTGTTTTAAGCGCATCACACTTTTATGCTAGTAACGTCGGCCCTCTCCTCACGTCCCAAAGTATCATTGTTCTTCACCATAAGGATTGCATTCTTCTCTTCTAATTTCCTTTCCTTAATAATATTCTTAGGATATTTATACATATTCAACACCAAACTTTCCATTTTTAATTTATCCCTCAAAGTATCAAGGATGTCATCATACTCAACTATCTTTCGCGTTACTTGCTTCTTTACTCTGTATTTTCAACCTGCAACCCCTTTCTCTTTTCTAAACTATTTATTTTACACTTGGGTCATGCACACTGGTTACTTTGTCCAACAACAAGTGCACTAAGGTCTGTAAATAATGCAGGGTTGAGGGAAACATTCCACTTACATGTTTCTCATATTGTGGTCGTGCCTTCAGAATTTCCTCTCCAATCTCCTCGACCATCTCAAGGCAAGTCTCCACTCTATTCTCTGCCTTCTCTTTTACTTTCTTTAGGCTCTCCATTTCCTCTTCCTTATCCTTCTTATCCTCAAGAAAATTTCTTAAGGCATTCACCTTATCAACATTCCGACGCATGACCTCTGCAACTATCTTTGTTAATGCATTACTTGCTTGCTCATCCGAGAAATCCGTCAGCTTGATGGTCACATTTTTGAAATGTGGAGCCTTCTTCATCCTTCTTGTAGTGCATGACTCCTTGCACACATCAAATACAAGCTCATCCTTGTGAGTCTGCATGCTCCATGAAAATTTCTTCCTAGTGCATGTGTTTGCTATTTCTAGGTCCATTAGTTCCCATCCATATAATTGTTTTGAGGCAAGAGTGCTCTGGAAGCTCACCGAATAATATTTGTAGGGTCGTTGATGTACCCTAACTTAGGTGTTTGCACCATCTCCTCCTAATTATTCCCACTAGTGTGCTCATCTATATGCTCCTGTGCTCTAACACCTTCTTTATTCTCTTCTCCAACTCCAACATTAAGGCCACCATTCGGCTTCTCAACACCGCCTGCCAATTATGTATCTCCCCCATCGTGGATTTATTCTTTACACTCCTATACACTTATGTTGGGGTTATCTATATCAAACAGTAGTTTCTCAACACCGATCCCTTTATCTTCTAGAACTTGAGGCCGGTGTGGAGATATTACAGCACGCGACCTGTCTAATGAGATTTCCTCACCATTTTCCTTCACACGAATGTACTTGTGCATTTTCTTATTCTCATCCTCGTTCTTCTTTATGCGCAGTGACCTCCTCAAACGCTATGAATTCCCAGTACCCACATCTTCATTCTTATTCCCCCTGCATAATTTTCTTCGACCATGATCTAGCGCGATCTTGTCCTCTTGTTATTCTTCTCTCTCTCTAGGACATTCTCCAAGTCCTATTTTTCCTGCCTTAGGGGTGTTTCCTCAAGTGGCCTCTTTGTTTCCACGGTCTCTCGATCTTAGGAGGACCTAGCAGGTGATAAGTACTCACCCGTAATAACTTTACCTTCCTTAAATCTAGGCCTCATGTAAACGTACATGCGGGCGAGCTCAATCTTCTCTACAACCATGATCTCGGGAGTGGTATCAATATTATCGATTCCATTGTCTCTACATATGCCTCATTATTGGTGTAGACATATATTTTGTGCGAGAATATGGATATCTTTCTCTACTTTTGATCCATAGGGATCCAAAATGACTCTACATCATCGGATCGGTGAGCATGAAGAAGGACAATTAATACACAGAGGTTCTCTTTATAGTAACAGATCGCCACTCGTGTAGAGCGGTGGTTCTGAACTGCCTCCCAACCATGGCGGCGCAGTCCTAAGACCTCCGATCTACATTGGGCGGTGATCCTGGCTCTTTCGGACAAAAAACAAAATATGAAATGAACAACCCTAGAATTTGAAAGGTTGTTCGTGTCTCTTCTCCTCCATGAACTTTCCCATTCTCCAGTGCATGGGAGGACATGAGAAAGGCTTTAAATACATGTTTGTAGAAGAGAATAAGATCATCAAATCATGAAAGCAAGTGAGCAAGAAGTTATTAGTGCCGAATGGTTTTTGTAGAATAAAGGAGTGTTGAGACAGAGCAAACAAGTAATTGGGAGGAAGTGTGAGATATTATCTACTTCTCTTTCATACTTATTGTAATTTATGTACTTATTGTTTTGAATTGGCCAATAAAAGTGGGAAGAAAGAGCAATTTCCCTTCTTGACTGGTTTTTCCTCCCTGGAGGTTTCAAGGATAAAAATTGTTGGTGTTTGTGAGTTTATATTCTTTCCTTTCCTGTAGTTATTGACTCTAAGCACAAGAAAAATTCATTCACTAGCTATCTCTGTCATTTTCTAATCGAAAGTAGAACAACAATGTTAAATTGTGATTTTTTGGATAATTCCAAAGTTGAAGGGTTTACAGATCATTTTGGTATAAGAGCTAACAAGTATCTAGGACTGTGGTATTCATTCTTGGATTTGTATGACAGTGATGAGATCTAAAGGCAAAGAGGCTTTACCTTGCGATCCATAAATTTCTACAAAGAAGTGGAAACAGAGAATTGGGGACAAATGGAGGAAGAGAACTTGGTCCGTAGAATCAAGATGTTGAAGACCATGATGGATAGGATGTTTAGAAGGCAAGAAGAACTTGTAGATTTGCAGAAGACAACTTCTTTCAAGCAAGACTCCATGGACTCAGTGGTTCAAGGCTTAGCTAAAAATTTTGGCATAGGGAAGAGCCACCATGAGGAAGATTATGGGGAAGATGTTGGGGTGTGGAGCCTATTTTTGGTCTTCTCAAATCAGTATTGAAGTGTGGAGTTCGAATTGGGAAGATGAAAGGTCATGACCATTTCTTTTCTAGCCATGGGAAGATGAAAGGTCATGACAATTTCTTTTCTAGCCGTGGGAAGATGAAAGGTCATGAATTTCAAACTTCTAGGGTCAACTTTTGGACTTCTTAAAGGATTGTAATCCTATAAATAGAGGTGTTAGGGTATCTTGAAGATATCTTGTGTGTTCAATAGGTCTTGAGTCTTAGTGATCAAGAGGTGATCAAGAGTGATCAAGGTTAAGCAATTGGGTGTCAATTGTGGTTTAGATGTGGTTTAACATCTTTGGAATTTTGTTGTGAGTTCATAACTGAGAGAAGACTGTGAGAGTTGTTTTACTCTTGTTGATAATAAAATCTGAACAAGTTCTTGGTGGATGTAGCCCACATTGGGTGAACCATGTTAAATCTTGTCTTGTCTTCTTTTGTGCATTATTTATTTATGTTGTTATATTTCTACATGTATACTTCTGCTATATAGTTTCCTACTATTGTGATTTGAGGAATTGTTTCTACATATTTGTTCTCTAATTCCTAACAATTGGTATCAGAGCTTTGGTGGTTTTTTGCTGAAGTGGTAAATCATAGGGAAAGTTTAGCTTGAGTGGGAGCTATGGCGGATGAGGGAAAATCAAGGGTTGAGAAGTTCAATGGGCAGAAATTTGGTTTGTGGAAGATGCAAATGGAGGATTACTTATATCAAAAGGACCTCCATGTTCCTTTGGCTAGAAAAGCAAAGAAACCTACAACCATGTCGGATGAGGATTAGGAGTTCTTTGGATAGAAAGGCACTCAGGGCAATTCGGTTATGCCTTACATCTTCGGTTGCTTTTAACATATCATAGGAGAAGACCACAGAAGGTCTCATGAGTGTGTTGGGGAAGTTATATGAAAAACCCTCTACCTCTAATAAAATATTTTTGATGAAAAAGTTATTTAATATGAAGATGTCTGAGAATGGTTCTATTGTTGTTCATTTGAATGAATTTAATACGGTTGTGAGTATGTTAAAATCGGTAAAAATTGACTTTGATGATGAGGTCGGGCTTTGTTGATTTTTTGCTCCTTACCAGATAGTTGGGACAACTTGGTTATGGCTGTAAGTAATTCAGTCTCTAATAATTCAAAGCTAAAGTTTGAGGATGTAATAGGTGTGATCCTAAGTGAGGAAATGCAAAGGAAGAGCACCAAGATTCTTCTACTTTTGGAAACACTTTGACAGTGGAGAGCAGAGGGAGACAAAAGAACAGAGGGAAAGGTAACCGTGGGAAGTCAAATGATCATGGAAGGTCAAAGTCCAAGAGTAAGTTAGAATGTTGGCACTATGGGAAGGTTGGTCTTGCTAAGCAAGATTGTTGGGCTCTTTGGGATAAGAAGAACAAGGAGGAGGAAACTAAAGAGGTAAATGTGGCAGTAGGTGATGTTTTTCGGGATGCCTTAATTCTTTCTTTAGATAAGATTCTTTGAGTCTTGGGTGTTATATTCAAGGGCTTCTTTCCATGTCACCCCACATGACATGTACTTTACTTTTGATTTTGTTCAAGGAGATTTTGGACATGTATATCTTGGTGATGATGAACCATGTAGAATAGTAGGGAAAGGTTGTGTTCAAGTGAAAATGCAAAATGGGAACACATGACTACTTAAGGATGTTAGGCATGTGCCTAAGTTAAGGTGGAACTTGATATCAATGGGTCAACTAGCGTGATGGTGTATGGTCAGCTTTATAGCGGATTCTTGGAAGGTTACCAAGGGAGCTCTTGTGGTTGCAAGAGGTAAGAAAACTGGTACTTTGTATTTAACCAGTGGTGCTGATTATTGTAATTTAGTTACTACAGATGGAGATGCAACTTTGTGGCACTAGAGACTCGGTCATATGAGTCAAAAGGGCATGCAGATTATAAAGGATAGGTTACCCGGATTAAAGGAGTTAGATTTAGACTTCTGTGAGGACTGTGTTTATGGAAAACAAAAGCGGGTGAGATTCCTCAAGGTTAGACCTACCAGAAGGAGGGTAAGTTGGATTTAGTGCATACAGATGTATGGGGGCCAGCTAAGGTAAACTCTATTGGTGGTTCATGTTATTATGTCACTTTCATTGATGATGCAACTAGAAAAGTTTGGGTATATTGCATTAGAAAGAAATCTGATGTGTTTGAAACCTTCAAAAGATGGAAAGCCTTGGTTGAGAATGAAACAGTCTCAAGTTGAAATGTCTTAGGTCGGATAATGGAGGGGAGTATTGCAGAAATGAATTTCTTGATTATTGTTCGGTAAATGGGATCTGCAGGCAAAGAACGGTTCCAAATACTCCATAGGAAAATGGAGTGTCAGAGAGAATGAACAAGACAATCATGGAGCGTGCTAGGTGCATGAGGTTACATGTGGGGTTGCCACTCATGTTTTGGGTGGAAGCAGTGAGCACAATTGTTTATCTGATTAACAAAGGACCCTCTATGGCTTTGGATGGAGGTACACTTGAGGAGGCTTGGTCTAGTAAGAAAATTGATTACTCATTTCTTAGAGTATTTGGATGTGAGGTATTTGTTCACATTGATAAAGATGATAGGACCAAGTTAGAGGCTAAGTATGAGAAATTCACCTTTGTTGGATATGGTGAGGATGACTTTGGTTTCTGTGTTTGGAGTCTTAAGGACAAGAAAATATTTTGGTCTAGAGATATTATCTTTAATGAAAAAGTCATGTATAAATATCATTTCCAGGAATAGAAATAAGAATCAAAGAAAGAATACATAGTGTTAGAGGACATTACAGAGACAATAAGGTGTCCAAGGGGTGGGTTTAGGTGCAGCATGTTCCTAAGACAACCAGTTCAGGAACCTACTCATTAGGAACCCCAAACTCCTAAGGTGAGAAGGTATTCTAGGGTAAGAAGGGAACCTAAATGATTTACTCCATCTTTGAATTATTTATTGCTCACTAAAAGTGGAGAGCCAAAGTGCTTTGAGGAAGCAGTGCAGGTGGATGCCAAGAAGAAGTGGGAGTAGGCCATGGATGAAAAGCATAGATATCTTATGGAAAACCGGACTTGGAATCGGTGGAACTACCGAGGGAAAGAGAGCATTGCAAAACAAGTGGGTGTATAGAATCAAAGAGGAAGATGGAGGCAGGAAAAGATACAAGGCCCGGTTGGTGGTCAAGGGATTTACACAAAAGAAAGGTATATATTTCGATGAAATTTTTTCCCCTGTTGTTAAAATGACTTCTATTAGAACTGTTCTTGGTTTAGTAGCAGTAGAAGACCTGTACTTAGAGTAGTTAGATGTGAAGACTACAATCCTTCATGGTGATTTGGAGGAGGAATTGTATATGCATCAGCCACGGGGTTATGACATAAGAGGGAAGGAGAGGTTAGTGTGAAAATTTAAGAAGAGCTTGTATGACCTGAAACAAGCTCCACGACAGTGGTACAAGAAGTTTGAAAGTTTTATGCAGGAGCAGGGTTACTCTAGGTGTCACTCAGACCATTGCGTGTACATCAAGAAGTTTCTTGATGGTAGTTATATTATTCTATGCCTGTATGTGGATGATATGCTTGTTACAGGGAAGAACATGTAGGAAATAAAGGTACTTAAGAAGTAGCTAGGTAAATCCCTTGCTATGAAGGATTTGGGGGCAATAAAACAAATCCTTGGTATGAGAATAAATTGAAACAGGAAGAGAGGAAGTTGGTGTTATCTCAAGAAGAGTACATAAAGAAGGTCTTGGAGAGGTTTAGTATGCAGGATGCTAAACTCGGTTAGTACCCCTTTGGCGGTCACTTTAAATTATCAAAGGAGCAGAGTCCCAAGAATGAGGAGGATAAAATCTAGATGTCTAGGGTACCGTACTCATCGGTTGGTAGCTTGATGTATGCTATGGTATGCACTAGGCCTGACATTTCCCATGCAGTGGGAGTAGTGAGTAGGTTTATGAGTGATCCAGGTAGAGAGCACTGACAGGTAGTGAAGTGGATCCTTCGGTATTTGAGAGGGACCATGGGAGAAACATTGTGTTTTGATGGATTGGACACTACATTGCATGGTTATGTAGATTCAAACATGGCAAGAGATTTGGACAACAGGAGGAGCATGATAGGTTATGTATTTACGGTTGGTGATACAACGATGAGTTGGATTTCATGGTTACAAAGGTTGTGGCTTTGTCAACCACTAGAGGCTGAGTATGTTGCTGCCATAGAGGCAAGCAAGGAGATGATTTTGCTACAATAGTTGCTTGATGAGTTGGGTCATAAGCAAGAAGTTGGGAGACTACACAGTGATAGTCAGAGCACTATTCATTTAGCGAAGAAATCTGCTTTTCACTCTAGGACAAAGCACATTCAACTGAGATATCATTTCATTAGGGAAGCTTTGGAAGAAGATAAGTTGAAGCTGGAAAAGATTCATACTAGTTAGATACCTTGAATGATGACCAAAGAGGTCACAAGGGAGAAGTTGAAGTTGTGTTCAACTTTGATTGGCCTTCATGGTTGATAATGAAGGGTTGAGAACTTTGCTCAGTAGGAACAATCTCCAAGTGGGAGATTGTTGGGGTGTGGAGCCTGTTTTTGGTCTTCTCAAATTAGTATTGAAGTGTGGAGTTCGAATTGGGAAGATGAAAGGTCATGACCATTTCTTTTCCAGCCATGGGAAGATGAAAGGTCATGACAATTTCTTTTCTAGCCGTGGGAAGATGAAAGGTCATGAATTTCAAACTTCTAGGGTCAGCTTTTGGACTTCTTAAAGGATTGTAATCCTATAAATAGAGGTGTTAGGGTATCTTGAAGATATCTTGTGTGTTGAAGAGGTCTTGAATCTTAGTGATCAAGAGTGATCAAGGTTAAGAAATTGGGTGTCAATTGTGGTTTAGATGTGGTTTAGCATCTTTGGAATTCTGTTGTGAGTTCATAACTGAGAGAAGACTGTGAGAGTTTTTTTACTCTTGTTGATAATAAAATATGAGCAATTTCTTGGTGGACGTAGCCCACATTGGGTGAACCACGTTAAATCTTGTCTTGTCTTCTTTTATGCATTATTTATTTATGATGTTATATTTCTACATGTATACTTCTGCTATATAGTTTCCTACTACTTGTGATTTGAGGAATTGTTTCCGCATATTTGTTCTCTAATTCCTAATAGAAGAGCATGAAGAAGAGACTTCAATCGCAAGAGAAAAGGTAAAATCTGATCATACTCCTTTTAAAGTTGATATTAAAATCTTTGAAGGACAAGTAGATGCGAATTGCTTGATAAATGGTTAAAACAGTTAGAAGTCTACTTTAGCGTCCATAATGTCACTGAGGCACGAGGATCACCTTTGCACATCTCAAAATGGAGGGACATGCTCTGGTTTGGTGGGAAACCCATCTAACCACTTGTGAAAAGAAGAAGCGTCCTATTGTGAAATCTTGGCAAGAATTTAAAGAATTACTTAGAGCTAACTTCTATCCTATTGGCCACAAGACTGACCAAATGATTAAATGGTAGTATTTTAGACAAGGCAGTGGTCAAAGTGTGCAGGACTATACTATGGAGTTTTGGAGGTAGGCCATGTTGCTAAACATGGACTTGGAGGATGAGGATATTCTGACTAAGTACTTGGGAGGACTTCACACTCACCTTCGAAGAAAATTCATCTCCACAAAGCCCAAAGATCTCAACAAGGCGTGTGTGCAGGCATACTACATAGATGATGAAAAGAAGTAAGGAGAAGTAGAGCCAAGGGAAAAGTAGTCAAAAAATCAGTAGAAAAAAGAGTATGGGCAAACAAGTAACAAGGGTAAGTGGAAAGGGAAAGGTAAACAAGCTGCCACTACTTTAAATAATTGTAAAGATCCCAAGAATTTTTGTAAGAACTGTGATATCAATGGTCATACTGACGCTACATGTTGGAAGTTGCATCTGGAGTTACATCGAAGAACCAAACCAAGGACTCAAAGAAGTCCATGACAACTATAAAAATAGAAGGGGAGGTGGAAATCGAAGATGACTCTAATGTAGATGAAAGGCTTGGATGCACAACCACCAACATGGACAGCCAAGAAGAAGAGATGAGTAGACTATTCTAGATCAAAATCTAGATCAAGAGAACTAAGGTAAATGCTTTGGTTGATACCGGTTCTCAGTCTAACTTGATTTCTGAAGCAATTTGTAAAGAAGCTTGGTCTTGAGACTTACGAGCATCCACACCCTTATCTTTTGGGTTGGGTGAAGAAGGGTGTTGAAATTCAAGTAACAAGAAGATGTATGGTCAATTTTGGGATAAATTCCTAATATATTGATGTTTTGGAAGTTGACATTATTCCACTTGATGCTTTTGATGTTGTATTCGGGAGTCCTTACTTGTATATTAGGGATGTTATATTTATGAGTAGGGAAAACCGATACAGATGGGTTAAGGATGAGATCAACTATAACATGCAGGCACACCAACATAAGACACATGTTACTATGGTGAGTGTTAACCAAGAAAAATGACTTATTCAGGAAAATCATAATCAGTTTTGTTTACTTTTGTTAAAGGATAAACAAGATGGGGTAGAATTTTCAGAGATTTCTAACCAGGGAAAGCATGATTTGGATAGTATTATTCAATCTTTTCAGAATTATTTTAGGCTCCCAGTGGGTTACCACCAAAATGGGAAGTAGAGCATGAGATTCAACTATTGCTAGAGTCCCCTCTACCGAACATCGGGTTGTATAGGAAATCCTTGCTTGAGAGTATTGAAGTAAAGAAACAACTCTAAGAACTACTAGACCAAGGGGTGATACGTCCGAGCACCTCACCATGTGGTTTGCCTATTGTGATGGTGCCAAAGAAGGATGGTTCTTGGAGAATGTGCATCGACTACCACACTTTGAACAAGATCACCATAAAGAATAGATATCCACTTCCCCACACCGATCATCTCTTGGATCAGCTTCAACATGCCAAATTCTTCACGAAGTTGGATCTCAAGTCAGGTTATCACCAAGTCAGAATGAAGGAGGAGGATATATGGAAGACTTCCTTCAAGACAAAACAAGGTTTGTATGAATGGTTAGTACTTCCTTTTGGGTTATGTAATGCACCCACTACATTTATGAGATTGATGAATGATGTATTGCGGGATTTCATAGATTCACATGTCATTGTATATCTAGATGATATCTTGATTTTTAGTGCCACATGGGAAGAACATCTAACTCATTTACAACAAGTCTTGCAAGTTCTCGGGAGAAACAATTGCTTTGTAATATGAAGAAATGTGAATTTTCCAAACAGTCACTTGTCTATCTTGGGAACGTGGTTGGAGGAGGAGAGCTACGAGTGGATCCAAATAAGGTGGAAGCCATCACCAATTGGCCAACACCAACATGAGCCACAAAGACTAGGATTTTTGTGGGAGCAGTATAGTACATGCGAAGTTCATTTTGGGCTTCTCCGCATTACAACACCTCTACACACAATGGCCGCAAAGAGTAAGGGTTTTGACTGGGGTAAGGAACAAGACAAATCCTTTGAGTTATTGAAATACAAGATTAGTCATGCTTCAGTACTTGATCTTCCTAATTCACAACATCCTTTCAAAGTAGATACGGATACTAGTGATTATGCTATGGGTGCAATGTTGCTTCAAGGAGGTAAACCATATGCTATCATTATGAAACTTTCACTTTAGCAGTTAAAGGATATTCAATATATGATAAGGAAATGTATGCACTAGTTCAGGAAATTAAAAAATGGAAGCATTATTTTTGGGTAAAGAAACTATTGTGCACATTGACCACAAACCTCTCTAGTATTTACAAGCACAATCTAAATTGTAGCAAGCAAGGCACTACAAATGGATGGGGTTCCTTCAACAGTTCCATCTGGTGATCAAATACAATAAGGGTAGTACAAACTTGGTGGCAAACATGTTTTCTAGGCCACCCACACGAAGAACTTCTCCTATTTAGCCACTATCTCTCAGATCGAGCCCTTCATGAAGGAAGCTTACGAGAGGCATATGCCCAGGACAGAGAATTTGGGGTGACATTTCAGTAGTTGTAGTCCCAAGGGACTGAAAGGACAGGGATTGAATATTTTTATCTCAAGGACGGGCTGTTCTATCGATGGGGGAAGCTTTGCGTGCCTAAAGAAGAAAGACTTCTATTGATTAGGGAAGCACATACCTTGAAATTAGTGTGACATTTCGGTGTTGGTAAGACCCTAGCCCACTTAAAAGGTACATGTATTGGCCCAATATGTAAGAAGAAGTATCAAAATTTATATGTGGATGTAAACTTTGTTGTACCAACAAGCCTAAGACTAGGAAGGAGGGTTTGTATATGCCTTTGCAGTACCTACTCATCCATGGGAGGACATTTCTATGGCTTTTATAGGAGGGTTACATATGTCTAAACATGGCCATGACTATCTCGATCTTGTCATTTATAGATTCGATAAGATGTGTATTCTTATGGTATGTAAAAAAATAGTAAAAGAACATGAGGCAAAAATCTTTTCTTTGCTAATGTATGGGTGCATTTTGGTTTGCCAAAGTCTATTGTTTCTGACAGGGATTCTAGGTTCTTGGGAAGTTTTGGACTACTTTGTGGGACAAGATGGATACCAAGTTATAGAGGAGCACAAATTTCCATCCACAGACAGATGGACAAACAAAGGTAGTGAACAAGACTTTGGTACAATTAATCAGAGGGTATAACAACAAATACCCAAGGACTTGGGATGAGTCCTTAGCCTACATTCAACATTCCTATAACTGGGTAGTACACACATCCACTATGAAGTCACCATTTGAGACATACTTGGGATATCTACCTATGAATCCATTGGACATAGCAGTTAGAAAACATGATGAGGAGGAGACACGAGACACAAAGGTGACTAGAGCAAACAAATTCATTGAGAGGATCGACAAATCCATCTCAAAGTCAAAGAATAGCTAGAGAAATCTCAAGCCAAGTACAAAGCTAGGCATGATCAACATAGGAGGGAACATAAGCTTCATGTTGGAGATAGAGTTTGGCTTTACTTGAGCAAGGAGAGACTACAAGGTCAAGCACGGAAGCTCAAGCCACTACGATATGGGCCCTTCACCATATTGGAGTAGGTTGGAGAAAATGCCTTTCGACTTGATTTACCATCATTTATGAGGATGTACTCTATAGTAAACTGTGAGAACTTGCACCTATATGAGCCATCCATGCTAGATGAAGATGAAGGACTAAAATTTCTACCTTCTATTGAGGATTGTGTCTTGGACTCACAAGGTGAATTAGAGGAGGATGTAGTGTTGCGAAAAAGGTCAGAGAGACTAGGAGAGGTCCGTAGGAGTCTTGGCAGATTGGACTAAAAGGAAAGACACCAAGGCAGGCCCAGTGGTACTTGAAGGAGAAAGTGAGGGAATTATTTCCTCATCTACTCCCCCACTAAGCTTTTGTGGGACCAAAATCCTCCTAAGCAGGGGAGGTGTGATCCATAAGGATTTAAAAGGACTCTACTTCATCAGATTAGTCAACATGAAGAAGGAAAATTAATACACGAAGGTTCTATCTTTATAGTAACAGGACCGTCACTCTGTGTAGAGCGACAATTATAGTTTTGCCACCCAACCAGGGTGGTGGTCCTAAGATCACCGATTTGCATTGGGCAGCGATCATGGCTCTTTCGAATAGAAAACAAAAATATGAAACGAACAACCCTAGAATTTGAAAGGTTGTCTGTGTCTCTTCTCCTCCATGACCTTTCCCATTCTCCAGTACACGGGAGGACATGAGAAAGGCTTTAAATACATGTTTGTAGAAGAGAATTAGATCATCGAAGCATGAAATCAAGTGAGCAAGAAGTTCTTAGTGCTTTGGAATTGTGTTTTTAGAAGAAAGGAGTGTTGAGATAGAGAAAACAAGTAATTGGGAGGAAGTGTGAGATATTATCTACTTCTCTTTCATACTTATTGTAATTTCTATACTTATTGTTTTGAATTGGCTAATAAAAGTGGGAAGAAAGAGAAATTTCCCTTCCCAATTGGTTTTCCTCCTCTGGAGGTTTCCAGGATAAAACTTGTTGGTGTTTGTGAGTTTATATTCTTTCCTTTCCTGCAATTATTGATTCTAAGCATAAGCAAAATTCATTCACTAGCTATCTCTGTCATTTTCTAATCGAAAGTAGAACAACAATGTTAAATTGTGATTCTGTGGATAATTCCAAAGTTGAAGCGTTTACTGATCAACTTTATTGGCATCAAACTATAACTTATGCGTGTTATATAGCGGTTCATTGAGTCCTTAATGTAACGAGCAATAAAGGAAAAATGCAACTTACACCAAGGGATCTTCTCACCCATCCTCATGTAAAAGTGTCCCAAACAGTGTTGATATGCCACAAACTCCTCCTGTTCACCTAAAACACTAGGAAAATCGTGTGGTATGCGTTATTCTAGCTCAAATTCTAGCGCATCCTTATGTACCATTTATCCTAATGCTACTTGCAGTATTAGAAATTGATCCTGTCAAGTGTACTTAACACATTTCTTTATCTTGGGATTTTTTTTCCATGGGATACTCCCACATCTTCTCCTTCGGCCTGTTGGGCACACCAATCTCACAAAACACAATCAAAAGTAAGATAACACCCCAAGTTATCTTCTCACCTTTGTATACTGGACACACACCTTTGTCATTATACTCTCTGTAATGCACCCCACAATGTTGTAGTAGGTTTTGTTTTCCATTTTGTGTGCTATGTACAACCAATGCTTGTTCACCTCCTTCCACCTCTCTGAGGCACCCAACTTACAACTAAACAATTGCTCCAATACCCTTATAGCTAGGTCTTATATGTTTTTGACATTGAAGGCTCCGCCTCCCTTCGATAATGGAATGTGAAAGTCATTGCCTTTACTCCCTCATAATATGAGAGGTCCCCTATAATATTTGAACTAGAGTTGTGCAACCCTATAACTTTTCCAATCAACTCGATGTGAGTCTCATCCGTATTCCCGTGAAGTAAAAGAATTCCTCATGCACGCATGACATCAACCATCGGTACAACTACTTTGGCTTGCCAAAGAACAACTCAAAAAATTACATCACCCCAACACTCTCCAACAATTTGTATATCAAATTATCCATCACCCTTTCTTTGACCATCGGTAATCCTCCTGTTTGTCTTCAATATGGTCTCTACGTATATATCCTTCGTGGTTTGTTCGGTAGAGGTGATTGAAATAACAGATCTTGCACTTATTCAGATTGGGATATCCGTGACCTTCCTTCAATGACCTCCTCCAGTACTTCATCTCTACAAACCACTCGTGTGGTGCTTCCTCGATCGTTGATTCCTTTACCACAACTCGACTTGGTGCCATTTACTCTATTTGAATAAGAATGTGCTCTAAAAACTAGAAATGTTTTCACACCTTACCCTACACCTTCAATTTCCTCTATTTCTTTAAGGTATCTCATGTCCTCATGTGCCTTAACCATAATTTTTTTGCTTTAAACCCTAATAAAGTAAATATTTCCTTTTGCACATGCCCACCCGCTCAAACATTTCTTCCACGTGGAGCTCTATTACTACCATGTCTTGGAATCACTTGGTTAGCTATTCAAACAATTGCTCTTCACACTTCATCACACTTCATCGCACTTCTTAGCTTGAAAATAAAAAGGATGCAAGGTAAAAATAACATTGCAAGATTCTTCTTTTATAGATCCATTGAAATCCTTTGCATTAATTGCTCCTCAACCACCACCATTGTGGCATTAATTCTTCCCTTTTTCTCTTCTACACTCGTGCCTTATTCTTCCATGCCTCGGTCATAACCTTTTGGCACACCCACTACGTCTCAGCCATCGACCTCCTTACGTGCACTTCTCATGCCAAAGTACCTCACCACTGTGCCTCATACCAATTGGTTTCTCATGGTGCTTTGCCTACCATGCGTTACACCGTGCATCCATCCAACTATGCGTGGTCTTCAATATGAGTAAATTTCCTTAAAATACCTTAAATATGAGCATCGCAACACCTTTTTCTATGCGCACCAATATTTGAGAATACATTCATCTTTTAATACCTATAAAACACTTGTATTTGCTCCACCCCACACTAAAAGTATGCACAGATCCTCTGTAAATGAATTCAATTGATGGTAATCAACCATCGACGTGTAAGCGTGCTTATTACAACAAAACACTGAACTAAATTGACAAAACATAACAAGGATGAAAGGAAACACATTAAAGGAAATGCATTAAAGGTAAATATAATCTAAGTGGAAATACTACCTTATTAAAAACACCAAGAAGCATTATTTATAATAGGGATTTAGCCTACTCCCATTGAAGTAACCAGGAAACATATTGCCATCCAACACCTACAACTGACAAGTGCCTAAATCAAGTATATTCGTTACAAAAAGGGTCCCAACCAATGAAATTTTAATTTCCCTATGTGGCACACAAAATTTGAATCATACAGAAGAACCATCTTTCCAACTTTGAACTTCTTATTTCGAATGTGCTTATCATGTCAGGCCTTTTGTCTTGCTTTTTATGTCTTCTCGGCTCCACTAAGCAATAAGACTCCGCTCATCTAACTGCATCTATTTGTCTATGCGCTCTTCAACATTTTTTTCATCATCCATTCCTCTTGCACACGTAGTATGTAAGGAGGGCATCATAAAATCCATGGGTAAAACATCCTCTGTGCAAACACTAGCTAAAAGGGTTTTCCCTTATTCAAGCTCTTGTAGGTAGTCTTGTATGCCCAAATTACAATAGAGACTTTAACATCCTAGTATTTCCTTCCAACATCACATATTTTTGTCACTATGTGTCCCATAATCTTGTTGAAAGCCCCAACAATCCCATTGGCCTATGGGTGATAGGGTGTTTTTCTATGGTGTGCCACCATAAACTCATACAAGATAATTTTGATGGTCTCATTCAAGAAATGAGTGCCCCTATCACTTGTTAAACTCAACAAACATCCATACCTATTGATAATGTTTACCCAAATAAACCTAGTTGATGTAGTCGCAGTCAATCCTTTGTAGGTGCTATTCGCCCACCTTGTTAGTTAATTTTTATAAGTTTTATTATAACACGCGCCAATCCTACGTGTGGGTGGGGAAATAGGACCTAAAAATTCAATAGTCTATTTGTCAAATGGTTTAGAACTTGCAGATAGGTCTCAAAGGCATCTCAACTCGGCTCTAAGCTTCCCAAGGTGGTGACAATGATCACACACCTTGACATATGCTTTAATATCCTTATACAAAGTATCCACCATAATTTGGCCATGAGAATCTTGTGTGTGGTGGTATCTCTAACATTATGACCTCGTGAAATTCCACCATGAGCTTCTTCTATAATGGCTTCACGTTCATGGTCCAGATCACACTGGTGTAAAACTTCATCACGACCCAATTTGTACAAATATCCACCTATCAACTGGTAAGGTGTCACACGTATTGCATGTTACTTATTCTTTAAAGTCTTCATCCCCTTAGGTGATTGTCTAATTCACAAGAATATTGCAATGTCCTCTAAATATACAGGCGCGTGGTGCAATCTGAATAATTACGCATCCAAAATTGTGTCCTCAATGCTCTAAGAATCCTCATCAAAATTGATTCTTGACAAATGGTCAGGTCTTGAATTACTTTTCCCATGTTTGATAGCCACTGTAGATTCAAATTCTTGAAATAGTAGTATCCATTTGCAAATACGCCCTTACAAAACATGATTGTTGACCAAATACTTAAGTTTCATATGATCTGTAAAGAAGATAAATGGTGTTGCCAATAAGTATTATCTAAACTTGTGCAACACGTAAATCATAGATAAAGCCTCGCGCTTAGTAGTTGTATAATTTTTTTTTGCAGAGTCAACTTCCTACTTGCAAAGCATATAGGGTGGTATACTATTCCTTCATTTGGTTTTGCCAATACAACTCCAATTTCCATTCCGTAAGTATCAACGTGAACATGAAAAGGATTATACCAAGAAGGAAAGCACAAAATAGGTGCAATAGTTAGCTTTTCCTTCAAAGTCTCAAACACCTACTCTGTGTGTCACCCTAGTAGAAATTTCCTTTAGCCTTCAATAATTCCCCCGAAGGGCATGACAATCCTTGCATAGCCCTTAATTAATTTTTGTAATATCCTATATGTCCGCGCACTTCACTTTGATTATTAGGTTCTTCCAATCCCAATATTATTTGCTATCTTACTTGGATCTACCAAGTAAGCCCTCTTTACAAATAATATGCCTAAGTAAAGTGCTAAATGGGTGTTAAAATATGTGTTTCTTAATATTCAGAGAGATGCTCAACTTCCTACACCTCTCAAACATAAGCCTCAAATTGTCACAATGATCCTTAACCAAACCATAAACTATTCAATCATCCGGATATACATGTAAGAAATTATGAATGAAATCCTGGAATGCTTGTAAAACAATGCTGAGAACACAACTTATGCATTCTTTAATCAAGGGAATAAGTGTGTATGCAAAACTTCCCCACTCGGTTTTCAAAGTTGTATTTTCTTGATCTTCTTTCACAATCTGCACTTGATGATGTCCTAAAACCCATATGTAAAAGAATAGATCTCACACCCTGTAACTCCCTCAAGGATCTCCTCTATGAATGGAGTGGGAAAAGGATCAATGATGCATGAAGCATTCAAATATCTATAGTCCACACAAATCCTTATCCTCCCATCCTTTTTAATACTGATGACCATGGGACTAACCCATTTTGACTCCTCAATGGGTACAATTATATCGACTTAAGCATGTTATCAATTTCCTCCTTTACCTTGATGCGCAGATTAGGATTCATCCTATAAGGCCTCTTCCTAATCAGGCACACACCTTCTTTAAGCTTGATTCACATCTCACCTAAATAAGGGTGTACTCCCTTTAATTCATGATAACCGCGGAAATAAGTCTTGAAAGTCACACAAGAGTTCAATAATCTTAGAACTTCTTTCTCGATTAGTAATCACTAATAATTGCCTCCTTAGGCTCTACATCTATCCCAATGTTAACCTTCTTCATTTTCATAGTCTCATGATACATGCACGCCTTCTCATCTGTTGTGTCCATCACCTCGCGTATACCTTCAGTGTGGTTAACATCCATATTATTTTCCTCATCATCATCATCATTTATCATGCATACTAGTTTACCCTTTTCCTTTTCTTTGTAGGCATAGACCATTTCTTCTTCTTCTTCTATCTCTTCAAGGTCAAGGCATACCTCTAGATCCAACTCACCCAACATTTCCATCAAAATTTCCTCAGCCTTTGCACTATCTCCCAAAGTAAGGCACTTCATTATCTGTAATGCTTCATTGACCAAAGGCTTAGTAGAAAAGTAATCAAATGTTTGAATCATACATGAGGTCATCTCCTACCAATTTATTTTTCCTTTGTTAATGTTGCATGAACATACCACGTGCGCACGCAGTTACCTAGGGTGGCGTAGAACTTATGCACCCAGAGTGATGGTGTGAAGCAGGGGACTTCCCATGAAATTTGCATATTTGAGAGAGTACATTGCTCCTAAGAAACCTAGTAGAAAACGTTATTCTCACTTCTTGTCATTCTAATAAGTCATCTCGTGTGTAGTCCACTAACTTGATACTTTCCCTTTAAAGTATATACGAACATATTCCATATATCTCCTTCATTATTCCACTGGGCTTCCATGGCACACAAACATACATTAGGTTTCCCTTCAACAGTGTACCTAGGTACCTGGTTACAACTCAAACGCCTCATGACGCACAACCTAATCACGTAAGTAATTCGTGTTCTCAATCTCGTGCCCAACTACTTCATACGTTCCATGTGCCTAATTGTTACAAGAAATACTTGTGGTATCACTAACTGACTGAGCATCATCCCATTGAATCACTCCTTCCTTAGATGGCTTAGTTTCCTCAAGGTCTCTAATCGAGTGCACATATATCTGTTCAAGTCCTCATCACTCAAAGGCTCAACATACGGGGCAACCTTTGTATATATCGAGAGGTATCACAATGTACTCTTCCTTGTTCTCAAAGTTAATGTACCCTTTGTTGAAACAAAAATCTACATTATTAGCATAACACCATGGGTGCCCAAGTAATGCTGGGAAGCTATCCACTTCAGCAAGCTCTAACACTTCAAAATACACAATAAACTTAGCTCCTCTGAATCATAATAGTGAATCCTTCAAAAATTCAATAGGATTAGCTCTAGTTCTGTTCACCATATACAACACATTCAAAGAAGGCTGCAATGGTGGTCTTCCCATCTGATTCCAAGCATCCAATGTGAGTACATTAACTTCTGCACAAGTATCTATCAATATGTTACCCAAAATCCATCCATTTATGTCCGCATTCAAAGTAATCTCTTTTTCATACTCATGATTATGTGGGGAATATTTTCATGAAGGATCTTCCTCTCACGCTCATTACCTATGTGGTACCTTTTCTCTCAACCATTCTCCTAACAGGGGGATTATATTCTCTTGACGTAACATTCTACATACCTCCTTCAAATTATCTACATCCTTCTACGGGAGTTCAACCTTATTTTCTCATTCCATCACGCACACCTATTCCTTCAAGTCCTAAATTTCTCTTTTTAAATCCCCGATAACTTCTATAGTCTCTAAGTAAACTTCTTTCTCCGATGTTCACCATCGTGGTACTTTGCATTTATCACTTTTTTCTTTGTTATAATCGGACTATACTTCGAAGGTTCATGAGTGCACACCGCCTCGGCACACGTGCAAGGTAACTAAAACATGTATCTCGGGGGTAGGTGCTACCTTGGGCATCCATTGATCCTCAAACATGCACCTTGAACCTTTATAATTTTGGCACCCTTTTCTTACTTGTGCCGCTTATTCATATGATCATAAAAGTCGGGACATTCTTTAAAATTATGTTGTTTTCCACACCATGAGAAAACTACATTTTGAGGTCACTCGCGCTGTAATGGTCAAGTGACCCACAAGTAAAACAATTTCCACAAGGGAAGTCACCTCTTCCACCGCTGCGACCTCAGCCTCTGTATCCTCCACAAGAACCTCTACCTATGCCACCTCCCTCGAATGCACTTCATGATGATGTCCTTCCTACTCCTTTGAAATACTCGCAACACTAGTCTGACACACACCAATCTCAATAGCCTCATGAATTTGATCAATCAATCTACAGTTCTTTGTATCATGAGTGTGAGACTTACAAATCTTACAAACAATGAATACGTTATTTCGGATCACATGTCAATCAAAGGGAACTTACTCGAATCATGATCCAAGTGACATATCTCACAATCTAACAACATGGCGTGCACTGATTTACGAGGGTAGCTATCCTTAGTATGTTCTTCAAACTCACAATTAGTACACCATAATCCACTACATGTCTCATGAGTTGAATTGGCTGACAATTTCTCTAACTGCTTCACCATAGATGCAATTTGTGCCTCTAAGAATTGGCTAAATCCAGTGTCCACACTTCTAACTACCTCAATCCATAGGGTTGCCTTTAAAGCCTCACGCGGATATGTAAAAGTCTTATGAGAGAGCACCCTTCTAAATGGTATTATTAATCCACCAACAAACCACTTGTGCATGATGGCTAGGGTGAATATCATAAGAAAAATTTGATAACAAGGTCTTAAAATGTGCATCATACTCCCTTACGCTCTTAGCCATGCCTTGCTTAATTTCCTTCATGTGTTGATGCTTTTCTGTTCAAACTCAGGTATATGGAACTCAGCTAAGAAGGCATCACACAACACATTATAATCCACAATAGTTAGATTCGAATCATACTTCTTATACCAACTATGTGCATGCCCTTGCAAAGTAGTAACAAAGTGACTTGCCTTTCGCTTAGGAGCTATGATTCTATTAGCATGCCATAGTATCTCACACATGTGCACATGCTCCACTACATCCTTAATGACTTTGTACTTAGGTAGGAAAAGAGACATGTCATAATAAACTTGTTGTGGTTGGTGTGGACCATGCCCACTAGATCCAAACCTATATTACCTCTAATATTTCCTCCACCTCTAGAGCCACCAAATCCACTAGATCCCGAGCCTCCTGATCCTCCAGATCCTCTAGATCTACCTGATCCTCCAAATCTACCTGATCCTCCTCCACGAAGTTGGAATACTTCCTTATGTCCCAACAATGGTACTAAACTGAACTCCCACAGTTTGTGAAGTTGTGTTACTTCCAAATGTATTCCCAATGTTCTGTGCACCCACACTCTATCCTAATGACATGCCATAAAATAGTCCTCCAACCAGTCCCCCAAATAAAGATGATGTATGTGTTGTCATAGATGAATGTGTTTTTTGATGTACTTATGTATTTAAATGATAACTACATGTAGCTATTGGATTGCCTACACTCGCATGCTGATCAATATTTACTTCAAACTGGAACACAAAGTCTGAAAGGCTTGGTTGTCGTGTGGGATCAAATGCATGCTCTCCATCCTCAATATTTCCTCATCTAACACGCTCTCATCGAATCGATGGTTATTCTCTACCACGCTTGCCTAAGGTTGGGAGAACCAAATGTTCTAGCTCCATATCTTCTATGTGAGCTTCAAATACCTCATGAGACATCTATCACCACAACTCCATAGAATCAACATCATGCTGCTTGCTACTAATTCCCTGTCTTGCACTTCATTATACTCAAGCCATTTTTTTATCTCTTCACTTCTACCTTAGGTCCGCCATCTCTGTCACCACACCTTCTCTTGCCCTACACGTAGTGGTGAGTTTAGCTAGCCATAGGTAACATTTTTAAAATCAACACCACCATCAAGATTTTAATCACTAAAGGAATAACGTGCAAGTAAGATCCTCTAGGCTCACGTAAAAATTCAAACTCAACAACTTCTAGACAAGAATACGTAAGGACATTATATTCTAGATTATAACTATGCACAACACCATCCCACCAATGATCTACAATGCACATCTAATGTTCATCAACATCAAACAAAGCCTAGTACTCTTCCTACATCCAAACCCTTGGTCTATAACTCCAGCTCTTCTTTGATGTATATGCTGACAACCACTTGTAAAATTCTATTGGAAAACAACAAAAGAATGTCTCATAAAGCTCATGATAAATATGTTCTTCAACCCACATGTGCACATTGAAATCAGGTCCAATACTATATCTGAGAGTAAACTGATCTTGTCCATCAATAACCCAATCTTCAATGGCCACAAGAGTTAACCAATACACCATCATCATGCAACATCACGACAAATCACGGCTTGAAAAGAGGTCTCGAAGCGGAACCAAAATGTAGTCTTAGTTTTGTTACTCATAACCCTAAGCCATGCGGCACTTCATCCAGATGACTCGAATGCTCACTTAAAGTGCACAAAGGTACCATGGCCCTCTTTTAGGGAATCTTTGTTAATATGTTAGCATGAACTTTCATATATTTCATATCCATCATCAATAATTCAAGGTAAAACATAACAAGAACTAGATCAAAACCAAAGTGCATAATGAATTAGAAAATGATCAAAACCAAATTTACCATAAAATAACCATGAATAAAGATATAAACAATAAATATCCATGCATAATGATCTATTATATTAACTCATCACAAATCCGAGCTGAATACATACACATAATGTCATAAGAGTCATGCACGTAAATCACACTAAAGAACATAACTCGATACAATCCAATGATGACGATCATGATGATCCCAAAACCATACAAATCAATACATATATAGGGGTGGGTACTTGCCCTCCACCACTTATGCACTCTCAAAATAGGCTATATGCTCAAAAATAGCCATGCACCACTACAAATATAACTAAAGAAACATGCAAGCTTCGCCTAATAATAAATTATCTATAATTAAATCCAGATCTAATCCTATTATTAACTCAAACTCTACATGACTCTTGATCTTCCTCTTGTTCCCAAAATAGCCTTTGCGTAGCCTCAAAGTCTTATATTCTTTTATCCTTGTGTGCTTTGCACTCCATCCTATTCTTATCCCGCAACATACAAAATGACTAAGTTTTGAACTTCCTCTTTTGGGCGTGAAACCACAGGCGCAAATATGACAAACTCTCATGCATACTCACGTGCCCACTTATTTCACACCAATATCATCCACACCTTCAACACTTAGGACATACTTTACTCGGTCAACAATACTTTATTGAATTCTCATATAAATTGTTGTATCTTTGTAAACTTCTATCACTTGCAGACTGTACCAAATCAACTAAAATATTAAAAAAATTATATGCTCTATTTCAAACTTCTCAAGGCCGCTTTTTACCTTCATTGCACAATTGACATAATCTTGAACAACCTTTTCAATGAATTTGTAGAGATTATAACATCCAAATCTAATGTTGAATTGATGCATGCAATATAATATTCATCACTAACATTCCCGCATTAATTTTCAAAAGGAATTTCATGCAATTTTGATCAAATTACACATCAATAATTGGTGTAGCCACACCTTCATGTCTAGATTCATATCCTTGCATCATGTTCTTTATTATAAACTACCATCTTTGATGTGATTATGTTTTATAAGTGGGAATATCCATCATCTTATGATTGTAAAAATCCAATTTCATCACATCCCTATTTATTGGCCTTATAAGGTGTTACATATGTAATTGAACTAGAGTCTCCACTTGTACTTGTTGTCATGTTCATAAAATTCTGTAAATTTTCTTAGCTTCATTAGACTACTATGTATAATAGGCCCTGTTTTATCAAAGAGGGAATTAAAACAAATGATATTTCCATTTACGATGCGAATTTATATTTCCAAATATTTATAAAACTCATAACTATATGGTTCCTTGTATTCTTCCTTGACAATCGACATCTTTATTTCCAGAACCAACATCATCTACAAGTACAATTTACCTCTTTATAGAGACATTTTTCTACCTTTCAACAATATCATAGTTAAAACTTCACCTTCATCCTCTGTATTATCATAAAGGCTCTTGTTAACTCTTTTAATAGTCTTGAGATTATAATTTTCATCCAATGGTTTAGTTATGCGAGCACCAATGTATTTCTTAATCTAGTACATGGAAGGTTGGTTAGGTGTTTGTCTATCCAATAAATTTGATTGAATCAAATAATTTAATATCATAAAATATAAATAACAAGTAAAATTCCCATACCCTTTTTGAAATATTTTGTGCAATTGAATTTAAATCTAGAAGAAGCATATGTAGCCTAGTTTAACATTTTCCCATTCAAAATTTGAAAACATAAACAATCATCCACATTGATATTTGAATATTCCTTTCGCATAAGAATAATATTGCAAGAATAAACTTTCACATTGATTTTATGCTCTAATTTTCTAAATAATCTATACCAAATACCTTGTCCTTAATTAATTTAGTAGGAAAAACATTAAAATCTTTTGTAATACAAAAATCCTAAATTCGGGTTATACAAACAACTCCACCGATGAGTTGTTTAATTTCCTTTCTAAAACACCTCATCTTCTATATTCTCAGTTGAACCCTTTGTAGCCCCGAACTTGTATTTCCTGTGATATTTGCTAGACATTTTCATTATAACTTGAACTCATGGCATGGATATTAGTTAATATAATTATTACTAGTTTACTTTATTTTGTGGATTATGAGTATGCATTTATTCTTTTGATTGCAATATGATGTTAAATAGTGCTTTGTATAAATGCCAACCTTGTTTGCAAAGAAGTTGTTATATGTAACAACTAACATTCAATAAGGATCTATACACAACAACTGAATAGGGTTCATTTTAAGACACCTCTAGAAAATAAGAGGTGGAAAATACCTGGCGAATATCCCCGGAACTAGTTTCAGTGAAAGGTGAATTTACCATTTTTTCAGAACTAAATTTTCACCTATTTTTTTGAGCCAGAGAGGCCGTAGATTTATAGGCACTGACACCTCATTGACGCACGTCAACAAGGCTTGTTGACGCGCATCAACAAGCATCGTTGATGTCTTATTGACATGCGTCAACAAAACTCATTGACGTGCATCAACGAGCCTTGTTGACGTGTGTCAACGAGCCTTGTTGATGCGTGTCAACAAGCCTCATTGACGCACACCAACAAGGCTCGTTGAAACGTGTCAACAAGGCTCGTTGACGCATGTCAACGAGTCTTATTGATGTACATCAATGAGTCTTATTGGTGCGTGTCAACGAGTCTTATTGATGCACATCAACAAGACTCGTTGACGAGCGTCAACAAATGTGAAAATGATCCGGAGGGAGGGTATTTCTGAGGACAAAATGTGCATCAACAAGACCTATTGACACGCGTGTCAACGAGAACTTATTGACACGCTTCATGAGACCTATTGATGCGTGTCAACAAGGCTTGTTGATGCGCATCAATAGGTCTCGACAAGCGTGTCAATAAGTCTCATTGACACGTGTCAATAGGTCTTGTTGACGCACATTTTGTCCTATAAATACCCTCCCTCCGGTCATTTTCACATTTACACTTTCTGGCTGTCGAATTTTCTTGCATACATGAATCCAACATCTAGGTCAAGTACAATCAAGCTCAAGGACAACTACAATGGTGACTACAAGTGCATCCCAAGCTCAAGAAAAAAATCAAGAGGAAAATCCAGTCAACACACAAGCCATATCCACGGGTAAGATACTCTACAGGAATCCTTTGTGCCCCCACATCCAGAATGTTTTACAAATGACTTCCGAATACAAGGATTTGATCGATGCATGTGAGTTTTGTGGGCTCGTTAAGATGCCCCATTTCAAACATACCAAGATATTTTGTACTACCTTCTCTCCTCTTACAATACACAAGAGAGGACAACCTATTAATGTTACTATGGATGACAAATGATTATTTCAATTCGGTATCGACCACTAATATTCATTGGTTTACAGGCCTCCCATTAAAAAATTTACCCTTTGTTACAATGAAGGCAACACTCGTTGAAGATGATAAGAAATATCTCAAATCAACTTTCGGTTTCCATGTTGATTGTAAGTGTAAACTATTTTCATTCGTCATTTTTATTCGAGTTTTGATTTTTATAGAATTTAAATTTATATTAATTCCCACTATTTTTTGTCATTTGTAGCTCATGTCAATAAATTTAGACGTGGTGTGGATATGAAAGAAATTACATACCACTTTCTTCTTTGTAATGATTTCCTTTTTCAATCCGAATAGTTTTGCAGGTCAAAAACAGAGATATACCAAAATGGGCCATTACATACATTGTTGCAACTAATGCAAAACAAAAATTTGATTAGTGCACCTTTTTATAAAAAAGAGCCGACCTTACAAATGTAAAGCTTTCAGAAAAACTGTCATTTACTCCACAAACTATATCCTTGGCCTTTATTACGAGGCTCTTTTAAATTTAAAAGACAAACCAATTCCCACTTGCACGAACGAGGCGTTGATGAATTTGTCAATTCCATTTGAAGAATAACAGGTATAAACTATTTACTATAAAGTTTGTATTTCGACATTACATTGTGCACAAGTATTAACTATTTACTGTTTGTAGAGAAGATTTATGGAGGCCCTTCCCCGAAAAAAGGCGGCATCAAGAGGAAGAGGCCAATAACACGCTGAGGCATCGGAGAGTCACAATTTGAATTGGAAGCTCACTCATCTCCGAACCCCCAACCGTTTGAATTTGTTAAACACCAGAGAAGTAATACCCTTACATGTATTATTTACAAATTCTAAATTTGTATTTTCATTTTCCCATTTAAATTTTACCCTATTGAATTGACATACAATCGTATGTTGATGAAATTGCAGGGACTTTGGACCATACACGTGTTTCTCAAAGTCAACCATCTTCCCCAACTCACTCAGTTCAGTCACATGCATTTGTGTCTTCTCAACAACCACCTCAAAGAATCCTAGCAAATGAGGGGCTCAAAAACTAGCAATTACTACTCCAACATGGCCACCTCAAGCACTGCGACAAGCTACCCCTCAACAACAAGGTATAAGTTTTGAATAATACTTCATTTAATTCGGTAGTTTTTCCATTGTTTTCTAGTTTTTCATATGTTTTTTGTTGAAATTTTCAGCACATTGCAGTCCTTCTGTACAAACAGCGGCACCACCCCCTCCACCAATAATATTCAAAATGCCAACCAGAGGATCAGGAAAAAAGAACATTGGTAAATGCATGCCAATTGCTTCGGCCCCTAGTGGGACACTAAACATTACCTCCTCATTTCAAATTCCAACCCTCTCACTTGGTGGCTTGCCCAACGCAATGGGCATATCGGTTTTAAATAATATAAATTTAGATGAAGATTACTTGGGCATTGATAGCAATGACCCAACTGGATTTTTCAATACATGTGAGATGATTCAAGGCCAACATGTATACTTCTATTTCAACATAATTTACCATATTGAATTACATTTCACTTTAGATTTATTTGTTTGAATCTTGATTTATTTTATCACAAATAGGATCAAGCCTCCCAAAGGCAGAAACAAGTAGCAGTTGATCAACCCAAAAGCCCCCATACCTCTCCAACGAGATCATCTTCATCAGATATAGATGGTGAACAGTTGCTACCTTTTCCTTTAGAGAACTTAATTGGTTATGATTGTCAATCCCATGTCGATGAGTTTATTCTACCTCATATCAGTAAGCTCATAGAATGGGAGAGAAGGGCTAAAGTACTTATCAATGAGATAATAAGTCGTTATGAAAATTATTGGCAAAGGGATAGTTTATATGTTACAATCCAGAATCAACCTGTGAAGATGGATTCCTTATTTACCCAAGTAAGAAGTGGGACTGTCACGTATAACAACAACTATAAAGATGAAATTTTGGATAAGACATTAAAAAAATTGGAAAATATTAGTGCTGAGGCCCAAGCATATTTTAACAAATGGTCTAAGGACAAGGATCTGTAGCGATTTGCAAATGCCAAGGAGATAAAGTGGTCATAAGTATTATCACTTTCAAACAATATTTTTGTTAATTTAAAGTTTTCTTATTTTAGTAATATGTTGAATTGACATCACTTTTTTTGTGCAGTTGAAATATGAAAATTTGAAGAGTCAAGCAAAGGTTTTCCAAGTTCACTTGGAAACCGTGAAGAACAGTTTATCCGCAACGAAGAATTTGAAGGAAAATATTGTTTTGGTTAACAAACAAAACAATACACTAAAGTGGATAATTAAAGAGCACGGCTTCGAGCTTGAAATTTTATTCAAAACTAAGGCAGCTGCTTATCCAAATTATCTGTTGTCCCATGGAGATGCGACAAAGCAAGAAGAAAGAATTTTAAAAATCTAGATAGTGCTGTGGAAGATCTCATAAGTTCTGGGATTATTTATACCATTGGGGAAAGGGGCACAGGCGGAGAAGCCATTGGGGAAAGGAGTACAAAAGTGAAAAAGGGGTATAGAAAATTGAGGGTTGAAAATTTTCATTATTGAGTATGGAAACTTGAAAAATTGAATCTATATTTGAAAATTTGAAACATTGAATGTTATGGTCATGGCATTTGAATTTTATTATCTAGATTGTATATGGCATTTATGTTTCTTCTCTACTTAATTTAGAATGTTGTAATGATATACTTGTAATGATATGATCATGATGACATTAGAATGGATATAGATGATGATGAATGATGATAATGGATAATTGTTTAAAAAAATGGAATGTGTTAGGACAGAGACGTTTCTGCAAATTTAAAATAGATAAATAATTGTTTTAATAATAATTGGAGTGTCAGGATTATGATATGATAATGATATGATATATATGGATGATGATGAATTTTATGTGGACGTAGATTTAGCTTCAAGCACGATCATGGATGATGAATTGTATAATGGATCGTGGATTATGAATTGTATAATATGGAAAAATATCCTCTCATGTAAATTTGATTGTGTGATTTTATCCCACAAAGTTTAAAAAATATATCAAAGCATTTTGCAAATATAAAAAATAAATTAAACATAATTGTAAAAAATCAAGAAAGGTCATATGATAGGGTTTAAGTTACCTCTAGTGTTTTAGATGGTTGTGAAATCATCACTCGTAATGTGCTAGATCTTTGTTTTAAGAAAACTCAACACGAGAAATGGATTAGTAGATAGATGGGTGAGTTGCCTAACATTGTCAATCCCAAGAAGTACTAGCTTCCTCGGATGGATGTCAACCCACGTTTTCAAAAAAATAAAAATTGTATTTAAATAAATGTAAATATATATACATATAACATCTTTAATGATAACAAGAGCTGAAACAAAATTTAAGGTGACAAACAATAAAAGTAAGGTGAAGGAGATACCTATTTAAAGTTGAAACAATCCATTATCAATAGCTTCTTCAAACTCAATGTTCTCTTCTGTAGAGTGTGACGATGCACCAATTCCACTCTCAACATTGGGAACAGTTGTACTTGTAGTTGATATTATTCACACCTCTTCTTTCGCAAAGGGAATTCCAATGCGCAATTGCTCTATCGAAAGGAAAGGTTTCCATGGAGTAGTGAGATACATAACACCTCATGTAACTTTCCATATTTTTATCCAACCTGTTTCTCAATTTTGATTTTATAAATGATAATGCACTGAAAACCCTTTCGTCCTCCACAGACCCCAAAATCATTGTTTGACATAACTCATATAATATGAAATATTCACTGATATCTTCTTGTAAGATATAAATTTGATAGATTCCTCACCACAACCTTGTAATAACACCACTTTTAGAAGGTTCGTCTAAATTTTTATATTGGTTCCTCATTGTTGTTGTAAAATTTGTTGATTGAAACTTTAATAAATCAACATTCAGTATACCTTTGATTTCCATACCCTTGAACTCTGAAGTCTTTGTGAAATGTTCCATTATTATACCCATGGATTTATGGAAATTCTTTCTTATAAATTCAGCACGACCACCTTCAATATTCCAAAAATTAGGATTCATCACACCCATGACTTCAATAATTTTATCTTTGGAGAAATATTCTCTAATTTCTGATGATAAGGATTCTAAATTTTTTTAAGCTTTATTCTTGTTTCAACTATAATGAACTCAAAGAGATTACGTGTCACCGAACATCTTCTTGTTCTCCGATCTGTAATATCTTGACGTTTTTGCAAAATATGTAGTGGTATGTCCCTCACATTAACAATGATGTAGAGGTGATTGTGGATATTAAATCTCAAATAGTTACTGGGATTTTTAAGATCTAATAAAGATTTCCAATTCTTGATTACAGGTGTATCAAAACTATCATGGGAATAGTACAAGATATCAAGACTTTGACATACCATTTTTCTCATCCGTATAAAATCCACAATATAGATTAAACTCCTCATGTGCATGCTTCATCGGTGTATGATCTCCCGCAACATTGGAAGAATACCAACCAATGTAAGAAATGTCTCCAAATCAGTTAAACGAAACAACAAGTCCCTCGCCCTATCAACTTCATGACGATATTTGTGCATGAAACCCACAAACGATACTCCTCATAAACTCGTATGTAGGTTCATATAAAGAGATCCATCTAGTCTCAACATCTTTCAAGTTTTTTGCCATCTGTAATTCCAATTGTAAATTTTTGGAACTCAAGAAATCACTTTGGGCCGCTTTTTGCCATATTGGCATGAATTTCTCTTATAAGGTCTTCTAATTTAGCAACATTTTCGTAGTTTCTTACCATTTTATACGCTAAATTCATTCTCAGAGCCATACGGTGAATTGGTAGCATATATGGGGCCACTGTTGTTTGTAATCTAACACACAGCCCTGTTCGGTGACCCTGCATGATAGATGCACCATCTTCTCCCACACATACCAAATTTGTACCAATTTCATAATTAGTCATTCCAACAATATCTTTCAAATGAGAAACAACTATTTTATGAAGGTTTTCAGCATTACAATTTTATACCATTTTCATAACACCCAACAAATGAGGTGTCCTTATATGATTTTATAAAGTATAGATGTGGATACATACCCATGCAGTGTTGTCGAATGCTATCACTTCATCAATTGAAAGAGAGATAAAATTTGATTTTTTTACATTCTCTTTCAAATCTTTCTTCTCTATCATCGAAAGGCATTTTTCCATTTCCCATCCACTACTTTTAGACCAATGAGACTGAGGTACGTTTGGCATTCCATTATATTGATACAAAAATTTGAAATTGAGGAAATCCGACAACGGTCTTCCTTTCTTTAGTATGTGAAATAAAGTAGAGAATTGTATGATTTTTGCATGTAGATTTGTTTAATTCATCTTACCAATTTATGATGTGATCGTTCCTCCCTTTTCCACGAGATGTCTACTTTTTTCTACTTTGCTTCATAATCCACTGCATATTTAACGTGCATGTATTCTTTTTCAGTTTTCCACCTGTGTGTTTTGATTTTATGGCCATCCGCCCCGTTATAGTCAAATATTGTTTTCCACAATGTTTTTCTATAGTGTCCAACTTCATTTGCATTTTTTTTGCTTTCCCAATTTCCATGTACATATTATACATGTACATTTAGATGGGATCTCTTTTGAATTAGATGATTGTACAAGTTCGATAAATAGAAATTTGGCTACCCAATCAAACTTGTATGTCCTGCCAATGGTCCACATATTCTTGTTCGTTTTTAATGTTTTAATTTTTTGAGTAGAATTTTGAGCAATATCACAATCACCTGGTTTCCTCTTTCGTGAACTGGAATTTGAATTTGATTTATGTGTTCCATTTTGCTGAGTATTTGTATGTGTGATATCTTGATGCACTCCTGGTTACACCCCAACAGGAAGAATATCTTCAAGATCTGGCATATTATCGTAGGTGTCATTTGTTTGATACTATGTAGAATGCATGTCCACCTCAATATTACCTTCCACATAGTCAATATTCTGATTCTTTTTGGTGGCAACTATATGGTTGTTGGTAGTTTCAATATCTGTATCAACAGAGTTTCCAAAATACTTGAACATGGACTTCTGAGATTTCTTAGTTACTTTTAGGGTCTTCACATTCTAAGGACTAGCACCTTCCATTATTTTGAACCAAGTAGCACGTCGAGTCAAAATTATGTCGCACGTCAACTATCACAATCCTGTTGTGCGTCAATAACAGACCCCCTTGTCGCGTGTCAACAATGAATCAACTATCACTGTCTCACGTCAACAAGGCGTCAACTATCATTGTCTCTATCGCGCATCAACAACGCATCAACTATCACTATATCTATCGCTCATCAACAAGGCATCAATTGTCTCTGTCGCGTGTCAATCAGTATCCTTGTCGCGCGTCAATAGCTAACCCCCTTGTCACACATCTGCAATACCTCCTTGTCATGCATCTACAATACCTTTTTGTCACACATCAACTATATCCCTGTTGCATGTCAACAACTAACCCCCTTTTCACATATTTTTAATACCTCCTTATCACGTGTCAACTATATCATCTATCACCCGACTCTAAACTACTAACAGACTAACAACAATCTCTGGTGCTTAAGAGTATGCGAGTTCATGGTATTGGTAATTTGGTAAGCTACTTGTGGTAGTACCGTAGTATACTACCCGGCGAATCACCTAGGTTTTTATAGGAGATGTTTTCAAATGTAGGCGAAGCCAACCCCCAAAAAAATATATACTATAAATTTTAGGTGAACAGACACCAACCCACTCCAAAAAAATTACCTTTTCAAATTTTCCTAAAATGAAAATTTCACCATATTACGAATATTCACCACTAAAATTATCCCCAGACTACATGCATGCAACCAAAGGAACTCATTGACAAAGAAAGAGATCATCCACAACAACTGACATGTAGCCAAAGGGACTCGTCCGCATCAAATCATCCGTAGCCAAAACAAGTCACACACACATAAAGTTGTGATTATGAGGAGCTTGCACAACGTGGAAACTACACCTAAGCTCGCACGTGTTGATGGAAGAAGAAATTATGAGAAAAATAAGAAGACTCAATGCCATCACCTGATTATGCATTACAACTCAAACAAAGAACTAATTGATTTAACTCATAATTTAATAACTAGTTGATCGATTGATCGGTGAGTTATGTTATTGTATGAGAACATCTACTTGAATAGTTCTGTTGCATGCATGTAAGTTTTTGGATTGTTTGGTTAAGATATTTTACTTAATCCAATTGGAACTCCTAGTAGGACTCTATCTCTTCACACCTTTGTTGTAACGAAATTTATAAAAAGGAAAGATTAATGTTGTAGAGATATAAGGAGATACATGGATAGATCGATCCTTAGGTAGAGAATTTGCTATATTTTCCACTTGTAATGTTCATGATGATGAGATAAGAATATATTTTTGTTAATTTGTTGTATACATAGGCCTTAGGAGGGATTAACACCCAAGGTAGGGCCCACTTGTTTGTTAGCCCTCTCCTTTTATTTGTTGATTTAGTTCATTGCATAATTAGATTAGCAATAATTCATTCCTTTATCTGTGTTCTATTTTTACATGCTTTGTTATTAGCCATAGTATTTTCTTTCAATCTTAATCTAGTACATTTCCAACATTTTTATTTCTTAATTGTAGTGATAACAATTTACTTTTATACCTCCCAAACATATGTAACTATGCATACAACACTGATAATATTGAAAGTTTATGTCCCTAGGTCTAATAATTAAATGACTGTAGATTGATGAACAACATATTAATTACTGCAAGTTAATTTGCACCACCATTTTTGGTGCCATTTCCAAGGATACTCCCAATTTATAAGGTTTTTGAAGAGGGTTTTCATTTCTTAGAGAAATTTAGGTTTTAGGAAATTCAGCTCCAAACCAACCCCCAACTAATTTTTGTTGATTGAGTTGAGTTAGTTGATGTATGAACCTCCCAAGGGATGCCCATGCTAGATTTTTACCTAATCCATAAGTAACACAAATCTCTTCACACAATGGTATGAGGAATCTAAAGAAGAAATCCTTGGTTTCTTGTTCAAAAATCATCTTCTAAGTGAAAGTTTTGAAACTGCTCTTGAACAACCGGATATGGCAAAAGAAGTAGATCAGAATGCTCGAAATGGGGCAACCACATTTGAATTCCCCATTACTAACAATAATACAACTGCTGCTATGAAGAATATTTCTCCCTTAGCCTTGCCTAATTTTCATGGATCAATGACAGAAGACCTAGACACCTTTTTGTTTGAGTTTGACGTTTTGTACAAGAGTTATGATTATACTACTGATGCATATAAATTGAAGTTATTTCCTGCTACACTCAAGGATGTAGCCTTGAGATGGTTCATGGGATTGGGAAGAAATGTTGTAACCATGTGGGAAAAAATGAAGGAGAAATTCCTCGATAAGTACCAGGATTATTGCAGACCAAACAACAGAGGAGGTGATGAAATCTACAAAATGACACAAAAAGAGGATGAACCATTGGAATACTATTTGGAAAGGTTCATGTTTTGCGTTAAAGTCAAAGCACACTGGAATACCACTTGAATCTCTCAAATTATTCTTTTAAAGGGGCTTAGTGAGGAGGACATGGATGCTTTGGATCTGATAGGAGCAGAGGACATTTCAAAAGATACTTTTGTAAAAAATGTGAATCCTACAAAATTATCAAGAGGTAGATCAACTACCAAAATAATTGGGGACATATCTAAGTCAATATTTTCAATATGTTTAAAAACATGAAGCAAGAGATTGTCAATGATATGGCTAATCAATTAGATGCTCTACATGCCAAAAGAAGAAGGAAGATGCAAAAGCAACACTCACAGAGTACTGCCATGCATGCATAAGGAAGAAATATGACTATAGATGCAAAGAATTGGCTAGCATTGCTCAAGAAAGGGAAGCTTCACCCGAGTTCAAGATGTTGGAGATAGAAGATGGGAAAGTTTTCTACGTTTCTCAAAAGAAAACCATGACCACCAAGGCAAGGAGGTATGACACAATACCCTATGCATTCATTTCAAAATTGGTCTAATAATTCATATATATGCAGCCCCACCTTGGGCTAACCCTCAAGGTTGGGTCCCATATCCTAACCAATATCAATAACAGTGGAAACCTCAATTCCAAGGCCAACCACAACAATAATGACAACAACCTCCTCAATCATGACAACAACCTTGGAGAGGAGGGTAGTAGTGGAATAACCCACCTCCTAATTACCAAAAATCTTATCAACAACCTCCTTATCTGCAGCAGAAAGCTTTGATGCCAAACCCCAAACAAGCTCTCAACCAAAAGCTACCCAACTACTAGCTTAGCCAATGCCTAACCCTAACAATAAAGTTACTCAACTAGCCTATTCCATTGAACCAACTTAATACCCTACATATTATGTTGATGTTAATAATATCCATCTTCACTCAGGAAGAGCACTTCCAAATGGATCCACCATTATTGAAATTATAGAAGAACCACAGCATTCTGCATACCGATCCACAACAAAGCCAGAAGACGCTGTATGTTGATCTGCAACAACCTGAGCAAAATTCTAGCAAGAGTAAAATACAGGGTAATGAGCCACCATTTCTTGAAAGGTTACAAGAAAGGAAGACTGACCTCAAATCAGAATCGATTATGATTTTATCAAATAACCAAAGACATTTGTGTTAAAATTCCATTGATTGAAGCTATTAAAGATGTACCCATCTATAATAAATTAGTTAAAGACCTATGCATAAAGAGACCAGACATGAAGAGGAAAGATCTAGCTATCGTACAGGTCATTGGAAAACTAACAAATATTATGCTTGGGAACTCAATTCTGCCCAAATACATAGATCTAGGCAGTCCTTTGGTAAATGTCACAATCAATGACATAGTGATCAAGAACACTCGATTGACTTGGGGAACAATAAATGTAATGAAAAAATAAATCATGGATGATTTGAAGTTAGAGGGACTAAGACCAACAACCACAATCTTGTAGCTTGCAGAAATATCAATAGTTAAGTTTGAAGGAGTCTGGAGGACATAGTAGTAGTGGTAGACTCTTGGGAGTACCTTGCTGATTTTATTGTTCTTCAACCAAAAGCAAGCTTGGGAGGATATCCTATCATCTTGGGAAGACCATGGTTGGAAATTGCTGATGCATTCATAGGATGTAGATCTAGTAATATGATTATCTCTAATGGAAGTGGTACCAAAATCTCATGCTTTACCCCCCTACATAATCGTTCAATGAAGAAGACCAAACCATTTGGGTTGAAGAGCCAGAAGAAGACCAAAGCTCAGTTCAAAGAACTCATGATGTTGGAGAAGTCATGCACAATTGAAGGGAAAGAAGAGGATGTTATTCTTTCTAACGTACTACAAAATAATTATGGGAGGAATGAAAAAGTAGATGGAAAATTATAGTGTATAAGTTGTCCTGAGAATCAAATCCTACCACAACAAAGCACTATGAATGTTCCAGGTAAGAATTACATCCTCCACCAACTTCTTCCACATGATTGTATATTGAATTATGTAAGTAGAATATATGCTCCATGACTGATCTCTCTAAGAAAGTGGAAATTACTCTGGGCAAGCCACTTAATGTGAAAAAAACATTGAGCATGCAATAAGAGCAACTATTAATTGTTCTTTTGTAGAAACACAAGACAACATTTACATGGGACTATGGAGACATGCATGGAATCCACCCTAAGCTCTGTACACATAAGATATACATCAAATAAAGCTTCAAGTCAATAATACAACCACAAAGAATAATGAACCTAGTAGTGAGGGATATAGTGAAAGAAGAATTAAAAAATTATTAGATCTTTGGATTCATATATCCAATTTCAGACAGTCAATGGGTGTCACCCCCATCATTGTACTTAAAAATAATGGTAAATGGAGGATCTACATGGACTATAAAGAGATGAATGAAACAACAAAAAATGATTATTTTCTACTTTCTTTCATTGATCAAGTACTTGACACTCTTCTTTGGAAAGAAATAATTTTCTTTCCTTGGACTATATTATAGTGGTTACAACCAAATTCAGATTGCACCAGAGGAATAGGACAAAACCACATTCATGTGCCCATGGGAATGTTTGCATATTTTATTCTTCCCTTTGGTTTATATAATGCACATGCTACATTTTAGAGAGCAATTTTGAGCATCTTCTCAGATCTAACCAATGACTGCATGGAGGTATATATGGATGATTTTACAATACATGGCAATAATTTTGATGAAGCAATGAAGAATCTAAACAAATTTCTTAAGAGATGTAAGGAGCATAACCTGTCCTTAAGAAACAAAAAATGCTACATGATGATGTTTGAAGGAATAATGTTGGGGCATTATCTATCATCTACTGGAATTCAGGTAGATCCAATAAAAATATCTATGATTATAAATCTGCCAACACCAAAGAAGAAAAAAGATGTGAGGAGCTTCTTAGGCCATCTTGGGTATTATAGAAGATTTATACAGGACTTTAGTAAGATTGCAACACCATTATTTGTCCTGCTAGGAAAGGATGTTGCCTTTGAGTGGACTGAGAAATGTGAGATTGCATTCCAGAATTTGAAGAAAATGTTGACTTCTGCACTTGTGCTAAGTGGGCCGATTGAGTCTTCCATTTCACATTCATATTGATACCTCAGATCATGCCATTGGAGTTATTTTAGGACAAAAGGATGGAATACTAAACTATGCAATATAATATGTCAGTAAGAACCTGTAGTACACTGAACTTAACTATACAATCACATAGAAAGAGTTTTTAGCAGTTGTGTATGCCATTAACAAGTTTAGAAACTACATCACATGCTACCTAGTGTTTATTCACACTGACCATGTTGCAATTAAATACTTGATCAACAAACCAATTGTAAGCAAGAAAATAATTAGATGGTTTCTACTCTTTAAGAGTTTGATGTCACCATTATGGATAAGCTTGGTAAGGAAAATGTTGTAGTTGACTTTCTTTCAAGAATGGAGAATAATAATGAAGAAAAAGTAGTGGATGACTCTTTCCCATATGAGCACCTATTTTCCATTTCCACTAGAACACCCTGGTATGCTAATATAGCTAATTATTTGGTCTTAGGTAAGACACCTCCACACTACTTATATTTTGAAAAGAAATACATTGTTGAGAAAAGTGTGAATTTTTCTTGGATAGCTAGTTTTCTATTTCACATAGGGCAGGATAATGTTATGAGAAGATGCATAGATGATGAGGAAATTTATGATGTCCTCAAATCCTGCCATAGTGAACCATGTGGAGGACACTTTGCTGCAAAAAGAACAACACAAAAAGTGTTGACAACAGGGTATTACTGGCCTACACTACATAAGGATGCAACATTATATACAAGAAGGTGTGATAAATGCCAAAGAATGGGTAAGCCTACCAAGTTAGATGAGATGCCATTGTAGCCTCAGTTAGTATTGTAGCCATTTGACAAATGGGGTTTAGACTTCATTGGTCATATAGATCCTAAATCTCAAAGAAAAGGAATACATTTTGGTGTGCACAAATTACATCACTAAATGGACATAAGTGAAAGCATTGCCAAATTAGAAGAGTGAGAAAGTGTACTCACAAAATCATGAACTTTAAACATTTATTTATGCCAATCTCATACTACTATTTAAAAGGTTCTTGAGTGAATAAAGTACTAATTATCCCCCATCCTTTTGGCCATCTTGTTAATTTTATTTCGTAATTTACGACCTATTACACCCATATGCCCAACCATTTTCTGACATTCTGCATTATTTTAGCCTTGGTGGGCACCCATGGGTGCCCCAATCCTTTTCACTTTCCTTCCACTTTTTGGGCCTCTTCTAGTCATTTTACATCTTTATCTTTCTTGTGGTTAGCCTTTTTGGGGTCAATTAGTGATCTAAAATTCCAAAGCAATCTTGCACAATCTAACTCAATATTTTGCTTTTTAACAATTTTTAATGAAAATTCGACATTATGACCTTTTTGTATTTTTAATAAATAAATAAAATCTATGAGTACTGTGTAAAATATAGAGAAATACCAGAGAAAATTCACCAGCAATTCGACACGAGATGTGATAATAGAGTTCGGCGCTTGAGGCCTACGTGTCTCCGGGTCTAGTTGAATGGGACCGATCTATTAAAATCTTGAAAATAAACCTTTAAAATGATTTCTACAAGAATCTAACCTTCTCACAGTAATATCCTACTAAAAATAATACTAGTCTCCTTTTACACTTTCTCAAAATTCTCTCCCTAGCTCAAGATATAAGCTTTACAAAATTTACACACAGTCTCCAAACAATGTCTCAACATATACCACAGAGCCCATTTTATAACACTTTATACCCCACGAGTGGCTCGGTCCAGTGATTATCCTTTTACTTGGTTGACTTCACAGAGTTTGAGCCCCCTCATACACACACTTTCTTTGTCTATTTGGGGATTTTTATCCCATATTTCATGCGCTTTTAAGAATGAGGGTTGGTTTATATGTGTGGCGGTGTGAGCTTTTAGTTGGCTGTAGAGCTATTTTGGTTGGGCCATATATTATTAGCCCAAGTTTAGAAGGCTAAGTATGGTGTAAAGTTGTTTAGGAGATGGTTGCGATGGAAATGTGGAGAGAAAAGGGTAATGCGTGGCAAGGATAATATGCGTGGCATGGATGGTTAGGTGTAATGCATGGGAGTTTGTAATAAAATGTGATGATATATGGCTTAAGTGGCCATTGTGGAGATATAAAGGGGTGTGGCTCAATGGATAGGTCGACTCGACTCGGTCGGTAACTTGAGTCGAGCTATCCACCGAGCCCTTTACAATTAATATCCCACATTGATCCAAATTTACAATATGAAAGCAAATATAAGCAAAAGTCGTGCAATGTAATATGAGAAGGAGGCTAAGACACCCCTCCATAATCGAGTGTGTCAAACCTGGTTTAGGGCCCCTAGCCAACAAATAGCAGGGCCCACCTGTCCATCACCGAGTGTCCAAGATTAGCGTTAAAACAAAACTTTTAACCTTTCATATATATTGTCCACATGTGTTTTCATTGGTCCACTTGTGGCACACCTTCAACCTGCATGCGCAGTCCCGAATTCGCCAATTTCCCAAAAATTTATCGAGCCATAACATTTGCATACGTGCTCCAATTTCCACAAACAAGATATTACCGAAAAGATCATATTTTTCTCCATGCAATAAAAATGCTTGTAGAATATTTTGAGAAGGTTTTTTTAGATCAAGTTTTTCCAGTGAGGATCCTCTGGATCATTCCTCCCCTCTAGAAAATTTTGGACCCCAAAAGTCAACTTAATTGGTAAATAGGTGAGGGTACTTCTCCCTCACCTTTTCGGTTTCCATCCATTTTTCCTTTTTTAGATGCATGCCTTTGAACCCAACACAAAGATATTCAATATCACCCCTTCACAAAGTTCTGACCTTCCTGTCCAAAATGATATCATCTTGCAACTCATTGAGATACTCAGGTGCAAAATCATCAATGGAAGGCATAATGTTAGCATCATCATGATCAATAATCATAGGTGGTTCATACAATTTCAAGTTCTCAACATTTACAACTGAATAAATTTACATATATGGAGGTAAATCCAACCGAAAGCATTGTTACCAATTTTCTCCAATATTCGAATGGACCATACCAAATAGGTTTCAAATTTTTACCTTCACCTGTCAACCTTTCTTTGTTGATGTGAAGCCAAACTGAATCACCAACTTGAAACTTGTGATTAGTTATGTGTTTATCATGCCTTGCTTTATACTTAGCTTGAATTTTCTCCAACTATGTTCTCAGACATATTGATGGATCTATTGTATTCACTGCACAAACATTTTAGATTTTTTAGAATCACTTAAACCATTAACAATAGTATCCTATCCAAAAGAGAAATCTAATGGAGATTTAGGCAGATAACCATAACAAGTCTCAAATGGAGACTTCAAAGTAGAAGAATGTAAGGCACGGTTATAAGCATGTTACACATAAGATAAATGTTCATCCCATAATTTAGGATGTTTACCACAATAGCCCCTAAGAAAATGTACCACTATGTGGAGTTTCACAACCTCTGTTTGACCATCGATTTGTGGATGGAAAGCAATGCTTTTCTTTAATTTAGTGTCCATTAAACCCCACAAAGTTGACCAAAATTCCCCAAGAAATCTAGAATCTCGATCTAAAATAATTGAAGTGGGAAATCCAAAATGAACCCATACAAACTGAAAGAATAAATGTGCAGTCCCTTCACCAGTTATTTGTTTAGTACATGGAATCAACACACACATCTTGCTAAATCTATCCACAACCACATATAAATAGTCATGTTTCTTTCGTGACATGGGCAAGCCTCCTACAAAATCCATGGAAATACTTTCCCATGGCCATGTAGGGACATGAAGAGGAGTGTAAAGTCCTAATTTCCTGTTACTTGGCTTGCTCATGGCACAAAGAACACATCCTTTTATATACCTGGTTACATGTTCATGCATTCTAGGCTAATAACAATACATCTGTAAATGTGCAACTGTTTTACCAACACCAAAATGACTAGAAATAAGAGAAGTATGTGCTTCCCTAATCATATGCACACACTCATTTTTGGAATACAAATTTTACTAGAATGATATAAAAGTCCATCATGCACATGATATTCCTTTTCTCCTACTTGTTTCCCACTCGTTAAATCCTCATACACTTCTTTAAAATCAACATCATAAGCATATTGTTCCTTATAACTATCATGAGCCAAAGAACTATGTTGTAAAAAGAATAGATGCAACAACAAATGGAGGTCTAGATAACATGTCAACAACCTTGTTTTGTATACCTTTTTATACTTGATCACGAGATGAAACTACTACAAGAATCCCATCCAATAGAAATGTCTAGATTGTTGTATAACTTTGTTTGTGTTTGCAAGTACTAAAGGGGCTGATGATCGGTATGTATAACTATTTCTTTTCCCATTAAGTAATGCTTCCATTTCTTTACACTCTGCACCAAAGCATACAACTCTTTATCATAAGTTGGATAATTTCTTACCACACTCGTGAAGGTTTCTAAATGGTAACACATAGGTCATTTTTTCTGCATCAAAACTACCCCCATTGCATAGTCACTAGCATCCGTCTCAATCTCAAATGAATGCTGCAAATCTGGAAGTGCCAAGACCGGAGCGGTACTTGATTTTCTCTTTCAGTGCATCAAAAGCCTTATGTTGTTTTCCTCCCCACTGAAAGACATGTTTAATACTTGTCAATCATGCAAAGGAGATGTAATAAATGAGAAGTTAGAAATAAATTTCCTCGATAATGTACTGCACCAAGAGAAATCCTAACATTATTGGGTCTAGGCCATTTAATGATAACTCTACTTTTCAATCTATTTTCAATTCATAATTTCCCACAACATAACCCAAGTAAATTAAAGATGTTTTTCCAAACTCACATTTTGACATCTTCAAAAATAATTTTTCTCCTCTTAATGCATCTAAGACTTTTTGGATGTGAATAACATGATCATCCCAAGACTTACTAAAAATAAGAATATCATCTAAGTAAACAATAACAAAATCATCAATGAATGGTCTAAAAACATCATTCATAACTCTCATGAATGTTGCACAGGTGCATTACACAATCCAAAAGGCATCACTAACCATTCAAATAATCCCTGTTTCATTTTAAAAGTAGTTTTCCATACATCACCTTCATCAATTCTTACTTGGTGATAACCACTTCTTAAATATAACTTAGTGAAGTAAATTGCATTCTTTAATTGATCCAATAAATCATCTATTCTAGGAAGAGGGTAACAATTTTTCACCGTGATCTTGTTTAAGGCACAAAAATCAACACACATTCACCATGTGCCATCTTTCTTTAGCACCAAAATAATTAGTGAACCACAAGGATATGTACTTGGACGAATAATACCTTTGGCCAAAAGTTCCATCACATGTTTCTTGATTTCCTCATTTTCAACCACATAATCTATACATACCAATATTGGGAAGAGGTGCATCATGTAGTAATTGTATCTCATGTTTAACCCCTTTTTTGGGAGGTAGACCTTGTGGATCCTGAAAAACATCATCATAGTTAGAAATAATTTTAACCAAATCATTATGATGTTTCAGATCACAATCCTCAAAATCCTTTTCGTGATCTTTCTCTTTGGCTTTGATCACCATGAGTACAAAAATATTGCTTGAATTAACAAGTATTTTCATATGTCCTGTAGTAACCAATGAAAGATTTTTTTACACAATGAGCTCTAACAATATACTCAATTCCATCTTTCACAAGAAAGTATTTATTTTCTTCCTATAGAAGATTGCTTTACGATCATATAAATAAGGACTTCCCAAAACTACTCCACAAATATCCAAAGGAACTACATCCAATTCAACCTCATCAATAAACTTGTCTATAATGGAAAATCAAAATCTACAAGTTTTAGTTACTGCTGCTTTGCATCATCATAAACCCAGCCCAAAGGATAAGGCTTAGGATGTGGATTAGTTTTGAGTCCTAGTTTCTTAACAACCTCCTATGAAATTAAATTAGCTTGAGATCCACTATCATTAATTTTTGTATGTTTTGAAATCACTCTAAGGTGGAAAATATCATTCCATTTCTTTTCATCATGCATAGATTGTTGATTAGAAGAAGATGCAACATTTGAAGTACTAGTGTTAGAAGAAGAGAAAGAATGATTACCTTGAAACTCATGGCCGTGATCTTGGTTTCATCCCTTGAATCAAACCCAAGATCATGAACCACAATATTCGTTTTCTTCTCTTTTCCTTTCTTAACCATCCATTTAGGCTTAGTTTTTGGATGTAATTTCCAACACCTAGACTCATCATGGTTCTTTTTACAATGATTGCAAAATGGTTTTTCATCTTCCTTCTTAATAGTAGAATTTTTTTTTTCTTACCCTTTCCTTTTCCTTGTTCTTTCAACCTTTTTCTTGTCCTTCGGATTGCTTGTTCTTTTGTTTAAAAGAAGAAGAGACTCCTTAGTCATTTTCCCTCATGCTTCCAAATGGGTAGCTTGAACACACACTACATCAATATTAGTAGCACCTAAAATAAGAATCATATGCCTTAGGTAACTATGCAATCCACCAATATATTTAAGCAATGTTTCTTGTGTGTTTAGGGAAATTCCAAGAATTAGAGCCCTTTTCCTAAATTCTTGTGTGTAGTCTTGAACACTTTGTCCCTTAGTTTTCTTAATGTTTGTCCAATCCATCATAGATTTTTGCTTGTAACAAAGAGGATAAAATTATTGTTTAAGATTTGAAACAAAATTAGACCAAGAAGTGATTTCATTACCTTTGGTTTCCTCTACTTCTTGAAGCTTACTCTCCCACCAAATGAGTGTTGTGCCACCCATCCAAAGAGTTTTCAAATGAATATTTGCTTCATCATCCACAATTCTCTTAACCTTGCAATATACCTCTATCCACTCTATCCAGTTATCCAACTTCTCTACATTTATCTCTCCAATATACATTGGCAATTCAAACTTGATATCTAATTTTAATGAAGGAAAATCAGATTTTAAAGGTTCACCTTTAGGAATATCAGAACTAGAGATTTCTTCTTTTTACCTCCTCTAGTTCCCTTTTCCCTTTGTCTATCTTGGTACATTTATTCCACCATTTCCTTCATCTGTAGGAATGATTTATGAAATTCTTCTTCCTCTTGATCCACCATTGTAGGACTTCAAGATCATCTTGTACCAATTTTGGGATCCCCTTCTACTATCTCTCCTTCACCCTTCTTAGACCGGACCTTGTTAACATCTAACACATAACTTACAATCCAAAAACCATTAATCTGATCCACAAATAAGATAAAACTAGCTCTGATACCAATGATCTAAAAATCCAAAGAAAACTTGCACAATCTAACTCAATATTTTGCTTTTTTAACAATTTTTAATGAAAATTCAACATTACGATCTTTTTGTATTTTTAATAAATAAATAAAATCTACAAGTATTGTGTAAAATAAAGAGAAATATAGAGAAAATTCACTAGCAATGACATGAGATGTGATAACGGAGTTTGGTGCTTGAGGCATACATCTCGGGTCCAGTTGAATGGGACCGATCTATTAAAATATTGAAAATAAACCTTTACAATGATTTCTACAAGAATTTGACCTTCTCACTGTAATCTCCTACCAAAAATAATACTAGTCTCCTTTTACACTTTCTCAAAATTCCTCTCCTAGCTCAAGATATAAGCTTTACAAAATTTACACACAGGTTTGAATAGTGTCTCAACATATACCACAGAGCCCATTTTATAACACTTCACACCCCACGAGTGGCTCAATGTGCTTATCCTTTTACTTTTACCAACTCCAAGTTCAAACCCCTCATACACACTTGCTTTGTCTATTTGGGGATTTTTAGCCCATATTTGTGGCATTTAAGTATGAGGGTTGGTTTTATATTTGTGGCGGTGTAAGCTTTAAGTTGGTTGTAGAGCCATTTTGGTTGGGTCATGTATTATTAGCCTAGTTGGAAGGATACGTATGGCACAAAGTTTTTGTAGGAGGTGGTGTGCATGGAAATGTGGAGAGATAAGGGTAATGCGTGACAAGGATAATATGCGTGACATGACATGATAGGTATAATGCGTGGGAGTTTGTAATAAAATGTGATGATATATGGTTTAAGCAGCTATTGTGGAGATATAATGGGGTGTGGCTCGATGGATAGGTCAATTCAACGGTCGAGTCAAAGTTATCCATCGAGCCCTTTACAATTACATTATAACCAATATCCCACATTGATCTAGATTTATAGTATGAAAGCACATATAAACAAAATTCTGTAATGTAATATGAAAAGGAGGCTAAGACACCCCTCCATAATTGAGTGTGTCGAACTGGCTTGTAGGGCCCCCATCCAACAAATAATAGGGCCCACCTATCTGTCATCGAGTGTCCAAGACCAGCGTTAAAACAAAACTTTTAACCTTTCATATACATTATCTACATGGCTTATTTTCATTGGTCCACTTGTGCACACGTTCAACCTACGTGCACAACCCCAAATTTGCTAGTTGCTCAAAAATTTTAGGGAGCCATAAATTTTGCATACGTGCTCCGATTTCGTACACAATGAAACTACCCGTGAATCGATTCTGAGAAGGTTTTTTTAGATCAATGTTTCCCAGTGAGGATCCTCTGATCAATTATGAAATTAGAGGAACTCTATAAATATAAAGTTATGTGACCATAATGAGGGACCTAACATCATATACTACTATCACTCATCTATAGTTGAATCCATCTATTGCAAGGGCATCCACATAGCTTTATCATCAAGGCACAAGCTAGGACATCTGCATCACACTTCATAGGGGGATTCTATTCCATTCCATGCACACATTCTATTACATTTTCCACATTAAGATATTGCTTGCTACTTCACAAAGTGTGAATGGCACAAGAGCACTTAAGGAATGACATGCAAACACTCACCAGAACTACATCTGGGTCCGAAATGTAGTGCAATGCTCAGTTAGTAAGCACACTTGGAAGCTGAGGTCAGTCTGACCCATTCATTTGCATCTTTATTTTTTAGGGTTTTGATACTTCCTTTTGGTCTTTTGTAGGTTATTCTTCCTCTTGGAATATTTGGAGTAGACAGAAAACTAATGCGATAAACAAAAAGGTTATCAGTCATCTCCAGGACTGTGAATATCGGCCTGTGCCTTTTTCCCAAACCGGGTTCTCTGTTCTACTTACCAAAGTTCCCATGGGTACCCCAATCATCTCCCAGTGTTCTCGGTCAGCCATATCACCTAGCTCTTCCCTCTCTCAGCAGACCCCAACATAATCGTTCATGCTTCTTATTTATCCAGCTTATTCTGCACAGAATCGTCTAACAATCATCTCGCCATCAACTAAGTTCTTTCCTCTTCTTTCTTGCACATTAGGGTTTAGTATTTCATTTTACATATTTTCTTAGATCATTAGCATATTGTTTACTGCATTTTTACTTCATTTACAACTATTCATAGCTTAGATTAACTATCCCCTTATTACATAGTTTAGTCAATTTTAGTTAATCATTTTAGTGAACCCGACATGATTAACATTTTGGTTTATATTTTTATTAGTTTTATTACTTTTGTTATTTACATGCTATCTTAGGACATTTATTTACTGAGTTTATATATTCTCCTATATTAGATTAAATATTATTTACTTCACCTAGTTAGTCAATTTTAGTTAATCGAAAGTTGCCAAATTCTTGTATGAACACATCTTCACAAGGTATGGAGTACAAAGAGAAATTGCTACTGAACAAGGTACACATTTTATTGCTGAAGTTATTTCTGATCTAGCTAAGAAATATGAAATTAGACATAGGAAGTATACACCTTATCATCCCCAATCTAATGGCCAAGTTGAGGTGACAAACAGGGAAATAAAATCCATCTTGACAAAAACTATAACACTCCACCGAAGATATTGGGAAGATAAACTTCCAAGTAGTTTGGGAATTCAACACAACTTGGAAGACAATAACATGCTTCACACCATTCGATATTTTGTATGGTAAGAATGTTGTTCTCCTATTGAATTTGAGCACAAGACACTAAGGACTGCACTTGAACTAGGCATAGATTTGTCTGAAGCTCAGAGGCAGAGGATTCTCCAACTCAATGATTTTGATGAATTGAGGAGATAATATGTGCATAATATAGAGGTGGTAAAAATTCAAGGATCAAATGACATGACAGTTCATCAAGACAAGACAATTTCAAGAAGGTGATTGGGCTCTCTTATTTGACTCAAAGTACAAGGACCACATGGGAAAACTTAGGACAAGGTGGCTAGGTCCATATGAGATTGAGAAAATATTTCCCAATGGAGCTGTAAAACTCACCACCATAGATCCTGTGAGATTCAAATTGCTAGTGAATGGTCATAGATTGAGATTGTACAAAAATCCAATTGATAGGAGCACCTTCACGTAGCAGCCGAAAGTGGTCAAAATAGAATGGAAATGAAAACATAAGAGTTAAGGTCAGAAGTTAAACCTACTGGTTCATCTTCTGAAGTTATTGAAGAATGACATGTTCAATGGCCTTGGTATATTTAGCTTATTGAATACTCCAAGGGTGAATAAAAGTGATGTGATTAACCCTCTTGGTGATCAACACCACTCAACTAACATGTTTTGTTTTCTTAGAATTTCTATTTTGTAGGATTTGGTGTATTTGTTACAAGAAGTGCATGGTCTATGATAGAAAGAGATAGTGCAAAGACTAAATTTCCACTTACAACAACATGCAAAGAAAGCTCTGCTTTGTTTTCCTATTGGCAGAACTTATGATTGCATGAAGAAAATAAGGAACAAACTACACGTGTGAATAGTGATGAAGATGACTGACACTAGAAAAAGTCAGTATTCCCTCTCTAGGAATTAATTGATTTCATTAAGGAGCTTTCAACATGATGCTACATACACTTGCAACACTATAAACAACATCCACAACATTGTGGCACCTCAACATGCAACATCATGATAAGTCTACCTGTAGAAAAAGGCACAAATTACAAAAATACACATGTCATCATCATCCAACGCATTTCTCAAGATAAGTGCACTCATTTCACTTTAATAAAGTATTGATAGAATGATTATGTTTAATTAATGTTTATGCCATGTCATGAATGCCTTTAATTAAGTTATTATATGCTATCACCTTTCACTTTATGAGTTATCCCTCCATATCACCCCATTTCATCAGACAACCTCACCTCATATGTTTACAACCCTCAAATCAATTTAATGCATTCCTTTTTGTGCTTTGTATGTGAGTTGGTCATAGAATTCAAAAACACAAGTACTCCAAAAATTTTACACTTACTCGAATTCTTGCATCATTACTACAAACTGTGAGATTTTTCCTCTCAGAGCTAAAGGAGTTTGTAGAATTCAAAATGGGAGGGGATATAATTTTCCATGAGCTAGCAGATCATTCTCAACTCCGCAACAAGCCTAAGATATTCTAGTATTTTCAAAATAGTGGATGGATGGAATATATCAATAAGTTCTAGGGTTTCAACAAATCCATGGTAATGGAATTTTCTTCCACATTCAAGGATAAAGAGGCTACTATCAAAGGTTTAACAGTGAAAGTGGATGATGATATTTTAGCTGTAGTAACAGGGCTTCCTACAGAAGGTGAGATTTTCCCTAAGAAAGAAACCTAGATGCAAATCGGTGAGAATTTGGTGATGCAGATGATAACTTCATGACTGATCGACAAGGTACACTTTGCACTTCTCTAAAACCATTTTGGGATGATGTTTCCAATTACATTATCAAATACTTTACTTGTGAGGGTAGATACTCCAGATTGAATACTTTGTCCATTTCAAGTTACTCAATCATTTAAAAAATGGTAGACATGTTAATGTTCCCAATTTCTTAAATGAAATCTTGAAAAGAATGAGTAGAGAGTCACAGAGGGGAGGTCAAATTTGTCTCACCATTTTCTCATCACTTTGATTGTAAGACACACTAGAAAGAGAACACCTTGCATTGAAATGGGAAGATTTTTCTAGGTCAAAACACATTGATGAGTTATTGGGAAAAAGGAAGAGAAGAATAAGTACAAGTAGTTCTTCAACTCATACAGTTGAACCCACAGCTTCCACTTCTCAACCTAAACCCACAACTTCCACTTCTTAGCCCACAAAACCCATGTTTTTAAAAATACACCACCTATTGAGGAGAACACAGTTCTTGTATCCTATAAGAGGATTCTAATTATTGAAACCCTACTTGGATTTTCAACTCTTGAATCATCCACCTCAAGGAGTAAGAGAAAACGTCCCAGGTCTACTCTTAAATCTACCAAGTCTAATCCTAAAATTTCCAAATCCACTCCTTCTCCACCTAGGTGTTCTCATCGCCTAAGAACTAGAAAGCCAAAAAAATCAAAAGCCACAAAGCCTGAAACCATATCACTTGATAGTGATAAAGAATCTACAAAAGAGAATATTGATGCCATATCCTGGATAAAGATCCGTAAGGTGTTGATGTTGAGATTCGAAAGCCCATGGAGGAGATGGAAGAGAATAGAGAGGATGAGTATGGAGAGAAACATGTTCAAGAAAGCCTTGTTGAATAACATGCAGAGGAAATTCATGCTTTGGGAAACCCATGAGAAGCATGAAGGAGAAGAAATTGCAAGGGAAATTGAAGACACAATTTATAAAGCCACCAATGATGAATATAATATATACGAAGTCCATGACCATGCAATGTTTGAAACACAGACTGATGAGATGGAAGTTGGGGATGATATGCCCCATGTTATTAAGAAATTATTGAAAATATTATTCACAGAGTTGAAGTAGAACAACCACTTGAGCAGATTGAGAAGGTGTAGGGAAATTTTCCTCCAATTACCAAGGATATAACTGAGACCATACTAGATCCCACTTCTCCATTGTTTCCATAAGTTAGCTCTGCAAACCATAAGTTGTCATCGAGAGAAGTTTTCAAAACACCTCCAAAACCAACTTGTAGAAACATGACTACTCAGACAACCTTGTTAAATTACTGGGTGCAACAATTTGAAAATTATGTTAATAAGCTTCAGGAAAATGAGAAAGGGAGAAGGAATAATTAATCTTCCAACACCAGTAGAACATTGAGGAAAAGGAAAAGCAACTTAAGGCCAAGGAAAAGGAAATAGAAAGACTCAAGAAGAAGCAAGAAGATACAATTCAGGTGACTAATGAGATAGTTAAATGCAGGCCACCTTCTAACATTTATGCCATTTTCTTGAAAGAATAGATGTTGCAATTAAAGCTCACTTGTATCAACTCAAATATTCCATTTGATATTAGTGGAGCCAAACCTTTCTTTAGAATATACATGAAAATGCCTCATGAAATTTAACTACTATTATGTGAATTGTATATGTACAACTATGCCCTTGAATATGATAGGGACTGGATCCCAATACTTTATATTAGAGATGTTCCAATTAGGGCACTATGTTCTTATTTTAATAATTAATTGTACAAAGAAAAGCAGATGGAGGAATACAAACACTTGTCAAAAGTGTAACCATTGATGATAAGAGTTGAAGCTCCAAATATAGGGGAAATCATTGAAGAATACAAAAACACATGGAACATAGGGAAATTAGACAAGTACACCAGATGAGAAACAAAGCTCATGAAGAATCCAGGGACCACATTAAATTTAATGCACAAGATATAACATATGCCTGTAGGATGCACTAACAAGAGATGTCCCCTGAGATGCAATGAAAAGAAATGCACTCCTATCATAATATCATTCCAAATTTCGGAGGGTAAATGCATACATTGAAGTTTCTAAAGGATGTGGAAAAACTTGGTTTCCCATTGGTTATTATCCCCAATATTCCACTATCCTATACCACATTGGTCAGTGAACGAAAACTGGATGATGACATACATGAAAAAGTCATGGAAAGATATAGAAGGAATGGAGGTTACTTCTTCATAGATCCTGAAGGAACATCTACACCAATGGATTTTAGATGCTTATGTAACATCATTCAAGCAAATCCCAAGGCAGTGGAGGAACCTAAAGAATCTTGAATGAGGACATTAAAGATGTTAAGTCTGGGGGTGTGATGAGTCGTTTAATTTCATTTTTAAATACATCATCTTCTGTATTCTGTTGAGCCATTTGTAGCCCTAAAATTGTATTTCCATGTGATACTGCTAGACATATTCATTATAACTCTAACTCATGGCATGTATATTAGTTAATATAATTATTATTGGTTTACTTTATTTTGTGGGTTATGAGTATGCATTTATTTTTTTGATTACAATATGATGTTAAATAGTGCTTTGTATAAATGTCAACCTTGTTTGCAAAGAATTTGTTATATGTAGCAACTAAAATGCAACAAAGGATCCATATGCAACAACTGACATACAACCAAAGAAACTCATTCACAGTAAAGAGGTCGTCTGTAGTAATTGATATGTAGCCAAAGGGACTCATCTGCAACAAAGCATGCACAACCAAAGGAGGTCACACACATACACAAATCCATGATTATGAGGAGCTTTCACAATGTGTACACTACACCTAAGCTCACATGTGTTGATGGAAGAATCAATTATGAGAAAAAGAAGAAGACTCGACACCATCACCTGATTATGCGTTACAACTCAAACAAAGGACTAATTCATTTAACTCATAATTTAATAACTAGTTGATCAACTGATTGATTAGTTAATATGTGATTTTATGAGAACATTTACTGAATAGTTTTGTTACATCCATGTAAGTTTCTTGATTGTTTGGTTAAGATATTTTACTTAATTTGACTGGAACTCCTAGTAGGAATTTATCTCTTCACGCCTCTGCTGTAATGAATGATATAAAAAGGAAAGATTAACGCTATTGAGATATAAGGAGATACATAGATAGATCGATCCTTAGGTAGAGAGTTTGTTGTATTTTCCACTTGTAATCTTCATGTTGATGAAATCAGAATATGAGTTCTATTGATTTGTTGTAGACACAAGCCTTAGGAGGGATTAACACCCAAGGAAGGGCCCACTTGCAGTTTGTTAACCCTCTCTTTTTGTTTGTTGATTTAGTTCATTACATGATTAGATTAGCAACAATTCATTCCTTTATCTGTGTTATGTTTTTACATGCTTTTTCATTAGCCATAGTATTTAATTTCAGTCATAATCTAGTTCATTTCCAGCATTGTTATTTCCTAATTGTAGTGACAACAATTTACCTTTATACCTCCTAAACATTTGTAACTATGCATACAACACTGGATAATATTGAAAGTTTACGTCCCTAGGTATGATAATTAAATGATTGTAGATTGATGAACAACATATTAATTGCTACAAGTTAATTTTCACCACCATCCACAATAGGTTCACCATCCATGGGTAAATGTAAAACCCGATGAATAAATTGGGGGAGTAAGTTTTAAATAAATACCTTTAAAAATCATAGCTCCATCTTTTGGGAAATAATTATCAATCATCAACTTATTTTTCTCATTATCCAACATGCGAGACTAACATGTTAATTAATTGGGAAACTCTAGTTATAGTCATTTTATAAATTATTTTATTCAAGAGAGCGTTTGTGATAGTATATGCATGAAGCATATAATATTCTCATCATTTCCAAGTTATTTTATGGTTATTCTCTTGTTGTCTGAAATGAAAATCAACTTTCCTTGTGCAAATTCATCCATTTTTCCCCTAACAAAATTGTTTCCTCTTTTGAGACCCATCATTGTTTACATGTATCACTGATGAATTTCTTACACAACCCCTTATTCATTTCACTTGAATTTTCAAGGCTAAATATATTTCAACGTGATTTATACACTTCAATAGCTTCCTTCAAAGGTGTGTGTGAATTCTAAACTTTGAATGTATTCAATAGCTTTAATGAATTGTGAATTCTAACCTTCAAATTGCTTTAATCAATTTTGTGACTTCACAAAATAATGAAAAGTTCCTATGTCAATTTAGTATGATTCAAAACGTAACTACTAGAATGTATTACACTCGCATAATGGAACTTTCATAATTTAATGTATTCTCCATTATTGTGAGTTCACATCAACTATATGCCTCCAAAATTAATTAATATCATTTATAATACACTCGCATAGTGGATGTTTACAATGCATTTTATTCACCTACCAACTAACACATTACATAATATCAATAAGTAATGTACATAATTTACCTACCGATATTCACAATTTTTTTATGGATGTATACGCCTATGAGTGAGCGTATTGGATAATTAATTTCATTAATCGCCTTGGCATGTAGATATCAAACGTCCATTATGTAGAGTAATAAATGTGTATTGAATAGACATAAAAGACTACCTTCATGTGCATATAAAGTGTTGATGAATGACGAGATATCATGTAAAATTCATATTGTACAATATTCACATGTCATCAAAACTTAATATAATGTGATGTATTTTCCTATTGGAAAAAACCTTGCATAATTAATTTTATAAAAGGTTTTTAAAGATATAAAATTTCCTCTCGATAATGGGGTTGACATAAAAAGAAAAAACAATATTCAAAGCAAATGGTGTTCTCTCCCTAACAATTTCATCAAATTTAATTTTGATGGTGTTGCTAAAGGCAACCCAGGTAGAGCTAGTGTTGGTGGTATCTTCCGAAATTGTCTTAGTAACCTATCCTCGGGTTCTTAGAAGCATTAGGAATTTGTTCTAATAACCTTGCCGAACCCAAGGCTCTCTCGGTAAGGTCTTAAAATTGCCAACAAAAATAATGAGCTAATATGATGGTGGAAGGTGATTCTCAAATGATCACCAATTTTGTCGAAAAGGGAAATCCGATCACTAGAACTTACACCATATTGTGGAGGAATGCACACTACTTATCAATAACAAGTGTAATACTCACATTCCCATAATTTCCAATAAGCTTACCAACTTAGGGGTGGTAAATGAGGTAAATGATAAGCTCTTTTTTCTCTCCTTTGGATTTAATAGCTAAATTGGGAGATTTAATTAAAAATATAGGTTCTCCACTTCATCATAAGTGGTGACATGATGAACCCTAATTCTCATATAATTAATGAAGTAGATCCACACGATTAATGTCCCACATGTAGCTTTGATGAGAATATCCTACGGGCTCGTGTTGGGTGATCTTCCTTGCATGCTTGCGGGGTTATTAATAATATCCTTGGTTGAGAGTTTGCATCACATTTCTTTCAAGTTAGCCAAGAGTATGGACAAGGGTGAAAACAATGATAAGAAAGAGATGAGAACTAGATCGGGAAAGGAAAGGCCACTACAAGTAATACTATCAAGGAGATGTAGGATCACTTGGTGCACAAGTACAACATCGACAATGTCCATTATTCATTTCGGGCCTTGTCAATGATTTAAAGCTTTGAAAGCTCCCGAACACCTGGCACCTATTCGATAAGGGCACAAAGCTTACTTGCCAAAGAATCCATAGATTTTTGCGTAAGGTTCTAATTAACGACGTTAAATATAGTAAACTATCGAGGTGGATGGATAGTAATTTGATTCATGCACATATTTCTACTAGGATTGGTGATACAAAGGCCATCAAGAGGTTGTGAAGGCCATGAATGACCTGGGCCAATCCACCACTCGGCTTGACACACTCGAAAGTGGATTAGATTATCGGTGTTCGACTATTTTATTGGGTTCCAGAATGCCTTTGTCATCCATGAATACATGGAACAACTTAGGTTTGATGTCGCTCCGCTTGGACCAAATTTGACAACTCGTCAAGGACTTGGCTATGGAAATCCTGCAACAGGGTAAGAAAATTAACACCATTTTCTCTGCTCTTAATATCCTTACTGATAAATTTTAAGTCTCCAATCTTGCTAATTCTTTGGCTGATCTAATGGTGGAAGAAGAGGCTCATAATATGGACACCCCCACTATCATGGTCACTAGCTCTTCAGAGGAAGATGGAAAATGAAATCCTAGTTAAGCATTCTTCGTATATAGTATAGTATAATTCTGTTAGCATTTTCATCTTTTAGATGGATTTTTGCAATTCAAACTTGCCTGGTTTTTCGTGTTTCTTGATATATAATATAATAGTGAGGCCTTGAGCCTCTTGTATGATCGATCAAAAAAGAAATAAAATTTCCATTATGCATTGTACTAAATACGTCCATAATTAGTTACCTTTTAACGTGTGTTGAATTCACATAATCGATAACATAAAATACTACATTCGTACACATATATAGTGTAAATGAATGGAAATCTATTAAGTAAAATTCATGTTTCCGCGAATAGAATCTGAAACTACTTTGTCTATGTGGTTTGAAAAAATGGGAAAAGGTAAGGGGAAGAATAAATAGGGAACATGCCCTAATGTTGATGAATGAAATAATAGTTTGCAAGAGAAAAATAGGGCCACCTCCAATCAAAAAGGAAGAATATGGTAGAACACCAATCCATAGTTCTAAAGAACAAAATGGTGTGTTAATTAGGGTCAATTTATATGACTTCATCATAAATGATGTGGATTTTAATGAAAATGATTTGCACTAGTTTGTTAAAAAAATATCCCCATAGGAAATGAAAACTCCATAGATGGAAATAAAAGGGTGGAAGGAGTCATCATTACATTTTATATAGAGATAATTGTTGAAGATTCAAACTTACCCAATGATAGGTATAAGCTATGCATAAAATTATAAAATGAAAAGGAGAAATCTATTCAATTAGGTACTTTGTGAGGTGTTATATATTAAGGAGGAAGAAAAGGGATCAACACCAACTCAAGGTTGTTAGAGTGAAAATTTATGCTCTTCATGGTGTGAGACTATTGATATGGTTAGAATATATATTTTGCAAAATAAACATCCTAACACATTTTATACAAATGTTCTTTTAGTACTAGGTACTATAAAGAAAACAATCAGAAAGTAAATTATGTAAGTTACTTTGCATGGGACATAAAAATAATTGTGAGGGAATGGAATAATGGAGAGTGTGAGGAGATAATACACCATTGTGTCATGCATATTTTAATAAATCTTGAAAAACAAAAATAAAGGAAGGGTCAATCAATTTTTTTATAGAAGTGGAAAATATATTGAATGTATTATTATGTAGGAGCATCAACTATAGTATGTACATAAGGATGACACCATGCAAATTTGGTTTGAAAGTGTGGTTAGAGGTCATTAGGAGTCCATTAATGTTGCTAGTTTTGGGTTTGGCTTTTCAAAATTTAAATGGAGCATTTTCCCTCCAAAATGCAAGATTTGAATGTGAAGGCCATTTTTGGTTTGGTTTAGTTGTTTTTATGTATTCTTGGAGAAAATAAGCTATGTAAAGGGTGAAATGAGGTATAATAGGGGTGTCTTAGGTCCTCTTTTTGGCTAGAGGTCATGAAATGTTAGTTTGTCCTTATAAACTTAAGCATCTTGTATAAAGGACCTCCAAATATAGCACTTTTGCATGTGACCAATGGGTCTAAAGGCTTGTATTCGGTTAGGAGTTGAATGGATGATTATAAAATGAAAAATTGTAATTGAATGACTCATTCCATTCGAATGAAGATCCAAGAAATCTTTAAGAAGGAAGTGTATGAGGTTTCTTATATGTGTATTCATGTTGTAACAATTTTCCTATGCATTCTTGAGTTAGATGTGTATTCAATTGCATGCATGCACTAGTGGAGTGATTTATGATTGGTAAGAGAATTTTTCTTGAGTGTTTTACATGATTTTGAGGGATTTATTGTATGAGAGAGAGACATTTATACTTGAACTACACTTTGTATAGTCCTTTAACAAACCATTTGAATGAGAAATGCACATTAAAGGGATATTTTTGAGAAGATATTTGTTTAGAAGTTAATGCATGTGGATATGGGGACTACAATTATATGTATAAGGGACTATATTGCTTGAAAGAATGGTACTTCTGAATGTGAAGAGATTGTGCAAGCTATAGTAGGGTATTTGGAAGCCTAATGCATGTAAGTTGTTGTGTTGATGGGGAGAACTTGTCGAGAGAGTGAATTCTTGACCTTGGAAGGAGGAAGAATCCTTTATAGAATTTATTAAAACCATTAAGGAGCTTATAACTCTTGGTGATGGATTTCTTAAGTGAGAAGACCGACATAAAGCTTAGGGAACTCTATTTATTAAGACAAGACAATGATATTTGAAGCCAAACACGAGGTTAGGAGCAAACATGAGGCCTACTGGTAAAGAAAACACATGAAGGAGGTAATAATAGATATTTTGTGAAAGTTTTAAGCCTTGGACTTAAGTTTCATTCATTTTATTACAAAAATACTCCTCACGCGTCTCGTAGGAAACCCACCCGTGGTTTTAATAAGGGTTTATTGGTTAAGGGAATAAAAAAAGGAATTAGAAGGTGAAACTTGGAACAAATGACCATGGAGAATCCCTTGTAAGGATTTTAAATTTTTAAGGTTTAAGATAGGCTAAAATTAACCCATCTCATGAAAATTGGAGATTGTAGAGGTAACACAGTTTGGAGGCCTAATAGAAAGTACAAGATTGTGAAGTTGGAAGGATTTCGTGAAGGGAGTGACCCTTAAAATATTAATATACATATAATCCCCAAATGGGTGCTAGGAATGGACCTTAATTTGTTAAATGAGTGATTAAAACAAAAGTTATGAAAGGAAAACTCGCCGATAGTGCTAGTAAGAGGCTAAACTAGTCAAGGAGAGGAGTTAGTAGAAAGGGTAGCTAAACAAAGAGTTATAAAACTAAATTTCCCATGAACCATCATAGAAAAATGGTATTAGGAATTGATTTTAGTTTTCATGAAGGAATTATAGAATTTTCTAATTATGAATTGACCAAAAACTATTGTTCTTGTGTACTAAGAAGGCCGCTTTAGTGAAGGTGAGTGAGTTTGAGACTTTGATTGATTTTGATCAGTTTGGATGGATGAGATAGCTTGGTTTGGGGCCAAAGGACATGAGTGACTATTTGGTTAAGCACGGTGAGGTCATAAGTGCAAAGTTAGACTTGATTTGTAGATGTAATCTTGAATGTAAAGTGCTAGTGAAGCCTAATAGGGCAAGTGTTGGAGCTAAAAACGAGTAGTGGAGATTATTAGCTTGTGAAGGAGCATAAATTAGGTGGAAAGGACCATGAGGAGGAATGTGAAATATAGTAAGGTATAGTGTGGAAAATTTATTCCTAAGTATATCTAATTTTTCCTTCTAGAGCCGTAGTTCTTTAAAAGCAATGAAGAGCAAGATCAAAAATTGTAAGAATGCTTGAACTTAATCTTGTTAATGATCATTAAGATGATGTCATGAACTTCACTAGAGATAGATAAGAAAGGATACTTGATGGAAAGGTGGTTTTAAGGTCAAGTATCAATTTTTTTATAGGTTTAAGCTAAGAATTGAGTCCTTGTGAATGAGTTGAAGGCAATTTGACGTTGTACATATAGTTAAGTGTGTATTGAGTCCATGTAAATTGATTGGGGGCTCAATCATATTAGGGTGAATAAGGTGTTGGAAGAGGGGTTAATGTCTCTAAAGAAACATATATAATAAAAATACATTGTGATAGGAGGATAAAAAGGTTTAATAAAATTTGAAGAAAGTACTATAAAATTACAAACACGAGTAAAATTATAGGGAGAAGAATATTATTCTCTCAAGAATTGTCTGAAACAAAAGGAAATTAATTTCGAATTGGAAGATAGACATGAAAATACATAGGATGATATGCAACAAAAAATGAAGGCACTAGAACATAATCTCATCCAATAATTTTTTTAAAGATTCAACAAGAAGAACTTATTGCACTTCTAAAGTAAACCATAGAAGACAAAAACATGAAAATAATTGAGTTAGAGGAAGGTGTAAGTTATATGGATAATGATATTGTATATAGGAAGGTGTTTAAAACAATTATTATCTATTGGAAAAAAACATTATCGTGTATTGAAATAAATATGAATAGCTAAAAGGAATATAGGGATGAGATACTAAGATAAAAAGACCAAAAGATAGAGGGATTGGAAATATCTATTGCAAATAAGAATAAAAATATAGCAAAGTTGGGGAAAAACAAAGCCAAGAAAGTGATATAGTGATAAAGGATATGTTGAACACTATTGATGATTCATTCATTGAGATTGATAGGTTTTATTTTCAATTGAAACATTTAAATATAAAAATGATGATTTAAAATCTAATGAAATAAAGATGCTAGAAAATAATCTTGAGGAGCATGTAATGGGGGATGTGCATTGTAGTGAAGCATTGTAATGCTTTGTAAAGGACACCATCATATTACTACTATGATTCATTTTAAGACTTCAATTGTTCAATCTTGAATGACATACATTTGTAATTCTAAATCTTCTACCATGTGAAAATATGTATCTACATGTATATTCTCTAGTTGTTGGTCATTATGACAATGTTGATTTATGGTTACTTAATTTAAGTATTTAGTAAGAATTTAGTTCATGTATTAAAATATGTTTAATGTTTACTTCATGTATGCACTCATTGTCTTAATGAAATTACGTACCCTAACTTATCTGTGTAAGCTTGACACAATACTCAATACCCAATCTACAAAGATTAGTGTAGTCATTTACAAACATGGCATAATAACTTGCATTTTTTTTTCAGATGGTCCCAATAGACTTTCATTTTTGAGAAAAGTCAAACTCTTATGGGAAAATCATATGATTGTGAGGGACTTATAGTCAAATCCTCTTGTAAACACTTTTTAAAAATACTTTTTGTTATTGATGCATGTGAATGGGGATAAGTTCCTTTTTTATATCCTAGAGAAAAATTGATGGAACAAATTTTGATCGAAGTGTGTCATGTAAGTATCATGTAATATGTAAGGTGATACATCTTAGATTTCTGATCAAGAATAAGTGACAAAGTAATATTACAATAACTTTACAAAAGAGTATAGAAATGATGAAACAAAAATCTATACAAGAGAGATAAAAATAACTAAGCTCATAACCCCAATATAAGATATAAATTAATACTACATCGATGCACAATGGTAAGAAACCACACCTAATTATTAATTAAATCCACACGCCATCCCTATATAAACATTATTTCTATCAATTGAGATGATTAGTACATAATACTCTATTTCTGATCTACATAGAGCAATACACTACTTGTTTTCAAACATGGCATAATACTTTCCACATGTCATTCCTAGATCAACGTTGTTTCTATTGAGATGATCAATTTTGCAATCTTTACAAGCATGGAATAATAGTCAATTTCTAATCTACAAAGAGTAGTATTTGCAAGCATGGAATAATATGATAAATGTTTACATTTATTGCCACAACTTCCACAACAACTTCAAGTTATTGCCACGACTTCCACAACAACTTCATGTGGCAATTGAATGATTATTGAGGGTATAAATTGATGTTTTTATGAATTACTAGCCATGACTAATCACAAATAAAAAATAAAATTAAGTCATTATATTAAGGATTAGGTTTAGAATTCATTCGGAGTTCATTTTTTCCCAAACAAAGAAAAAATCATTAAAAAGGAATATAAAGCTAAAGAAAAATACCTCAATGGAATAATATATTGATCGATCGTGTGAATGATTTAATTTAATCTACAAGCATTTAAAATTTAAAAAGGGGTGGGAAATTGAATTGGGTGAGAATTGAAGAATACATTTGTTGTGTTTTTTTATTACGACCAACAAACACAATTGAAAAGGTTTGTAGTGTACGACGAGGATGAGTGGTGAACACAATGACTATTTGTTGCATTTAAATAAGATGACTGACGAGCATATTTACAATGTTTTTAATTTTTATATATTATGACCAGTAAAATATAATACATAATCTTGTAGGGTTATGCATCGAGAAAAATAAATGAATAGTGAGATATACCCAGAATAAAAATAATATTGATTGATCTCGCCACGGAAATCTACTCAAACAAAAAATTATCGTATTTCCAAAAGAAAAATTTTCATTAAAGAAAATGAAAACATCTAACAAATGTCACAACCTACCTGTAAATATGTGAATTTGTATTGGCTTTGGATTTTGTGTGCATCTGTTATGGGTATGTTTTTTTAATTTTGTTTTTTTTTGTTTCAAAATTGTTTTATTTGGGGGTTTTAATTTACATTTTTCTTAAAGGGGAGGGGTTATTTATTTAAAAATTGGACAACATATTATGGAATTTTACATCTTAATATTTAATTCTTGAGTTAGGATGTGGTTGGTAGACATATTTTTGATTGAAATTTATTTGTAGACACCAATTTTGGTATCCCTGTCCCTCATCTAGCGTCTGCTCCCCTTCGTCGCCATTCCTCACATAAATATCTCTCTTCCCATTCAAATTTCCCTTTCCCTCCTAAATCCCATTTATTTAAATTTCCCACTTTTCTATATTACCTAACCATTTATTTCATTTCCCTAATTCATCTCTAATCGCCATTAATTATCCCTAAACCTATTTATTGAACCTTTTTATCCTCCTAAGCACCCTATTTACCATCCCTAAACCTATTTATTAAACCTTTTTATATGCCTATAATTTACAATAAATGGCCCAAAGTGCTACAAGACATCACCCAGCCAAAGATGAGAGCTCACCCAAGCGTGCAAAGGTACCAAGTCCCTTTTTAGAGTTTCTTGTACAAAATGTTAGCATGATGGTGAATACAAATATCCAGATTCATTATCAATAGTAAACAACATAGTGCATAAACCAGATCTAGTTCTTAGAATAGAAATAAAATGAACTAACCAATGACTATAACAAGATCTACCATGCAAGAACTAGATCCAATTATAATAAACACCATTATCCAGCCAAGATTATCCATTGTATTGAATACTGTAAAACACAAAAGCTTCTTACATTACATGAGTATCTTTATGAGTCATGCACACGACAAAACCAACAACACAAATCTACCATATTTTTCCACACTAACTCGTAGAAATCATTACATATATATAGGGGTGGGGATTTTCCCTTCACTAGCCATGCACTTCTCAAAATAGGCCACATGCTAATAATAGCCACACGCCTTTACAATAAGATGAACGGATGCAAGTTTTCTAACAATAGACTTCCTATAGTTAAATCTGAGTAGAAATCCTATTATTAGCCTAAACTATGCATGACGCTCAGCTGTTGCTTGTTCCCAAAATATCATTACGTGAACTGCAAGTCTTCATGTCTTTATGTGCTTTGCACGCTATCTCCAAAAATAGACCTTATTCGAAAACGACTAAGTCCTAAATTCAAAGTGTTTTGGCACACACTCATTCTACTATTCTTCTCACGCGCCTCAAATGTGCCTTATTCTAGTGCACACATCCTTTATGTGCCTTCACCTTAGAGCAATATATTATTTGCTCAACATTACCCCACACTAAAGTAAATTACCACCCCGACAATGGGAATTACTTCTTATGCCTCCAACAATAAAGAATAATGAATGAAATAATGAATGAAGCACTATACAAAAGAATGAAGTTTACTCTGTAGTACCCTCTTCCTCAGGCATGACTAACTCTGGATATTAATTTTTGAGTTCAGTCTCCAAGGTCTTCTAGTCACTTAGCGTGTCTCCTGTCTTTTCTGGAATTTCTGTCACTATGGCATCCATTTCATCTTGAGTGATCTTTTCCTTATCATTTTACAAAGATTTGGAAAATATGCGCCATATTTGAGACCATTCCCTCCATGAAGTCCATTTTTGTGCTATAAGTTTCCCAAGTTCATTGATCCTATCTTTGTGTGGATCTTAGGTCTGTAAGGGCCTCGTGCTTTTGTTTTACTAGGGCTAACCTCTCTGCGCGCCCAAGTGTTTCATCCTTCATTTCCTTCAACACTTCATTATCCTCTGTTATAGTCCTGATTCTTATTATGGTGTTTGGTGCTGCACACATGTTCAAAGCTTGATCCACTTTCTTTAGCTCATCTTTCAATGTTTGGAGCAAGGCCTCAAAACTTGAAATTTTCCTAACAATGGTAGCCCTTGCTCTTGTTGTTTCTTATGTAGGATATTTTGGTGCGGCCATAACAACAAGTGCTTCATTCAAAACCATACCTACCAAATTACACAAATAATGCATTGCGTAGAAGCAAAATTCGAGGAACTTTAGGCTCCAAATGAGGTCTTCCCTTAAGAATATGATCACCAATTTCCTCAACCATGTTAACAAAGGCCTCATTCTTTTCCTCTTCTCATTCCTTCTTTTCTTGTAAGCACTTTATTTTTGCAGTCTTATCCTTGTTATCTTCAAGTAGCGCTCGAATGGTGGCGGCCTTATCAATGTTCCTCTCGCACCACTTCAATAGATACCTTGACCAAGGAATTTCTTACTTTCTCATTAGACATTATAGGAGGCTTGAAAATCATGTGCCTAATCTGTGGTTTCTTCTTTACCCGACGTGAGACACATGACTCCTCACACACATCAAAATTTGGTTCATCCATGTGTGTCTACATGGACCAAGACAACTGTTTCCTAGTCCGTGCATTGGCCTTTTTTGGGTCCATTAACTCCCAGCCATATAAATCCTTTAGCCCTATTATGCTCTGGAACCTGGCGTGAATGATCTTTTTGGTGTCCTCTATGTACCCCATAGCCAGAGTCACATAGTCCTCACCTTCTTTTCCTATCCTTGCCTTCTTGCCCTTGGGAACCCGGGCACTAGAATCTGTAGTGGGTCCTTCACCTTCCTATGTGGAGTGAGGCACATCAAATGGCTCACCCATTTCCTCTTTTGTCTCCTTGACCCCCTCTTCATCATCTTTAATTTCCTCATCACGAGGCTACTCTACATTTTTGGGCTGCACCAGGGTTCCTGGCACACTTTCACTAGAACCATCCTATTCATCCTCTTTGAGCTTTAACTTTATCCTCCTCTTCTTCTCAGGTACTTATTTCTAAGGGGAGATCCAAGGTGATCTGCATGGAGGTTGTGATGGCCCCGTGCTCTGAGTCCTTGTCCTTCTGAACACCCTTTTAAATCTATGTTCCTTAATTATTGGGTCTCAGTATCTAAGACTAACGCATCTGCTTTCTAAGTCCTCCTCTTATTACTACTCCGGGAGGAGTGGCCTCATGCTTACTTTCCTTAGTGTTTGAGGGCTACCTCTATCCCCTGCACACTAAACCACCACTGTCCTCCTGTTCATATTCTTCTTCTTCTTCTAATGGTGAAGTGGGATTTTTCAGCCGTTAGGCTCTGAACTGTATGTTTCCCTTTGGTGGGCATGGTAGCATACATCCATTTTCGACATACTTACCATTTTCTAGCCTAGGCTTAAGTTGGATATAGATTAGCATGGCCCCACTGTCACCAATAGCAAAACTGATAGGCCTCATGGTTATATCATCCAATATGAACCTCTCAATGTAAGAAAACTTACATGGGTATGTGTAAATCTTCCTCAAGGTATGGTATTCACATTCTACCTTGTTTGCATTATAAATTAACCTATGCGCATCAACAAACTTGTGAAATTCCACCTTGAAGAACCACAATGTAAAGGCATAAGGGAGTTTACACCAAGGAATCCATACCCCATCCTTCATTCTAAAATGTACAATGCAAAAGTGTTGGTACACAACAAATTGTACCTTCTTCCCAACTACTGATGGTAGCTCCTTAAGCATTCTCCACTCCTCTTCGAAAGCCACATGAATTTTATCATACCACAGCTCTAACCTTTTCTAAATAGGCCACTCATAGATCCCTCACATAAATACTTCTCAAAGCTCTCTACTAGAGACTTATTCTTTGCAGGATACTCCCAAATCTTGTTCTTTGGCCCATTAGGCACTCCAATTTCAACAAAAACAAGAGATAATAAAATGGCGCCAAAGCTTATCTTCTCACCTTTGCATGCTTCTTCAATGATGGTATCTGCTATGTATCCTACCAAGTTGTAAACTTCCCCTGTGATATCTTCTTAGCAATATGTAGCCACATGGTGTTCACTTGTGACCATCTCTCTTGATCATTCAACTTGGTGAGTAAGTGTGTGGCCACCTGTACCACATGGTACTTCCTTAACTTGTAAATATCCATCCCGCACGGACCCTTTAAGTAACCTAGTTCCTTGCAGTGGCCAAAATAGCTTCTTTGTTAGATAAGTCACTAGTAATCTCTGTCCATGTTCCCTTTAAACTGTTAGGCTTGTAATTAAGGGTGCGATGATCCTCATCCACCGACCCAACAAAATAAAAGAAGTCCTCATGGACTCTACTCATAAGCAATTGGTATAGTTTCTCTATTTTTCCAAAGTAAGGGAGTTCATAGAGCTACAGGACCCCTACCTTCTTCAATAATTTCTCTCTAGCATCATCATAAACATGCATGTCATCGACTATGCGCTTGTTTGTTTTTATTATTAAAAGTGCATCTAACTCTTCCTTATTGTCAGTTGTGTGATGATTGTAGTCACTTACCTTGCTCCTGTAAATATGAGAATCCCAGTCACATCCCATGATTACATCCTCTGGGTACTACATTTATGAAAACCTAATTTCAGGGGAATCCTCGATCTCCACCTCACTTTCTACCTTCTTCTTACCCTTTGTTCTTTCTCCAGGTGCTTTCCTTGGTGCCATGGAAAAACAAGGTTGCATCTTTTTACCTCTGTTGAGAAAACTCCCGTGCCCTAGCTCAAAACCACGTGCCCTAACTTATTCTATAACCTTGGCGGCCTATTTCTCCTCTTTGTGTGTTTATACTTCACTAAAACCCTTCTCTAATGGGGACACAAGCCAATTTTGTGCACAAATTGACTATCCTTACCTGGTTTTAAATCTCTTTACACCTTGATGCATCTTGCATGCAAATTTCTTAGTAAACAAATCACTCAAAAATCCTAATCGCAAAGGTAAAAATGAACTCGCATCACGTCCTTATATAGATTTGGAAAAAGTTATTGCATGTATTGCTCCTCCACCTACCACTAATCCTCTCCTTAATTAAAATTTTTACCACATGTATGCATGATACACCCGCATGCCCTGTACCATAACCTTCTAGTGCACCTTTCTACCCTTTTGGCCACAAAACTCCTTTTGTGTGCTTCATGCACCAAAGTACCTCGCCACTGTGCCTTCCCTTAAGTAGTTTCCATGGCCATAACTTACCTCACATTATACTGGGCATTTTTTTAACTATGATCTTATTTTAGGAGCAATTTTCTTTCTAGTAGCACCTTTCCATACCATCTGCACTTTCTATCAAGAGAAATCACCTGCACCAATATTTTCCTTATGCATACCCATCTTTGAATGAAAACCACCCCACACTAAGGGTATGTGCAGTCCTTTGTGCATAAAACCACTTGATTGTAATAAGCTTCTAGAGTGTAAGCGCGCTTATTACACAAAACACCAAACTAAATTGGCAAAGCATATTGATGAGGAAGGAAAACATTAAAGGAAATACAGTAAGGGAAATCTAATCAAAATGAAAATACTACCTTATTACAAACACCAATAAGGATTATTTATAGTAGGGCTTCAGCCTACTCCCGTTGAAGTAATCGGGTAACTATGTTCCATCAAGCGCCTCTAACTGGCAAGCTCCTGACTTAAGTATACAAGTGATAACATACGGTCCCAACCAATGCACCTTAAGCTTGTCTAGGTGGCACAAAATGATACAACCTAGAATTCCCCAATACAAGCCCAGGTGTGCTAACACATCACTCGAAATTAGACCGAGTGCTCACCCAAAGCATGCAAAGGTACCAAACCCCTCTTTAGGTTTGCTATTGCAGGATGTTATTACGATGAAGACTTAAGGAATTCAGATCTATGACTAATGTATCTTTCTATAGTGCATGTTCAGATCTAGATCTAGAGAATAACAAACTTAAAAGATAACCATGATGAAATCAAGCATGCAATACTGAATTATAACCATGATAACACTTTGATTCAGTCCATAATCTTCATTATATTAAATTCAGTAATACACATAAGCTTCCTTACAATAATAATAGTATACGCTCATGCATGTATTAGATTTGGCAGTATAATCTCACTATACCATAGTTTAATGCACATTTATAAGGGTGGGGACTTTCCCTTCACCACTTATCTAAACCCAAAATAGGTCGCATGCTATTATTAGCCATGTGCCATTACAAAAATAGCCACACATGCAAGTGCGCTAATAATAGACTACTTTTAGTTAATTGACAATAGTAGATCTATTCCCGACCTATGTCTATGTAAATCACTTTGTAGCTGATCCTCTAAAAATAGTCAATGCGTGTCGTACAAGTCTTTGACTAGTTTGTGTGCTCCGTATGCTATTTCCAAAAATAAATCCTCATTGTAAAAATGGCTAAGTCTTGAACCTGTTTCTGTTCTTTGCGTGTGATCCTTTCCGATATTTCTGTGCCTTTGAATGCGCTCTACTTTCCCACATGAACCTTCTATATTTTCTTCGCTAAGTGCCAGAGTCTGACTGATCAACATTACCCCACACTAGTTGCATTTCCGCCCGATAATGGTTGTCTCAAAAATAAATCAAAGAATATGAATAGAAGAATAGAAAGAATTTTGTTGAATAAAAGAATGTCTTTACCCTACAGTATCTTCTACTTCAATATGAATAATCAATTCAGGATATTCTTCTTTTATCTCTACCTCTAAGGTCTACCAATCATTGAGAGCGACCTCTACCTTCTCTGGAATATCCACTACAATTGATTCTAATTCATCCTTTACAATTTATCCCTTCTCATTCTATAAGACCAACACAATGTTGGACATGCCAGTCATTCTCCCTTCCAACAAGTCCATCTTTTGAGCGATGAGTTTCCCAAGCTCATCCAACCTTTCCTTGTGTGGTTCTTGAGTTTCGTAAGGGCCTCTCACTTCTTCCTAACAAGTGCTAATCATTATGCATGGCCCAATGTCTCATCCTTCATGGCCTTATGGACCTCATTTTCTTCCAAAATGGTCCTAGTCCTTATAACAATGACTTATGATGCTGTACAAATATTCAACGCTTGATCTGCCTTCTTTAGTTCCTCCTGTAAGGTATGAAGTAACCCTTCATACGATGCAATCTTCTCGCTTTATTGAAGCCTTTTTCTACTTTGTTTCTGTCTTTGGACCCTTTGGTTCTGGCATGTGTAGAGGTTTGTCTTCAAGCACTAATTCCACCAATGTACTTACATAATGTATTTTTGAAGGAAATGTCTTGGGTACCTTTGGATCTAAGTGTGGCTTAGCCTTCATGACATTGTCCCCAATCTCCTCTGCCATGCTGATAAAAACAACGTTATTCTTCTGTGCCAAATCTCTTTCCTACTTTAGGCACGCTATTTCCTCATCCTTAGTCTTGATCTCCTCCCTTAGTGCCCTAATTATTATAGCTTTATCCATATTCCATTGTGATACCTCTGTCGAGACTTTCACCAAAGCATTGCTTACTTTCTCTTCGACATAACAATAGGCTTTACTATTATGTGCCTAGCTTATGGTGTCTTTTTCAACCTCCTTGATACACATGACTCCTCACACACATCAAAGTATGGTTCATCCATGTGTGTGTGCATCGACCATGAAAATTGCTTCCTTGTGCGCATGGTTGCCATATCTTCATCCATTAACTCCTAGCCATACAACTCCTTTTATGTCATTGTGCTCTGGAAACGGGCACATGTAATTTTTCCTATGTCTTCAGCATAGCCCATGGCTGGTGGAATATATTCCCCACTTGTTCTTCTTGATCTAGTCTATTTAGGAACTTGGGATTCAAGATTTGGAACTTGTCTTTCTTGTGTGTCTGAGTAACCTCGGTTGCTTTGTCTCATCTCGCCCTTTTTCTTCCTCTTCTCCATCCTTCATTTCTTTGTCCTTTTGTTCTTATATGTTCTCTGGAGGTGTAGGAGAATTGGGTGCACTTTCCTTAGACTCTCCCGGTTCCTCATTCAGCTTCAATTTCCTTCTCCTTTTCTCGGTTATCTCCTTTTTGGAGAGATTTGAGGTGATCTCGTGCATTGTTTTGGGAGTAGCACCGAGGGTCCTTGTTTTCCCGAATACCCTTTTAAAAGGTGCTCTCCTTGGACTACTTCCAAGTCCTCATCATCTCCTTCTTGTGGTTGAGGTGGTGTAGTCGTGCACTCAACTTCTTCCTTAGTTGGAGGTTGTCTTCGCCTCGTGCTCCAAACCACCACTATCCTCATTCTCTTCTTCTTCATCATCTACTTGAATTGTTTCTGTGGGCTTGGGTGCTGGAATATTTTCCATTATATGCTTACCTTTTGGTGGCCCTGGGAGCGCAAAATCATTCTCCACATACTTAGTGTTCTCCAACTTGGGTTTGAGTTACAGGTACACAAGCACTACTCTGTTTCCCAACTACCAAACTTATAGGCTTCATGCTTATAATATCGAAAATAAGCCTTTCAATGTAGGAATTCCACCATGGATATACATATTTCTTTCTTAGAGTGTGGTAGTCACAATCTACCTTATCTGCATTGAAGGTTACGATGCACATCTCGAAAACTATTGGTGATGCCTTGAAATATCTTGCTATGAAGGCATATGGAAATTTGTACCATGGGCTCCAAGCCCCATCCTTCATCGCAAATCATGTGATGCAAAAATGTTGGTAGACCAAAAACTGAACTACCTTACCCACCACCGAAGGAAAATCCTTGGGTATGTGCCACTCTTCTTTGAATGCCGTGCGAGTCTATCATACCACATCTCTGCCCTCTGCTTGTATAGTCCACTCATTGATCCATCACACAAGTATTTTCTAAATCTTTCCATACGTGACTTATGTTTCGTGGGGTATTCCAAAATATTCTCGTTTGGCCCATCAGGTACCCCAATCTCTATAAATACTAAAGATAATAGTGCATCACCAAAACTTATTCTCACACTGTTTGCACTTCTTCAATGATTGTATTTGCTATGTGATCTGCAATATTGTAGACCACTCCTTGAGACATATTCTTTGCAACGTGTAACCACATTGTGTTTACCTACGACCATCTTCCTTGGTCATTCAACTTTGTTACAAGATGTGTATTTACCCGCACTCACCGGGTACTTTTTCAATTTGCCAATGTCTATGCCACATGGACCTTTAGTATACCCCAGACTCTTTCCTCGACTCTAGGATTATGGCCTTATCAGTTAAATCACTATCCACATCCAATCCTAAGGCCATTAGTCCTATCACTGTTGAAATCAAAGCAAATGTAATTATTACCCTCCATTCGGTGAAGTAGAAGAAGTCCTCATGGACTCTATTCATCAACCACCAATACAATGGTTCATATTTTCCAAAGTATGGCAACTCATATAACTAGTAGACTCCATTTTTCTTTAGTAACTTCTCACTTGTGTCATCATATATCGACATATCCTCTGCCATGCAATTGTTCATTTTTGTGCTCAGCAACGCATCAAGATCCTTCTTATTATTTGATGTTCGATGGTTGTAATAATTGATTTTACATTAGTGGATATGGGAATCCCATTCTTGTCCCACAATCATGCCCCTATGGATACTGCATTTCTAAGAAATTACTCTCGGGAGCAATTTATTCTTCCACTTCAACCTTCTTCTTCCCTTTTTCTCCTCTATTACGGGTGCTTTCTTTAGTGCCATTTGAAAATCTCTCTTTTCTTCCCTCTGTAACCGAGAAAGTCAAAACCCTAGTTTAAATCTCCATGCCCTAGTGGAAATCACGTGCCCTATCTCATTTGTAATGCGTCTAGCTTCACTCAAACCCTTCACCTATGGGAATGCAAGATTCTCCTATGCACAACCCTTCTCTCCACGTCTGGTTTCACACTCTTTACACCTCGTTTACACTTAACCCTTTTCAAATTCTCTCAATTGCAACAGTAAAAATGAACTCGCATCTTGTCCTTATATAGAATTTCAAAATTTAGTGCATTTATTTCTCCTCCACCTATCAACAATCCTCTCATTAATTGACCATTTTCATTCTTTCCGCACGGTACATCTTCACACCCAAGCTATAACCTTCTAGCGCACTCTCCTACCTTTTGGCTACAGACTTCTCTTCAGCTCGCTTCCATGTGCCTGAGTACCTCTTCACTGCACCTTCCACTGGTAGTCTTCCCGACCTCTTGCTTACCTCACGTTATACTTGTTTCTTCATTCCTCTCTACCTATGGTCCTTGTGTCTAGAAGAAATCTCTTTTGTTTTTCAATCCTCCAACCTTGAATAACACCCGTAGATAGTTCCTTTCATGTGGACTTATTTTCAACAGTCCTGTACCTAGATCTCAATAACCTACCCCATACTAAGGGTATGTGTAGTCCTCTACACATAAAATTTCTTCAAATAGTAATTAGCTTTTGGCATGTAAACACACTTATTACACAAATACACCAACTAAATTGACAAAGCATAGTGACAAAAAAGAAACATATTAAGGAAATGCAGAATTGAAAACCTAATCTAAATAGAAAACTACCTTATTACAAACACCAAGAAGACTTATTTATAGTAGGGCTTCAACTTACTCCCGTTGAAGTAACCAGGTAACCGTATTCCATCAAGTATCTCTAATTGAAAAGTGCATGATTCAAGTATGTGAGTGATAACATATGGCCCCAACCAATGTACCTTGAGTTTTCTTGGATGGCGCAAAACTTAGAATCATAAAGGAGCACCATCTAGTCCTATCTCAAGCTTTTTATCCCTAATGTGCTGTCATGCCATGCTTTCTGCCTAGCCTTCTCTTGTTTTTGACTCCAACGTGCTATGGCTCATCGCTCATCTAACTTAATTAACTTTTTAATTTGTGCTTCTAAGGCTTTCTCATCAGCTAGACCTCCAATGCGCACAATACACAAAGAAGGTAACATAAATTCCATAGGAAGAACTGCTTCTACACCAAACACTAATTGAAATGGTGTGGCTTTGTTCAACCTTTTATATGTTGTCCGATATGCCCAAAGTACTGCAGATACTTTATCATCCCAATCCTTTCTTCCAATATCACATATTTTTGTCAATGTCTAGCTCAAAATTTTGTTGAAAGCCTCAATTCCATTTTCCTAAGGATGATAGGGTGTAGTCTTATGGTGTGCAATCATGAATTCATCCAATAAAATTCTAATTATCTCATTAAGAAAATGCATGCCCCTATCGTGTCAAACTTATAGGATATCCATACCTTGTAATAATATTTTCCTAAATAAACACAGCTACTATAATTTACTGTACAATCCTTTGTAGGTACTGCTTCTACCCACCTTGTTAGATAATTTGTGTAAGTTATGATGTAGCGCGATCTAGTTCTACACGTAACTAGTGAAATAGGACCCACAAAATCTATAGCCCATTTCTCAAACGGTTCTGCACTAGTAATAGGTCTTAGAGGCATTTCATCTCATTGGCTTGGTTTCCCAAGACATTGACAATGATCACAAGCCTTACAAAATTCCTTGCAATCTTTATACAGGGTCTCCCACCATAATCCAACAAGTAGAATCTTGCACATAGTGGCATCACCGCATAGTGGCCACCTACAATACCACCATGAGATTCTTCCATAATATCTGTGCGCTCATGTTCCAGTAAAAAACGACACAATACTTCATCCCGACCTAACTTGTATAGGTCACCGTTAATCAACATGTAGGGGGCTGCGTGTATAACAAGTTATTTCTTCTCTAAGGATTTCATTCCTTCTAGTGTCATACTTATTTGTAGAAAGACAACAATGTCCTCTAATTCCGATGGCACTTGTTGTAACTCCGTATAATCATGTATCCGGCATGGTATCTTCAATTACCTATGCTTCTTCTCCTGACTATATTCTAGATAAATGGTCTGGTCTAGAATTAATTTTCCCTAGTTTTACCACAAATGTGAAATCAAATTCTTGAAATAAGAGCACCCATCGACATATGCACCCTTATAGAATGGGATTTTTTTACCAAATACTTCAATGCCATGTGATCTAGTATAAAAGATGAATGGTGTAGCTAGTAGGTACTGGTGGAATTTATGTAGCACATAGATCATTGAAAAATCTCTGTGCTTTGTAATTGTGTAATTCTGTTACGCAGGAGTCAACTTTCTACTAGCAAAATAGATAGGATGATCTATAATACCTTCTCTAGGTTGAGCCAACATTGTGCCAATGGCCATGCTAGAGGTGTCCACATGTACATGAAATGGTTGGTCCCATGAAGGAAAACACAGAATAGGCAAGGTAGTAAGTTTCTCCTTCAATGTCTTTAATGCGTGTTGCTTTATGCGGCTCTCCCCAAAGAGAACATACCTTTCCCTTTCAGTAACTCCTCTAACGTTGTGGAAACTTTGGCATATCCTTTGATAAAATTTCTATAATATCCTGTATGACCCAAAAATCCATGCACCTCACTCTGACTGGTAGGCTCTCTTAGGCCTATAATGACTGCACCTTTCTTTGGATCAACCAAAAACCTTCCTTGCAGATTATGTGTCCTAACAATATTCCAAATGATGTGGAAAATATACACTTCTTGATGTTCAAAGATATACTGAACTGTCTACATCTTTCAAAAATTAAGCACAGATTGTCACAATGATCCTTAACTAATCCATACACCGTTTAATCATCTAAATAGACTTGTAAGAAGCTATGAATAAATTCCTTGAATGCTTGAACAACTATGCGTGAAAATATAGCCTACACATTTTTCAGACCAAAAGGTATTACAGTATAGGTGAAGCTACCCCATTTAGTAGAAAACGCAATATTTTATTGATCCTCTTGGGAAATCCTAACCTGATGATACCTAGAGAACCCATCTGTAAATGAATAGATTTCACACCCTGCAACGCCTTCTAGTATTTCCTTAGTGAATGGCGTAGGAAAGGGATTAGTCACACATGCAACATTCAACTCCCTGTAGTCCACACAGATCCTAATCCATCCATCCTTCTTGATATTGATCACCATTAGACTAACCCATTCTGACTCATCAAGGGCTTGATAATCCCAAACTTCAACATTTTGTCAATCTCTTCTTTGACCTTTTTGTGCAAGTTAGGGTTCATCCTATAGGGTCTCTTTCTAACTAGGTGCACACCCTCTTTAAGCTTTATCTTCATCTCCCCTAATGATTCATGCATGCCTTTAAGTTCATGGTACCCCTAAGGAATAAGTCCTGATAATCCCTTAGTAACTCTATGATTTTTTCCACTTCAGAGTCTGACCAATAGTCTCCAATTATGGCTTCCTTAGGCTCAACATCTGATCCAATATTCACCTTCTTTGTCTTCATAGGTTCATGATAGGCACGCGTGGTCTTATCTACACTGTCCAACACCTCACGCCTACCTATTGAATGGTTTACATCTAGATTTTCTACTTCTTTGTCATCCACTAAGTAGACCATTTTTCCTTTTTCTTTCTCAAGGAAAGCATGTTGAAGTAGTGTGGCATCAACCTCTGTCTCTTTAACAAGACACACTCTTGAGTTTCCTTCATCCAATAACTCTGAAGGAGTTCTTCAACCTTGCACTATCTCCCATAGTTAAGTGCTTTATAAATTTTAATGCTTCTTCCACCAGAGGATTTGTAGAGAAGAAGTAAAATGTCTAGGCCATTCCTACAATTAATTCCTGCCAATTTCCAGGTCTCTCCATGGAGTTCTACATATACATACTAAGCACACACACATCCTTGTAAAGTGAAATAAAACATTTGCACCCATAACGAAGGTGGTAAAGCTTCCTACCCTTATGTCCGTAGTATCTCACACTTCAACGTGGTGTTGAACAAGTTGATTACCATGATAAGTGTATATTTGAGTAGGTGCATTGCTTCAAGAACCTAGTAGCAAGAGAAATCCTAATTTCATTCCATCCTACAATATTATCCTCATGGGCCACCCACCAACGTGCTGTTGTCCCATGTAGTGTATATGCTAGCATATTTCTTCTTTCCAATGGGTCTATCCATTGTTCCTCCATGGTGCACAGGAATACCATAGGATCTCCTTCTTTGGTATAACAAGGTACCGAGTTGTTACCTATCCTCCTGACATAACGTGGTTTGTTGCCTCTAGGAAATATGCTCTTTACTCTACACCCAATTATCACAAGCAACACTTGTAGTATCACTAATGGATTGTGCATCCTCCCACTGAATTATTCCTTCTTTAGTTGGCTCAAGCATCTCTGGGATCTTGGATGACACGTACATAAATCCTATTTAGATCTTCTTCACTTAAGGGCTCAACATAGGGCACAAATTTTCCATCTGTTAAAGGGATAATAAATCTCTCCTCCTTGTTTTCAAAATTGATATAACCCTTGTTGAATCGAAGATCAACATTATTTTCATAACACCAAGGATGCCCTAATAGAGCTGGGAAGCTATCCGACTCTGCTAGTGCTAAAACCTCAAAATCTCCAGTGAACTTGGCTCCTTGTATGGTAATGGATGCATGTTTCAAAACTCCGATGGGAGTGGCCTTAGTTCGATTAGCCATGAACAATACATATGAGGATGGCTGCAATGGGGGTCTTCTTATTTATACCCATGCATCTAAATTAAGAACATTGACTTCCGTGCATGTATCAATCACTATATTATTCAATAGCCACCCATCCACAAAAACATTTAGAGTGATTTCCTTGTCATAATCAAGGCTATGAGTGGGAAGATTCACATGCATGACCTGCCGTCCAGTCTCAACACTTGTGCGTGGAGATTTTCCTTTTAACCAATTCCCTAACAATGGAATGATATGTTCCTAGCACAACAATTTGCACACTTCTCTCAAGTCATCCATATATGTTTAGACCATCTATGTTTCTTTCTTTTGCTCCATCTTTTGTGATTTCTCTTTTAAGTACTATGATCTCACCCTAAAGATTCTTGAGAACTTCCATGGTTTCTGATAAACCTCCTTTTGATGGGTAGGATCTGGGTACCGTGCATGTAGAACCTCCTCCTTAGTGATGGTAGGCTTTTGCTGCAATGCTTCTTTGGTGTGTCTTTGCCTTAGTGTAGTTCGTTATCTTCACTTGAAATTCCTAATACTCTTCTTCTAATTTAGGCATCCATTGATTTTCAACAGCGCACTGTTTCCTAACCATCCATGTGTCTTTGTTTTCTTGTTTATGCTACTTACTAAGATGCTCATACAAGTCCGGGAACTCCTCATAGCTATGAATATTTCCACATAAAGAATATGTAATATTCTCAGGGACATTTGCACATGTAGTGGTCAAGAGATCCATAAGTATAACAAGTTCCACAAGGGAACTCACCTCTTCCACTACCACGGCCTCATCCTCTGAATCCACCACGGTATCCTCTACCTCTACCATGACCACCTTCAAAATGCCCTTCATTATAATCATAGCTCACATGATTGTGCTCTTGATCCCGATGCTTGTTCTTTCCTTTAGAGTGATCCAAGACTCTGGATGTCATAAACCAATATATATAACATCATGGATCGACCAATTAGCCGGTAGTCTTTCATGTCATGAGTCGTGGACTCGCAAATTTCTTAGCTTGAAACGTTCTTCCTTATCACGCGTTGTAGTAAGGGGCAGTGACTAACATCATGGTTTAAATGACATATCTCACAATCTAATAGCAATAAGTGCATTGATCTGCGAGGAAAACTATCCTTTTTGTGACCTTCTACTTCACAATCTATACACCAAATCCCTGTGTGCATCTCATGTGCTAAATTTGCCGATAGTTTCTCCAACTATTTTGCCATAGCTGCGATATGTGCTTCTAAAAATGGGCTCACCCTAGTGTTTATGCTTCCAACCACCTCGGTGCGTAAGGCGCTCTTCAAGTGATTTGTGCTTAATTGACCTAATTTCCACCTCACACCTAAATTTGGTTACATTCCCCTTAGCATCGGATAACAACTTAAACATGGGCACCTCACCCCATAGACCTATTCTTTATTTTATTACCTTATGTTTCCATAACTAACACCTCATCCACCACTAAGTCTTACTTGCCTTAATGAGCTAAGATTTGGTCTAACCCTAAAATCAATGCCTAAGATTTCTCTAACCACATTCCCACTCATTAGAAGGGAAGCTTCCATTCTGATCCATGACAACAAACCAACTTGGCCCAAGAAATTAGAAAGATCTACCCATTTTAGTAAACCTAGGGAATCCCACCTTAACCGACGCCGATCAGACCTAAACCGATGCACTGGTCAAGATGGAACCATCGTCGGTTACCATTTATTCACCTTAGCAACCTTGTTTGAGAGGTTGGCACATTCTAGACTAGAGGAGAGAGATCAGAGCTACATGCAAGCAAAACCAACATCCTTTCATGCGCATCCAGACATTCACAACCAGCACCAGACAAATCCAGAAGCATTGCACTCATGGAAGCATTCTGGGATTCACTGCTACGGTACCAAATACCATCCTTCTGATCAACTACCATTACCATTCATCCATCCAATCTACATCACAAGTAAGTGTATCCCTAACCAACATTGTTATTTCAGTTAGTAGCTTTTGTTACTCCTATTATTTATTACTACACTTTCACATTCTCATTCTTCCCATCCTCCATACATGTATTCATTTCCTTACCCACACCACCAAATCACCCATCCTCACCTATTTTCATCCTTGAATACACCTGAGACTTCTATAAACCTCCTTATCCACCCTACCATCTCTATCAAATCCCAGATCAAACCTTGCAATCAGATCTCTTTGAGTTTCATACACCCCCATTGACCTTACCGACGCCAGTTACCCATAACCATTGTCGGTTCTACATAAACCATCACCGGTCATACCAGACCGACATCGGTCTCTATGTTTTATACCTTGCCCAAGAATAGAGCCAAACAACCTCCTACCAATTGACCTAAACAACCCAAATCAGACCTGACTAGTCCCAATACCTTGACAGTTACCTCATCCTTTAGATCCAACTATAGCCTAGCCTGTTGTGATTGATTTTCTTATTGTACTTGAATGAGATACCTAAATCATATCAACTACAATAGGAATTTACTTATTTCTCACATTAATTTGTTTTAAACAATGGATTGACAACCATCTAGGAAGTATCACACTTCCTAAACTAGCATACGCTAGGAAATCCACTGTCATATATCATTTAACTTCTCTTTTGTGGTCTTGTTTTCTATTACAGTAGTTCCTCCTAGCCAAAAGGAAGCTCTCACAATCGGCATTGGGTCAAGAAGTTAGAAACGCATGCATCAACCTCCAACCAACCCATTTAATAGGTATTCCTCCTAGCCCATAACCCTATTTGTTTTGTCATTCAAAAATGTAAAGAAAATGGTGAAACATTTTGGCATGCCCGGTGGGACCCATCAGGGTTCTATTGCATTTTCTTCATTTCTAGGTGAAATTTGTGTGTTTGTTTCCCTTTAAAAGGCTTACACAATAATTTTCTTCCCTAGTAATCCTCTCTTCTTTCTAATTTCTCTAAAAGAAACATTTCTCTTGGTGCATTTAAAAGGAATCATTCTTCTTTCTTGCTTTCTACATTTAGTGAAAGAGCATACCCTCTCCTATTCATCATTTGCTTCATCGAATGTAATCTTTTTGATTTGGGCTTAAAATTGGTTGCATTACATTCTAATTTGCTGCATTTAGCTCACATTAAAATGAGGGCAACCTATATGCTGAAGTCATGCCCAGCTGATGGTTGACACAAAGAATCATAGAAAGCACATTCTCTCTCTCTCTCTCTCTGTCTTACCAAACTACACAAAATTGAAATATACATATCTTTCTTAAACAACATCTTACCTAGGGAACACCTATCATAGCGATCACATGATCCGATAGGTAGGTACTCCCCAGCTCATTACTTCTAGTTGAGTCATTATCTCAGAAGACGGCCCCCCCGCCATAACATACCTGAAACCTCTCCTTTTAGATATCCTTCTTCATAGGAAGCCTTCCTCACCAAAAAATCTATTCTAAATTCATGAGTTAGTCTTCTAAATAGCATAAGCTCAACACATTAAAAATCACTTGTTAGGTACGTGTTTTTAGTGTTTGATTGACGTGCATTTTGAGGTGTGAGGATACGCTTCTCCATTTTTCCATTTTGTTGCCTTACACACTCCACAATCACAGTTGGAGTATTCTGACTTCTTTTGAGTGTGTCAGACTTCATTACATCATCTCCAGACCTCTGGGTTGATTATTTATCTCACTAAAATTCACAATAATCCATTTTTTACATCTTTCCAATTTTCATAGTAACTTGGCATCGGTTACCCCTAACCGGCATCGGTTTTTTCTTAACCGGCATCGGTTTTCTGTTCTTTTGGGTTAAATTGCCTAAAGAACCCTTATTTCATTTTCTTTGTTGTCAGAGTTCTTGTGAGTCTCTATACTCTCTCTACTTTGATAAACAATCATCATACAACTTGTTCATCTAATCATCACTAGTCTTTTCCTCATTTGATAAAATTATTCTTGTCTCACAATAACCGACCTCGTTACCCCTGAACCGACATCGGTCATCCTTAACCAACGTCGGTTACCCTGTATTGAACATCAACTGATATATTACCCAAATCTACCTATAAACACATTTTTTTCATTCTCACTACTCCTATGTGTCATCTACAGGATACAACATCACCTAATATACATTCATTCACATGGTGTTGACTCACAATCAAGCTAACACTCTTATATTTCATGCAGTTTCAACCACTCCCACCTAGTCCTTCACCACCCTCTATCCTATCACCCATGGATCCAACCCTACCTACCACCATTTCTGTAGGTGATGAAGGAATTTTCATGACTCCTTGATCAGAATCCCATGTGCCTTATAGTTCTACCTTTCCCACTCTTCCACCCGACTCCTCAGGTCAGTTGATATATGGCATGCCTATATCCATCTCTCCTACCCTTATTCCCACTTCTACATCAGCCCCTAATAATGTGGTGTTACCTTCACCTACTTCACCCCAGTGGTTTCACAACTAGGACCCATACCCACTATGACCACTGTGTCTCTGTAGTATCACTCACACTCATGTAGTATCTATTGTCCCCTCATCAACCACCCAAACCATAACCTCATCCACACCCATTGTCTCACAAATACCCATTACAACACAACCACCCATGGTGTCGTGACCCCTACTCCATTCCAGAATCTTGTCCTCTCCATCCCACAAACACTCCCCAATCACTACTAGAGTCACTACGACCATCCCACCTACATACACATACTATCAACAACCCCCTATCTCATCTCGTCACCCATTCTAGATACATGCCCTCTATGTCGGTCCCCTATTCTCAACCTCCCTATTTGGCATCACCATACAATGGAATGCCACCCACATCACATGTTCAATACCAGCCCCCTTATGCCACAGGAGGAACCCTTCCACCACAACCTACCAATGACCTCATCAAATTGATGATGGAAAGGATGCAGACACTAGAAGCATCGGTTTTCGGGCTCACGTAATTCTCTCACCTATGATGAAATCTGTAATGAGCCCATTCATCCATCCATCCCTATTCACCCATACCCTGTACATTGGGAAATGCCAAAATTCAACCATTTCAATAGTAAAGAAGACCCACAATAACATTTGTGGTCTTTCAAACATGGGTGTTACCTGATCACCCATGATGACACTTTACTCCTACGAACCTTCCCGATGTCCCGATAGACTGCATTGACTTGGTATAGTGGGCTACCAAGACACTCCATCTACTCATTTAATCAAGTAGCCCAAGCCTTCTTAGATCACTTCTCCATCAACATTGTTAAGAAGGTTACCATGACTGATCTTTATTCCACACGACAATATGATGATGAGTCTATCACTGACTTTTTCACTCACTAGCAAACCTAATTAACCAGCTCACATTTCAATTACCTCAAACTAAACTCATAGAGTTGTTTACTCGGGCTTGCGCAAGACACATCTCACCAACCCTACAGTGCAAACCTTTTTCACACTTTTGATGAGGCATTCACCATGGCATGGAAATTGAAATTCATGCTATCAAAGAGAAGAAAATTCAACTTCATAACAAGAACATCGTGTTCAAATCAAATGATGCTTCTTCATCTTCAAAACCCCAAAACAACTATTCAAAACCCAAAGGATCTACCAATGCATATAGTTCTCAAGGCTGCCCCTCATCAATCAAACCTAACCAAACCTCCTTCTAATCTCTCTCCCATCCAAGCTTTCTAGTTCAGATGAGAACAATGAAAGTACACTTCGATAGGAGAATCTTATTCTTCTATTTTGGAAAAGCTTGTTAAGGCTGGTGCCATTACCCTTCCACCTATAAAACCACATACTAGTTTTGACCTTGAGCGACCCATGCCCGCATGGTATAAGGAACATGAATTTTGTAACTATCATCGTGTCAAAGGTCATAATGAATAATAACTACATCACCTTCAAGAATATCATCCAAGAAATGTTAGACAATGAGATCTAGTCTTGGATAGCCCGAATGCACCCACTAACCAAAACCTACATATCTTCAAGAAGCCATTTCCTAATCATGCCCCATCTTCCAACCAAGCTGGTGACACTTCAAACAATGATAGCAATGTCCATGAGGTCCATGCTATTTTTGATGACATACCAGTTGCTTCCCAATTGCCTCATGTTCCTTCCATAGATGAAATCTTAGCCCAAGCTCCCCTACCTACACAAGAACCTATTTCATCTACTCCTCCACCCACAGAGGAACCCCCTTCATTTTCTCCTTCACCCATGGAAGAGCCTATAATTAGCATGCCACCTTTGACCCCTCAAATTTTCGAGCATAGTTGTCATAGTGGCACCTCTCCTACTCATAGGAGATACATGTCCACAACCTACACCATCACAAGGAGAGTCCACCTCATCTGGCCCATCCTCTCCTCTACCCATGGAGGATCCTATAGAAATACCATTTCCTTTTGATGACCATTCACCATCGACCTTCAAGATCCCACTGATCTACTTTCAGCTCTCTTACCCACAGAGTCTGAGGCTAGCCATTTCCCTGTATCTCAAACACATTTTACGGGGATTTCCACTCAATCCACATTGGCCCCACTTACAACAATACCATTTTCACACTTGGCCAATCACCTGACTATGTTGATAGAGCCTTACTTTGGGACACCTTCTTCTACTTCCTATTTCAACACAAATGCAACTTGTCACTCACCGACACCTCCACTATCTATCCAAAAGTGTTTCAAGTGACCAAACCAAACACAACCATGACTATTACAACACCTTCCACATCACCACCCATGGCCCAACTCACACCTCTGCCCATAACCCAACATACATCTACACCCAAACACCTACCCACACCTATATCATCTCCCTTACCTAAACCTATCACTACCTTAGGGGTCATACCGACAACTAGCCTTACTCACCCACCCATCAAATTAGATTTAGCCACATCTTCCAAAACTAACACTAAACTTACCCCGACCCCCTAAAAAGAAGATCCAACCTCCTAGGCCTCATACACCAACCTCACCTACCACACCATTATCACCTTCACCCCTTCCGTCCATCCTAGGACCTCACCCTCGACCTAGCCAAGCAACCCCCATCCACCGGTAAACCAAGAACCCAACAACCCATTTCTCATCATCACAGACCTCTAATATACCCAAGTGACCCACACAACTTCCACCCTCACCCGTAACCTTCTTACCACCCATACCTCCACTACCATCCATAACTTCTTCACTACCCATGACACTTTCTTCTCTTTCACTCACACCTTCTACCCAACCTACACCACCCACCTCCACACCTCGGTTACCCCCATGGGTAACCCATCCTCTTCCACCATCTATTTTTCCTCCACATCTCATACACCCATGTCATCATTTCCCAAAAAGGTGCAACCTAAAGCTAAAAATCCTCTACCCTCCAATAAGGTAGTTAAACCAACCAAACCTTCCACCTAGCTCTTCTACCATGCCCATACCCAAGTAGATGCAACCAAGACCTAAGACCACTCCACACACCAAACTAGTAAACCAAACCATTCCCCTCCTAAAGCCTCTTCCTCCACAATCAGCCATACCTATACCCAAACCCACATTCACCTCCCATTGTGATCCACTAGTAGGATCCTATGCCAAAATCTTAACCAATCTCCTCAAAACTTTGTCATCACATTACCACCTCTTAGACCTTACGACCCACTCAAACCCAAACCAAAAGGGTTTGATGAAACCAAAATTTGTGCCTACCATCATGTGCCAGGACACGATGTAGAGAACTATAAGGCTTTAAAACCTCTCTTGTCCAATTATGTCCTCCCAAGAAAATTTTGATGATGATGATCTTCTTGATGAGGACCCCATTTCACCTTCACCAATTTCCACAGATCTTCTCCCATTACCTACTCAACGACCAAAATCTCCACCCCCACAACTCTTTGATCCACCCCCAAGATTCAGATTAACATGGTCCATATAAGAGAGTTGGCCAAACCACCACCCAAATGCCAATGCACCCTACTCATTTCACAAGGATCATATCCCCCACTAGGTTTTGTCCCTCATGCCACTATACCTTCCATGACACACCCTCTTCATCCACCTCCCCTCAAATTAACATGATCAACATTACCACCCATGCTCAGAAAGACAAGGGCAAAGGAAAAGGAAACTAGCCCATCAACCAACCCTATACCCAACATACCATCCACACCCATACCCAAAGTCACCATTCGAGGTCCTACATATCCTATTTCCGATGGGGTCACACATCACACAATGCTAAAACAACTACACCAATCCCCTCAAAATGTCTTTATATGACCTCATCCAAACCTCGAGTCACATCATCAAGCCCTCATGGAGGTCCTTCAATCTATTGAAGTCTTACCAAATGACCCCACACCCATAGCCTCCATCATTACCCCTCACCACGTAGCCTCTCTCACTAGGTCATCACCTTCCTCTACACCTCCACCTACTCACCAAGTGGCCACCCTCAACTTTTCAGATGAAGAGATCACTCCCTTCCAGTCCGATGACCCCGACCCCACTCTTTTCATCTCCATCTTTATCGATAATATATACATATACGACATTATTATGATCGATGGTGGTGCTAGTATTAACATCATCTCCTCCCATGCATATGACCAAATGTGAATACCTACCAATTACATGCATGGTAACCCGGTTATGTTGTGCTCCTTCAATGACGCCATGACCTCTACCCTAGGTACCATTGTTCTCCATGTCCGCGTGGGTCCCCACACTATCCCAAAACTTTTCTATGTCCTAGAAGGGGAGTTCCAATATAACTTGTTGCTCGACCACCTTGATCCATGCCATGGGTTGTGTCCCTTCGACTTTACACCGCTGCCTCAAATTTGAACATGAGGGACATAATTACACCATCCCTACCACCCATCACCTTTCAAGACCTGTAACATGCTATACTAGCCTAATGATGTGCTTGTACTAGTCAAGGCATCTTCGCCACTATCCCTACTTCACCTTCACCTACAAGCCCATCCACCAAAACTGCCACTACCTCTTCTACATCTAACCTTGCTATCCCCACTACTAGCTGTAGCCTCTACCACTGACTGACCTGTTTCCCCATCATCTAGCAAGCCATCTATCCCCGCTACCCACATACCAACTACTGATCCCTTAGAAGGTGTTTTTCAATGCCTCACTCTAGGGGAATACCACCTATACAATATCGACACCTTCCTCACCCCACAAGAGTATGGGAACCTACGCCAACACCCCAGTTATGACATCCACATCGGTGATGTTTTTCCTTATGGCCCTCCCCACCTTCACACTAATCTAACATATGGGGGACTTGATATGGCCACCTATAAACCCAAACCTCCATCCCAAACCCAACCATTTTCATCCGACCTACACTCCCTCACTAACCACCACTTCACTCACACTTTCCTCCACCGGTGTGTGGAAAGGATTTGGCTTCGGATTTTATGAACAGGGCCACCATATTATCATTTCCTATACCTCTCATAAACACAATGACCGTAGTGGCATTGGTTTTGATGCACCACCTTCCAAGAAGGTTCACGCAACTCATCTCAGGATGGGAAAATCTTCCCATCTCATTCACCCACATTACCATCTTCACCCACGAGTCCATAGATCCCGAATCTATTCCTCCTAACTTTTTTTTTTATAAACACCATTTCCTTGGGACCTAACCTATCAACGTGATGGCGAAGCTCCCTCTTCTCTCCCATTCCTATATCCTAACATGATCGATGATGATACACCTTCTATTAATGTCATTCAATGTCAGGATGATGAGTCCATCCTCACCTACCTTGGTGTGGAAGATTCTTATATTCATCGGTCATTACCTTCTGAGATGCAAACCATGTTGAATGAATCAACCATCAAATCAACATTAACACTCAGGATGACCCACACATTCTAAAGATCAGCCAATCCTTAGATGCTACTGAACAGAAGCCTTCACCTCTTTCCTTCGGGACCATAACAATGCATTTTTCTTGGTCCTATGCCGATATGCCCAAGATTGACCCAAAATCATGGTCCACAATATCATAACCATTCCTGATGCCAAACCCATCAAACAAAAGCTACGTAAAAATGCATCCTCACATTTCTCTTCTAGTCAAAGAAGAGCTTCAATGCCTTCTCTCGGTTTCCTTCATTCTACCCATTGACTATCCCCAATGGATTTCTAACATCATTCCTATCACAAAGGTGACAGGGGGACTCCACATTTGCATGGAACTTCCATGACCTCAACCTCACTTGTCCCAAAGATGATTTCCCTACCAAGACATTGACCAACTAGTTGATCTCACCACTGGCCATGAAATGTTATCACTCATGGATGGTTTCTCGGCTATAATCAAATATTACTAGCTCCAGAGAGATCAACACAAGACTACCTTCATCACCCCTTGGGGACTTTACTATCGAGTCATGCCTTTTGGCCTCAAAAATGTCTAGCTACATATCAACGAGCCATGACTTACATCTTCCATGACATCATGCATCACATACTGAAGATTACGTAGATGATCTTCTAGCCAAATCTAAACATCAAACCAAACACTTGTCCATCCTTAAAGTCATCTTTGACCATCTCATCAAGTATTGTGTGCATCTTCAACCAAAGAAGTGCATCTTTACTGGTACTTTCTGGAAAACTCCTAGGTTTCATCATTTCTTTGCATGGGGCATAGAAGTCGATCCTACTAAAGTCAAGGCTATTCTAGAAATGCCTCCACCCACTAATCTCCATCAACTTCAAAGCCTACAAGGAAAGTTGTAATCTATTCATCATTTTATCTCACAACTTTTCGACCACTGTCAACCATTTCATCATCTTCTCAAGAAAGATGTTTCATTCAAATGGGATGATGAATGCCATAAAGCCTTTGAGGCATTAAAAAATACCTCCTTCAACCACCAATGCTCATTCCTCCTAAGGATGACCAGCCCTTTTACCTATATATTTCCACCACTAACCATTCTTTAGGTGCCATGCTCACTCATCATGATGATGAGCAACACAGAGAGCAAGTGGTTTATTACATAAGCCATACCCTTCTTGACTACGAAACTAGATATACCCACACCAAAAAACTCTTAGCCTTAGTTTTCATCACCACCAAACTCCGCCATTACCTACTCAATCACAAAACCTTCATCATTACTAATACTGACCCATTACACTATATGTATGCCAAACCCTATCAACATCAATGTGTCACACATTGGCTTATGCTTCTTTTTGACCTCGACCTCAAATTCATTCATCAAAAGTCCATTAAGGGCTAGGAAATTCACTGACCAACCAACTAGGCGATGCACACCTATTTCTGGGGATCAACCATCTAACTTCGACTTCCCAGATGAGTCTATAACTACCCTTTCCTTAGATGAACCCGCTTACCAAATGACACTCTTCTTCGATGGCTCCAAGTGTCAACGTGGGGGTGGGGCTGGTGTTATCCTCATTCCTCTTGAGGGTGAACCTATGCCTTTGTCTTTCAAACTCAATTTTGATTGTACAAACAATATTGTGAATACGAAGCACTCATATTGGGTCTCTAGGCTGCTTATGCCTTAGATGTTAAGACAATCAATATCTTTGGTGATTCTCAGTTGGTCATAAACCAAGTCAATGGTATATACCAGTGTCATAATGAGATCCTTCAAAAGTATAAGCAACACATAGATATACTTTGACCACCTTTGACCATTATACACTTCAAACCACCCCACGTTCTACCAATAAATTTGTGGATACCATGGCCTAGCTTGGCTTCTCAAATACCTGCTTCACCCACTGACTCTAAAATATTTGTCACCATACAAAGGCTACAATCACCCTCTTATTTACCTCATGAAGTCTACTCCATCGGAACCATTTCCCCTGACCCACGTGACCTTTGGTATAAGCAATATGCAGACTATCTTTCCTTTCCATTCTACCCACCGATCTCACTCGTAATGGACAACATGCCTTTTCTTAAAAGTGTCTCCCATTATGTCCTCATGGGTGGTCTTCTTTACAAGCGTGGCTTCATGACATTCTCTTACGATGCCTTACAAGTTCTGAAATTCCCTACACCATTAAGGAAGTCCACGATGGAATTTGTGGAGGTCACTTTAGTGGTTTAGCTGTCACAAAATGCATTCTTCACCTAGGCTATTATTGGCCAACCCTAAACCATGACTATTGTGATTATGTCAAATGTTGTGTGAAATGCCAACAACATGCTAATCTCCACCACACACCTAGTCATGCCTTACAGTCACACGAGACCTTTGGCCTTTCTCTCAATGGGGTTTGGATCTTGTCGGTGAGATCAACCCCATTCTTCACAATGCCACCAATGGATCATAACCACTACCAATATTACACTAAATGGGTAGAGGCCATTCCCCTCATTTCTACAAAAGCTGAGAAAATATGTGAATTCATCAACCATCACATCATTTTTCATTTTGGTGTTCCTCACCACCTCATCACTGATAATGGAAAACAATTCAAAAACAAAACCCTACGCAAACTATGTGACACTTTTGGCATCCAACTTAGTTTCTCATCACCTTATTACCCACAAACCAATGGTCAAGCCAATCAACCAATAAAACCTTGAACAAAATTCTTATGAAGGTAGTCAACGATACTGGGAAAGATTGGCATACACACATTCCTTTCACCTTGTGGGCTTATCGCACTAGTATTCACTTCACTTCGCTGCCACACCCTTTTCTCTGGTCTACGGTACCGAGGTTGTCTTACCTCTCAAAGTCTAGATTCCATCTCTCCACATCTCACTACAAGACATGCTCAACGATGATGACTTTCACCAAGATCATTTGGCACAACTTGAGTTATTAGATGAATGTCGTCTCAATGCTCTTGACCATCTCCAAATCTACCAAAAATGTATCAAACATGCCTATGAAAAACATGTTCACGAATGAACCTTTCAGTCGGTGACCTTGTCCTAAAGGAAAATCAACATGTAACCAAAGAGGAGAAAAGTAAATGGGGAAAATTTTCTCCTAATTAGCTTGACCCTATATCATTACCCATGCCTATGGATCAGGTGCTTATCATTTGTCTTCACTCAAGGTAAACCCAAACCTGAGCCCCTTAATGCCTTACATCTTTGACCATTTTATTGTTGATATCAAGTCCTATATCACTTTCTATCAGTTGATCACTCATCCCTTGAGCATTGTTCACCTTCCATATTACCCATTTTGAGGATCCATGACTAAAACAAGAATCATGTGATTACCCATCACCATTTTAGCCTTGTCTTCAATATGAGTACCATGGCTCTACTCATAACATGATTCTCATGGATACTTTTCATCTTCTCCAAGATGGAATCCCATGGTCATTCATCACTCAAAACCACCCCTTTCATAGTTAACTCCTGTGTACTATGGTTTTGTCATCTAAACAAGAGCCTACCCTTCCTCTATAGTCTTTCCATGACTTAAACATCCAAAAAAAAAATGGATACAACTCCTTGAGTCAAACTTCCAACAAAAGATGACTCCCTCAAAAGGGACATCTCTTCACTCTAATTCCACTACTATAAATAGACTGCTCCCTTGAAGGATAACTATATCATAGTTATTTCAAAATTCAATAAAAATATCCAGAAGCTTCCCACATCGATCAACTTCACGAAGACCTCAAGGAGATAATATACTCATCCCATATAGACTTCCCGCATCGATCAATCTATTAAAACAAAAAAATGAAGAAAAAGATGAAATTTTCATCATGGACTTGCCTATTCTTGATCTTGGGTTTCTTGTTCCAAAAGACACGCTGTCATACACTAAGTTACACTAAACCACCTATTCTCACCTCCTTGCCTTTTTAGCCTAATTCCTCATTACTCAAGGACTTTTTGCAAACACACATTTTGTGATTATGCAACTTTCTTCACCCTTAGAATGGTCCATTATGCAATGCCTTTAGGGTCTTACGTTCATAAGCCCCTCTTAGGTATGGTTGAATCCTTAGGGTTCTTATCAATTAAGTGCTCTTTTACCACCTCTTACCATTCACCTTCCTCATTACTTATTGATTATCCTATACAGGACTAGATTATCGACACTTATATTTAAAAACCACTCAACCATGCCTATGACCTAAACTCAACCATGCCTATGACCTAAACTCAACCATGCCTATGACCTACACTCAATCATGCCTATGACCTACATTCAACAATGCCTAACACTTACCAACCCATTCTTCTACTTCATTCTAATCTTCCCTAGCTTATGGGAGAACTACATCAGCCTGAGGTCCCTTTTCACCAGGACTATGTAGGCAAGCACTTCAGGGCATGGGGCCCTTGGAGGTTAGCTCACCACTCTCCCTACCCTAACCCCTTTCCCTTTCCTTTTCCTATTCACATTCTTCCTAGTTAGTTTCCTTTTCTATATCAATAACTAGAAATTAAACCACATAAACAACAATTGCTAAACATATTTACCATCATAATTTACACATTCATTTCATCACATCTACCATTTTGTTTCCATCATCATATATTTTCCTACAAATCATCTTAACACGATCCATACCATCACAAATTGAACACATTAATGAATTAGAAATTCAATCAACCATAAAACCTGACTCAACCATGCCTAAATCAACCCGACTCAACCATGCTTGAATCAACCTAACTCCACCATGCCTAAATCAACCTAACCACACCATGCCAAATCAACTTGACTCAATCCATGCCTATGACTTGAATCAATCCATACCTATGACCTGACTCAATCCATGCCTAAACCAACATGACTCAATCCATGCTTATGACCCGACTCAATCCATACGTATGACCCGACTTAATACATGCCTAAACCAACCGGATTCAATCCATGCCTATGACTTGACTCAATCCATGCCTAAACCAACTCGACTCAATCCATGCCTATACACCGACCTGACTCTATCATGCCTAACTTACCTAGTTTCCATCACATGTACAAAATCATCATCGAAGTTACATATACTCATACACATCATACCATAAAACATCATCATCTCTATATATATCATCCAAATATGAGTGTCCATACATATATACTCGACTGCAAAATCTATACAAATATCTCTCATCTACCATATAACAAATACAAAGGTCTCAAAATCTTTGCACACAGAAAGTGCAGTATCATGTATACAAAAAATCAAAAACTCTCTCATAAACAACCTCACTATCATCGACGCACGTGATGATATGTATCAAAAATAATCACAATACTATCCAAAATGATGATATCCCTCGTCGCCCCTCGGATATCTGAGTCGGTCTCTCCCGACTCCTCTGTCACTCTTGTGTGGTGCCCACCAACCACCTCCCCTCCTACTATGGGCCTCGATCTAACCCGATGGCCCCTCACCTGGAGTTGGTCTTCGTATACTGGTAGCCTTACCTTGCTCCTTTCTATGGGCTCACCGGCCCCCTATGCTCTCCACATTGTGATTGTGGGATCATGTCCTTTCACTCGAGATATGTTATGCTTAGTACTTTGCATATGAAGGGACATCTATCCCCATTGCTACCAAATGATCCTGATAATACCTAGCTCGACCTAGGGTGTCCTTGGATCTCGCCATAGCACTTGTTGTAAATATCTTCCCCGGGTAGATATAGACAAGCAGAAGAATATGGAAATCAAAGGAACTCAAAACCCGGGGTGTCAACACGAAGAAATTTGCACCAAGGCACGGGTAAAGGGCACATGACACAGAGTGTCGACATGGTAAAAGTTGTGCCTTGGCGCACGTAAAGGGCACATGACACAGAGTGTCGACATGGAAAAAGTTGCACCTTGGTGCACGTAAAGGGTGCATGACACAGAGTGTCAACATGGAAAAAGTCATGCCTTGGCACACGTAAAGGGCGCATGACACAGAGTGTCGACATGGCAAAAGTTGTGCCTTGGCGCACGTAAAGGGCGCATGACACAGAGTGTCGACATGGCAAAAGTTGCGCCTTGGCGCATGTAAAGGGTGCATGACACAGAGTGTCGACATGGAAAAAGTTACACCTTGGCACATGTAAGAGGATGTCTACACAGATATGGATGCGCCTATGGCGCACCTTCAAGAGGCCCAACATTTTGAGCGCTGACAGGAGGTAGACCCTGGCGCAGATATTTAGATGGCTATAACTTTTGACTGGGAGCTTGGATTCATGCAAGGTTGGAATTTTTGGAAAGCTTACGAGGTCCTCTATCCAACTATGACTGGATATATTTAATTGGGTGAGAAAATTCTTAAAAATGCAATATACAGTTCGCCACTTTTTGGGTTCGCAAGGGTTCTCACCCACCACCATAATGAAATGAATTAAATGCAACCTAGAGGTGGTTGGGGTAGATTTGGATTTCCTCTCTCTTCCTCTCTCATTCTTCCTATAAATTTTAAGGAGGGGCTTCTTTCTAAAGGTTGGAAATTCTTGTTTTGCCCTCTCCTTCTTCTCTTTGGCGGTGAATTTGTGGAGTTCAAACCTCCCATCTAAAGCTATAATGCAACTTTACCTCTTGGCATTTTGCAGTGTGTTGTCAGATCAATATTTGGAGCAAATAATACATGTCTGTGGATGATTCTCAACCCTCTCTATGTTCATTTGCATCCTCTTGATCTTTCACTGCAAATATGGTTACTCAGTGCATGATCTTGCATTGCATTTTTATGGTTTGTGTTTATTGGCAAGACAGTGTTCTTCATTCCTGCATCACCTTTGTTAGTTTAGGTTTATTTTTATGCATCTTCTTACCCTGTCTCCTTGGCAAGTTAGATTATGTTTTTGAGTAAACCTCTACATTTTTATGTGTGCATCTCGAATAGAGGAATAGGAACCGCCTTCATCCGGAGAGCTTTTCCAATTTCGCAAGGTCCCACACTGGGAAAAGCTCCATGTTATGCAATCACACCGAGAGTCTCAACCAATTGAGTTGCAGACGTTCGCTCGGGGTGCTTTGCAATCCAACATCAATAGTTTTGGCATGCTGTGGGACCAATTGTCATTCCACATGATTTGAAGGAATTTTCAAGAAATTTGGACTAAGAAATTGCAGGTTTTACAATTTCAGATTTTTCACCTTCCAGGGCTAAACTTTGAAATCGATTTTCAAGGACTTAACTTACTCGAAACAAGTCAAAATTTCACCAGTTGATAGATCGGGGATAATATTCAAAAGGGTATTCTTAGATTTTTGAGATTTTGACTTTCAAAATTTCATGGTTTTTAGTATTTCGGGTTTTCCCAGTTGCCTTGCATGACCTGAGTTTTGCCCGTACCTTTTGGGGATTAGTGGCTGCACAACAGGACCCGATAACCGAATTGAAGAACTGTATCTTCGGATCCTTCAAGGTTTTAAATTCTATTTTTAATATTGTCAGGTTTGGTGTGTAACTTGGCAGATCCAACCTTTTGAGGCTCATTCTATAACACATCTGCGACTCCGAAGGGATAGAATTCAGTGGTATAGCAGGAAAGGTTGCCCAAGTACATGAGAAGAATTCGAACTAGGTCTGATACTTGAGAAGAGGGTCTATTTTTCCACTTACAACTATCACCAGGTAGAGGAAGGAGAGGAAGAAGACCACAAAGATCACCATCTCCACCTAACAGGACTTTATCAACCCCTCCACCTGGTAGACCTTTCATCCAATCAACAAGGGTTCTCAGGCCAATCAGAATGGCGCAACCACCGAATCCCTTTGTCAATTTCACCGGTAGCAATCCACTTGCCCTCAATGCACAGAATCCAGTTCCAATTGCAACATTGAAGAACATTCCATTTTTCACTGGAGAAAATCATACCACTCCTGGTGATCATGTCAAAGACATTGCTAACGTTTGTGCAATCCATGAGATAAATGAAATGGATGTTGCTGTCAAATTGCTGGCATCTTCATTCAAAGGGAAGGCATTGCAATGGTTTAGGAGCCTTGGAGCCGGTTCTATCCAAAATTGGAATCAGTTATGCATAGTTCTCCATGAGCAGTTTGGAGAAAAGGGAGACAATTTGTCTCTACTAGAACAATTAACAACTATCAAGAGAGCTCCCAACAAGTAGTGATCGACTTCAACTTCAGATTTCAAAGGTCTTGGGATAGGATTCCAAAGGCCATCGTGCCAGCCAACAAATCAAGGTGCTTTTCTATATTATCTTAAAGCTTTTAATTCTGATATTTCTATGCTAATTCAATCTATGGGAGGAACAACCTTACTGCTGCTTATAAGCATTGCCATTAGGGCTGAAAACTATCTTATTCAAGCCGGTAAGTAAGCTGCTCCTAGGCCTCCCATGCCCTTATATCCAAACTTAGAAAATCCAAGCACTAATCAAGCACCCACTTTGGCTCCTATTCCCACTCCTAGAAATCAAAGTTCAAATGAAACTTCTACTTCATCCTCTAATGCTTCAAATGAGCTCCAAGTTGTTATGAAACAGTTGCAAAAACCTGGAAATGAGCTGGTGACTATCAAAAGACAGCAAGCTCAAAGTGCTAGACCGTATCAGCCTCAAGCACAGTACCAAGCTAGGCCACCATACCAGCCCAATAGGCCACCCAATCTAGCTACAAATCAAAGCCAAGTAAGGCCTCCCATCAATAGACCATTTCAGCCCTATAACCCCAATGTTGCATCTACTTCTAAAGCCTTAGTGCCAGTGCAAAACAACATAGCTCAAGAGTATGATTGGTGTTTCCCATGTAATGAACCTCACAACCAATCTATGTGCTTCAATGGTGCTTTGAACCAAGCCTTGATGGTGACAACTATTGGCGTAGAGGGTGAAGCGAGTCAAGAAACAAATCAGCGACAAGGGACATCTCAACAAAACACAGCTCCAAATGATACCACACTTGCGAATTAGAAAGCCGAGAATTTTTGTGGCATGAATCAAACAATTTCTCGAGTTTAGCAAGAACAACACAAGATCAAAGAAGAGGAATATTGGTGAAGGGAAGTCATTGGCCCCAAGTGATCTATAACCTTCCATCACTCCACAAAGTGTCGATAAGCAAAATACAGCTCCAAACATGTAAGTACAGCCCAAACCACCTTCCAAACCAACTCAAATGCTAGCTGTTGCTGCCCATGCACAAGAAAGGAATGTGTAGCCTAAAGGACAAAAAGAGATCTTTCATCCCCATTTAGCATCATTGATCAAATGAAGAAGACAAATGTGAATATATCAATGTGGGAATCTTTATCCATCCCAGGCCAAAGAGATCTTCTACAAGCTGCCATGAAGAATTGGTCAACTTCGAACCAACAGGTCCATATGCAAGAGAATGTCCTCACAAATGCTACTCAGCTCGAAGGGAATCATGGAGGACAACAAGGTAAAGTTTTGAAGCCCCCTCCATTCTATGTTTCATTAATCATTGGGGATAAACTAGTACACAATTGCATGATTGATTCTGGGGCAAGTAGTTCTGTCATGCCTAAGCAAATAGTTGATCAGCTGGGTCTCCAATATGAAGTCATATCAAAGGGGGTAGTGTAATTGGATGGGACAGCAGTAGCAATGGTGGGAGTGATTAAAATTTTGAATCTTACCTTGCATGCATGCCCCAACGTTACAGTTTTGCAAGATGTGTCAGTGATAGATTTTCCACCACTATTTGCCCTATGCTTATCAAGGGATTTCACAGCTAGAATTGGAGGCTACTTATCTGTTGACTGGTCACACAAGTTGTTCAAAACAAGATATGGTACTAAGGTCACGATCAGATCTAAACCAATTGTAAACTTTCATATTGAGCCTCATACTCCAAGCCAAATCAATGCCAATTGTTTAGCATTTGATCAAGAAGATTATCCAAACACAGATGAAGCTGACACCAAAGTTGGAAGCATCCTAGATTTGACTCTTGATGAATGGGAAAGCAAGGTACATGCTTTTGATCCCTACCAAGAAGTAGAAGAATCTGAGCTAGGAGTCTATTGCATACATGAAGAAAACCAGCCTATTCCTAGCATCACCAAACCATACCATAAGGATGACAATGAGGTATGGCAATTATTTTTTGATGGATCAAGGAGTAGGCAAGGTGCAGAGGAGGAGCTATGCTTGTTTCACCTCAAGGAATCAAATATTATTCAACTTTCTGCTTTCCAGCTTTTCTGCTCAAACAACACAAATGAATATGAGGCCTTGATTCATGGACTTCATTGGGCCAGGAAAAGGGGCATAAAGAACTTGCAGTGTTCGGGGATAACGAGCTAATCGTCAACCAAGTCAGGGGGCAACATGCTACAAAAAATGACCTACTAAAGAACTACAAGAATAGTGTATGGGACCTCATTGAGGATTTCAAGCTTTCAACATCGTGTCCATACCTAGGAAGAAAATGAAGTCATGGATAGGCTCATGCGGAAGTTGGAGCAACGTTTGATGTGGTTGACAACATCAAAAGAGAAAAAACGCAGCCACATATCCATGTGATTGTGAGGCCAGTAGTTCCAGATAATAACACAAGCTGGCAGGTGTTTGAGAACGATCAACAAATCGTCAATTTCTTACAAGAAGAGGCTGAATTCTCAACTAGAAATCGTGATACGGAGTTAGAGCAGCAGAGAGAGATGTGGATCAAGTAGTGCAGGCTGCGACACAAACAAGCTTCCTAAGGGTTTAGTAACATTGAGTCTATCTTCAACCCTAACGACTAGTTCCGTAAGGAAAAGGCTAACATACAAAGTCAAGAGAGAAGATTTAGAGCCAATTCCAGGTTGGGGAAGGCAAAACACTTCAAATTGGCAAAGTGGCCACTGAGCAGGAGAAATCAGATTTCATGCAAATTTGCCAAGAATTTCCAGATGTCTTCGCTTGGAGCTATGAAGACTTGAGAGGTTTCAATCCGAAGTTGGCACAACATACCATAGAATTAGATCCAGATGCTTAGCCCATCAGGTAAAAGTAGAGACCAGTCAACCCTCACATTGAGCCCCTAATGAAGAAAGAGCTAAACAAGCTAATAGAGGCAAGCATTATATTCCCGATCAAGCACTCAAGCTAGGTTGCAAACTTGGTTCCAGTCAGGAAGAAGAGTGGAGAAATCAGGTTGTGTGTGGACTTCCGAGACCTCAATAGGGCATCTCTCAAAGACCATTACCCGCTTCCTTCAATGGAACAAATATTGCAAGTGGTATCCGGTTCAGAGAGATTCTCTCTCCTAGATGGCTACTCAGGGTATAATCAGGTAATGGTGAAAGAAGATGACCAGTTCAAGATAGATTTCACCACCAAATGGGGCACATATGCCTACAAGAAGATGCCATTTGGCCTATCAAATGTTGGAGCCACTTTCCAAAGGGTAATGGATATGGCATTCAAGGGGTTGATCAATAAAATAGTTCTAATATATCTTGATGACATCACGGTATTCTCAAAAATGCAGTGGATCACCTCTTTCATCTAAGGCAGGTATTTCAAAGGTGTAGAAGATTTGGGGTATCATTGAATCCCAAAAAATGCATATTCTGGCTCACGAAGGAAAACTTCTAGGCCATATTGTTTCAAAGGAGGGATTGACGATTGACCCAGAAAGAGTTGAAGCAATTCGAGAGTTGCCATTACCAAGTCATAAGAAGGCTCTTCAAAGCTTCTTGGGAAGGATCAATTTTGTCCGCAGGTTTATTCCAAACTTTGTAGCTCTTATAAAGCCAATAACACTGATGTTGAAAAAGAGCATGACATTTAAGTGGACATCTGAAGGCAAGGCAAGTTTTGAGGCAATAAAAGATGCTATATCTCAAGCTATGACTCTCGTCAATCTAGACTTCTCCAAGGACTTCATGCTATATGCCTTCGGCGGTGGAGACACAATTTCTGCAATCTTGGTACAACAAAACAAAGAGGGATTAGAACAACCAGTTTCTTTCTTCAGTCAAGGCTTAGAGGAATACGAAACAAGGTACTCTTTCATTGAAAAGCATGTCCTTGCAGTGATCAGAAGCTTAAAGAAATTCAAGCACCTAGTCTCAAACAATAAGATCCAATTATTGGTCTCTCATGCGGGAGTCAAGGACTTCCTTCTAAACAAAGATTTGAATGAGAAACGTGCAGGATGGATCACTCGTGTCATGGAATATGACATCGAAATTAAGGTCACTAAGCTAGTACGTGGAAAAGGACTATGTGAACAACTAGCTTTGAGTCGGAAAGTTGAAGTAGGTGATGCAAAAGGGACTGTCTTGGTACTATAGGATGGTCAAGAATAGGGAAATGATGATGTACCTGCTCCTTGTTGGACCCAGAATATGATACACTTCCTACAGATAGGCCTATGCCCTCCAGAAATGAGCAAAGCAAAGAGGAGATACTTTAGATTACAAGCCATTCCATATGTGTTGGTTGATGGTGTTTTGTTTAAAAAAGACATCAATGGAGTTCTATTGAGGTGCATTGGGATAGGTCAAATTGAGAGGGTGTTACAAGAATTTAATGATGGATATTTTGGAGGACATTTCACCCCACGAGTAATGACTCTCAAGATAATGAAGGTAGGGTATTATTGGCCGACAGCCTTCAAAGGATCGCTATACATGGATAAGAAAGTGCAAGAAATGTGCACTCTTCACAGTGCAAAGAAAGACTAAAGAAAGACTTCCATCGCACCCGATTTTGGTTGACCAACCATTTATGCAATGGGGATTGGACTTCATCGGGGTCATCAACCCAAACTCAAGCCAAGGCCACAAGTGGATTCTCATGGCGACGGACTATTTCACCAAGTGGACCAAAGTAGTAGCGCTCAAAGAAGCAAATGAGTCTAACATACTAGACTTTTATGAAGGAATAATGACCAAGTTCGGTGTGCAGCACCACTATCATATCGATAATGTATTGGCATTCATAGGTTCCAAGATTACAGAATGGGTTGTCAAGAATGGAATCTATTTGAGCACCTCTTCAAATTATTACCCGTAGGGTAATGGACAGCAGAGTCCACGAACAAGAATTTGCTAAGAATCATCAAAAGGACTCTGGATGAAAACCAAAGGACATGGCATACCAAGCTAAAATCAGCATTATGGGCTAACAGGATAACGCCAAAGAGATCTACAGGTAATTCTCCCTACAAGTTGGTCTATGGGAAAGAGGCAGTATTGCCTATATCATTAGAATTGCCAGCATTGGAGCTCATGAAGCAGTTGGAGTTGGTTGAGTTCGAACCAATGGAAGCCAGGTATGCGGAGTTGATGGAATTGGAGGAAATAAGAGAACATGCAGTTCAGATGATTGAGAAGGATCAGGCCTTAGTAAAAAGATGGTTTGATAAGAAGGCAAGAGCAAAGACCTTCCAGGAAGGGGACCTAGTTCTAAAATGGGATGCAGATCGGGCAAAACCAGGAAGGCATTCCAAGTTTGATCCCATTTGGAGTGGTCCCTACATGGTCATGAGATGTAAAATTAGTAATGCCTTCCAATTGTCTACATTGATGGAGAAGAACTCCCGATTCCGAGTTAACGGAATCTATCTTAAACATTGCTACTAAAAGGAAAAGGTTTACCCTTGTAAATATTAGCCTAGATTTCATTTCCTCTAAGTGCATATGCACATTGTCTTGTTGTAGTTAGGTTTCAATTTCCCTAAGTGCTCCAAAGATAGGTTTTGTTGCTCTCGTGTTGAATTTCTACAGTTCGGCAAAGATGCTCTCGAGAAGGAGTTGTGGTATCGCCTTGAGATCGATATCGTGTTGGTTTCAAGTTATTGCTTATGACTCCATGCCCAATGGATTGCTAAAAGGCCACTGATCTTCTACCTAAGCAGCAGTGATCCCGTTGAGTCACCAAATTTTTGTAAATATCTTCCCCCTGGGTAGATATTGACAAGTAGAAGAATATGGAAAATCAAAGGAACTCAAAACCTGGGGGTGTCGACACAAAGAAATTTGCGCCAAGGCATAGGTAAAGGGCGCATGACACAGAGTGTTGACATGATAAAAGTTGCGCGCTTGCCAAGCACGTAAAGGGCGCATGACAACGAGTGTCGACATGGTAAAATTTACACCTTGGTGCATGTAAAGGGTGCATGACATAGAGTGTCAACATGGTAAAAGTTGCGCCTTGGCGCATGTAAAGGGCGCATGACACAGAGTGTCGACATGGTAAAAGTTGCGCCTTGGCGCACGTAAAGGGCGCATGACACAAAGTGTCGACATGGTAAAAGTTGCACCTTGGCACACGTAAAGGGTGCATGACACATAGTGTCAACATGGTAAAAGTTGCACCTTGGCACACGTAAAGGGCGCATGACACAGAGTGTCGACATGGTAAAAGTTGCGCCTTGACGCACGTAAAGGGCGCATGACACAGAGTGTCGACATGGTAAAAGTTGCGCCTTGGCACACGTAAAGGGTGCATGACATAGAGTGTCGACATGGAAAAATTTGCACCTTGGTGCATGTAAGAGGATGTCAACACAGATATGGATGCGCCTATGGCGCACCTTCAGGAGGCGCAACATTTTGAGCACTGACAGAGGCGTACCACTCGCGCAGAGATATTCGATGGCCATAACTTTTGACCTGGGAGCTCGATTCATGCAAGGTTGGACTTTTGGAAAGATTACAAGGTCCTCTGTCCAATTGGATATATTTAATTGGGTGAGAACAAATTCTTAAAAATGCAATATACAGTTCGCCACTTTTTGGGTTTGCTAGGGTTCTCACATACCACCATAATGAAATGAATTAAATGCAACCTAGAGGTGGTTGGGGTAGATTTGGATTTCCTCTCTCTTCCCTCTCTCATTCTTCCTATAAATTTTAAGGAGGGATTCTTTCTAAAGGTTGGACATTCTTGTTTTGCCCCCCTTCTTCTCTTTCGCAGTGAATTTGTGGAGTTCAAACCTCCCATCTAAAAATGTAATGCAACTTTGCCTCTTGGCATTTTGCGCAGTGTGTTGTATCAATCTTTGGAGAAAATAATACATGTCTCATGGATGATTCTCAACCCTCTCTGTGTTCATTTGCATCCTCTTGATCTTTCACCGCAAATGGGTTACTCGTGCATGATCTTGCATTGCATTTTTATGGTTTGTGTTTATTGGCAAGACAGTGTTCTTCATTCCTTGGTGCATCACCTTTGTTAGTTTAGGTTTATTTTTATGCATCTTCTTACCCTATCTCCTTGGAAAGTTAGATTAGGTTTTTGAGTAAACCCTCTACATTTTTATGTGTGCATCTGAACAGAGGAATAGGAATCGACCTTCATCCAGAGAGCTTTTCCAATTTTGCAAGGTCCCACACTTGGGAAAAGCTCCATGTTATGCAATCGTCTTGAGAGTATCAACCAATCGAGTTGCAAATGTTCATGGGTGCTTTGTGGTTCGCCATCAACAACACTATACGAGGAGGTGTCATGGGTCTCACCATGAATTGTGTGCTTGACCTTTCTAATATCGGTCTCGTGCTCGTACATGTACCATGGAATCCCATGCCTAAGCTATACACAGGCCTACGCCGTATTTGTGGCTGTAATATAAGCCATTAAGGTTACAATCAGTAGCTAAGTAGTGGCCATCTAACCCCGCAACCCGATGACTTGTGCTCGTAGGGTGGTTACCTACCCCCATCTCCAGCTCCACCTTGGGTGGGTGCACGCCTCGATAAACCTATGATCTGGGCCTGAAGGGCCACCACTTGTGCCTGTAACGTGGCCACCTTTGGCTATGACCCCCTTATCTCTGTCCCTATAGATCTCTAACTCCGGGCCTATAATGTAGCCATATGTCCCTATAAAGTGTCCCTCTGGACTATGAGGGTCACCACATCTCATTGCCCCGGCCTCGGGTAGTGCTTTAACTTGTGAGTTGTGCTACCCACCACTATCTATATCTATCTCGTATAATTAGCATCATCAATCTGCCAATCCACTGGTGGCTCCTCCTACTTGGTCGACATGGTAGGTTACAAAGTGGAGACATAGGTCTCTCCATGTCATCCCTCCTATACTATGGGAAAGGAGGTGGTACATCTGTGCAGCCCAAACCGCCGTCTCGAACTCGTCTATAGGTATAATCTCGTGCTCTCATACACGCCATGCCTCTATCCATCGAAGCAACTATAGCTCTCGTAGCTCCTCTCATCATCCACCCATATGATGGAAAACCCACATAGGGCCTCCAAATAATGTCCATGCTAGACAAACCCTCTAGCAAACACCTGTAATAGGCTACATCGTGTGTATCCTTGACATCTCTGCGTGCTCTAAGAATCGGAACCCATCGCTCAGTAACCAAATCAAACCAAGCCGACGTTAAATGCATCAGGTCAGGGCATACCTAGTGGCCTCACACATATAATGTGCTCATATGCCTAGTAGTGGAGAAGAAAGGTGCAACATAGGCTGAACCGCCGCAATCTCCTGTATGCCCACAACTCCCTGTACAACTGCACCAAGTATGTTGGTGCCCAAGAAAAGTGGGTCCTCTCCTCCATCATGTCATGGAGGACCCCATCAATGCCCATGGGAATCTCCCACCCTCTACATCTGGCAGTGCAAAACAACACACTGCCTCCATAATAAGAACAACTAGCCTCATCTCCTCAGGATGGGTTGCATACATCTCCCCATAGCTTAGAATCACGCTATGGAACCTCATCTTTGCCATCCCCTCACCAAAAATGGTCAGCATCAACTCCTCAAATGCCTATGAGGAGATCAAATACACCTGCATCCCCACTATCGGTAACCGTAGGATCCTGTACACATCCTCCAGGGTGACTGTGATCTCACCCATCGGTAGATGGAAGGTATTGGTCACTGAGTCCCATCTGTCGATGAGGGCAACCATCAAACTCAACTCATGTACTATGTGCCTGTAACATCTCACTCTTATCAAGCTGACATATGTCACATGCCTCCACTCATTGGTGGTAATGCTCGATCGTATCAACAACAAGGGCGGTACTCGCCTCTCATCTCGCTAGCTACTCCCTGGCCTGCTTTCAACCAATCACACACATTATTAAAACTTGATTTTACCCAAAATTGACCTTCAACCCCTCCCTTCTTCTTAGCCCCTCACCTACTATCTATTTTACCCACTTTACCTAACCTTTCCCCTTACCCTTCCTAGACCTCTATCCCTTTCACCCTAACCGACACCGGTTACACCTAATCATCATAGGTTCACTCTAACCGACATTGGTTCCTCATACCTAACCAATGTTAGTGTATAAAGACCGACGTTGGCCATACCTTGATCGGCGCGATCATCATATCGCAACCAAACCCAAAACCCAATTTCCTTTACCTAATTTCTTTTCCATTTTCCCTATGACCCTACCCACACCTCACCTAAGTACCTCCCCAATCTTCTTCCCCCCACCTTTGAAATTTCCCACCCCTATTTCATTCATTTAACCACAAATTTCAATTATTTTTACCTCCCTATCTCTACCTCTCTATATTTCCTTCTTCCTATATCAAATAACAACGAAAGGATTCAATCTTACCTCGTCTTGACATCACCTTCGTGGTGGTATATCTGGCCGCCGTGTCGGGTGGTCCACCCGAACCCTCTCCCCGCCTCCGCCATATCCAAATAAACCTTCAACCTCTCTACTAATCACCTACCTGCTCCTCGATCTCATGGAATTGTCTACTCGGCTCTCCTCTCCAACAGATCTTTCCACCTTAGCTCAAGATAGCCCCACATACTTTCCTCTCGACAAGGCATAAGAGTCTCGTGCTCTTGTCATTTTGAAAAAAGATAAAATGTACAAATGAATCCATAGCATATGGCTTTTTCTTTTTTATATACCCACATCGACCTAACTAACGCTTCGGCCATCATGGCGTGCCCTAGTTAACCGACGTCAGTCATTACTTAACTGACACCGGTCACCTGCCATCCTCCTTTCAATACCTTTTACCCATTTTGACCCACAATATTTCCCACCACCTCGTGGCCCTTCCCCACACTTTTTCCCCTTACCTCGCCCGCCCAAATTACCTATACTTGTCCTTAATTACGTTTAGGGCCCTATTATTTTAGCCGTAACTTGGTCTTCCCCGTGCTATACCTTATATGCCTTGACCCGAACAACATCGTTAGTGACCTTTGAACCCATGCACTCACTATACCTTGCGACACTTTGTGCCTTGTTATTTTGCTGATGACCTTAGTTTGCCTATTACCGTGTCATTTATCCCGACCTTACCTTTGGTGTACCAAAACATACCTAAATGCTCCTACACCTAACCTATGTTGTGCTTCCTGACCATATCCTATACCTTGGATACCGAAATCACATCACCTTGTTTGGATAAACCTATCGACCTTGGACGATGTGGATTTTGCAAGTTCTTCAACCTGGAACCGTGTCACAGTTTATAATGTGTGCATGCGTTTGACTACCACTACCTTTGACCCTGCCCATTTACCTATTTGCCTATTTTTGACCTCTACCCTTTCCCACATTCACCCACATCTATGCTCCTTTTCACCACATCCACCTTTTATCAAACCACTCACCACTTCCGTCTTCCACCTCACCAATTCCTAGTTTGAGGGGGATCACCTTCACCCACACATGGGGCACCCACTTCTTATTTTTATCAACATCGCTTACCAATACAAGATACATGACAAAAAGGGGAAAATGTAGACACCTAAATTTGGTTACATTCCCCTTAGCCCCTGATCAGATAATCAACTTAAACATGGGCACCTAACCATGGCCCCCTTACACCTTACATTAATAATTAATTTAATTTTTTAATTAAATTAAATACCCATCCTCACAATATCCATTATTTTATTACCTTAATTGACCTAATTTCCACCTCACCTAGACACCTCATCTAACCGCCTCACCCTAGACCTATTATTGGCATGTTTCCATAACTAACAATAACTAAGTCTTACTTGCCTTAATGAGATAATATTTGGTCTAACCATAAAATCAATGCCTAAGATTTCTCTAACCACATTCCCACTCATTAGAAGGGAAGCTTCCATTCCGATCCATGACAACAAACAAACTTAGCCCAAGAAATTAGAAAGATCTGCCCATTTTAGTAAACCTAAGGAATCCCACCTTAACCGATGCCGGTCATACCTAAACCGACGTCGGTCAAGATGGAACCATTTCCGGTTACCATTTATTTACCTTATCAACCTTGTTGGAGAGGTTAGCACATTTTGGACTAGAGGAGAGAGATTAGGGCTACATGTAAGCAAAACCAACATCCTTTATGCATCTAGACATTCACAGCCAACACCAGGACAAATCCAGAAGCATTGCACTCACGAAAGAATTCTGGGATTCACTGATACGGTACCAAATACCATCCTACTAATCAACTACCATTACCATCCATCCATCCAGTCTGTATCACAGTAAGTGTATCCATAACTAGCATTGTTATTTCAATCACTAGCTTTTGTTTCTCCTATTATTAATCTACACTTTGCATGCTCATTCTTCTATCCCATACCCACCTCGTAACCCAACCATTTCCTTACCCACACCGCCAAATCACCCATCCTCACCAGTTGTTCATCCTTGAATACACCTGAGACTTCTTTAAACTTCCTTATCCACCGTACCATCTCTATCAAATCCCGTATCAAACCTTGCAATAAGATCTCTTTGAGTTCTCAGACACCTCGACCCTACCGACGCCGATTACCCATAACCATCGTCGGTTCTTCGATAAATTGTCACCGGTCATACTGACCGACATCGATCTCTATGTTTTATACCTTGCCCAAGAACAAATCCAAACAACCTCCTACTAATTGACCTAAACAACCTAGAATCAGACCCTGACCAGTCCCAGTACCTTGACAATCACCTCATCTTTTAGATCCAACTATAGCCTAGCCTGTTGTGATTGGATTTGCTTATTGTACTTAAATGAGATACCTAAATCATATCAACTACAGTAGTAATTTACTTATTTATCACATTAATATGTTTTAAAACAATGAATTGACAACCATCTAAGAAGTATCACACTTCTTGGAACTAACATATGCTAGGCAATCCACTATCATATATCATTTAAATTCTCTTTTGTGGTCTTGTTCTACTACAGGTAGTTCCTCCTAGCCAAAAGGAAGCTCTCACAATTGGCATTGGGTCAAGAAGTCAGAACACACGCATTAACCTCTAACCAACCCATTTAATAGGTATTCATCCTAGCCCATAACCCTATTTGTTTCATCATTCAAAAACGCCAAGAAAATAGTGAAACAATAACGTAGTAGAAAATTGGCTTGCCCTACACTCAGAAGTCATGATTCCTTTTGCGTGCCACAAAATTTCACACATATGCACATGTTCAAAAACATCTTCTATGCCTTTGTACTGGAATATGAAGAGACAACTCCATGTAAATATTATTTGGTTGGTACAGCACCTTACCCACTGATCCAAAACCTCTCGTGTTTCCTCGACCTCCAAAACCACCGATCCACCAAAACTAGAGCTAGCTATGCCTCCCGATCCCAAACCTATAGGTGGGGCCGACTAGAAGATGTACTTCCATGTGTCCCATTAGTAGAACTAAATTGTACTCCAACATTCTCGTGAAGTGTTACCACTCCTAGAAGTTAGCCCAAAAATCAATGCCCTATATTCTACACTAATGATACACCCGAAAGGGTACTCTCATATAACAATGAAGCCATTTGCACTACCATCACTATTCCTTTCATAAGACTCGTTACTACTCTCCCACTATTTGATATAGCTTGCCGACGTTTACTTGTACTAGATGCTAGAAAACCAAGTATAGGGGAAAGGTTACTAGGTGGATTTAGATGCACACTTGTGACATAGGTCATCTCTACTGCACGCTTCTACGTGAGGTCGAGGAGGGTCCCCTATCATGTTTTCCCAAATGGGGAGATCATGAGGATCGTTCCATGTCTTCTCGTGTGAACTTCCACTCCTTGAACTATCTTTCTCCACAACACCATTTGCTCAGTAACCTCCCGTTGCTTCTCTACCTCCCCACACATCATTATACTTAATCCGCCTTTCCTCTCTCTCGCCTTTCGCCGCTAGTCTCGCCATCTTTCACCAAACTTTCTCCGCCTCGCACGTGGTGGGGTTTAGTTAGTCATTGATTTACTCTCCAAATTCAAAGTTACCATCGGATCTTGATCGCTAGTGGAATGCCTTGTAGGTAATTTCTAGTTGGATATCGTAAGAATTGGAATTTAGCTACCTCTAGGCATGAATAAGTGGAAATTGAGTACTTGAAGATATAATCGCTCAAAACACCGTGGAACCACATATCCATAGTGCAAGTCCAAATAAGATCAACATCATAAGGGCCTAAATTTCTTCGTGCGTATAGACAAGTGTGCGATACCCCCAATTCCACTTAGATGCATAAGAAATTAGCCACTCATATAATTCTACTAGAAAGATAGTGAAGAATCTCTCATATAAACTATCATACATATTCTATTCCACCCGTATGCGTGCGTTAAACTCGAGATCCAATGCTAAAATGCCTTGCATAATCTTCTTCCGATCGTGTATCCTCTCCTCAACACTTACTAAGGTCAAATGGTATGTATTCATCGTGAACCATCCTGAAAATAATTGAAAAAGAGGTCCCGACAACAGAACCAATGATGCAACCTAGAACAGGCACACGGCACATCACTCACCTAGACTAGGTGCTCACCCGAAGAACACAAAGGTACTAGGCCCCTCTTTAGGGTTGTTGTTACAGGATGTTAGTATGATGAAGACTTAAGGCATTTAGATCTATGACTAATGTATCGTTCTACAATGCATGTTCAGATCTAGATCTAGAGAATAACAAACTTAAAAGATAACCATGATGAAATCAAGCATGCAATACTAAATTATAACCGTGATAACACTTTTAATCAGTCCATAATCTTCATTATATTAAATTTAGTAATACATGTAGATTTCTTACAATAATAAAGAGTATACGCTCATGCACGTATTAGATTTGGCAAAGATAATCTCACTATACCATAGTTCTCACCCTCTCCCTTTTACTTACATAGTTCAATGTATATTTATAAGGGAAGGGAATTTCCCTTCACTTTATCTAAACCAAAAATAGGTGACATGATATTATTATAAATGCACCGTTAAAAAAATCCACACATGCAAGTGCAAGTGCTAACAATAGACTACTTTTAGTTAACTCGACGGTAGTAGATTTATTCCCAACCTATGTCTATGTAAAATGCTTCGTAGCGAATCCTCCAAAATAGCCAATGCGTGTCGCGCAAGTATTTAAATGGTTTGTGTGATCCACATGCTATCTCCAAAAATAGATCCTCATCGTAAAAATGGCTAACTTTCGAACTTATTTTTGTTCTTCGTGGTTGATCCTTTTGATACTTCCATGTATTTGATTGTGCTTTGCTTTCCCATGTGAACCTTCTATATTTTCTTCGCTAAGTGCCGTAGTCTGATTGATCAACACAAAAAATTTGAATCATAAAGAAGTAGCATCTGCCCAACCTCAAGCTTATTGTCCTTGATGTGCCTATCGTGTCATGCCTTCTACCTATAGTTTTCTTACTTCGACTCCAACGTGCTATGATGCACCTTTCATCCAACAGTATCAACTTGTCAGTTTTTTCTTCCAATTCTTTCTCATCGCTAGACCTCCCACGCTCACGATACATAAAGAAGGTAATATGAATTCCATGGGAAGAACTACTTCTATGCCATACACCAATTGAAAGGGTGTTGCCTTATTCAACCGTTTATGGGTTGTTCTATATGCCCAAAGTAAGACATAAACTTTATCATTCCAATATGTCCTTCCAACATCACAAATATTTGTCAAAATATAACTCAATATCTTGTTGAAATCCTTAGTAGTCCCATTTTCCTAAGGGTGATATGGCGTTGTCTTGTGCTATATGACCATAAATTCATCCAAGAATATTCTGATTATCGCATTCAAAAATGAGTGCCCCTATCACTTGTCAAACTTAAAGGACATCCAAACCTGGTAAGAATATTTTACCATAAGAACCTTACTGCTATAGCCACTATACAATCCTTTATAGGTATTAATTTCACCCACCTTGCAAGATAATATCTACAAGTAATGATGTAGTGTGATCCAGCTTCTACGCATGGTCAGGGAAATAGGACCCACAGAGCCTATTGCCCATTTTTCAAAAGGCTCTGCACTAGTAATAAGTCTCAAAGGCATTTCATCTCTTTTCCTAGGTTTCCTAAGGTGCTGACAGTGATCACACGCCTTACAATACTCCTTGCAATCCTTGTATAAGGTTTCCCACCATAAACCAGCAAGTAGAATCTTACGTGCGGTGGTGTCACCTGCATAGTGTCCTCCTGTAATACCACTATGAGCCTCCTCCATGATTGTCATGCACTCATGCTCCAATACACACCAACGCAATACTTCATCTCGTCCTAGTTTGTATAAGTCACCACTGATTAACATGAAAGGAACGCCGTGAATTGTAAGCTCTTTCTTTCTTTGCAAGGCTTTCATTCCTTTTGACACAATAATCGTGTGTAAAAAGAAAATAATATCCTCTAACTCCAAGGGCACATGGTTTAACATGTATAACTATGCATCTGACATTATATCTTCAATACTCTGTGCATCCTCTCCTGATTGAATCCTTGATAAGTGGTCTAGGCCAGAATTAATTTTACCTAGCTTTACCACAACTGTAAAGTCAAACTCTTGGAATAATAGAACCCATCGACATATGCGCCCCTGTAAAATGAGCTTATTTACCAAGTATTTCAATGCCATGTGATTTGTATCGAACAAAAAGATGTTGCTAGCAATTACTCTTTGAAGTTTTGCAACACATAGATCATGGACAAAGCTTCACACTCCGTAGTTGTATAATTATATTATGTAGGAGTCAAATTTCTATTAGCAAAGCATATAGGATGATCTATAATACCTTCTCTGGAATAAGCTAGAAATACACCAATGGCCATGCTAGAGGCATCCACATGTACGTGAAATGGTAGATTCTATGAAGGAAAACGTAAAGTAGACACCATAGTAAGCCTTTCCTTTAGTGCTTCGAATGCGTCCTGATGCGATTTTCCCCAATAAAACTTCCCTTTACCTTTTAATAACTATTCCAAGGGCATGAAAATATTAGCATAACCTTTGATAAATTTTCTATAATAACATGTGTGGCCCAAGAACCCGCACACCTCACTCTAACTGGTGGGTTCCTCCAAGCCTAAAATGACTGTAATCTTAGCTAGATTTAATAACAAACCCTCCTTGCAGATGATATGCCCTAACAGAGTTCCAAAAGGTGTAGAAAATACACACTTCTTAATATTTAAAGAGATTCTTAACTTTTTACACCTCTCAAACATTAACCATAAATTGTCACAATGATCCTTGATAAGCCCATAAATGGTCCAATCATCCAAGTAAACCTGTAAGAATTTGTGAATAAAATCTGGAATGCTTGAACCACAATGTGCGAAAATATTGTAGGCGTGTTATTTAGTCCAAAAAGCATCACTGTATGTAAAAATTCCCCATTCGGTGGTGAAAGTTATCTTCTCTTGATCCCCTTAGTAATTATTACTTGATCATACCTAGAGAATCCATCTTTAAAAGAGTAAATTTCATGCCTTACAACGCCTTCCAATATCTCCTCAGTGAAGGGTGTAGGGAAAGGATCAATCACACATGTAACATTTAGCTCCTTGTAGTCCACACAAATCCTAATTCTTCCATCTTTATTTATGCTGATCACCATAGGGCTGACCCACTCTGATTCCTCTATGGGATTAATAATGCCGATTCCAACATCTTGTCTATTTCTTCTTTAACTTTAACGCACAAGTTAGGGTTCATCCTATAAGGTCTCTTCCTAACCGGGCATGCACCTTCCTTTAACTTAATTTTCATCTCACCCAAATATTCATGCACCCATTTAAACTTAAGGTAGCCCCTAGGAAACAAGTCTTGGAAATCACGTAGTAACTCAATTATCTTAGCCACTTGCACTCGGACTCTCCAATTATGGTCTCCTTAGGTTCATCATCCGTACCAATGTTCACTTTCATTGTCTTTATAGGTTCATGGTAGGAAAATTCCTTCTCATTCACATTGTTTAAGACCTCGTATGTACCCTCTCGAATTATCTATGTCCAACTATTACAATTCTTCATCATTCACCATATAGACCATCTTTCCTTTCTACTTCTCTAGCAAGTGTATGTAAGTGATTCCGCATCTCCGCCTTTTCTACTTCATCAAAACGTGCTTCTAGATCTGACTCACTAAACAACTCTTGAATGAGTTCTTTAGCCTTTACACTATCCCCCATAGTTAATCACTTCATAACCTATAATTATTATTTCACCAGAGGTTTAGAGGAGAAGTAGTCAAAAGTATGGATCATTCTTGAAGTCAAATCTTGCCAATTTCTAGTCTCCCTATGCAACTCCGCATAAACATACGAAATGCACATGCAACCTTGCAAGGTGAAATAAATTTTGTGCACCCATAAAAAAGGTGGTAAAGCTTCCTACCCCTCTTTCCAGAGTCTCTCACATTCTTGAGTGTGGTCTGAACAAGATTATTACCATGATATTCACAGATTTGAGTAGGTGTGTTACTCCTGAAAAACCAAGCTAATAGATCAATTCTCACTTCTCTCCATTCTATGAGATTATCCCTATGAACTTTCCACTAGTGTGCTTACTGTCCCACGTAGGGTATACACTAACATATTCCTTCTATCCACTTGATCCTTCCATTGTACTTCCATGGATCATAGGAATACCTCATGGTTTCCTTCGCCAAAGGTACCGTGGTACAGGGGTTGTTTCTAATCTCTTAACACAATGTATCCTAATTACGGGCACAACTACACTTCTTACTTAGAGCCCAACCATCTTGTAAGTTCCATGTGCTCAATTGTCACATACAATACTTGTAATATCACCGATGGATCGTGGATCATCCTTCCTTAGATGGATCCAAAACTTACGGATCTCGAATGGTGTGCACATAAATTTTGTTCAGTCTTCTTCACTTAAGGGCTCAACATAAGGTGCAAATTTCCCATCACCAAAGGGATAGTAACCCATTCTACCTTGTTCTCGAAACTGATATATCCCTTATTGAGTAGTAGATCAACATTATTTACAGAGCACCAAGGGCGCCCAAGTAGAGATGGGAAGGTGTCTACTTTTGAAAGCGCTAATACCTCAAAGTCCCCAAAGTGAACTTGGCCCCCTCGTATAGTAATAGATGCATCCTTCAATACTTTGATAGGAGTGGCTTTAGTTTAATTTTCCATATATAATACTTTGGAAGATGGCTATAATGGAGGTCTTCCCATCTCAACCCATGTATCTAAGGTAAGTACATTCACTTCCGCACTTTGTGTCAATCAAAATATTACTCAAAATACATCCATTTACAACAACATTCGAGTGATCTCCCGGTCATAATCTAAGCTATGGGGGGAGATTAACATGTAAAATATTCCGTCTGGGTCTCAATACCAGATTAATGCAGTGTTTCCTTTCAACCGCATCTCTAGTAATGGAATAATGTTCTCCTGATGCAACATCTTGCCTCGCTTCCTTCGATTCATCAACATCCGATTGGAATTTATGAGTACCTCCATGCTTTCTTGATAAATCTCCTTCTGATGTATAGAGTCTAGGTATTTTACATGTAAAACCTCCTCCTTAGTGATGGTAGGATTCTGTTACAACATTTCTCTAGCATGCACAACCTTAGCATGTGTAGTAATCTTCATAGGTACTACCTCAGGATCCGATGCTAACTTCAACATCCATTGGTTTTCCACGACGCACTATATCCTAACCATCCCTACACGTTGTTCTTTTATTTTTGCTTCTTACTCAGGTGTTCATATAAGTCTAGAACTCTTCATAGTTATGATTCTTTCGTAAAAATAACAAGTAATGTTTTGAGGACATTCGCGCTGTAATGGTCAGGGGATCTACATGTATAGCATGTTCCACGAGGAATTCACTTCTACCACCACCATGAACTTTGCCTCTGAATCCACCATGGTATCCTTGACCCCTACCAATACCTCCTTCAAAGTGCCCTTCATTTTGATTGTAGTGTCTTTGAGTGTGATCATGATCATGTCACTCACCTTTATCCTTAGAGTTATTCAAAACCCTTATTTTTCGTACACCAAAATCAATGACATAATGGATCTGATCAATCAACCTGCAATATTCGTGATTGTGAATCATGGAACAAAATTTTTACATTAGTAAAACACGTTCTTTATTACCGTGTATTGCAATAATGGAAAATGACTTACATCATGGTCTAAATGACATATCTCACATTTTAGTAACAAGGAGCGCACCGATCTATGAGGGAAACTATCCTTAGTATACCCCTCTACTTCAAAATTTGTGCACAAAATTCCACTGCGTGTCTCATGTGTTGTATTGGCTGATAGTTTCTCGAACTACTTTGTCATTTCTGTAATCTGAGCTTCCAAGAATGGGATCACTCAAGTGTCTATGCTCCCAACTACCTCATTACAAAAATATGCTTCAAGTGCCTCATGCGGGTTTATATAAGTCTTATGTGAGAGTGCCATCCTAAAAGATGTTACCGTGCCTTCGATGAACCACTGTACATGCTGAATTACATGGATATCATATGATATTTTATGGATATCATATGATATTTTAGACAAGAGTGTTTTGAAATGAGAATCATATTCCTGACACTCTTAGTAGTTCCCTACTTGATGTCCTTGAGCACGCTTATAATTTTCTGCTCAAACTCAGGTATATAAAATTCCTTAATGAAAGCATCCCATAACACTGTATAATCCACACAAGTTTGATCAGGGAAAAAAATTTATGTACCAACTTTGTGTGCATCCTTGTAACATAGTCAGTAAACTGATTGGCCTTGCACTCTGAAGCTATAATTCCTTTTGCACACCATAGTATCTCACACATATGCACATGCTCAACAACATCTTCTATTTCCCTATACTATGGGAGATGAAGTGACATATCTATGTAAATATTCTGGGCTGGTGAGGACCATGTCCACCAGATCTAGAACCTCTTGTGTTGCCTCCACCCATAGATCCACTAGATCCCGTGCCACTTGTGTTCCTCATGATCCTCCACTTTTGGTAGGAATTAAATAAGAGGATACACTTTGCCTGCAGTGTCCCAACAATGGTGCTAAATTGAACTCCTATAATCAGTGAAGTCGTGTTACTCCCGATGTGAGTCTAAATATATGTGCACTGTGTTTTGTGCTGATGACACGCCTAAAAGGTTCCTCCAAACGACCCTCCAAATAATAGGGAAGATGTCCTGTCTGCCATAAATGCACTTGATATATGATTCACCCTTTAATTTGTTGATAAGTCAACTCTACCTCTTGCTACTCTACTACCTAAACTAGCTTGCTGACTACTGGCTGTAATAGAAATTGGAAAACCAAGTGCAAGGGATAGGTTTCAGGGCGGACTCGATGCATGCCCATGGCCCAAGTCATCTCTTCTCGCATGTTCTCATAAGAGGCCGATGAGCGTTCCTTGTCACACTTTCTCAAATGGGGTAGTTCCAGATGCTCTTGCTCTATGTCCTCTACGTGAGCTCCAAATCCTTCACGAGCCATCTCTCTCCTCAATGCCATCCTTTATGTAATCTTGCACTACTTCCCTAAATCCCTCTTGCCAACCTCATTTTACTTAATCCACTTTTCTTCTCGTTTGCCTCTCTGCCGCTAGGTCCGCCATCCTTCACCACACCTTCTCGTGCCCCTGTGCGTGGTGGGGTTTAGCTAGCCATCAAATTTTCTTCCAAATTCAAGGTTACCAACAAGATTTTGATCACTAGTGGAATGCCTTGTAGATAGGTTCCCTTGGGATAACATAAAATTGAAACTCAACTACCTTTGGGAAAGAATAAGTGGAAATTGAGAACTTAGAAATATAGCTATTCGAACATCACAGAACCAAGTGTCCACAATGTGAATCCAAATCAGATCGGCATCATAGAGGGCTTGAAATTCTTCTTGCATCTAGACAAGTGTGTGAAAAATCTAATTCATTTTAGACACGTAAGCAACCAATCACTTGTATAGCTCTATTGGGGGAAGATAACAAAGAAAGAGTCATATAGATTTTTCTCCACCCATGCATGTGCATCAAACCTAGATCTAGTGTCAATCTCTCGAGTGTACTCTTCTTCTAGATCTATTATCCACTCCTCAACACTTGCCAAAGTCAATTGGTACGTCTTCATCACACAACATCTTGAAAATAGTTGAAAAAGAGGTCTCGACAATAGAACCAATGATGCAGCCTAGAATTTACAATAAATGACCTAAACGCACCGGTACATCACTCAACCAAAGCCGAGCACTCACCGAAGTGCGTAAAGGCACCAGTCCCTCTTTAGAGTTGATTTTACAAAATGTTAGTGTGATGGTGCATACAGATATCCGATTCATTATCAATAGTAAAAAACATAGTGCATAAACCAAATATAGTTCTTAGAATAGATATAAAATGAGCTAACTAATGACTATAAAAATATCTACCATGCAAGAACCAAATTTACTCATAATCAACACCATTATCTAGCCAAGATTATCCATTTTATTGAATACTGTAAAACATAGAAGCTTCTTACATTACATGAGTATCTCCATGAGTCATGCACACGAAAAAACCAACAACATAACTCTACCTTAGTTTTCCACACTAACTCATATAAAGCATTAAATATATAGGGGTGGGGGAGTTTCCATTCACCGCCCATGCACTTCTCAAAATAGGCCACATGATAATAATAACTACATGCCTTTGATAAGATGCACACATGCAAGTGTTCTAATAATAAAATTCCTATAGTTAACTTTGAGTAGAAATCCTATTATTAGCCTAAACTATGCATGGTGCTTAGCTATCACTTATTCCCAAAATATCATTGCGTGACGACAATTCTCCATGTCTTTGTGTGCTCTGCACGCTATCTCCAAAAATAACCCTTATCCAGAAAATGGCTAAGTCCTGAATTCAAAGTGTTCTAGCGCACGCTCATTCTGCTATTCTTCCGCACGCTGAAATACACCTTTCTCTAGTGCACACATCCTTTATGTTCCTTTACCTTAGATCAATATATTATCTTCTCAACAATTCACCTCGGACATCCTACAATTTCCAGGTTTGTAATTGTCAAATCAAACTTAGTCTTCACCTTATAATTTTGTCTTATAACATAGAAAATCCAAAATATAATGTAATCGACATTTATACATGTTCCAAGGCTTCTAATTTTTCATTAAATATTCATTTCCATCTTCATACCATGCCATTCTATCCTCATTCTTAATTTGAACTCATAGAACACACTATGAATAGGCTTAGAAGAATACAATCATGGAGTAACTTGAGACCAATCAAGAATAGGATTATCAACACATGGAGGTCAGGTTTTCAATTGTTTTCACCACTTGGAGATGATGATTTAGGAGTATATTACTATTCACCATTCTCAAGAAGTCAAGACATGACATAATTCTTCATTTCACAAGCTTTAAGACAATGTATTCACAATTTTGCAATGTTGAGAGATTAGAAGAATCCATGACCATTCTTAATAAACCATGGGTGTATAACATTTCTCAAGGATGATGTAAACATTACACAACTTCTCAACTCCATTTATTTTATCTAAGAGCATGCCAACATGATTAGATGAGTTGGTTTCTCAAAATTGTGCTTAGAGAGGGTTTGACACACCAAACCCTAACTTTTCATTTGGAAGCTTTAACCACCTTGTCCTTACTTTTATGCCACTGTGAGTGTGTGATAACCTCAATGAGATCCTATAAACCAATTTCAAATACTTTTATGCATGATTTATTGAATGAAATATATCAGTTCAACTTAGATTTGTAATCTTTCTTGAACAACCAAGCATGACAATTTGAGATCAATAGGAACACACCTTGGACTCTATCAAGTCATACGACCTTGTATTAGGTGCTCATGAACATTTCACACTTCAATGCCAAGCTTATATACAAGAATTACTTCAAAATCCATGAATGGTTATAACATGTTTTGAGCTTCTAGTGGTAGGGAGAAGAAATGCACATGTACCTTCCAAATTATCCTCAAAACTTTATCCAATATCTTCATGAGAATGTAATATTCATCTCAATATTTCCACAAAATCAAGGTTCTCTTCATGAAAAATTCATACCATACTGTACTCGTAGTTTTATTCAAAACTATTGTTTTTATGGTTCATACAATCACACATGCAAAGGAAAAATATCACTAAAATGTGCTTCAGGGAGTCCTCTACACATCCAAGTAATTTTCATGGCTTTTCCAATTGATTAGAATATCAAACACTCGGATTTTTCTCCTATCTCTTCGGGATGAAGGTTTGGAGGGTTTCAAACTAACTCAGAAAAATTGCTAGAAAATTTTAAATAGTTAACCAATTTCCCTCAAACCTTTTGCATCATGTTTTTTCAAAATTCCCCGCAAAATTTCTTCTATGATTTATCTCAAGAATGATTTTCAAATTTTTCTTGACAAATAAGAAGTTGGAGTGCTTAATTTGTATTTTCCAAAACTCCGATTTTAGAAAAATTCCATAACTTCCACAAAACACCTCGTTAGGTCTCAAAATTTTGACCAAACCTTCACAACTCACCCTCCATGTTTTCCACTCGACCAATTTTCCATAGTTTCCTCTAAAAATCTTTGTCCCATCTCATTTGTGCAACTTTAGTTCTCTAGTCATGAAGGGTGTACTATGCCAACTTGTGTAATTTCTTAATTCACCTTCTTGGTAACTTTTGAATACCTACACACCTCATATACTATCATAATATGCTCCTACCATGCTTATTTTGCATCATCATACCTTAGTTGATCATTTACACTTTCCTACTAGCCTTATCTTAACTGAAATGCCCTAGAATGGCTACTTTCATGCCTATAAGCTTGAATATTGACCTAAATCTCCTTCTAAACATGCTATTATAGCTCATATTTCTCCAACCATGCTCTTCTTAGTTTTCCTTTATCAAATTCTCACATTTCCATGCCGACATATTTGATCTGGGACTAGGATTAAGCCTAGAGCTGCCTAAAACTTCATGATTTGACCATGGAGGCTTGTTACAGGCTTGTTAACACCTCATACATGTTGGATCCTATACGTACCCAAAATTTTAGGGTACTGCACTACCGGAAAGATGTTACACATACCCCAATGATGATACAGGTCTCCTTGCAAGGTGTTCGGAATCCAAAAAAGCTTGCCAAGTATACGTTTGTATCTCGCATGCATCGCCTGGCCTCTGCATGCTTTGTTTTTCCCTCTGCCCCCCTTTTTCCTTGAATTTTGGTCTTTAGTAATGAGACGCCACCCAGGACAGGGCAGCGGTCCCTTAACCACCACCTGCGCATAGGCGGTGGTCCTATTTGCGTTTTCGTGAAAGTTCCGATGATCGCGTCAAACATAAATTTTCAATTTCTACCCGCATTCTTCAGCTACTTTTCTTTACATTTATGTTTTGGATGCCCTATAAATAGTGTTTTCACTTTGTTTAATAGTAAAAGAGTTCAATTCCAAGTTACCTTCTTGTGATTACATTTGCTATAAATAGCCACTTGTTTTCAAACAAAAGGCCTCTCTCGCTTCTCTGTTTAGTCATTCAATCTTCTTGTTTCATTCTTGCCTCATTGTTGTTCCATGCAAGCCAGTTTAAAATAAGATAGTTTCATTCTTAGATTGGAATCCATTTAAAGTTGCAGGTTTTGTTAGTCACAAAAGATAGCTTCTAAAACTCTTGGCACGTTTGTGTTGTATTCCCGCAATAAATCCCGCTAGGAATTGCATAGTCAAGCTCTGTTCACTTGCACTATCTCTCTCTTACTCGCATTGTATTCGGTCTATATCCAAAAGCTGCCATTGTTCAAGTTCCTTATTCTGCTGATACTATCATATACATGCTTTTCTGGATTCAAGAGAACATGAAGGAAATGAGGAGATCACACTAAGGGGACAAAGTCACACACAACTAGATTTACCACTATTCTGTAAATGCCAGGTTTGAGCTATCAAAGTTCTAGTTACAACGTATCAAATAGAGTAGTGAATTATTTTATTTCGTAAAAATCTCGCTCTCGATATCACCAGGGAAGGCTGTGGGGATTGATAGTTTCTAAGAAAATGTGATTCATTCCTCATTTCTAAGGTAGGATCGAGAGTCTTTCAATTTAAAATAATTAGTTGCTTAGATATTTAGGATAAAATCACAACTGCACAGGCAAATAGCCACACCAGACTACTTTGTTTGTTTTAATTTCATTTACTAGATTAGTTGTCCATTTTCTAAATATATTAGAATAGCTGCTCTTTAATTTTGTTAAAATACGTCATCAAAAATACAAAAATAGAAGAATACATGCATAGTATAAATACATCTTTCGTAATTAGTTTATTAATTTTAGTTAAAAGTTGAATCATTTTGCATGACAATCACGGGACCTAGAGAGCCTAGAGAATATATATTTGAACCAATAGTGCCTCAACCAAATCTACCCAAAACATTAATTGATATAGACCAAGACCTTAGGATACAGGTCTTTCGAGCAACGGAAAACCTACAAGCAATTAGTGAACAACTGAGAGGGTTAAATATCAAAGGAAAACAAGGTGTACACATTTTGGTCAAATCATCCTAACTATAGACTGCCTTGATAAAATATCTAAATGATTGTACAAGGATTCGAAAGAGAACAAGTATTTGGTTGCGATCCTTTAGTTCCACAACCTGACGCAGGAGACCTCCTCGTTGACATAGATACTAGCTTACACATTCAAGTTGCCAGAACACCTGTAAGGTATTCTGAGAAAATTATACAACTTCTAGTTCTAAACATAGAGGCTGAAAAGGCGTATGATTACTGGATAGTCGGAAGAAGGGATTGATTCTTCACATGACCATAACAGGTCCACAACAACCACGAACTCATGGTTGTGATCCCCATGTAGACACCAAATTTGTGTCTTACGACACCCTGTGCCCCACATCCCATTTCGCAACCTAACCTCATCACCTAAACCTTACACAATTATTTATTAATTACCTTATAATTAATAAATCCACATTGCCATACTTACCACCTCAGTTCACCACCTCATCATGACCTAGTCTTAACCCTAAACTAACCTAGTTAAGACCTATAACTTGGTCCATATCCACACCCATGACTAATTACTCCTCACCCGCACCTAAAACCAACCTCATAATGACTTGACCAAGCCCGCCACTAATCCCTCGGGAGAAAAGGAGGGAAAGCTGGCTATTTTACCAAAAATAGCCCGCTTTGACCTGACCGATACCGGTTCCTACTCGACCGCCGTCGGTTGCGTAACCGCCATCGGTTCCCTGTAAATGACCACTTCCAACCAAAAACAAAGGATCGATTTTCATTCGACCGAGAAGAGGAGAAATCATCGGAAGGATCTAGATTTGCTTGGCCGAGCAGAGACAAGTGAAGAAAAAGAAGAGTTGCAGAGAAGGACATCAAGCCCAAGACGCAAATCAATAACTAGAGCCCAAAGGACACTCATCCGAGCATCGAAGAGGAGATAGCTCATCTTGGATTGTCGATCATCCTACTTGAGCCTGTCTTCATCATCACACAATCCTGAACCCGCATCTTCATCAGAACGAGTAAGTAGTGTCTTGTATGTTTTTAAGCACCATTTCTTGAGCCTCGTGGATTGATAGTAATTATAAGCTCATTCCTAGATCTACCACCTACCAAAGACCCCGCACTTAACCTTCATCCATACATCCTCAGTATTGCCTCGAAGACCATTTTATCACACTCCGAGTCTTCCCTGTCCTCTCATTATTCCCTTCAGCCATCCATCAGTCTTAATAACCCCATAATCACCCTGCAACCAACCTCTATCCAGAAGCACCTAGATTGCTGACCCTACCGGTGTCGTTATCCCCTACCGGCAAAGTGGGTTCTCTAACCAAAGTCGGTTATCTAGTGACCGGCATCGGCCACCGTGACTTATACCCCAAAACCTTCCTCTCACCTATTTGTCACCTAACAACCTCGCATCTAGTCCGGTTTATCCCTCGTAACTCAACTCCGAATGTATCAACGACTCAAGACCGAAAAACAACGTGACGTTTATTATTGATAGCTTAGTCTCTATTGTTTTGTAACGAGGTACCCAAATCGTGATTTTGCAATAGATTTCTTTGTTATCATTTTTGTTAATTCGTATTAAAAGGGGAACCACCACCTTCAAAGGAAGTTTTATATTTCCCGGGCCTAAGGCAGCTCCTCATTTATTGTCTAATTAAAATCTGTGGTCTTGTATTCTTACTTGCAGTAGTCCTTCCAAGACAAAAAGGAGTTCTTCGCAATGATCTCGATCTTTCTCTACGGTACGCACACACCATCTCAACATTCAATGTATTCCTCCTAGCCCTAACCCTTATCTCTTTCTCAAAGGAATGATAGGATAGAAGCAAGTCTATTCCACAGAGCTAAAACATTCCGTGCGAAACATTTTGCACGCCTTGGTGGGATCCATTTCGGGTTTCGCTTTCTCTTGCTTGCTTTCATTTGGGAGCATACTTGCATGTTTACTATTTTTTGTTATATTTAGTAAAAGAATTTGTCTTGCTTTCCCAGTTTTGCATTAGTGAAAGTCATCTTCTTTGCTTCATCGAATATCATTTTCGATTTGGGTTTAAAACACGTGCATTACATTCTTGCTTGCTGTTTTCAATTCTAGTGAACATAGACTAAGTAACAGGTCGTACACGTGGGGGTGATTTCCATGGTATTGATAGGAAATTAATCTTACTTTCACTGCACAACACATACCGAATCACTTCATAATTAACACAACAGCTCAAAACATCCCCCCTTTTCCGCGGTATTCCTCCACCCGATTGAGGTAACCTTATAAGCCAAAACAAACTTGACATTTCCCCTAAGTCTTTTGTTTAGGATTGACATCATTCTCGCATCTAAAGGCATAAGCCCAAATTGATTAAAATTAACCCTAGGGTTAGTCTCATTAATTTGTTTGTGCATTCTTGCTTGTTTTCGCGTTCTTTTCTCTGTCATACACTCGCTTTTATGTGATCACTACGTAATAGTTTGGTAGGAATATTAATTACTATTAACACCAAATCAACAACTTCTTACTGCTTCTTACACCAGTTCTATTATACCGACATCGGTTATCTTACCGATGCCGGCTATAGCCTGACCGACATCGGTTATCTGGCCGATATCGGTTATTGTCTTTTACAGTTCCTGACAAATCAGCAACCTACCAATTTCAAACATCTTCTTGTCTGTTTCTGTTCCTGATAGAAAGAAACCCTACTGTATACTCCTATCCATGGTTGTTATCACTCGAAAGCAAGCCGCCGCCATGGTTTCACATGCTTGCTCTGTGCCTTTTCCTGAATCACCCCCTTCACATTCTATAGGGAATCCTACGGATACCAGCGAGGTTCCTAAAATTCCTGTAGGAGATAAAGAATTTGCCAAATTTCTAGATGCTAATCCTAGCACTGTACAATACTATTTGTCTCATGCCCCTGACCGTACACCCGATGGTCAACTCCTTGTTGGCATGCCTATCAAGATAGCTACTACTCATTTAGCTCCTTCTCCGCCTCGATAACTCCGCTTTACCTTCGCATCCTTAGTCCTGTCTCCTAACTCAAGCAGCTTCAGGGGTTCATACGGCATAGATTGGCTTTCCTTTGGTTAATCTTGGGCCCAACATGTCATTACCGCCGACTACTCCTACCTCGTCTCTCTTGTAGACTGCTCCGTTCATGACTTGGTCTCTACCACCTATCCACATGAGCTTTCCTTCTCAAGCTCCGCCCACCTTTTCATTTCCACACACATATCCTAGTAACCTCAACGTCTTATATAGACATCCCTATTCGGTCACCTCAACACATTCGCCCTCCATACCTTATCAACATTTAACCCCACCATTGTCTAGCGGTGGCCCTTGGCCCAATTTGCCTCCATTTACCACAACCACACCATCATCTCATCCAACTACTAATTTAATTAAACAAATGATGGACAAAATGCAAAATCTGAGGCTTCTGTTTTGGGAAGTCGTAGTGCCTTGACATACGAGCAAGTTTGTCGAGAGCCTATCCACCCTTCAGTCCCCTTCATTCATATCCTCCTCAATGGGAATTACCAAAATTTACCCGCTTTAATAGTAAGGAGGACCCTCAACAACACTTGCGATCATTTAGACATGCCTCACACTCGATTGCTCACGACGACGCTTTACTACTCCGCACCTTTCCCATGTCCTTATCAGACCCACCTTGAGTGGTATAGTGCTTTAACCTAAAGCACTCAATCTTCTCTTTTAACCAGCTAGCCCAATCTTTCTTGGATCATTTCTCCATTAACATTGCCAAGAAAGTATCTATCACCGACCTCTATGCCATCCGACAATTTGAAGATGAATCTATCGCAGATTTCGTTGACATGATGGTGGGGCCTTATCAACCAACTTACATATGCCTTGCCTCAGCCGAACTTATTGAACTCTTTACGCGGGCCTCGCGCTAAACACATCTCTCCTACCCTCCAAATTCAAACTTTCCCTACATTTGACGAGGTTTTACTATGGCTCAAAACTAGAGATTCGAGCCTTAGAGGAAGAGAAATTGTGGTCACGCAACAAAAACCCCAATTTATGAACCCAAGATTCCACCAACAAACCTAACACCACCAATCCTCACCCATCGACTGCTTCGAAATCAAAAGGAGCCGTGCACGCGGTGATGGTCAAATCCCAACCACCGTCTAATACCCCGCCAAAACCACCTATAAGTATAAAGCAGAGCCCATCAACTACACTCCCTTGGGAGAAACATATGGTGTGATATTGGAAAAATTGCTTAAAGCAGAGCCATTACCTTGCCTCCCGTTAAACCTCACTCCGGTTTGATTCCGCTCGCGCCATACCTTCTTGGTACAAAGAAAATGACTTCAGAATTTCCACCGCGTGAAGGGACATAGTCATGAAAACTACAAGATAATGAAAAACATAGTGTAGGAAATGGTTGATGCGGGGATATAGCCCTCGATAATCCTAACGCCCTGCTAACCAAAATTTGAAAATATTCAACAAACCATTCCCAAATCATTCCTCTAACAAGAACATAAACCAAGATATCTTAGCCGAGGAGAGTGTTCATGAGATCCATGCAGCTTTCGACTCCCACCAAAAACCTCTATCGAACAAATTCTCAACCAAGCCTCTTCACTAACGCAGAACCCGAACCCCTTCCTCACCATCAAGACAAACTGAAATCCTCGCCGCCTTTACCCATCAAGGAATTAACTACCCAGAGTTCCCTTCTCACAAATGAGCCTTCTTACACCACATCCTTGCAAGACTGTGAGCGGATGTTATCTAATTTATCTATTTCCCAAACGTCTCCTTCTACCATTCTTGCTATACAAGAGGAAGGCTCGCCACTTCTTTTGTCATCCTTAGATGAGAAACCTCTTGAACCGACATCACCACATTCTTTAAACATGACGGATCCTCTCAAACACGCCCTCCTACCTATTAGTTCTTCATCGCCTAAATCTTTTCAACGAACCGGTTGACCTCTTAACGCCTATTGATACAAAGGCCTCATCTACCCCCCTCGTATCACACCCACAAAGGGACCGGAATCACAACCCACCTTTCTTCCATACAAAATTCCTAGTCACACATGAGGACTATCTTTTTCCCGTAAGATAGATGAGTCCTATGGGAACGCTTTGAGTACGCCATATTCTACTCAAATGTAGATGACCGATACGGATGCCTCTACCATATACCCGAAGTGTTTACGTGCTTAAAATGCCTATGTCCTCATCTTCACCCCCCTCATCTCTACCAAATACCTCATCCACTTCTATTAACCTAACCAAATCTTCCCCTATGCTTGGGACCTCACCAATACCTAGTCTAACACACCCACCTAAGTGGCTTGATTTATCTAAAAATAAAGCCATCCATCCCATTAGGAGACAGACTCAATTTCCTCAATCTATGCCGCTATCACAACTAAAACCCTCGTCGTCACACCTACCTTCCATATTGGGACCCCATCCCTCTACCTTGCATCAATATATCATACCTCCTGCATTTTCTTTAAAGCGACCTACGCCTTCTGCACCCATACAGAAATCCAAGGGTATAACAACACCGTCACCCCACGTATCCTGTCCACCTATCAACCCTAAACAAATTCCATCATCAAAAGATTTGTTTTCTGTCACTCCTATTTCTCCGTGGTTGTTTTCTGATACCACATCATCTGTGGCCTCATCATCTAACCAGCTAAACATAGCTTTTGCGCCAAAGAAGCCACGTTTAGTTAAAACCCATTATCAAAACCCTCGCTAAACCACCAACCATACAAACCAACCATACCTCGTCATTACCACAAACTACCCACTAATAGCCTCCTCTTCTTCCGACTTTGACCCACTCAAAGGGTCTTACGCTAAAATCCTTGCTATGTTGGTAGAGAATGCGACCATTTCCCTACCCCCACTTAGACCTTATGATCCATCTAAACCTCGACCTATAGGTTACGATGAGTCTAAAATCTATGCTTACCACCGCACACCAGGACATGACGTAGAGGGATGCAAAGCGTTGAAAGCCATACTTCGTCACCACCTCTCTCGAGATAGAAAAGTCAAGAAAGACAACTTACGAAGAGAGAGACCTTTAGCTTCAATTCCTCTCTATACCACCTGTCCCCGCCTCACCAAGATCTATCATTATTATAGCCCCACCTCTCGAAGACCGTGACCTATCCCTACTATGTTCCCTCCTCTCGTATTCACGAGATCAATATGATTAGTGTTTCTACTCGAGGCGTAAAAACAATGGGAAAACTAAAGAAAACACATCTGCGGCATCTCTTTCTCCGTCCACCATCCCGATCGCACCACCACCTAAAGTGGTTATTCGTGGACCCGCCTACCCCATCTCTAATGGAGTTGCCCACCGAACCATGATCAAACAGCTTCACCAATCGCCTATAAAAATGACACTGTATGATCTCATTCGACTTCAATCTCATCGACAAGCTCTCGTTGAAATCCTTCAAGGGATAAAGGTCTTACCTAATGAAACCTTGCCTGTTACCTCTATTCTAACACCCAATCACGTTGCTTCACTCACCAAACAATCTATCTCCCCAACCACTTCCTCTCTGCATAGCAAGTTACGCCATCTTGTCGCTTTCTCCAAGACAAAATTATCGACTTTGGTGCTGAAGATCCTGACACTGTTCTTTTCATCTCAGCTTATGTCCGGGACATTCGGGTACGTCGTGTTATGATTGACGGGGCGCTAGCCTAAACATCATCTCTTCAAAATCCTTCCAACAAATGAATATTCCTTCTAGTCCGCATGTGTGCCAACCCCATCATGTTGCATGGTCATTCAATGATGCTATTACTTCTACCTTAGGCACCGTGATCCTTAACATTCATGTAGGACCACGTACTTTACCCGAACTCTTCTATGTCCTTGAGGGAGAGTTCCAATACAATATGTTTGTTAGGCCCCTTGATCCGGCTATGGGATGCATTCCTTCCACCTTACATAGATGCATAAAATTTGAGTACGAGGGAAAGTCCTACACCGTAAAAAATCTGATCCTCCCCCTTCAAAACCTGCAATATGTTGTATCGCCCTAATGATGTGCTTGTACACCAAGACACCCATTCATCCAACCCAACCATCCACTTCAACCGCACCTACACCTTCAACCAATGAAACCGCCGTCACAAATACCACTTCCTTTCCCGCAGATAACATCCCAACCTCCGACCCCTTAGTAGATGTTTTTCAACACCTTACTCGGGGGAATACCGCCTATATAACATTAGCTCTTTCCATACCCCGCAGGAGTATGGACAGTTACATGCGCATCCTACCTACGACCGTCGCGTGGGGGAGGTAATCTCTTATGGACCACCCCATTGCCGCACCAACCTAACGTATGGGGGTGTCGACGCATCCTCTGCTACTCCCCGAACCTCCTTTTGAGGTGGTTCCTTCCAATCCGATTTTCAATACCGACAAATCGTCATTTTTCCCTCACCTTCTTGACTCACTGTGCTTGGAAAGGCTTTGGTTTTGGTCTTTATGAACAAGGCCGACATACACTCATTCCCGTGACTACACGCAAACACAATGATCGTAGTGGTCTTAGTTTTCCTGAAACACTTACACCGGAGAAACCTCGTGTCAGTTGTATCCTGGAAGATGATGACGTCACCCCTACCAAACCATCATCACCCATTTTTCCATCATCACCCATAGAGTCGATAGACCCTGAATCTATCCCTCCTAACTTTTTTTTTTCATAAATGCTATCTTCCTAGGTCCTCTCACTTATCAACGCGATAATGAGGACCCATCTTCTCTTCCCCTTCTATATCTAGACATGATCGAAGAGGATTCGCCTTCGATTAATGTTGTTGAGTGCCAGGATGACGACTCCATCCTCACTTACCTTGGTGCGGATGACTCCTATATTCAACGCGCCTTACCATCTGAAACTCAAACCATGTTGAATGAGTCGACTATAGAAATCAACATCCACACAGAGGAGGATCCTCACGTTGTGAAGATCGACAATCCCTTAACACATCAGAACAAGCCGCCTTTACTACCTTTCTCCATACCCGCAACCAAGCTTTCACTTGGTCCTACGCTGACATGCCAGGAATTGATCTTGACATTGCTGTTCATAACATTACTCTAAAACCTAACTCCAAACTAGTCAAACATAAACCGAGAAAATGCATCCACGCATTTCCCTCTTGGTCAAAGAAGAGCTTCAACGACTCCTTTCTCGCTTTCCTTCATCTTGCCTATCGACTATCCTCAATGGATTTCTAACATCATACTGTCACTAAAGCGACGGGGACTCCGAATATGCATGGATTTCCAAGACCTTAACCTCGCTTGCCCCAAGGATGACTTCCTCCCAAGTATTGATCAACTTGTTGATCTCACTGTGGGCCATGAAATGCTTTCTCTCATGGATGGTTTTTCGGGATACAATCAAATTTTGGTAGCCCTTACCGATCAACATAAAACTACCTTCATAACTCCTCGGGAACCTTCGTTATCGTGTCATGCCGCTTTGGCCTTAAGAATGCCGTATGACCTATCACCGGCTATGACTTACATTTTTCATGACATTATGCACACTATCCTTGAGGATTATGTCGATGATCTTCTTGGAAAATCTAAACATCGCAGTGAACATCTCGATGTTTTAACCATTATTTTCGATCGCCTATTACAATATTCGTTCCGCTTCAACCAAAGAAATGTGTCTTTGTGTTCTTTCGGGAAAACTTCTTAGCTTTATCATCTCTTTGCGTGGCATTGAGGTCGATCCATCTAAAGTCAAAGCTATCCTAGAAATGCCCCCACCCAAAAACCTCAAACAATTACGTAGTTTACAGGGTAAACTTCAATCCATCCGGCGTTTCATCTCCCAACTCTCGGATCGATGTCAACCTTTCCATCACCTTCTTAAAAAGGACATTGCCTTTCAATGGAGCGAAGAGTGTCACCAAGCCTTTGAAGCTCTCAAAGCCTATCTCTTGCAGCCACCCGTGCTTATCCCACCTCAGGATGATCGCCCTTTCTACCTTTACCTTTCTGCCACTGACCATGCTATAGGAGCCATGCTCGCACATCGGGACTCGGCACGTTAAGAACAAGCCATTTATTATATAAGTCGTACTCTCGTGGATTACGAGACTAGGTATACACATGTAGAAAAATTGTGCCTAGCCCTATCATTCGTAGCCACCAAACTCTGACACTACCTCCTGAATCACAAAACTTTTGTCATCACCAACACGGACCCCATTCATTATATGTATGCCAAACCACATCTAAACCAACGCATTGCCCGATGGCTTATGCTCCTCACTAACCTCGACCTTGAGTTTGTACAATGTAAGTCAATCAAAGGACAAACTATTGCGACCAACTTCATGGAGGCCCCTTTACCCGGGGAACAATTTACCAATTTTAATTTCCAACAAACTCATCGCCACTCTTTCACTCAGGGAAGAGTCGTATCCAATGACCCTCTTCTTCGATGGATCCAAATGCCAGCGCAGTGAGGGGCCGCGTTGTTCTCATTCCTCTTGACGCTGAGCCTATGCCTCTTTCATTCCGGCTCGATTTCCCCTGCACTAATAATACAACTGGAATACGAGGCCCTTGTTTTGGGTCTCCAGGTTGCGTTACACTTAGGTGTCAAATCTATTAATATTTTTGGCAACTCTCAATTGATAGTCAATCAAGTTATGGGCATCTACCAATGTAAAAATGAGGAACTTCAAAAGTACAAACATTACGTGGATTCACTTTTGATCTCATTTACTCGTTATTCTATCCGCACCATTCCCGCTCCACTAACAAATTTGTGGATACTATGGCTTGCTTAGCCTCGCAAATTCCCGCCTCACCAACCGACTCGACATATTCATCTTGATCCAACAACTCTTTACCCCATCCTATTTAGCCCCGATCTTGTTTGTATGATAAATAATGTGTCTCGCTAATTCGCAGGATACCCGGTACCACCAATTTCACGACTACCTTACAACCTCCGTTCTCCCACCGACCTTACTAGTTCCGAAAACGCGCTTTTCTTAAACGTGTTTCTCTTATGTCATCATGGGGGACTCCTTTATAAACGTGGCTTTGATGGCATCCTCCTTCGATGTCTAACCGGCGCGGAGGTCACCTATACCATCCAATATGTCCATGACGGTATTTGTGGCGGACATTTTAGTGGCCTTGCTGCATGGCTAAACGAATCCTTCGCCTAGGTTATTATTGGCCTACTTTAATAACGATCTGCTACTTAATATGTTAAGCGTTGTGTTATGTGTCAACAACATGCCAACCTTCAACATACTCCTAGCCATCCGCTACAAGTCGCACGAGATCTTTGGCCTTTCTCACAATGGGGTTTAGACCTTATTGGTGAGATTCACCCACCCTCTTCGCAACGTCACCATTGGATAATCACGGAAACTGAATATTACACAAAATGGGTGGAGGCCATTCCACTCATTTCAACCAAAAAAGAAAAAATTGTCAAATTCATTAACCATCACATTATCTGTCGTTTTGGTATTCCTCATCGCCTAATAACAGATAATGGTAAATCTTTCAAAAATAAGTTGTTACAAGACCTTTGTGACAACTTTGGTATCAAACTTAGTTTCTCATCACCTTACTATCCACAGGCCAATGGTCAAGCTGAATCTTCTAATAAAACCCTAACCAAAATCCTCATGAAAGTTGTTAATGATTCTGGAAGAAATTGGCATGATCACATTCCCTTTGCCCTTTGGGCTTATCGTACTAGCATTCGTACCTCCACTAATGCCACACCATTTTCTTTGGTATATGGTACCGAGGCTGTCTTGCCTCTCGAAATACAAATACCCTCCCTCAGAATATCTCTTCAGAATATTCTCACCAACGATGATTTCCGCCAAGAGCGGTTAGCCCAATTAGAGCTTCTTGATGAGCGTCATCTTACGGCTCTTGACCACCTTCAAATCTATCAAAAACGCATCAAGCGTGCTTATGATAAGTGACTTCATGAGCGTACCTTTAAGGTTGGTGATCTTGTCCTCAAAGAGAATCAACATGTAACCAAACTAGAAAAGAGCAAACGTGGAAAATTTGCTCCTAATTGGATTGGGCCTTACATTATCACTCACACTTATGGATCAGGCACTTATCATTTAGCTTCGCTTAATGGTAAACCTGAGCCTGAGCCCCTTAATGCCTTGCATCTTCGACCATTCTACTATTGAATTCAGTGTTGTGTCACTTCTTATCTACCTTACGCTCGTCCCTTGAGCTCATTTACCACCGCATACACTTTGTTTCTTGCATCTCAAAATCAAATCAAGCTCACATGGTTTGATTATCACCTCCCCTTAAAAGATGCCTTCCCCTTTTTAGTCTAGTCCATGACTTCAAAGTATCAAAATGACACATTCTTAATTAAAACACTTATGGGATTTTCTTGAGTCAAACTTCCTACAAAACTAGATGCTTTATGCCCAACGGACATCTAGACCTCTAAATTATACAATAGACTGCTCCCTTGAAGGACAACTATATGCCAAACTATTAGTGCTCTTATATATAGACTGCTCCCCCGAAGGACAGCTATACATAAACACCGCATCTGCTACTATAAATAGACTGCTCCCTTGAAGGACAACTATACACAACAGCCTTTATCAGAAGCTTCTCGCATTGATCAGCTTTGTGAAGACCTCAAGAACAAAAAATACATATCCCATGTAGACTTCCCATCGATCGATCATTTATATCTAGAAAAATAAAATAAAAATAAAAGCAGTATTTCAAAACACTTTTGAGTCATGGACTTGTCTATTTAGGTTTGGTTCTCTTTTGTCAGAATAATCATCTTATAATAAGTTCTCTGCACCCTCGCCCACATCAATCACCTCACCTCACCATTTGTCAAAACAACAAAACTCAAGGGACGTGACGTATATCCGATATATTGTGATTATACCACTCTTTTCACCTATCGACTTCTCGCCTATGCAAGGTACCTAGGGACTCAAGCTCATCCTACATTAATATGTGGTTTGTTTAGCTCTTCTCAACTATGGGACACTCTGGCCTCTTTTGCTCGACTCTAGGATGATGTGTTGACCTTAATCAGGACACGATTCCCTATTGCTTGGGTATGCTAACTTTCGCTTCACCTATACCTACACCAACAACATTACCCTACCAACATCAAATTTTTTTACCAACCAACAAATTGTCTAACCATAACCAAATTTCCTGAATTCACCTCTCCCTGGTCCTAAGGGAGAACTACATCGGTCTGAGGCCCTTCCTTGCTTTGTGCAATGGGCTATGTAGGCAGCACTTAGGAGACATGGGGTCTCCCAAGGTTAGCTCGACCATCCCCTACCATACCCTATCATATGTTCTAAATATAAATATTTTTTGTGTATTTCTATTTGCCAACATTCATCTTTATCCTTTTCAAACAAAACAAAAACAACATTCAAAACACAACCATTCTTATTATTATCATCACTCAAAACAACATACATCTTTAGTTTTATTTTAGATGTTAAACAAATACATCTTCTCTATCATCGACTCGTGTAGGTCAAAGATCCTTATTTATTCTTATATTCCTATGAAATTCACTTAGACCCTTGCACCTCCTCCCGAATCGTGTGGTGATCATGATCATCGATGCCCCTCCATTGGCCTCTCCATCCTCAAAGGTGCCACTGCCATTGGTTCCTCCCACTGATCCGCCAACATCTCCTGTAACATACGAATACGTCCTCTCACGTGGAGGAATCTTGCCTCTAGTCTCTCCACTCATAACTGTGAAACCTCTAACAATCCCATTGTCTCATTCACCTGTGTTTGAAGCTGGTGAGCCAAATCCTGTAGATAATCTCTCTCCGCTGTAATCACAGCTATGTCTGGGCGCTCACGTGCACCTCGCAGCTCTGCTACCCACCATACTCTATAGGCCTCTGTCATTCCCGCATCCATTACCCTACGATCGGCTGCTATCTCTTCTGGCCCTTCTGGAGGTGTAGGCCGGGAGGTGAGAATGCTTTGCCTCGGCATCATCCTCATGTATGGTCTATATGTCATAGGTATATCCCGAACGAACCCAAATTGTCGCCGCACGTGATCTAGAGGAATCCTCTCGTACTCACCCGACTCCGTGCCTCGCGATCCACCTCACCGCTCTACACCCTCAACTCCATCGCCTATGTGCTCCTCACCATATAGTTCTCCGTAAGGCCTCCAACAATATCTCGCAATCCGTCACCATCTCTCCATACTATAATACTGATGTCATCTATCACGGCCCCGTCTCTCGCTTCTTCGTGGCTCGGACCCATCGACCTCCCCATCCCAAAGCCATACTCTATAAATCACCTCTCCCGACTCGATGGGTCGGCCTATTGACGCAATGCAAACATATGCTCATAGGCCCAACAATGTAATAAGTAAAACAATCCAGCAAATCCCCGTGTTTTCGCTGCAGCCCATAAGCCCCTATATAACTCTGCGCAGATATGCGGGTGCCCAAACATAAGTCACGCTATTCTATCCATCTCCCAAATAACACTCATCAATGCTTTGGGAAATCTTCCACCCTCCGCCCTCGGCAATGCATGTACCCGACCATCATTAACACGGACGGCCATGTCCAACCTTGTTTCCTCGGTGGTGTGCATGATACATATCCCCATACGTAAATGATAAACCTCAATAGTGTCAAATCTCGCAAAGAACCGAATCTTAGCATTGTATCGCTGCCCGCCCGTCTCTAGGCAACGCCGATAATGCCTTTTTCCTATCATCGGGAGTCTCAAAATATGGAACACATCTTCCAAAGTCACCGGTCATCTCTCCTGTTGGGGATAGGAAGGTATTATTTTCTAGATTCCATCTCTCAATCAACACCTCGCAACATAGCATGGTTACGCGTGATTCGTGAATATACCACTAGGATTCCACTTAACCCCAAACGATTTATCAATGCCCATTCAACTGGTGTTACATCCGTGGCCGCATTCGTGATAACAACGCTGCATCAGATCATTCATCCTTAACCTTCTTCCGTGCTTGCATAAATCAAATCACGACGCATAATTATTCAATAAACAAATCTCCACCCACCTTTTTTCTACAATATCTCCCTCCTCTTCACACCCCAAAAACACATACCCCTTGTCAAAAATATACCTACCCAACTTACAACAACCCTACAATAATTATTTTGCACCCAACTCCTATTTATACCTAAAAACATATGTGACCACCCCGTCTACCTACCCCATAAAGCACTCACCCCATCCCCAACCCTTGCTATCACCTTTTCTTTCTCATCTTTACCCACTTACACTTCTCTCATCCTATTCACAAAACATGCAAGAATCAAATTACAACCAAACAGCTTTACCTCTCGGGATGCACGCTGACCTGGGGCGAACATGTCTTCCCCTCGTCCCAAATTGAATTTTGCGCTTCTCCTCGTCTACCCATGTTCACCACCCTCTTCAAATATAACTTGTCTTTCTACCTTAATCTCAACCCACTCACTTCACTCTCTTTCCTCCTTAAACTAAATTCTTTCATTTATTACTTATTTTCTCAAAAACCTTGAATTCGCATACCCAAACCCCAAATTGTTGCAACATCAAAAATAAGAATGCTAAAAATAAGAACTTAAGTCACAACCAAGCAATTCTATTTTTAGGAAAATAATGGTGGTATAACCGATATCTACATAACCGCTATCCCGGGCCGAGGCATGGCTCTAACTCATAACCGATATCGGTCATGTGTCCCCTTTTGCTTAAACCTAAGTCGCTTCTCACTTTTTTGTCCACCATTTGTGGTGCCACTTCTCACTTTTACTCCACCATAAACAACACCATTATCTATAATTTTTCATTAAATCCATATCTCTCATCCAATTTCATCAACATCATCTATCCATATTACAAACACAAACAAGCCATCAAAAACGATATCAAAAACCATTAATCTATACACCATTTGGATCCAACTTGTGCCTTTGAACCTACGTTCAATTTCACAAACCAATTGACACATACACATACAACATTTCATAAACACCTCATGTCAATTAAACCATCATCTATATATACACACATTCCATTTCAAAACATCCCATCAACAAAAGACATCAACACCATAATATATAACCCATGTGGATCAAAAGGCTAACCATATCGGTCATAAGGCATAACAACCATCGATATCGGTTTTATCCCACCTCTTCCCCCAATTTCTATCCTTATTTACTAATCACCCTTTCTCACAACATCGCCTATATCCACCTTGGCCGAACACCCTTTGCCGCAACTTCCCATTGGCCCAACCCAAGGCCGCAACCAACCCATTTGGCCCGACCCAAGGCCGTAACCAACCATTTGGCCCGACCCAAGGCCACAACCAACCCATTTGGCCCGACCCAAGGCCACAACCAACCCATTTGGCCCGACCCAAGGCCGCAACCAACCATCTGGCCCAACCCAAGGCCGCAACCAACCATTTGGCCCGACCCAAGGCCGCAACCAACCAATTTGGCCTGACCCAAGGCCACAACCAACCATTTGGCCCAACCCAAGGCCGCAACCAACCATTTGGCCCGACCCAAGGCTGCAACCAACCAATTTGGCCCGACCCAAGGCCGTAACCACCCATCTTGCCCGACCCAAGGCCGCAACCAACCATTTGGCCCGACCCAAGGCCGCACCCAACCATTTGGCCCGACCCAAGGCCGCACCAATTAAATACCTCGCCCAAAATCAACAAAATACAATTTTATCCACCCATCATGTAGCTTTTTGTTCACTCGAGCTCACCTGTTTGTGTTTTAGCATGATTAGGGTCCTTGACTTGATCAGTCGACCAACTTTTCCTAGACCAAGACCGTGACATTTATCTCAACCAAACCAACCATTTGGTACTGCCGAACATGCCTAAATGTTCCTATACCTTACCCGTTATATCCCCTAGAGCTACTTCCTATGCCTTGATACCGTGATTATATCACCCTTGTTTGGATAAACTATCGACCTTTTCCTATGAATTGCTTGTTTGCTCTTCAAATCATGTACCCTGGTCGCACTACTGCATGTCAACGTGCGTCTGCTTCCTTAGACCTACCCCACCATCTTACCATTATCTAAACACCATTTACCCTTTATCAACCCTATCCCTGATTTCACGCTATCTCAATCTGTGATAGATTTGAGGGGGATTACCTATACCCTTAACAGGGGAAACCACTTCATATTATTGTCCATACAGCTTTACAAAACAAACTACATGACAATAAGGGGCTAATGTAGACACCAAATTTGTGTCTTACGACACCCTGTGCCCCGCATCCCATTTCGCAACCTAACCTCATCACCTAAACCTTACACAATTATTTATTAATTACCTTATAATTAATAAATCCACATCGCCATACTTGCCACCTCATTTCACCACCTCATCATGACCTAGTCTTAACCCTAAACTAACCTAGTTAAGACCTATAACTTGGTCCATATCCACACCCATGACTAATTACTCCTCACCCGCACCTAAAACCAACCTCATAATGACTTGACCAAGCCCGCCACTAATCCCTGGGAGAAAAGGAGGGAAAGCTGGCTATTTTACCAAAAATAGCCCGCTTTGACCTGACCGATACCGGTTCCTACTCGACCACCGTCGGTTGCGTAACCGCCATCGGTTCCCTATAAATGACCACTTCCAACCAAAAACAAAGGATCGGATTTTCATTCGATCGAGAAGAGGAGAAATCATTGGAAGGATCTGGATTTGCTTGGCCAGCAGAGACAAGTGAAGAAACAAGAAGAGTTGCAGAGAAGGACATCAAGCCCAAGATCGCAATCGAATAACTAGAGCCCAAAGTGACACTCATCCGAGCATCGAAAGAGGAGATAGCTCATCTTGGATTGTCGATCATCCTACTTGAGCCCCGTCTTCGTCATCACAAATCCTGAACTCGCATCTTCATCAGAACGAGTAAGTAGTGTCTTGTATGTTTTTAAGCACCATTTCTTGAGCCTCGTGGATTAATAGTAATTATAAGCTCATTCCTAGATCTACCACCTACCAAAGACCTCGCACTTAACCTTCATCCATACATCCTCAGTATTGCCCCAAGACCATTTTATCACACTCGAGTCTTCCTTGTCCTCTCATTATTCCTTCACCATCCATCGCCTTAATAACCCCACAATCACCCCCGCAACCAACCTCTATCCGTAAGCACCTAGATTTCTAACCCCTACCGGTGTCATTTATCCCCTACCTAAAGCGGTTCTCTAACCGCAATTGGTTATCTAGTGACCGCATCGGTCACTTGTGACTTATACCCCAAAACCTTCCTCTCGCCTATTTGTCACCTAACAACCTCAGATCCAGTCTGGTTTATCCCTGTAACTCAACCTGAATGTATCAACGACCAGTAACCGAACAAACAACGTGATGTTTTATTATTGATAGCTTAGCCTCTATTGTTTTGTAACGAGGTACCCAAATCATGATTTTGCAATAGCTTTCTTTGTTATCATTTGTGTTAATTCGTATTAAAAGGGGAACTGACCACCTTCGAAAGGAAGTTTTATATTTCCTGGGCCTAAGGCAGCTCCCTCATTTATTGTCTAATTAAAATCTGGTGGTCTTGTATTCTTACTTGCAGGTAGTCCTTCCAAGACAAAAAGGAGTTCTTCGCAGTCGATTTGATCTTTCTCTATGGTACGCGCACACCATCTCAACATTCAATAGGTATTCCTCCTAGCCCTAACCCTTATCTATTTCTCAAAGGAATGATAGGATGGTATTTAGATCCTCACCACTCCCGCCAGATATCATAACGTAGTTCTCCGTATTAAATATAGAAGCCAATCAATCTAATATTTTTTGGACTAGACTAGAAAACCACCCATAGTTCACTACAAATCCACTAAACCTCCTATCACCATTTTCATGACCTTGTCTGGAGATATATACGAAGCTCCCACAGGTCACTTCCCACGTATCCAACAACCAATAAATAGGATCTTGGCAGAGCTCAACATTGATTGGAGCCTTCGAACAACTATTATATCTCAAACAAACCATTACACCAATTTAGGTTAGGAGGGCCTTCTTTGCCTTAGATTCATAGATTCCATTATTGCATATTGAGGATATAAGATTACCCGATTAGTTTGTCTATATCCATTTATATTCCACATTCACTGGCCATCTCGGCACGACCTCGGGAGGTTGGGTACGAGGAAGAGGTACTTGTAGATTCCCATGCTTGCATGTCACTTTTCCATCATACAAAATTGGTGAACCCAACGTGAATCAAACAAATATTCCCCTTTTGTTTTCATTTCTTTCATCCACCTTCACTCTTTCCCATTATTCTGCGGGTATTCATATACCCCGAATATGTCGAGATACGATGCATATGGCAGACCTCTCTCAAGTCTTGAAGAAAGTTATAGTCAAACAAATAGACAACCATCACCCTCGCTTTCTGCATGGGTTGATAACTATTCAAGTAATTACTTGTTGTCTCAAACTCCCCTCAAAGAACTAGTTCTAGTTCTTCTTTTTGAATTGAGGAGTTGGATCAACTTGAACAAACACAACAACCAGATCCATCAGGCTCTAACAATATGACATTTACTGGAGAATCCATTTCATCTCTTTGGGTGTTGTTTAGACCACATATCGGAGAAAGTCGATCCACTCCCATTTTTGGATGAGGAGTACATAGAACACTACACTAGAAGTGAACAACACTTCCAAAACATGTATCCACATATAGGGAATTTGCAAATACAATTTGATACCCTGCTCCAAGAAAACACCCCCATTCCTCCACCTATGGGAAATGCCTCGGTGAAGCTTCGACAGGTAATGATCAACTCATAGTAGGGTATCATACCCCTTTACAACCTCAAGGTATACAACAAATGCCATTAAGGAAAAACACTATGTCTTCGCCAATAGAGGTCATTTCATCTTTAGTTGAGAAGGTTAGAGGACTGAACTTGATCAAGTAAACCAAAATTCATATTTTGGGCAAGCAAGAATCCCCAACCCTCCTCATCATCCCGGTCAAAGACCTCCTTACGGGAACATGAACATTAGGCATGCCTCCTCAAAATCCTTATAATTACCTGAACAAACACCAAATAGGACCACATTTTCAAACGCTGCTCCAGGTTGAAAACATGACACCTCCCGGCTTGGCATCAAATAACCCATACCAGAACATTGCTTCTCCTTACTTAAACATTTATTCAAATTCACCACAAGGAGACATGTTCTCTTCTTCCGGATGTTCATTCAACCACGGGGATTCCCTTATGTCCCTACAAACACATATGCTATGCCATATCAACAACTCTTTCCACCTCCACCCCCTCGGTAAGCACCATTGATGGTCGAGGCCTATGCGGTAGGAACTTATTCGGAATATTTAAAAGAGCCCCTAGACTTCACCATATGAAGTGTTATGCTTCCAAGACCTCTCCCCAATTTACCTAAATACAAAGGGGAAGGAGATCCAAGTGCACACATTAAGGCCTATGCCACATCCATATGGGAATTGCTCCTTGGGATGGGGTTGTTGCTAAGATATTCCTAAGACCTTAGAGGGTATTGCCCTTGATTGGTATTACGGAATAACTGAAGCCTCGATACACTCATTTAAACAACTCGTGTCAGAGTTCATCAAAGATTTTGATATGAAGAAATTATTAAGAATAGGAATCAAGAAATTCTTGCATATTAAACAAGAACATAATGAATCTGTTTCTCACTTTATTCAAAGATGGCATACGGTTCTCTACTCATCAGCAAGTGCTCCAAACATGGATCAAATGGAACTTTGTGATTTATTCCTTCATTCTCTCAATAGAGAGATAAAGGAAGAAGTCCAGAATTTCCCACTAAGAACTTACGATGAAGTACTCGAGAGTGCTCTCTGAATCGATCAAGTAGCGATAGATAGTGGTTGTAAGACATATGGAACAAATTGGAAATTAACCACTCCCAATCAAAACACCGCAACCTATCCTAATACTAGGAATGTCAATCAAGGACCTAATATCCTTAACAAGAACCATGGAGTTATAACAGATGGAGTAATTGACCAAGTTAAAAAAGGGCAAACATTGTAAAAGTTTCGCCACACTGTTAATAATCAACGAAATAGAAATTTTACTCCAACAATCAACGTAATGGATTTTAATCATCCACCATGACCACAACAACAACAATGACAACGACAAATCCAAACACAAGGTCCAAATCAAAACCCACCTAGATATCAGCGTCAAAACCAAAGGCAACAACCTCAAAATTTTAACTCTAACAACCAACAACCTTTTCAGAATTTTGGGTCACAAAAAGTTTTAAATCAACAGCCTCAAAATTATAATCCCAATTTGTATTGTGGCTTCCAAAAGATTCAAGGCCACGATACTAGGATTTGTCGTGACTACAATAAATTCATGCAACATTTGCCAGAAGATCAAAAGCAACTCTTTATAGATATGTTTTTAGAAAATTCTATAGTACCCACGCTAAATGCTTATACAGAGCAGTTTCCCCTCAAAATATACCCCTCAAGATCTTTAATGATCCACTCCCAAACCATTCTAACAATAACAGGCTAGATCCTAATGGAACAAACAAGGGTGTTATAACAGGAAACAATGATCATGAAGCTTCAACTTCATTAAATCCACTAGTCGCACCCCAACTAGGAACTCGACCCCAAACCAAGATAGTTGGTCTAGTAGAGTTAGACACCGAGCTACCCGTAGAAACCATAACAAGAACACGGGATTATTCTTCTCAACCAACTCCAAGTTATCCATCGGGCAGCTGACAACATTCAACAAATGTTGGTAAAACCCATAAAGCGCTATGATTTAATTAACGACTTAACTAAAACCTTCTCTCACATTTCCTTTTTGGATTTGTTAAAAAAATCTCCCGCCCACAGGGCTGCCCTCTTAGAAGCATTAGGCCTTGGTCATTTAATCAACATCACTCCTCCTCTAGAAACACAAGTAAACCATGTAGACTTTGACATCTATCCTCCGGGGCAGCTAGATAGGGATACTAAGTTTATATTTGATATAAGCAAAATGCCAATAGACACCAAGATTGCATGAAGAGGTGACCCAACCTTACATTTACAAGTATGGATTTAGAATAATTATGTTAAATGTGCAATGATTGACAATGGGGCGAGTTAACATAGTCCCCTTCACTTTTTTGCAAAAGTTAGGATATGGAGAGACAAACTGTTCCACAACACAAAATACATTAAGAGGATATGATAGCCTCAAGGCCACTTCAATTGGAACCATAGTTTTACCAGTCACTTTAGGACCCAAGACGGTCCTCACCAAATTTTATATTATAGATCGGAAACCAACTATAATATGATCCTCGGTCGGCCATGGATACACCACATGAAGGAAATCCCTTCCAAGTTATTCCAAGAAATAAGATTTCTACACTTAGGAAAAATATTTGTGTCATAAGGTGACCCAAAAACCTTCAATATACACCTAGTTGATTTGAAGAAAAGATCAGGAATTCACTTCGAGTTTTAACTCCCAAAAAATAAACTCATCAAACCAACTAATTCGAAACGAAAAGAGGAGTTGATACCCACCATAGAATTGGAAATTAAAAATCTAGCCCAAGACATTCCAAAGCACTCAAAAATGAGACCAATGTTATAGATACAGTGTCATTAGGGAATACCACAAAAAATGTCGAGTTTCTAGAGAAATACTTACCTATTCTCCTACCATTTGATTCTATGGGTATGGGATGCACCCTAGGAATTGCTTCTCTTCCATCAGACAAATTTTTATGGTAGAAGTAACAAAGTGAAAGAAATGAATACCACAAATATCCCAACATCCATTTTTCCAAGCAAATATTGGACTCTCCACTTTGATGGAGCCGATGTCACTTTGGAGCTGGGGCATGAGTAATCTTTACTTCACCCGAGGGAAATATCTTACCTTTCAAATGTACAAACAACAGATTTGAGTACGAAGCTCTCCTCCTTGGCCTCATCCTAGCCAAAAGAATGGGTGTCGATGACATTAGAGTGCTAGGAGACTCGCAACTAGTTGCAAACCAAGTCTCCGAGGTATATGAAACTAGGGCTGAACATTTACAACTATACAAAACAACAGTGTTAGATCTAAGCAAGGGATTTAACTTCATATCAATTGAATCAATCCCACGAGAACAAAACCTTCTCGCAGACTCGATAGCAACCTCAGCTTCCCGTTTCACTCTAAACAGTGAGTTGGAAGATACAAATTTCATAGTATCACTTCGTACCAAACCATTAGTGTGTAAAATACCAACAAACTTGCTCCTAACTCATGGAGAAGTTGAGGATGATTTTTCTATCACAGATCACTTTGACAATGATAGAGTCACTCTCGAATATCTAAACGCCTATGCGGAATTACACCTTGCTTACCACATGGTAGATCTTTCCTTAATACCACATTCCTCTTCCTATTTTGGAAATCCCATGGTAGAGTCTCCTCCATAGAAGGATCTCAATATCTACGAGATAGAAGACGGAGAAAGATTAGAACTACCTCCATTTCCACCTGAATTTGAAGAAGGTAATGCTTCTTTAATAGAAGAAACCATTAACATAAACATTGGAACAGAGGAAGAACCAAAATTTTTGATGTTGGGATCCTCATTAACTCCGGAGGAGATAGAAATACACACCCAAATCCTTAAAGAACATCAAAAGGATTTCACATTTAATTATAAAGAAATTACGAGCATTGCACCACACATCGTGGTACAGAACCTTGTCACTAAACCAGATGCAAAACCAATTAAACAAAAGTGAAGACCAATGAAGCCAAAAGTGGCTCTCATGGTTAAAGAGGAAGTAATAAAACTCCTCCAAGTGGGATTCATCAAACCTGTTGACTATTCACAATGGGTATCTAATATCGTCCCTGTTCTAAAAAAGAATGGAAAGATACGCATTTGCATAGATTTTTGGGATATTAACAAAGCTTGTCCCAAGGATGATTTCCTGTTACCATCCATTGATGTTATTGTTGATGCAATAGATAGATTTGAACTATTGTCCCTCATGGATGTTCTCAGGGTATAACCAGATTAAAATATCTCGAGACCGATCAAGCCAAAACTACATTCATAACTCCTTGGGGAACTTATTGCTATGTTGTCATGCCATTCGGTCTTAAGAACAGTGATGCTACATATCAGCGGGCAATGACATACATATTCCATGATCTTATCCATAAAATTGTGGAATCCTATATGGACGACTTATTGGCGAAAGCCAAGAAACACTATGATCATCCAGAAGTACTTCGTATCATCCTCTCGCGATTAATTGAATATGGTGTCACATTAAACCTAGAGAAGTGCGTGTTTGGTGTGACAGGAGGAAAACTTATGGGCTACATTATATCTTCACGAGGGATTGATGTCGATCCAGCCAAAATCTGGGCTATTCTCAAAATGATCCCACCATTGGACGAGTCTAGAATCAGGTCATTTCTTGGGAAACTCGGTGCAATCCAAAGGTTCATCCCAGATTTAAGTTTTTCCATTCATCCAATCAACAATCTATTAAAGAAAGATTATAGCATTGATTGGACTAAAGAATGCAACAAGGCCTTCAAAGCAGTTAAATGCTTCTTGTTGTCTCCACCCACGCTAATGCCTCCCAGACCAGACCACCCTTTGATCCTATACTCATGGGCCACTGATGTCTCACTAGCTTGCATGCTGGCTTAAGAAGACAATGATAAATGAGAACGTGCAGTCTATTTCATTAGCTGAATATTGCTCGATTATGAAACACGTTACACAGAAGAGAGAGAATGCCTTGTCATAGTCTTTATGACAAAATGTTTAAGACATTAAATGTTAAGCCAAGAAACAAGGGTCATTGTAAAGATAGATAATTTACTGAACATTCCTCATGCAAGGGTCTTTATCTAAAAAGGTGGGTGTTTCATAACCTTAATGGGTGAATTTGAGTTAACATTTGTAAACCAAAAATCCGTTAAGGGACAAATCATTAGCATCAAGTTAGCTGAAAATCCACTAGATAGAGGTGATCTGTTAAATCTGGACTTTCCGATCGTTGTATATACTTCATTGAAACCAGGCCCCCATCTCTACATGTCCACAGTATACTTTGATATCATCAATTTTATCATAGAACACACATACCGAGAAGGTGCCACATCACAAAAAGAAGGTGGTTACACATTATCACCGCTAAATATGTTGTTTTAGAACAGTACTCTATCGTAAAGCCTTCGACGACATGCTTCTAAGATGCATCGACACAGAAGAATCTAAGAAGATTCTTTATGAATCCCATAGTGGGATATGTGGAGGCCACTTCATTTTTCATGCCACCACTCGCAAAATACATCGATGGGCTATTTTTGGCCCACTCTCGAACATGACGCAGTAGAGTTTGTACGTAAGTGCCACAAATGCCAAGAATTCTCTCACGAGATTCACATGCTAGCACAATCCCTACAACCAATAGTGACCCCGTGGCCCTTTTCCACATGGGGTCTGGACTTGATAGGGAAATTCTCTCCCTCATCAACCGATGGCCATAACTTTATAATTACAGCCACGAAATATTTTACCAAGTGGGTAGAGGCCATGCCCCTCACCACTGTACCAGGTTTGGTAATTGCCAAATTCATTCTAAACCAAATCATTTGCAGGTATGGTGTCCCACAAGTCATTATCTCTGATAATGGCACATCCTTTAAAAATGATGAGGTCTGTGAGTTATGTAGCAAATTCAAAATAAACCATCACACGGCCTCTCTTTACTACCCTCAAGCCAATGGGCAAGTGAAGCGACAAACAAAACATTAAAGGCTATTCTCCTCAAAACAGTCAAGGAGAACAAGTGAGATTGGCATTTAAAACTATATCTAGCCTTGTGGGCCCATCGAACCTCAATAAGAACACCAACAAGAGCAACCCCTTTCTCACTGGTATTCGGGCGAAGTAGTTCTCCCACTTGAGGTTAAAATACCTAGTCTCTGCATCTCGTTCTGAAGGGATTTTGGATGAAGAAGCTTATAGGGAGGCACGCCTCTCTCAACTGGAAAGCCTTGACGAGGCTAGGCTAAATTTTGAACAATGGCACAGAGCCTATCTTTGACTGGATGTGCCGCCAGTATAATAAAAAAATCTATAAGTGAGAAATATATGAGGGAGATCTAGTTCTAAGACTAGACAACCAGATCGATAAGAAAACCGACGAAGGAAGGAAGTTCCACCCAAATGGTTGGGCCCATACCGAGTCATGAAAGACTATGGAAATGGTGCATATCTCTTGTGCACACTAGAAGGTGAGGAATTCAATGAAACTATCAATTCCTTGCATCTTAAATGGTTTTACGCATGAGGCATCAGAATCACCACTTGTACATTATGGCTACCTACATTGCATTAGTCATTTAGCTGTTTCATTTTTTCCACTCATTTCATAAAAATTGTAGTCCAGGAACTTACTCTTAAGCAATCTATTACAAATTTCTAAAAGTATTGGAAAAAGCATTCAAATCACATCTCCTCAAACATCATCAAGTAATTTCAAATCTTCTCATCAAGTTTGACAGACAAATATTGACGAAAAACCATACCAAGGCCTACATACTTGGTTTTGCTCTTTCTTTCTACTAGGTGAAGTTGTCCTTACCTATGGTCTATTCTAGAAGCTTCTTGGTGTCACATCTATCCCTCTTAAATCTCTTTGAAAGAAAGGATATCCCAAAGTCATAGGTCAGAAATGTCAAGATCAAATGGAATCAAAAGTGCCAAGCAAACAAAATATTTTATTTTACACACTTCTTTGCCCCACCAACCTTCGGTGATAAGCCCGCATCTCTTACTAGTGGTGTGAGGTTGGGAAAGGAAAGAAGTGCCCTTACTCACCTATATCCCACCTTTGGTGACAAACCCATGCTTCTTACTAGTGGCATGAGGTAGGGTGTGGGGGGTCCATTCACACAAATTAACAAATCTTGGTATGCAAAAAGCACAAATCAAATTATATTAAGAGAAAACAAATATCCAAATTCCAAAGAGATCAAATCCTCAAAACCAGATTTTGTCAACCAGGTTGCCATTTATGAATCTAAGTCTAGATAAACTGGAAAATAAGTGACTTGCTGAGCTTGGTGGTAGTTTTGAGTAGGGTAAGTGTGTAGGTCTAAGTTTGGTTTCTGATATTGGTTTGTCTATCTCTTATCGTTCCATTCAGTCAAACTCATACAATTTGTTCCCTTCCCAACTCTTGGTGTAGAGCCCTCACATCTTACTGGTTGTGTGGAGTTAGGAATGGGGAAAATTCATCTCTTTATCACTATACATTCATCACGTTTTGCCAACATAAGAAGAAATTACGAACATTGCCCAAAGAATTCAAAAGTTCAATACTACCATATGTTTGTATAATCTCATATCGTATTAAAAAAACAAACAATAAAACATTCTATTTACTATCATTTGTTATCCATCACATACATTTTGAAAAGCATGAAAACAAGTACTCTAAAACATCTAGTATATATGTGGAAACAAGTCACAAAATTCTAGGCACCAAAAGTTTAGATCTAAAGATATATATATATATATATATATATATATATATATATATATATATATATATATATATATATATATATATAGTTTATATATATATATACCATCATGCACTAGGCATGGCCAAAATGCTCAATGAGCCCTGAAAGGTACAAAAAAACTCATATAAATATTTGACAAAACACTAAAAAAATGGCCTCTCAATCCCTATGGGATCCCTCAGAGGGCGTACGACCACGTCTAGGACTCTAGCTACACCGGTGCTCCAAATGCACTGAGGGCTCATGCGGTCATGGCCAGTAGCTGCTATCCCACTATGAGAATGACTCCTCCTCATCAAGTGCTTGGCTGTCCTATATCCAGCTACCTCAGAATAGAGAGAAGTCAAGATCTTTGCCACTTTCCGCATAGGGAAAAAACATCGGTATGCCTACCGGCTGCTGAAGGCTCTCCCACATCCTCAGAAAGCTTAGCATGAGTCTTCTCCGAGGGGAGCAACAAGGTATCTATGCATAATCGGCGAATCAAGTCTCACCACTCATTAATAGTCACTAAAAATAAAGGATAAAACAAGTTAGAAAATGATCAAAAATAAAACCAATAATAAATGAAACAAAAGGAAATAACAACTAAGACAATTCTAACTAAAACAAAGTCAAGAGAAGAGTAGCAACTCACTCAGATCTCTAGGCCTCCAGGAAGGGTCTCTGTGGATCCGTGCACACTTGCCCGATGCCGCCACTGATTGGAATCTCTCTCCCACATCTAGAGCAATGTGACGGCTTGCGACAGACTCGCCATCTCACCCTAAATCTTGAGAGAGTAACTCCTTTGAGATCAGAGTCACCCTCTCTACACTCCGCCTGTTTCTCTCGGTCCGTAGGAACCGTAGGATATCCTAAGTGTCATGTCACTCAAAATCATTGTCATCCTCCCCACCCATCCCACCGATCTCCATCTCCTCTGTCTCCTCCTCTGTCTCTCCCCCAATGAACTCCTCAAACTCGAGTTCACGTCAATAAGCTCATCAATGCTATCGGCAGGATCGGTGGTAATCTAAAGTAAAGGTGCTCGAGGAGCACTGGCTACCCCTCGAGCATGTACCACCCTCCTAGCTGCGATAGGGACACTAGGAGTAAAAGTAGTCCAACCTCAACCTCTAGAACCTCCCCGAGCCTCACGAATATATCTATACACCGGCCCCCGAAGGAAACATGTCAATATATGGGAGGCCAAAATGCTTTGTGGTACTCTGTCAAAGGGGTGGATATCCAACTTCCTCGCCTTGTCTATTAGGTGGTGGTAGTCGACAAGATCTCAATGTGACAGCTCTCTCCCCATAACCCTGCCATGGCCTAATAAGGAGTGGCCTCCATGTTTGTAGTGGTCAAAGAGGCCACTGGCTGGTGAGGTGCTCTAAGAATAGTCATCCCTGTCCACCTCACTTCCCTGACGGCCCCAAGATCCTTTGCCTCTACACCTCTCCCATACGGAGTGATATGCTCATACACCCAACTCATGACAAGAGTGGGGTGGCTCAGTGACTATCCCTGTAGTCGGAACACTCTATAAAAATCGTGATAGGTGGTCCCGAGGATGTCTCGCTCCCTAAGTGTAAACACGCCCATGGCCCTCAATCTATGCAATGATGGGGGCCCAACAATATAAGAGGGAATCCCTCCCTTATCCCCATTCAATCTCGAAGAAAGGATGCCCATAATGGCCTTGTAAAGCACAGGAATGTCTCGACTCAACAATGGAGCAGGACCTTTACCCCCTTCTTTGACCCCATCGAAACAACTGCATCCCCCATATAGGTGGCCCACTAAACCACCTGAGATCTCGATACTGCTGTCTTAAGAGATAGCCAACACCCAAGGATCGGAACCCCCAATATACGGTAAACATCCTCCAGGGTGATGGTCCACTCACCCCTAACTCCTGGCAATTAGAAGGTGTTCCAATCTGCATCTTAGTATGAAAATAAGTCACATAGTATGTTACTTAGCAGTGTAACGCGAGGGACTGTGTAATCATCCAAATGCCACCCTCGAAGAGTATCTCGCTCTGCCCGAGTGAGTGCTCAGAACATTCTTTGGGAGCCAATCACACTCCCTCTCTCTGCTCCATCTAATGTATTCCTCCTTCTTACGCATACTGACCAAAAACACAAAAAGGAGTTAGTATCAAAATCGATTGGAAAAACTATCAAAAACATGTAAAAGTGCTAAAAATGCAAAAATAAGTAAAGAAAAGCATTGTTTTTTCTTTTTCCGCGAACCACCACCTGTGCAAAGCGGTGGTCCCGTAACTCCGCCTTCTAAGGTGGCGGTCTCATAACCGCTGCCCTGTGCTAGGCGACGGTCCTATCCCGAACCGGCAAACGGCTCAGAAGCCCTAAAATGCCTAAAAACAAGAAAAAGACACCATTATAACTAAAATAAGGACTTACCCTATGGCGCCCCTGAAGAGACTCATTAAAAACTAGCATTGTCAAAAATACCCCCCCCAAGGCAAATATTTTATCATTTCTACATTTTAGGTTTAAAAACAATAAATTAAGGAAAACTAACCTGAGACTTTGCAGGCCGATGTTTCACTCTCAGAGGCATGATCACATTACCACCACGAACGTTTTGACTATACTCTCGTCGAAAAACTATCACCGTGGGTCCCAGAGCTCAAAACCATAAAATCAATCCGCGCAAATGAATAGTGAAATGAGTTCGTTTTATATATATAACCTTTTAAAATTGATTTTGAATGTCTTTCACAGGGTCGAGTGTCGACGGAGGTAAGTTATAAACCCTGCGTAGATGGTAAGTCCTCATTTCATATCAATTTAGCCTTATTTCTCAAATTGTTTTATTTAGCTGCACTTGAGTCCCCTTTTTCATTTTACAGATAGCGGGATTTTGGATGGTGACTTTCCAACACACGGGCATGTTGGGTATAACTCCTAACTCCCCATTTCGGGACTGCCATACTCGGATCCACTGTTTTACGCCTCTTCATGGCTAAGACACTTCTCTAAGGGGGCAATATGTACGTACCCAAAATTATAGGGTACTGCACCACCGAAAAGATGTTACACATACCCCAATGATGATACAGGTCTCCTTGCAAGGTGTTCGAATCTAGAAAATCTCGCCAAGTATACGTTTGTATCCCGCATGCCTCGTTCGGCCTCTAGATGCTTTGTTTTGCCCTCTACCCCACTTTTTCCTTACATTTTGGTCTTGATGAATGAGACCACTTTGCCTTACTGCACATGGCGGTGGTCATGTTCACGTTTTCCAGAAAGTTTTGATGATCGTGTCAAATGTAAATCTTCAATTTCTACCCACATTCTTTAGCTACTTTGCTTTGCATTTATGTTTTGGCCACCATGTGAACAGTGTTTTCACTTTGTTTAATGGTAAAAGAGTTCAATTCCAAGTTACCTTCATGTGATTGCATTTGCTATAAATAGCCACTAGTTTTCAAACAAAAGGCTCCTCTCCTTCTCTGTTTAGTCATTCAATCTTCTTGTTTCATTCTTGCCTCATTGTTGTTCCATGCAAGCTAGTTTAAAATAAGATAGTTTCATTCTTAGATTGGAATCCATTTAAAGTTACAAGTTTTTTTAGTCACAAAAGATAGCTTCTAAAACTCTCGGTGTGTTTGTGTTGTATTCCAAAAATAAATCCTACTAGGAATTACATAGTCAAGCTCTGTTCACTTGCACTATCTCTCTCTTACTCGCATTGTATTCGGTCTATGTCCAAAAGTTGCCATTGTTCAAGTTCCTTATTCTGCTGATACTATCATGTACACGCTTTTCTAGATTCAAGAGAACACGAAGGAAATGAGGAGATCACACTGAGGGGACAAAGTCACACACAACTAGATTTACCACATTATGTAAACACCAGGTTTGAGCTATCAAAGTTCTAGTTACAATGTATCAAATAGAGTAGTGAATTATTTTATTTCAGTCAAAAGCTCACTCTCGATATCGCCAGGGAAGCTATGGGGATTGATAGTTTCTGAGAAACTATGATTCATTCCTCATTTCTAAGGTAGGATCAAGATTCTTTCAATTTAAAATAATTAGTTGCTTAGATATTTAGGATAAAATCACAACTGCACAGGAAAATAGCCACACCAAGCTACTTTGTTTGTTTTAATTCCTGTTACTAGATTAGTTATCAATTAATTACATTACTAGATTAGTTGTCCATTTTCTAAATTTTAGAATAGCCACTCTTTAATTTCGTTAAAATACGTCATCAAAAATACAAAATAGAAGAATACATGCATAGTATAAATACATCTTTTGTAATTAGTTTATTAATTTTAGTTAAAAGTTAAATCGTTTTGCATGACAATCACGGACCTAGAGAGCCTAGAGAATATATATTTGAACCGATAGTGCCTCAACCAAATCTACCCACAAAATTAGCTGATATAGACCAAGAACTTAGGATACAGGTCTTTCGAGCAACGGAAAACCTACAAGCAATTAGTGAACAAATGAGAGGGTTAAATATCAAAGACGACAAGGCGTACACATTTTGGTCAAATCATCCTAACAATAGACTGCCTTGATAAAATATCCGAATGACTGTATAAGGATTTGAAAGAGAAAAAGTATTTGGTTATGATGCTTTAGTTCCAAAACCTGATGCAGGAGACCTTCTCATTGACATAGATACTAGCTTATGCGTTCAAGTTGCTAAGAACACCTGTAAGGTATTTTGAGAAAATTATACAACTTCTAGTTCTAAACATAGAGGCTAAAAGGCGTATGATTACTTGGATAGTCGGAAGAAGGGATTGATTCTTCACATGACCATAATAGGTCCACAACAACCACGAACTCACGGTTGTGATCCCCAAGTCCCACAACCCAACGGGCCTGCAAATCAATTAAGTATTGATATCGGTTTACGAACATTGGTATTTAGATCCTCACCACTCCCACCGATATCATAACGCAGTTCTCCACATTAAATATAGAAGCCAATCAATCTAATATTTTTTGGACTAGACCAGAAAACCACCCATAGTTCACTACAAATTGACTAAACCTCCTATCACCATTTTCATGACCTTATCTGGAGATATATACGAAGCTCCCACATGTCACTTCACACGTATCCAAAACCAATAAACAAGATCTTGGTAGAGCTCGAAATTGATTGGAGCCTCCGAACAACTATTATATCCGAACAAACCATTACACCAATTCAGGTTAGGAGGGCCTTCTTTGCCTTAGATTTGTAGATTCCATTAGTGTGTATTGAGGATATAAGATTACCCGATTACTTTGTCTGTATCCATTTATATTCCACATTCACTTTGGCCGTCTCGACATGACCTTGAGAAGTCGGGTACGAGGAAGAGGTACTTGTAGATTCCCATGCTTGCATGTCACTTTTCCATCGTATGCGATCCCCAGTCATTTTCAATGGTTTTTTCATTGATTTCAAGTGGCATTGATGGAAAAAGGGTTGATTGGTGAAGTGAAGAAGTCAAGAAGATGAAGGTTGATTAGTAGTGTCTAATCAGTGGTGGAGGACTTCAAGGTGGATTTAGGATGGTGTGTGAATCTGGTACATGTTAGAGAAAGGTAATGTGAGTATGGGTGTAGCCTAAGAATAGTTTCCATGACACGTGGGAGAAAAAACAAGGCTCAATTTAACACTTGGAGTCAACATTCAAAAGTTTACCGTAAAGTGGATTTGATAATCTGGTAGTGTTTTCTAAGGTAAATGAGATTGGTAAGAGATTCATAGGAAAACCTATGGCTAACCAATACATTTAATGTGTATAGGGGTGTCTTTTAGTGCTCCATGTAAAATTTCATCAAATTCTGAAATGGGGATTTTGAGTTATTCAAGTTTTTCTAAAACTGCCCTCTTGAAAAATGCATTTTGAGGCCTCTATCTTCTTAGCACTCAAGAAAAATATGAAGAATCCTTCAGATAAATCATAGAATTATTTTTGAAGAGAACTCTAAGCATAAACTGTTTCAAAAGTTTTAAGGTAAATTTACTTGAGAAACAAGAAAGTTATGAATGTTTTTCTTACATGATTTTATCTCTCCAAGTCTTCTTCTCAAAATAATAACTACAAAATGGAGTGTTTTGTCTCAAATTTTTTTGTGCAAGATATCACACCATCTCAGGAAGGTATAAGAGTCTTCTCAACTCATTTTGAAGTAGTGATGTCATTCAAATGTGAAGGTATAATACAAACCGTATTCGCTTGGCTAAAAGTTTGCAAAAATAGTCTTGTTTTGATAAGTTGCAGAAGTCTTGAAGGAAGCTCAACTACATTGGAAGTGAAAAGTCCTATACTATAACTCTACATGTCAATCTTGTCATGCTAGAGTATTTAGTGTGATCTTGATATGAATTTTTAAGCCACAAAGTTCAATTGTACATATAAGATTATGAACTCTGTACTTGACTAAAATAGTTGATCTCAAAGTCTCTTTCCACAAGCCCTACATATTGATTGACAAAGGTGATATATGAGGTTGTTTGAAAGTGTGCTCATGAAAACTAAAGGAGAGTTGACAATTAGTCTTTATTGCATATGAAATGAAGGACTTTACTTTAAAATAATTCATTAAATGGTGCAACCAAAGTCTCTCGAATGCTCAATATTTATAACTCTTTCACTGCACACTTGTGATTTGAACCAATATGTCATGATGCTAAATGAAATGGTTTATTCAAGCTTCACTATAGGTATCTGGGGTAGGAAACTTTCTTGCAAGACGAGTTTTTGAAGGTCCAGGTACTATGACATGACACAACATTAAATAAATGAATTGTAATATGATAAATATGGCTCATAACCCTCTTTATTATATGAACAAATAATTTGAAATGGTGACTAGTGTACTCTCTAGAGGACTCTCGGAAGTGTATATGCTCAAGAAAGAAGTATATGTTGTTACATCAATACTCACGGGGTTATGTGGCACAAACCCTCACTATCATAGTCTAGAGGAGTTATCTCATGTGCAATTATTATGATTGGTTGCACTAAGTCCTGAGAAATTGCCAAAGTTCACACCACCTTTGAAAGACATTGATACAATCAAGAGAGAATCAAAACATGGACCAAGATAGCAAGTTTTTCTCGTGTTAAATGAAAATGAGATCTTGGAGGTTGGAGTATAAAATTCTACCAATCCATTCATGAGGTTATATGACATTGAAGTGGAAATTGATTACACATGAGAAAATGAAAGATTGCTTGAGACTTATCCAGCAAAACCTCTGAAGGATCAAACAAAGTTGGAATATTGAATTGGTTGAAGTCAAGGTTCTGATATAAGAAATAATGTGATTTTTTTTTGTAATCTGGGAGACCTCTGAGTGCATCATGCTTGGAAGATAAGTAGGCAGGAGGAAGTTGGCCTCACAAAGCCAATACACATTGAATTCTTTCAATTTCCTTGAGAATTGATCAAGATTTGAAAATTTTAAATCTCTTGAGTAAGGACTATGCATAAAACCACTAAATTAGGGTTTTGTGAATTGAAAGCCTTGAATCTTGAATTTCCACCATTGAAAAATCTTCAAAATTCATTTATAGATCTTTCTATATGGCACAAAGGTGGTACAATTGGTTTTGGATTCTTTCATCAATCGAAAATTGAGTTTTCTTTGATAGTTACATTGTGCTTCTTTGCCAAATAGTTGCGGAAGACAACAAAAAGAATTTTTGATTGAGTTTATTCAATTTATTCCTTTAGAATCACTTGTGAAATTTCATGCATTACTGATGTGAACCTACTTGTTCCATAAATGGTCTTTGTTTGGGATAGTAATTGGTCTATGATCTAGAATAAATCCATAATGTGTTGAACTAGTGGCATTTTCCAAATGTAAAATCAATGTATAAATTTTTAAAACCTTCATGTCATGCGTCCAAAGACTAAGAGAGGGTTCAAGGTACTTGAAGTGCTAGTTGCTCCTACTTGAAAGATATGTATTGCATGGTAATGATGTTGTCACAAGAAAACATAATGGAAAGCTAAACAAGGAACTGCTAAGTCTCTGTCATTGTCTATATTGTTCTAAAATAGTCTTGTTTCAAAGATCTCAATCCAATATTGAAGCCCAAGAGTCATCAAGGTATTCTCTTCAAATTTAGAAGATGATAAGATACCTTTGTTCTCATCAAGTAAGGAAATAAGGAAGTGACTTTTGAATTCATAAAGGGAAGGTGAAGAGACTATTTTGAAGTAGTGTTCAAGAGTAAATGAAGAGTTGTTTTTGAAATTAAAATATGAGTAATAAATTGGTGGAGAAAGAAAAATCAAAGAGGATGGATGTCTAAAGTATAGTATGAAAAATTATACCAAGAAATTGCATTGTGTAGTGTGAACATGCAGTGGTATGATCAAGTATGAATTGTGCTTGAAAATAATGAAGACATAAGAATGATAAAGGGTGTGCAAAAAGAATTTGAGAGTCGATAAAGAACAAATAACATGATTTAAGCGAGTTGATATAGACACTTTGTCTAGTAAGAATATAAAACACAAGACTAATACTAAAGGTGTGTAAGCTCAAGTTATGTCTAAGATGTTGATAGAGATATATAATACATGTCCATTAATAATAATTAATGCATTAAGGATGCTAAGATTGACTAAATAAAGCAAGAAAACGTGGGACCGAGTTGAGAATATGAGAAAGAACAATGTTTGTTGAACACCCTGAAGAAGGTAGTGAGTCAAGTGGTGAGTTTTGAGTAAGTAAATGCAAAGTACCTTGTTGAATAGGTTGATGCCTTGAATGGCAAGTGAGAAGGGTGAAGAATGTAGGTATAGGTGAATGAATAAATTGTTTGTATAAAGGTGATAAGGTGGGGCAGTTATACAAGTAACATTGGTGTATCGTGAGAGCATGTATGAAAGTAATTAAGATATTGCTAAGATATAAGAAAAAGAAAGTAAGGTTAATATAATGAAGTAGAGATTGATAGACTAGGTGTGGTGAAATGAGATGTATTGCAGATTAGAAAACTGTGAACAAAGGAAGAAAGACACCAATGAAGGGTTAATTAGAACTTGACAAAAGGTATAGTGGAGTTACAGAAAGTAGTGTAATTGAAATGTGATCATAATCATTTGAATGAGAAACATACACTAAATTATCAAGTTATTATTATATTGTTCTAAGTGGGAGCTTAGAGTACAGGGGTTGGTGCTCCTTGCAAGTTACAGCTTGATAAAATAACTAAGTGGGTGCTTGGCTACCTTCTAGTGGGTGCTAGAAGGATTTTGAAGTAGGTGCTTCATAGGTTGTGTGGGTGCTCAACCAAATTGGAAATCATTGTATGTTAGGAATTGGTGTTCCTAATAAAAGCCTTGATTTCAAGTGGGTTTTCTCCCTCTATGGGTTTCCCACTATAATTTTGGTGTCCTAAGTATTTGTCTTCTTTCTTGTACTTTAATTTTTTCATGGTTTGATTTCTTATTCTAGTCAAGAAGTTTTAAAGGTTGTAAAATTGATCAACATTGATTCACCCCCCTTCATAGTGCTTGTGATATCCAACAATACACACCTAATTTTCCATGTTTGACCTTGTTAAGTATTGTATACAACCTTAGGAGGAATCACCACACAACTCCTTGTTTGACCATGCACTGGATCTTGTTTTCATATCATGACATCATGAATTGACATGACTTGACACCTCATGGAACCACCTAAACACATTGGGGATACTTTGAAATCAATTTACAACTTGACATCAATGATAATGTTATGACACATTTCCCAACAACTGTTTTCAATAATCTCTATCAGAATGAGAAAATCGGTTCAACATTATGGCATGCCCGATGGGACCCACCCTTATTTGGTGAGTTATTTCATTTGTTTTCATTTTCATTTCCATATTCCATTCCTCTCTCTCCTAACCTCACAGGTGGGAGCTTTGGTTGCTTGCGTATGTGGTGGATTTCTTGCTTGGACCAATAATGCACTTGCTTAAAATTAGGTAAAAAGGAAAAATAACGTTATCCAGGTATTCTTCATTTTCCCTATTTGATCTTTTTGCATCTCTCTCCCTTCTTTGTCTACTTGATTTCATTGAATCTCACATTTCAATTTGGAACTTAAAAATAACCTCTTCATACTTTCTTGACAACATAGTTTAATTAGGAGGTCAATTCTTTGCATTCACTCCTTCCACACACATCCAAAATGCACACATCAACTTACACATCTTAAACATATTCTTCTAGGTGGAACTATTGGGATTTCATCACCCAATAGGAAACTACCATGGTATTTTTTCCATGTTATAATGTTTTTGACTATCGATATATTGGCTAAGTGCCCTTCACCCTATCACCGTGATGCATGAAGTGCGAGGGTAGGCCCCTACATCGTGCCCCAGTCTTGGTAGTCATCATAGATTTGAGCCTCATGTACCTTTAGGTATATCAAGGATACCAACCAAAACAACTTGAAACCATCCATAGTTTGGCCATTTCCTAGGTTCCCTTTTGAGCCCATTTTATTTTCTTTCTCACATTCTTCTAATAAGTAAGATAATTAAAACTTTATTGTGTGACTTGTTTGAAATATTAAAAAACAACATAGTTTCTTGTTTTATTATTTCATGCCGTTATTACACATCCTCAAGCAAGAAAAATGGAACAAACCATGTCATCCAACACCATTCCTACCTCTAACATTGCTTCCCAACAAACTTTAGCCCTTTTTATTATCTCTCCCACTCTCTTGTCACTTCTTCTATAGTTATCCAACCTATGGTTTCCATTCATCATCTCCACGAGTTCTAAGCAATCCAAAAAAACCCCCATTTCAAGACTAACCCCTTTGTTTCCATTCTCTCTTGATTGGATATACCCCCATTTACCATTTCCTTATAGAATTTTCAACCTCCTACTATACCTCATGGATGCATGAAATTCAAAGAGATGCTTGATCCCAACCCAATTTATCTTCATGACTACCAATCTCCCCATTGTGAATCTCCTCTTCAACAAATTTATGCCTATCATTATCACCCCAAGTCTACCCAAGTCATCACATCACAATTTTTGTGTTCATTACTAGAGCCATGAATGAGCTTTCCATAGAGTAACATGAGATTTTCCCCCACTCTTCCTCCATAATCCCCAAAATCATCAATCTACTCAATTAGTGGATCCTGCTCCTCCCAATCTTCCCCGCATTAACACCACACCCAATTCTTCTATCCCGATCACTTCCTCATATACTATCATCACTAGCGTTTGTACCTAAACATTACAAGAGTCCCATTTACTCCTTCCACCACCTGAACAACATGATCAAACTTTGGTCCCCATCTCTACATCCCATGTCCACACGAACATCATCACCTCACAACCTCATCCTTCAAAATCTATCCAAACTCACCAACCTCCCCTTAGAAGTGATTTTGATACATCTTCCCTAATCAATCTATTCAAGCATCTCAACCACCTATACTTATATCTCCACTCACACCATGCAAGGTCAATCCAACATCCCCATATCTCAACAACAACAAATGAAAACTTATCCATCTAATTACATCCCTACCTCTCAACAACATCCTATTTCCCAACCCATTCAATCACAACCATTCAAAAATATCCCCCTTATCAACCACCCCTCAAACACCTACTTATCCACAACAATATCCATCTCATCCATAACCTCACCCATCTACCTCCTATATCCCAAAATCTCATCCATCTATTTCTAATCCTCACACATCTACTAACCCTCTTCACACTTTTCTAAGTAGAATGGACAACCTTGAAGCTGCTACTTTAGGGTCTAAAACCACCTTCTCTTATGAGAAGATATGCAACCAGTCCATTAATCCATAAATTCTGTAAAGCCCTATCTACCACATTGAGAACTCCCCAAATTTTCTAAGTTTAACAGTAAGGAAGACCCACAATAACATCTTCATGCCTTTAGGAATGCATGTTACCTTATTGCTCACGACCAATATCTTATGCTCTGTGCATTCCCTATGTCATTGGTCATCCCTGATTTGACCGGGTATAACGAAATTCTTCAACATTACCTATTTTCCTTCACTCAACACAAGTAACTATTCCTAGAGAACTTTTCTATCAAAATTACACGTAAAATCACCATTACAAATCTCTACACCATTAGAAAATTTGATGACAAATCTATCACAAAATTTGTCACTAAATGGTGTGGCATAATCAATCAATTATCTTTCTCCCTTCCATAGACTCGAACTAATCAAAATATTTTCATGGTCTTGTGCAAAGAATATTTCCTCCACTCTTCATATCTAATCCTTCTAAAATTTCGAGGAGACATTCACCATGGCTCGTAAACTTGAAATTTGCACCCATGAGTAAGGCCATGTTAAACTCCAATCCAATAAACCAAAACCTGAATTCACTAATTCATCTACCCATGGTGACAAGTCTAAAAAATATGGCTAAAACCATCATAGTCAAATCCTCTTCCACGTACACATCCCACACCGAGCCTCTGTAAATGGATCATAGACAAACCCCCAACTATACACCTCTAAGGGAATCCTACAACTATATTTTGACAAGTTAATGGTAATCCATCTCATCTAACTTCCCCCTATCTGACATCGTGATAACTCATGACCCAAACCCACATGGTATCATGAGGATCACTATTGAAAATATCGCTAAGTACGTGGTAACGACATTGAAAAGTGTCACACCTTTAAAAATCTTGTACAAAAATTCATATATGGTGGTGACCTTTAATTAGATAACCCCAATGAACCTCCTAATCAACTTCTTGATGTCTTCAAACAACCTTTTCCCAACCATCCACTAAATAATCAAACTACTCCTCCTACATCTCAAGCACACAATGCCCACACAATAAACACTCTAAGATATGATTTAGCATCATCACCCATGCCTACCATTCATTCATTCACTACATACATGTCCATTTTAGACTCTTCTATACTATTTCCTACTCCCATACCCATCTCTACATCCATTATATCTACATCAACTATACCCATGACTATTCCACCCACATCCACTCTAATCATGTCTACTTCTTCATCCATATCTACACCTACCAAACCATTACATATAGCTCCCCACCCATACCTATCCTAACATCTATCACAACATCCTCCTCACATAGCCCTCTATCTATGTCCTCTTTCATTCCTTTACCCATCACCACATCTATGGCTATAACCACTCCATTATCAACATCTAAACTTACTAAGCAGACATATCCCCCTCATAAAATCATGAACAATATTCCAATCTCATCTACATTAAACACATAAAACCCCCATCAACACCTATAAAACCTACATAATCTGCGACCTCTCCCCATCTTGGTAAACCTCTTATCCAAACATCCCCTTCACCATCAACTTCCACAAAATATACGTCTAATTCATCCAATCCTATTTCTAAGGATCATATCCTAGTAGAGATCATTTTTGTTCCCACTAAGAGTAAACCTTCACAAAAAAACCTAAAAACTTGTTGTTCTTACTTAGAAGTCTCTCACCCACCCACCTAAAAAATTAGATCTACCTCCTTCCAAGCCCCATCACTCTAAGCCATCTAATGTTTCATCATCAATCTTAGGAGTTCCTCCATCTATTTTGGGGTCAGCCCCTTCATCTAAAATCCCTATCATCACTAAATCAAAATCAAAGCCACCCATTCTTCCTCCAAAATCTAAATTAGAATCACGACCATCCATCTCCTCTTCTCCCAAGACCAAATCAGAATCAAAGGCACCCAAAAACCTCACAAAAGAAAAACACCACTCTTACCTTCATCTACTACTTCCAAACCCAATTCATATACAATCCACACAACCCCCTCATCAATAAATCCTATCGGATATTATTCATAAATTATTCAACGCCTTATTTAAGCATATTCCATCACCCTTCCTCCCATCAAATGCTTCTATTCATGTGGACATAAACCAATGTGGTTTGATTCTAATGTCATTTACGCTTATCATCACACACATGGGCATGATACTAAAAATTGTAGGGCTCTCCAAACTCTCATTCACAATCTTATAGAGGAGGATGACCTTCTCATTGAAGGATACCATCCCCTCCCATCTACTAGCACATCCACATCTAATCGTAATCCTTCAGTCAAATATTCATCACCCAATGCCTCTAAATCATCTCCATCAATTAAAAACTTTCCCATGGTCCCTCCTCCAAGAAATAATTCTCTCAAAGAAGGTCCCCCTCTATTTATTGATGTTCTTCATATCTCCACACGATCTCACCCTAAAAATTTCCAACCTTCTACTCAATATAATACCAAAGTCATGATCACCACCCCATCTAGTGACCCCACTCCATCATATTCTTAAATAGATAAAGTATCCATTTTAGCTACTCCACATACCCAACAATCCACTGCCATCAAGAAAATTATTGTGAAGCAACTCCACCAAGATCTTGTTAAGATGTCACTTTATGAGCTCATCCAAATCTCCCCAATCACATATAGAATCTCATCAATGATTTACAATGTATACCTATCACTAGCAATGATACCCAACCTATCCTTATTCATATCTCTTTCTAAGACTCTAAAATTCCGATATCTCACCAAGACAATGATATTCCCTTTTCATCACTATTCGCATCAACGATACATTCATCCAACATTTAATGATAGAAAATGGAGCCAACATCAACATCATATCATCCCATACCTTCGATAAACTCAATCTTCACAAATACATTATGTCTCAATCACTCGCAGTCCTTCAAGATTTCAATGATGCTATGGCCCCTGCTTGGGAACAATTATTCTTCCCATCCGCGTTGGTGAAATAATCCTTCACAATCTCTTTTATATTGCTTTGAGGGGAATTATAGTATAATATCCTCCTTAGATGACCATAGATATGCGTCATGTGTTGTGTCCCTTCTAATCTTCCTCTCTGCACAAAATATGAGCACGAGGGGAAGGTCCTAATGCTACCTATAGATATTTTTCCCTTCAAAGCATGTCACATGACTTATCAACCAAATGATGTGCTTGTCCCTAAACAAGATTCATCTGAAGCATCTACTAGCTCATCTTTCCTTGCATCTAAGCTACCTAATAATGAATCTATCAATGATGTGATTCAATGCCTTTTATTGATGGAATATCGATTTCTCACCCTCAATGCTCTTCCCACACCTAATCAACTTGGTAGACCCAATAAAGAACTAATGTACCAACCTAATGTCAGGGATATCATTTCTTTTGGACCACCTCATCTTTAAACCAATCTCATCTATGGTGGTATTGACCGCCCTTCTTCTCACATCGATGCTCAACCTCACACCAAGCCATACACCAATGGATTTGATTTACTCTATAATAAATCCTTTGCCTACACGTATCTCATCATTTCAAATTAAAAGGATTTGGTATGGGGTGTTATGAGAAATAAATGCATGATCTCATCATCAACCAATATTGTAAGCCTCATGAGAAGTTTGGGTTGGGGTTTAAGGAGTAATCCACCGAATTTATCTCACCTTCTCCATCTTTATCTCCTATGAACATTGACCCCTCATCTAATTCTTTCCCATCCAACAAACCCATGGATACAAATGATAATGTGTCCATTTCTTCTAGATTTTTTTCTAATCTCTGCGATCACTTTGGGACCACTTAGTTATCGGTATGAAGGTTAAATTAGATCCCTTCCTCTTTAATTTCTTGATGTAGTATAAGAATATTCCCCTGCCATTGACATTATTCAATGCATCGATGATGATTATATTATTTCTTATATGGGGAAAAGGACCCTATATTTATAAGTCCTTACCTCCAAACACATCTACTCTTCTCAATAAATCCACCATCTACATGAACATTGGGACTCCACAGGAGCCCCACATCGTCAAAGTGGGTGAATCCCTTGATCCTTAGGAGCTCGAGTCTTTCACCGCCTTCCTCTCTAAGTATAGTCAAGCCTTTGCATTGTCCTATGTTGACATATCAGTCCTTGATCCTTCTATTGTCATCCACAACATCGTCACCATCCCTAATGATAAGTCAATTAAGTAGTAGATTTGCTTTGCATGCATACCTATGTTGCCCTCCTTATCAAAGTGTAGTTGTAATGCCTTCTCTCTGCCAATTTCATCATTCCTATCGGTTATCCGCAATGGGTTTCCAACATTGTACCCATTTCCAAAGCCTCTAGAAATATTTGTATCTGTACCAAATTTCAAGATTTAAATATCACTTTCCCTAAAGAATAATTTCCCCTTCCTAACATCAATCAACTCGTTTACCTCATCGCAGCCATGAGATGTTTTATATTATGATTTTTTTATTATAACTTGATCCTCATATCAACCAAAGACCAACATAAGAATTATTCATTACTCCTTGGGGACCTTCTATTATCATTTTATGCCCTTCACTTTAAAAATGTGGGGGCCACCTATTAATGCGCTATGACTTACATCTTTCATGACCTTATCTATAAAATTGCATAGAACTATTTCGATGACCTCTTAGATAAATCCAAGCATCGTGGGATCATCTTTCCATCATTAAAAACCTCTTCACATGTATTATCCAATTATTCCTTCTTCCGAATCCAGGATAAGTGTGTTTTTAGATTTCTAACCATAAAAATCCTTGGATTCATCATTTATAGTAGGGGTATTGAATTCAACCCTACCAAAATCAAAGTCATCCTTGAGATGCCTCCCCTTCAAATTTAAAGTAGCTTGCTATTTTTCAAGGCCGACTCCAAGCAATCCGCCACTTCATCTCATAACTCTCTGACCGTTTCCAACCTTTTCCCCATCTTCTTTGCAAAGACATCAAATTTAATTATGATGAAATTCGATAAAAGGAATTTCATGATCTTAAGAAATATCTTCTATCCCTGCCTATGCTCATACCTCCATGTGAGGGGGATCCTTTCTATATTTACATCTCTACCACCGATCATGCTTTGGGTGCCATGTTGGCACACCACAATGAGAAGGGAAGACCAAGCCACCTATTACATCAATCACACCCTTCACGAGTATGATACTCACTATAATGAATCTAAAAATATGTGTTGTGCTCTCTTCTTTGCCACCTCCAAAATTTGTCACTATCTCCTTAATAAAAAAACCTATGTCGTCACCAACTTCCATCCTCTCAAAACCATGCATTCTAAACCTTATCATAACAACCAAATCACTCGATGGATCATTCTCATGACCGAGTTTGACATAGAGTTTCTCTCTTAAAAATATATTAAGGGCTAGGATATCACCAATCAGCTAGATGTGGCCCCTCTTTTTGAAAATCATCTTCCTCACAAATAATTTCCCGATGAGTCTATCTTCACCATCGATCATGAATTTACTCCCTCCACATGACACTTTTCTTTGATGGATATAAGTGTTGGCAAGGGGGAGGCACTGTGTTATCATCATTCCTCCTTGGGATACTCCTATCCCCATCACTTATAAGCTTAATTTCAAATGTACTAATAATATGGTTGAGTATGAAGCCCTCATCTTGGGTCTCAAACTATTGTCATGCTTGGTATCCAAATAATTTACATTTATGGTGACTCTCACTCATCATCAATCAAGTCAAGGAACCTATCAATGTTAAAAGGAAGTACTTCAAAATATGAGATCATCATCGATTTTCTTCTTTAGGATTTTGATTTCTACACCATCCAAACTGTCCCTCGATCATCTAATCATTTTGTAGACACAATGATGTCTCTCGCTTCTCTTATCCCATGGATAACAAAGGAATCTTAGATTTTTGTTGTTTTCCATCATCTTAATAAACCATCTCATGTCCACGGGCTTCCTCATATAAATTGTGTTGATACCAATAAATCAAATCTCTGGTATTCTCAAATCTTTAACTATTTGACTCAATCTAAACTCCCCTCTAATTTATCCATAAATGGTAAGAGGTATTTTCTTCAATGAAAAACCATTATGTCATCTTTGATGTCATCCTCTACAAATGTGGCTTTTGATGACATTCTATTACGTTGCCTTGAATCTCATGAATCTACCCATGGTATCCAAGAAGTCCATGATGGTATCTCGTGGTGCAAAATTTAGTGGTTTAAATGTTATCAAAAGCGTTCTCTAGATGGGTTATTATTGGCCCACCCTTAATACAAACCATTGTGAGTATGTCAAAAAGTGTGTCAAGTGCCGGTAATATTATAATCTTATCCACATTTCTAGTAAAGCCTTAGATCCGGCTCAATATCTTTGGCCCTTCTCACAAAGTGGGGTCTTGAACTCATTAGTCTTATTGATGCAACCTAGAATTTACCACGAAACACAAGCACATCACACAACCTAAGCTAAGCACTCACCCAAAGCATGTAAAGGTACCAGGACCCTCCTTAGAGTTACTTATACATGATGTGAACAAGATGAAGATGTAATGTATTCATATCTAGAAACAACATAAATATTCTAGCTCTAGATCTAAAATAATAATGGATTAAGCAATAGATATAACAAAGTCAGCCATGTAAGAACTAGTTCAGTCATGTTTAACACCATTATTCACCCAACACACTCCATTATATTAGAACACAATAAACATAGAAGATTCTTACAATAAATAATATCATAAGTTTAGGCATGCATCAGATATGGCATCATAACTCCACAATATCTCATACACATTACTCTCTCTTAATCTATATAGATTACTACATATTTATAAGGGTGGGGACTTGCCCTTCACCACTTAGGCACTTAAAAAAATAGGTCACATGCTGAAAATAGTCACACGCCTTTACAATAACATGCACACACATAAGTGCACTAATAATAGATCTCTTACAATTAACTGGAAGTAGTAATTCTATTATTAATTCAAAGTCATGCATGACGATCTAGTGGATGCTCTTCTCAAAATACCATTTGTGTGTTACACAAGTCTCCATCTCGTTGTGTAATCCTTACACTATCTCAAAAAATATCCCGTAACCATGAAAATGGATAGGTCCTGATTCAATCTGTCTTTCACGAGTGCTTCCTTCCCTATCCTTCTGTGCCTTCAAATCTACCTTACTACCACGGGCAAATATTTTGTGCACCTTCTCCTTAGTGTCATAATTTGTCTGCTCAACATTACCCCACACTAAACTATATTGCAACCTCGACAAAGGTTGCCTCCTGATGCCTTAAAGAATAAGAATGGAAGAATATAAAGAATGAATTATTGTACAAATAATAGATTTTACTCTCCAGTACCCTCCTCTTCCACCGAGAGAATCAACTCTGGATATTCTTCCTTAATTTCATCTTCTAAAGCTTGCCAATCATCTAGTGTGTTCCTGGTCTTCTCTAGGACATTTGAAGTGATTCTCTCCAACTAATCCTGGGTCATATCCCCTTTTCATTTTGCAATACTATGACAACGTTAGCCATAATAGACATCCATCCCTCTAAGAAGATCCATCTTTTGTGCTATGAGCTTTCCAAGCTCATCCAACCTTTCCTTATGCGGTTGTTGTGTTGCTGCAAGGTCTTCACACTTTTGCTTCACTAACGCCAATCTCTCTGTGCGTCCTAAAGTCTCATCCTTCATTTCTTTCAAAACTTCATTATCCTCTAATATGGTTCTTATCTGGATTACTGATTCTAGAGCTGCACAAATGTTCAATGCCTGGTCTTCTTTCTTCATCTCTTCTTGCAAATTCTAGAGAAAGGCTTCGTAAGATGAAATATTTCTAACTATTGAGGCCCTTTCTCTCTCTACTTCCTGTTCAGGGTCCTTTGGCACTGGCATGCGAATTAGTCCATCCTCAAGCACCAAATCTACTAAGGTACGCACATAATGCATAGCTGAAGGAAACCTTTCAGGTACCTTAGATTCCAAGTGTGGTCTTTCTTTCAGGACATGGTCACCAATTTCTTCTCCATACTGATGAAGGCCTTGTTATTTTTCTAATCCAAGTTATTTTCTCCTTGTAGACATGCTATTTCTATAGCTTTTTCCTTGTTATCTTCTCATAGCACTCTAATAGTGGCAGCCTTATCTATGTTCCTCCACACCACTTCTATAGATACCTTAACTAAGGCATTGCTTACCTACTCATTGGACATGAGAGTGGGATTTATAGTCATGTGCCTGCTTTGCAGTTCCTTCTTCATTCTTTGGGACACACATGAATCCTCACATACATCAAAATTGGGCTCGTCCATGTGAGTTTGCATAGACCAGAAACTGTTTCCTTACACATGTAGTGGCCATGTATGGGTCCATCAAATCCCATCCATACAACCCCTTAAGGCCCATTGTACTCTAGAAATGGGCGTAGACAATTTTACTTGTGTCCTTAGCATAGCCCATACTTGGTATAACATACTCCCCACTTGCTCTCTTTGTTCTTGCCCCCTAGGAATTTGAGCACCAAGATTTGGAGTTGGATCTTCAATGTTCTAAAAATATCATGTTCTAGTTTCTTCTACCACCTTTACTCCCTCTTCTTCATCCTTCATATCTTCATCCTTGAGTTCCTCCACATCTTCTAGTTGTATAGGAGTGTCAGGCACACTTTCTGTAGACTCCTCTGCCTCCTCATTTAGCTTTAGCTTTCTCTTTTTCTTCTCAATTGCCTCTTTCTAAGGAGAGAGTCATGGTGATCTCCTCATAGGATGTGGGGTTCCCATGCCTTGGGTCATTGTTATTTTGAATACCCTTTTAAAGCGGTGCTCTCCTAGACTGCTTCTACATCCAAGTCTTCACCGTGTTCCTGTGCCTATGGTGGAGTACCCACGCTCTCGATATCCACTCTATCTATAGGATGCCTTTAGAATTTGTGATCTAAGCCACCACTATCTTTATCTTCCTCCTCCTCATATACCTCTATAGCTTCTATGGCATTTGGGGCTAACACATTCTCTATTGTATGCTTTCCCGTAGGTGGCCACAGGAGCGTGAACTCATTCTCCACATACTTATTATTCTCCAGCTTGGGCTTGAGATGAAGGTATACCAACATTGCTCCAATGTCCCCAATTTCCAATCTTACAGATTCATGCTTATAACATCTGAAATGAGCCTCTCAACATAGGCAGTCCTAGCCTAGATATACATATGTTTTACTTAGAGTGTGGTAGTCACAATCTACCTTGTCTGTAATAAAACTCAGGTGGTGCACATCAATAAAATGGTGGACTGATGCTTGGAAGTAGTGCGTTGTGAAGGCATACGGTAGTTTGCACCATGGGATCCATGTCCCATCCCTCATAGTGAACCACACAATGCAGAAGTGCTGGTACACCACGACAGTGTATACAACCTTGCCAACTCATCAAGGTAGCTCCTTGGGGATGTGCCACTCCTCTTAAAATGCTACACGAAGTTGATCATACCAAATCTCCACCCTCTTCTTAAATATCCCACTTGTTGACCCTTCACATAAATACTTGTCAAACCTTTCTGCAAGGGACTTTTTTTCCATGGGATATTCCCAAATATTGTTCTTTGGCCCATCGGGCACTCTAATTTCCATAAATACTAAAGAAAGTAAGATAGCACCAAAACTGATCTTATCACCTATGCATGCTTCCTCGATAATGGTTTTTGCAATGTAGCTTGCTATGTTATAGACTACTCCTTGAGACATTTTCCTCATGATATGGAGCCACATGGTATTTACTTGCGACCATATCTCTTGATCATTTAACTTGGTCACCGATGTGTAGCTTCCTATACCATTGGGTACTTCTTCAATTTATCAATGTCCATTCCATGTGGACCCTTTGTATACCCTAAATCCTTTTGTGTTTCCATGATTACTTTGCTTTATCAATCAAATCAATGCCTGGGTCTACCCCTTTGCCTTTTAATCCTGTCAAAGTTGAAATAAGGGCTGCTGTGATTTTAACCCTTTGTTTGGAAAAATAGAAAAATTCCTCATGGAATCTTCTCATCAGACACTGGTATAAAGGTTCATACTTACCAAAACATGGGAGCTCATACAAATGAGATAATCCTACCTATTTCAGTAGTTTCTCTCCAGTGTCATCATACATTGGCATATCCTCCACCATGCGCTTATTGGTCTTTGTACTCAACAATGTGTATATTTCTTTCTTGTTGTCAGATGTGCAGTGGTTGTAGTCACTTATCTTGCACTTTCGAAGTGGGAATCCCATTCTTGTCCAATTATCACACCCTTTGGATACTACATCTATGAGAAATTACTCTCGGGAACAATTTCAACTTATGTTTCTACTTTCTTCTTTCCTTTGGTGCCTGTGACAAGTGCTTTCTTTGGTGCCATCATAAAAATCCACCCTTTCACTGTCTATAATGAGTAAAATCAAACCCTATCTCAAATCTGCATGCCCTAGCTTGAAACCACATGCAATAGCTTCTCCTCAATGCTTTGACTTTGCTCAAACCCTTCACCAATGGGGACACAAGCCTCTTCATGCAATAGTCTGCTCTCCACGTCTGGTTTCACAACTCTCTACACCTTAACATGACTCGCTCAACTTGTTTGCACTTAGCTTGCTCAAACACTTGTGATCGCAAAGGTAAAAATGAATCCGCATCACGACCTTATATAGATTTTCAAAAATTAGTGCATTTATTACTCCACCTACCAACAATCCTCTCATTAATTGACCATTTGCACAATATCTGTATGGTACATCTTCGCACCCCAACTATAACCTTCTAGCGCACCTTTCTACCTCATGGCTATAGACTTCTCTTTAGCGTGATTCCATACTCCCAAGTACCTCACCACCGTGTGCTCCACAGTAGTCTCTATGACCACTTCTAACCTTGTATTATACTATTCCCTCATTTATCTCCATCTACGGTCATCTTTTTAAAGCAATCTCCTTTCTAACCACTCCTCTACAAACTTGAATAACACTTGTAGCAATTTATTCCTTTATGTGTACCCAATTGTAAATAGCCACCCCACACCAATGGTATGTGTAGTCCTCTGCGCATAAAATTTCTTCAAATGGTAATTAGCTTCCAGCCGCACAAACATGCTTATTACACAAAACACCAACTAAATTGACAAAACATAGTGACCAAAAATGAAATACATTAAGGAAATATAGAAATGAAAACCTAGTCTAAATGGCAACACTACCTTATTACAAACACCAAGAAGACTTATTTATAGTAGGGCTTCAACCTACTCCCATTAAAGTAACCAGGTAACCATATTCCATCAAGTGTCTCTAATTGAAAAGTGCCTAATTCAAGTATATGAGTGATAATATACGGTCCCAACCAATGTACTTTAAGCTTTCCTGGATGGCACAGAAACTTAGAGTCATAAAGAAGCACCATCTATCTTATCTCAAGATTTTTTCCCGATGTGCATGTCATGCCATGCCTTATGCCTGTACTTTTCCTACTGGATCCAACGTGCTATGGTGCACCTCTCATCCAACTATATCAATTTATCAATTCTTTCTTCCAAAGTGTGCTCATCAGCTAGACCTCCAACGTGCACAATACACAAAGAAGGTAACATGAATTCCATCGGAAGAATTGATTCTGTACCAAACACCAACTAAAAGGGTGTGGCCTTGTTCAACCACTTGTATGTTGTTCTATACACCCAAAGCATGGTAGAAACTTTATCATCCCAATATTTCCTTCCAACATCACAAATTTTTGTCAATGTCTAGCTCAAAATCTTGTTGAAAGCTTTAGTAGTCCCATTTTCCTGAGGATGATATGGTGTAGTCTTATGGTGTGTAATCATGAACTCATCCAATAGAATTCTAATTGTCTCATTCAAAAAGTGTGTGCCCCTATCACTGGTCAAACTCAACGGGCATCCATACCTTGTAAGAACATTTTCCCATAAGAACTCGACTATCAGTAGCTCATCAGTACAATCCTTGGTAGTAATGCTTATGCCGCCCCACCTTGTAAGATAATATGTGTAAGTGATGATGTAGCATGATCCAGTTTCTATGCGTGGCTAGTGAAATAGGACCCAAAAGTCTATAGCCCATTTCTCAAATGGATCTACACTAGGAATAGGTCTTAAAGACATTTCATCTCTTTTCCCAGTTTACCAATGCATTGACAGTGATCACACATGTTACAATATGCTTTACAATCCTTGTAGAGGGTCTCCCACCATAATCCAATGAGTAAAATCTTATGTGCAGCGGTGTCACCTGCATAGTGCCCACTACAATACCACCATGAGCCTCTTCCATGATGTCTCGTGCACTCGTGCTCTAGTACACACTGGTGCAATACTTCATCTTGACCTAACTTGTATAGGTCACCACTAATCAACATAAAAGGAGCCATACAAATTGCAAGTTGTTTCTTCTCCAAGGATTTCATTCCTTCTGACACCACACATGTACGTAAAAAGATAGCAATATCCTCCAACTCAAGGCCCATGTTGTAACCTGTACTACTAGGCATCTAGCATTGTATCTTTAATTGTCTGCACATCCTCCCCCGATCAATTTGTGATAAATGGTCTCGGCCAGATATTACTTTTACTCGGTTTTACTACAATTATGAAATAAAATTCCCAAGTATTTCAATGCCATGTGGTCGATGTAAAAATGAATGGTGTTGCTAAAAGTTATTGTCTTAATTTATGTAGTGCATAGATCATGGGCAAGGCTTTGTGCTCTGTCATTGTATAATTTTGCTCTGCATGAGTCAACTTTCTACTAGCAAAATAGATAGGATGATCTATAATACCTTCTTTGGGCTAAGCTAACACCGTGCCAATAGTCATGCGAGGTGTCCACATGTACATGAAACAGTTGGCCTCATGAGGGAAATCATAGAATAGGCACTGTAGTAAGTCTCTCCTTTAGTACCTCAAATGCGCACTTTGCTATGGTTCTCCCCAATAAAATGTCCCTTTTCCTTTTAGTAACTCTTCCAAGGGTGTGGCAACCTTAGCATATCCTTTGATAAATTTTCTATAATACCTAGTGTTACCCAAAATCAATGCACCTCACTCTGACTAGTGGGTTCTTTCAGGTGACAATAACTACAACCTTAGCTGGATCTACTAGCAAACATTCCTTGATGATGATATGCCCTAACAGAGTGCCAAAAGGTGTAGAAAACACACTTTTTGATGTTTAAAGAGATTCTTAACTGTCTACATATTTCAAACATTAAGCAAAAATTATCACAATGATCCTTAACAAGCCCATACACCATCCAATCATCCAAGTAAACTTGCAAGAAAATATGAATAAAATCCTGGAATGCTTGAACAACTATTCACGAAAATATAGCAGGCATGTTTTTCAGACCAAAGGGCATCATAGTATATGCAAAACTTCCCCATTCAATGGTGAAAGTTGTTTTTCTTGATCCTCCTATGTAATCCAAACCTAATGATACCCAAAGAATCCATCTGTAAAAGAATAGATCTTGTGCCCTGCAACACCTTCTAATATCTCCTCTGTGAAAGGTGTAGGAAAGGGATCAATCACACATGCAACATTCAGTTCTCTATAATCCACACAAATCCTAATCTGACCATATTTCTTTATACTGATAACCATGGGGCTAACCCACTCCGATTATTCTAGGGGCTTGATGATTCCAGACTTCAACATTTTTTCAATTTATTCTTTGACCTTTATGTGCAAGTTTGGGTTCATCTTTTAGGGTCTCTTCTTATCGGGTACACACATTCCTTAAGATTTATCTTCATTTCTCCTAATGATTCATGCACTCCTTTCAATTCATGGTAGCCCCTAGGAAATAAGTCCTAAAAATCATGGAGCAACTCCACTATTTTTGCTACTTCAGATTCAAACCAATAATCTCCAATTATTGCCTCTTTAGGTTCAACATCCGTACCAATATTCACTTTCTTGGTCCTCATAGGTTCATGATAGGCATGTGCGTTGTTATCTCGCACTATCCAAGACCTCATGCATACCTACTTGAATGATCTATATCCAGTTCGTATACTTCTTCATAATCCACTATGTAGACCATCTTCCCATTTCTTTCTCAAGGCAAGTGTGCTTAAGTAGTGTGGCATCTATCTCCACTCCTTCAACAAAAATGCTCTTGAGTCATTCTCATCAAATAAATCCTGAATGAGTTCTTCCATATTTGCACTATCTTCCATAGTTAACTACTTTATAACCCTTAATGTGTGTTATAATTTGAGGTTTAGTAGAGAAGTAGTCAAAATTTTGGACCATACCTACAATTAAATCCTGCCAATTTTTTAGTTTCTCTATGTAGCTTTGCATATACATACCAAGCGCATGGGTAACCTTATAAAGTAGAATAAATTTTGTGCACCCATACAAAAGGTGGTAAAGCTTCCTTCCCCTTCGTCTAGAGCCTCTCAAATTGCTGAATGTGGTGTTAAACATGTTGATTACCATGATATGTGTAGATTTGAGTCGGTGCATTACTCCTAGAAAACTGAGTTGTAAGAGAAATCCTGACTTCATTCCATTCTACAAGATTATCCCTGTGAACCACCCACCAGTGCACTGCTATCCCATGTAGGGTATATGCTAACATACTTATTATTTCTAACTAGTCTATCCACTATTCCTCCATGGCGTGCATGAATACCGTAGGGTCTCCTTCCCCAGTGTATTTTTTTGGCACTTGGTCACATTTTGCCTTAATTTCCATGTTTCATTTTTGCTCCAAAATGTTCATTTATTCTATCTCGGTGGCTTGCAATTCATGTTTCCCATTTGAATGCATTGAAAACGCCCTCATTTTACCCTAAATTCAAACAAAATCAAAGTTTTCCCCTTGTTGTGCCCCATTTTTTTTCATTTATACAAGGGCTGTGCCATTTTCTCCATTGGAAAATCATGCAAAAAACTCAAAATGGATCAAATCCGAGTTTCTAGAAGTTGAAATCTTGATCCCCAGGCCGAAATTGATGATAAAACGTGATTAAATCGATTCAAAACCAAAAAATCTGCCCTCCTTGTTAAAATTTTTGATTTCTAGGGCATCTTCTACATTTTTTGGCATATTGACAGTCGTACGGGTGTGTTCTACCCATAAAATTTATCATTGAAACATAATGCTAACGTGGCAGGCTCTATTGGTGAGGACATGCGGAAAAATGTTTATAACTTGTCACTTTTTGGCTTTTGGCAAAAAAAAATGTTTTACTTGTGGCTCCACATTTACTAGTAAAGTGCCTACGTGGCACAATATGATTGGCTAGAGGATCATTAGGTGGCGGGTCGCACTTAGATTTTTTGCTTTCATTTTGCAAAAATTCTCCAAATCAAATTTTTTCCCGAAGGCCCGCATTCAATGGGGAAGCGACATGTGGCACGGGAGATCAAGCGGGCGGTGGTGGAGTTGGAAATTTTTTCAAATTTTTGGCTCAAAATGCTAGGGAAAAATTTAGCCTGCGAGCCCGCGTCCAATGAGAAGGGACATGTGTCACAGGGAGGTCGAGGAGCGGGGGCTTTGAAAAATTTGAAGTTTTTTGGCTTCAAAATGCTAGGGGAAAAAATTGAAAAATATGCCCACACCCAATGAAAAATGGACACGTGTCCAAGAAAGGCCATGTGGGGGGCGGAAGTTTTAAAGACTTTAAAGTTTTAACTTCAAAATGCTAAAATTAAATTTTTGCCTGAAGGCCCGCAACAAATAGGGGATGGACACGTGTCCAGGAGGCAAGATGGAGGAAGGGGCCGAAGGAGAAGTTTGTGAATTTTTGCATCTATGTTTACAAAGTAAAAAGTGCAAGATAGCCCCACGACGAATGAAAGGAGGACACGTGTCCCGGATTTGGTGGAGATGTGGAGCGCGTGGAGAGAAAGTGAATTTTTCCAAACTTTGGCAAAAATCTCAAGGTAAAAAATTGATCCGCGGAAAATTTGGAGGTGTGCCCCCATCCAATCAGGGGGTGACACGTGGCATGTTTCAAAAGGCAAAAGGAAGAGCGCGGGCCCACAAGGATTTTTGCTCGTGGAGGAGTGAAGGAAAAAAGGAGGGGTCGGCTCCATAGTGAATGGGAGACCACCACGTGGCAGAAGAGGCAGCGGGTGTTCGGGCCCTGAGGTTTTGGAGAAAATTTTCCTTTTCTCAAAAAGGAGAAAAATTCATCAAATTGGCCCATGGTTTTTGGTGGGGGCCCACATGAGGACACGTGGCGGGTCCAGGGGCATGTGGGGAAAATTTTCAAAATTTTCCCAAAGTCAAAAAAGGTTTGAAATGCATTTTTAAGGCTGGAGGCCCAGTCCAATGGTATTTGGACACGTGTCCATCTTATCTGAAGTCAAAGAAGATATTTCTTAGTCTACATGATGAATCTCATCAAGACACATGGAAGGCACAAATTTAAAGTTGATTTTAATCAACGGTTGCTGAGTGTTGTCATTTTTTTTTGGGCGCCATGGAAGCTCCAAAGAACTTGGAATCATCATTTTTGCACCAAATCACATGAAATTTTATATGAAATCACATCCCCTCGACCTTCTGAATGCAATGGCATCATTCATTTGAGCTAATTTGATGTCCTATGATGTTTTTCATGAAATATTTTCTCATCCCGTGAAAAAATGTGAAAGGTAAAAATTAAAAGTTGCAGAGTTAAAAATGATGAGGGAAAAGGTGAAAAATGATTGCAAATGCATGCTTGGCATGGTGGAATGCCAAAAATGTGACCTTGGATGGATAAGGATCTGAATCCATGCAATATTTTAAAATATTTGTGCATCCCTGGCAATATGCGAGTTGTTTTATAGTTTTATATCATTTTTCATCAAATGGATAGGGTTTTGTAACAAATTTGATCCCTTTGGCATATTCTTTGCTTGGGATGCAAGGATCCAAGTGGCAAGAGGGTATATTATGTAATTTGGAGGCATTTTGTAAAGGGGGTTGAGAATTTTGGAGAAAGAGAGAATTTTTTCACAAGAAAACTAGAAGAAGTCCATTTTCTTTTGGAGAAACTGCCTGAGAGCCATTTTTATTTCTGTTTGCATCAAATGTTCATCATGTTGAGTTGGTTTCAGCTGTAAAGCCATCAAAAAGCTTTGAGATTGTCTAAATAACATTCCCTTGCTGATATATTTGATCAAATTCTTGGATTAACTGGTTTTATCTCTTGGCAAAGCTTGCATACACTTGTATTTCAATATGTTTTCAATTTGTGTTTCATGCTCATGTTGCAATCTTGTGTTTGGGATCTTTATTGGTCATACATGGTCTCATTTCTTGTAGAGGGTTTGAAGGCATCTGCAATCTTCCATTCAAAAGAGCATTCATTTGAGTGAAGATAAATAGATTTAAATTCATCTTACCTTCCTTGTAAATTGAGGGTGTTTGTAAACCTTTGGGTGTACCTTAGGTCATGATCTAACAAGGGTTTCTAAATGCTTCATTGATATTTTTCTTCAAGCCTTTGTGGTAGGTTATCAAATTTTGTATGGAATAGTGCAGATTTGGGCATCCATGTGTGCACATAATCTTGTTGAAAAGAGCACTTCAAATTCATTGAAACATCTCTGTTGTTTAGGTGTTGTAATTCATTTGCAAAGTTTCCCAAAGAAGGTGATGATTTCTAGCTACTCTTGTCCCAACATCTCTCATCAGAATTTCATTTTAAACTAACTCATCCTACCTACAATACCCCTACATTTGCATTGTGTGTCCACAAAAGAATTCAATCCTTTCACTAAAATGCACAAAGTTGATCAGGGTTTTATCATGTCTTTAGCAGCTCTAGCTTTGTTTTGAGAACATTTCCATCATTTAGTAGTGACAAATCCTTTGAGTTTGGATAATGGATACTTGATCATGTTTTCACAAAGCCTCTTCCATATCATATGCAAAACACAAGGATATCTCCATCTCCTTACCATATAGGGGCTGCAATATAGGTTCTCTTGCCTTGGTTGATAGGCACAACCTAAAATAGTGAGGGTTAGATCAAAACCCTCTTGAAGGTGCTATCCACTCCCTCAATTCTTGAATGCAAACAAGCAGATAGGTGTGCTTCCCTGGCTACAAATGACATACAAAACATCTATCTATCCTTGAGTGTCTTGTGCAAGTTCATGATGTTGTTCAAGTTGTGAAGGAGATTAAATTTGGATACCAACACCCGAGTGGCACCATTTCCGGGAATTTTTGCAATTTCTTGGTGGTTTTGAAGTATTTGAAAGGTTTGAGCATTTGTGTGATCAAGTATTTGAGTTGTTACATTCTTGAGATATCATTTCATACTTCAGATCTGGATGTTTTGGGTAAAAAGGATTTCAAACTCAGCCTGCTCTTCTCATTTACCAGCAGTTTATATGATTTGGATGCATTTTTTTGGTTGAATCAAGAAGAAGAAGATCTGATTTGTAAATCCTTGCAAATTTTTCAGTCATAGCATACATTTGATAGAATATTTTAGTGCTTTCTTGCACAACTAAGGTGAAAATCCTTAGTGGTGACTCCATGCTGTTTGGATCTTGAAATACCAGTTGTCTTACACATTTTTGTCATTTGAAACTTGTTGTTTAAATCTTGTCAAGATGGAGGGAAGGAGATCCCTCTTCATCAAGGACTCTTCTAAGAAGTTTCTCACCGAATCAAGAAGCTCAGAACTAGAAGGAAGAAGAGTGTGGAAAGTGGTTGGTGATTTGGTTGCAAGGAAAGAGATCCCCATAGTTGAATTTGAAGGAGAGCAACCTGTTATTGAAGATTATAATTCTTCTTCAAGTAGATCTGATTCAGCAATCTTCTTGCTGATTTTCATTCTCCATCAGGTGAGGGACCTTCTTGTGTATTTAAAAACTTGCTCCTAAATCTGCTCTCTTGTGGTTTCTAAGTTTGCTAAATTTTATCAAGAGAGAGAGCCTTTGGGGGTTTCATTTTAGAGATCATTCATCTATTCCAATCAGACCCATTACTACTCCTCATCAGCTTGTTTCACCTCCAAGATCACCCCCACCAAACAATATGGCTCAACCTAGACCTCCATTTGTTGTTAACACCTTTGGTCCTATAAATTTTGGAGGAATGGATGGTTATCCAAATGTTGTCCCACAAGATGTGAGAAATAGGTTACAAAATTCCAAGGTAACAATGCCATTACTTAGAGATCAGCATCTCAAACTCTTTGTTAACATGATGGAAGACTTTGAGATAGAATTTGAGGATGTGTATATCAAGTTGTTTATCCATACACTTGAGGAAGATGCTAGGGATTGGTACAAAGCTCTGCCTGATAACTCTATTGATTCATGGAGAGATGAGTAATGCATTTAGATTACAATATGGAGACAAAACAGATCCAAGGTTCCTTCTATCCGAGTTTGAGAACATCAAGAAGAACCCTAATGAGACCGTTCATGATTTTAATACAAGATTTAATAAAACATTGAGAAGGCTTCCTATCATTTTGAGGCCTTGTGATGAATCTTGCTTGATCAAATATGCAGATGCATTTGATAAAAAGGCAGCCTATTACTTGAGAGACAAAAATCCTACAAACTTGAGGCAAGCTTTCACCATGGCACTTCAAATTGAAAATAATATTAAAGCTATTGGTAAACCACTTAAGAGGGATGGTGTGAAGCTGATAAACCCTGAGAAGCCTCAAGCTAGCAAGGGTGCTGATTTAGAAGATGTTGTCAAGACTTTGGTAGGGGCTGTCAAAGAAATTTCTTACAAATTAGCCCGGGCTGAGAAAGGAATTGGGAAAAGTTCACAAGGACAACAAAGAACTCAAAACCATGATAGATTTGGCAATCATCCTAGGGGTGATCAAAGACAAGATGATAGAGGTAAAGGGCCTATTGGATCTACAAATAGACAACCCCAAGCACGTGAAAATAGAGTGGTGCCTGACCCTCTGACTGCAAGAGTTGTTGTTGTTCAAGAAATTGCTGATATGGATTGGTGTGATAGATGTTTTCTTCCTCATCCTCCATGTGAAATGGACCAGCAAGATATTGATGATGATAATGAGAATGAAATGGATGATGACATTTGTATGATGGGCAGCTCTTCAGGCTCACAACAAGCAACAACATCAACAAATGTGATAAGTGCAAGGACTCACTGCAACCTTTTGGGATTGCATAAAGAGGGTACCATTTCTTTCTCTTCCTCAAACTCATGATGTAGATGTAGTTCAGGCCTTTGAAATTCCTAATAATGACTTTGAATATCTAAGGGCTTTAATGATCAAGAAGTATGATGGTGGTATTCCTTCGGAGGAAGATAGACAATTGTTAATGAATGTTGTGGTTGGTCAAGAGAAAGAGTACAATACTAGAAGTAAAGTTGTTAGAGGAGCTGGTCCTCAAGCCAAACCAAAGACACCCTTTCTCACAAGCATTCCCAAAGACAATCCTAGAAAAGAAACAATTTCCAAGAACCCTGTTGTCCCATGCAAAAATATCAGTCCTCTTCATGCCCAGGCTGCCAAGAATACTTCTCCATCTGATGAACCTTCTTGTCTCCCTTCCAATGTTGTCTTACCAAAGAATGTTCCATATGATATAGCCCAGGTTTTGAGCCAAATTAAAGTGAGTGTTCCAATTATTGAATTGCTTAGAATTCCTGAGCATAAGAAGAGAGCATTTGAGTACTTGGGATTGAAAGAAGAAAAGATTACCCCAAGCAGAAATATAAATGTTGTTGAGAATCCTCTTCAAAGCATTGCTGGCCTTGAAACACCACCACCAATGGAAGATCTTGGAGAGGCACCTGAAGTATATTTGGGGACATCCTTGGTTGATTCCCAATTGAATGTTGATCCATTCTTCACAACTTTTCTCATAAAAGATAGGTTGCTTCACAATTGCATGTTTGATTCTGGTGCATCATGTAATGTCATGCCTCTAGAAGTCATGAATGAGTTGGATATCAAGGTGACAACATATGGGAAGTGTACAGCCATGGATTCAAGGGAAGTTCCAGTTGTTGGATGTGTGAAGGGTTTAGTAGTGCAACTTGCAGCCTATCCGGGTAAGAATTTAAAACTTGATGTTGTAATTGTTGATTGCCCTACCAAATGGGGTATGCTTTTGTCAAGAAAATGGGCTGCAAGTGTTGGTGGTAGTGTTCAAATGGACATGTCTTTCACCACCATTCCCATTGAGGGCAGCCTTGTCAAACTCTATGGTGAAAAGAAGATGTTACACTTGATTGAAGATCCCAACAATGCTTCTTATGAAGTGTTGTTTGCTGATGTAGATGTTGACAACTTCATTGGTTTTGCTGATGGAAAAGAGAATAAGATGGAAAAATCAGAGTGCCTTGGTATGGTAGGTTCTCCATGGACATTACTATTTGATGGAGCTTGCTCCAAAGTTGGAAATGGTGCTGGTATAGTGTTGGTTTCTCCTAGTTTGGAAGAGTTTCCTTTCTCCTTCAAGCTCAATTTTGAATGCACTAACAACATTGCTGAGTATGAGGCATTATTATTGGGATTAAGGATTGCATGGAAGTATGGAGTAAAGGATATTGTTGCCAAGGGAGATTCAGAGCTGGTTGTCAAGCAAGTAAGAAAGTTATATGCCACAAAAAATCAGCGTATGAAACAATATAAGCATGTTGTTTGGGACTTGATTGAAATGTTTGATTCCTTTAACATTGTTTACCATGATAGAAGTCTTAATGCTGCTGCTGATAAGCTGGCTGTCCTTGGTTCTAGATTTGACAATTGCACCATTTCACCTTTTTGTGAATATGACATTGAAGTGCTAACAAGGCCAATTGTCCCGGATAATGTGAAACATTGGCAGATTTTTTGATGATGATGCACAAGTGTTGAGATTCTTACAATGCCAAGGTGAGTTTTTGGTCAGAATATTGATTGGGAACCAATGGTATGCATGAATGAAGGTAGAGAAACTTTTTTGATAAGGATATTATACAATTGAAAACAAATACCATTCCTAAAGGTCTTGTTGCACTTGAATCCAATTTTAACAATGCTGATTGCATCATAAATAGAAAGATGTCTACTTCAAGGGATGTGGAAGAGCACAACTTGGGAACCAAGGATAAACCAAGGAAGATCTGGTTGGGCAGCCATCTCAGCAAAGAGGAAAAATAGTCCTATGCCCAACTTTTAAAGAAGTATCAAGACTGCCTTGCCTGGTCTTATTCAGAGCTGAAGGCATATAGAGAAGATTTATTTCAGCATGAGATCCCTCTTGAGGCCAAAACCAAGCCATTTAGACAAAAAAAAAGGCCTATTAACCCACTTCTTTCCATGAAAATGCAAGAAGAGTTGAAGAAATTGAGAGATGGTGGCATCATTCAGCCTACTAGATACTCATCTTGGGTGGCAAACCTTGTCCCAGTTAGAAAGAAGAATGGAGATATCAGACTTTGTGTGGATTTTAGGAATCTAAACAAAGCATCTATGAAGGAAAACTATCCTTTGCCAAACATGGAGAATATGTTGCAGCTTGTAACAGGGTCAGAAATGCTTTCTACTTTGGATGGTTTCTCTGGATACAATCAAGTAGTTGTCAAAGAATCAGAAAGACTTAAGACAACCTTCACTACTCCTTGGGGGACTTATGTTTTTGTAAGGATGCCTTTTGGATTGATGAATGCTGGTGCTACTTTTCAAAGGGCAATGGATGTTGCCTTTGCTAGTTATATCAATGAATTTATTGCAGTTTACCAAGATGATGTGACTATTTTTTCAAGGCAGCGAGCAGACCATTTGCAACACCTAGAGAAGATGCTAATCAGATGTAGAGAGTATGGCATTTCACTTAATCCAAAGAAGTGTCATTTTGGTGTGCAAAAGGCCAAGTTGTTGGGGCATATTGTGTCCAAAGAAGGTGTTATGATAGACCCTGAGAGAGTGGAAGCAATCAGCAAGGTGCCCATTCCAAGAACCAAGAAAGGTATCAATCTTTCTTTGGCCAAATCAATTTCATTAGAAGGTTTGTTTCTAATTTTGCTGAGCTAACTCTCCCAATCACAAGCATGCTAAGAAAGGATCAAGTTATCAAGTGGGAGGAGGCTTCCATTCAAGCTTTTGAAGGAATAAAGGATGCACTTAAGCATGCACCTGTTTTGGCAGCTCCAAACTATAAGAGACCTTTCCAAATCTTTTCTTTTGCATCTGAATTTACTATTGCTTCAGTTTTGTTACAAAAGGATGAGAATGGAGCTGAGAGGCCTATTGCTTTCTTTAGCAAGGCTTTACAAGTAAGCTGAATTGAAGTACACAATCATGGAAAAACAAGCATTTGCATTGGTAAAAGCAACAAAGATTTTTAGGCCCTACATTTTGAGTTCAAAGGTTGTTGCTTATGTTCCCCACACCATGGTTAAAGACATCTTATCAGACATGGAGATATCAAGCAAGAGATGTAGATGGGTCAAAAAATTACAAGAGTATGATATGGATATCCAAACAACAAAGCTGGTAAGAGGTTTGGGTCTTGCCAAGCTCATGGCTGAGAGTAATTTGCAAAATGTAGAAGTGAATCAGCTAGAGGAAGAAAGGGCAGATCTTCTTGACAAATTGATGAATTCTGAATGGTACAAGGATGTGGTCTTCTACCTCAAGCACCTATGTTGTCCTAGTCACTTGAATAAAAATCAGAAAAGAGCCCTCAAGCTGGCTTCTCAAAAATATATCATAACAGACCTTGGGCTGGCTTGGAAGAACCCTGAAGGTGTCCTCTTGAAATGCATAACTGAAGATGAAGCTCCCAAGTTGATTGTTGATTTCCATGGGGGAGTTTGTGGAGGACATTTTGCTGGTAGAGTGACACACATAAGATTTTAAGAGCTGGTTATTGGTGGCCAACTCTTTTTAAAGATGTAAACCAGCTAGTTAGAAGATGTGATAGTTGCCAACACTTCTCAGGAAGATTGAAAGCTTCAGGCTCCCTTCCTTTGCAGCTTGTATCAATTGAAGCTCCTTTCAAACAATGGGGAATGGATTTCATTGGTGAGATTTCAGATCCTTCTAGTGCTGGTCATAAATGGATCCTTGTAGCAACTGATTATTTTACAAAATGGGTTGAGGCAATTCCATCTAGAAAAGGCAACACACCAAGTGGTAATGGATTTCTTATTGAATCATATCATATGTAGATTTGGGGTTCCAGTTAAGATTGTATCTGATAATGCCATGTGTTTTAGAGCCAAGCCTTTGATGGCAATGTGCAATGAATATGGGATAAATCTGACTTATTCTTCAAACTACAATCCACAAGGTAATGGACAAGTTGAATCAAGTAACAAGAACTTGCTCAAGATCATTAGAAGGACTTTGGAAATCAACAAGAAGAAGTGGGGAGAGCAATTGAAATTTGTAGTTTGGGCTGATAGAATAACTCCAAAAGAGCAAACTGGTAAAATTCCATTTGAATTGGTGTATGGAACTCAGGCTTTGCTGCCATTACACCTGTAATTATCCACTTTTCAGTTTTCCCAGTAGTTGGAAGATCAAGAACATGGCCCATATGAATCAAGAATCAATCAAATCATTGAGTTGGATGAAGAAAGAAGAGCCTCTCATCAAAGGCATGTCAGATTTAGGAGAAATTGAAGAAGTTGTTTGATAAGAAGGTCACCCTAGAGCTTTCAGTGTTGGAGATCTGGTTTTGCTGTGGGATAGTAGGCATGAAGACAAGGGAAAGCATGGCAAGTTTGATGCTCTATGGATGGGCCCTTATGCCATTGATATCAGGATTGGAGAAAATACATTTTTTCTCAAGGATTTGGATGGGGATTTTTGGAGCTTCCTGTTAATGGCAGACATTTAAAACATTTCTTGGATTAAATCCCCATGTGAGGTATGCACAAGTTGTACATTTTGTATAGTCCTTGTTTTTGTTTTGTCTTTTCCTTGTTCTTGTTGTTGTTGGCTTGTGGTTTTCCCTTTTGTCCTTGGCAACCATTTTTGGTCTGGTTTTCTCGGTCCTTTTTGGTGAAAATTCTAGTTTTTGGGCTGCTCTGCATGTTTTTTGACTCCTTGCCCAATGGATTTTGGCACTTGGTCTACATTGTGATCTTGTGGCACTCACTGGGAGTGCCCATCCCCAAGAAGGAGCCAATGTTGGTGCAAATTTTAGTTTGCACACTTTGCCTTAATTTCCATGTTCCATTTTTGTCCAAAAATGTTCATTTTTGTTCTATCTTGGTGATCTGTAACTCATTTTATCCAGTTGAATGCTTTGAAAATGCCCTCAATGTTGTTATTTTACCCTAAATTGAAACAAAATCCAAGTTTCCCCCTTTTTGTGCCCCAAATTTTTCATTTTACAAGGTTTGTGTTTTTTCCTTTGCCAAATCATGTAAAAAAACTCAAAATGGATCAAATCCAGTTTTTAGTTGTTAAAATCCTAATCCCCATGCCTAAATTGATGTAAAATCATGATTTCAATTGATTCAAAACCAAAAAAATCTGCCCTCCTTGTGAAAAAAATTTTTTCTAGGGCATTTTCTATTTTTTTGGCATTTTGACGGGTACGGGGGTTCTACCCATCAAATTTATCATTGTAACCTTTATGCTAACGTGGCAGGCTCTCATTGGCCAGGGGATGGTCAAAAAAATGTTATAACTTGTCACTTTTTGAAATTTTGGCAAGAAAAATTTTTACTCCATGGCGGCCCCGCATTTTACAATGATGTGCCTACGTGGCACAATTTGATTAGTTGATGGATCATGGGTGGCGGGTCACACTTAGAAATTTTTTCTTCCATTTTGGAAAAATTTCAAAATCAAATTTTTTGCCCAAGGCCCGCATGAATGGGAAGTGACACGTGGCACGGGAGATCAAGCGGATGGCAAGGAGGGAGTTGGAAAAATTTTGTTTTTTTGGCTCAAATGTTAGGGGAAAAAAATTTGTCCAGCCTGCAGCCCACACCAATGAGAAGTGGACACACACGTCCAGGAGGTCGATGGGAAAAGTAGGGGTTGGAAAAAAGTTTTTGGCTTCAAAATGCTAGGGGAAAAAATTTTTTTCCCACCCACCAAATAAAAATGGACATGTGTCCAGGAAAGGCCAATGGGGTGGGGTGGAAGTTTTAAAATTTTGAAGTTTTATTTTCAAAATGCTAAAATTAAATTTTTTCCTGAAGGCCGATGAAAATAGGGGATGGACACGTGTCCAGGAGAAATGGAGGGGTGGGGGCCGAAGGAGAAGTTTGAATTTTTGCCTCTATGTTTACAAAAGTAAAAAGTGCAAGATAGCCCCATGAAATGAAAAGAGGACACGTGTCCCAAATTTGGTGGAGAGATGTGGAGCGCGGAGAGAGAAAGTGAAAATTTTCCAAACTTTGGTGAAAAATCTCAAGGTAAAAAATTGATCCGTGGCCCCGAAAAAAAATTTGGAGGTGTCCCCCATAGCCAATCTTGGGGGGACACGTGGCATTGTTCAAAAGGGCAAAAGGAAGAGCGCGGGCCCACAAAGGATTTTGTGCTCATGGAGGATTGAAGGAAAAATGGAAGGTCGGCTCACTCCATAGTGAATGGGAGACCACCACGTGGCAGAGGAGATAGCGGGTGTTCGGGCCCGGGGTTTTGAGAAAATTTTCCTTTTCTCAAAAAAGGAGAAAAATTCATCATTTTGGCCCATGGTTTTGGTAGGGCCCACAGGAGGACACGTGGCGTGTCTAGGGGCATGCGGGGAAAATTTTCAAAATTTTCCCAAAGTCAAAAAAGGTTTAAATGCATTTTTAAGGTTTGGGGGCCCAGGTCCAATGGTATTTGGACATGTGTCCACCTCTATCCAAAAGTCAAAAAGAAGATTTTTTTCCTACATGTGTGGAATCCCATCAGACACGTGGAGGGCAAAATTTAAAGTTGATTTTAATCAACGGTTGTTGAGTGTTGTCATTTTTTTTTTGGGCATGGAAGCTCCAAAAAGTTTGGAATCATCATTTTTACACCAAATCACATGAAATTTTATATGAAATCACATCCCCTCAACCTTCTGATGCAATGGCATCATTCATTTGAGCTAATTTGGTGCCCTATAGTGTTTTTCATGAAATATTTTTCTCAGCCCGTGAAAAACGTGAAAAGGTAAAAAATTAAAGTTGCAGAGTTAAAAATGATGAGGTAAAAGGTGAAAAATGATTGCAAAAGCATGCTGGCATGGTGGAATGCAAAAACGTGACCCTGGGATGGATAAGGATCCAAATCCATGTAATATTTTAAAATATTTGTGCATCCTAGCATTTGCGAGCTGTTTTATAGTTTTATATCATTTTCATCAAATGGATAGGGTTTTGTAACAAATTTGATCCCTTTGGCATATTCTTTGCTTGGGATGCAAGGATCCAAGCTGGCAGAGGGTATATGATGTAATTTGGAGGCATTTTGTAAAGTTTGTTGAGAATTTTGGAGAAAGAGAGAAGAATTTTCACAAGGAAAACTGGAAGAAGTCCATTTTCTTTTGGAGAAACTACCTGAGAGCCATTTTTGATTCTTGTTTGCATCAAATGTTCATCATGTTGAGTTGGTTTCAGCTGTAAAGCCATCAAAAAGCTTTGAGATTGTCTAAATAACATTCCCTTGCTGATATATTTGATCAAATTCTTGGATTAATTGGTTTTATCTCTTGGCAAAGCTTGCATACACTTGTATTTCAGTATGTTTTCAATTTGTGTTTCATGCTCATGTTGCAATCTTGTGTTTGGGATATTTATTGGTCATACATGGTCTCATTTCTTGTAGAGGGTTTGAAGGCATCTGCAATCTTCCATTCAGAAGAGCATTCATTTGAGTGAAGATAAATAGATTTAAATTCATCTTACCTTCCTTGTAAATTGAGGGTGTTTGTAAACCTTTGGGTGTACCTTAGGTCATGATCTAACAAGGGTTTCTAAATGCTTCATTGATATTTTTCTTCAAGCCTTTGTGGTAGGTTATCAAAGTTTGTATGGAATAGTGTAGATTTGGGCATCCATGTGTGCACACATCTTGGTTGAAAGAGCACTTCAAATTCATTGAAACATCTCTGTTGTTTAGGTGTTGTAATTCATTTGCAAAGTTTCCCAAAGAAGGTGATGATTTCTAGCTACTCTTTGTCCCAACATCTCTCATCATAATTTCATTTTAAACTAACTCATCCTACCTACAATACCCCTACATTTGCATTGTGTGTCCACAAAAGAATTCAATCCTTTCACTAAAATGCACAAAGTTGATCAGGGTTTTATCATGTCTTTAGCAGCTCTAGCTTTGTTTTGAGAACATTTCCATCATTTAGTAGTGACAACTCCTTTGAGTTTGGATAATGGATACTTGATCATGTTTTCACAAAGCCTCTTCCATATCATATGCAAAACACAAGGATATCTCCATCTCCTTACCATATAGGGGCTGCAATATAGGTTCTCTTGCCTTGGTTGATAGGCACAACCTAAAATAGTGAGGGTTAGATCAAAACCCTCTTGAAGGTGCTATCCACTCCCTCAATTCTTGAATGCAAAACAAGCAGATAGGTGTGCTTCCCTCACTACAAATGACATACAAAAACATCTATCTATCCTTGAGCTGGGGACTTCTTGCAATTTCTTGGTGGTTTTGAAGTATTTGAAAGGTTTGAGCATTTGTGTGATCAAGTATTTGAGCTATTACATTCTTGAGATATCATTTCATACTTCAGATCTGGATGTTTTGGGTAAAAAGGATTTCAAACTCAGCCTGCTCTTCTCATTTACTAGTAGTTTATATGATTTGGATGCATTGTTTTTGGTTGAATCAAGAAGAAGAAGATCTGATTTGTAAATCCTTGCAAAGTTTTTAGTCATAGCATACATTTGACAGAATATTTTAGTGCTTTCTTGCACAACTAAGGTGAAAATCCTTAGTGGCGACTCCATGCTATTTGGATCTTGAAATACCAGTTGTCTTACACATTTTTGTCATTTGAAACTTGTTGTTTAAATCTATTAAAGTTGGAGGGAAGGAGATCCCTCTTCATCAAGGACTCTTCTAAGAAGTTTCTCACCGAATCAAGAAGCTCAAAACTAGAAGGAAGAAGAGTGTGGAAAGTGGTTGGTGATTTGGTTGCAAGAAAAGAGATCCCCATAGTTGAATTTGAAGGAGAGCAACCTGTTATTGAAGATTATAATTCTTCTTCAAGTAGGTCTAATTCAGGCAATCTTCTTGCTGATTTTCATTCTCCATCAAGTGAGGGACCTTCTTGTGTATTTAAAAGACTTTCTCCTAAATCTGCTCTTGTGGTTTCTAAGTTTGCTAAAGTTTATCAAGAGAGAGAGCCTTTGGGGGTTTTCATTTTAGAGATCATTCATCTATTCCAATCAGACCCATTACTACTCCTCATCAGCTTGTTTCACCTCTAAGATCACCCCCACCAAACAATATGGCTCAACCTAGACCTCCATTTGTTGTAAACACCTTTGGTCCTATAAATTTTGGAGGAATGGATGGTTATCCAAATGTTGTCCCACAAGATGTGAGAAATAGGTTACCAAAATTCCAAGGTAACAATGCCATTACTGGAGATCAGCATCTCAAACTCTTTGTTAACATGATGGAAGACTTTGAGATAGAATTTGAGGATGTGTATATCAAGTTGTTTATCCATACACTTGAGGAAGATGCTAGGGATTGGTACAAAGCTCTGCCTGATAACTCTATTGATTCATGGACTGAGATGAGTAATGCATTCAGATTACAATATGGAGACAAAACAGATCCAAGGTTCCTTCTATCCGAGTTTGAGAACATCAAGAAGAACCCTAATGAGACCGTTCATGATTTTAATACAAGATTTAATAAGACATTGAGAAGGCTACCTATTATTTTGAGGCCTTGTGATGAATCTTGCTTGATCAAATATGCAGATGCATTTGATAAAAAGGCAGCCTATTACTTGAGAGACAAAAATCCTACAAACTTGAGGCAAGCTTTCACCATGGCACTTCAAATTGAAAATAATATTAAAGATATTGGTAAAACACTTAAGAGGGATGGTGTGAAGCTGATAAACCCTAAGAAGCCTCAAGCTAGCAAGGGTGCTGATTTGGAAGATGTTGTCAAGACTTTGGTAGGGGCTGTCAAAGAAATTTCTTACAAATTAGCCCGGGTTGAGAAAGGAATTGGGAAAAGTTCACAAGGATAGCAAAGAACTCAAAACCATGATAGATTTGGCAATCATCCTAGGGGTGATCAAAGACAAGATGATAGAGGTAAAGGGCCTATTGGATCTACAAATAGACAACCCCAAGCACATGAAAATAGAGTGGTGCCTGACCCTCTTGACTGCAAGAGTTGTTATTGTTCAAGAAATTGCTGATATGGATTGGTGTGATAGATGTTTTCTTCCTCATCCTCCATGTGAAATGGACCAGCAAGATATTGATGATGATAATGAGAATGAAATGGATGATGACATTTGTATGATGGGAAGCTCTTCAAGCTCACAACAAGCAGCAACATCAACAGATGTGATAAGTGCAAGGACTGTTGCAACCTTTTGGGATTGCATAAAGAGGGTACCATTTATTTCTCTTCCTCAAACTCATGATGTAGATGTAGTTCAGCCTTTGAAATTCCTAATAATGACTTTGAATATCTAAGGGCTTTAATGATCAAGAAGTATGATGGTGGTATTCCTTCGGAGGAAGATAGACAATTGTTAATGAATGTTGTGGTTGGTCAAGAGAAAGAGTACAATACTAGAAGTAAATTTGTTAGAGGAGCTGGTCCTCAAGCCAAGCCAAAGACACCCTTTCTCACAAGCATTCCCAAAGACAATCCTAGAAAAGAAACAATTTCCAAGAACCCTACTGTCCCATGCTAAAATATTAGTCCTCTTCATGCCCAGGCTACCAAGAATACTTCTCCATCTGATGAACCTTCTTGTCTCCCTTCCAATGTTGTCTTACCAAAGAATGTTCCATATGATATAGCCCAGGTTTTGAGCCAAATTAAAGTGAGTGTTCCAATTATTGAATTGCTTAGAATTCCTGAGCATAAGAAGAGAGCATTTGAGTACTTGGGATTGAAAGAAGAAAAGATTACCCCAAGCAGAAATATAAATGTTGTTGAGAATCCTCTTCAAAGCATTGCTGGCCTTGAAACACCACCATCAATGGAAGATCTTAGAGAGGCACCTAAAGTATATTTGGGGACATCCTTGGTTGATTCCCAATTGAATGTTGATCCATTCTTCACAACTTTGCTCATAAAAGATAGGTTGCTTCACAATTGTATGTTTGATTCCGGTGCATCATGTAATGTCATGCCTCTAGAAGTCATGAATGAGTTGGATATCAAGGTGACAACCACATATGGGAAGTGTACAAGCATGGATTCAAGGGAAGTGCCAGTTGTTGGATGTGTGAAGGGTTTAGTAGTGTAACTTTCAGCCTATCCAGGTAAGAATTTAAAACTTGATGTTGTAATTGTTGATTGCCCTGCCAAATGGGGTATGCTTTTGTCAAGAAAGTGGGCTGCAAGTGTTAGTGGTAGTGTTCAAATGGACATGTCTTTTTCCACCATTCCCATTGAGGGAAGCCTTGTCAAACTCTATGGTGAAAAGAAGATGTTACACTTGATTGAAGATCCTAACAATGCTTCTTATGAAGTGTTGTTTGATGATGTAGATGTTGAAAAATTCTTTGGTTTTACTGATGGAAAAGAGAATAAGATGGAAAAATCAGAGTACCTTGGTATGGTAGGTTCTCCATGGGCATTACTATTTGATGGAGCTTGCTCCAAACTTTGAAATGGTGCTGGTATAGTGTTGGTTTCTCCTAGTTTGGAAGAGTTTCCTTTCTCCTTCAAGATCAATTTTGAATGTACTAACAACATTGCTGAGTATGAGGCATTATTATTGGGATTAAGGATTGCATGGAAGTATGGAGTAAAGGATATTGTTTCCAAAGGAGATTCAGAGCTGGTTGTCAAGCAAGTAAGAAAATTATATGCCACAAAAAATCAGCGTATGAAACAATATAAGCATGTTGTTTGGGACTTGATTGAAATGTTTGATTCCTTTAACATTGTTTACCATGATAGAAGTCTTAATGCTGCTGCTGATAAGTTGGTTGTCCTTGGTTCTAGATTTGAAAATTGCACCATTTCACCTTTTTGTGAATATGACATTGAAGTGCTAACAAGGCCAGCTATCCTGGATAATGTGAAACATTGGTAGATTTTTGATGATGATGCACAAGTGTTGAGATTCTTACAATGCCAAGGTGAGTTTACTAGTCAAAATATTGATTGGGAACCAATGGTATGCATGAATGAAGGTAGAGAAACTTTGTTTGATAAGGATATTATACAATTGAAAACAAATACCATTCCTAAAGGTCTTGTTGCACTTGAATCCAATTTTAACAATGTTGATTACATCATAAATAGAAAGATGTCTGCTTCAAGGGATGTGGAAGAGCACAACTTGGGAACCAAGGACAAACCAAGGAAGATCTGGTTGGGCAGCCATCTCAGCAAAGAGGAAAAACAATCCTATGCCCAACTTTTAAAGAAGTATCAAGACTGCCTTGCCTGGTCTTATTCAGAGCTGAAGGCATATAGAGAAGATTTATTTCAACATGAGATCCCTCTTGAGGCCAAAACCAAGCCATTTAGACAAAAAAAAGTCCTATTAACCCACTGCTTTCCATGAAAATGTAGGAAGAGTTGAAGAAATTGAGAGATGGTGGCATCATTCAGCCTACTAGATACTCATCTTGGGTGGCAAACCTTGTCCCAGTTAGAAAGAAGAACGGAGATATCAGACTTTGTGTGGATTTTAGGAATCTAAACAAAGCATCTATGAAGGAAAATATCCTTTGCCAAACATGGAGAATATGTTGCAACTTGTAACAGGGTCAGAGATGCTTTCTACTTTGGATGGTTTCTCCTGGATACAATCAAGTAGTTGTCAAAGAATCGAAAAGACTTAAGACATCCTTCACTACTCCTTGGGGAATTATATTTTTGTAAGGATGCATTTTGGATTAATGAATTTTAGTGCTACTTTTCAAAGGGAAATGGATGTTTCCTTTGTTAGTTATATCAATGAATTTATTGCTGTTTACCAAGATGATGTGACTATTTTTTCAAGGCAACGAGCAGACCATTTACAACACCTAAAGAAGATACTAATCAGATGTAGAGAGTATGGAATTTCACTTAATCCAAAGAAGTGTCACTTTGGTGTGCCAAAAGGCCAAGCTATTGGGGCATATTGTGTCCAAAGAAGGTGTTATGATAGACCCCGAGAGAGTGGAAGCAATCAATAAAAAGTGCCCATTCCAAGAACCAAGAAAGGTATCCAATTTTCCAAGAACCAATTAGAAGGTTTGTCGAATCTTTCTTTGGCCAAATCAAGCATGCTGAAAAAGGATCAAGTTATCAAATGGGAGGAGGCTACCGTTCAAGCTTTTGAAGGAATAAAGGATGCACTCAAGCATGCACCTATTTTGACAGCTCTAGACTATAAGAGACCTTTCCAAAACTTTTCCTTTGCCTCTGAATTCACTATTGCTTCAGTTTTGTTACAAAAGGATGAGAATGGAGTTGAGAGGCCTATTTCTTTCTTTAGAAAGGCTTTACAAGCAGCTGAACTAAAGTACACAATTATGGAAAAACAAACGTTTGCTTTGGTAAAGGTAACAAAGATTTTAGGCCCTACATTTTGAGTTCAAAGGTTGTTGCTTATGTTCCCACACCATGGTTAAAGACATCTTATCAGACATGGAGATATCAAGCAAGATATGTAGATGGGTCAAAAATTAGAAGAGTATGATATATGATATGGATATCCAAACAACAAAGCTGGTAAGAGGTTTGGGTCTTGCCAAGCTCATGGCTGAGAGTAATTTGTAAAATGTAGAAGTGAATTAGCTAGAGGGAGAAAGGGCAGATCTTCTTGACAAATTGATGAATTCGAATGGTACAAGGATGTGGTCTTCTACCTCAAGCACCTATGCTGTCCTAGTCACTTGAATAAAAATCAGAAAAGAGCCCTCAAGCTGGCTTCTCGAAATATATCATAATAGACCTTGGGCTGGCTTGGAAGAACCACTGAATGTGTCCTCTTAAAATGCATAACAAGATGAAGCTCCCAAGTTGATTGTTGATTTCCATGGGGGAGTTTGTGGAGGACATTTTTCTGGTAGAGTGACAACATATAATATTTTAAGAGCTAGTTATTGGTGGCCAACTCTTTTTAAAGATGCAAACCGCTAGTTAGAAGATGTGATAGTTACCAACGCTTCTTAGGAAGATCAAAGCTTCGGGCTCCCTTCCTTTGCAGCTTTGTATCAATTGAAGCTCCTTTCAAACAATGGGGAATGGATTTCATTGGTGAGATTTTAGATCCTTCTAGTGTTGGTCATAAATGGATCCTTGTAGCAACTGATTATTTTACAAAATGGGTTGAGGCAATTCCATCTAGAAAGGCAACACACAAAGTGGTGATGGATTTCTTCTTAATCATATCATATGTAGATTTGGGGTTCTAGTAAAGATTGTATCGATAATGCCATGTGTTTTAAAGCCAAGCCTTTGATGGCAATGTGCAATGAATATGGGATAACTCGACATATTCTTCAAACTACAACCCACAAGGAATTGTAGCATCCTCATTTTATAACTTAGAACAAGTGATTTTTTTTTTTTTTTTTTTAATAATTGCATCCTGTTCTAAATACATAATTTAGAACTCACAAATCAAATAACCATTCTTATAACAGAATAACCATATGCAGCAGTAATGACTCTGAGTACCTCCGATCTATTCATTCCATGACTCGGTAACCTACCGATCTATTCATGAGTAATAAGAGTTGGCGTTTTATTTAACGCTTCACTCTCGCGGTTCTCTTCCCTATTCAGGAATTCAATGCTCTGTGCGAAGGAACCTAACTCGAATAATTGTTACCATCATTCATCGGCATCTCATCCCTTAGACTAGGTGAATTAGGACAATGCGATCAAGAATTTGCGATACTTTGGCCAAAGATTTGAAACATACTGTTTATGTCTCGTATTCCTTAACGGCATACTCGTCAATCTGGAATACGCCCTTCACCCCATTCTTATGTTATATAGAATGTCTTATACCGACTTCTGTCAGTCCTTCCTATCACAACTCAATCACTCGGAGACAGAATAACAAGGTGATAATGTTATATGGATGCCCATGAGGATTAGGGATACGGTGACATACTGGTTCAACCCTGCAGTTAAACCAGTGTGTCATGATACCCCGAATCTCCTAGGCAGCCTTATAACATGGCCACATTCCTAATTGGTCCCTGAGTAACTCGTCCGAGATCAAAGTGTAAATCTTAGTGATCAATGCTAAGGGTGTCATCATAAGTCACCTGCATTGTTGCAACTTCGAGAAGATCCTAATCTTCTCGGAGGTACAACCCCGCAGTTGACTTGTGCCATCATCCTTTAAATCCGCCTCGAAAAGATCTACTAAAGAATATGCGTTACGCACGTTGAGTTTTTAATTACATCAAAGACTTTCCCCTAAGGTTAGCCTTTCCCGTTCCCTGGATTCTTTGTCTTAAGATAACCTTCCTCAATAAAGCCCATTGCATGGTGGAGATATTGAGGTTAAGGTCTCATCAAGGAGTTATTAGAATATACATGATTCTAAAACAATAGAATTGGTCAATATCTCATAACCTTCGTATGAGATTGCCATCTGAACCCCATTAGATTTATTTCAGTTTTCTTAACTGAATTTATATCATACTTATTAGTATAAAGATATAAATGGTTAAGAATCCCATTTAATGTTGTCTGTCATACTCAGGACTAGGGATTAGTAATTTACCTCAGCTTGATTAGTGTTCTGCTTAGGTTCATTTTAACCCTATCTTTTAAAAAGACAATGATTTAAACTTTAATTTAGCTTTCGATAAAACAAATGAGAACTACTAAACACTCATAAGAATTCAATCACATTTTCTTTAAGCTTTTATTGACAATCACAAAAGCATCCAAATTACACAAAGATAACATTGCCACTCTGGTATATAAACCGAAGAAGGTCAACTATCAGAATTAAGAATACAACACATAAGTATCAAATACTTATTTCCATTCCTTTCAGAACTATACAAATACATTTTAGGCATTCGATACTTGATACAATGCTCAACGGAAAAGGAACATCTTTCCTCATTTAGTACATTAGAAAATCAAGCTGTAATTCATTATAAATCAATTAAACAATCTGATCATCCTGTCAGATCTGCATTGCTTTTACCACTTACGGCAACCATCTGCAAAAATAGTCAACATGAGTCAGTTCGATGAACTGAGCATGATAAGCACTAACTTTAAAAACAATTACAATCCGTCAATTGTTTTCATTAAACACCCTGTTTAAATGAGATCAATTAACCCAACAAGTAAACACATTCGGACTATGCCTTCGTATTACAAAAATGACTACAAATGTGTAACTCTCATCATTTATTCTGAGAATAGTCCTAAACTTTTCTCAAATATTTCATCAAATATTAAGAATCAAAGAACGAAAGTATCCTAAACAACCATTTGAAGTCAATATCAAGCAACATTGAATGAGATCGTTCCATTCATCCGAAAAAGAAATAGCATAACAACTCTTGAGTACATCAATATGTTAAAAACAGCTCCTACTGTTACAGATATCAACATGTATTAAAAATAATAGAAGAGAAAGAAACAAATCATTCACGCTTCCTTTCACACAAGTTCACTACTGTACCGTCTCCACATATGGAAAGCATTCACCCGGTAAGTATACGAACAAGTCCGACAAGCCACAAGAAGAATCACTGCTTAAAATAAAAAAATAGAACACAGCAAATAAATCAGTCGAGTCCGTCAACAACACACTGTATTGTTAAAACTTACAATTAAGCAACTACAGTCGGTAGCCCCCATGCCAAACAATGATGTCTATCTACCAGGCAGACTCAGAGTGACCTTTCACAAGAAGCAACGGACAAGAAGATAACACAGCCGTTACCTACTTAGGTACAGACAACAACTCCAAATTCAAACATACACAAGAATGGATAACAATGAGAAGAAAACATATCACGTCTTGAATCCCAATAACAACCTCTGACCCGTTCAAGCCTTTCTTACTTGTGTATGGTTTTTAGACCCAAGGTCGAGTTCAAAAGGGGTCTCCTTTGTTGTCGCAGTCGACAAGAGACTTGAAAACGTTAAGCCATGACATTTCCCTATGGCTAAGCAAGAGATTTTTAAACGAAAACCACGCACCATGAACAGTCACATTAAACGGGTGTGCAACCAGAAGAAAATATAACATGAGACATCGTAGTCACTTCGGAATGCAATCAGAACTGAAAGTATGTTGTTCACAACCTACTTTATAGAAGCCATAATTCATGATGTCAAGCTATTAAAGAAAGCCAACAAATCCAAGAACATTACTGTTCATACATACTGGGCTTCTACAGAATATGACATATATTACCATTTGAGGATTTAAAACTAAGTCCATAACCAATGTTCACGCTTTAGCTTCCCAAAAGCCGACATACAAGATAACTTTCCATACTCATGGTACTCAACAGCGTCAAACAATAGTAAACCAACGAGGCTTAAATTGAGACAATAACACTGTTTAATTATCAAGTTCCACCGAGTTTAAACAATAGTAAACAAAATAATAAAATATGATGAATCCATCCGTGCCATCAATGGCAACATTTAAATTCAGGCAGAACAAATCAGAATCTTTGAATTTCCAAAACAAGGAATCCAACGGTATCCTTACCAATATTTTTCGCACAAGATTGCATTGAATGGAGAAGTAAAAATACACCTAAAGAATCTGTACCACAAGATCCTTGCGACACGACTGTATTCTTACAAAATAACAGAGGACGAAATACATGTTATTCCCTTAAGTCGCTGGCACATCAAATTCCAATATTCAATTATATTCAACTTGAACAGTGGTTCAAATACATATAAATCATTCAATCGACTCCACAGAGTCGTACTGATTATAACAAATATAAATCTATATATATATTGCATACTGTTAACGGGTATAAACCCATAACCACAAAGCGAGGGAAAAACATCTCCGGCCAGGTCATAAAGACTACAGTAACACAGTAAGTTACCTCTTCCCAACAATTTAAAAGACAAAACGAAACCCAACGAGTATCAATAGCCACTATCACCAATAACCACGACAGAGCTTACAAAGGTTCAATATAACTGAACAATCATACGATATCCATCAGTATCCCTTCTAACAATTTCCACAACAAGTATTAACAAAATATTATATACATTTATATATATCAACATGCATCAATAGCCTGTACCCATCGGGAGGACAATTCGTGGACTCACACAGAGCAGGCCTAGCACAAAATCTTGCTATATTTTCGCATATAAAAGCCAGAATGCAAACACCAAGAAATATAGCAACCGTTCGAATATAACAACACCCATCAAGGTGTAAACGAAAAAAATCGAACCAGAAGAGATACAGTACCAAAAATCACACAAGACCACCAAGGAAAAATCATCTATTTCCATAAATCATTTGAACAGAGTTGTTCTAATGAAATCACTTGAAAGACAACAAGATTTTTAAAGGTTAGGGCCTAACATGCCTGGATTTTTACTCAAAATTCCGAAGCAGACCACTGGAAGAGCTCGGACTTCCTTTTCCTTTTCCAAGTTAGAGCGACCAACAAAATTTTGCTATCTCCAAGACATATATATTCCCCTTGCCAGAGAAAAGAGCTAGATATGCTCATACTCACCATGCAACACCAAGAAGACTGGTGTGAAGAACCAGTGAACAGGCAGAAGGAAAACCGAAATTCGCGATAAGCCAAACAAACCAACAACTTCCCAGTTTGCATGCCTTCACGCGAGTTCCGAGCTCGACTACCGAGCACATTGAATGCATTTACACTAACTTTCCCGCTCAAACTCCACTGCCACCTACCGCCAAAATTGGTGACAGTCAAATAAAATCCCCAGACCATTTTCAGTTTTGGCGACCTGCCACGTCAGCTTAGGTTAGCTGTTCCTAAAACCTCCACCAAGACCTGTCCTTCATACTTATCCAATGCATTAAATAACATAGAAAAATCCACCCATGGTTCGCACCCCTCCATAGGTCCCCTTATTCCCTGCTCAACAGTTAGGTTAGTATCTTAGGTTAGAATTTAGGATAACACCCCATCTAACTTCTATAAGCATAGATACTAACTTAGGATATTAGTTCTTAGCCTAGGTCTAGGTTAGATTATCACTAATCTAACCCCTAGGTTAGGTTTAGTTTTAGGTTACTAATCAATAATAATTCCAGTTAGGTCTACATTCTGTACGCTCAGAAAAAGACTTATAATCATTCATTCTCGAACAGGGTTAGCTTCTGTTCCGCCTTAGGCTACAGAATCATATGTAACCAAATTATTACCTGGTCCACGATCGAGACCTTCCAGATATACTTCCATATCGGGAACCAATCCATTTCACATGATCAACCTGAGTCATACTCCGGACTAGCTTATTCAATGCTTCTAGACCTTGCAACCTGTTCAAGTGCAGCAATTTTAATTCATCACGAACAAACTTAGAGCAATACTTGGATCAATTCCACTGATCCAAGATTAGATCTTATAGATGGATAACTCTATAATTCATTCCGAGATCAGATTAAACTCAGATGCAAAATGAAATAAATAAAAGAGTCTAATCATATTCTCGACTCGATCAAAGATCTGCAAAGAAAATACAAGATATCAAGCATGATTTCTTAATCGAGGAACACATCCTTTTACAAGAAATCACATATCAACACTTGTATGCTTAGGAGGAAGTAGCAACAGTTCGAGTGTTACGGAATGGGCAAGCTGAATCTAGTAATAAAAACTTGCTCAAGATCATTAGAAGGACTTTATAAATCAACAAGAAGAAGTGGGGAGAGAAATTGAAATTTGTAGTATGGGGTGATAGAATAACTCCAAAAGAGCAACTGGTAAAATTCCATTTGAATTGGTGTATGGAACTCAGACTTTGCTGCCATTACACCCGCAATTATCCACTTTTTAGTTTGCCAAGTAGTTAGAAGATCAAGAGCATGGCCCATATGAATCAAGGATAAATCAAATCATTGAGATGGATGAAGAAAGAAGAGCCTCTCATCAAAGGCATGTCATATTTAGAGAGAAATTGAAGAAGTTGTTTGATAAGAAGGTCACCCCTAGAGCTTTCAATGTTGGAGATCTGGTTTTGCTGTGGGATAGTAGGCATGAAGACAAGGGAAAGCATGGAAAGTTTGATGCTCTATGGATGGGCCCTTATGCCATTGATATCAGGATTGGAGAAAATACATTTTTTCTTAAGGATTTGGATGGGGATTTCTTTGGAGCTGCTGTTTATGACAGACATTTAAAACATTTCTTGGATTAAATCCCCATGTGAGGTATGCACAAGTTGTACATTTTGTATAGTCCTTGTTTTTGTTTTGTCCTTTGCTGTTGTTGGCTCGTGGTTTGCCCTTTTGTCCTTGGAAACCATTTTTGGTCTGGTTTTCTCGGTCCTTTTTAGTGAAAATTCTCGTTTTTGGGCCGCTTTGCATGTTTTGACTCCTTGCCTAATGGATTTTGTTTTTGGAACTTGGTCTACGTTGTGATCTTGTGGCACTCGCTGGGAGTGCCCATCCCCATGAAGGAGCCAATGTTGGTGCAATTTATGGGTTTGCACATTTTTCCTTAATTTCCATGTTCCATTTTTGCTCCAAAATGTTCATTTGTTCTATCTGGTGTTATGCGGTTCGTGTTTCCCATTTGAATGTAATCTTCCATTCGAAGAGCATTCATTTGAGTGAAGATAAAAAAATTTAAATTCATCTTACCTTCCTTATAAATTGAGGGTGTTTGTAAACCTTTGGGTGTACCTTAGGTCATGATCTAACAAGGGTTTCTAAATGCTTCATTGATATTTTGCTTCAAGCCTTTGTGGCAGGTTATCAAAGTTTGTATGGAACAGTGCAGATTTGGGCATCCATGTGTGCACACATCTTGGTTGAAAGAGCACTTCAAATTCATTGAAACATCTCTATTGTTTAGGTGTTGTAATTCATTTACAAAGTTTCCTAAAGAAGGTGATGATTTATAGCTACTCTTATCCCAACATCTCTCATCAGAATTTCATTTTAAACTAACTCATCCTACCTACAATACCCCTGCATCTACATTGTGTGTCCACAAAAGAATTCAATCCTTTCACTAAAATGCACAAAGTTGATCAGGGTTTTATCATGTCTTTAGTAGCTCTAGCTTTGTTTTGAGAACATTTCCATCATTTAGTAGTGACAACTCCTTTGAGTTTGGATAATTGATACTTGATTGTGCAAAACACAAGAATATCTCCATCTCCTTACCATATAGGGGCTGCAATTTAGGTTTTCTTACCTTGGTTGATAGGCACAACCTAAAATAGTGAGGTTTAGATAAAAACCCTCTTGAAGGTGCTATCCACTGCCTCAACTCTTGAATGCAAACAAGCAGATAGGTGTGCTTCCTGGCTACAAATGACATACAAAACATCTATCTATCCTTGAGTGTCTTGTGCAAGTTCATGATGTTGTTCAAGTTGTGAAGGAGATTAAATCTGGATACCAACATACTTCTTCATAATCCACTATGTAGACCATCTTCCCATTTTCTTTCTCAAAGCAAGTGTGCTTAAGTAGTGTGGCATCTATCTCTGCTCCTTCAACAAAACATGCTCCTGAGTCGTTCTCATCAAATAAATCTTGAATGAGTTCTTCCACCTTTGCACTATCTCCCATAGTTAACTAATTTATAACCCTTAATGCCTCTTCTACTAGAGGTTTAGTAGAGAAGTAGTCAAAAGTCTTGACCATACCTACAATCAAATCCTCCAATTTTTAGTTTCTCTATGTAGCTCTGCATATACATACCAAACGCGTGCGTAACCTTGTAAAGTGGAATAAAGTTTGTGCACCCATAAAAAAGGTGGTAACGCTTCCTTCCCCTTCATCCGAGCCTCTCACCTGCTGAATGTGGTGTTGAACATGTTGATTACCATGATATGTGTAGATTTGAGTCATCGTATTACTCCTAGAAAAATGAGTTGTAAGAGAAATCTTGACTTCATTCCATTCTACAAGATTATGCCTGTGAACCATCCACCGGTACTATTGTCCCGTGTAGGGTATATGCTAACATCCTTATTATTTATAACTAGTCTATCTAATATTCTGCATAGCGCGCAGAATACCGTAGGAGTCTCCTTCCCCGGTGTACCGAGTGCAGAGCTATTACCTATCCTCCTGATGTAATGAGGTTTGCTTTTCCATGCAAATGTGCTCTTTACTTTGTGCCCAACCGTCTCATAAGTACCATGAGACCAATTATCAGAAAAAAAAATTGTAGTATCGGTAATAAACTATGTATAGTCCCACTGAAGGGTTCCTTTCTTTAGATGGCTCGAGAAATTATGGGTCCCGAATGGCCCGTACATAAATCCTATTCAAATCTTCCTCACTCAAAGGCTCAACATAGGGTGAAAATTTTCCATCTGTTAAAGGGATAATAAATATTTCCTCCTTGTTCTCAAAACTAATATATCCCTTGTTGAACCAAAGATTAACATTATTTGCATAACACCAAGGGCATCCAAGTAGATCTAGGAAACTGTCTGCTTCTGCAAGTGCTAAAACCTCAAAATCCCCAGTGAACTTGGCCCCTTATATAGTAATGGATGCATCTTTTAAAACTCCGATAGGAGTGGCCTTAGTTCGATTAGCCATAAATAATACATTAGAATATGACTGCAATGTAGGTCTCCCCATCGTACCCATGCATCTAAAGTAAGCACATTTACTTCTATGCATGTGTCAATCAATATATTACTCAAGAGCCATCCGTCGACAACAACATTCAGAGTGATCTCCTTATCATAGTCTAAGCTATGGGGGAAGATTTGCATGCAGGATCTGATGCCCATTCTCAATATTTGCACGTGGAGTGTTTCCCTTTAGCCAACTCCCTAGTAATGGAATAATATTCTCTTGGTGCAACATTCTGCATACCTCCTTCAAGTCATCAATATCTGACTATGGACCGTCTCTGCTTCCTTCTTTAGTTCCATCTTCCATGATTGCTCCTTTAAACATTGTATTTCCCCTTAAAGGTATTTGAGTACCTCCATGGTCTCCTGATAAACCTCCTTTTGATGCACAAGATCTAGGTATCTTGCATGTAAAACATCCTCCTTAATGATGGTAGGATTATGTGGTAACGCCTCTCTAACACACATAACTTCAACGTGTGTAGTGATCTTTATAGGAAATACCTCAGGTTTTGGTTCCAACTTTGGCATCCACTGATTTTCCATAATGCATTGTATCCTAACCATCCATGTGCCTTTGTTCTCCTATTTATGTTGCTTGCTAAGATGCTCATATAGATCTAGGAATTCCTCATAGCTATGATTCTTCCCACAAAAAGAACATGTAATATTTTGAGGACATTCACACATGTAGTGGTCAGGTGATCCACATGTAAAGCATGTTCCACAAGGGAATTCACCTCATCCACCACCATGACATTTACCTCTACGAATTTGTCATGGTGTCCTTGAACTCTTCCATGCCATCCCTCATAGCACCCCTTGTTTCGATCATAATGCGCTTGATTGTGATTCCGATCCTGATGCTCACCTTTACCCTTAGAGTTATTTGATACTCTGTCTGTTGCACACCAATATATATAGCATCATGGATTTGACCAATCAACTGTAGTCTTCTGTATCATGAGTTGTGGACCGAAAAATCTTACAATAGCAAGATACATTCTTCCTTATCATGCGTTGTAATAATGGGAAACGATTGGTGTCATGGTTTAGGTGACATATCTCACATTTTAGCAATAATGAACATCCTGTTCGTGGTGGCAAATATATTTGGTGTTCCCATCCACTTCATAGTCACATACACCAAATCGAGTGCGTGTCTCGGGTGCCAAATTCATCGATAGTTTCTCCAACTGATTTTCCATGGCTACAATCTGTGCTTCCAAGAATAGATGACTCAAGTGTCTATACTCTCGACTACATCAGCGTGTAAAACTACTTCAAGGGATTCATGCGAGATCAGTGTATGTCTTATGTGATAGAGCCCTTCTAAAAGGTGTGATCAGACCTCCAACAAACCATTGTGCATGCTTTGGCTTGCATGAATATCATAAGAAATCTTAGATAAAAGTGTTTTAAAATGGGCATCATACTCCCGGACACTTTCAATAGTGCCTTGTTTAATATCCTTGAGCATGCCTATACTCTTGCTCAAATTCAGGGATATAGAACTCTTTAAGGAATGCATATTTGAACGTTGCATAATCTACGCAAGTTTGATCAGGGTCAAACTTCCTATACCAATAGTGTGTGTGTCCATACAATGTAGTTACAATTTGAATTTCCTTGCACTCAGAATCCATGATCCCTTTTACACACCACAATATCTCACACATGTTTAGAAACATCTTCTATACCCCTATAATCTAGGAGATGAAGAGAAATCTCCATGTAAATATTATGGGGTTGGTGTAGATGCTTTCCACCTTGATCTAGAACCCTTGTGTTGCCTCTGCCTCCGAATACCGGATCCACTAGAACTAGAACCACCTATACCCCTTGATCCTCCACTCATAGCTGGAAGTGGACCAAAATATGTACTTCCCTATGTCCCAACCATAGTCTTGTCTTCGAACTCGTATAGTCTACATGGTGGTACTAATCTCATAAGTGAGCCCCAAATTTTGCATGCTCAAATTCTATGTAGATGATGCACCTGAAAAGGTACCTCCAAACAACAACGATGATGTTTTACCTACCATTGATGTACTTTCTATGTGACTTACTCTTGCTTCCCTACTACCCAAATTAGATTGTTGACTATTAGTTGTACTAAGTACTAGAAAACCAAGTGTAAGGGTAAGGTTGCAAGGTAGATTCAGATGCATGCATGTAGGTAGTATCTACTTTGGCATGCTCGGTGTGAGGATGAGGAGGGTTCCCTTTCATGCTTGACCAAATGGGGAGTTCTTGATGCTGCGGCTCCATGCCTTCGGCGCGAGGTCAAAATCCTTCACGAGCCATCTCTCTCCTTAATGCCATCCACTCTACAATGTCACACTACTTCTCTGTCTCCCTCTTGCATGCCTCATTGCACTTAAGCCACCTATCTTCTCTCCGCCTTCTTCTGCTAGCTCCACCATCTTTCACCAAAATTTCTCTTGCCCCCATGCGTGGTGGCGTTTAGTAACCATCAAATTTTCCTCTAAATTCAGGGTTACCATTAAGATCTTAATCAACAGTGGAATGCCTTACAAGTAAGTTCCCCTAAGATACCATAAAAACAAGAACTTAGCTACCTCTGGGCAAGAATAAGTGGAAATAGAGTATTCCAGGATATATCTGTTCAAAACACTCTTTTGAACCAAGTATCCACAACGCGTCCAAATTAGATCAGCATCATATAAGGCCTAAAATTATCCTTGTGTCTAGACAAGTGTGCAATACCTCCAATTTTTCTTAGATGCATAAGCAACCAGCCACTTGTACAGTTCTATTGGGAAAATAACAAAGAAGCTCTCATACAGACAATCATATAGGTTCTTTTCCACCCACGCACGTGCGTCAAACTTAGATCTAGTGTTGAATCTCTATGCATACTCTTCTTCTAGATATTTTATCCACTCCTCAACACTTGCTAGGGTCAATTGGTACATCTTCATCACGAACCATCCTGAAAATAACTGAAAAAGAGGTCTTGGAAATAGAACCAATGATGCAACCTATAATTTATCACGAACCATCCAGGCGTCTTTGACACATCACTCGGCTTTGAGATGAGCACTTACCCAAAGCGCGCAAAGGTACCAAGCCCCTCATTAGAGTTATTTGTATAGGATGTGAACAAGATGAAGATGTAATGTATTCCTATCCACAAACAACATAAATATTCCATAGAAGATATTCCATATCTAGATCTAAAAGAATAATGGGTTAAGCGATAGATATAACAAAGTCAACCATGTAAGAACTAGTTAAGTCAAGTTTAACAACATTTTTCACCTAACGCACTCCATTATATTATAATACAATAAACACGAAGCTTCTTACAATAAATAGTATCATATGTTTAGGTGCGCATCAGATATGGCATCATAACTCCACAATAGCTCATACACAACTCTATCTCTTAATCTACATAGATTACTACATATTTATAAGGGTGGGGACTTTCCCTTCACCACTTACACACTTAAAAAAATAGGTCACATGCTTAAAATAGTCATGCGCCTTTACAATAACATGCATACATGCAAGTGTGATAATAATAGATCTCTTACAATTAATTGGCAGTAGTAATTCTATTATTAATTTAAACTCATGCATGGCGTTGATGCAGCCTAGAATTCTCAGATAACACCTAGTCGTGATGGCACATCACTTAGCATAGGATGAGCACTCACCTGAAGTGTGCCAAGGTACCAGGTCCCTCTTTAGGGTTGTTGTAATAGGATGGTAGCATTGTGAAACGATAAAGACATATATTTAGAAACTAATCCATCATTACACAGTTATACTTGAACCAACGATCTATAAAAGCATGCATTTACGTATAAATCATCAAGAAATCAATAGTATGTAATGATAACACATAGAAGACACTTTGGTTCAGCCAATATTCTTCATATATTAAACATGACAATGAAACAGAAGCTTGATACAATAATAGTCATGCGCACATGGATCTGTTACAATTATCCAGTCTCATGCACTTCATGAATCTCTAACCCTTTGACACCACTATCTATCAACTAGGTGATTCATCTAATATATAGGGTGGGGAACTTTCCCTTCACCGCTAACTATGCCAAAAATAGGTCACATGCTAATAATAGCCATGCGCCATTTACAATTATAGCCATACATGCAAGTATGCTATCTATAGATCACTTCCAGTTAACTAGAGTGATGAATCTATTCTTGGATTACTTCCATGCAAGAGTGCTTCGATATGATCCTTGAAATATAGAAAAAGCGTGGTGCATAAGTCTCGACATCACTTTGTGTGTTCCGCATGCCATCCTCTGAAAATAGATGATCTACAAAATCAGCTAAGTCCTAAAAGTTTGTCTTTGCACCTCTGCGCACGATGCCTTCCTATTCCTTCACGCCTTCGATCCCATCTTGTTTTTCTACGTGGACTCTATGTGTGAGTTCTGATAAGTGTTTTATCTGACCAACATTACCCCATACTAATCTCATTATCACCCCGAAAATGGTGATGTCCACAACTGAGTAAAGAATAGTTGAAATACAGAATGTTGAATGAATCTTTACACAAAGAATAGAAAATAATTAAAGAATCAAAGAATTTTTCAGGATTCAAGCTCCTCCATTTATTTCTAAAGTATCATCTCTGGATACAAGAGTTGCATTCTCTGTAAGATTACAAAGAATCAACGCAAAAGTGTAGTCATTTTTATATCCTTAGAAACAACGGTCTCATCCCATGTGCACCGACCTATCACCCGGTGGTCACTAAGCACTCACCCGAGGCACATGCGGGTGTCGAGCCCCTCCTTTATGTGATTTTTGTGAGGATAAATCACCTACTAACAGAATATTATATGCAAGAAGGGAAAGAACCATGCATTCATACAAATAACACGAAAATATCAAATAGATAACATATCTAATAATACAAAGAAAATGCACAATGGTCTATACCCATGAACAATGTATATATTTTAAAAGAAAGGCATATATTCATATTAATCTTTGTTCAGTAACCGCATTACATTCCTCAAGGTCATTACAAACCAAATATTTTAACGTAGATAAGACTTATACATCAGAATCCTAAACTATGCTTTCTAGATTACAAAGATGTTCATAGACCCATCCCTCTAGATATGCCATCTCTCCTATAGCCTTCCCCGACCTTAACCCTACTAATTCTGTAGAGCTTCACCTCTCTTATTATTCTTCTTTTCTCTCTTAATATGTATCTTGATGTGAATGACCACACACTCCTTTCAATAAGCCCCCCCTTTCCTTCTACCTAGCATCTCCATATATATATTTAGCATCCACCGTCATGCCGACCTAAAGTAATAGATTAGTTGTCAAGTGTCCATGTGGTCCTTCAAGGAGAATTCTTCTTCCCATCTCGAGCTCTCCACTTTTCACAATGATGTCTTTCTAGATTTTCCATCACATGGAATATTCCTTTCTTAACCACCAAGTTGTCAGGTTGGCAACTTATCCACTCTGCATGCTCAATCGGGTCATGATTTTCTCGTGTGATTCCTTAAACGATGGATATGGCTAAATACTAAAACCCTTTCCTTTTCCTTGCATGCATGCCTTGAGTTCTAATAAAACCCTATCCTGTGTGCCTTTTCCTTGTGCACCCTTCTTCATATAGGCCTTGCATGCCCACGCTCCTTCTTGTATTTAGCCAATAATGTGAGGCTCAACATCACCCCACACTAAGCATGTTTACCATCCTCAGAAACAATTATCTTCAATGAATAAAGAATGGTGGGCTCTGAATAGCTGGAAAAATAATGAAGGAATGAAAAATTGGGAGAAAGAATGAAAGAATTGAGAAATGAAGGAGAACATGTTCATTTTTGAAGGAGGAGTGGGAAATACTTCCCTATATCTTCTTATGTCTTCTCCTAGGCATTAACCTCACACTGCACTTACCTCCTTGAATCTTATCCCTTACCCATTAGCACTCATCATTTCAACAATTCCTTGAATCTTTTTTCCCAAATACTCAAGGGCATCTATCATACGGTTGATCTAGGGGTATAATTCCTTTAGCTTGAGTTTTGATCGATCCCATGAAAGTCTTGATAGCCTATGTTTTCTTCTCCACCTTAGCTTGGCTCTTATCCCGATCTTCTCTATTTTCCTTATTATTCTCCTCGAACTCCTTGAGTTTCATCTCATGTGTAGTGACCAAGATACTTGCTACTCTATCTCTATCAGCATAGTTATCATAGGTAGCTTCAAACTTATGCAAGCCTTCACATCAACAAGGAGTTTGGTATACTGAGAAATAATCCCAATGACCTTCAACTTATCTTCTCTCTCTTGGCATGCCAACACTTCTTTTACGGACTATAAGGTGAATGGTCACTCTCCATACTTGAGGATGCAAGTCAAATCCTCTAGGAATTGCAAGGTTGATTCATATTATTTCTTGGGTGGTGCTAGGTATGGATGATTTAAGACAATAACATCTATAATCATCTCGATTTTCTTGTGTAATTTACGCACCCTTACCTTATCCTCTTTCAGGTTCATGCGTTAACGTGTGTTGATCATTTCTTCTTGTTTCAGATCCTTTCTTTTCTCAAGAATTTCCTCTTCCTTCTTCTCTAATCCAACCTCTAAGAATCTCACCCTATCATTCCTTTCAAAAATTTTGGCCTCAACCTCAACTGAAACTTTGTTGAGTGCATTGCAGACTTACTCATCTGATAATTGTTGAGCATTCACTAAGGGATTTACACCTTTCCTCTCTTGTATCTTCATTAGATCCCCTTGGCTTACCTTGAACTCAAGCTCATCGACATGGGACTCAAATGCTAAAGATAACATCTTCCTAGTTTGTGGGTATGCGCCTTCTACATCAAATGAGGGCATGGCGAGGAGTTTTTCTATTGGCACAATGCTCTAGAATTACACACATAGCACCTTACTTGGATCATTAATGTAACCCATTCCTTTCCCTTGTGTTGCCACCATGCTCTTCCCACATGTGTGCATAACCTTTGGAAATCTCACAGCCAAATTGGGATCTCCACCCATGCTGCCATACTCCTTTCCAACACTTTCTTCCTCAATATCCTTCATCACTTCATCTACGTTGCGCTCTACTTCCTGTTCCACTAACTTTTCGATGATGCCTGTCACTTCTCTCTTTGTGGATTCTTCTATTTGTTCCTTGGTGAGGCTTGGGGTCCTCTAATCTCTTGTGTTTACTTCTTCACTCACCCCTTTTCCTTGAGCATCTACTTCTTCCTCACCATCCTTCCATTCACTTTCTTCTTCTTCTGAATCATGTATATCATACACAAGATGATTATGAACTTCTTCATCCTCATTATCATCCCTCTCACCCCTTTAGGCCTCAAGGCCCTCCACATCCTCTCCGATTTTTCCTAGTATATCACCTTCTGTTTCTTCATAACCGATGATTCCAGTATAGGATACTCTTCCCTCTCTTTCTTTACAACGGATGACTCATTCCTTGGTGACTCTTCACTTGTGAGGGGCACCTCTTACTCTAGTGCCTCTTCTTCTAGGGTATTTTCCTTGACTAGGGACTTCTTCCCATGTGCATAAAATTATTTAGTTAGTAAGGAGTTTTACACGCCAGAAGTTTGTAAAGATTTTTTTACATAGGATTAGGTGCATGGGTAAGGGCGCTTAAGGTCGGCTTTAGTGGAAAAATATGCATTTAAAGCTAAGTACATTAGTAGGTGGCATAGCATTTATTAGATTAAAGAAGGAAAAATCTATAAGTATGAGGTCATGTGAATCATTATTTTACCTTGTGATTACGAAGTGGAAGAGCTCTTGTGAACTAGGGCATCCAGAGAGATTTATGTGAAGGAAGAAGAATCATAGAGATCTAAGTGCACAACTAGGTTGATCTATGAACCAGTGTGGAAGGAGTACATGGGCGTGGGGAGAATTATTTTGAAGTACGCTATTTTGTAGAATGGTTTTCCTAGTTAGGGTTTGATAGATAGGGCATGGAGGTAGGAGGGTTCTTCACGGATTAGAGCCTTAGAGTTTAGAAGAGTAGTAGAGAAAAGCAAGGAGGAGTTTAAGTTTTAGCCCAACAAGTAGAATGTAGCCAAAAGGGCAACCATCTCACCAAAGAAACAAAAGGGAAAGGGAAAAGGAAAACAAACCACTGCCATCACTAGTTCCAATGAAGAGTGGTATGTACGAGATGTAGTACTGAGATGGAGTTTTACCTAGTCCACACAACACGCTTCCTGGCAATGGAACCAAGATGTAGTCATTTTTATATCCTTAGAAACAACATTCTAATCCCATGCACACCATCCTATCACCCAACGGTGCTTTGGGTGCTCAACCAAGGCATGCACGGACGTGAGCCCTCCTTTATGTCGGTTTTTGAGAATACATCCCCTACTTACATAAGCTTAGATGGAAGAAGGGAGAGAGCCATGCATTCATTCAGATAAAAAGGAAAATATTAAATAGATAATAGATCTGATAATACAAATAAAAGGCATTAGGGTTTATACCCATGAACAATGTACATATTTTAAAAGAAATCCATATATTCATATTACTCTTTGTTTAGTAACCACATTACATTCCTTAAGGTCATTACAGACCAAATATATTTATGCAGATAATACTTGTACATCAAAATCCTAAACTATGCTTTCCAGATTACAAAGATGTTTATAGACCCATCCCTCTATATATGCCATCTCTCCTATTGCCTTCCTAACCTTAACCCATAGAATTTACTACCAATTCTACAGAGCTTTTCCTCTCCTCTTCTTCTTCTCTACCTCTTTTGATATCTCTCTTGACGCTAATGACCACACACTCCTTTCAATAAGCCTTCCCTTTCCTTCTACCCAAGCATCTCTATATATAGCTTTAACATCCACCACCATGCCTTCTTCAAGTAATATATTGGTTGCCAAGTATCCATGTGGTCCTTAAATGGAGCATGCTTCTTCCATTCCAAGCTCTCCACTTTCCATAATGATGTCTTTTTGGATTGTTCCATCACATGGAATATTCCTTTCTTGACCACTAAGTTGTCAGGCTGGCATCTTATCCAATCTGCATGCTCAGTTAGGCCACACTTTTCTTGTGTGCTTTCTTAAACGAATAATATGGATAAGTCCTAAAACCATTTCCTTTTCCTTGCACATGTACCTTGGCTTCCTGCTAAAACCTTCTAAAACCCTATCCAGTGCACCTTTACCTTGTGCACCCTTCTACATATAGGCCCCGCATGCCCACGCGCCTTCTTGTTCCTAGCCAATATTTTGATTCCCAACATGTACAAACTATAGACTCGTCTCTTTGGGGCTAATCACTGACCCATCTAAAACCTTCCATGACACAAACTACTTTAACAAGCTATACACCTGAAGACATAGACCTTCGAATGATGGCATTTCTTGACCAAAATTATTAGCATATTATTATAAATACCTTAGGTTAATGACTAAGGTATATTATCTACACATATTTTTACATTGATTTTAACCACTTTGGTTAATACGTTAGTTTTTTTACACGGTCTTTAGATATTTTGTGTTACCCAATGCATATGATTCCACCCACCCCCGTAATTATAGGGGATCATTTTTATGCCTATATAAGAGGCCTTCATGTATTGTTTATTCATGTTATTGGTATGTTGGTTAATATAATTTCCCCATATATTGTATTCTTATATAATTATATTAACCAACATACCAACGCATTATGTAGCAATTTCCTCCATCAAATGTCATTCCACTGATGAACTAAAATCCTACTTAACTTCCACATCACAACTTGTAACAAAATCATTAGAAGGAAAACATGACTCAATATCTAAAATTGTATCAGTTTTTGTGAAGTGTGGAATCTATTCATTTACTACGACATCTCTATTTACCACAACTTTGTTAGTAGAAACATCAAGTAATCTATAGGCTTTGCTTTTGGCATCCAAGTTACTTCTCTTTTGACTAGGAATAACTAAAAAATCCACACAACCAAAAATTCTGAAATCACTTACATCTGGAGTTTTACTGACCAAGCCTCCTTTGGAGTCATATTTTGTAATTATTTTATAGGACTTCTGTTAACGATGTACATTGTTGTATGTTTTTCTCTGCCCAATATTTATATGGAACATTTCTAGTTTGAACCATACAACGAGCCATGTCCATCACTATCCTATTATTCCTTTACAATTCCATTCTTTTGCAGGTGTAAGGAGTGGTCAATTCAGTTGTGAGACTATGTGGATAAATTAAATCTTGGAGGATCTTCAATTTTAGTCATCAAAGCCTACTCACATTTTCTCGTGATAGCCGAGTGCTCTAAAGATGGTGAATAATCATGTATTCCATGTCAAGATGAAACACATTGAGGTTCACCATCATTACATTTGACAGTTGGTTACAAATGAAGACATCAGTCTCTTCTATTACCCCAATGCAGAGTAGTCAGTTGATATAATGACCAAACCACTTGGTGCAGACAAGCTCATCAAATTCAGGGATAAAATTGGTTTTTTTTCTAGTTTAGTCATTAAGGGAGGGTGTTGGCATATTATTGCAAATACCTTTGGTTAATAACTAAGATATATTATCTATTCATATTTTTATACTTGGTTTTAACCACTTTGGTTAATAGGATAGTTTATTTGCACAAGCCTATGTATTTTCAGTACTACCCAATGCATATGGTTCCTCCCACCCCCATAATTATAGGGGCTTATTTGTATGCCTATATAATAGGCCTTCATGTATTGTTTATTCACACTTTGTTGTTATGTCGGTTAATATAACTTATCCATATATTTTTTATTCTAATAAAAAAATCTTAACATTGACTTGGATAATTTTTGATCTTCAAATTGTTCACAAAAACCTTCAAAACTCATAATTTTGACTCTTTATGACATCTTATTGGAATCATACTTAAACTAACAATGCTCCATATTATGGCGATTTAGAGACATGACTAAATGCCACCATCATTATTTCATGAATGAGTGATTAGATCCTCTATATTTTTGCAAACCTCACCTTATTGACACTAGTTCACCGAGGTAGCACAAATTATTCTCATATTGGGTGATCACACCATGACATCAATACTCTCAATAGACCTTTTTTACATCCATACCAAAATAATTTGTGAAAGACCTTCTAGACAATTAGTGAAAAACTTGAAACACTTTTGTAAGCCTCGTACTCTTATAGAATCTTGATACATAGTGAGATCAGACCTTTGAATCATAACATAGAGACCAATACCCACTTGCACACTTAAAAGTAGACAATCATTGATAAACTTGATCTCTACTTGAGAAAATAATCCTTTCATAAAGATCCTTCTTGACACTATTTGAGATAGCTTATGATACACATACCTTTAACTGATAAACAAGATAAAGAAGGAAATTTCAACAACTAACTTATGATACACATACCTTTAACTGATAAACAAGATAAAGAAGGAAATTTCAACAACTAACTGATATTTTCTTCTCATGAAAATGGACTTAGACATGAATGTGATGATCTTATATTTCTTTGAATTAAACATGATTGATGAAAATCTTGGAGCAAGACCTCAAATATCTTGACATAGACTAAATCCTTTCATCTTCCACAAGACCTTGAAAATACCACACTTTCTCTTTCTTGACCCTTGAAACACAACTTCCTTTGACAAGTAAAAAAAAGACTTATGAAAGATCAAGAACAATACAACAAAGTAGCATACACTCTAAACATCATAGATGACATTATTACCTAAAAACTCAAACACCTATAAATAATAAGGAATCAAGTGCACATGGAGAGAGTCACATGCCATACCTTATGACCTTTGAAGTGTCCCAAAGGCCTAATTTCTTCAACTTTTCATGCACATGAGTTTGGATAGCTGATAGACACATATGATGTTCCTCATATCTTAATTCTTTAACCAAATAAAATGTGCTTCCTTGACTTGACTTGGGATTGATAACTTTGTTTTCAATATTGATTGCATTAGATTCCTCTTTGAAAAAATCCACTTGATCAAACTTCACACTGAATTTTTTTGATTTTGTACCATATTTCTTAGATTTACCTTCATTATTATATCCTTTGATTATCCCTTTATGATCAGGCCTCTCAATGAACCTCTTCTTTCTTTGACATAGTTTTGCTATATGCTCGATTTTTGACAGTTGAAGAAAAAAATCCTTATTTCCTCTTGGATCATATACACTTAGATTCCATCCACAATCCTTGGCCTTATGACCAAACTCACAACATGAAAAGAATTCACATTTGAAGAGAGCTTCACCAATCCTAGGAGACCTTATTTTGTAATCTCTAGCTCTATGACCAAAATAATGAAAAACATATCAATAACCATTGAAAGAAACACCATAGCTAATTTCATTAGGTTGTCTAATAAGGTTATACCTTCTTTAATTAGCCTTCTTGGTCACCTTCTCAATAGATTGAGAACTTGGTCCAGCTTCACCATCATTATTCACATATTCTCCTTTGAAACCTAGGCCATTTTTATCATTTTCATCTTTTTGATCTTTTAAGACCCCATTCGAGCTTCATATCTATTTTCTAACCTATTATGCATCTTCAACATGTTATATGCATCTTCTAAATTGACTTCTAGTGATTTCAAACTTTCTTCATACCGGGAACAAGTTACCTTTATATCCCTTAGGGTTATAGTTACTTTATCAAATTATAATTCCAAACCCTTGATGACTTGACCATGCTCTATCTCTATACACTTGATATGATCTTGTAAGCTATGAATCACTACCTCGGTAACCTCATACTTCATTCTCAATGCAGCCTCAATATCTGAACACTTACTCGTTGCTTGTGATTCAAAAAGGAGTTCCTTCAAGTTACTAAACTTACTTCTGAAGGAACTTCTCTGATAGTAATTTTTGGAATCACAATAGATGAAGAGGGGGAGTGAATCAGTCCTAAAAATTCCTTATTTCATTTACCATTAATTTCATCATTCATTCACATACATTCAATGAGATCTTATTAGGTGTGCACAATACATTCAAATAACCATAACACATGAGAGAACACATAGACACAAGATATAATTGGGAAACCATCATGGGGAAGAAAATCCACTAAAACTCTACTTATATTACACAAAGAAAATAAATTTAGTGAATCACTAACTTCACAAGGAGAACCAACCCCTAGTTTATTGAAGCACCAATTTCACAAGGAGCACCAACCCCTAGTTTAGTAGAGCACCAACCCCTAATTTAGTGAAGCACCCACTCCAAAACAAGGCTACAAACACTTAAGATGATCAAGAAATAACTCAACCATTTGAAGATGAAGATATCTTATATTTTTCCTGCCACAACTAATGGCGATCACAAATTAAACTCACACTCTTCCTTCAAATTGTTATATCTTCTTCTTCTTGGAATTGTCTTTACTTCAAACCCTTAAAACATGCTATCAATCAGTCCTAAACCTATCAAAATATTATTTAAATCTCAAATCATTCATTCAAACCTATTACTCACTTCTACTTGGGTTGTTCTTTTCCCTCCAAGAACACTAGTTCAAAAACCAACCCAAAACATCACTTTTATACCCTTCTCTTATGAATAACTCTTAATAGTTTTGTCCTAAAACTTTATCTCAACCAATAAAACATTAAAACATAACATAAAACTCATAAAATATCTTAGAATAGACTCATTTAGCTCGGCCATTCCCAAAACCACCAAACATGTAGCTCACAACCCCATCACCTAGATAAGCTAAAACCACAAATAAAAAAGAATGATTATTCAAGATCCAAAATATATCACACGTGTAATATGACATATCAAAATTATACATAATCATACATTTTCTTTCACCCATAAAATAATTCATAACATAGCTCAACATAACGTTCACCAAATAGTTGTTTCCAACATCTGTCTTCACGTTTGGGACTCAAGACCACCCAAGAACAACGCAAATATGTCATGTAATAAATAATAGGAATCCCCAAGACATTTGGATGACATTCATGGATGTTATATTTCATTAAATATCATATGTGTAAACCACGCTACTTTTCTCTTCACCAAATCAAGCTTCCCAGAAAGTAGTTTTAAAAACTCAATTGGTTTGCACCATTTTTGTCACTTCCAAGACCTATAAAGGCATTAAATAGGAAAAAAATTAATCCCTATTCACTCTCCAACTTATAGCGAACATCATCTAATCCATTTCTACCTCATTTACCTCATTCATTCATCTTGAGGAATCTTGTCTTCAAAAACAAAGAAACCTTCTTCTCCACAAACTGACCTAAATGATCAATAAAACCTAATAACCTTATAATTCCTTTGAATCCTATTTCCAAAAATATTATATTTCCTTCCATATGCAAGTAGAAGGCCTTCAACCAGGCCGTCTCTAAAAACTACTTTTTTAGCCTTATAGGACTCAAGAACTGACCTTGAGCTCAACTTACTTCATCACATCAAAAATCACTTACACAGTTAAAAAAATAATTGAACACCCTTATACATGATTTGTAAGCACTAATAAACATTTGATAATCATGAAAAACTCAAAAATATCACTTTACCTAATGAAGCCATTTGACACCCTACTAGACCAAACATCCTCCAGATTTGACCCTCAAAGAATAGATCATAAATTCTTCATACCATATCAAAAACATAATTTTTGTACACCATTATAAATATCTCTAAACTAGTATCAAAACACATATTTAATGGATTCCTAACTCATCATGTAGCTTCTGCAATTCCATTTTTACCACAAACTTCTCACAAGCCCCAAAACCCAATATTCATTAATAAGGCACACTTCATTATTTATAGGAATAACCATGCTATGGAACTATCATGGAAATATATAAAACTCTATGTTGAAACATTTGTAAAATATTGACTAAGTCCCCAAGAGCACGTGCGTGTGTGGGACTAATATGAAGAAGGGTGCGCTTAGAGTAAAGAATGCAGGACAATGGTTTTTGAATGGTTTAGTAGAAACCATGAAATACGTACAAGCAAGGAAAATAAAAGGGTTTCATTACTTAGCCATATTCAGCATTCCAGGAAGCACACCAGAAATACATGACTCGACTAAGCATATGGAGTGGATAAGGTGCCAACCTGGCTACTTGGTGACCAAGAAAGGAATATTCCACATGATGGAAGGATCCACAAAGACATCATTACAGAAAGTGGAGAGCTCGAGATCAGAGTAAGAATGCTCCATTAGAGGATCACATGGAAAATTTGTAAGTGATCTACTCCTGGAGGAAGGCATGGCGATGGATGTCAAAGCTATATATAGATATTCTTGGGTAGAAGAAAATGGGGGCTATTAAGGGAGAGAAGAGGGATCACCATAGATGGAATGAAGGGAAAAGCTCTGTAGAAATAATAGGAGGTTCTAGAGGGTTGGGGTTCTCATTAAGATAACTATAGGAGTGATAACATACCTAGGGGATGGAGTGCAGCGTGACAATTTTTGTAATATGGAAAACATAGCTAGGGCTTCTAATGCATGAGTCTTATATGCATTGATGCATTAGCATGTTATGGCCTTGGTGAATGTAATGTTGCTACTAAACTAGGATTAATATGAATATGTGGTTACATTTCTAAAAATATAATGTTCATGGATGTAAACCCTAGTGACATTTCTTTATGTTATGGATCAGATCTATTTTTTATTATTGGCAAATAGTTTTTTGAAAGGGACTATACCCTTGAGAACAAAAGAGGGCCTAGAAGCCAAAATAGGAAAGAGAACCAGAACAAAAAGGATCAAAATCTAGATGGGACAATGAAGCCCAAAGTAGCCAAAGAGCAACTACCACAACAAAATCAAAATAGAAGCAGCGTAGAAAAGCGAAAAAACGACAACAAAAAAACAACAATAATTACACAGAAGTGCAGCAAAAGCACCCCCAATTACTTCTTGGCGGCTTTGTCGATGCTGGATTTGATAGTCTGCCAAGATTTGAACATCCCCAAGGTCATCATGTGGGCAGAGTCAGTAACATCCAGCTGAGCAATGGTCCTTTTGCTTTCCTTATCAGTGCCCCAAAGGGTAGCTGGAACCCCGCTGAGATTGGAGACACTTCGGACATGCTGCTCAATGAACTCCTCAATAGCAGTAAAAATGGCCATGTTATAATCATGGTGAGTCTTGGCCTTCCCTAAACGGGAGTCTAAGGAGTTCAGCTTCTTGTAAATATCTTCAAGCTGGCTATTATCCATAGCCACCTCCTCTTCCTTCTTCCTCTTACCTTTTTGTTTTGCCATGTTTTTAACTTCTTCCCTCAACTACTTCTAAGGCCTCCAGCCTTTTTGTGGAGCTCTCCATATGTGGTTGCTGAGCACTAGCACTACTAATATGAAGGAGGTTATGGGAAATTTCAATCTCCTGAGGACCCTTCCCCACAGCAGGGGCATCAAGATTCAGTCTTCTAGAGGGCACAGTAAGCTGATGCAGTCGAAGTGGAAGCAAAGGGGGTGGGGGAAGAGGTGGGGGGAATGGGAGATGGAGCCGGGAAGGTTGGGAGAGGGGTGACAACAGTAGTGGCGGGGACAAAATGTGGAGAGATGGGGCTGGCGGCCACAGAAACGGGTAGAGGGGGAACAAAGCCAGGGGAGGAAGGGAGGCCAGGAGACCGAAGAAGACATAATTTATGCAGCAAGAAAATTAGCCCCTGGTGCAAAGGAACAACATGAGCATGCTTTTGAAACTCCAAAATGGAGCACTCAAGAGAGCTAAGCAGATAATGGGGGAAACATACCATGTGATTCCTGTGGAAGTGATTGAGGAAGACAAGATGTTTAGCAGGTACAGTGATGAACCTCCCTTCCAAAGAAATGAAATGCACCATCATGCGGGTAACCTCATCATAGGGTGAGGGGATCGAATTGACAAGCAGGCCCACCGTGACAAAGATCAGCTTCTCAGTTCCTTCAACAAATCTCCTCTCCTCAGCTTCTCTATCAACCCTTTTATTAAAAAAATGGTAACCGTCCATGCCAAGGCCAGTCGCTTCAGCTATCAGCTCCTCATTGATCGCAATCTTCTGCCCCCATACTCAATAGTGCGATCCTTCCAATCTTTTGCAAAATGCACTGAAATACTTTGATCATGGCCCTGAACCTTCTCCATAAAGTTGGTGATGCCTCCCTGGCTTAGAATATTCCAAAGCTCCACATTATCCCTCCAATCTGGATCCACGGCTGGGCTCGATCTAGCAAGGAGGGCCCCCCATTGTCACCGTGCTTAACTGCTTGCAAAAAATATTAGAAACCTTAAGAGCGCTAATACCAGTCTACCTTTTGCTATTATTATTCATGCAGTGAAAATGCTGATGAGAATAGCCATTTCTTTTCCCACAAATAGCCGCATGACTGCTGATTTGAACCTGTGGAAGTTCGCATGTGGGAACTACGGCCCTTTTGCCAGCCCGCTCCCTATCATCATTAACATTATTTCTGTCTTGGGGATCCGTAGAGACTTGCAGCCAGATTGTATAGAGCACAATGCTGCCCGCATGCGCGACTTTCCTTTCAATATAAATCCACTTGAACTTTCCATTATTCTTCATACAAACTTGATTGTTCGACAAGAATTGTATAAGATTAGTTTTAAAGTCAGCACGTGTGGGAGCTTTATTAGTACTAATCCACTCCCAATGATCATATCCCAAATCTTGAATTTGCATGTTTATAGATATCCACTTGAATGCTGCTTTGAAGCTATTTAGGAATGCTATTATTATCCCAAACAATGTGGTTAACATTAATGCCATAATTTGCCAATGCATCTGCCAGCTTGTTACCCTCCCGGTAAGTATGTATGATCCGGATGTTAGTGAATGTTTGGCAGATACTTATGGACTCTGAGATAAAATCCTTGATGTTCCAACTTGGAGGTGAGCACTGATTAAGGTGATTAATGATATTCAGGGAGTCCCCTTCAAGAATGAGGTTTTGGATATTATGATTCTGGGAAATTCTCAGGCCCCATAAAGCAGATAATGCTTCGGCAAAATGATTGGTTTGAATTCCCATTTTTCCAGCATACGCAGCAATCAGATTACCTTTATGATCCCGGATCACTCCTCCCCCTGCCGCAGTCCCAGGGTTACCCTTAGAGGCCCCATCAAAGTTCAACTTATACCAGTTAAAATTAGGAGGATGCCATTTAATCAAAGATCTATCAATACTATTACTGGGATTGCTACGGCTACTGACAGCTCCAATCTGCCAGTTGGATAAGACATACTCTTCATTTACTGGATAACTCTTATTCTTGGGGGGTTTAAATCTAGCTATATTCTCTTTGATATCATTAGAAATTTTACCAATACTGAGCTTATAGTTCTGATTCTTATTTCTAAAAATAATATCATTTCTATCTTTCCATATCCTCCAAATGATATGAGGGATAACCAGCTTCCAGATCCTTCTGACAACACAATGCCTATAGGGTGGGTTCCATTGAGTCCATAGCTGATTGAAATCCTTTGATGTTTCTTTTCATTACGAATGAATGTATTAATATAATAACTCATCCTAGGCTCTCAGAATGAGTGCATGGTCTTTTACCTTTTTCCATCTAATTTTTATCCTTAGGAAATGTATTCTCACAAAACTCACATAAAGGAGGGACTTGTAACCCACGCATGCCTTGAGTGAGTGCCCAATGCTTGCTGGGTCATAGGTCAGCGTGCATGGGATTATAAGGTTATTCTAAGGACATAAAAATGACTACATCTTGGTTTCATTTATGGAACTCTTTTCTAAGTTGTTGTGAGAAATGGATACATTTTGGTTACTTTGATGTGTGATGACATAGTGCTTGACCCTGGAAAGTGTCGAAGGGTGGTTTATGAGCATGGAGGATAAGTTTTCTCAAATATTTAGTACTTGACTTGAGTTTTATGCACACATATGTGTAGAAGAGAACCTATATCATGAGCTATATGATACCTTCTTATTTTGTTTTCCAGTAGAATTGTATGAATGAATTTCATCATATGCATCCAAATCAAGATGGTACTATAGATCACGGGTGTGGACCCTGGATGATTACTAGAGGCTGCAAGAAATTGATCTAACTTGGACGCATGTTGTTGATCACTAGTGGAGAGGATTGCTAACCAGTTATACCCTAGAATAATCCATTTCTATGTATTCTTATCTAGAAGATCATTCGAGTTTTAGTTCTAAAGAGAACATAGATGATCATTTTTACAAGTTAACCTATTGGTTATGAAGATCTTGATTATTACATTAAGTTTGGAGGCATTTCCTATGGCCATCTAAGCTTCTCTGAGTGTTGGGTGAGGAAGCTAGGGTGGAGGAAGATGGTGGACATTGCGGATGAAAAAGAGAGGGAAGAGAGATGACTCAAGTATGGTGAATCTCGTGAAAGGGAAATGGCTAGACAATGTGAGGTTGTAGGAGTGATGGATTTATGGAGGTACATGTTGTGGGAAGGAGTTGAGGTTCACACAGAGGATGTGTAACCTGACCAGTTTATGCTACCCCATCTTGGCAAGTGCAGGAGAGAGACCCCTTGACTTTGATGAGAGTTCATCATGTGAAGAAATGAAAGATTTTGGAGCACATCTGAACCCACATGGTGACCAACCCCTAGTGCTTAGTTTTCTATATCAAGATATAATAATTAATAACCAAGTTAGTATCAGAGGAAGTATCTGATCTACGCCTAGGAGATATAACTTCTCATTTGGGACATCTATGGCTGCACAAACCATTCCTATGTTTGGAGGAATTTTTGGGCAAGGTGCAAGTACACGAAGTTTGGGTATCTCCAGTGGTGCGGGACACATGTCTGGAAGTGGGGAAATATCACAAACCATTGACACGTAGTTCAGCGGGACGTTAGGAACTCTAGGCTTGACCACTTCAAGCCCTTTATCAGCTACAAGAAGTGGATCTGGTGGTGTAGGAGCTGGAAGACTTGGTGGGCCTAGTAGATCTGGATGATCTAGTGGGTCAGGAGGAACATGACCTGGTGGATATATTGGGTCTAGTGGTGGAGGAAATACCATAAGAAACCAAGGTTCTAAGTCAGGTGAGAAAGGGCCTCAGCCACCTCCATAAGTATTTTTTGAGATGTCATTGCACCTACCAAACTATAGAGTTATTGAGGATGTTGCAGAGCATGTGCACAAGTTTTAATTTCTATGGCACATAAAGGGGATCACTACCTCAGAGCGGAAGGTGACTCAATTTTTAACAACATTGTAGGGGTGTGAACATAGGTGGTACCACAAGTATGACCCCCATCATATAGTGGTGGATTAAACTACACCAAAAAATGCCTTCCTAGCCGAGTTCTATATCCTTGAGTTTTAGTAAAAGAGTATCAACACTGAAGGAGATCCAACAAGTAATGGTAGAGAATACGCATGAGTATGATGCATGGTTCAAAACTTTCTTGTAAAAACTATCCTATGACATTCACCCTTCTCAACATGCTCAATGGTTTATTGGAGGATTGATAACATCGTTTAGAAGAGAAAAGTCACACAAGACTTTCTGACGCACTGTGCAAGGCCTCAAAGGCTTCCTTGCGTGCTAAGATGGTTAGGATCATTGATACTAGTGTTAGTCCTTTCCTAGAAGCTCAAATTACTGCAATGGCGAAGCAACTGGAGAAACTATCCATAAACTCAGTGCATGAGGCTCGTAGTGGTATTTGGTGCATAGATTGTGAAGTAAAATGGCATACAAAAGGTAGTTACCCTAGAAATTGGTACTGTCATGATAGAAGATTGTGAAATCTATCATGGGAAAAACAAAGCAAGTAGGTTTCCTCTACTTCAGCACATGATCTACAAGATTATGTTTTTCTATTGTAATATTTGTACCTCTATGACCCATAACACCAAGGATTGTAGGATGATTTCCCGGGTTCATTATGTCATTGATCTCGGTGTGTGTCGACTATCCTTATGAAGCGATTCTGAGATGATGATCTCCATTATGAAGGATGTGCGAGATGGAGGAGTGCATGAAAGAGGTTTTTGAGAGGATTTTATGGTCATAGTAACAAAAGGAGGAAGAAGTGAGTTCCCATATGGAACCTGTTATAATTGTGGGTCGATAGAGAATTATAAACGTGAGTGTCCTTACCTTTTACAATGCTCATGGTGCGGAAAGAAACATAAGTACAAGGAGTGTCCTAAGGTATTTGAACACATGATCTAGCAATACTTAAAGGATAAAGGCATTGGGATGGTGATTATAAAGAAGGCCAACCCATAGTGGATGCCAAGAGTGGTGTGCGAGTCGAATTAGAACATATATTGGTGACGACACAAGTAGAGGCCATGCACACCAGAGAGATACCAAGGAAAAGAAAACTAGTTACAACAGAATAAGTGGTACATGGAAAGTATCTGGATTGTGCTCATTAGAAATAGGTATATCAAAGATACTATGGATGTGATTCAGAGTTTACAAAGAGAGATCCATTTTCTGAAGGAGCAATCAAGGAAGTTAGAAAAAGGAATAATATTAAGGCTCCGCAAAAGGATCTGGATGAGGTCATGGAAGTATGCAAGATGTTAAGGCAATAGAATATCATTTCGTTGATAGGATAATGATTACGGGAGAAAATACCGTGCACTCGAGGAGAGCACGAGAGGAAAGTGTTGCATGCTAATATTCCTCTCCATATCCTTGACTATGACAAAGAGATAACCTTTAATGTTGTTGTATATGGATGGCTTCCTAGAAATATTTTGATTGACATGGGTGAAGAAGTCAATGTTCTCACTTTAGATGCATGACATCAAATGGGAAGGCCCACACTACAACCATCCTCGAATGTGTTGTATATGGTGAATAAGACAAAAGCAATGCCCATTGGTGTCTTGAAGGATGCAATTATCACTATTCAAGGGGCCAAGTTCACTTTGGGGACTTCGAGGTCCTTGCACTAACCGAGGCGAGATAACTTTCTAACATTGTTTTGGCACCCTTTGTGTTACAAAAACAATGCTAGACCTATGGTTTAACAAGGGGTATATCAATTTTGAGAATAAGGAAGAATGGGTCATCATTCACTTAAAGGATGAGAATTTAGTGCCCTATAGTGAGCCCTTGGGAGAGGAAGTCCTCGATAAAATCTATGTATGCTCTATCAGGGACCCTAAAGTAATTCATCCTACGAAAAGTAATTATCTATTTTGAATATGCTTAGTTTATGATTAATACAACCAAAGTATGACATGTGACAATTGGGCACACAAGACCTATGAGTTAATTGGGTGATAGTTAAGAGGATTTTTAAAAAGGGTGAAAAAGGCACGCTCGGTCAAGTGCACAGGAAGGAAGAAGTTTCCAAGTTACTACGGAGGGGCAACCCCGATGATTTCTTGCAAGATGGAGACTTAGTTATTAAATGAGGAATAAAGGAGAAGTATGCTCGAGTTATAAATTGCTCGGAGTGTAGCACACTAGTGGGAAACACATCACAAGAGTCTTCTAGAGTAGCATGAGGTAAGAGTTGCATTCTCTATAAGGTTTTGCAGAAGTAACATGCCCACTAGTTATCCAGACTACCATGGAAAATAACCCACCTCTTCCCATATCTAAACATGTGAGAAGGCCTAGATAGAAGGCACATAATCTTTACCACCTGCACTATGGGTACATAATTTGTATTCCACCTTACGGGTCTACACGTGCATAAGGTATATTCACTCGAGAGACACGCCGTCAAACGAGGAATTGGTGGGAGTTAGTGGCTGATCTCATTCAAGCTTTCGAGTATTAGAGTAAAAAACCATCAGAGGATAATGCATCTCAAGTAGTCAAGTGCCTTACTATGGGAGATAGTGTCATGGTAGAAGATAGGGCACTAGATGTTTTGGGTGATTCTATTTTGGAGACACGTTTTGATGAAGATGAATATGAAGAGATATAGCTTGAGCGACCATGCATTGAAAAAGAAAAAGGAAAAAATGTCTATGTGATAGATGGAGAAGAGATGGAGAATATGGATTTTAACCATTCTGAAGGTACGCGTGAAGTCATGGATAATACTAATAAGAAGGTGGTTAATCTAAAAATGCGCCTATTGTTAGCCCTTAAAAATAAACAAGGTTAACATTGGTTTGGAGGAAGAACATAAGGAAACTATCACTAGGGATTATAGGTCGGAGAAAGAGGTTTCTAAGGTCATTTAACTTTTGCATGAGTTTCAGGATTTGTTCCCACGCGGGTACCATGAGCTCAAAGGTGTTCACCACTCCTTAGGGGGATGCGGATCAAGTTAAAGGAAGGTTTGTGCTTGATTTGAAAGAGATTATATCGGATGAATCCAACATGCGCATATAGGTCAAGGAGGAGATATAAAAGATGATATCATCAGGCATCATTAAAGATGTGAAGGAATCAGAATGGGTGATTCCAATGGTCATAAGCATTAAGAAGGATGGAAGGATAAGGATATGTGTTGGTTATAGGGACTTGAATGCACTTGTGCATCAATGACCCTTTTCCAACCCCCTTCACTAATTTTTTTTGGAAAGAGTAGGCAGGGTGCGAGGTCTATTATTTTACGGATGGGTTCTTAGGGTATCACCAAGTTTGAATTGCAAAGGAAGACCAAGAGAAGACAACTTTCAGCACTAAATGGGGATGTTTTACCTATACAATCATGCCTTTTGGCTTAAGAATGTGCCCGTTGTGTTCTCATGCATCATGGTATAATCCTTCCAGACTTCATCCATAAATTTCTTCATGTCTACCTAGATGACTAGATTGTGTATGGGCTAGTAAAAGACCATTGTGAAAATTTGAGGATAATGTTTGAGAGATGTTGGTAGTTGAGGATATCCCTCAACATTAAGAAATGTGTCTTTGTTACTCCATTTGGAACCTTGTTGGGGCATATTATATGTAAGGAAGGCTTTCTGGTGGATCCCGCCAAGGTTACAGTTATTGTGAGATTGGGGGAGCCTACCAATCAGATCATTGTGCACAGATTCCTTAGGCATATGAGGTAGTACTACAGGAAGTTCATTAATGGGTATGCCAAGATCACCACAGCCACGAGAAAAATTACTTAAACACAAGAGTGCCTTTCAGTGGGGAGAGGCGTAGCAGAAGGTGTTTGAAACATTGAAGGATAGGCTTGTCACTACACCCATATTACGTTTTCCTTCTTAGGATAAGCCTTTCCATGTGCATGTTGATGCCTCGGGGTATATCTATTAGAGAAGTCTTGGAAAACTTGGTAAGGGGGTTGTTGATCACACCCTTTGTTTTTCCACTAGGAAGTTGACACCAGTAGAACATAATTACACTACTACTGAGCGTGAGGCATTATCAATGATCTATGCACTGCATAAGTTGAGGTAGTATCTGCTAGATACACCATTTATATTCTAAACAGATGACATGGCACTGAATTATTTGGTAAATAAGTTTGTTTTACAAGTGTGGATATGTCGTTGGGTCCTGTTGTTTCAATAATTAGAGTTTTCGATTGTGGTAAAACCTAAAAAGTAATTCAGGACCTGTTCATCTATCAAGAATTGACTCGGGGGATGACATGCAGAGCATTGAGGATAACATGCTAGACGCATAATTTTTTAGGTTGTGGCACGCACCCTCTGACTTAGAGGATATTGTAGTGTTTATTAAAATGGGTTTGGATCCGTAAGGAATGAAGGATTTGGAGATAAAGGAGTTGGCTATACACATTGTGCCTTACATGTTGATTAGTAGAGATTTGTACAAGTTAGGTCGTGATGTGGTTTTACGTCGATGCATGTTATAACATGACCGCATTGCAATTATGAAGGAAGCACATGGTGGGATTGTAGGAAGACACTATGTAGGAAATACCACCACGCGAAAGATTCTAATGGTAGGGTTTTGGTGGGAAAGTATCTACCAGGATTGTATTGAGTTTTGCAAGGTCTATGACCATTACTAGCACCTTGGAAAACCTTGAAGGACGGATGAAATTACCTTGCGACTGATAACCAACACTAAACCATTTGAAAAATCAGCAATTGACTTTGTAGGACCGATTTCAGCTACCATGAGAAGCATTGAATCATGTTACATCATCACTTACACTAAATACTTGACAAGATGGGCAGAGGTAACACCTACAAAGTATTACATAGCAGTGATAATAGTGAGATTATTATGGGAAAACATAATCAACAAATATGGATGTCCATCGAGTTTAACTAGTGATAGGGGAACACATTTTCTGAATGAAACGATCATGATCTTATTGGCATAGTTTATGGTGGCCCATCACAAGAACCCCTTATCACCCTCAAGTGAATGGAACAACTAAGGTGTTTAATAAGATACTAAGTCACACATTGACCAAAATTTGTGATGTTGGAAGATAAGACTGGGATGACAAGGTATCATCCATTCTATGGGCATACATGACAACTTACAAGAGGTTGAACAATACCACATCATTTTAATTGGTGTTTGGTGTAGAGGATATTTTACCAGTTGAATTCATATTACCATTGATGCCTATAGTGCACATGTAAGAGGATTGGCTAATGAGAAAGCACTCAAGGAAAGTTAACAAGATAATGTAGCGGTTGAGCGAAAGGTGATCGATTACTAGATGAACTAGAAGAAGGCGAAAAGTCGGAAAAAGGCATGACATGATTGTCATATCAAGAATAAGCATTTTGAGGTTAGGCACATGGTTTTTGTATGATTTCAAGTTTCTAAGTCATCAGGGGAATTTAAAAGTCCATTGGTTGGGCCCATACGTCATCTCATACATCCTTGAGTTAGACACATGCCAGTTACATGTGTAGGATGGGACAAAAATACCTGGCCATTTCAATGGGATTAGGATGAAGCCATACTATAAATAAACCTTCCTTGTGTTTGTAAATAAGGTAGTATTGTCAGGTAGTTTAGGATTCTCTTTATGCATTTCCTTTCCTTGTGTTTCCCTTTCTCATTGTTTGTTCCTTTCTATTTGTGTTGTTTTGCGCCTTGTGCACTAATAACCACATTACTTTTAAAATTTTGTGTATGTGCAGATGACCATGCATATGATTTAGTGTGGGATGAAGTAGTGTGAAGTGAAATACAAGATGGTAATGAGTGAGTTTGTATGGTTGGATTGAAGGATTAAGGTGCGAAAGATAGGATAACACATGTGTAAAGGGTGGACAAGATTTTTTGGTGTCAAGATAGCTTAACAAAGACCAAGTATAAAGGATAATAAGTGCAGGAACAACATTAGGTAGGTGAGGGAAAAAATCAAGTCAAGGATAGAAGAAGTGCCTTTGGCATTCCAGGATATGCGCGTAAGATTCTTCGATTAGTAAGGATTTCACATAGGATTGTAGAAGGTTTTACACAAGATTTGGCGCATGGGTAAAAGGATCTTAAGTCGGCTTTAGTGAAAAAATATTGCATTTAATTTTGAGTAGATCGGTGGGTGACATAACATTTATTGTCAAAGAAGAACAAAAAGCTATAAGTATGAAGTCGGGAACATTATTATTTTACCTTTCTATTACGAAGATTGAAGAAGCTCTTGTAAACTAGGGCATCTATGAAGAGAGATTTGTGCAAAGGGAAAATCATAGAGATCTAAGTGCATGACTAGGACTGATCTACGAACCAAAGTGGAAGGAGTACACGGCATAGGGAAGAAATTTTTAGAGGAGTACATCATCTTGTGGAAGAATTTTTCCAAGTTAGGGTTCTGTAGCTAGGGCACAAAAGTAGAAGGATTTCTTCACAAAGTTGAGCCCCGGGGTTGAGTAGTGTTTCGATCCTTTTTGCGTACAATCGGAGACTGAAACAAATAAGGGTTCAAGGTAGGTTTACATGTTGTTGGTTTGGTTGAGATGCGCGCGTGTAGACTTCCGATCTCGGTCGATCGTGTGAACTCCTTTTTGGCTGGGAAGGACTACCCCTGTAATAAGAAAAAAAGACCACCAGAAAGAGTTAAATAGCATATGCAGTGGACTGCCTAGTATATGCTAGATCCAGGAAGTGCGATACTCCATAGAAGCCTGTCAATCCACTATTTATAAATCAATATTAAAATGAAAAAGCATGTAAATAAATAGAATCTAGTGTTAGCATTTTGATTTGGGTGCCTCAGGTCGCTATCAACATCAATTCATTTAAATATTAAACTATACCAATAAAAGAGCGTTCGGTTGGGTTCAAGGTATGTTGGGGTTGTCTGAGGGTCACAGACAGGGTCAGATTGAGGTTGGGTAGGGTTGTTGGGTAGTTTGGGTGAGCGGTAGGTTTCTGGTCTACACTATGTTAGTAGACACAGAGACCAACGCCAGTCAGGTATGACCGATGCTAGGTTGGGTCAGACCGATGTCGGTTAAGGGTAACTAGTATCGGTCACTATGGGAGTGACAGAGGGCCAAAACATAGGTGTTTTGGGCTATTTTGGGTTCTTCAGGTGGGTAGAGAGAGTTGAGAGTGGTGTTGGTGAGATTTAGGTGAGTGGTAGGCTCAGGGCTAGAGCACATAGGTTCTAGAAGGTGGTTTTGGGTGGAAGGTGAGTAGGTTGGTTAGTGTGATAGTGATCGACGGTGGTCGGGGTTGATTGAATGGTTTATGGTGACCCGTGTGCCGGTCATTGGTTTTGAGTCTTAATTGGGAAGTAGTGATTGGGGTGCTCTCTATGATTGGTCAGAGAGTTGATGGTGGGAGGAACTAAGTGAAGCGGGGTCCTAGGTATGGGTGTGGTTTGAATGAACAAGGTGGGGAGGTTAGGAGGGTAGTTTTACTTCTTGGAGGAGGAAGATAGAGAAACCAAAACACAAAATGTGGGTGGAGGACAAAGGAATCCACTTACCTAGAGTCTGATGCGTGTTGGAGTGTGGTAGACGTTGATGAAGGTGGTTGGTTGGTTGGAGAGCTCTTGCTCAAGCTTAGTCTGGTCTAGGTCCTTCAATGGAAGTGTTCACAAAGATCTCTTGTGAGTTCTTCAAACGGTGCTAACTTGGAGCTCTTCTAAGCTTGGTTTCTTCTCTCATTAGCTTCTGAAGATGCTATAATTCCAATGATAATCAACCAGGAAACAATGATATGTAAAGATTCACCAACCATGAAAAAGTGACCAATCAAATGTCAACGATTTTCCAACCCTTTGGAAAGAGTCGGGATTGGATATTTATAGGCGACCGACGCCGGTCCCATCTGACCGAAATTGGTCAGACTGTAACCATCATCGGTTATGTCGGGGAATTGTGTTTTTCAAAAGTGGGGAATATGCCTTCCCCACTTGGTTTTGAGTGGTGGGGCACATGTGCCCTCCACCTTGAGAATGGGTAATAGGACAAGGGAGAGTCTTATGAGTGGGGCGCCACTATTAGGGATTTCTAGAAGGGTATGGGCAAGGTATGGGCAAGGTGGGGAGTGGAATGGTGAGGTGGAGGTGTAAGTGGGGTAGTGGAAGGATGAAGTGGAGAGGCAAGTGGGCTGGTGAGGTGGAGAGGCAAGGTGGCCTTGATGAGTGGATAAAGGGAGGATTTAGTTATTTGATGTTAATTAAATCCTTGGGTGAGTGAATGAGGGTTATTATGATGTGTGGAAAGAGGTGTGAGTGACTTAATTTAGGATTAAATAGATTGCCCATGGTGAATGTGATTATTAGGTTGTCCTGGAGGAAGATAATGAAATGTGACGTGTTTTTGGTGTCTACATTTTGCCCCTTTTTGTTGGACAGCCTATAGTGGTAGGTGGCATGAAAAAAAAAAGGTTGGGTTTTTCCCCATGTGAATGTATGGTGAGACGGTGGATGGTGGGTGCCCCAAATAGGGGCATGAGTGATCCCCCTCAAAGCGGGCACCGATGATGGAGAATAGAGAGAGTCGGTGGGTGATTTGAGAGAGTATGGTGAGAGGTGTGAAAGAGATGAGGTGAGTGGGTAAGGGTTTTGATGAAAGGGTAAGGTGGGTGAGTAGGTAGAGCATTCTAGTGTTCACACATGGTGTAAAATGCAATGAGGTACAAGGGTTGCTCAACATAATAAAGGTACTTCAGCTAAGGTCACAAGGGTCATCCAAACATGGGTTATTGAGGCCCAGTATCCAGGGTAAAGGATACGGTCCGAGCACTCAACTAGGTAAGATGCAGGAGTGCCTAGGGTGGCTCTCGATACATCCAAAGGGTTAGGGTTTGTTTGGATAAGGGTCATGGCCATAGGTAAGGTAAGGTCATCAGGTTGAGAAAAATAGGTACCACCATCACAAGATGCAACAAGTGAGGATGTGAAAAGATCCACATAATCAACGGGTGGGGTAGGTAGGTGTGGGTAGGGTAGTGTCAATCAAGCATACACACACATAGAGATTGTGACACAACACCAAGGTGAAGAGATTTCAAACTCTACATCATCCAAGGGCGATCGGGTTATCCAAACATGGGTTATTGAGGCCCGGTATCTAGGGTAAAGGATACGGTCTGAGAACTCAACTGGGTAAGATGCAGGAGTGCCTAGGGTGGCTCCGGTACATCCAAAAGGTCAAGGTTTGTTTGGGTAAAGGTCATGGCCATAGGCAGGTAAGGTTGGTAGGCTAACAACATGGTAATAACATCGCAAGGTAGAGTGAGTGCGGAAGGTCGATGGTCACCCTAAGGGGGCTGGTGTGGGTAAAAAGGTGAGGTCAAGGGTCGGGGTAGGGTTTTGGGTGAGGTGAAAAAAGGTTGTGGGTGTAGGTGATTGGGTGAAAGTGGAGAAATGGGAAAAAAGTGACTAACACCGGTTATAAATAACTGATGCCAATATGGGTAAACTGACCTCGGTGAGCTAGGGCATATGACCGATTGGTTAGGGAAAACCGATGTTGGTTAGGTCAGGTTTTCTATAAAAAGAAAAAAAAATTCCATGTTTTTGGGAATCATTTGTCTCATACGCAATAGTGAAAAATGACATGAGAGAGAGAAAAAAGTGGGAAAGTGCTTAGATGGAACGAGGAGCGGAGCTGACATGTCATATAGCGGGTGATTGGTAGTTGAGAGGTGGGGCCACGAGGTGTGATTTGATTGATTCAGTTGGTTGGAGGTGAGGTCATTGATTGGTGATGGCAGAGGTGGGAGAAGGGTCGAGTGGACCACATGTGCGATGTGGCCAGACGTGCCACCATGGCGGCGATAGCGTGATGATGAGGTAAGAACTCAATCCCACTCCATGTTTTGTGAGTTAGATTAGGTAGTAACAAATTGGGTTTTAGTTTTCGGGGGAAAAATGAGTTTGAATTTTGGGGGGTAAATTGGGAAAATGAGGGAAAGAGAGGGAGGTAATTAGGTGTATGAGGGGTGGGGAGGGGTTTAGGTAGAAATGGGTGGGTAGCGGAGAGAGAAAGTGAGATTTTTGAGAGAGGGGGGTTTGGGGTCACGGCTTTTCCATGATGCATGACTGGCATCGAGTCATGTTAACGCACATCGGTCGGAGACAACGAGTATCGGTCAGAATCGATGACCGATGTCGTTTAGGGGTGACCAGGGGTGAGTTAGAGATAACCAGGCACGATCATGTTGTGGGAATTGGGAGGCTGATAAGACTTTGGGTTGGGTGGTTTGGGTTGGGTGAGGGTAGAATAGGGTGTCGGGGTGAAAAACATAGTGTAGGTGGGGGGTAAAATGGGTATGGGTAGATGAGGAGGGGTAAGGTTAGGGATGGATAGATAGAAATGTGATTATGAGGGTAAGTTGGGTAGAAAGAGAGAGGTGGGATAGTGGGTAGAGGTGAGGTGTTGAGAGGAATTGTGAATATGATTAAGGTAGGTTAACTTGATGTGTTTGTTGGATGCAGGGGAGAGATCAGCATGGATGAGGGACAGGGTGCCCCCACTATTGTTGAGCATGCGAGGCATGATGACTGATGAGGAGTGGTGGCACGTGGATGAGGTGGTCCTATTAGGGTTCGGTCTGCTATCGGCATGTAGTCGACAAATGAGTCGATGGTTTCCCTCATTAGTCGATGGGATTCGATGACCAACACGTTCCACCTACCGATGGGTGAGATGACAGTCACCCTGGAGGACGTGTTCCAGATACTTATGATTACGATATTGGGGGCACATGTTTACACGATCTCCTTCGAGGTATCAAAGGAGTTGATGTTGATAGTGTTTAGAGAGGGGTTGGCAGACGTGACATTTCACAGTGCCAGTATTAGCTATAGAGGGATGTATACACCCGTCCGAGAGGAGACGAGGCTTATTGTGTTATTGATGGAGGCAGTGTGTTGTTTCACACTACTAGATACAAAGGGTGGGAGGTTCCCCTGATCGCTGATGGGGGTACTTCATGACATAGTGATGGAGTGGACTTGCTTCACTTGCCTGTGCCAACATTCCTAGTGTAGTTATACAAAGAGTTGTGGGCGTATGGGTGCCTGCGTAGATTTAGCCTTTGTTACACATTTATCCTACACTTTGTTGGCATATGAGCACATAGTTATTGTGTGTCTAGTAGGTATGCCCCAAGTGGATGCATTTCCAGTGAGAGTGGTTCGGGTGGGCTACAAGTGATGGGTGCATGTGATTGGAGAGTGCGATCGAGAGGCCTACACATGATGTAGCCCATTTCAGGTGGTTGTTGGAGGGATTGTCTAGAGTGGACATCATTTGGAGACCATATGTGAGTTACCCCTCATTTAGATGGATGCATGATGAGTGGATGGTCTTTAGTTGTTGAGATGGATAACAGGGTGCACATGCAAGGGAGGACGAGATGATCCCCGTGGACAGGGTTAGGTGGTAGTTTGGGCTGCCACAGATATACCCCCACCATTCCCATAGTACCGAGAGAGATGATGTGGAGAGGCCATTTCCTCTACCACAACGGCCCAGTAGCCCATAGGGGCGGAAGAGCAGGTGGTAGACCGACGGATTGATGAAATCAGCATGACAGATAGATACAGACAGTGGTGGGGGCCATCTATAAGTAGTTCCACCCAGTAGGGGAAGCAGATTTAGCCACCATCATGGTGTAGAGAGACACCCTACAAGGGTAGGTGGTGACCCTTATCACCCAATTGGGGATGGTACAGGGATAGTTAGCCAGTTTAGAGGTAGAGGTGGCAGAGTTGCATGCCCAGTAGGCCAACCTATATGCTCAGATGGCCAAGGTGGAGATGGAGATGGGGATGGTGAGGATGGGTGGGTGGCCATCCTACAGGCATAGGTTACTAGTTTACTGAGCTTAGTTATCCATGATCGAGACACGAGATTGGGGCCTTACAGGTCTAGATACAAGCACGAGGATCAGGTCCGATGGCACCACCGTAGGTACCGTGACAGGGTCCCAATTCACAGGTAGGGGTGGGATAGGGTTCCGTAGGATAAGCATAGGGTCGAGTCCATTGGGCCACCAAAAACAATACTTGTATCTAGATTACAGGAGGTAAGAGATGAGGCTAGGTATTATCAGGACCAACTCACTACAGCAAGGATAGATTGCCTCTCATATGCAGAGTACAGGGCACAACATGCCTTGAGTGAGAGGACCCGCTCACACACCTAGAGCATGGAGAGCATCGGGGCCATAGAGCTCTGAGACAAGGTCAGGGTGAGGCTACTAGTGCACATGAGGCTAGTCCTAGGTGATGTACTAGTAGGGACCCAGACAGGAGCCCATGTGGCAGAGGGGACAAGAGAGACAGAGATGGAGGATATCAGGTGAGATGATGCCTGAGATACACCCCTTGATGTGGATGTTTTTCATTTTTTTATATATACTTGAACTTGCATGTGCGAAGAGAGATTTTGTATTTTGATATACACCTAGCATGTTGCGATTTGTGAGGATGTATACTAGATATTTTTGTATTTTTGATCATATACCAGCCTACGTGCCGAAGATGGTGAGGCTGTATATGAGTGATTGTGAGAGAGACACTTTATTGGATATCAGTGTATATTGTATGGACACATTGATTTATATGATGAGATAGATGATTTGATGGTGATGTTTTTGATATTGATAGCATTTGATTGACATGTGTGGATAGATGGATGATAGGTGTGTTAGGCATGATTGAGTCAGGTCATAGGCATGGTTGGTTGTCGGTCAGTCGGTGTTAGGCATGGTGGAGTCAGGTCATAGGCATGGTTGAGTCAGTCATAGGCATGGTTGAGTTAGGTTGGTGTTAGGCATGATGGAGTTAGGTCATAGGCATGGTTGAGTGTGATATGATGGAAAATAAATGATGATGGATGTATATGTTTTGGTTTGATCTGTTGCATGTATGTTGTGATTGGATCATGTTGTTATGATGTATGATTGTGGATGATAGATGATTAATGTGATGAGATGAATGTTGTGAAAGATGTATTAATTTCCATTTATTTGATGATAGATTGGAAACTAACTTAGAGTAGCATGTGATAGGAATAGTTAGCCAAGAGGTGAGAAGGGAATGATTGCGAGGGAGAAGAGGTGAAGAAGGTGATGGTGATGGTCGAGCTAACCTCCAAGGGCCCCATGCCCTCGAAGTGCTGCCTACATAGCCCGGTGAAAAAGAGGGGCCTCAGACCGATGTAGTTCTCCCTTAGGCTAGGGAGAAGGAAAGAATGGGTGTAGATAGGGGTTAGTCGGGTTGGGGTAGGTGGTGTTCATGGGTATGTGGGTATGACTTATAAGTGAGTAGGTACGGGTTCGGGTCATGGTGTACGGGTCATGGATATGGTTAAATAGGTAGGGTCAAAGGGTACGGGTCATGGGTATGGGTATGGTAAAGGTAGGGGTTAAAGGAACGAGTCCATGGGTATGTGGAGAAGGGTAGGCTCAAAGTGCACAAAAATCAATAGGTAAATGGGTAGATAGGGGTAAAGGGTATGGGTCAATGGGTATGGGTCAATGGTAGGATCAAAGGCTACAGGTCAATAGGTAAATGGGTAGGTAGGGGTAAAGGGTATGGGTCATGGGTGGATGGGTAGGGGAAAATGGTTAAATAAGTATGGGTAGAATGAGGTAAGGGTGAAATATAGATTGATAGGTGAAGGTATGTGTGAGTGGACGGAAGTAGGGGTTGTGGTTTGGAGGAGGTCAACACTTCGGAAAGTGGGAAACTATAACAAGGTTGGTGATGCGGCCGAATTGGGATGGACCATCGAGGTGCAGACCAGGGGTAGGTATGATGAGCCTCAAGTCCCTAAAAGAACCTACAGGTTGGATGGTTCCAAAGGTGAAGCAATGTGTAGATCATGGTAGATTGTACTCATGACATCATCCCATGGTGGAGATAAATAATAGGATTAAGTGGGAAGTGGGTGATATGGTGATAGGTTTGAAACTGTGAAGGGGGGATAAAACACCTTAGGTACAAGATGGTTGATGTCCCAGATAGGTGAGTCCATGGAAAAAAGGGGTGTGTTATGTTTGTAGGATAGACTGATCAATGCGGGAAGTCTATGTGGGATGATTAGTAATCTCCTTGAGGTCTTCATGAAGCTGATCGATGTGGGAAGCTTCAAAATGAGCCTAGTCTTGTTTTTTTTTTTACTAGGTAGGGTATGGCTAGTGTGGTATAGTTGTCCTTCGAGGGAGCAGTCTATTTATCGCATTTAGATACAAATGGTAGATGTCCTTTTGAGGGATTCATCTTTATGTTTGGAAGTTTGACTCAAGGAGGGTGATCCCATTTTTGATAGGTGAGTTACCAATTAAGCCATGGACAAGGCTATAGAGGAATACAGACTATCGTATGCAAAAGGTGGGTTAATGGTGGAGGTAGAAGTAGGATTGTGTGAGGGGTATATGGGATGGTATACGACCATGGGATTCCATCCATGAGGGGATGAAAATTATCCATGAGAATCATGCCATGAGTAGGGCCGTGGTACTCATATTGAAGACAAAGTTGAAAAAGTGATGGATAGTCACATGATTCTTGTTTAATCATAGGTAAGTGAAGTGGTGGTAAGAGGAGTAGGTGCCCACGGGATGAGCCGGGAATAGCCACTTTGGGTGAGAAAGCACTTGGTTCAATAGTAGAATGGTTGAAGATGTAAGATGTTAAGGGGCTCAGGTTCAGGTTTACCATCGAGTGAAGATAAATGATAAGCACCTGATCCATAGGTATGAGTAATGATATAAGGTCCAAGCCAATTAGGAGCAAACTTTCCCGTAGATGTTTCTCAGCTTTGGTGACATGTTGATTTTCCTTCAAGATGAGATCCCCAACTTGGAAGGTGCGTGGGTGGACGTGCTTGTCATAAGCATGTTTGATGCATTTTTGGTATATTTGGAGATGATCTAAAGCATTTAGGCATCGTTCATCTAACAACTCTAGTTGTGCCAAACGATCTTGGTAAAAGTTGTCATTGGTGAGCATGTCTTTGAGTGATATGCAGAGAGATGGGATCTGGACTTTGAGAGGCAAGACAACCTTGGTACCATAGACCAGAGAGAAAGGTGTGGCAGCAGTCGATGTGTGAATACTAGTGCGGTATGCCCATAGGGTGAAAGGAATGTGCGTGTATGCCAATCCTTCCTAGTATCATTGACTACTTTCATGAGGATTTTGTTTAGGGTTTTGTTGGTGGATTCGGCTTGGCCGTTGGTTTGCGGGTAGTATGGTGAAGAAAAACTGAGCTAGATACCAAAGGTATCACAGAGTTTCTGGAGGGTTTTGTTTTTGAATTGTTTTCCGTTATCAGTGATAAGGCAATGAGGAACACCAAAATGACAAATAATGTGATGGTTGATGAACTCAAAATCTTCTCGGCTTTGGTAGAGATGAGATGGATGGCCTCTACCCATTTGGTGTAGTATTCCATGGCAGTTATGATCCATTGGTGGCGTTGAGAAGAATGAGGGTTGATTTCACCGATGAGATCGAGACCCCATTGAGAGAAGGGCCATAGGTCTCATGTGCGACCTATAAAGCATGACCCAGTGTGATGAAGGTTTGAGTGTTGTTGACACTTCACACATCATTTGACGTAATCAAAACAATCATGGTTGAGGGTAGGCTAGTAATAGCCAAGGCAAAGGATACGTTTAGCAATAAGTGAGACCACTGATGTGGCCCCCACAGATGCCGTCATGGATTTCCTTGATGGTATATGGTATTTGGAACTAGTGAGGCATCGGAGAAGGATCCCATCGAAGCCACGTTTGTAGAGGAGGCCTCCCATGATGACATACCGGGAGACCTTTTGGAGGAAGGCACATCGGCCATTACGGGTAAGGTCGGGAGGAAGAATGGAAATGGAGAGATAGTTAGAGTATTGTTGGTACTAGAGGTCTGATGGGTCGGTAGTGGGTTTCTCAATGAGGTTTACAACGTGAGAGAGGTAGGAGGGTGATTGCAACCTTCACACAACAATGAAAATTTTGTGAATCGGTAGGTGATGAGGGTATTTGTGAGGCGAGACAAGCCATGGTATCCGTAAATTTGTTCGTAGAGCGGGAATGGTTTGCAGTTTATAGTGGGTGAAGGTGGTTAACAAGAGGTCTACATGGTGTTTTTACCATTGTAATTCCTCATTGCAACATTGGTAGAGTCCATTGATCTGATTTACTACCAATTGAGAATCACCAAGATATTGATGGATTTAACATCTAGGGTTTGGGTGGTTTGGAGACCGAGTATGAGGGCTTCGTATTCAGTGATGTTATTAGTACACTCAAATCAAGTTTGAATGAAAGTGGGATGGGTTCACTATTGTGGGGATGAGGATGATTCCAGTTCTCCACCCCCATGTTGACATTTAGATCCATCAAAGAATAGGGTCATTTGATAGTGTAGAGGTTCCTCGACAGGTTCATCAAGGAAAAGGGTAGCGATGGATTCATCGAGAAAATTCTTTGGGTTGGTGGTCAGAGAGTGGGGCATCGGCCAGTTGATCAGTGATAGCCTGACCCTTGATTGATTTTTGGTGGAGAAAGGTGATATCTAGATCAGCGAGTAGCATGAGCCATCGTGAAATGCATTGGTTTTGGAATGGTTTAGAGTACATGTAATGCAAGGGGTTGGTGTTGGTTATGATGAAGGTAGTGTGGTTAAGTAGGTAGTGGCAAAGTTTGGTGGCTACAAAGACTAAAGCAAGACACAAATTTTCAGCATGTGTATATCTAGTCTCATAATCCACAAGGGTACGACTGATGTAATAGACCACTTGTTCCCTATGTTGGTCATCTCGGTGAGCGAAGCATGGCGCCCAAGGAATGGTCGGTGGAAAAGATGTAGAGGTAGAATGGTTGGTCATCCTTAAGAGGGGTAAGTATAGGAGGCTATAATAGATACACTTTTAAGGCTTCAAAATCATTATGACATTCCACGTTCTAATGGAAGGTGGTATCCTTTTTAAGGAGGTGGTGGAAGGGTTCACAATGATCTAATAGTTGGGAAATGAAGTGCCGAATGGATTGCAGTTTTCCCTACAAACTACGAAAGTTGGTAGAGGTTAGTGGGTGGAGGCATCTCGAGGATGGCCTTGATTTTGGTAGGGTCTACTTCAATGCCTCGTAAGGAAACAATGAAGCCCAAGATTTTACTTGATAGGATGGTGAAGACACACTTCTTAGGTTGAAGGCGTATGTAATATTGGATGAGATGGTCGAAGATGATCTTGAGGATAGGTAAATGTTTGGCATGACTTTTGGATTTCCCTAAAAGGTCATCGATGTAGTCTTCCAAGATGTGATGCATAATGTCATGGAAGATATAGGTCATGGCTCTTTGGTAGGTGGTGCCTACATTCTTTAGTCCAAAGGGCATAACGTGATAGCAGAAGGTCCCCCAAGGGGTAATGAAGGTGGTTTTGTGTTGATCTTTGGGGCAAGTAAGATTTGATTATAACCGAGAACCCATCCATGAGAGATAACATCTCATGTCCAGTGGTGAGATCAACCAATTGGTCGATGTTGGGTAGAGGAAAGTCATCTTTAGGACAAGCTAGGTTAAGGTCTCGAAAATCAGTTTAGATGCAGAAGTCCCCATTGCTTTGGTAATGGGTATGATGTTGGAAATCCATTGTGGGTAATCGATCGGTAAGATGAAGGAGATAGAAAGTAGTCATTGGAGCTCTTCTTTGATGAGAAGGGCAATGCATGGGTGCATTTTACGTAACTTATGCTTGATGGGTTTGGCATTAGGTAAGGTGGTGATGTTGTGGACCATGATATTTGGGTCAATACTAGGCATATTGGCATACGAAAGCAAAAGAATTGTTATGGTCACAAAAGGAAAGAGGTGTAGGCCTCTTGTTCAATGGCGTCCAAAGATTGGCCTATCTTTAGAATGTGGGGGTCATCCGAGGTGTGGATGTTGATGTCGATGGTAGCTTCATTCAGCATGTTTTGGGTTTTGATGGTAGTGTGTGGTGGAGATAGGAGTCTTCCACACCCAGATAGGTGAGAATGGAGTCATCGTTTTGACATTGGATGACATGAATAGAGGGGGTGTCGTCATCGATCAAATCAGGATAGAGGATAGGAAAAGAAGAAGGGGTTTTTCCATCTTGTTGAATGATGAGAGGACCCAAAGAAATGGTATTTATGGAAAAAAGGTAGGAGGAATAGAATCAGGGTCTATAGACTCTATGGGTGAAGTGGGTGAATTGGGTGAGGATTGTGAGGTTGGGGCATCTCCATAATGGGGTCGACATGAGGTTGGTTAAACACAGGCTCAAAAATCCCACCCCACTATGGTCCTTGTGTTTGTGAGAGGTGCAAGGAATGACGGTGTGACAACCTTGCTCGTAAATACCAAAGCTAAAACCCTTCCAAGCACAATGATGTAGGAAGGTATGGGAAAATGCTAATTGGTTAATGAGGGAAGGGTGGTGGTGAATGGTAGGGTTTGGGTAGGTGGTTCAGGTGTGTAGGTGGGAGTGTCAATACCCCCATAGGTCAGGTTGGTGTGAAGATGAGAGGGTCCATAGGTGAGAACCTCACCAATGTGGGGGTCATAATGGGGGTGTTGCTGAAGGTTTCGTACTCTTACAGGGTATGGAGGGTATCAATGTTATAGAGGCGGTACTCCCCCAATGTCAGGTGTTGAAAAACACCTTCTAGTGGACTAGTTTCCAGAATGTTGGAGGCGGGAATGGATGTCTCACCGGGGTTTGAGATGAGGAGGATGTGGGTTATGGAGCGTAGAGGTGATTTTGAGGGGTTGTTGTAGTGGTGGTAATGGGTGATGTTGGGGTTAGAGGAGGAGTAGTAGAGGTTGTGGTGATAGGTATGAGGATGTCATTGGGTCGGTATAACATGTTGCAGGTCTTGAATGGTGAAGGGTTGGCCTGTATGGTGTAGCCACGTCCTTCATGTTCAAATTTGAGACAACGATGGAGGGTGGAGGGAACACATCCCATGGCATGAATCCAGGGATGGCCAAACAACATGTTGTATTGGAACTCCCCTTCTAGGATGTAGAAGAGTTCAGGGATGCTACGGGGACCAACACGAATGTGTAGGATTACCATCCCCAAGGTGGTGGTTATGGCGTCGTTGAAAGAGCACAACATAATTGGGTCATTATGCATGTAATTAGCGGGAATGCACATTTGATTGAACACATGAGATGAGATGATATTGATGCTAGCTCCACCATCGATCATAATATGCCATAACATGTACATTATCGACACAGGAGAGATGAACAGGGTGGGATCCGGATCCTCTGTTTGGTGAGGTGCGATCTCATCATTGGAGAAGGTGAGGGAAGCCACCTGAGATGAGGCAGTGGGTGTCGAGGTGGAAGGTGAAGAAATAAGGGAGGCCACATGGTGTGGTGTGATAATGGATGCAACAGTGTGGGGTCATTAGGTGGAACCTCAATGGATTGTAGGACTTCAATAAGGGCTTGGTGATGAGATTTGGAAGTTTGGATGAGGTCGTACAATGACATCTTGAGTGGTGATTGATGAAGTTGTTTGATCATGGCGTGATGGGCTCTCCCATTGGAAACAGGGAAGGTGGGTCATGGATAGTGATTTTAGGTGTGGGCGGGTGTGATGTGAGGTATAGGTGTGGTAGTAGGTTCGTCTACCCTAGTTTTCCTTTATCCCATTGAGCTCGAGTGGCGATCCGAACCATATTGATTTCAAATATTGGTGGTGGGTAGGAAGGGTATGATGTGTGGGGTAATGATGGTTGAGTTGGTAATGGTATAGGTGGGGTGGTTATGGTGGTAGGAGGGGCTAGCTCTATGTCTAACAGATCATCCTCCATGAAGAGCTGGAGCAGGAGTGTTTTAAGAGCCTGGAAATCCTCCACACTATGTCTGGGTGCTCGATGATAGGCACAAATCTGGGAGTCGTCAAACCATTTTGGTTTTGGTTTGAGTGGGTCATATGGTCGAGATGGGTGGTAAGATGATGTGGGAGGAAATGAAGTAGGTTAGCCAGGATAGTCACATAGGATCCTGCCATTGGGTCATGCCGTGTGGTGGGTATGGTCCTGGGTGAGGCACTTCGATAGTGAGTTAGAGGAGGGTGTCATTGATCATGATGTGGGGGTGATTAGGGTAGTTTGGGTATGTTTTGGTTTGGGTTGGGGTGTGGGTCGCATCTTGTTTGGTAAGGATGTAGTGGATGATTTGGTCTTGGATTTAAGTATCGCTTTGGGAGGTGGGGTATTCAAAATGCAGAATGGTGGTGTGAAGTCGAGGGTCATGCTGAAGGTGGTAGAGGATGGGTTATCCAAGGTGAGAGTAGTGGCACTATGGAGGTAGTGGTGATAGATGGTAGTGGTGGTCGACGTCACCTAATAGGTAAAGGCAATGTTGCGGGGTTGGGTAGAGATGGAGGTAGTGGTAAATGGGGTGGTTGTTGACTCTTGGCTATACTGTGTACAATTAATTTGGTCACCAAAGTTTGTGGTGTGGGCCTAAGAGCAAGGGTAGTGGTGAAGGTGATGAAGAGGGTGTAGGTGGTGCTAGTATTGTCACGAGGTGGTTGGTGTTTTGGTTTTGGTAGGGGTGTGTTTTTGGTGAAGGGGTGAGAGGAGGTGGTTAAATCAAGCTTGATTGTTGGGTGAGAGAGGCTGGATGTGGATCGCACCCCCAGTATACAAGAGATGACCTATGGTAGATGAGGAAGGTATGGAGAGTGATGAGGTGGGAGGTGAAGACAAAGAAGGTATGTGGATGGTTAGGGGTAGTGTGGGAGGTGTTGCAGTCACCTCGGTGGGTAGGGTAGGTATAGATGTTGCCACTATTATAGGGTAAATAGTGAGAATTAGTTAGTGGGGTCTACATTTTGCAGACGAGGATTCAAAGGTGTTCCCAAAGTAATGAGTGATCAACATACTCGAATAGTCTATCAAATGTGGTGATGAAGAGAGGAAGGGAATGAGGGTGGATTTGGTGGTAATCCCTATAAATGGAATGGTTATCTATGACACAGGGAAGCTCTCTACGTCTGATGCAGTGGGAAGGAGAGATGAGAGGAGATCATGCAATGTTGTAGATGAGGGTAGCGGTCGGTTGGTATTGGCATGGGTTCTTCATTGTGGTGAGGTGTGGGTAAGATAGATGAAGAAGGGGAGGTACTCCCGACTCCTCGATGTGTGGTGAAGATAGGGGAGGGGAGGTAATTTTACTCCTCGAGTGAGTATGGCGTGAGGTGTCGACGGTGGTTTTTTATCATGAGGGTAGGGGGGTCTGAGATAGGACCTGGTAGGGTGAGCATGGTATTTGATGAAGAAGTATTTATTTGCACTAGATTAAATTTTGGTGGTAATGGTGAGGAAGGTGGAGATGCTAGTACGAGTAAAGGTGTATGTTCGTGAGGTTCCTCTGCGCAGTGTGGTCGGGGGTATGGTGTGATTGGTGTGGGTAAGACATCAAAGATGGCATGAACCTCCAGATAGTGTCACTGTCGATGAAAGATGGTTCTATTGGGTGGGGGTGTATGATTAGGGAATGGTTTTTGGAAAATGTGTAGGTTTTGGTTTGTGGGTGCGTTGGGGTTGTCTAGAATGAGATCTCCTCTATCCAACATTTCTTGAACAATGTTTTTAAAGGTGATGCAGTTGTTAGTGTTGTGCCCACGGACACGATGGTAGTCACAATTTCATTCTCTCTATACCATGAGGGTATGGGGTGGGCAAGATCAAAATCGGGATGTGGTTTGATGGCTAGAAGGGTGATAGCCCCTGCATTCAGAAGTTTTTCCAGAATAATAGGGTATGGTTTAGCGATGGGAGTATACTTCTTTTGTTCATTTTTGAAAAGGAACATTTGCACTGGCGAGAGGTTAGGCAGTGGTTTTGGTATGTTGGATGGGTGAGGTGGGCCAGCCTTTAGGACCACCACATGGGTGGAGCCTTTGGGCCTAGGAAGGTTGAGAGGACCGGTTTGTTTTGGTAGTGGAAGAGGGTTCTTGTGATTTAAACAGAGCACTTTTGTTGTGCAACTAAATCTTTTTCTCTTCGAGGGCTCGATTTCAAGTTTTTGGGCCATGGTGAACGCTTCATCAAAGGTATGAAACATTTGTATTTGGAGGGTAGAGGAGATGTGGCGAGCACAAGCCCATGTGAATAGTTCTATGAGCTTGGTCTACGGTAGGGGGAATGTGAGTTGGTTGACAAGGCCATGCCAACGAGTGACGAAGTCTATGATCGACTCATCATCGTATTGATGCATGGTATACAAGTCGGTCATGGTGACTTTCTTGGTTACATTGATGGAGAAATGGTCTAAAAATCTTGGGCCACTTGGTTGAAAGAGAAGATAGAGTGCTTAGGTAGAGCACTATACCAATCAGGGTCAGTCCATTAAGGGACATGGGAAATGTTCACAAAAGCAAAGCGTCATCATGAGCAATGAGGTAGCACATGTGCTTAAAAGACCTTAGATGTTGTTGTGGGTCTTCTTTGCTATGGAATCAGTTGAACTTAGGCATTTCCCAATGTGGGGGGTATGGATGAATAGGGATAGAGAAGTGAATAGGTTCATTGCAAATCTCTTCGTAGGTGAGAGATGTACGTGAACCAAGCTAGGGATGCTTCAAGCGTTTGCATCTTTTCCATCATCATCTTAATAAGGTCAGGGGTAGGTTGTGATGAATGTTGGTTTCCTATAGGAGGGGGAAGAAGGTATGAAGAATATGAGGTGGAAGGTATCACGGTATGTGATGGAGATGCATATGAAAACTGTGGAGGTATGTGTGAGGAGAAGGAGGAGGAGGGTAGTATGTGGAATAAGAAGTAGATGCTACGGGTGGAGGTTGAAAGTGTGTGTATACAGGAGGGGTCGGGGTGACCACCCTAGTAGTAACAGGTGGAAGTGATTGAGGAATGGATAGGACCAAATTCTGGAGGGGGTATAGCTGGTCGATACTGGCGGGGTTGTAATAGAATAGGTATGTAGGTGGTGGAAGGCATGGGAGGTGAAGACGTCATAGGTATAGTGAATGTTGTATATGATGTGGACACCACCACGGTAGGATCAAGAGCTGCGATACTACTGGTGATAGAGAGTGGCGGGAGAGCCAAGCTAGAGGTAGCTGATATGGTGGTGGGTGCAAGAGTAGGAGGAATGGACATGGGCATACCATAGATTGGGTGGCCTAGAAGAATCTCAAGTGGATGAATGGGCAAGATAGTGTTGTAGCACAACAGGGTTTTGATCTAAGAACTGCGTAAATTCTAAATCACTCATACTACCAAAAACGGGAAAATGGGATCCATAGGGGATAATACGAAAGGCGGTGATGGAGTGGGTGGAAGAGGTGAAGACTAGCATGAAATGTGAGTGCATTAGCCTAATTACGTGTGTCAACACCATGTAGAGAGGTACAAACCAAGTAGTACTATATTCTACAGATAATACATAAAGCAGTAGAGATGAAGAGAATGGGTATTGTGGGGGTGTGTTGGGTGGATGTGTTAGTTAAGGATCAATATAGGCTGACCGACGCCGATTATGTATGACCGATGCGGTTTGGGTTAACCATTGCGATTTTACTTAAGAAATAAGAATGTTTTATCAAACTAGATAGAAGAGGGAATATTATCAAGAGGGAAGGCTCTGTGACAAACTGTGATAGAAAACAAAGTATCCAGAATGTTTTAGGAGCTGTTATAGAAAAGAAACAGAGATGAAAGGTCTTTTGGGATAGGTCATCCCAAAGAATAGAGACCGACATTGGTAGGGTATACTTGATGGTGGTCGAGGGTAACTAATGACATCACTGGACTCACTAACACCTTCTTGTGAAATTAAAACAGTAATGAAGAAAAGAGGGTTGTGAGTTATAATTGGAGATGGAATCAGACCCAAAATTCTGAGAATGATAAAAAATAGGCTCTAAGCACACTCAGAGGGAGTCAAAATACACCAACTATGATGGGGAGCATGCAAAGGGGAAATAAGAAAATGAAGAACGAGTCCTCTCACCTCAAAACGCAAGACAAGTAGAAACACTAAAAAAAATGTGATCCTAAGAGTGCCTTTTTCTATTATATTTGTTCATCTTACGCTATTTAAGGACTGACACATGAATTGTAGAACAAAGTTTTTGGTTAGGATGGCTTCCTAGGAAGAAGGAAATCTAAAGGTGAGGTTTCAGGTTTGTTATGGTGGGGGTGGGCTTCACTCTGAAGTATGACTCGACAGAGAAATGAGTCAGGGTGCCCACTGTGCCGTGATCGTGTGATCACCTACAACTTCTTCCAAGTAAGATGTTGTTTAAGAATGTGTATATTTTGAAATTTGTGTAGTCTGGTAAGACACACACACAGAGAGAGAGAGATGTGCTTTCTATGATTTGTTCATCAACCATCAGCTGGTCATGACCTCCAACATATAGGTTTCCCTCATTTAATGTGAGCTAAATGCAGAAAGTAGAATGAAATGAAGTTGATTTTAAGCCCAAATCGAAATGTTGCATTCGATGACACAAGAAGATGAAGAGGAGAAGGAATGCTCTTTCACTAATGTGATAATTAACGAAAGAAAAGAAATGTTCATTTTAGAAACACCAAAAGATAGTTTCTTTTAGACAATATGAAGAGGAGAAGATTCCAGGGAAGAAACTTAAGTGTGAGAACCTTTCAGAAAGGGAAACAGACAAGCAACTTTCACCTAGGAATGAAGAAATGCAAGGAACCTGGATGGGTCCCACCAGGCGTGCCAAAATGTTTCGATCCTTTTTGCGTACAATCAGAGACTGAAATAGATAAGGGTTCAAGGTAGGTTTACATTGTTGGTTTGGTTGAGATGCGCATGTGTAGACTTCCAATCTTGGTCGATCGTGTGAACTCCTTTTTGCTAGGAAGGACTACCCCTTATAATAAGAAAACAAGACCACCAGAAAGAGTTAAATAGCATATGCAGTGGACTGCCTAGCGTGTGCTAGATCTAGGAAGTGTGATACTCCTGTTGTTGCAAACCGATGGCACCCCTAGATGTTGATTAGATTTCTAGTTTGATCATACTAGCATCCAAAGTGTGATTGCACAACATTGAATCCTTTCCCCAAGTGTGGGACTTGCAAAATGAGAAAAGAATCTCCAGTTTAGAGGCTAGCTCCTCAATTCCTCCGGTCAAATTTATCACTTACAAGTTACTAGAGGTCTATATTACTAACCCTACCCTAAATTCCAAAGGATAGAGAGAGAGAATGCAAAAAAAGCTAAAACTAATGCTAATAGGTGATGCACCAAAGGAGTGGTGAGCATTTTTACTTACTGCGCAGATTGACACAATCCATAAAATGTAACAAATAACCTCATGCACAAACTAATAATTTTAATGAAGGATTAGAAATTAGCCAAACAACACAGAAGAGGATGAAAACTAATCACGGAGGTCAGTATTATTATTTTAATCATCAAAATCACTTGCATTACAACACCCGAGAGGAAAAATAAAGTCTGACATCTTAGAAAAGTTCTAATATTCCACCAAAATCACTTCTAAGGTGAGAAAGGGGACCCGCAATACACAAAAAATGTTCAACTATTTGAAAATGAGCCAAATCTAGCTTTTTACAAGTGTAAGGGACGAGCCCAGAGAGAGAAACATGGGAAAATGTGGAAGGGATTCAACCATTGACCAAAACACATTCAAAATAGCATGGGCATCCTTAAAGACCCATCCCCGACATTTTTAGCCATGCTTTGGAGAGAATGTGAGCCATTCTTCATTAAAAATGGTGATTTGTTGGTCGTCAAATAGGACTTTACGAAGAGCAACAGTCAGGGGACAAGAAGTCCCTCCTCTTTAATGGGAGAGGTTCCCTTATTCAGAAACAAACCTATTTACAAATATACAAAACATGATTTTCTGGTTGAACTTGGATATTACGAAAGTGTTTTCTATAAAGATCATCAATTACAAAAGGACTGAGGAATGAGAGTACGAGAATGAGCAGAAAGGCAACACTCAGAATTATAGATAACAGAGTAATTCTTTATGTATGCGAAGTTACAGTGAATTGAAACAAGATCATTTGTATCATATAAATAAGATGGAATTTAAAGACACAAAGTTTTGTAAATAACATCTGCCAGAACACAAAGTTTCTTAACATAACACAGACAAATGATCTTCACAAAATTAAATGAAAAGCTAGGGATAAAAGAGATCAGATAGACAAAGAATGAAAAGCCCTTCTGTATTGATTTCTTTATGATCTATTTACACTTTCAGAAAATAAGCCAAGTTCTTCCTTTTTTTTCAAAATGGCATGGAGAGGCCATTATATAACTTATAAATCAGTTACTCTTTGTAACCACTCCTTTTAACTAAAGATTAGTTAAGGATTGCCAATTGCAACACCTCAAGTTATTACAATGAGTCCGAGAAAAGAATTTAAAAAGAAGAGAAGAAAAAGGAGAAGAAGACAGTGGTTATGACTGGGAGGGACCCACTGACTTCAAAATCCGTTGCCTGAATCTCTTCAATGCTTCGGCTATGTCTCTGCCACGGGGGACTGATGTGTTGGCTGTAGAATGACTCCAAAATCCGAGGCACTTCTCCATTTCCTTATCAAACTCGACATGAATATGATAGTCTTTATTTGCTTCTTCAATGGCAGATCAAGAGAGAAAATCTCCTTCATTTTCTCTTTGGAAATGGAGCTTTCCTTGAATAGATTATCTTTGACAAAAGCTCTGAATTGAGCTTTGATTTCTTGCAAGGAAAAAGGCACACCAGAAGTTTCATCCTGAAGGTGACAATGTATATCTTTGAAAGCGGATACAACCGGTGTCTTGAAAGCCTCGCCTTCGCCAACTATTCTTCGATTCTCCCAAAGCCTCCTCCAAAACTTTGATTTTCCACTCCATCTTTGTAAACCCAGGATTCTGACAGATTATCCTTTGCATCACTAAAAACCTTACTTGCCAATAAAACGTTCTCATCTATCTGTCCCATGAGGCGGAGGTCTACTATGCAACTGCTCCAAAGTTTGAGCTCTTTATCCATGATCCCGATAGTGGAGGATATCTTCTGTTGCAAGTTGTTCACCTTTCCAATTTGTTGCATATCTTCCACCATGGCCTCCATAGCTCTTCCATAGATGGAATACTTGTACATGTCTTTGATACTCAGTACTTCATCTTGGCTCAAAATTCCAGTGGCGGAAGGGTAGTCAATGGGGTAGGGGCCAAAATTTTGTCCTTAGACAAAGAGATTTGATAAAACCAGGTGAGAATCAGGCTTGTTCCTCCAACTATTCAATGGTTTGCTACCCTTTCTCTACCCTCCCAATGACTCTTGTGACCGTTTCCTTGAGTTTATAGATCTCACCTTCAAGGGTAGACTCTCCCATAGGAATCCTTTAGAATTATAGGTCGATGCCCGTAAGTCCTGCTCTGATTTGTCTACTGTAGGCTTAGCAATCTCTAGGAATTGCTGAAACCGAGCATCGAGACACTATCCCGGAGGTGATTCTGGCTTTTTTGGCATGAGAAGGAGTAGTGCCTAACAAGGCTGCCATAGCATCAAAATTTGGTCCCTGAGCTCCGCGAGGAAGATTTCCTCTTCCTACTGATCAACAAAAGGTTACACCCATGCAAAAGAGGAAGAGGAAGCAGCATGAGGGGCAAGAGGACCAAGAGACAGAGAGCTCATGATGCTCAAAGTTTGCACAGCTGTTGTCTCAAGTTGAGATGTGAGTGGGGCGCTTGAGACAATTGCTGCAGAGGAATCAATAGCACTTAGAAGTTCAGTGCTCTGGACTTCCTTATCTTTATCTGTTGGAGCTTCAGGAGCATTTTTAGGGGCTGACACTTCACTCTCTTCACTTTCACTGAGAACAATAATGTTCTCTAGTCCCAAGAGGCACCTCCACCTCGCTTTATCCGAGGATCATTTTCCACAGTTCCTTCTTAACCTCTTTGAATTTCTTCTGGTATACTTGGGTGGATGAAGGAGTAGAAGCTGCAGGTCCTTGCGTTGATGAGGCAGGAGGGGTTTGCATAGGTGTGTCTGATATGGGAGTCGATGCTTCCCTCCTTGGTGTTGAAACATCCTTAGAGGAGGATTCTCCTGAGTGCCTTCTAAGCTCTCAAACTTTCCTGTCAAACCAGACCTTAGTCCTGACTAAGACTGGAGCTAGGATCTCGGCCAGATCATCTTTCTCTTTCTTGTTCCAATCCAAGTCCTCCAAGGGAGTGTGCTTAACCACATTGTCATACTCATATGAGTATAGATCAGAGTTTTCATCCTGGAGTCCTTCAGAACTTGGTATAAGTCGAGTTCTTGGATCAATTGCGAGAGAGAACTCTGCCATAATGCCTCCTTCTAGCCTCAAAATCATCGGCACATAACCCAATAGTCTTCTCAGTATCTACCCTATGATGATAGATTATCTTGATGTTACATTCAATGAACTTCTTCAAGTCAAGCAAGTTCTTGGCTTGAAGAAATGAACAAAGATGATGGGAACCAGGGCTCTTTGTATATTCTATGCGTCAGGGCTGTTTTTACAAGTGTAATTTCCCAAAGAGATGGGAAAGTGCAAACTAGTAATCTTCTTGTCTCTGCAGGTTCTGTGCAATTTGTCTAACTTCCTGCATATTTCTATCAAAGCCATCTTATCACTGCAGAACATGGGAAGCCTCAGAGGGGTGCTCTCATAGCCAGCAAGCCTGATATAGGAGAATTTTTTGAATTGGATAAAATAGGCACTGTAGTGAGATATCAAGTTCATGGCTTCATCAGAAAACCTTCTAGCAGTGTTAATTTCAAAAAGCCTGACCACGTACATGGTGAAAGCATCATTTACCCTTCAGAAATTGCGATTGTTGGTCTCTAGGGTGAACTGTGGGCAGTAGGCATATCTGAGATCATCCTTGTGGGCATCAATGTAAGAGAAACCAAACCATTGCCTTGATGCCACCAGAGTATACATCAGGTACGAAGTCATGTAGAACTTCTTCATTTGCTGTACATTAGATAGCTACTCTGCCAAGTTCATGTTGATGATTTCCGCCCAGTTGATATTTTGAGTTCCCTCGCACACCATGCTGATGAGCGGGCACATCCAGAAATGGAATTCATTAGTAGAGGGTAAGCCCATAACCCGAGCCAGTAGGATTATAAAATCTGACAATTCTTCATTGAAATCAGCCCGGAAAAGAGTCTTGGATAGACGAGATGCTCCCTTCTTAGGGTTCTTTAGCCAGGACTTCACCACCCGCGCCTTGTATTTATCGCTGTCTTGATTGAACAGGGCCTGTGCTTGATTCTGGGAAACAACTATGGCATTATCCATTTCTGGAATCCTCAGTGCAGTGCTAATGGCGGCAACGTCTAGTTTGGCAATGAGTTCCCATGTACATTGGTCAATTCGCTCGAATCAGGGTCGAAGTGAGCTCCGCATGAAAGCACTGTATCAGCACATTGCACTGAGATTGGGAAACCTCCAGTGAAATCCAAACCACTGTCGTGAATCATCTGTGCCATTGGTGTAGGGTTTGCATCTGCCATCCTTGCCCAAAAATTGCCAAAGTCAAGATGACGAGCTTCACTGTCCCCAATATTGGGAACGGACTCTAGTGGTGAGATTTGTTCCTATCCTTGAAATTTGATCTTCATGTTGGCAGTAATTCGGAGGGCAGAGCCACAAGGTAGACTCGGGAAGGAATTACAGAGGGAAAGGATACGCGCGCAGGAATTTAGATTGCAAGGGTTCGAGCAAAGGATAACATGGAAGCGGTGTGAAAAATGCATAGGGGTTTGCTCATTATATAGCCATTTAGGAGAGAAAAAGGCAATGAATGCGCATTTAATACATACCTACCAATTTGAATAAGCAAGACATTTGGGTAGAGCAGGAAAAATTAGCATGAATGGCACTTGATTCATTTGGGACATGTGGGACATGAATGCGTGAACCATGCGGCTCTCGGCCGATTCGGTAAAGATACCTGCGAGGGGAAAAGACACACAAATGCCTTTGGGACATGCGGGACAAAAGTGCGCGAAGTACGCGACTCGGCCGGATCGGATGAAAATGTGACAACGGGTCCGGGTGAACTTGGGACATTTGGGACGTGAAAGCGCCAAGTCGCAGATTTGGTGATTCGGCTAAAAAGGAACAACTTGCCCAATTGAACTTGGGACATTTGGGACAAAAAGTTCCGACGGGCCCGAAAAAGACAAACTTCGGGGAAACCGGCCGATCGGGGAACAGAGGGCCCAAATGACTTGGGACACGCGGGACAAAAATGTCCGACAGCCCGAAAAACACACAAAATGACCCAAAAACGTAGATTTTCACAATTTCGACTTTTAACATTCAAGACAACGAGAGAAGACACTTAAAATCAATATTTTTTGAATTTTCACTTTCTCAAGAGCGAGGGAATTTTGAGTGGACAACGTGGCTCATGCAGGGGATGACTTGGCATAAATTCAAGGAATGAGACAAGGTAAGAACTTAGAAAAACTCGGGAAGCAGACCAAGTTACCTTATCCATTGGGCCACCGAGTCAAAAGCAAACCAATACGAGAGGACAACACACCAAAACAAAAAGGAAAGAAAAACAAAACGCTATACGAGAATATACAAAGGACTCCGTAATCACCTATGACTTGAACAATTTGAGTGCGCCCACTTATAAGGAAGTGGGAGAGGAGAACCATCCATGTAATCAAGGTAAAAATAATTCTTACCAGCAAAGTGTCTGATCTTGAAAGGTCCAAGCCAAAGGGAATCAAACTTGCCATGGCTGCCACGAGGTTCATGCCTTTTATCCCATAACAAAACAAGCAGTGTCTCCAACCTCGGAAATCTCGAACCTGGATTTCTTATCAAACAGAACTTTACCTTCTTGGTGAATGAGATATGCTATCAACAACCTCCAATCTGTTCTCATTCAATTTGTGAAGATACATAATTCTCTTATGCAAAGCATCACTAAAACTAGTATCTTCAATGGCCTTCATTAGATGCAAGGCTGGCAGCTCCACCATTCGACAATTGAGCTTCTACTCCATATACCACTTGAAAAGGAGACATTCCAATAGCTCTCTTTGGTGTGATCCATGTCTCGCCCAAAGAGCATCATAGAGCTTCTTGTGCCGCCTTCATTGAGACTCATTGACTAATTTCCTTATAATAGTCACCAAATTTTTATTAGTGGATTCGCTTGCCCATTTCCCGAGGATAGTAATCGAGGAGTGAGCCAAAGAGATGCCATACCCATAGCAAAAATACATTATCTCGATTGAAGAGAAATTCGAAGCATTATCTGTCACAATCTTGTTAGGTACACCATACCTTACCAAGATGTTCTCTTTGATGAAGCTGCACACCACTTCAGAAGTAGTACTCTTTCTTTGGAATAGCTTCTACCCATTTGGTGAAATAATCCGTGGCAGTTAATACATTAGTATGACCAGCACTAGAAGCGGGATTAAGTGTTCCAATCAAATCCAAACCCCACTGTTTGAAAAGGTTCCTCAATTACAATCGGCTTAAGAGGCAAAGAGGCCAATTTGGGTCTTCCCACGAAGGTCTGACAAGCCTCACATTTATCAACCCACTTGGATGTATCTCTGAACAAGGTAGGCCAGTAATATCCTCCGCGAAGTATCTTATGAGCAGGTGACCATTGATGAATAGTGCCCTCCACATGCACGATCATGAAAAGGCCGAGAGCAGCTTTTTGTTTGTTCCTTGTCCACACATTTCAAAACCTTCCATCTAACCCACGTTTGAACAAGGCGTTTTCCCACAACACATATTATCAGACCTCAATTTAACATCCTCTTTTCTTTTGATTAAACGAGAGGGGCATTCCCCATAGGTGAGAAAATGAGCGATATCGACATACCATTCATCAAGCGAGCTAAGAAATGTAATGGTAGGCAGACTCAACTTTATCCTCCAGTAACTCATGTCTAGCTCCTTCAGCAATGAGCTCACAAAGGCCTTTTCCACGAACGAGCTTGGTCGGTTTGATGTCAATATCATATTCTTGGACCTTAGCAACCCAGTTCCCTCTCTTGGATCCAAATTCCTGCTGCGTGAGAATTGACTTAATAGTTGTATCTGGAACCAACACCATGGAGTGAGAGTTGAGGATGTAAAAATGAAACTGCTTAACAACTTTGACCACTGCAAAAGCATGTTTTTCCATCATGGTGTATTTTAACTCATGATCTTTCAGAATATAGCTCATGAATGCAATTGGGATTTCATGCTCATTAGAATCTTCTTGAGTCAAAACAACAGCCAAGGTATTATCTGTGGCATAGCAATAGATAATAAAATCTTTGCTGAAATCAGGACATGCTAAAACAGGAGTTTTAGCGATAGCTCTTTTAATACCTTCAAAGGATTCCTTTCCTTCAGAAGACCAACCAAACATTTGTTTGCCTTTCATCATTTGGGAAATATTCAAAGTTAACTCTGCAAAATCAGGGATGAACCTTCTTAAAAAATTGATCTTACCAAAGAAAGAGTGCACGCCCTTTTTGCTGGTTGGGAGAGGAATTTGCTGGATAGCTTGAACTCGCTCAAGATCAATCTTAATACCATATTTGGAGACAATGTGCCCTAATAACTTCCCCTCTGTGACACAAAAGACATATTTTTAGGATTCAAAGAGATCCCATGTTCTCTACATCTTAGCGAAGCTGTCTCAGGTGGTCAAAATGATCCGCCCTTGTTTTAGAAAACAAAATTGCACGATCAAGTCATCGAGGTATATGACAATACACTTCCCTTCAAACTTCCAAAGGCGGATCCATAGCTCTCGAAAAGTGGCACCAACATTAATGAGCCCAAAAGACATTATCTTGTAAGTAAAGGTACCCCAAGGAGTAGTGAAAGCTGTTTTGTGTTGATCTGCAGTATTAACCTCTACCTGATTATATCCCGAGAATCCATCAAGCATAGATAACATTTCAGATCCTGTTACTGACTTGCAAGACCTGATCCATCATAGGCAAAGGATAATTATCTTTCAAGGAAGCTTGATTCAGATTCTTGAAATCAACACAAATGCGGATCTCACCATTTTTCTTCCTAACAGGCACAATATTGGCAATCCATGTTGAATGGTGAATGGGAAAAATGATTTTGGCCTTCAACATCTTCTGTATTTCTTGAAAGATGGTGTCAGCTATTTTGGGATTGTATTGCCTCTGTTTCTACTTAAACGGTTTAATTCCAAGTTTGAGAGGAATAAAATGTTGCATATCTTTTGGTTGGAAAGCTTTTAAATCCTCATAAGAGTAAGCAAGAACATCCTTATACCTCTTTAAAATATCAATTGCTTTTTTCCTCTCATCTGTTGTGCAACATTTTCCAATGTTCACGAGCTTAGGATCAGTAGAACTCCCAATATTAATTTTGTCATACTCAGCTGATTGTTGAGGTCTAGTAGAAGCTCTAGACTTTACATACCTGTCATGTTTATCAAATAGTTCCTCTAAACTCACCAATCCTTTAGGAATCTTGTTTCCTTTGAGTTTGATGCATCCATCTTGATCTGTTTCTTCTCCTTGGGTGACTGCTTTGTCAAAGGGCACATTTTCACGAGGCAGGTTGTCACTTCCTTCAAAATACAGCTGTTTAAAATTACCCTTGATTTCTAAGAAAGAAAGAAAGTGTTGATCATCATCGAAAACTTTCTAGTTATTTGTATTATCAGGTACACTAGGTCGATGGACCATCTCAATGGTGAACTTATCTTGAGAGAAATCAGGATGAGGAATCAGTAGTGACCCTGAGACTGCTAGTGAATCAGCCCTGGTATTCTTCTTCCCTAGGTATTGCTTCGATGGAGAAAGCATCAAGAAATTCAATGGAATCCCAAACCTGATTCCGGTAATGTTTCAACCTTCCATTTTTTACCTGGAAAAGGTTTCTAACTTGCTTTACAATCAATTCTGCATCACCACGAGCTAGAAGATTCTTTACACCTTGTTCTTTGGCCACTTGCAGTCCAAGAATGAGAGCCTCATACTCTGCTGTATTATTAGTATTTTCGAACTGCAACTTGAATGAAAAAGGATGAAGGCTTCCTTCAGGTGACACCAGTAGGACACCAGCTCCAAAACCAACTGAGGAACAACTTCCATCAAACTCTAAAATCCAAACACCATTAGGATCTTTAGGTGACACTTTGGGGAGTTGGATTTCATCAGGAGACATAATCATGTAGTTGCCATGCCCCATATCCTCATAGAGTATTTGTGCTTTAGGATCATCCGTTTTTTGTACAATATACTCAGACTGCTTCTCAGGCAGCAACTTCTTCATTTTCCCATTAACAGGTACGAGTGCATGTGACCAATCCATTTGAATTTCTCCACCCACATCCTTACAGAAGTTTCGCTTAGCAACATCCTGTATGAAGGAGGAATATCTGCTACTAAGATGGTAGCCAAAACTCTCTTCTCAAGCAAAGCAACAAAAGCCACTTGTGCATCTTTAATTCTTCCGACCAGGGGCACTTCCTTACTCTCCATAGAGTAACAAGATCCATAAGTGCGTGTGAGGGTCAAGCCTAAGGCATGAGCTACTTTAGCAGGCATCACATTGTCTGAGGCTCCTGAGTCTATGACACAATTACTGAGCCTATGACCAGCTATAAGAAGTGTTACATAAAATGGTTTGATTTTGTCATTGGGTGAGGTGACAACAGCTACCAGACTAGGTTGTGGTGCAGAAGGAGGAGTGGGTAAAAGGCCTTTAGAGGTGGTTTTAGAATGGGAATTGACAAAGTGAATCATTTTAGCAAAAGCTTTGGGATGGGTTTGATAATACTCAGCCTCTGAGATTTGAACCTTAGTCTTTTTCAGGTGATCAATAATATCAAAAGACCCAGAAGTGGACGGGCCATCATCACTTGAGATCCTAGGTTTATCAACTTTAGGGGAAAAGAAGTAACTTTAATAAGCAGATTGACAGGACTCACCTTTGGTGTAGATGAAATGGGGATAGGAGATCCTCTTTTTGTAATTACGGGATAGTTGTCGACTGCTCCTTAGATTTCTTGGGGGCTGCGTCACTTTCTCCCTCTGATTTGTCTGCTCTCGAGTCATGACAGTGAATGATTCGCTATTCATGTCCACTACTACTTCATCATAATCATCTCCATCATCAATTCCCTCAGTGGTGAAGAAATTAACTTGAGATCCCTCAAGTTCATCTGCTTCATCATCAACTTCTTCCACAAATTCCTCGCAAGCTTCATTATCCTCATCATCATCTGGTTCCTCAACTTCACAGGTTGCATTGACAGGAACTTTAACAGGAGGTCCTTCAAGCGCTAATCTTGTTTGAGAAGCAGGCAAACGATTTCTGGGCTGAAAATTCCTCCTTGGAACGTCTACATAGGGAGCATGCTGAGCCAATTGTTTCTTTATAGCAATGAGATCATTCGCAAGTTTTTGAACCAATGGATCAATATTAGGTCGAGTGGAAGAGGAGGAAGAAGCAGACTTAGATTTGGAAGGGTCTCTCCTCAACTTCCCTGACATGATTAAATCATCCTCGACACTAACAACAAGAGTTTGATCTTCAGCCAATGTTGCGAGATTAGCCCTTCTTAGTGCATAACTAACTTCAGGTGATTGGGCATTTAGGAAGAAACATTTTTGGATTTGATCAACAGGTCGAGTATTTGGTGGAATTTTATTAATCAACCTATTGAATCGGGCCACAAATTCTCTCATGGGCTCTTGTGAATCTTTCTTTATCTGAGAGATTTGGGCTAGCAAGGCATGCACATCTTCTGCTGGTTTGAAATGGTTTTCAAACCTAGTTCTCATGGTGTCCCAGCTAGTGATAGCACCAGCCGGAAGGTGATAGAACCAATCAGCAACATTATCTTGTAAAGTCTCAATGAACAGTCTCACGAGACGTCTTCATGTTCAACTCCCAGAACTCCACATGCAACTATGAAGGCTGCAATGTGTTCATCAGGATGCACTTTACCATCGCCTTTGAATTTAGGGAAGTTCTTCCGGTTACCTCTGGGTAACTCATGCAAAGGCTGAGGAAGGGCAAGGGGCCCGACACAATGACCCCAGGGCAATGGTACCACCATTCTTGGAAAAATGGCTTGGAGAGGAACTGCAACACCAGCAAGAATCAAAGCTCGAAGATTAGGACTAGCTGGCTCAAAGGAATACCACCCGTAGGAATTCTATCTTGAACAGGTGGAGTGCTTGTCGAATGAGTCTTTCTATTTCTTGTTGAAGGGAAAGGAAAACCCTGCTACTCCAAAAGCTGAAACTGAGAATCTTCAATACCAAGGGCCCTTCTCCCTCGAGTAAAACGTGGAGTCGCCAGATCAAAGGATGATCAAAAATTATAGAACTGGAATATGATTTTCCCCAGTGGAGTCACCAAAAATTGTTGGTCGTCAAATAGGACTTTACGAAGAGCAATAGTCAGGGGACAAGAAGTCCCTCCTCTTTAATGGGAGAGGTTCCCTTATTCAGAAATGAACTTATTTACAAATATACAAAACATGATTTTCTAGTTGAACTTGGATATTACGAAAGTGTTTTCTATAAATATCATCAATTACAAAAGGACTGAGGAATGAGAGTACGAGAATGAGCAGAAAAGGAAACACTCAGAATTATAGATAACAGAGTAATTCTTTATGTATGAGAAGTTACAGTGAATTGAAACAAGATCATTTGTATCATATAAATAAGATGGAATTTAAAGACACAAAATTCTGTAAATAACATCTGCGAACACAAAGTTTCTTAACATAACATAGACAAATGATCTTCACAAAATTAAATGAAACGCTGGGATAAAAGAGATCAGATAGACAAAGAATGAAAAGCCCTTCTGTATTGATTTCTTTATGATCTATTTACACTTTCAAAAAATAAGCCAAGTTCTTCCTTTTTTTTTTCAAAATGGCATGGAGAGGCCATTATATAACTTACAAATCGATTACTCTTTGTAACCACTTCTTTTAACTAAATATTAGTTAAGTATTTCCAAGCGCAACACCTCAAGTTATTACAATGAGTCCGAGAAAAGAATTATAAAGAAGAGAAGAAAAAGGAGAAGAAGACAGTGGTTATGGACTGGGAGGGACCCAATGACTTCAAAATCATTTGCACGAATCTCTTCATGCTTCGGGTACATTTGTCTGCCACGGGGACCGCGTGTTGGCTGTAGAATGAGTCCAAAATCCAAGGCACTTCTCCATTTCCTTATCAAACTTGACATGAGTATGATAGTCTTTATTTGCTTCTTCAATGGCAGACTGAAGAGAGAAAATCTCCTTCATTTTCTCTTTGGAAATGGAGCTTTCCTTGAATAGATTATCTTTGACAAAAGCTCTGAATTGAGCTTTGATTTCTTACAAGGAAAAAGGCACACCAGAAGTTTCATCCTGAAGGTGACAATGTATATCTTTGAAAGCAGATACAACCAGTGTCTTGAAAGCCTCACCCTTCTGCCAGCTATTCTTCAGTTCTCCCAAAGCCTCCTCCAAAACTTTGATTTTCCACTCCACGCTGTAAACCCAGGATTCTGACAGATTATCCTTTGCATCACCAAAAACCTTACTTGCCAATAAAACGTTCTCATCTATCTGTCCCATGAGGCGGAGGTCTACTATGCAACTGCTCCAAAGTTTGAGCTCTTTATCCATGATCCCGATAGTGGAGGAGATCTTCTGTTGCAAGTTTTTCACCTTTCCAAGTTGTTGCATATCTTCCACCATGGCCTCCATAGCTCTCGCCATAGATGGAATATTTGTGCATGTCTTTATACTACTGTACTTCATCTTGGCTCAAAATTCCGGGTGGCGGAAGGGTAGTCAATGGGGTAGGGTCCAAAATTTTGTCCTTATACAAAAGAGATTTGATAAAACCAAAGTGAGAATCGGGCTTGTTCCTCCAATCTTGCTCAATGGTTTGCTACCCTTTCTCTACCCTCCCAATGACTCTTGTGACCGTTTCCTCGAGATTATGGATCTCACCTTCAAGGGTAGACTCTCCCATAGGAATCCTTGAGAATTCTATGTCATATGCCCGTAATTCTGCTTTGATTTGTCTCTTTTGTAGGCTTAGCAATCTCTAGGAATTGCTGACCCCGAGCATCGACACTATCCTCGGAGGTGATTACGCTTTTTTGGCACGAGAAGGAGTAGTGCCTAATAAGGCTGCCACAACATCAAAATTTGGTCCTGAGCTCCGAGAGGAAGATTTCCTCTTCCTCTCATCAACAAAAGGTTGCACCCATGTAAAAGAGGAAGAGGAAGCAACGGAGAGGGCAAGAGGACCAAGAGACAGAGAGCTCATGATGCTCAAAGTTTTCACACCGCTTGTCTCAAGTTGAGATGTGAGTGGGGCACTTGAGACAATTGCTTTGCAGAGGAATCAATAGCACTTAGAAGTTCATCCACGCAGTTCATCGGCCCAATAGTCTTCTCAGTATCTACCAAATGATGATAGATTATCTTGATGTTACATTCAATGAACTTCTTCAAGTCGAAGCAAGTTCTTGGCTTGAAGAAATGAACAGTGATGGGAACTAGGCTCTTTCTATATTCATGCATCCAGAGGCTGTTTTACAAGTGTAATTTCCCAAAGAGATGGGAAAGTGCAAACCAATAATCTTCTTGTCTCTATAGGTTCTGTGCAATTTGTCTAACTGCCTACATATTTCTATTAAAGCCATCTTATCACTGCAGAACATGGGAAGCCTCAGAGGGGTGCTCTCATAGCCAGCAAGCCTGATATAGGAGAATTTTCTGAATTGGATAAAATAGGCACCGTAGTGCGATATCGTTCATGGCTTCATCGAAACCTTCTAGCGATTCACCTTCAAGAAGCCTGACCACGTACATGGTGAAAGCATCATTTACCCTTCGGAAATTGCGATTGCTGGTCTCTAGGGTGAACTGCGGGTAGTAGGCATATACAGGATCATCCTTGTGGGCATCAATGTAAGAAAAACCAAACCATTGCCTTGATGCCGCCAGAGTATACATCAGGTACGAAGTCATGTAGAACTTCTTCATTTTTTGTACATTGGATAGCTACTCCTTGATTGATATTTTGAGTTCCCTCGCACACCATGCTGATGAGAGGGCACATCCAGAAATGGAATTCGTTAGTAGAGGGTAAGCCCATAACCCGAGCTAGTAGGATTATAAAATCTGACAATTCTTCATTGAAATCAGCCCGGAAAAGAGTCTTGGATAGACGAGATGCTCCCTTCTTAGGGTTCTTTAGCCAGGACTTCGCCACCCGCGCCTTGTATTTGTCACTGTCTTGATTGAACAGGGCCTGTGCTTGATTCTGGGAAACAACTATGGCATTATCCATTTCTGGAATCCTCAGTGCAGTGCTAATGGTGGTAGCATCCAGTTTGGTGATGAGTTCCCCATGTACATTGGTCAATTGACTCGAATCAAGGTCAAAGTGAGCTCCGCATGAAAGCACTGTATCAGCACATTGCACTGAGATTGGGAAACCTCTAGCGAAATACAAACCACTGTCTTGAATCATCTGCACCATTGGTGTAGGGTTTGTATCTACCATCCTTGCCCAAAAATTGCCAAAGTCAAGATGACGAGCTTCACCGTTGTCCCCCAATATTGGGAACAGCGGACTCTAGTGGTGAGATTTGTTCCTGTCCCCGAAATTTGATCTTCATGTTAGCGAGAATTCGGAGGCGAACCACAAGCTAGACCCGGGAAGGAATTACGAGAGGAAAGGATATGCGCACGAATTTAGATTGCAAGGGTTCGAAAGCAAAGGATAGCATGGAAGCAGTGTGAAAACGCATAGGGGTTTCTCATTATATAGCCATTTAGGAGATAGAAAGGCAATGAATGCACATTTAATACATACATACCAATTTGAATAAGCAAGACATTCATGTAGAGCAGAAAAATTAGCATGAATGACACTTGGTTCATTTGGGACTGTTTCACTCGGAAAGACTCGTTCCTTTTAGAAACAGATAAGGTTAGGGTTAGGAGGAATACCTGTAGAACGTCGAGATGGTGTGCGCGTACCGTAGAGAAAGATCAGGCTGATTGCGAAGAACTCCTTTTTGTCTTGGAAGGACTACCTGCAAATAAGAACACAAGACCACAAGATTTGATTAAACAATAAATGAGGAAACTGCCTTGGGCCCAGGAAATATAAAACTTCCTTTCGAAGGTGGTCAGTTCCCCTGCTAATATGAATTAACACAAAAGACTGTAAAGTATCAATTAAATTGTTTCGTTGAACTGGGTAGGGGAAAGGCTGGTTTTCAGTTTTGATCATAGGAACCGATGGCGATTCTTGATAGCGATGCGGTTATGATAGCGATGCGATTCTTGATAACCGATACCGTGGGTTCTAGGATCTTCTTAGTAGCTACGGTGTTTTGTAAGACTGGTTTATGGATGATATTAGGAAATGGGATGATTAGAAGCAAAAGAATAACAGTTAGATGCAATGACACGTTGGGTAGTAGATTCAGAGATGGATTTAGGAGGACTGAAATTCACAGAGCATAAGAAATGTTATAACAGAGGACATGCAAGATGTGACTTACTGGTTTTGACAAAGATGCAAGTTGATCTCCTTGGTTGTAAACACTTCTGGTATTTCCACTCGTCTCTGCTCTGTCGGTGAAGATCTGGACTCTGTTCCTCGCTCGCAATGCTCTCTGTTGATCCAGAAATCCTTTGACTGATCTCCAAAATGAAATTCCGATCCGTTGTTTTGGTTTGGGGAGCCCATTTACAGGGAACCGATGGAAGGTTGCGTAACATGAAAGCGGTCGAGTAGGAACCGCATCGGTAAGGAAAAAAGTAGGCTATTTTTAGTAAAATAGCCCACCTTCCCTAACTTTTCTCGAGAGATCGATTGCGGGCTTGGTCAAGTGGCTAGAAGGTCGGCTTTGGGTGCGAGTAAGGAGGCATTAGTTATGGATGTGAGTCTAGACCAAGTCATGGGTCTTAATTAGGTTAGTTTAGGGTTAGGGCTAGGTCATGATGAGGTGGCAAAGTGAGGTGGCGGGTAAGGTGATGTGGATTTATCAATTACAAGGTAATTAATAAATAATTGTGTAAGGTTTAGGTAATGAGGTTAGGTTACGAAATGGGATGCGGGTCACAAGGGGTCGTAAGACACGAATTTGGTGTCTACATTAGGCCCTTATTGTCGTGTAGCTTGTTACGTAAAGTCTGCGCGACAATAATATGAAGTGGTTTCTCATGTTAAGGATATAGGTAATCCCCCTCAAATCTATCACAGAGTGAGTGAACGGGAAATCAGGGATAGGGTTGATAAAGGGTACATGGTGTAGAGATGATGGTGAGATGGTGGGGTAGGTCTAAGGAAGCGAGCGCACGTTGAAATGCATTAGTGCACTAGGGTACATGATTTGATGAGCAAACCAGCGGTGCGAGAGGCAAAGGTCGATAGTTTATCCAAACAAGGGTGATATAATCCTGGTATCCAAGGCATAGAAGTAGCCCGGGGTATATAACGGTAAAATACGAGAACGTTTAGGCATGTTGGCGATACTCAAAAAGGTTGGTTTGGTTGAGATAAACGTCACGGTCTAGGTCTGGGCAAAGTTGGTCGACAGATCAAGTCAAGGACCCTAATCATGCTAAAACACGAACAGGTGAGCTCGATTGAACAAAAAACTACCGGATGGGTGGATAAAAGTGTATGGTGTTGATTTTGGGTAAGGGATGGAAGTGGTGCGGCCATGGGTCGGGCCAAGTTGTTGGGTTGCGGCCTTGGGTCGGGCCAGAAGGGTAAAGGGAGGCCTTGGGTCGGGCCAAATAGTGAGGGCGAGGCCTTGGGTCGGAGCAATTGGTAGGTTGAGGCCTTGGTCGGGCCAAATTGGTAGGGCGAGGCCTTGGGTCGGGCCAAATGGGTAGGGCGAGGCCTTGGGTCGGGCCGAATAGGTAGGTTGAGGCCTTGGGTCGGGCCGAATAGGTAGGTTGAGGCCTTGGGTCGGGCCGAATAGGTAGGTTGAGGCCTTAGGTCGGGCCGAATAGGTAGGTTGAGGCCTTAGGTCGGGCCAAATTGGTAGGGCGAGGCCTTGGGTCGGGCCGAATAGGTAGGTTGAGGCCTTGGGTCGGGCCGAATAGGTAGGTTGAGGCCTTAGGTCGGGCCGAATAGGTAGGTTGAGGCCTTAGGTCGGGCCGAATAGGTAGGTTGAGGCCTTAGGTCGGGCCGATTGGTAGGTTGAGGCCTTGGGTCAGGCCGAGGTAGGGCGAGGCCTTGGGTCGGGCCAAATAGGTAGGTTGAGGCCTGGGTCGGGCCAAAAAGTAGGGGCGAGGCCTTGGTCGGGCCAAATGGGTAGGTTGAGGCCTTGGGTCGGGCCCTTGGAATAGGTAGGTTGAGGCCGTGGGTCGGGCCGAATAGGTAGGGCGAGGCCGTGGGTCGGGCCGAATAGGTAGGGCGAGGCCTTGGGTCGGGCCAAATAGGTAAACAAATGGTGTGTCGGCAAAAAGGGTGGATAGAGGCGATATTGGTGAAAAAGAGGCAAGGAGTAAATAAGGGCAAAGAATAAAATTGGGGGAAAGTTGGAAGACAAACCGATGTCGATTCGACATGAACGATATCGGTTGAGGGACCGATACCGGTTTATTAGGGAAAAATAAAACCGATATCGGTTAAGGGCGAAAAACCTATAAAAAGAAAAATACGGCTTGTCATTGTCACTTTTGTTATTTGCAAACCAAATCGACTTGTCGATGTGGAGAGTTGAGATTAGAGGCTTGATTGAGTGAGGTGGAGCTATTGTATTGGCGGAGAGAGTTGATAGTGGGCCCATTAAGGAGGAGGCGGCGATTGATTGGCGGGGACCCAGCGATCGTCGGATTGGAGCCATGGCACGGCGGAGGAGGCTGGAGGGGCTGGACCAGCTAGACCGCCACCACCCACCCATCCACCACGCACGTGCGTGTCGTCGTTCGGGTAGATCGAAACTCTTTAATTTGGTGATTTGGTTGTATTATGCTAAATTGGGAGTTTGGGTAGGAATTTGTATTTGGTAGGAAATTAGGAGTAGATGGACGTAATTTGAAAAAGGGAGAGGGTAGATAGGTAAAATATGCTAAGGCGGCTAGGTGGGTAGAATTTGAGGGTGTTTGGGTGGGTAAATGGGTAGAAATAGGTGAAAAATGGGTTTTGGGGGCCGCGCGGGGGTTCGGCTCCGGGAGAAGACAGTGACCGATGTCGGTCACTAAGCGACCGGCATCGGTCGCAAAATTTTAGGGAAAGGGAGTGTTGTTGGTGACCGGCGTCGGTCATGTATCGGCCGGCGTCGGTGGCTTGTGTGTTTGGTTTGTTGGTTGTGTGGGTGGGTTGGTTGTTGTTGTGGGTTTCGGTTTGGGGTGGGTTTGTTTTTGTTGTTGTGGGTTTGGGTTTGGGGTGGGTGTTGTGTTGGGGTTGGGGTTGGGTTTTGGGGTGGGTTTGTTTTTGTTGTTGTGGGTTGGGTTTGTGTGGGGGTTGGGTTGGGGGGGTGGGTGGGTGTGGGTTGGGGGTGGAGAAGGGTTTGTGTGGGGGTTGGGTTAGGGGTGGAGAAGGGTTTGGTGTAGGGTTGGGTTGGGTTTGAGTTGGAGGTGGGAGAAGGGTTTGTGTGGGGGTTGGGTTAGGGGTGGAGAAGGGTTTGGTGTAGGGTTGGGTTGGGTTTGAGTTGGAGGTGGGAGAAGGGTTTGGTGTAGGGTTGGGTTTGTGTTTTTTGTTTGGGTTTTGTTTTTGTTGGTTTTGGGTGGGATGGTTTTAGGTTTTTAGGGTGGTAGGTTACTAGAGGGGGTCGTAGAGAGTCGGGGTATGGTCGGGGGATAAAAAAGGGTGTTTAGATGATAAAGTAGATGTTGTAATAAAGAGTAGGTCTAAGGATGTGGGTTGGTTTTGCGAGCACGTCGGCGATTGGCGATGCGGGATAGGATGCCCCATGTTGTTGGTGCGGATGAGGCCACACGTATCTGCGGCTCATTGGGCCATCATGCGCGAGTGGGACTCGGTGGAGTCCGAGAGTACGAGCGATAGAGAGAGATCACGGCTTGATGGTCGCCCTCATCGAGAGATGGATCCGGCGACAATGTGTTCCATCTCCCGACCGGGGAGATGACCGTCACATTGGAGGATGTGTATCGCATCCTTGATTACCTATCGAGGAGAGCGATCTTCGGTAGATCGAAGCGCTGCCATGTGTTTCAGATAGCATCTGCGAGTTTTTGGGGATGCGGCCACGCTACTAACCTATCATAAGCGCGAGTATCGATGCAGTGACATGTACCGTGCGCATCGACACGAGACACGGCCCGCTATGTTGATGATGGTTGGGATCACCCCTTCGCCCTCCCGGACTCGAGAGGAGGCCGCTTCCCACGAGCATTGATGGGGCAATGCTTGAGATGGTGGAGGAGCACACACTGTTACGCGCTGGCACCAAAGTATATCCAGTGCGGTTATACGAGGAGCTATGGGGCTATCGCCGGAGGAGGCGGTTCGGTATTTGCTCTACATTTTTGTTGCATTGTTGGGCATACGAGCACATCGTATGCATCGAGCGATAGGGTTACCCAGCAACGAGCCACGGGTCATATCTGATATGGCTTTGAGAGGTGGTTGGGGTCGTGGGCGACCACGGCGATTGTTGCGAGTCGGGATGTGGTATCTTATAGACATTTCTAGAGGGCCTTACGCGGAGACATTGTATGGAGACCCTACGAGAGGTCACCACCTGGCGAGAGCCGCTTACAGTTGCGCCTAATCATATACATTACGGATAGCGGGACGGAGGCCGAGGAAATGCAGCGGATACCCACTGAGAGAGTGCAGCGAGGCGAGATGGGGCTGCGGCAGGATGAGCCACCTCCCTTCCCTCGATGTCAGGAGGGATGATGTAGAGGCCCCACTTGCACTGCACCCAAAGCCTTTGGATCCAGTTGGGTAGCGGAGAGGTCGGCGGTGAGGAGTGTAGATGATCTGGGTGCAGGATCATACGAGGTGTGGTAAGTGGGCAGGCGAGAGGGCGGCCGAGATAGTACCTTTGCACACGGCCAGACTTAGCTGCGATTATAGGAGAGAGAGATCAGCTCGGGTCGAGTGCAGCTCTTACGAGGGCAGGCTGCCACACGAGCGAATAGGTGTCTTACGAAGCAGCTAGCGAGCTCGAGCACGAGCACGGTAGCACCACCACGGCACCACACGGCCATAGAGTGCGAGTACGAAGCGGCAACACGAGTACCGGCACCACAGCGGCCACCGAGCACCACCAGCGCAGCCAGCCACAGCTCGGAGGGCATTGGTTGTAGAGTGCCAGAGACCAGCCCAACTCCGTCGATGGCTCGAGAGCTATATGGAGGTTAGAGCGAGAGGCGATATTATCGAGATATTCTTGATGAGTACCGGAGTTGAGTATCGAGCTTATGCGGCGCATAGGGCGAGACCTCTCACGGCCGAGATCTCGGGGAGGTGCACCCACAGTGGCGTGTCCGTGATAGGCGGAGGCGAGAGGCACCACGAGACCGGTGGGGAGAGATGCGAGGCGGTGGGGAGAGGCGAGAGATCCCAGAGACATGGTTGTTGTATTTTAGAGATGGGCACCGGTCTGCGAACCGGTGTATTGATAGAGGCTGCGTGCTATGTATTATTCATGTATTCATTCATTCATTTATTGTATCTGGCCTGCAGAGCCAAGTAGGGGTTTGTATAGTGAATCTCGGTCTGCGAGCCGAGTATATAGCTATTTTTGATACGAGGACCAGCTGCGAGCCGAGTCGAGATTTTTGTGATTATTGCGGCTGCGTGCCGGCTTTGTTGTATGATGAGATCACGAGAGGCCCCGATGTAGGGCATTGTATTTTGAAAACTTGTATATATATATATATATATATATATATAGATGATGTTTTGATCCACATGCAGTGTTCAAAATGTGTTTAAATATTTGGTTAATGGTTGGTAATATATAGAATGTGTGATGAGTTTAATTGACATGTTGATAGATGGATGATGTTGATGTTTTGTTTTTGTACGTATATATGAATGTCAGGTTATGTGATGAATTGGTGGTTTTGTGACATTGTGATATATGTAACTGATGAGTTGGATCCAAATGATGTATAGATTGATAGTTTCTTGATATCCGTAGTTGATGGTTTGTGTATTTGTATAAAATAAATGATGTTAATGAAATTGTAATGCTATGTGTGGTGGATGAACAAATGTGGTAAATTGTGTTGTTTATGTAGGAAAAGAGGCGGGCGCGACAAAAATTTAGGTGAGAAATGAAGAGAAGAACGCTATTGAGAAAAGATAGGTGTGTAACCGATATCGGTTAAGGAACCGATATCGGTAGCTGATAGACCGATATCGGTTAAGTAACCGATCTGGTTATTTAGGTATGAGCTTTTCTAAAAATAGAAAAGCTAGGGTGTGACTTAAGTTTTAATTTTAGAGCCATGCGAGAGGTTAAATACGCGAACGTGACGCTTTTTGGCGAGACGAGACGAGGTTTTGCATGAGAGATTTGAGTGATAAGGAGAAAAGAGACAAGGAAAGTGAATGTGATCCGAGATTCGAAGGCGAGAAAGACAAAGTTGAAAAGGGTGGTGATCATGGCGAAACGAGGAGAAGCATCAGCGAGGCGAGGACAAGAGGGAAGACAAGAGCCACCTCAAGCTACCGCAAAACCAAGAGGTAACGTTTTGTTTGTGATTTGACTACTGCATGTTTTGTGAATAAGATGGGGGAGAGTAGGTGGGTATATATGAGAAAGAAAACATGAGAACAAGGGTTGCAGGTGAGGTAAGTGTTACGGGGTAGGCAATTAGGGGTTTCAGGTATGTTTGTATGTATAAAAAGGAATAAACGAGCAAATTATTGTCGTAGGTGGTTGTTTTTAGGGAAGGTGTATGTAATTGACAGTGACCGGTAGCGGTTAGGGAAAACCGGTATCGATTCTTGAACAATACCGGTTATGTATAACGATCCGATTCTTGGAGAATTTCAAAATGTTTGAAAAACCACGTGACGGATTGAATGGTTGTTTGTTGTTTTGGTGTATGCAGGTAGAGGCGGGGTTGATGATGAATGATAGTGTGCAGTATTGTTGTCACGAATCCAGTGGATGTAACACAAGTGGAATGGACATTGATAAATCGTTTGGGGTTAAGTGGAATCTGTTATTATTCACGAATCACACGTAACCATAGTATATTCTGAGCGTTGATTGAGAGATGGAATCCAGAGACAAATACCTTTTATCTGCAACAGGAGAGATGATAACATTGGAAGATGTGTTTCGTATTTTGAGACTCCTAATACGAGAAACCAGTATATCGAGCACTACCTAGCGCGGCACGGAGCGATAACTGCAGATATTTGGTCCATCACGCACGAGATTTGACACACGGCGAGTTTATCATTTACGTATGGGGTAATGTATACGGCACATCTGAGGAACAAGGTTAGCATAATATTAGTGATAGCGGTAGGGTATTATGCATTCAGGGCGGAAGGGGAAGATTTCAAAAGGCATTGATGTGTGTTATCTGGGAGATGATAGAAAGGAACGTGACTTTTGCATGGGCACTTTTTGCATATTTAGCGGAGAGCTATACGAGGGGTTTATGGGCTTGTAGGCGAAATCACGAGCGTCTTTGGATTGTTCATACTTATTACCTTTGTTGGGCCTATGAGCACATTGTTTGTGTGCGACAATAGGCCAATCCCTCCAGCGAGAGAGAGACCCGGAGTACGAGAGGTTGGGATTGAGGCGATGGGTCAGAGGCAGAACAAGAAGAGCAAGATCTCGGCCGTGGCGGTGACATTGTGTATTACGAGCGGTATGGGAGAGGGTGACGGTTGCGGACATATGTTGGAGGCCTTACGGTAACTATATGGTAACAGAGAGCATAGGCGAGGAGTTAAGGGTGTAGAGCGAATGAGGTGGATCGCGGGGCACAGAGCCGAGTGAATATGAGAGGATTCCTATAGATCGCGTGCGGCAACAATTTGGATTTGTGCAAGATATACCCACAGCTTATAGACCATATATGAGGATCGGCGCTTGAAGGCGTACTCTCACCTCCCGGCCAACACCTCCAGAAGGTCTGAAGAGGTAGCGGCCGATCGCGAGGTAATGGACACGAGAGCAGCGAGAGAGCCTATAGATTATGGTGGCAGCGGAGCTGCAAGGTATCGTGATTGTCCCGACATAAGCTGTGATTACAGCGAGAGGATCAATCTGCAGCGTTTAGAATTCAGCAGCTCAACGCGAGTGAATGAGACAAGAGGATTGTTAGCGATTCTTGAGTCACGGGCGGGAGAGACTAGAGGCTGAGTCCTCCATGCGAGAGGCGTATTCATATGTTACGAGAGAGATTGGCGGATCGGTGGCGCGTACCAATAGCCGTGGTACCATTGAGACGAAGAGCCCAGCGAGAGGGTCGGCGATCACGATCATCGCCTAGTTCGGATGAGGCGTGAGGTCTAAATAAATGTTAGCAAGGTATAAGAATAAATAAAATGCAGAGCACTGCGTGTCGATGATAGAGAAGATGTATTTGTTTAACATCTAAATAAAATGAGATATGTATGTTGATTTGAGTTATAATAATAAGAATGTTTTCGTTTTGACTTTCGGTGTTTTGAAAAAAGGATAAAGAGGAATGTGATGAAATAAAAATACACAAAAATATTTATATTTACCATACATGATAGGTTATGGTAGGGGATGGTCGAGCTAACCTTGGGAGACCCCATGTCTCCTAAGTGCTGCCTACATAGCCCATTGCACAAAGCAAGGAAGGGCCTCAGACCGATGTAGTTCTCCCTTAGGATCAGGGAGAGGCGAATTCAGGCAATTTGGTACGGTTTAGGCAATTGGTTGGTTGGTAAAAATATTAAGATTGGTAAAGGTAAGGTTGATGGTGTTGGTAATGAATTGGTGATGTTGTAAAAAGGTATAAGGGAAGCGAAAGTTAGCCTACCCAAGTAGAAGGGAATCATGTCCTGATTAAGGTCAACACACAATCCTAGGTGCGAGGTAAAGCAGAAAGAGTGCTCCGTAGGTGAAAAGAGCTAAACAAACCACACAATGTAGAAACGAGCTTGGAGCCCCGTGCACCGTGCATAGGCGAGAATTCAATAGGTGAAAAGAGTTGTGTGATCACAATATATCGAGCATACATTACGTCCCTTGAGTTGAAACAAATGGTGAGGTGAGGTGGATGGTATAGCTGAGGTTGAGAGAACTTATTACAAAGTGAGTGTTACGCGAAAGAGAACCTACCCTAAATAGACAAGTCCATGACTCAAAAGTCCTTTTGAATGAGTCTTTTATTTTATTGAATGTAGAAGCGATCGATGTGGGAAGTCTCAGGATATTGATTGTATTATTCTTGAGGTCTTCACGAAGGCGATCGATGCGAGAAGCTTCGCTAGAAAAGCGACGTGTATAGCTGTCCTTGAGGAGCGATCTATTTATAGTAGCGAATATGATTTTAGTGCATAGCTTGTCCTTGAGGAGCGATCATAGAGAATAGCAAGCAATAATTTGGCATATAAGCTTTGTCCTTCGAGGGAGCAGTCTATATTTAATTTAGATGACTAGATGTTCTTTTTAGCGTGAAGCATCTAGTTTAGTAGGAAGTTTGACTCAAGAAAATCCCATAAGAATACGGCTTATTTTAAAACTTTGAAGTCATGGACTAGACTAAAAAGGGGAAGGCATCGTTTAGGTGAGGTGAGAATCAAACTATGTGAGCTTGATTTTTATTTCGAGATGTAGGAAACAAGTGCATGTGGTGGTATGGGAGCTCAAGGGACGAGCAGTAGGCGGATAAGAAGTGATATAACACTAATTTCAACAATAGAATGGTCAAAGATGCAAGGCATTAAGGGGCTCGGGCTCAGGTTTACCATTAAGCGAAGCTAAACGATAAGTACCAGATCCATAGGTGTGAGTGATTATATAAGGCCCAATCCAATTGGGAGCAAATTTTCCACATTTTCTCTTTTCTAGTTTGGTGACATGTTGATTCTCTTTGAGGACAAGATCACCAACCTTAAAACGCTCATGAAGTCACTTATCATAAAAGCACGTTTAATGCGTTTTTGATAGATTTGAAGGTGATCAAGAGGCTGTAAGAGCGGTGTTCGTCAAGAAGCTCCAATTGGGCTAACCGCTCTTGGCGAAATCATCATTGGTGAGAATACCACGAAGAGATATTCTAAGGGAGGGTATTTGTATTTCGAGAGGCAAAACAGCCTCGGTACCGTATACGAAAGAAAAAGGTGTGGCATTAGTGGAGGTACAAATACTAGTGCGATAAGCCCAAAGGGCAAAGGGGATGTGATCGTGCCAATTTCTTCCGGATTCATTGACAACTTTCATGAGGATTTTGGTTAGTGTTTTATTAGAGGACTCGGCTTGCCCATTGGCTTGTGGATAGTAGGGTGATGAGAAGATAAGTTTGATACCAAAGTTGTCCATGAAAGTCTTAACAACTTGTTTTTAAAAGATTTACCATTATCATTTATTAGGCGATGAGGAATACCAAAAGCGCGACGAGATAATGTGATGGTTAATGAATTCGACAATTTTTCTTTTTGATTGAAATGAGTGGAATAGTCTCCACCCATTTTGTGTAATATTCGATCATTTGTGATTATCCAACGGTGGCGTTGTGAAGAGGTCGGGTGAATCTCACCAATAAGGTCTAAACCCCATTGTGAGAAGGGCGAAAGATCTCGGCGACACAGCGGGTGGCTAGGAGTATGTTGAAGGTTGGCATGTTGCTTGACACATAACACAACGCTTAACATATTCGTGCGATCGTTATTGAGAGTAGGCCAATAATAACCAAGGCGAAGGATTCATTTGGCCACAGTAAGGCCGCTAAAATGTCCACCACAAATACCGTCATGGACTGTTGGATGGTATGAGTGGCCTCCGCGCTTGATTAGGCAGCGAAGGAGGATGCCATCAAAGCCACGTTTATAGAGAGTCCCCCATGACAACATAACGCGAAACACTTTTAAGAAAAGCACGTTTGCGTTACTAGTAAGGTCGGTGGGAGGACGAGAGATTGTAAGGTAGTCGTGAAATTGGTGGTACCGGGTATCCTGCGAACTAGTAGACACACGGTATTTATCATACAAACTCTTTGGGTTGAATAGGATGGGACAAAAAGTTGTTGGACCACGACGAATAATTCAGAGTCAGTTGGTGCGGCGGGAATTTGCGAGGCTAAGCAAGCCATAGTGTCCGCAAATTTGTTAGTGGAGCGTGGAATGGTTTGTATAGAATAGTGAGTAAATAAGGCTAGAAGTGAATCCACGTAGTGTTTGTATTTTTGAAGTTCCTCATTTTTGCATTGGTAGACGCCCATAACTTGATTGACTACCATTGAGAGTCGCCAAAAATGTTGATAGATTTGATGCCTAAGTGTAACGCAACTTGGAGACCCAGAACAAGGGCCTCGTATTCCGCTGTATTATTAGTGCAAGGGAAATCAAGCCGAAATGAAAGAGGCATAGGTTCAGCGTCGAGAGGAATGAGAACAACGCCGGCTCCTCCGCCACTGGCATTTAGATCCATCGAAGAAGAGGGTCATTTGATACAGCTCTTCCCAGAGTGAAAGAGTGGCGATGAGTTCGTCGGGAAGGTAAAATTGGTAAATTGTTCCCGAGTAAAGGGCCTCCATGAAGTTGGTCTCGAGAGTTTGTCCTTTGATTGACTTACATTTATGCGAATTCAAGGTCAAGGTCAGCGAGGAGCATAAGCCATCGAGCGTCGTTGGTTTAGATGCGGTTTGGCGTACATATAATGAATGGGGTCTGTGTTGGTGATGACAAAAGTTTTGTGATTCAGGAGGTAATGTCGGAGTTTGGTGGCTACAAATGATAGGGCAAGGCACAATTTTTCTACATGTGTATACCTAGTCTCATAATCCATGAGGGTACGACTTATATAATAAACGGCTTTGTTCTCGTCGTGCTAGAATCCCGATGTGCGAGCATAGCACCTATAGCATGGTCGGTGGCGGAAAGATAAAGGTAGAAAGGGCGGTCGTCTGAGGTGGGATAAGCACGGGTGGCTGCAAGAGATAGGATTTGAGAGCTTGAAGGCTTGGTGACACTCCTCACTCCATTGAAAGGCAATGTCCTTTTTAAGAAGGTGATGAAAAGGTTGACACGATCAGAGTTGGGAGATGAAACGTCGGATAGATTGGAGCTTACCTTGTAAACTACGTAATTGTTTGAGATTTTTGGGTGGGGGCATTTCTAGGATAGCTTTGACTTTAGATGGATCGACCTCAATGCCACGCAAAGAGACGATAAAGCCAAGAAGTTTTCCCGAAAGAACACCAAAGACACATTTCTTTGGTTGAAGGCGGACATAATATTGTAACAGTGATCAAAAATAATGGTTAAAACATCGAGATGTTCACTACGATGTTTAGACTTGCTTTGAGAAGATCATCGACATAATCTTGAGGATAGTGTGCATAATGTCATGAAAAATGTAGGTCATAGCCCGGCTGATAGAGTAGCACCAAAGGCATTCTTAAGGCCAAATGGCATGACACGATAACAGAAGGTTCCCCAAGGAGTTATGAAGGTGGTTTTGTGTTGATCGGCAGGGGCAACCAAAATTTGGTTGTATCCTGAAAAGCCATCCATGAGAGAGAGCATCTCATGACCTGCAGTTAGATCAACAAGTTGGTCAATGCTAGGTAAGGGGAAGTCATCCTTAGGGCAAGCGAGGTTAAGATCCCGAAAATCTGTGCATATCCGAAGTCCCCCTGTCGCTTTAGTGACAGGTACGATGTTAGAAATCCATTGAGGATAGTCAATAGGCAAGATGAAGGAAACAGAAAGGAGTTGTTGGAGCTCCTCTTTGACTAAGAGAGCAATGCGTGGATGCATTTTCTCAATTTCTGTTTGGCTGGTTTGGAATCGGGGTTTAGGGTGATGTTATGGACGGTAATGGTAGGATCAATTCCTGGCATGTCAGCGTAAGACCATGCGAAAGCTTGGTTGCGAGCACGGAGAAAGGTAGTAAAGGTGGCTTGTTCTGATGTGTTAAGGGATTGTCCAATCTTCACAATGTGAGATCCTCCTCCATGTGGATGTTGATTTCTATAGTAGATTCGTTCAGCATAGTTTGGGTTTCAGATGGTAAGGCACGTTGAATATAAGAATCATCCGCGCCCAGGTAAGTGAGGATGGAGTCGTCATCCTGGCATTCAACAACATTAATCAAAGGCGAATCCTCTTCGATCATGTCTGGATACAGAAGGGGAAGAGAAGATGGGCCCTCATTATCGCGTTGATAAGTGAGAGGACCTATGAAGATAGCATTTATGAAAAAAAAAAAAAAAAAAGTTAGGGGGATGGATTCGAGTGGTCTATATATTACATGGGTAATGATGGCAAAGTGGGTGATGATGGTTTGGTAGGGCGACGTCTTCTTCTTCCAGATACAGGTGACAGAGGTGTCTCTGTGTAGGTGTTTCGGAAAACCGAGACCACTACGATCATTATGTTTGCGTGTGGTGATGGGGATGAGCGTATGTCGGCCTTGTTCGTAAAGACCAAAACCAAAGCCTTTCCAAGCACAGCTGAGTCAAGAAGGTGAGGGCGAAGTGAAGATTTGTCAGGTATTGAAAATCGGATTGGAAGGGGACCACACCAAGAGGAGGTTCAGGGGTAATGGAAGATGCGTCAACACCCCCATATGTTAGGTTGGTGCGGCAATGGGGTGGTCCGTAAGAGATTACCTCCCCCACGCGACGGTCATAGGTGGGATGCGCATGTAATTGTCCGTACTCCTGCGGGGTAGGGAAAGAACTAACGTTATATAGGCGGTACTCCCCCAGCGTAAGGCGCTGAAAAACATCTACTAAGGGGTCGGAGGTTGGAATGTTAGCTGCGGGAAGGGAAGTGGTTTTTGCGATGGTGGTTTCATCAGTTGAAGGCGTAGGCGCGGTTGAGGTGGATGGTTGAGGTACATTTGAAGAGGATGGTTGGGTTGAATTTATGGGTGTCTTGATTGGTATAAGCACATCGTTAGGGCGGTATAACATATTGCAGGTTTTAAAGGGGGGAGGGTCAGCTTTTACGGTGTAGGACTTCCCCTCGTACTCAAATTTTATGCATCTATGTAATGTTGAGGGAACGCATCCCATGGCTCGGATCCAAGGACGACCCAGCAATATATTATATTGGAACTCTCCCTCCAAGACATAGAAGAGTTCGGGTAAAGTACGTGGTCCTACCCGAATGTTGAGGATCACGGTGCCTAAGGTAGAAGTAATAGCGTCATTGAATGACATGACATGATGGGGTTGGCACACATGCAACTAGAAGGGATATTCATTTGTTGGAAGGCTTTTGAAGAGATGATGTTTAGGCTAGCACCCCCGTCAATCATAACACGACGTACCCGAATGTCCCGGATGTAAGCTGAGATGAAAAGAAGCGAGTCGGGATCTTACATGCACCAAAGTCAACAATTTCGTCTTGAAACCAGCTGCAGCACTTGTTGTAGAGAGAAGTGGTTGGGGCGGTGGGTTGTTTGGTGAGAGAAGCAACGTGATTAGGTGTTAGAATGGAGCGACAGCGGGGGTTTCATTAGGTAAAACCTCTATCCCTTGAAGGATCTCAACGAGAGCTTGTCGATGAGATTGAAGTCTGAATGAGATCATACTGAGTGTCATTTTACGGGCGATTGGTGAAGTTGTTTAATCATATTTCGGTGAGCAATGCCATTAGAGGCGGATAGGCGGGTCATGCGAATGACCACTTTAGGTGGTGGTGCAATCGGGATGTTTGATGGAGAAAGAGATGCCACAGTGTGTTTTCTTTCGCTTTCCCAGTGTTTTTACTGTCCTTGAGTAGTGACACTAATCATATTAATCTCGTAGACTGAGATGAGGAAGATGGTTGGGATAACTCATGGTCTTGAAGAGGTGGGGTTGTAATAATGATAGATCTTGGTGAGGTGGGGACGGATGGTATAGGAGAGGGAATGGAAACTAAAGGTCTCTCCCTTCGTAAGTTGTCTTTCTTAATCTTTCTATCTCGGGAGAGGTGAGTGATGAAGGATGGTTTTAGAGCTTTGCATCCCTCCACATCATGTCACGGTGTGCGGTGATAAGTGCAGATTTTAGACTCATCGTAACCCATAGGTCGGGGTTTAGACGGGTCATAAGGTCTAAGTGGAGGTAGGAAATGGTCGTATTCTCCACCAACATAGCAAGGATTTTGGCGTAAGATCCTTTGAGTGGGTCAAAATCGGAAGAGGATGAGGGTATTGGTTGTGCGGGTTTTGGTAATGTTTGGGTATGGTTGGTTCGCACGGGTGGTGGTTTAGCCGAGGGTGTTGATACGTGGTTTTCACTAAATGTGATTTCTTTGGCGCGAAGCTATGTTGGATGATGAGGCGCGAGATGATGTGGTATTAGAAAACAACCACGGGAAATAGGAGTGACCAAAACAAATCTTTTGATGATGGAATTTGTTTAGGGTTGATAGGTGGACGAGATACGCGGAGTACGGTGTTCTTATACACTGGAATTTCGTATGGGTGCGGAAGGCGTAGGTTGTTTTGAAGAAAACGGGAGGTATGATATATTGATGTAAGGTAGAGGATGGGGTCCCAATATGGAAGGTAGGTATGGCGATGATGGTTTTGATTGTGATAGGGTACGGATTGAGTTTGTCTCCTCGGTGGTGGGACGGATTTATTTTTGGATAGATCGAGTCGCTTAGGCGGGTGCGTTAGACTGAGGCATTGGTGAGGTCCCAAGCGTAGGGGAAGATCTGGTTAAGTTGATAGAAGTGGACGGGGCATTTGGTAGAGGTGAGGGGGGTGAAGGTGAGAACAGGGGCATTTTAAGCTTCTGTAAACACTTCGGGTATATGGTGGAGACATCAGGATCAGTCATTTGCATTTGAGTAGAAAAAGGGGTACTCAAACGTTCCCATAGGGCCTGTCTATCTTCTGTGGAATGACAGTCCTCACGTGTGAATATGAACTTTTGTACGGAAGAACGACGGGTTGTGATTCCAGTCCACTGTGGGTGTGACACAGGAGGTAGATGAGGCACTGTATCAATAGATGTTAAGAGGTCAACCGGTCGTTGAAAAGATTTAGGCGATGAGGGACTAATAGGTAGGAGGGCGTGTTTGAGGGATCTGTCATGTTTAAAGAATGTGGTGATGTCGGTGTAAGAGATTTCTCGTCTAAGGATGTCAAAAGGAGTGTCGAGCCTTCCTCTTGTGTAGCAAGAAGCGGTGGAAGGGACGTTTGGGAAATAGATAAATTAGATAACAGGTGTTCGCAGTCTTGCAGGGATGTGGTGTAAGAAGACTCATCGGTGAAATGAGAATCCTGGGTGGTTGATTCCTGTATGGGTAAAGGAATGATTTCACCTTGGCTTGATGGTGGTGAAGGAGGTTCAGACTCCTGTGTTGGTGGAGAGGCTTGATTCAAAAAAATTTCGATAGAAGCTTTTGGTAGGAATCGAAGACTTCATGGATCTCATGAACATTCTCCTCGGCTAAGATATCTTGGTTTACGTTCTTGTTGGGCGAGTGATTCGGGAATGGCTTGTTGAAAATTTTCAGATTTCGGTTAGCGGGGCGTTAGGATTATCGAGGCTATATCCCTGCGTCAACCATTTCTGCACTATGTTTTTCAACATCTTGCGAGTTTTCATGACTATGTCCTTTACGCGGTGAAAGTTACAAAAGTCATTTTCTTTGTACCAGAAGGTATTGCAGGTGGAGTCAAACCCAGTGAGGTTTAACGGGGCAAGGTGATAGCCCCGGCTTTGAGCAATTTCTCGAGATGACGCCATAAGTTTCTCCCAAGGAGTGTAATTGATGGGCTCGGCTTTGTACTTATAGGTGGTTTTCGGCGGAGTATTAGATGGTGTTTGAGATTTGACCATTACCGCGTGGACAGCTCCTTTTGATTTAGAAGAAGTGGACGCATGAGGAGTGGTGGTGTTTGGCTTGTTGGTAGAATCGGAGTTCGAAATGGGGTTTTGTTACGCAACCGCAATTTCTCCTCTTCTAAGGCTCGAATTTCTAATTTTCGGGCCATAGTAAAGGCCTCGTCGAATGTACGGAAAGTTTGAATTTGGAGGGTGGGGGAGATGTGCTTAGCCCATGCTGCGTAAACAATTCGATAAGTTCGGTTTGAGGTAAGGCATACGTAAGTTGGTTGATAAGGCCCCGCCATCGTCCAACGAAATATGCGATAGATTCGTCCTCAAATTGTCAGATGGCATAGAGGTCGGTGATAGATACTTTCTTGGCAATGTTAATGGAGAAATGATCCAAGAAAGATTGGGCTAGTGGTTAAAAGAAAAGATCGAGTCTTTGGGTTAAAGCAACATACCACTCAAGGCGGGTCTGATAAGGACATGGGAAAGGTGCGAGTAGGCGTCATCATGGGCAATCAAATAACAAGCATGTCTAAATGATCGCAAGTGTTGTTGAGGATCCTCTTTACTATTAAAACGAGTAAATTTGGCAACTCCCATTGAGGAGGATACGAATGAAGAACAGTAGGGTGAATAGGCTCCCGACAAACTTGCTCGTATGTCAAGGCGCTACGACTTCCCGAAAGCAAGCCTCCGGTTTTGCATTTTGTCCATCATTTGTTTGATGAAATCATGTGGTTGGATGAGATGATGGTGGGGTTGTAGTAAACGGAGGCAAGTTGGACCAAGGGCTTCCCATTGGACAATGGTGGGGCTAAGTGTTGATAAGGTATGGAGGATGAGTATGTTGGAGCAATAGAATAGGGATGTCCCATATAAGGTGTTGAGGTTCTTTGGATACGTGTATGGGAATGAAAAGGTAGGCGGAGCTTGAGAAGGAAAGCTCGTGTGAATAGGTGGCGAGAGAGCAAGTCATGAATGGAGTGGTTTGAAAGAGAGATGAGGTAGGGGCGGTTGGTGGTAACGATATGTGAGGTCCAAAATTAGCCAAGGAAAAGCCAATTTGAGTCGTATGAACCTTTGAAGGCTGTCGGATTGGGAGAAGGGGCTAAAGATGCTTTGGAAGCAAGCGGTATTATGAGTAGGAGTGGGGGCTAGATGAGTAGCTATACTAATAGGCATGCCAACAAGGAGCTGACCATCGGGCGTACGGTCAGAGGCATGTGACAAATATTATTATGCAGACAAAGCACTAGGATTGGCATCCAGAAATTTGGCAAAGTCCTTGTCTCCTACAGGAATTTGGGCGATCTCACTGGTGTCCATAGGGTTCCCTATAGAATGTGAAGGGGGTGATTCAGGAAAAGAAATAGAGCAAGCATGTGAAACCATGGCGGCGGCTTGCTTTCGAGTGATAACAACCATGGACAGAAGTTCACAGTAGGGTTTTAATCTGTCAGGAATAGAAACAAACTCAGACTGGTAAAATTGTTAGGTTGCTGGTTTGTCAGGAATAGGAAAAGACAGTAACCGATATCGGTCTAGTAACCGATGTCGGTTATACTATAGCCGACGTCGGTCAAGTAACCGATGTCGGTGTAAGAAGTCTGGGCTAACAAGATATAAAAAGGCTGCTAATTTGATTTTTAACAACGTTTAGTATACTTGTCCAATTATTGATCACAGAAGACAGAGTATGAGAAAGAAAAACAGAACTAAAAACAAGCAAGATGCACACGCAAATCCAGAGATTAACCCTAGGGTTAATTTTAATTATCGTGGGCTTATGCCTTTAGACGTAAGATGATGTCAGATCCTAAACAACAAGACCTAGGGGAAATGTCAAGTTTGTTTTGGCTTATAAGGTTACTTCAATCGGGCGGAGGAATACCGCGGAAAAAGGGGGATGTTTGAGTGTTGTGTTAATTGTGAAGTGATTCGGTATGTGTTGTGTAGTGAAACTAGGGTTAATTTCCTATCAATACTGTGGATATCACCCCCACATGTACGACCTGTTATTTAATCTATGTTCACTAGAATTGAAGAACAACAAGCAGGAATGCAAAGCATGTGTTTTAAACCCAAATTGAAAATTATGTTCGATGAAGCAAGAGAGATGACTTTCACTAATGCGAAACTAGGAAAGCAAGACAAATTCTTTACGAAATATATAACAAAAGCAGCAACAGCAAGTATGCTTCCTAAAATGAAAATAAGCAAGAGAAAGAAACCCAAAATGGGTCCCACCGGGCGTGCCAAAATGTTTCACTCGGAAAGACTCGTTCCTTTTAGAAACAGATAAGGTTAGGGTTAGGAGGAATACACCTTAGATCGTCGAGATGGTGTGCGCGTCTTGTAGAGAAAGATCGGGCTGATTGTGAAGAACTCCTTTTTGTCTTGGAAGGACTACCTGCAAATAAGAACACAAGACCACAAGATTTGATTAAACAATAAATGAGAAGCGCCTTGGGCCAGAAATATAAAACTTCCTTTCGAAGGTGGTGGTTCCCTATGCTAATATGAATTAACACAAAAGACTGTAAAGTATCAATTAAATTGTTTCGTTGAAGTGGTAGGGAAAGGCTGGTTTTACGGTTTTGATCATAGGAACCGATGGCGATTCTTGATAGTCGATGCCGGTTATGATAGCCGATGCGATTCTCGATAACCGATCTGGGTGGGTTCTAGGATCTTCTTAGTAGCTACGATGTTTTGTAAGACTGGTTTATGGATGATATTAGGAAATGGGATGATTAGAAGCAAAAGAATAACAGTTAGATGCAATGACACGTTGGGTAGTAGATTCAGAGATGGATTTAGGAGGACTGAAATTCACAGAGCATAAGAAATGTTATAACAGAGGACATGCAAGATGTGACTTACTGGTTTTGACAAAGATGCAAGTTGATCTCCTTGGTTGTAAACACTTCTGGTATTTCCACTCGTCTCTGCTCTGTCAGGTGAAGATCTGGACTCTGTTCCTCACTCGCAATGCTCTCTGTTGATCCAAAAATCCTTTGGTGATCTCAAAAATGAAATCCCAATCCGTTGTTTTGGTTTGGGAGCCCATTCTGAGGAACGATGGCGGTTACGTAACCGACGAAGCGTCGGTCGAGTAGGAACCGGCATCGGTAAGGAAAAAGTAGGCTATTTTTAGTAAAATAGCCCACCTTCCCTACTTTTCTCCCGAGAGATCAGTTGCGGGCTTGGTCAAGTGGCTAGAAGGTCGGCTTTGGGTGCGAGTAAGGAGGCATTAGTTATGGATGTGAGTCTAGACCAAGTCATGGGTCTTAATTAGGTTAGTTTAGGGTTAGGGCTAGGTCATGATGAGGTGGCAAAGTGAGGTGGCGGGTAAGGTGATGTGGATTTATCAATTACAAGGTAATTAATAAATAATTGTGTAAGGTTTAGGTAATGAGGTTAGGTTACGAAATGGGATGCGGGTCACGAGGGTCGTAAGACACGAATTTGGTGTCTACAGGGGACATGTGGGACGCGAATGCGCGAAACATGCAACTCGGCCGATTCGAGCGAAGCGGGGAAAAGACGCACAAATTCCTTTGGGACATGCGGGACAAAAGTGCGTGAAGTCTGCTCAAAAATTGGATCGAATGAAAATGTGACAACGGGTCCTAAGGCGAACTTCGGACATTTGGGGCGTGAAAGCGCGAAATCGCAGTTCGGGTGATTCGACCAAAAAGGAACAATTTGCCCAATTAAACTTGGGACATTTGGGACAAAAAGTTCCAACGGGCCCAAAAAGACAAACTTCGAAAAGCGCCGATCAGAGGAACAGAGGGCCCAAATGACTTGGGACACGCGGACAAAAATGTCCGAAACAAGCCCGAAAAACACACAAAATGACCCAAAAACACAGATTTTCACAATTTCTCAACTTTTAACATTCATTATAATAGAGAAGACACTTAAACTCAATTTTTTTTTGAATTTTCACTTTCTCAAGAGCGGGGAATTTTGAGTGGACAACATGGTTGAAACGTCATTTCTATCCATGTCCACGTGCGAGGCATTTTTCGATTTTATCTCTCCAAACTCCATAAAAATTCAAAATTTACCCCGGAATCACTTAGATAATTTCACCAGCTTTGCATTGATATAAAGAACGTGAAAAACTGAGCTCTGGATCGAAAGATATGGCCATTTGAAGTTTTAGGGCAAAACAGGGCCAAATCGGGTTGGCGGGCAAAATTTCGAATTTTGCACCTTTTTGGTCATTTGGAAAATTTTCCAAAATTTCCCCACGCTCCACCACTCTAGGTGCCACGTGGCGGCATCTCATTGGCCACGGGCCTTTCAGGGGAAATTTTTCCCAAAAAACTCCGCCGAGCCATAACTTCAAAAATACATGGAGTTAGGAGGAAAACTTTACCTTTCTGGAAAGCTGAGAAAGAGCTCTATCCAATGGTGTCATTTCTAGAAGGTTTTGAGTGCCTAAAAATCAAAATATTATGTCTGAGGCACAAGAGAAGGAAAGATGAAAGGGAGTTAGCCACAAAATGAGCAGGGGGCACATTTTGGATAACAATTTTGGCGACTCAGAGGGGTCATCTGCCTGCTGGATGAAGTTACCAGTTTCCTGAAGCAATCCATTGGGCATGGAGTCACCTGATTTTCTGTTTGATACCCCAAATGACTAGAACATTGCAAGGAGGAACATGGAATATCACCTGATGGAGCAAGGCCTGCAAACACATTCCCAGGAACAACAAGCTTGTGCCAAAGCACTTAGGGAAAGAAACTAACCTACAACAAAACAATGTGCACAAGCACTTGGAGGAATGAAAACCTAAGCTAATATTTACAAGGTGGAGAATTTCCCTTTAGTAGAAATGCTTTAGATGGATTCCATTGACTGGAATCTGCAGTTCTTCACCATCCAATGAAGACAATTGGAAGGCATTGCTGTCCTTACACTTTGTGACCATGTATGGGCCACTCCAAATGGCATCAAATTTTGAATGCCTCCCGGTTTTGCTCTATCTGCATCCCATTTTAGCACTAGATCTCCAACTTGGAAGGATCTATTCTTGGCCTTTCTATCAAAGGTCTTCTTTATCAAAGCTTGATCCTTCTCCATTGCTTGGGATGCCTAATTCTGATTTCTTGGAGCTCCATCAATTCTGCATATCTAACTTCCATGGGCTCAAACTCCAACAACTCCAACTGTTTCATGAGTTCCAATGTTGGCAACTCAAGAGACATGGGTAAAATTGCCTCTCTCCCATAAACAAGCTTGAATGGAGAATTACCTGTAGATCTCTTGGGAGTTATCCTATCAGCCCATAAAGCTGATTTCAATTTAGTATGCCAAGACCTCTGATTTTCATCAAGAGTCCTCCTAATGATCTTCAACAAGTTCTTGTTTGTAGACTCAGCCTGGCCATTACCCTGAGGGTAATAGTTTGATGAAGTACTTAGGTAGATCCCGTTCTTGACAGCCCATTCAGTCACCTTGGATCCAATGAATGCTAATGCATTATCTGATATTATTGTAGCTGGTATGCCAAACCTGGTTACTATTCCCTCATAGAAGTCTAGGATACTAGCTTCAGTCCATTTGGTGAAGTAATATGCGGCTGTTAAAATCCACTTGTGCCCTTGGCTCGAATTGGGATTAATAACTCCAATGAATTCTAAACCCCATTGCATGAATGGCTGGTCAACTGAAATTAGATGCAATGGAAGGGCAGCTAGCCTCTCTTTACCTGTGAAAAATGCACAATTCTTGCACCTCTTGATCCATGCATAAAAATCATTGAAAATCTTGGGCCAATAATAACCAGCCCTCATGATCTTTAGAGTTGTCACTCTTGGTACAAAATGACCACCAGCTGGTCCACCATGGAACTCTTCCAACACCCTATGAATCTGATTTGTACCAATGCATCTCAGCAGTACTCCATTCACATCTCTTTTGAATAAAACACCATCAACAAGGGCATATGGGACAGCTTGCAACCTGAAGTGTCTTCTTTGGGTCTTGTTCATCTCTGGAGGACATAGACCTGTGCTTAGGAAGTGCATTATACCTTGGGTCCAGCAAGGAGTGGGGACACCATCATTCTCCTCTTGAGTGCTTCCTTGCTCATGGTTGTCTTGCAACACCAAAACAATCTCTTTCTCATTGCATGCTTCCTTTTGTTTGCTCAAAATCAGCTGCTCACACAATCCTTTTCCTCTGACCAACTTGGTGACCTTGATCTCTATGTCATACTCCATGACACGAGTAATCCAACCTGCCCTTTTTTCATTCAAGTCTTTATTTAGGAGGAAGTCCTTAACTCCCGCATGAGAAACCAACAATTGAACCTTGTTGTTTGAGACTAAATGCTTGAACTTCTTCAAGCTTCTGATTACTGCAAGAACATGCTTCTCAATGAAAGAATATCTCACCTCATAGTCCTCCAGGATTTGGCTGAAGAAAGTAATTGGCTGCTCATCATTGTCTTTATTCTGCTGTACCAAAATTACAGAAATAGTATCATCACCTCCAAACGCATAGAGGATGAAATCCTTGGAGAAATCCAGGTTGATGAGAGTTGGGGCTTGAGAGATGGCTTCTTTGATTGCTTCAAAAATTTCCTTGCCTTCTGCTATCCATTTGAAAGCCATGCTTTTCTTTAACATTTTGGTGATAGGTCTGACAAGGGCTACAAAATTTGGGACAAACCTCCGAACAAAATTTATTCTCCCCAAGAAACTTTGAAGGGCCTTCTTGTGGCTTGGCAATGGCAGTGCTCTTATGGCTTCGACTCTTTCCGGATCAATTGCTAATCCTTCTTTGGAGACAATGTGGCCAAGGAGTTTTCCTTCATGGGCTAGAAAAACACACTTTTTAGGATTCAAGGATACTCCAAACCGTCTGCACCTTGTGAACACTTGTCTCAAATGAAAGAGATGGTCTGCTGCATTTTTTGAAAAAATAGTGATATCATCAAGATATATCAGCACTATGTTGTTAATCAAACCCTTGAACGCCATGTCCATTTCCCTTTGGAAGGTAGCTCCAGCGTTGGACAGCCCAAATGGCATTTTCCTGTATGCATAAGTTCCCCATTTAGTTGTAAAGGTTGTCTTGAACTGATCTTCTTCCTTCACCATAATCTGATTATACCCTGAATAGCCATCAAGTAGTGAAAACCTCTCGAGCCAGCAACAACTTGTAAAATCTGCTCCATTGAAGGAAGCGGATAATGATCCTTGAGAGATGCTCTATTAAAATCTTTGTAGTCAACACAAAATCTGATTTCCCCACTCTTCTTTACTCGATTTGGAACCAAGTTGGCAACCCAACTAGAATGCTTAATAGGGAATATGATTCTTGATTCTATCAACTTAGTCAATTCTTTTATCATGAGAGGCTCCATGTGGGGTTAATCGCCTTTGTTTCTACCGATGGGCTTAGTATTTGGATCTAATTCAATGGTGTGTTGAGCTAACTCGGGATTGAAACCTTTCAAATCTTCATAGCTCCAAGAAAACACATCAGGGAATTCTTGACAAAGTTGTATGAACTCATACCTTTCTTGCTCAGTTGTCATCTTACCAATTTGGAGTGATTTGCCTCTTTCTACTGAGATGGACACTGAATCTTCTCCCTTCACTTGGATGTTTTCTTTCTCCTTCCTAAACTGATCATTAGGATTGAAAATGGACTCCAAAGTAATAAGTCCCTTTGGTAGTTTGTTGGTTCTCAGCTGCACCACTTGGTCACCATACTGCTGCTCTAACTTTTCTGATTTTTGGCTGAGAATTCAGCCTCTTCTTATAAGAAATGGATGATTTGCTGATCATTTTCAAACACTTTCCAACTTACATTGTTATCTGGCACTGAAGGCCTCATAATCACATGGATGTTTGGTTGTACCTTGTCTTTTTGAATGCTCTCCACAACGTCAAAGGCTGCCCCAACTGCTGCAATCCTGTCAGCGGAGCTTGGTTCTCTTTCCTAGGAATGGATTTGATGCCAAAACCCTCAAAATATTCAATGAGGTCCCACACCCTGTTCTTGTAGCACTTGAGTAGATCATTCTTGATAGCATGCTGCCCCTTGACTTGGTTGACAATCAACTCACTGTCACCAAAGACTTGCAAGTTCTTTATTCCTCTCTTGATTGCCCAATGCAGTCCTTGCACCAAGGCTTCATATTCAGCAGTGTTATTAGAGCATGTAAATTGAAATCTAAAAGCTGAATAATACTTAACTCCTTGAGGTGAAACTAGCATGGCTCCCCCTCCTGCACCTTGTCTACTCCTTGATCCATCAAAAAACAACTGCCATACCTCATTGTCATCCTTGTGGTCTGGCTTGGTGATGCTAGGAATAGGCTGATTTTCTTCATGCATGCAATAGACTCCTAACTCAGATTCTTCTATTTCTTGATAAGGATCAAAAGCATGCACCTTGTTAGCCCATTCATCAAGAGTTAAATCAGGATACTTCCTACCTTGGTGTCAGCTTCATCAGTGCTTGGGTGATCTTCTTGATCAAATGCTAAACAATTGGCATTAATCTGACTTGGAGTGTAAGGCTCAATGTGAAAGTTTGCAATAGGTTCAGACCTGATTGTGGCTTTGGTTCCATATCTTGTTCTAAACAAGCATGTGTGACCAATCAACAAACAAGTAACCTCCAATCTTAGCTGTGAAATCCCTTGACAAACATAGGGCAAAGAGTGGTGGAAGGTCTATTACTGAGACATCTTGCAAAACAACCACGTTGGGACAGGCATGCAAAGTAAGACTCAAGTTTTTAATCACTCCGACTATTGTTACTACTGTCCCATCCAACTGTACCACCCCTTTGGATATGGTTTCGTACTGAATTCCCAACTGATCAGCTATTTTCTTGGGCATTACTGAACTACTTGCCCCAAAATCAATCATGCAATTGTGTACTAATTGGTTCCCAATGATCAATGAAACATAGAATGGAGGGGGCTTCAATATTTTACCTTGTTGTCCTCCATGATTCCCCTCAGGCTGGGCAGCATTTGTGAGCACCTTCTCTTGCATTTGGACTTGCTGATTTGAAGTTGACCAGTCCTTCATGGCAGCATGTAGCAAATCTCTCTGGCCTGGGATAGATAGTGATTCCCACATTGATATGTTTACATTTTTCTTCTTCATCTGATCAATGATACTGAATGGAGATGAAGTATCCCTCTGCTGTCCCTTGGCCTGCACATTCATTCCTTGCACATGGGTAGCAGCAACTGGCATTTGGGTTGGCCTAGGGGCTGTTTTAGGCAATCCTTGCGTGCTTGGGATTGCATTTTGTTTGCCAATAGTTTGTGAAGTGACAAAAGGTCGTGAATTACTTATGGCCAATGGCTGTCCTTCACCTAAATTTCTCCTCTTTGATCTTGTGTTGGCAGCAACACTTTGGGAAACTGTTTGATTCATGCCACAAAAATCTTCTGCCTGCCAATTTACAAGTGTGGTATCATTTGGAGCTGATTGCTGCTGGAATGTTTCTTGTTGCTAGTTATTTCCTTGACTACCTTCACCCTCCACACCAATTCTTTGTCACCATTAATGCTTGATTCAAGGCACCATTGAAGCACATGGACTGGTTATGAGGTTCATTGCATGGGAAACACCAATCATACTCTTGAGCTATATTGTTTTGTACTAGCACTAATGCTTTAGATGCAGATGTAGCATTGGGATTATAGGGCTGAAATGGTCTATTGGCAGGAGGCCTTGCTTGATTTAGATTTGTAGCTGGATTGGGTGGTCTATGAGGTTGATATGGCTGCCTGTTAGGCTGAGCTTGAGGCTGGAAGGAAGGTCTAAAACCTTGAGCTTGCTGCCTTTTGAGTGTAACCAGCTCATTACCTAGATTTTGTAATTGCTTCATGACTTCTTGAAGTTCATTTGAGGCACTAGAAGATGAAGTGGAAGCTTCACTTGAATTCTGATTTCTAGGAGTGGGAATAGAAGCTAAATTAGGCACTTGGCTAGTACTTGGGCTTTCTAAACTTGGAAACAATGGCATTAGAGGCCTAGGAGCCAGCTTGCCAGCTTGAATCAAAAAAATTTCAGCTCTAATGGCAATGTTATAAGCAATGGGAATAGTTGTGCCTCCCATGGACTGAATTAACATAGAAATATCAAAATTTAAAGCTTTAAGGTAATAAAGAAAAGCACCTTCTGCTGTTGGCCTGAATGCCACTGGAATTCTCTCCCAAGTCCTTTGAAATCTGAAATTAAAATCAGTCAGCTACTCATTGGGAGCTCTCTTGATGGTTGTCAACTGCTCCAAAAGGGACAAGTTGTCTCCCTTCTCTCCAAACTGCTCATGGAGGGCTATGCATAGCTGGTTCCAATTTTGAATAGAACCTGAGGCAAGGCTCCTGAACCATTGTAAAGCTTTCCCTTTGAATGAAGATGCCAGCAGTTTGACAACTTGCATCTCATTGATCTCATGGATTGCACAAATATTGGCAATATCCTTGACATGATCACCAGGTGAGGTCTGATTTTCTCTAGTGAAGTATGGAATGTTCTTCAATGCTGCAACTGGGATTGGATTTTGTGCATTGAGAGAAAGTGGGATGCTGCCAATGAAATTGACATAGGGGTTGTTTTGTGCCATTCTGATTGGCCTTAGAACCCTTGTTGATTGAATGAAAGGCCTACCAGGTGGAGGAGTTGAGAGAGTTCTGTTTGGTGGAGATGGAGACCTTTGGATTCTCCTCCCACTTTGCCTTATTCTTGGAGATAATTGCAGATATTCAAACAACACCTCTTCCTCTCTAGCTCTTGACCTTGTGTTGATTCTTCTCATGAGTTTTTAGGTCTGCACTGCTAAAACCAGCTAATTCTTCTTCCTTGGAGTCATCAGATGTGTAATTTATAGCTCTTTTAAAGCAAGAAACTTGCAACAAATGCACATCAATTTTGTTGCAATGAAGATGAAGACTTCTAGGTCCCACCGGGTGTGCCAAAACTATTGTTGCAAATCAGCACGACCCTCTGGATGTTGATCAGATTTCTAGTTTGATCATACTAGCATCTAGTGTGATTGCACAACATTGAATCCTTTCCCCAAGTGTGGGACTTGCAAAATGAGAAAAGAATCTCTAGTTTAGAGGTTGGTTCCTCAATTCCTCTGGTCAGATTTATCACTTACAAGTTGCAGAGGTCTATATTCCTAACCCTACCCTAAATTCTAAAGGAGACATAGATAGAGAATGCAAAAAGCTAAAACTAATGCTAATAGGTGATGCACCAAAGGAGTGGTGAGCATTTTTACTTCTCTGATTGACACACAATCCATAAAAATTCAACAAAGAACCTCATGCACAAGTCGATAATTGTAATGAAGGATCGAAATTAACCAAACAACACGGGAAGAGGATGAAAACTAATCATAGAGGTTGTATTGTTATTTTAATCATCAAAATCACTTGCATTACAACACCTGAGAGGAAAAATAAAGTTGCAGCTCTTAGAAAAGGTCTGATATTCCACCAAAATCACTTCTAAGGTGAGAAAGGGGACCTGCAATACACAAAAAATGTTCAACCCTTTGAAAATGAGCCAAATCTAGCTTTTACAGTGCAAGGGACGAGCCCAGGAGAGAGAAACACGGGAAAATGTGGAAGGGATTCAACCATTGACCAAAACACATTCAAAATAGCATGGGCATCCTTACAGACCCATCCCCTGACATTTTTAGCCATGCTGGGAGAGAATGCGAGCCATTCTTCATTAAAAATGGTGGTTGAAACATCATTTCTATCCATGACCACGTGCCAGAGGCATTTTTCAATTTTATCTCTCCAAACTCCATCAAAATGCAAAAATTACCCCATAATCTTGTATATAATTTCACCAGACTTTCCATTGATATAAAGAACGTGAAAAACCGAGCTCTGGATCGAAAGATATGGCCATTTGAAGTTTTAGGGCAAAACAGGGCCAAATCGGGTTGGTGGGCAAAAATTCGAATTTTTGCACCTTTTTGGTCATTTGGAAAATTTTCCAAAATTTCCCCATGCTCCACCACTCTAGGTGCCACGTGGCAGCATCTCATTGGCCGCGGGCCTTTCAGGGGAAAATTTTCCCCAAAAACTCCGTCGAGCCATAACTTCAAAAATACATGGAGTTAGGAGGAAAAATTTACCTTTCTAGAAAGCTGAGAAAGAGCTCTATCCAATGGTGTCATTTCCAGAAGGTTTTGAGTGCCTAAAAAGCAAAATATTATGTCTGAGGCACAAGAGAAGGAAAGATGAAAGGGAGTTAGCCACAAAATGAGCAGGGGGCACATTTTGGATAATAACTCCTAGAAGGTCAAATCCACTGTTTATAAATCAATATTAAAATGACAAAGCATGTAAATAAATAGAATCTAGTGCTAGCATTCTGATTTGGGTGCCTCAGGTCACTATCAGCGTCAATTCATTTAAATATTAAACTATGCCAATAAAAGAGCATTCGGGTCGTTCTGGGTAGGTTGGGTAGTCTGAGGGTCATAGATAGGGTCAGGTCAAGGTTGGGTAGGGTTGTTGGGTAGTTTGGGTGAGCGGTAGGTTTCGGTCTGCATTGTGTTAGCAGACACATAGACTTACGCCGATCCGGTGTATGACCGATGTTGGTTCGGGTGACCGGTATTGGTCACTTTATTGGACCGACAGGCTAGAACAAAGGTGTTTTGGGTTGTTTTGGGTTCTTCAGGTGGGTAGAGAGAGTTGAGAGTGGTGTTGGTGAGATTTAGGTGAGTGGTAGGCTCAGGGCTAGAGCAAAGAGGTTCTAGAAGGTGGTTTTGGGTGGAAGGTGAGCAGTTGGTTGGTGACAAGGTGACCAATGATGGTCAAGATGATCAAGATAAGCGATTATGGAAGACCGGTGCAGTCCATCGGTTTTGAGCCTTAATTAGGAAAGTAGTGATTGGGGTGTTCTCTGTGATTTTTAAAGAGTTGATGGTGGGAGGAACTAAGTAAAGCGGGGTCCTGGTATGGGTGTGGTCTTAATGAACGAGGTGGGGAGGTTAGGAGGGTAGTTGTACTTCTTGGAGGAGGAAGATAGAGAAACCAAAACACAAAATGTGGGTGGAGGACAAAGGAATCCACTTACCCAAAATATGATGCGTCTTTGGAGTGTGGTAGACGTTGATGAAGGTGGTTGGTTGGTTAGAGAGCTCTTGTTCAAGCTCAGTCTAGTCCAGTCCTTCAATGGAAGTGTTCACAAAGATCTCTTGTGAGTTCCTCCAATGGTGCTAGCTTGGAGCTCTTCTAAGCTTGGTTTCTTCTCTCAATAGCTTCAAGATGCCGAATGCCAACGCCAATCAAGTAGGGTGCCAATGATCATGCAAGGATTCACGAACCATAAGAAAAGTGACCAATCAAATGTCCAACAATTTTTCAACCCTTTGGAAAGAGTTGGGATTGGGTATTTATAGGCGGCGACATCGGTCAGACTTTAACCATCATTAGTTATGTCGGGGCATTTTTTTTTGAAAAGTGGGGAATATGCCTTCCCCACTTGGTTGTGAGTGGTGGAGCACATGCACCCTCCACCTTGAGAATGGGTAATAGGACAAGGGAGAGTCCTATGAGTGGAGTGGCCACTATTAGGGCTTTCTAGAAGGGTATGGGCAAGGTATGGGCAAGGTAGGGAGTGGAATGGTGAGGTGGAGGTGCAAGTGGGGTAGTGGAAGGGTGAGGTGGAGGGGCAAGTGGGCTGGTGAGGTGGAGAGGCAAGGTGGCCCTGATGAGTGGATAAAGGGAGGATTTAATTATTTGATGTTAATTAAATCCTTGGGTGAGTGAATGAGGGTTATTGTGATGTCTTTGAAAGAGGTCCAAGTGAAATTTAGGGTAAAATTGATTTCCCATGGTGAATGTGATTATTAGGTTGTCTGGAGGAAGATAATGAAATGTGATGTGATTTTGGTGTCTACAAGTAGAGTAAGGAAGAGGAGTAAGAAGAGGGTTTTAATCCAACAAGTAAAATGGCACCAAAGAAGGAAACCATTTCACCAAAGAAGAGCAAGGGAAAAGGAAAACAAACAACTACCACCATGAGTTTCAATGAGGAGTGGTATGCATAGATGCAGTACCCAAATGGAGTGTTTTGGGAAGAGTATGGGTATCCCATATGAGGAAGATGGTCATGAGTGACTACAATCATTGCACAAGCATCACAGAGAAAGAGATGGCAGGGGGTAAGTGCAGGAAGTTGATGGACAAATATAGGGTCATCCGTGGACATCATATTGCAAATAACAACATAATATCAACTTGTAGGGATTATTAGCAATACATACACTCAAAATTAGAAAAAAATATATTAATATGAATCGTAGCATCTGGAATCTAGTTTCTAAAATACTAATTTTTGTAAAAAATGGACAAGATTAGCTATATTAAACACTCAAAATTCAATGACTTGGTATTTTTTTTTAAAAACGCCGATAAGATTATAGTCCGTTTGCCCACAATTTGGATGACCAAAAATTGATATATATTTTTTTCCTTTGGTGAGAAGTTATATGCCACTATCTATCTTGGGATGGATTTTATTTTGTTTTTTTTTAGTAATATTTTATTTTTTATGATTTTTTCCGTGAAAGTGGTATGAAAACATAAAGAAAACAAAGCACTTTCCGTTTGCCCACCATAACTTCATCAAAAAATATTGAAATCAAATAATTTTTTTTTGAACATGTATATAATTTCACCACGGTTGGGATGGTATAAGTTTTATCACATTCTGATAAGTGAAACAAATTTTGCAGTCTTAAACGTAGACATAAACATTCACAGGAAAAAGTGTCTTAAAGACCTACTATTAGTAAAAAATTATAAAATGATATTTATCCTCTTCTATTCACTTTAAAATTAGTATTTCTACAAAGCTAATAGTCTCCCCTATGCAATGGTACCATTTTTATGACATAGTTTTTACTTTTCAGCATGGTTCAAGTCCGCAGAAGACTAAATTTGATGTTTTGCTGTTTTTAATGTAAAATTCAGGATTTGATGTCCACTTAATTGTCCCCCAACTTGGTGCACTTACCCGGCATTGGAACTGGTTCGTCTGATGGACAAGAAGACACCATAGGGAATGTTGATCTACAATGATGAGGTGAAGGTGAAATTTAGAAAGGACAAGTTCTTTCAGTAACTATATGAGTTCCCTATTTTGGTAAGCCTGACGTATGTACCAATAGCTGATGTTGTGTGTTCAAAAGGACCACTTTGATTTTTAGGCCACAAAATGCACATAACTACCCAAATCATATCAAATTTTAGTGGCTTCGTTTGTGAAGGGGAATATCTAGATGATTCCTTGGAGAATAAGGAGGCCATTAAGGAAACTATGGAAGCCTATGATAATAAAAAGGGTTCACGCTACTTTGATATCATAGATATCCCCAACCCTGTAATGAGGATGGTCATGCACTTGGTTACCAAAATAAATGGTCAAGAGAGATGGACGTAGATAAACAAGGCATGGTTGAATATATGCTAGAAGATTTCAAAAGGAACCATCTACAACCTTTCTACCTATATTTTAGACAAGATCATTAGCAGACTGCGAGAAAGGGGATAATATAATGTTTGGAAATATATTTCTCGGATTGTCTTCTCAGAGATTGGAGTGCCTAATGGGCTAGAAAAGTTCATATGGGAGTTCCCGATGAATATTCCTCACCCACAAAAATAGTTGAAAAGTATACTTACCATACCATGAGGACCACCCACAAGGCACGCTTGGAGAAATGGTATAAGTGAATGCATGATGTATTCGGGGTAGAATGGAGAATACCCAAACAACTTCCCACACTAGTAGATGGATAGGCTGATTTTTCTATGTACTAGTACTTCTACATTAGCAGATTCACTTCGATAGATGGGACCAAAATTCCATAGTGCAAACTTCCTTTCTCTTTCACCGCATAGTATTTCTAAGAAGGGTTCAATCGCTTCAAGTAATCTAAAAGGATAAGATTTGACCTTATAAAATTGGACCACGGCCACCACGAGCTATGCAAGAAGCTCGTATACCCAAAGAAACATGTGTATGTGGAGAATTATATCTCCCTCAAAGTACAGATGATGAAATCCTTAATGATGCTAATTTCCTAAGGACCACAACGAGGTGTATTTATGCATCAGGCCTAAGTTTGAGAAGGGTGCCTACTTGTAGAATGATGTCTCCATCCCTGAGGATCCCATTGGTAGGAAGAAGGCCACACCAAAGAAGAGAGAAAAGGGAGGAGACCCTGGAGAAATAAGTGCCAGAAAAGAAAGCACCAAGTGTGTAGACAACATAATCTATGGGTGCGCCAGAGTCGGTACCAAGCCAAGCACCTACGCATGTAGGAATAAGTCTCCCATAAAGGAGAAGGAGAAGACACTTGAGGAAGAGGTTCCAGAACAAGAAGAGTCTCCTAGAAGGGAATCACCTGCTGAGGAAGAGGAAGAATCCCACTAGGAAGAAATAGAAGGTAGCGGGGAAGGAAGACTCGGAGGAAACGAAGAGCTTAGAAGCCTATAGGGGAAAGAAGGATGATGATGAGGATGAAGAAGTTCATAATCATCCCGTATGATATACATGATTCATAAGAAGAAGGAAATGAAGAGAAGAATGGAGATGAGGAGGATGCCCAAGGAAAAGGGGTTAGCGAGGAGGTGAACACTAAGGATCAGAGGACCCCCAAGCTCACCAAGGAGTAGGTAGAAGAGGCCATGAAGAGAAAGTGGCAGGAATAATCAAGAAGTTAGTAGAGAAAGAGGTGGAGTGGAGTGCGGATGAGATACTCAAGGAAATAGAATATGAGAGCGTTGGAAAGGAGTATGAAAGCATGGGAGGGGATCCCAACCTAGCGGTGAGCTTTCTAAAGGGCGCATGCACAGGAGGGAAGAGTATGGTTATAGCACAAGGGTAGGGAATGGGTTATATCAATGATCCAAATAAAGTGTTACGTGCATGCTTCCAAATCATTGTGCCAACATAACAACTTCTGTGATGTCTTCATTTGATGAGGAAGGCATGTACCCACGAACCAAGAAGATGTTATCTTGGGTGTTTGAGTCCCACATTGATGAGCCTGAATTCAAAGTAAGCCAAGGGGCACTGATGAAGATGCCATAGGAAAAAGGGATAAACCCACTAGTAAATTCTCAGTAATTATCTAATGAACAAGTCTATAATGTGCTCAATAAGGTTTCAGTGGAAGTTGAGGAAAGAATTTTTGGAAGGAATGACCAGTTAGATTCCTAGAAGGGGAATTAGAGAATAAAAAGGAGGATCTAGTTGAAAATAACAAGGACCTAAAGTAAGAAGAGTTGATCAACACACAGCTAAGGCATGAGCTATAGGAGGAGAAGACAAAAGTGGAAGAGGTCTACAAGAAGGTAGAAATGATTATAGATACTTGTCATCTTAAAGCATCCAAACCTAGCACCACCCGAGTAGAAATATGAATCAACCTTGCAATGCTCAAAATATTTAACTGGAATCCTTACAAGGAAAGGAGACCATTTGCCTTAGAGTCAACAGAAGAGCCAATGGCACGCTAAGAGAAGGAGGAAAAGTTGAAGGTTATGGAGGTAGTCTCTCGTTACACCAAACTCCTCGTCGTTGTAAAATCTGTCACACATGTAGCTAAAATTACTTATGATAATTACGCTAACAGGATAGAGTAGCAAGTATCCTAGTTTCTACGCATGAGGTAGAGCTCAAGGAGTTTCAGGAGAAGAATAAGGGGAATAGATCAGAATGGGATAAGATCCTGGCCGAGGTGGAAAATAAGTTAGAGGCTATCGAGACCTTGTAGGGCTCGATCAAAAAATAGCTAAAGGATTTATATCCCTAGATCACCCACAAGATGGATGCGTTTGATGACTTTGGCAACCAATTGGAAGGGATTGTTGATACAATGAGTGCTAAGGGGGATGAGATGAATTTCGACGAGGTAAGCACTCTGGTGGGTGACCTACTCTAGGAAGTGCATAATGAAGTAGATCCCTAGGAGAATATTGAGGTAGATTTAAGGAAGGATCTCCCACTCCTCCTTCACCAATAAACATATTATTCTTCTTTCCTCCATTATTTAATTCTTCAATTCTTCATTCCTTCATTCTATTTTCTAACTATTCAGAGTCCCGCCATTCTTTCTTCTTTGAAGGAAGGGTTTTTCAGAGGAAGGAGAACAAGTTTAGTGTGGGGTGATGTTGGGCCACAAAATATTGACTATGTCCCCAAGGGCATGTGCACGCGTGGGACCAATATGAAGAAGGGCGCAAGTAGAAACCGTGGTGTGTGCGCAAGGAAAAGAAAAGGGTTTCAATACTTAGCCATATTCAGCATTCTAGGAAGTACATGAGAAAAGTGTGACCCATATAAGCATGTGGAGTAGATAAGGTGCCAACCTAGCGACTTGGTGACCAAGAAAAGAATATTCAACATGATGGAAGGATCCAAAAAGACATCATTACGAAAGTGGAGAGCTCGGATCAGAGTACGCATTATCCATTGAAGGACCACATGGACACTTGGCAAGTGATCTACTCCTAAAGGAAGGCATGGTGGTGGATGCTAAAGCTATATATAGAGATGCTCGGGTAGAAGAAAATGGCAGCTATCAAGGGAGAGAAGAGGGATCAACATAGAGGGAATGAAGGGTGAAGCTCTGTAAAAATAATAGGAGGTTCTAGAGGGTTGGGGTTCTCATTAAGAGGACTGTAGGAGTGATAACATACCTAGGGGGATGGGTTTGTGACAATTTTTGTAATATGGAAAGCATAGCTAGGGCTTCTGATGCATGAGTCTTATCTAGCATTGATGCATTGGCTTGTTATGGCCTTGGTGAATGTAATGTGGCTACTAAACTATGATCAATATGAATATATGGTTCTGTTCTAAGAATATAATGTTCATGGATGTAAACCCTAGTGCCATTTCTTTATGTTATGGATCGATATGTTATTTATATGATGTTTCTTTTGATTCTGAATGAATGTATTGATATAATAACTCATCCTAGGCTCTCAAAATGAATGCATGGTCCTTTACCTTTTTGCATCTAAGTTTATGTCCTTAAGTAATGTATTCTCACAAAACTCACATAAAGGAGGGGCTCAGTGCCCGCACGTGCCTCGGGTGAGCACCCAATTCCCGATGGGTGATAGTTCAGTGCGCATGGGATTATAAGGTTATTCTAAAGACATAAAAATGACTAATTTTTCAATTTATTCATCACCTTCTTTGTATAATGTTTCCTTAAATTGAACTTCGTAAAATAATATTTTCAAGTGGGGCCCACATGTAGTTACATTCTATAATGCACATTTCTAGAAATCTGAAAGAGTCCTATACAACATAAAATCATCACTTTGGAAAAATAAATCAAAGACAAACTTAGTATACCTCTTTTTCTCCAAGTCTCTTTTAGTTAGGGTTTATCTAGGGTTTTAAAGCAACTTTTCTTTTTAACGATCATTAATAAAAATGTGACAATTAGACCACCTAATTATTTTTACTAAACCTTCATAACTGACCTAAAAGCTATTCCAAAGAGTTGAGGTCCCCATGTAAATCACACATCTCACAACGAGCATAAGAAATTCAACTTTTGCTTCAAAAACACACTATAGATTACCCAGTTTTGCCAAAACCGCCATATCCTCAAAAATATTATCCACTTTGATCTGAAACTTGTCATAAGACATCATGAAAAAATATTCTAACTTATAAAACTAACCATATATCCCAAATAGCTTTGAAATTCTACAATTAATCCCATTTACCCGTGTTGTCTTGCTATTCCCACCTTCTTATTTCCTAAATACCTCATAAATACAATAAAACTCGAGTAATAACCTATAGCTAACCATACACTTTATGTAAACTACCACCATGATTATGCCATGCTCCAACAAGACTTATCAACTCAAAAAATCATACATTCTTACCATTCTGCATGCTCTAAGGCTAAGAATAGGTTTGGAATGACTAGACTCAACCATGACATCTCATGAACAAACCTTGATGACCTCATGAAAAAGATTAGACACTCATGGCATATCATACCAACCATGTTTGACCTCATGAAAATAATCAACCCATTCAAGAGAGCTCATACCATGACTTATCTCACTAGACCATGCACCAGATGTCGTAGACCTTCACCAAACTTGACACTACCAATCAAGCTTCATGTTTGACATTGAATGACACATCATGGAGACTCGCATGACCTCATGAAACCATTTTCCATCAATGACAACAAAAATACACAAAGTGACCAACACATTTAAGCATTCTCGACAACATCACATCTAAACATCGCATTGAAAAATCTTAACATCGCATAAAAACATCAAACATAAAAATAAATAAAAAACACATGAGTCAAAATCATAATCATATACATATCGATATATCAATATACATCATCACGAGTCTAAAAACTATATACTAAAATATATATCAATATAGGCTTCAAGAGATCCGCATACATCAAAAACATCATATCTACTAAGTAAACTGAACATCCATTAGCTAGATGCTCCCTCGGCACTACTCCCCACTCACCACTAGGACCTCTATCGATCCTTTGTCTAGATCTCTCGGTGCCTGACTAACACTCACATCAGTACCTTTCGGTATTTCCTACCTCTGCACCCTATAAACCACAAAGTGATGCTCATCGAGTAGCCTTCAAAGATACTATCTCCTCATAATAGCTAAATTCCTTGCATAATGACTGATAGTTATCCAAAATCACACTACTAAGTGGCCCCATCCGACCACTATCCTAATATTTTCCACCTTTATCTCATTTCCTATAACACAAGTCCTAGTGATGTTGAGGGTCTTTCGTAAGACCTCTTATTGTTTTCGATACAAATCATGGTTAGTTATGAACTAAGTAAGCTATGACTATATAGTGACAAGCTAATGACCCAATCCATCTCTCTCAACTATCAATCATGCCTTATTGGCCTCCAAACGAACTAGGTATCCTCTAACTCCTCTAACATATCCTCCCCATCTCTACCCTCATTAACACCAACACCACCCTCCCGAGGTAAAGTCTACACGAGCTTGCACTCTCGAAAAAACCACCTAGATTCCCCTACCACCATGCAACGTAAGCCATTATCATCCCTGCATCATCATGACTTGTCTCCACACCTTGGAAATCTATAACTATATAAACTCCTCCCTCATCCAATCTATCCATTCCCTCCCTAATAGCTAGTAGTGCCACATCTATCTCAATGTCATCTCTCTGGTAAGCCACTACTTCCTATAGTATATCCTACACTAAACCAAATTATCATTTGAAATGGACCAAATCCCACTCACCATCCCTCCAACCCTATACCCACCTATCCTATTACATAGCCACCAGCTTCCCTCACAAAGTATCGGTCATACTGGGAAAACTAAATACAACCTCCAAATCACACCACCTGTTTGTAAGCCACTCAGGGAGCTTCATGTAATAATCCTCATCTCTCATGGGCCCTGTCACCCCATGATCAAATATCCATCTCATAAAACCTATTGGATACTCTAAATCCACCCACCTCATCCATGGTAATCCTCTTGGTTGAGCCACTACAATATGCTTGTAAGCCCAACACTCTAGTAAAAATGATACATCTACACTAAATTTGTGTTTGGTCCTTCAGGACCACAAATCCTTGTAAACCTACACCAACAAAGTAGGGGCCCAAGAAAACACTTTCCTAAACTCTAACATATCCCCTACTACACCCATCAACATCCATGAGAATTTCCCTCTTGTTTAATCGATAAGGTGTAATAGCTTAAACCCAACATCATCATTGTCACCGAGATCGCAACCCTCCTCATCATCATAATATAGGGCTCTATATGAGAACCCTCCAGAATAAAACAAAACTTTAAACCATCATCCCCATAAAAATGTTGCATCAAAAAATCTCGACCTACCCCATCAATAGTGTAAATTTGTTCACCCTATACCAGCAAGCGTAGAATCTAGTGCACGTCCTCAAAATTATAAGTCATCTCCCTTATCAACAACTAGAAAGTGCATGCAACAAGGTTCCATATCTCAAATAAATCTAATAAAAATATTGTATCCCTATGGATACATCGATAATTAAACATCCCACCCAATCCCTGTTTAGAATAAATTTTACCTCTTCAATTTAAATTAATAAACAAGAGACTAAAACTTAACAAACCTCAAAATGGAGGGGTTTAGAGGTACCCACAGATGAAATGTGATGTTGCACTCCATATAAGAAATAAATTATCTCTTGACCTACCAAGAAAACCTGCAATCACAAACACTACACAAGATGATATTAAACAAATATATGGTGGATTTCCTAGAAAAGGCCAGTCCCTGGAAGTCAATGGACTTCTTTGCAAGGATTTCGATTCACATTCAAGAAGTTAATCTATTAATGATATGATAGATCAATAAGTGATGGTAAAATAAAATTAGATGATATAACCATTTAATGTAAAGGAAAAGGGACTGATGTGGTCTTGGGTTATATGTTTTTCTGATGGCGATTCCTAATCCAAAGGGAGTTTGGGAATCACAATATGGCTCAAAGGAGCAATAGCATAGATGGATATGTGCTCCTATAGGAAAGAGATATGATGTGTTTGATTGAGACAATGTAAAGGATGGCTCAAAGGAGCTGGATATGGCTCAAAGGAGTGTAATTAGACTGAAAAAGACTCACAGAGTTAGAGTGTTGATCAGATTTGAAGGCTAAATGTCAAAAAGACGGGTTAAAATAACAAAGGGGTATGATAGACTAGAATCATTGGCGTTTTAGGAAAATGTAGGTGTTTGGGTAAAATGTAGGCATTTCGGCTTAATGCTAATAGTATATAAATATAGTATGCTTTACGATAATTTTAGAATTTGATTTTGATTACGATATGAATTGGAGAAACTGGTAGAGGATATATTAGAATGTAAGAAAAAATGCAAATAAAATGACTAACCTTGATTCCGATGTAAAAGATGAAGCATATAATCTTAAAAGATGATGATGATGTGTTGGCTCCCAAACAAGATTTGAACTTTTGTGATGATAGTGGATGTTAATGACAATGTTGGATGACAATGATGTGTTGATGGAAAAGCTCTGGATCTATCAAAACCAAACCTCTAATGTTTTGACCATAACTTGAGAACCATAGCTCTGTTTTGCAAACCAAAAGATGTGTCGAAAGCTGAATTCAAGAAATTTCCAATGGTGTAGATAATTGCAGGTTATTTTTCATGAATTGATAATGATTAAGGAGATTTTGTTACAGGTCCAAAATGAAAGAAAGAATTCAAAAATGGATCTCCTAGTCCCCGATAAAAGGTAGAAAACAAACTTATATAATCGTTGGCGTTTTACCAAAATGCCATAAATTTATGTCATTAAAATTTTTGAGGGATAAGGATAGAACGGTCTCCAAAATTGGGTGTTTGTTTTGGATTTTTGGGGATTAAGTTTTTTGGTTTGTTCGAGAACGTGTTGAGGTGTTGGGTTTGTTTAGGATAAGTGTTAAGTGGTTGGTTTAGGATTTTTATAAGATTATTATAGGATTTTGAAGGATAATAGGGGATTTATAAAGATATCCTAATAGATGTGTCAAGATAATAGTTATTAAGGAATAACTTGGGTAGGTTTATATAATATCATGGAATATGATAATTATATGTATAGAGAAGTATTTAATTAAATTATAATGGGGTGGGAAATATGGGGTATGGATGTAATTAATATAATATAGTGATATATCATGAATGAAAATGGGATAATTAAGCAAAGACAGGGAAGTGTAGATTTTATATGACTTAGTATAGGGATTAGATGTGATAATGAAGGGGGTCTAGCGGACTCGGACACGGGGAATATTAAACTTAGGATAAATTATTTTGATAATATGGTGTGATTAAATAGTGTGATAAATATATGATTTTCATAAGGATGTGGTGAGTGTATGGATTTTTGTAAGAAATAATGGTATAGTGAAAAAATGATTGTGCAAATTTTGAGTGTCTACATTTTGCCCCCCTTTTTTAGTGGTTTTAACACAAGTCACAAGAAAAAAATTAGGTGTTATGGAAGTTAGGGATGATGAATAATGTCCCAAGATGACATAGAGAAATAAGATAAATGTCATCGTAAAATCAAGTGATAGGGGAACTACAATGTTTTTTTTATATAGATATATGATCTAACAATGAAAATGAATGTTATGACAAGGTCAAAGGACCAATGATAGATGTTGCCACAAAAGTGGGCTTACAAGGCCAAGAAGTCAAGTGATAGGGGAACCAAAGGGTTCATGTCCTATAAACATATGACTTAAAGGAGAAAAACATGATGATTTGATAAGGTCAAAGGACCCATGATAAATGTTGCCACAAAAGTGGGCTTACGAGGCCATGAAGTCAAGTGATAGGGGAACCAAAGGGTTTGTGTCCTATAGACATATGAATTAATGGAGAAAAATATGATGATTTGATAAGGTCAAATAACCCATGATAATTTCTACCATAAAAGTGGGCTTACGAGGCTATGAGCTCAAGTGATAGGGGAACCAAAGGGTTCATGTCATATAAACATATAACTTAAATGAATTAAAGATGATGATCTGATGAGGTCGAAGGACCATAATTTGACGTTGTCACAAAGGTGGGATTATCAGAACTAGATGGGGGTCATGATGGTGACCAGAAGTGTAGTACCTAAGGAGGCATCAGTTTGACAAATTCTGATTTGATTGAATAAATGTGATGTTTTAAACACAATGAAGTCATGTTGAGATGTATTGAAGATTATATTGATGTTAAGAGATGTTAATATTTTATATTTTATTTCTTTTTTATGATGTTGATGTTAATATTCATTAATTTAATGTTTTTCACAACCATGGTCAAGAATGAAATGTGGATTGATTTATTTATACAAGATTTAATACATATGTGATGGGAAACAATGGAATGAAAGAGCTTAAATTTTTTTCCTTTAAAACAGTTGTTAATAAATGACTAACAATGGGTAGTCACATGTAGGATTTTGAATAAAAAGATAAAGTGAAAAATTGTACCTTCCTAGAACATGAGAAGGGATGACATATGTAGGTTGCAAGGGAAAAGAGGGTTCTCCTTTCAACGGGTTCATAGGGAAATGCCCCACTTTACATTATTTGATTTTTGAAGCGAACTGATCAATGCGGGAATTTTTCTATAATGGGAAAGCTTATCAACTCAAGAAGTTCTTCATGATGCTTTTGATATTTTGAATTTTAAAGGTTGGTCGATGTGGGAAGCCTATATAGGTTGCCATCTTTCGAGGGTATTGACTACATTTTGGTCTTTATAGAATTTTTGTCCTTCGAGGGATCGGTACATAACTTACTTTTGGATAGTAATTTTTACTTTTAATAGTTTTCCTTCAAGGGAGTAGTCCATTATATTTTGAATTTTAAGAAATGCATCCAAATAATTATTTTTCACTCTATCTTGGTAGACAAGAAGACCCTAATAGACCATTTCAAGGAGGGTAATGAATATATGTGCATGACCTACACATGTGTTCCCGAGACATGTTTTTGGTTGGTATTCAAGGTGGATGTAAGTAATGATTGTAGGGTCCCTACTAAGGAGGAACTTATCCATGTGAAATATGTGGTGAATAGAGTCATGGTGCTCACCTTTAAATTTTACGAGGACAGTGACGGAAGACCACATACTTTCAAATCATTACAATCATAAAATTACATGTTGATGATGGGATAAAATCTTTGATGTGACTTCCATCATGATGGTCAATGTGTTAAAAATAGAAAGGTCACAAATTCCAGACATTCAAAGGTTGACCCATGTTGTATGGACTGATCCAATCAGGGGAAAACTTTTCACGTTTACTCCTTTCCATAGTAATGACATTTTGATTTGAATTAATAAAGTAAGTTTATAAGGATGTGTGAAGTGAGATTTCCAAAGTCTAGTATATAGGAGCCCTCCTAACATAACACGGTAGATAACACGTGCTAAAAGGAATAATGTTTTTAGGATGTTGGAAATTTTGATTTTGATTGATTGAGTATATGGTAAATGGAGGGGATGTGGAACCTTTAACAAAGGATTTGACAAGGCTTTTTTCTACCCTTTATTCGTATGTATTGATTTTTTGTTCGTATAGGTGGATAATCCATAATGTTATGAGACGAAGGACTTTTGTTGGATAGTGACAAGAAGACACATGAGATGAATTTGTCGAGACTTGATTGAAGATGAATCTATGGTTCTGGAGATATCGGTGAAGATGTCGTGAATGTATTGTGTGTGGGTGTTGATAGTGTTGATAGACCTTTAAGGGAAGGGACTGAGTGCGTAAATGGACCTTCAAGGGAAGGTGCTAACATGATTGAGGGACCTTCAAAGGAAGGTACTAACGAGTTTTATGGACCTTCAATGGAAGGTGTTGGAAAGGTGAATATACCTTCATACCTTCAATGGAAGGTGCTAAAAATTGATTGACCTTTAATGGAAGGTGCTAACGAGGTTTCCAACAAAGGTTTGCTGATGGTAGAAGAAGGATGTCCCCCTTGCCCTACAGATGTTGGTAAGGGTATTAACAAGGGTAGAGGTGTTGGTGATAACTTAGGATGATTTTCTTTTGGGAGAAGATTGTCGACAAGGAAAAGATGTTGGATTATGGATTTTTGTGTTTTACAACTTTCTGTATCATGACCTGGGATTCTATGATCAACACAAGTTTTTTTGGTCATACCATGTGGGTTTTCAAGTATGTGGATTAGGTGTTTTAATGGGTGGTAATGTGATAAGAGATGCTTGTATGAGCCTCTCAAGGATATCAATATAAGTCCCTTTTGGAGGGTTTGAATTAATGGATTTTGATTTTGGTTTTGATTTACTAGAACACATAGTAGGATGTGTATTTTGTTTGGACATAGTTGGATTAGATGTCATATGGTGTTGCAACATCATAGGAATGTTTTGAGGTTGATAAGAAGGATAATGTGACCCGAAAATGGGTTGATAAAATTAGATGAGGGATGAGGTCCAAAAATAGACAAGGAGGGATGAATTGGGTATGATTGTTTATAGTATTGAGATAAAGGATGGGGTCCCAAAATAGATGGCAATTCTGATGACGTGCACTTTGGATTTGTAACTTTGATTGTAGGAAAAGGATATTTTTTTTTACGTTAGATGAAGAGGATGAGGTGATACATGTGATAGGTTTCGAGTTTGTAATGTTTATTTCAAATCTTTGAGAAGGAATTACGTTAGATGACGAGGGTGTGGTTTTTGATGTGATGATATTTGACTGCATAGTGTCTGATTCAAGACAAGGTTTCATGTTGGATGGTAAGTGATGAGTTGTATATAATATTGGATTGGAATCAGATGAAGATGAAATTACCTCTAGACATGATTGAGGTGGATTAAAGAAGTTTTCTAATTCTTTGATTAGTTCAATGAATGGTGGGATATCGGGATTTTCAATTACAAAGGATTCTTTAGTAACGACTTATAAAGTATAATCTAAATATTACAAGGAGGTAATAGGTGTTTGAACAGGGGACACTAGTAATGTCAATGTATGAGTATCATTGGAAGGAGGATCTAGGGGTGTTGAATCTTTGAGAGGAAGCATTGACAATGAAGGGGTCTCCTCATGGGGAAAAATTGTGTAATAACATTGATGGTATGATTGGAAGGATGTATAGTATCCATATGAACTGATTCAATCAAGGGTGTTAGATCAAGAAGCCAAGTAAATTCATCATGTGTGATATCTTTTGATGAGAAGATATATGAGAGTCATATGCAGCTTGATAATAATTGTAGGAAGTCCTAGGGGATTCAGGTGGAACATGCAAAAATTAAGGATCAATATGAGCCTCTTTAAGGGCTTGGATTTCTAACTTCTTGGTCATGGAGAAGGCTTCATCAAAAGTTTAGAATGTATGGATTTGAAGAGTGGATGAGATGTAATGAGAACATGATTGAGTGAACAACTCAATTAGTTCTATTTGTGGAAGTGGAAAGGATAATTGATTGAAAATGTTTTTCCATCTAGTGACAAAGTCTGCAAGGGATTCATTTTCATATTGTTTGATGGTAGCAAGATTAGAGATGGTGATTTTGTGAGTGACATTGATAGTAAAGTGATTGAGGAATAACATAGCTAGCTATGTGAAAGAGACCAGAGAGTGTTGAGGAAGGGAGTTGTACCAATCCAAGGAAATTCCTTCCAACGACATAGGAAAGGTTATAAGAAGAAGATCTTGATCATGGATAATGAGATAACATAAGTGTCTAAAGGATAGTATGTGTTGTTGAGGATCCTCTTGATCATGGAACATGATGAATTCAGAAACACCCACTACAAAGGATATGATTTATATGGAACCGAAGGATGGATGGGTTCATTACAAACCTGATGATAAGTGAGGATATGTTTGGATCCTTTGGTAGCTATTTCTAAATTATCTAACCTATTGGATAGAGCCATAAAGTATCATTTGTGGGAGTAGATGTGAAGAAGTTAACAAGAGGATATAATTGATTTGATTGATATGAAAAAGATGATTTTGTTTGTGAATGTGCTTGATGTGGAGGTTGATTAGGGATAATTAGGGGAAATATGGTTTGTAAAGTGGATTGTGATAAAGGGATATGTGGAGATGTGGAAGAAGGTGGAGTATGTTGTTGTTGGATGAGAGGAATTGGTTGAGGTTGAGTAGGGATATTTTTATAAGTTTGGGATGTCTGAGGCACCAAAGATGGGATTGAAGTAGAGATGGGTTGGTTAGATGAAGGATAAGAGATATTAAGATTTGGATGTAATTTTGATGAAGGAGAGGCTGTGGAAAAGTCTGTTTGATGAGATACATTAGATATGGGTTGAGAAGCCATAGTTTGGAAATAGCTTGATTGTGAAGGATAGCCATAGGATTGTTGGATGGAATTGTTATATGATTTTGGATTGGTTGAAGGGTGGAAGTTTTGTAAAACACATAGTATGGTTTGGATTGATCCGTAAATTCCAGGTGTTAAATGATGTTGAATAAGATGTAGTGGGTTGATAAGATTGATAAGGACTAGATTTTGTATAGAGAATGTTTTGATTTTGATTAGAATTAAAAGGTGATGCATAATGATTTTGAGGATATACTAATGTAGAGAGTTGATTCATATTAAATTATAATCAATTATCAATGATACAAACAAAACTCTAAGAAAGCTACAAGTTTAACATATAAGTCAAGCAAAAGAATTTTAATTATTTGGATTTAATTAAAAACAATGAAATATGTAAAATGGTTATTAGGATCCTAGGAAATGGTTGTCTATTGTTAGTTTTAGGAATGTTTTGGATGGATTCCTTGATATAATTGAAGGTACGTGAGGACTAAGTTTGTATTGTTTTGGTACGGGTGTGGTATTGGGTCTTACCCCCTCACTTCACCCATGGTGATAAGGGTGTCGGGTGATGAGAAAATATATACCGACAAACATGAGATTATACTCAGCTAGAACAACGAGTCAGCTTCCCTACTGGGTGATGAAATCTCAATCGGTTTTCAATCGGCTAGAATTGTTTTAAATGCATTTTCATATTTTTGTTGTTTGGTTGTGTGTGGAGGAATGAAAAGTGAATCTAGCAAATTATCCTCCTAATTAACCCTATGTGAAACATGAAGGATGAAAATTTTGTTTTAAAGTCAAATTGAAACATTGTTTTCGATGAAAATAATCAAACACGATGCAAAACTAAAATAAAAAGGGAAAGTTTTAAGACTCACCATTGAATGCTTCTTCTTTTTTTTAGCAATGTTTAAAGCCAACAAATCCTAGTAAACCAGCAAGCAAAAGAAACTATAACAATAGTCTCCTGTAAAACCAGTTTAGCAGAAGCAATGGGAAATAGCCTAAATCCAAGATTAGGAAACAACTTATAAAGTGATCACAATTAGTAGAACTCGCTAGTATTTTGACAAATTGTTGGTGATTTCTCAAAAATAAACCTGTTACAAAGAAATTTGATTTTTCCTGATAAATGAAAGTTTCTTTTTTAGATTTTCACAGTGAATAACCAAAGACATAACTTTACAATGTTTAATTTGAGAAGAAACATAGAAATAAGTAGAATATAATAATTATAAGGCAAGTTACAAAGATAGAAAAAGGATTTAGGGAATCGCTGATGATTACAAAAATTCTTGACAATTACTATGAAAATAACCAAAAATGAAAAATAGATACTACTTTTAATAAAATTAACAATGGAATAAGGGATAGGGTCCCACCAGTCCTACCAAAATGTTTAGAATAAATTTTACCTCTTCTATTTAAGTTAATAAACAAGAGACCAAAACTTAACAAACCTCGAAATGGCACTGGTTTAGAGGTACTTGTGGATGACGTGTGATGTTGCGCTCCATATAAGAAATGAATTAGCTCCTATCCTACCAAGAAAACCTTGTGATCATAAACACTACACAAGATGGGACTAAACAAATATATGGAAAATTTCCTAGCAAAGGTTAGTCCCTGGAACTCAATGAACTTCCTTGTAAGGATTCCAATCTGCGTTCAATAAGTTAACATGATAATGATATGATAGATCGATAAGTGATGGTAAAATAAAATAAGATGATATAACCATTCAATGCAAAGGAAAAGGGATTGATGTAGTCCTGGGTTATATGTTGGTCTGATGGTGATTCCTAATCCAAAGGGAGTTTGGGAATCACAATATGGCTCAAAGGATCAATGGCGTAGATGGATATGTGCTCGCAGAGGCAAGCGAGATGATGTGTTTGATTGAGATAATGTAAAGGATGGCTCAAAGGATCATAATTTGATTGAAAGAGACTCACATAGTTGGAGTTTTAATCAGATTTGAAGGCTAAATGTCAAAATGACAAGCTGGAATAACAAAAGGGTATGATAGACTGGAATCGATGCCATTTTGGGAAAACACAGTATTTGGGTAAATTTTTAGGGTAAATATATTTTACCTTGGGATAATTATGCATTGTATAGTTAGTTTATTTAATTATTAATTGTTATATGGTTTGTCAACCATATTTGTCATAGTATCTCGTGGGTTATAATGTTACATAGTCGTAATAATTATCTATTTGATTTATTCTGCTTCTGGATGTTCTTTTGGAAGCTTATGTAATCTGTTTATTGCTGCAACTATACAACATCATTCTTTTTTTGTATATTGTTTTCCAATATTTATAAATATTGCAGCACAAACTATTATACAAGTTGATTGATTATTAATAAAATCATACAAGCTTCCATCCTGTTTCACATTTTCTTTCAGAGTAGGTTGAAGGATATTGGAGAAGCTTGTGCAAGCAAAGAAGAGCCGATTTGCCTATGTAACTTCATATCCCCATCCGATATAATACCATCATCAAATTCCTCAAAATATCCTTTATTCATTGAATTAAGGTTAAGGATGATAGAATACACCAAGGAAGGAAGAAACATTGATCTAAGGCACCATACACACCCAAAACCACCTTCATTATTGCCAAAACCACTTGTCATTTTTCTCTTTGTTGGAATTTTTGTTCGAACCACCTTTCCCAAACCATGGTTTTTTATAGAGGTATGGTTTTACTGTTTGGAAGTGTTTAATTATAATTTTCTCTTTATATATACTTGTTTAACTTAGCCGCCCAAGTGGGTAGCATAACTTTTGTAAGACACTTCCCATTAAGAGAGGTCAACGGGTCAAATCCCCCTCCCTCACCCACTACCAAATTTGGGGGTAAATTTAATGGAACAGTTAACTTTAGCGGCAAATTAAAATTTAGTTATAACTAACTAAATTTAGTGAGAAAAACCCTAATCAGGGCCAAAAGACAATTCTCTCGTAATTGGCTTATTTTTTTACTTTGGACAACATTTTCCAAAGGTGTGGTATTGGAAAAATTCATTTTGAGCCAATTTTTTCATGGTTTTTACTCAGCAAGTCGTATTGGGCTCCGGAGGCCACCAAGGCCTCAAACACAAAAAACAAATTGCTTGCCATTCAATTTTTCTAGATTTTTGAATGTAATTATATACTTTAGTGTATTATACTAATTTGCAAGTTGTCATAGCCAACCACAAACATTTTAATTGCTCAAAAAATGGAAAATATTTGTGATAAAATATAGTGAAATTTGGTTCTAAAACACTCACAAAATCTTAGATCTCACTCGTAGTGTTCGGTATAAACAGTGCCTCTGGGAAGCACTTACAGGTAAAGTCGTCACGACTACTACTACACTTAATGCCTAATATAGCTACAATGACGTCGTCTAGGAATTGACCCTTTAAATCGAAGGGGAGTAATAAGGACACAATTTACACACTGATCCATATCATCCATCTGTGAATAGTTACATGACATAAATCTAGACTGATAAATTATACAAGTATATAGCAAATTTACACGCACGTATGAGGATATTTATTTGATTCGGTGTCAATAATTACATAGACCCCTTTCAGTATTATCTTGGTACCATGTATCAAATTCTTTCATGTACATTAATGCCTCTTTTATGTACCATCAAGTATATCGAAAGGGCGAGCTTCTTCCACGTACCGATAGGTATATCGAAGGGCATGTATATAGAAAGTTTCGGTATATTAGACTGACGGTATATAGATTGGGAGACCTTATACCTGGAGTGATAAGAGCCTAATATTGTCAGTGGATTATGCAAAATGGGCACCAATGTCCCCAAATTTTTTCTTCCAGATTCACAACTACTCGGAGGAAATAAGTATGCTTTGCATGGAAGACTAAAATCAAGACACACGACTTCGATTTGAAGAGATCGACCTATTATGAATGGTACTCTAACTAGATCAACTACGATACAACACAATAATGATAGTTTAATAGATTAGATTAGAAGGCCAAGCTAATCATATTTTTTTGAGTGTCCGATGATGTGCAACCTCACATTCTTAATTACTTTCATGCTTTCTCTGGAACATCCAAAATGATATATTCCAGCTCTTCCTGAGTTAGTTTCCCTTGCTCATTCTGGATTACAAGCATTATGCTTGACATAGATGTATGTATCCCTTCCAGCACATCCATCTTCTGAGCAAATGAGCTTTCTGAGTTCATCTAACCTCTCTTTATGCGGTGCCTGTGCCACAGCCAATGCCTCACGCTTCTGCTTTACCATAGTTATTCGTTCAGCACGGCCTAGTGTGTCATCCTTCATGGCCTTTTGCACCTCATTGTCTTCTACCAGTGTCTTTACCCTTATTAGCGCATTTGGAGTTGTGCATATCATCAAGGCATGATCGGATTTCTTCATCTCCTCTTGGAGTGCTTGTAGTAGGCCCTCATATGTAGCAATCTTCCTTGCTACTGCAGCCTATGCTTTTTCTACCTCTTCTGCTGGGTCCTTGGGTTGTTCTGGTATACACACCTTTTCATCCTCCAATACTAATTTTATCATCATCTTTACATAGTGCATCGCAGAAGGAAATTCTTTTGGTACTTGTGATTCCAAATGTGGGCATACCTTTAGGACATCATCTCCAATTTCCTCCACCATACTAACAAAAGTCTCATATTTCCTTTTGCTCAAATCCCTCTCCTGTACTAAACGTGCTATTTCCACATTCTTCACCTTTAGCTCCTCTGTCAACGCTTTAATTATAGCAGATTTGTCAATGTTCCTTCTAGCTACCTCACAGATACTTTCACCAAGGCATTTCTTACCTGCTCATCCATCATAACAGTTGGTTTAATTGTCATGTGCCGAGATTCTGGTGTCTTTTTCAACTATCTAGATGCACATGATTCTTCACAGACATCAAAATCCAGTTCATCCATATGTGTATGCATCGACCATGAAAGTTGTTTTCGTGTTCGTAATGTCACTTTGTTCTCGTCCATAAGCGCCCATCCGAATAAATATTTTTGTGCGACGGTGCTCTGAACCAAGTGTAAAAATATTCTCCTGGTCCTCTGCATAACCCATTGTTTGCACCCTTACGTCCTCACTTGTCTGACGGGACCTTGGCCCTTTTGGAATGGCAGCATCAAAGTTAGGAATACTAGGTTGTATCCTCATCCTTTCCTTGTGTAGCTTATGATTTCTTCCTTTCTTCCCCTTTTTTCAAATTTTCCTCCTCATTTACAAAGGTGAGTTGAAGCATTGAGTCTAAGGAAGGGGGTGAATTGGGAGGGCCAACTTGGTTCTTAGCTCGGTGAGATGGGGCCAAGTTGGGCTTGAAACTCTTGTTTTCACCTCCTTAAAACTAACACTTTTAACCTTAACAAACTGCATGAAAACCTCAAATTTGCAACCTGAACTAGTAATAAACCTCCAGAATAACATGCAATGCCTAGAAAATTTGTAAACCCCAAAAACAAAAAACAAAAAAACCTCAAAAAAATATTTAAAGCCCGTAATAAGATGAAATCGATTCATTTGATGCATAAATGGAATAACCATTATGAAACTTACACATGAAACCTAAAAATGTGAAATTGAGAGAAATAAACAACTAAAAACTAGAGAGTAGCATGAATCCCAACAACATGCTCTGGTACCATAATGAAGAAAGTGAAAATGTGACAACAATTGGATCTATGGGATAACACGAACATCAACCGATTTACAATGCGTAGTGTGACGAGGTTCTATGGGGGTGTGAGCATCAAACATGAAAGTTCATGGAAAGATAAGAAAATGGTCAAATCTCATTCACTCACATATATCTAAAAAGAAACAGTACAAATAGGGGTGATGTGTAACCCCCGTGCAGTAATCATACATTCTCAAGTGGAGAAGGGGAGTTAGATTAATGAAATGGAAGTAACTCCCATATGATGAAATGATGCACAATGATGCAAATGAATCAAAGGAATCTGTCATAACCCCTACGACACCTAAGACCTATGACCTCACCTAAGTGATATGACTCACCACATGATGTGGAAAATTCACACACCAACAATTTACACATTAACACAACTTTCTAACATATGATTATCCCACTTCGTCATCCATATTGCAACCAAAGCAATTATAATTGACCTTTACATTCTTGACAATCCCATAACAAGTCTGCATTAGAGCTCAAATTTTCACCCATTCCCGAATCATAGATAATTCAGATTTGAGACAATATGGGACCTGTCTCCAAGTTGTAGGAATTGAACCGAGACAGGACCTCCAGAGAAGTGGCTTCCTCAACATCTAATGTTAAGCTACTCATATGAATTGAAATGCAACAATCTAACTCTATTTTAACTTTCTAAGGGATCCAGGAGATAGAGAAGGTGATAACACAAAAATAAGGGGATGAATACTTTAACAAGAGATAAAATGAAAGAAAATGATAATGAAGAGGGCCAAAATGAAAGCCACAGATCAAAATCACATCCAGGGTTCCACTTCAATGATTCATAATAAACACAATCTATGAAACAGTGCATGCAACACACCTATGAATGAATGAGAGATAAGAGAGTGTAATAAAATAATAGCTAAGGCGGGAATGAGCTACAAAACTAGATATTTTATTGCTTAAGAACATGCATATATCATCACGATATAAGAGGAAGATGTAAAACATTTACAGAAATATATCCCAAGGCATACGACCCTTAGAATACTTGTGCAACATAAAATGATGCCCTCGCATTCCCAAAGTATCCAACATTAAAACTAGGCATCACTTTACAATATATAGAAAATTAGAAGAAGGAGAGGAGAGAAAAGAGAGGGAAATTCAAATTCCCTTTTTTTCCCAGCCAACCACCTTTATTTAATTTTCTCATAAGATCTGATTGTTCTGCAAATTCACTCCCCACATTATTTTCCTTGTTGAAGAAGGAACAACGCCCATACTACATTTAATTCTAGTGGTTGAGCCATCTAGAATAGACCTTTTTGTGTTGTAGATGTCTTTCTTTCCTTCACCCACCTACCTCCATTAAATTCATGAAATCTATTTTTATCACATAGAGGAGGTTGAGATTCCTTCAAATAGTATCATATTTGTAAGGATTTGATCATCAAATTGAAGGTTATATGCATTTTAGCTTCCATGTAAAAACTATTGTTTTCCTTTGATACGCGGTTTCTTGTTTTAGTGTTGTGTGGCTTTTGACCTTCGTGACTTTATTTTTCTTTTAACGGATTTATCCTCTTCACCTTCCCCGTGGCCTTCAAAGTGGTGTGGCTTTATGTCAACATCCGTGGAACTCTTTTCCTTCATCCCATGACTTTTCCCATTTTCTTTTTTCTCACTGGCTTTCTTTTGAATTTTACCCTTAGCCGTGGCTTTTTTTCATCCTTAGCCAATTTATGTCATGTTAAACTCTTCTCAGTTCCTCATCCTTATTCCTCAGCCCAGGCTATTCAAGTTGTTTAATTTTTTTCAAGGGTGCAAAAATAGACAACATTTTTGGTGACTCATATGGGGCATCTTCCTACTAGATGAATTGATTAGTAGCCTATAACATCCATTGGGCATGGAGTCAACTTGATATTCTTCTAGAATTTGATCTTTTAGTTGCTCTACATTTGATTTTCTGAGACAATCTATAACTAATCCTTGATATTTTGAGCCTCCTTCAAAAGCATCTTTGAGAACATGATGAAATTATGCACAAGGACATCTTCAAGAAACAAAACTATGTAAAGCACTTAGGGAAAGAAACCTACACTACTAAAAAAAATGTGTTAAAATCACTTGGAGGAATTGAAATCCTAATCTACTATATACAAGATGCATGAAATATCTTAATGAGAAGGTTTGAGATGAATCCCATTGACTGGGATTTGAAGCATTCCCATCAAGATCAGATAACTCAAATGAATTAGCCACCTTGCAAGTAGTGATGATATATGGTCCACTCCAAATAACATCAAATTTGGAGTGTCTCCCAAGTTTAGCTCGATCCATATCCCATTTCAAAACTAGATCTCCAACCTTGAATGTCTGATCTCTAGCTTTTTCTGTCAAACCATTATTTGGTTGAATTCTAATGTTGTTCCATCTTGATCATGGTGGCATTTCTATTTTCTTCAAGTTCTACTAATTCCACCATTCTGATTTCCCTTTGATCTACACCTTCAAATTCTAGTTGTTGAGCCAATTCAAGTGAAGGAAACTCTAATGATAATGGAAATCTTGCTTCTTTACCATATACCAGTTTGTAGGGAGAAGTGCCAATTGCTTTCTTTACTTGTTATCATGTCCACCCAAAGATCATTTCTCACCTTTGTGTGCCACTGTCTTTGATTGATGTCCATTGTCCTCTTCATGATTCTAATCAGATTCTTGTTAGTAGATTCTGCCAATCCATTACCTTGGGGGTAATAATTGGAAGAAGTTTTAGATAAATCCCAAGTTCCAGCCCAATTAGAAATATTTGATCCTAAGAAAGCCTTTGCATTATCAGAAATAATAGTTTGAGGGATGCCAAACCTTGTAACAATTTCTTCAAGAAATTCCAGGATGACTAATTTAGTGGCTTCCTTCAATGGTGCAACTTTAGTCCACCTAGTGAAATAGTTTTTGTGAGAACCCATTTATGACCCACACTAGATGGTGGATTGATCATACCAATGAATCAAGACCCCATTATGCAAATGGTTGATCCACTTGGATTGGATGAAGTGGTAGGGCCACCAATCTTTTCTTTCCAGTGAAGAGTGTGCATTCCTTGCATTTCCTAACCCATCTATGAGCATCCACGAACAACGTAGGCTAGAAATATCCTACTTTTATGATCTTCATGGCCAGCTTTAGCAGAGAAATGTCCTCCCGAGAAACCATCATGAAACTTGGTAAGGATCTTGTTACATTTCTCACCTTCAATGCATCTAAGAAACACTCCATCAATGTTCCTTTTGAATAATACACATTAATTAATGCATAAGGAATAGATCACAACCTCATTAGATGTCTTCTTTTGCTTTGTTTAAACCAAGAGGATATGCACTAGTAGACAAAAATAACATATCATAATCCATGATCATTGAATACATTCCTTTCATCTTTCTCATTCAACATCATGTGACAACTCATCATTTGAAGGCACTTCATTAATGAGGGTGGTCTCTTGAGATTCCATAGCATCTAGAGCCAACTTGCTCACAAAGTGCTCTTCCCCTTACTAATTTTGTGGCCTTAATGGTCACATCATACTCCATGATCTTAGTTACCCATCCAACTCATTTTTCACTAATTTATGTCTCCCATGATGAAGTCTCTAACACTGGAATGTGATACTAAAACCTTTATGCATGCTAGCTAAAATCATACTTTTGAATTTCTTCAAGGCTCTCATGATGGAAAACACTTGTTTCTCAACATGACTATATTTGAGCTCATAATCCTTTCAGTGTTTGACTAAAAAATGCCACAGGATGCTCCATTCCTTGATCATTCAATTATTTAAAACCATGGTTATACTAGATTCCACCCCATAGGCATATAAAATGAAATATTTGGTATAATATGGATTAATCAATGTGGGGGCCTAAAAATTTCTTGTTTTATCTTTTCAAAGTTTCCTTTCCCCTCCATGGTCCACTTGAATGCTAAATATTTCTTGAGCATGAGGGTAATAGGTCTTACTAAACCCATGTGAAATTAGGAATGAAACACCTAACAAAGTTAATCTTTCCAAGGAATGACTGCAGAAGCCTTCTTATGAGTTGGTAAGGAAAGAGCCATGATAGCTACAATTCTTTCTAGATCAATGGAAATGCCTTCTTTTGAGACAATATGCCCCAAGATTTTCCTCTAGGACTATAAAGTTACATTTCTTAGGATTAAGGGACACACCAAATTCCCTGCATCTTTTAAATACTTTCTCCAGTGCTTCATGTGATCCACACTCTACTTGGAGAAAAATAATAATGTCATCTAGGTAAACCAAGATGAATTGATTGATATACCCCTTGAAAGAAATATCCATTTCTCTTTGGAATGTAGCACCTGCATTTGATAGGCCAAAGGGAATTTTTTGATATGCATACATTCCCCATTTGGTGGTGAACACAGTTTTATATTGATCCTCTTCTTTCACCTTGATCTAGGTTAAAACCAAAATAGCCATCAAGCATTGAAAACCTCTCAGCTCCTACTACTATCTGCAAAAATCTGCTCCATGGAGGGAAAAGGATAGTGATCCTTGAGAGAGGCTTTGTTCAAATCCTTGAAATCTACGCAAAGCCTAATTTCACCATTCTTCTTTCTTATTGGGACCAAATTTTCCACCCAAGTGGAGTACTTAATAGGAAAAATTATCTTGGCCTCAATAAGTTTGGATAGTTCCTTTCTCATGAGGGGCTCAATTTTGGGGTTAAATCGGCCTCTACTTCCTAATTGGTTTGATGTTGGGATCCAGGTCAATAGAGTGTTGAACTATGTCTGGATTGAATTCCTTTAAATATTCATAGTCCCATGAAAATACATCACTAAACTTTTGACACAAGGAAACAAAAGCTTTCTTTTCATTTCATCACATACCTTTCCAAGTAGAAGTTCTTTTCTGGAGCAATTGAAACTAGGATAATAATATCTTCTTGCTTTTTCACCATGTTATTTTCGACTCCTTTGAAATTCATCATCTAGACTGAAGATATGTTCTAGAGTGACTAATCCCTTTAGTAACTTGTTTTTTTTAGTTGAATAATCTGATCCCCATAGACCTCCTACAAATCAGATTGCATCCTCGAGGAGAAATCCACTTCATTTTGGAACTAAACAAATTTTTCATCACTTGTAAAAACTACCAAGCATAGTTTGATTGTCTGAATGGATGGCCTAACCACCATTTTTCACATGTTGGACATTTCCTTTGATCAAATCCTCAACAGGTGAGAATTGAGAGCCAAGGGCCACCATTTGGTCTACGTCTTTGTTCAACTTTCTGGGCACAACTTATAGGTTAATGACATCAAATATTTCTAAAAAATCCCAAAATCTATGTTTGTAAGCTTTTAACAACTTGTTCTTTTTCATACACATCTACCACAGACTTGGTGAATGACTAATTCAATGTCTCCAAAGACCTGCAACTCTTTAATTTTTTCTTTTCCATAATTAAAAACCATGCACTAATGCTTTGTACTCTACCACATTATTAGAACATGAAAATTACAATCTGTGAGCGAAGAATAACTTCTCATTGCATGGAGAAATGAGCACAACACCCACCCCGACTCCATTTCTACTTCTTGAACCATCAAAGAACATCTTCATAGTCCAGAAGCACTTCCTTTTCTTGTTTGAATGTCATGGGTACCACAGATTCTTCCTGAGAATGTAATAAGTGCCTAGACCAGTCTCAAAAAATTTTTAAGCTCTTCATCATAAGGATCAAACTTGTGGTCTCTCTCAACCCATTCATCTAACAACAAATCAGGCATGGAAGGAGGAATAACTTGCTCCTCTTGAGATTGAGTCTTGCTCATGTCCTTCTTGTATTAAGAAATTTGATTGATGGGAGAAGGGTCATATGACTCAATATGGTAAGAAAATATGGGCTCAACTTGTATTGTGAATCTTGTACCATATCTAGTTCTTAGAAGCATGTGAGTCCAATCTAAGATAAGTAACCACCTACCTTAGCAATGAAGTCTCTAGACAAGAAAATGGAAAACATGGGAGGAAGGTCAATTACTGAGATGTCATGGGGTATGGTGAGGCTTGGGTCAGGCATGAAGTGTTAACTCAAGATATTTTATTACTCCCAACACACCCACAATTGACCCATCAAGTTATAAAACCCCTAGACATAGGACTATATTTGAGGCCTAGGATATCAGATATTTTCTTGGGCATTATGGAGGTACTAGCCCCCGAATCAATCATATAGTTATGAACCAAGTGTTTACCCACAATTAATGACATATAGAAAGGTGGGGTTTTAACATTTTTACCTACTTGGTCTTCTTTTTCTTGACAGACATGAACATGTGGCATGATATTTTTGCATTATTGGATCCACATGGAGGCATTTTCTTGAGGGCTTCACATAAGAAGATCACACTGTGATGGAATAGCAAGCGCATCCCACATAGAGACATTGACATTGGTATTTTCATTTTCTCAACAATGTTAAATGGAAGACCCATAGATTTCTACATCTACGGCATGCTTACCTTCTTTTCTTTGTTATATGGGCATTTGAATTGGTAGTTTTGATTGAACAACAACCTCTTTCCATGGTTTTCCAGTGGCTCTTAAGCTTATTTTTTTCACCACAAATTATTTTTCCTTGACCGCGACATTGGCTGATCCACAGAAGGAGAAGGATGTGACTCTAACATCCTTTTCTTGTGCCACGTATTATCAACAATGCTAATTTGAGGTCACATTAGAAGTTCCCCACTTTGGTTAACTACACAAAATCCTCAGCTCCAAAGAACATGAGGTTGGTGTCATTGTTGGTCTCTTGAATTACTTCCATGGTTGGATTTGGTGCCTCTAGTAAGTGGTTCTTGTTGATTGGAAGAGCCTTGAACCATGTATGCTTGAAGATGCATTTCCCTTTCACAACCAAGTTGATTATGTGAAAATTACATGGAAAACACCACTTTGTTTCTTGTGCCATATTTTTTTCATTCAGAACTAAAGCCTAACTTGAACTAGGAGTAGGAAGTGCTTGTGGAGGAGGAATCATTGCTAATGGAAGAGGAGCACTTTGACCTTGCCATCTATTATTTTTTAGTTTGATGCATATCTTTGATTAGGTTGTTTATTTCTATATGAATTGATATCCCTGATTAGAAGATTTCCCTTGATTTTGATAATTTTTATAGGATTGGGCTTGTATTTTTCTAGGGATATAACTTTATTTGTCAAGTTTCTAATCAAATCCTTCATTTCTTCATCTTCCTTTTGTTGGGAGGGGTTTGTGATGTGGAAGCAACAAGTTGTGGATTTGGCTCAAGAATAGGAGCAATAAAAGGTTGAGCAACTTGAGGTAGTTCAGGATACAATGGCATGGGTGGTCTAGGAGCTAATTTCCCAGCTTGTATTAAACTATTTTCAGCTCTAATTGCAATTACATAGGCTAATTGGTAGAGTTGTTCCTCCCATAGATTGTATCATAACAAATATATCGAGTTAAGAGCTTTTAAAAGTAAAGAAAGGCACCTTCCACTGTGTAGGTCTCACAAGAGCTAGAATTCTGTCCCAAGTTCTCTAGAATCTGAAATTGAAATCCACCATTTTCTCATTAGGTTCTCTCTTGATTGTAGTTAACTACTCCAATAGGGACATGTTATCTTCTTTCTCCAAATTGATTGCACAAGGCTATACACAACTCATTCCAATTCTTGACTAAGCCTGTTGTTAGGATTTTGAACCATTATAAAGCTTTACCTTTGAATGATGAAGCCAAGAGTTTTACAACTACATCCATCTCAAAATTTCATGAATTGCACATACATTTGCAATATCTTGATGTGATCAACTAGAGTAGTATGATTTTCTCCTATGAAGAATGGAATATTCTTCAAAGCTACTACTGGTATGGGATTCTGAGCATTCAAGGAAAGTGGACTAATGCCTGTGAAGTTTACAAAAGGATTAGGTGGTGGTTGTGTAGCCATTCTGATGGGTCTAAGAACTCTTGTTGACTATAAGAAGGACCTGCAAGTGGAGGTGTTGAAAGAGTTTTGGTTTGGAGGAGATGGAGATCTTTGAATCTTGTCTTCCTCTTCTACCTCTACCTAGGGATAACTAAAATACTCAAATACACCTTCTTCTCTTGTTCTCAACCATGTTTGGATCCTTCTCATGAATCAAGGACACTTGAATCACCAATACTATTGAAACTAGTTGATATTTGAATGGAGTCACCAGATGTGTTACTATAGATCCTCCAAAGGCTAGAGTTTCACCAAGATACACATCCAATCTTGATAAAACTAAAAATATTAATTTCAAGTGTCCCACCGGCATGCCAAAACTATTGAGCTCAAATATGCACCCATGTCTCGAATCATAGACAATTCAAGATTTGAGACAACATGGGACTGTCTCCAAGTTGTGGGACTCGAAACTGAGATAGACCTTTGAGAGAAGGTCAATTCCTCTACTTACTTCTAATGCTAAACTACTCCTAGGAATTGAAATGCAACTATCTAACTCTACTCTAACTTTCCAAGGGACCAGGTGAGAAGGAGATGCATAAAACATAAACCTAAACTAGAGAAGGTGATAACACCAAAAATAAGGGGATGAATACTTTAACAAGAGAGAAAATGGAAGAAAATGATAATGAAGAGGGCCAAAACAAAATACCACAATCAAAATTACATCCAGGGTTCCACTTCCATGATGCACAATAAACACAAAATTTGAAACAATACATATAACACACATGTGAATGAGAGGAAAGAGAGTGCAATAAAACAATAGCTAAGGCAGAAATGAGCCACAAAACTAGAGATTTTATTTCTTAAGATCATGCACATATCATCACGATACATGAGGAAGATGAAAAATTTTATAGAAATATATCCCAAGGCATACAACCTTAGAATACTTGTGCAACATAAAATGATGCCCTTACATTCCCAAAGTATCCAACATTAAAACTAGGCATCACTTTACAATATATAGAAAATTAGAAGAAGGAGAGAGAAAAAAGAGAGGGAAATTCAAATTCCTCTTTTCCCGGAAACCACCTTTATTTAATTTTCTCAGAAGATCTAATTGTTCTACAAATTCACTTCCCCACACCATTTTCCTTGTTGAAGAAGGAACGACACCCATACTACATTTAATTTTGGTGGTTGAGCCATCTAGAATAGAATTTTTACGTGTTGTAGATGCCTTTCTTTCCTTCACCCACCTACCTCTATTAAATTCATGAAATTATCACATAGAGGAGGTCGATATTCCTTTAAATAGTAGTATATTTGTAAGGATTTGATCATCAAATGAAGGTTATATATGTTTTAGCTTCCCATAAAACTATTTTTTTCCTTTGATACACGCTTTCTCATTTTAGTGTTGTGCAGATTTTGACCTCCACAACTTTATCCTCTTCATTCCATGGTCTTCAAAATGGTGTGGGTTTGAGTCAACATCCGTGGAAATCTTTTCCTTGTTCCTTGGATTTTCCATTTTCCTTGTTAAAGTAGCTTTTCACTTCAACGACATTTTACCCTTAGCTGCAGATTTTTTTCTTCGATCTTCGTCATGTTAAAATATTTCATGGTCCTCATCTTACATCCTGCAACTATGCAAGTTCAATTTTTGCAAGGGTGAAAAAATAGACAACATATTCCATTCTTGACTTTGTTACGCGTTGGTGTGCACTTATTTACCACTCTCTTTTCCACTCTAAAAATCCAAACTCATTCCTCTTTTCAAAAATTTAAGTCCCCCACATCTCACACCACTTAAAAACTCATCCACTATGTACATTTGATGAGGTCATGCACATAGCACAACCCCTTAAGGATGTCCATCTTGGGCATCCTACCACCTTGCCACACATTTCGGTTTCTCCTCCACTTATTCCACCATCACATTTCCATGTTCACAATGTCATCCAACTAGATCCTCCTCACATCTCACCACCTTCTACACCCACATATTCTTATTCTTTATGTTCCACCAGGGCTCATTGCTTCATCCAATCCCCTAAAAATTCACTCCTTTGGCTGAGTCACTTTCTTCTATTCTCTACAAGTGTTTGATGCCCATCTCATCACTCTCTCTCCCCAACTATCCCCCATTTTTGTGGTGTTCCTACCATGAAACATGTTCCTATCATTGTACTAATAGTCATTCCACCAACTCATGTACCCAACTCGCAACATCATTAAGGACCTTCTTGAGAATAGGGACATTGTTGTTAAGTTGTCATCTCCTCTAACTTCACCGCTAACACTAATTGAATCACCTCCCACACTACTACTATTCCCATTTCTTCCCCATGTGTCATGTCTACATCATCTGAATCATCATTTTCTACTATTAGGTAAGTGCACCAAGTTGGGGGCCAAAAAGTGGATAGGAAAGCAAAAATGAGCAAAACACGATCGGGTTACGTTTTTTTGGTTTGGTAATTCATGAACCTAAAATGTGTATGTATTATAACACGTACGCATTATACTAAACTATAAAATAAAAAAGGCTCGAGCCCTATTCATTTTATTTTCTCCCAAATGCGAGTTTGACAACAAAACCCTACACTCACGTTTTATATTCAATTGCATCTAGCTCCCACGATCATCTAAGAATTGTCACAAAGATTGGAATTGACAATGGCACCATAGAGAAGAGGTAGGAAAAATTATTTTCTCTAAATTACATTGAAATTTGGTAATTATATAGTAGAATTTGAATTGAATGCATTTTTTTATTATTACGGTTCGCCTCAACCAAACCCTGAAATTCTTGTGAACTCTCCTAGCCCTCCTACATTTGGTGAACATCCCTTAGGTAGTCGGGGAGATTTAGCATCCCATATAGTGGGAAAAAATATTGAAATTGAGGAATTAATCAAAAAAATGAGGGATTCCCATTCTACAAACCCCCATTGTGCCTCTCTTGCAAACACATTGGAGACATTAGTGAAGTGGTAAGAGCATATTTGCAGACAATAAACAAATGAATTTCTTGTATATTAAATTTAACTAGCAATATACAAATATATATGAGGAATTTCTCCTACATTCAAGGAGAACAAACTCCACAAATTTCTCCAACACACTATCCTACGGGTGTTCTCACAACCACCCTATATTCCTCCAAACCTATTTACGTGGGTTGTTATAACCCCATAAACGGACTCACTAAAAATATTATATTAAACATGTGATCACTAAACAAATATTCCTAACATTACCCCCTTAGTGTGAACATGGGGAAAAACTATCTTTGTACTTGCACCTGCTTTCATGATTAGGTGATTTTCATAGGACAATCACAAACCCGATGGATGGTTTTACACTGGTTGACCACAAACTAATATCTGGTGGTTTTCAAGTGGTTTACCACAAACCACATCATGATGTGCCAAGTACTATTTTTATCCCTCATCAATATCACACTGCAGGGAATAACATAGGAAACACAACTCACCAAATTGAACAATAGAACACATATTGGAAAGATTTCACATTTCCACCTCTAAGAATCACAATGTTCTTAGTTGTAGCCACTATTGTTGATCACTGCCACTCGATCTTGAACAACATAGACAACTGCCACTGCCACTGGAAGTTGCCCTTGAATTTAGCCATTTTGGCACAAAATGGGAATGGAACATTGGTTATTATTCCCCCACAATGTGAAATTCCAAATAGGAAGACAAAAAGGAAAATTATATCGTGTTGCATCCTACTTGTTTGATCTTGCACATGATCACCATTGCCAATGAACGTATTCACTAACCGATCATCTTCCAATGAAGTATGACAGATCAGAGGATCACTACAGTTATCTTCCATCCTATACAATCATTTTCTAGTATACACAATACACATAATGCAATAGGAACACTGCAAATAGGAACACACCACACCACTCACAATTGGAAGTAAACACATAACTGAAAAAATGTCACCACACCTTTATGCGGCCCGTTGTTGGTGGTGATGATGAGAGGTCATTGAATGCCCTCCATCCTCATGTGCCTCCATCCTCTAGTGTGACGATGCTAGCTCATCGAATATGAACATGAATCTCAAGTTTACATATTGGACGCGTGCGTTCCAATGAAAAATGCATCCATGAGGCAAAAAAATATTTTTACAATATTTTTAAAATGACACGACTTTTGATGACAAATCACTAATAAATTTGACAACAACACTTTTTACTTAGAAAAGAGGACTAAAAATTTAAAAAGTAATAAAATGAGATTACTTTTAAAATGAAAATGACTCTTTTACCCTAAGATTTTATAGTAAAGTTTGACTAACCATATGCAAAATGAAAATACAATAAACAAGACTTTAATGATGTTTATACTTACAAAACATGAATTTAATAGTGGACTCGACATTTGACTTACATATTCATTTGACAACAAATATAAATTTCCCATAGACAATAAATTTTGTGAAACTTTTACTCTTGAATACTCACTCCAAGGAATTTAGATGTATCAACCAAGAAAACATGTACATTCAAATTTTTAGACCTATATAACAACTACAAGAAAAATTCATGAAACATAAAAAACAAGACTTAAAAACACACCATTAACAACTCGCGGAATATGATGCATGGGGAGGTTGTTGGCGAGATCTAATAGAGGCTAAACGTGTGAGGATTTAATGCTTCAATACTCCAAAAGTGCATGTGACTCGGATCTTCATAAATTCACATGATATTTATTAATGGTTGATGCTTGCAAATATCAAAGATCACAACAGAGTTAATGCAGCCAAATGTGTACCTCATTTGCTACACATGAACATAGATCGAAATACCATTCTCTTGATTCTTTACGTCATGATTTGATACTTTTCCTCGAATGATGGAATGTAACACGGTAGGTGTTTGATGTAGGTCCAAAGTCTGATATGGATCAAAGTGAATTCCAAGGGAATGTTGGATTATATCAAATCCGAATCCTTTGTGAAGTTTCCAACACAAAACACACAACAAATAAAATTTAAAGGAAGGTCAAGTCGATGCAATGGATGTTGAATGTAATGTGATCAAATATATGCCGCCTTCGAGATGAGATTACATTTCATCTGAGATCAATACAAAGAAATCGAAACCAATACATAAAAGAGATAGCCACGGATGCACAAGGCATAATACCTCGAAAGATACTAATTTAAAATATTTCAAACCTACATGATTATATACTACAAATTTCTTAGTAAAATATTCCTTTCTCATTCCAGTGAAGATTTGTAAATAATAAACAAATGAATTTCTTGTATATTAAATTTAACTAGTAATATACAAATATATAGGAGGAGTTGCTCCTACATTCAAGGAGAGAAAACTCCACAAATTTCTCCAACACACTATCCCTACGGGTGTTCTCACAACCACCCTATATTCCTCTAAACCTATTTATGTGGGTTATTAAAACCCCATAAACAAACTCACTAAAAATATTATATTAAACATGTGAGCACTAAACAAATATTCCTAACAATTAGTGGCTCAAGTTGACGCGTGAAAAAAGTCAAATTGATCATTGGACATCTTATAGAGAGCATTGTAGGGAATATTATGCCAAAAAATTGTCATATGCATATGTAAAGAAAAAAAATTACAAAATACCTCATATGTGCCTTATTCATAGACCCATGAACAAATTTTCTTGTTCGATGTCATGCAAATGGTTTCCAATCCATTGGTGCAATAGTGAGTTGATTAAAAATATTTTTAGGGACCGATGGTGGATGGTGTTTGATTTTATACTTGGAAATAACAAGGAGGTTATACAACACTTTTTGGGGAAACTCTATTGTAAGTTTATCCTCAATGAGATCTTGAAATATTTTTATTTTTGGGATTTATAGGGCTGAGGAAAAGGATTCGCACATGATCAACCAGTACACAACATGTACTTGATTCGGTAGGGTAGAGTCCCCACACAAAATCCCCCTCATCTTGAGATTGTCCCTCTAGCAATGAAGGAGACAATAGATATTTATACACTCTGCATGCTTGATGGACATCCGATACCCTTGTCGACATATGAGGGAAATTTATGGTCTAGATGTTTGTGGAAGTACACAAAGTATTCCCTCGGTAAGTACTTAGCATGAGGTCACATATTTTCTCGTCATGTGGTAGCATATGCTTGGGGCCTGAGGAGGATGATACTTTCATGCATACTGGTGTTGGTGGAGTTTTTGCTAGTGGTACACATGATAATTTTGCTATGTCAGACACCTTTTTGAGCGATACATTTGGATTCTAGACATCAACGATACCTTCATAGGTATTTGTTATTGTTATTTTTAATATGTATGTTATGAAAAGATCTGAGTACTTGATTTATTTATATATGTTAAATTTTTGAAATAATTGTATTTGTACATGTATGCATTGATATTCAAGCATGCGGGAGGACTTCATCATCCCGAACATAGGATGCGACACATACCTATGCATATATTCACATAGGTAATTTAGAATGTTAATTGTGTAAAATTTTCATGTATGAAACTAGACTCAACTTTTGAACTCAAATATATGTCTATATATATGTATGTGTAGACACCTAAATTCTTCTCATTGTAATCTTATTGCCAAAACACACACAAATCACTCTCATTCTTATATATTCCATTATAATTAGTGATTTTTGTTAATTAACTAATGTTTCTTGCCACTTTGGTCAATTAACAAGTGCTTTGTTGATCACCAAACCTCTTTCACATTTAGGATGCCACTTTACGACGAATCGTAAGTCAAAATCCTCTTCAAAACAGATAATTAGCATTTATTAGCTAATTAAGCCTATTTTGCCCTTGTTTTGGTCAATATACCCTACTATTGGCTCAAACCCCTCTTCCAACCACTCAAAATCACCCCACTTCTCTCCACAACATCTCAATAAGCTTCAAAAGCTTATCCTAGCCTCCTAGTTGACCCTAAGTGGTTGATTAAGGCTCCACACATCTTAATCACTTGGTAATTCACTAATTGTGATTAAAAAAGCTTAATCATGATTAGAAATTCTAATCTAATTTGGGATTTTTAGTCCCACATGCACTAAAATACAAGTTTTCCCCAAATGGAAAACTATAAAAGGGTTCACCTCATACCTTAATACTTTACACCATGTTTTGATTTACATCTCATATAAGAAATATGATTTATAGCCAAGCTCAATCCTTGCCTAAAGCCTTCAATGGGTTAGTAGATGGATATCTAAAGTGACTTTGTAAGTCATTTGGAGAGGCCATTTCACCTTATTTGGAGTAACAACCATACCCATTTGATTTCCCTCTTAGGTCTATTTAGGCCCATGTTAGGTAATAGAGCATATTAATTAGATTTTGAATTATATTCATGTTAGTTAAGCATTCCATTAAGCTCTTATATTTAGTGTTACACTCCTAGACTTAGAGCCTTGACTAGAGGTGGCAATGGTGTTAGCCTTCCTTAATTAGTCATGCAATTTTATTTGTAAAGTTTAGGGTGTTTTCATTTGGAAAACCCGGTGGGAAAATACCCCATTGCATTCAATTTTTAAAGCTTTTTAACTTAGTTTCAAAGTTTTTTATTTCAAAATTTCTAGCTTAGCTTCAAGTTTCTCAGATTAATTTCAAGTTTTATAGTTTAATTTCAAGCTTTGTAGAGTACTTTCAAGATTTTTAGATTAGTTTCTCAATATTTTTAGATTAATTTCAAAGTTTTAGAGTAATTTTCAAAATTTTATAGATCAATTTTCAATCTAGGTAGTTGTTTCAACTAGATTAGTAGTAGAAGTTGTGTTTTCATGTTCTTTGCAGGATATAAGGAGGCAAAGCCCTGTCAAAATTTCCTCAAAATGCCAAATTTTTGATCTTTTTCAAGAAATCCTCTTCAAAACTCAGATTTTGAGCATCTATAGGAAAGGGTGCACATTTGCAAAAAGGGTGTGCTTGTGCAACAAAACCTATGCATGTGCACTATTGGGTGCTTTGTCTGTACATTGAGTACATAACCTATCTTATGGAGGCTATAAATTTTGATCCCGACCTCAAAACGAATTTGTTTACTTTGCATTGGAAAGGTATTGAAGTGAACTACGTAATGGTAACATAAATTTGGATTTTAGAGTTATCAAAAATTTGGGGTTTTCATTTTTAGAAAACTAGTCATTTTCTAACAAGTTAACTTAGGGTTTGATGAGTGATTTTGTTTCATGCTTTGTATGAGTTTGGAATAGGGTTGTGTATGCTCTTCTCTTGCACCTTGTGTGATCTTGAGAATCAAAAGCACCTCTAAACCACTTTTTTCTTATTTGGAGTAAGTAGGAACAATCATCATTCATTTCTATGCTTAAGGGAATAAACTTTCATTTTGTAGATCAATTTTCAAACTAGGTAGTTGTTTCAACTAGATTAGTACAAAATCCATGTTTTCATGTTCTTTGCAAGATATAAGGAGGCAAATCCTTGTCAAAATTTCCTCAAAATGCCAAAGTTTTGATCTTTTTCAAGAAATTCTTTTCAAAACTTGGATTTTGAACATTTACATGAAAGGGAGCGCATGCGCACTCATGTGTGTATGCACAACACTTTGTATTTTTTGGCTTGTGCTTATGTAGCAAAGGGTGTGCATGTGCAACAAAAAAGTGTGCCTATACACTACTAGGTGCACCTATGCAAAAAAACCTATGCTTGTGCACTACTTTGGTGTGCATGTGCAATAGTGGTTTTTGCCTCTGAGTGTAACTTGCGCCTGTGCATCACTGGGTGTGCCTACACCTCACTATATGCACATGTGCACCAGTGAATGTGTAAAATTAACAAAGGATGCACCTATGCACTACTGTGTGTGCTGTTCACTAATGGGTGTGCATATGCTCTACAGAGTGCGCCATGCACTAAGGTAAAATTTTCTTAAACTTCAAAATTTTAATTTTTGATTTTTAGGATCTCTGTCATTTTTAAAAGGTTTTTAGTTGTTGTTTTTGTCAATTTTCAGATTTTAGAGAAATATTCCTAACAAAATTGCCTTAGGGTTTGATAAGAGATTTTTGATTAAATTGGCTTAGGGTTTGATGAGTGATTATGTTTTCATACTTTGGTTAAGTTTGGAATAGAGTTGTGTATGCTCTTCTCTTGCACCTAGTGTGATCTTGAGAATCAAAAGCACCTCTAAACCACTTTTTGCTTCTTGGGAGTAAGTAGGAACAATCATCATTCATTTTGTGCTTAAGGGAATAAACTTTCATTTTTGACATAAACATGATCTTTTAGTTTAAGAGCTTTTTCACTTGATAAATAATCAAGGCTAAAATTTGTGTATGCTCTTCCCTTGCACCTAGTGTGATCTTGGGAACCAAAATAAATTTTATTATTTCATTAAGAAGCACTTGGATTAATTGGGAATAAACCTTGTTTTGCAAAATTTGATGGTAGCTAGTTGATTTACAAGTCTTTTCATTGTTATTTTTCTATGATATTGTGAATCTTTTTGAACTACTAACCATTTGTGTGAAGGACCTAAAATTCTTTTCAAAGAAAGAAGGGCTCTCTTCAAACCAAATTATAACATTCACATGTGTTGTAGGTTGCCAACGCGGTCTAAACCAAATTGCTTAATCCAAAAGATAAAAAACACACCAAAACAAAAATTCAAAACACCATATTACAGGTTTCGGTTAAGATCTACAACTCATCCGATTTAAAATAGGACATAATCCCTTTGGCATAAGCCTTAAGATAAAATAATTGGGGTGGTCCTAAGAACCCTAAAGTAGTTCACACAAGAGGGAACCTTGTGAATGAAATAGGAAAGTGCTCCACACTACTAGAATTGACTAGTACGCCTTGAAATATTAGAGTCAAATTTATTTCCATTGTGACCCCAGTGATAATACAACTGAATGCACTAGTTTCTCATTATATTAGAAGGGGGTAAAGTAAAGCGAGAATACTCATTGAGAAACCTTAGAAAAATGAGCTTGCATGAAGTAAACTTGTGACACAAAGAGAGAACCCATAGGAAAGCTTTCCACTTGAGCTAATTTTGTCTTAGTTGTTATACTTGAGAGCTCTCACAAAGTGAAAAATTTGTTGGATTCAAACTCTTGTTTTTCAAACAAGGGAAAGAATCTCTTAAAGTTGAAACCATGTGACATTTCATCATGAAATATATTTAGTGTTACTTTGACCTAGTTTTTCACTTGTCCTAAGACAAGGAGAGACTCTTCTAAAGTTACACCAAGTATTTTTCAGCACCACCTGGTTTACACCTTTGTTTTCTTGTTTCCCATTATGGGAAAAAGAAAAAAATACGGATACCTACTAAAAATAATCGTGTCCACAAATTTTGTAGTCTTCTTGCATGAATAGGTTGCAGAATGACGAGAATGCAAGAGTTGAAAGTATGAATGGTACGTCATCAATTTCTAGTATCCCTCTTATCTCAAAACCCATATTGAGACTTACTATCATTGTAGTTAGGTTGTCTTATCACTGAATTCTTTTGATTTGTTATGCTACCCACATTATAGCCATATAATTGTGATATTTATGTCTTGTTTGCTTTACGAAACTTGGCTTAAATCTTTATATTGTATTGTTATGCTTCTCACACGCATAGCAATTTCTTGTTATACTTAGACGTAGTTTTTACATCCTAGCCTTGTCTTGAGTTTTGTGAGTGTTGAGGTTACTTTTTTAGCATTGCTATAATGCCATTTTGATACTAAAATCTTGATTTCTCGCAAATTTTGATTATGTGTCCAAATAGTGTTGTTACACTACTCACATTTGTATCGTCCATTTTAAAACACTTATAATTTGTTAGTGTTTAGAAACTAGTTTTTAGTATATCTTGTTAGAATATTACGTCAACATTATCTTATCATTTAGGTCTTGTTTGTTTCAAACTTGACCTAACTGGTGATATTGTTGTCACTATTTGGTTTCAAACCTATCTAGAAAATCTTAGGGAGTAAACTATTTGTTGTGACTAAAATTTTGAGCATTGTATTATTCTAGAAAAGCTCGTGTCATATATTACCTTGCTAGGGTAGCTTATTCTTTATTCTTTGGTTCATAGGTTCACATTGACCTATTGTATTTGTGGTTATTTTATAGTAACCTTTTTGTGATGACTTAACATCGTTACACTGTAAAAAATTGACTAAGGTCCATTTTTAGTAAACCTTAGTGGGAATATTTCATGTTGTACCTCCTATCTCAAGCATTCCTACTACGAGAATGAGATCCCAAAGATTATAAGCCGATATATTTGGAGGTAACAACCCTCTTTTAGAGGATAATCTCATGGTTGACCATAGTGGTGGAGAGGAGGATTCTCCTTGTATGGATGTAGAGCGTCATCCCGCCAATTTTTACGATTAATTTTTTTCAAAAAAATATGACGTTATTATGCATGTTGTGGAACTAGGATATAGGTTACCTTCCACATTAGACCCTTATCTCATTGCCATAATGATTTAAGGAGAATAAGTAGACTAATTCCATCATACTATTAATGAAATATTAAACTCGGGTCATGCCTCCACTTCTTATGGATAAAATAATGAGGAGATACCTTTTAAAAATGATGGAGACCATCATATACCTACAGTTAGAGTTCACTACAAAGATCGTGAAGACCATGATCATCATGCATAACCTCCTCCTAAAAAATACCGTCATGAAGTACCTATTCAAGAAGTTATGTTAGAACAACAAGTGCAAACCCTTACTCGCCAATTGGAAATTTTGGTTTCGCATATACAAAATAAACAACCAAAAGTTGTGAAACAAGCTATACTGAAGGAAAAACCTAAAGCTTTGTTTCATGAGTTCCCAATAAACATTACTCGACAGGAGATACAAAGATACTCTTATAAAGAAAATATCGTAGAGAATAGGGGTGGGAATACACCTAGATTTAATCCTATGTATATACCTATGCCACCCACACAAGATCCACTCTTCAATCAAGAGTGGTCCACTATGAAGAATGCCCTTGTAGCATTGCGAAGGAAGGAAAATGGTAGTAGCAAGAAATAGCAGTTCAATTAGTTATTCCCTTATACATTTGATAGGGCCATGCTACAGGTACCTTTACCATGACACTTTGATTTTCCAAAATTTGACAAGTATAAGGGAAAATGTGACCCTCGTGACCATATTAAATATTTTTATATGGCATGCCAAGAGGTTGTGTTTAGCGATAATTATCTTATACACCTCTTCCCATGAAGTTTAGGAGGACATGCGTTAGAATGGTTTATATGCATCCCCAAGGGATCTATATCCACATGTATAGAATTAGTTGAACATTTTGTATGACAATTTTATTTTAATATAGAGAGTGACATTACCATGCTAGATCTCTGTAATGTAAAACAATGAAATAATGAAAACTTCACTACATTTTTACAACAATGGAGAGGATTAGCTAGCTGCTTTCCTTGTTCCATACCCGAAAAATAGTTGATAAGTATATTTGTTCCCAACCTCCAACTAGACATTATGTTCCACTTGCAAATGCATTGTAGCAACACGTTCAAGAGGTTGTTGGTACCCAAATTTGTTCTCCTTTTCAATCTGAGCAACATCAAAGATATGGCATGAAGCTTGAAGTTAGATAGATCATGATGTGTTTCATTTTGTAGCCGAGGATGTGATCTAACTAGCACTCAGATCTGTGGAGAGATGGATAGCACTCAAATAGGACTTGATCTTGTCATAACTGTTTTAGGTTGTGCCTTTCAACCAAGGTAAGAGAACCTACTTTGTAACCCCAAAATGGTGAAGGAGATGAAGATATCCCTTAATATGTGTAAATGTTATGAACAACCCTTGGGAAAATATGATCAACACTCCAAATCTGACTTTCACAAGTTATCACTCCCAGATTATGGAGATACTTTCAATGCAAGGCAAGCGTTATCAAGGCATTGTATGATATTGATTTTCTTTTTGTATTTTTGTAGATGGATTAGATTCTTTTGTTGAAACACAATGCAATACAGGGGTAGTATTGGGTAGGATTAGTTATCCTGAATAAATTTTTGGTGGGAGATTTTAGACAAGACTAACTGAAATTTTCCAAATTCTTTTAGGACCTTTATGAGAAATTTGTAATACCTAAAAATAGAATGCTTCAAATGGGTTAAGGTACTCCTTCAACCAGGATATGTGCAATAAATGAAAGCTCGATCTGCACTCTTCCACACAATCTTTGACAACCTGCCACAAAATCTTGAAGTAGATGAACCAACAAAGCATCTAGAAATCTATATTTTATCATGACCTAAGGTGCACCCAAAGGTTTACAAACAATCTCAGAATTCAAGGAAGGTAAAGTGATTTTAAATTTGTTTATATCTTTATCAGATGAAATCTCTTCTAAATGTGAGATTGAAAATGCCACTAAACTATCAACAAGAAATGAGACCATGTATGATCAAGAGAGATTTTAGACACAAGACTGTAATAGGAGCAAGAAACACAAATTGAAAACATTCTAAAACATAAGTGCATGCAAATTTTGCTAAGAGACAACACAAAATAATCCATAATGACCAAATTTATCAGCAGGGGAATGTTATAAGAACAATCTCAAAGCTTGTTGATGGCTTTACAACTGAAACCAACTCAACATGATACAAATTTGATGCAAAAAGGAATTAGAAATGGTTCTCAAGCGGTTTCTCAGAGAATGGGATTCTTCCTAGATTTTCCCGTGAAATTCTAAGTTTCTCCAACCTTTACATGTCAAAGAACATGCATTATATAACATTATATTACATTTTATCCTTCTTTCCCAAGAAAAGAATATGCCCAACATCAAGTTTGTTACAAAATTCCAACATGATTCGCAGATAGGGACATTTAACAAATTTGTAATAAAAGTTGCCAGCGTTTTCAAAAAAGTGAATCATTACAAAACCTTCATCATTACCCATTGTAGAGGCACATTTTTAATTCTAAAAGCATGCACTCCCTTTCATTTCATTATTTCATCCTTATCCCTCCAAAATTTGATTCGTAACCTCTTGATTTTGTAACATTCCCATTTTAATACTTTAGAAACAAGGAATTTTTTTGCATGATTAATGTTCTCTATTCTAAATACATAATTTAGAACACACATCTCATAACAATCATTCTTATAATAGATAACCATATGCAGTTGTAATGACTCGTGTACCACCGATCTATTCATTCCATGACTCGGTGAACTACCGATCTATTCATGTGTAACATTAAGATTGGAGTTTTCTATTGAATACTTCATATTCATGGTTCTCTTACCCTATTCCAGGTTTTGAGTGATCTACCCAAGGAACCTATCTAAATAATTGTTACCAATATTCATTGGCATCACGATCCTTAGACTAGGTGACATAGGACAATGCAATCAGCAACTTGCGATACTTTGGCCAAAGATTTATAACATACTGTTCGTATTACTTATTCCTTGACGGAATACTTGTCAATCCAGAATATTCCCTTCACCCCACTCTATTTTTATATAGAATGTCTTATACTAACTTCTATCAGTCCCCTTGTCCCAAGGTTTCACTCTAGTTCGGATTAACATCATAGTCCATGATATGAAGAGGCTCTTAAAGACTAAGGGTAAATTGGCATACTGGGTCAACCAAAGTTAACCCCATGTGCCAAGGTACCCTGAGTCTCAAAGGGCTTCCTCATAACCTGATTATGGTCCTAACCAGTCCCAGAGAGAAATCTTGATCAAGTTCTAGGTGTGTAAATCTTAATGATCAATGCAGAAGGGTGTTGCCACATGTCATCTGCATTGTTGTATCCTTGAGAAGATCCTAATCTTCTCAAAGGTACAACCTTGCAGTTGACGTGTGTCAACATCCTACGGAACAGCCTCGAAAATATGTACATACCTCCAAGAATTTACTTACGTTAAGTTATATTTGGGTTACAAAACTACATATTTTGGCAGCCTTCCCTAACCCCGAGTCCAACACTCTTTAAGTTACCTTTTTGTAATTAGGGTTCAACTTTACAAAAGGGTCTTAATTAACTTAAGATTGCTTCCTAGTTGTCGGTTGGGACCTAACAACCTTTTATCCAAAAAAATAGGACAACAACAATTTAAGTTTCATTATTTATAAATAACTTATCCAACGAAGGAAATGTATCAACCTAATAGGATGAGACATATCAGACTTAATACTGATTAAGTCTTAGTGATTTATAACCATATATTCCTTTTATAATTAGTGCATTACAAGAGAGGAAAGTCCTCTTCTTCTTATAGTTACATTTTAGGGCATAACCCACTCTCAATGTTCCTTATAAATGCAATGATCTTATTTACGTTTTTAATCACAATCATAAGTTATAAAGAATCACTAATCAAGAATGTAGTATTCAGCCACATAATTAGCTATGGCTTACTTAAGAAATTCATCTATATTCCATTGTATAATAACAATAAGAATGCACACTCATTCATATAGATAATAAGAAGATCATCCCAACAAGATAAGTTACACATTCCACATAGGTAATTTCTCACTATTTCATTCATTTCCAAACCCATACAATTACAACTTATGCACTTCGGGCATACTTTAAGACAATAGCCTTCAAACAAAAGAGGTAACTTTTCTTTTCACAATATAGTTTAGAAATCAAATCAGAATTCTTCATAAGAACCAATTTAGAACAGTCAATGCATCATATCATATTTTGTCTTCCTTTACCACTTATGAAGTCCATCTGCAAAAATTGCTAGCACGGGTCAGTTCAATGAACTGAGCATGATAAGCACTAATCCTTAAAACAATTGCATTCCACTAATTGTTTCAATTAAACAACCTTGTTATAATGACATCAATTACTTCATACTTTCTAAACTTAAAGTGAAGTCAATATAAAGAGTCCTAGTACACTTTGTTAAAACAAAATGGATAGAAAGAATATTCTATTTTACTTGTCCTAAATTTAAAGTATAATTGATTCCAACAATTACCTTCACAATCCAAAATCATAATTCACTCTGAGTTTTCTTCCTATCAATTATAATACAACTTCATATCATAACTTAAGTTATAGACGTAATTTCAACTTAATCTATTTTGGATGATTCATCTCATTTCTTGCAAGAAAGTAAGAAGGAACATCTTTTTATTATGCACCTAATCATCCAAAAAAGCTGAAATAATGTATATCATGATTTGATCACCTTTTATTTAACACTAAACCACTTGAAGTATTCATCCCAATAGGTTCATACAAAAGTAATTTAAACAGAAGGAATGGATTATTGCCACCAAAGACGTTCTCCTACCAATCTTTCCTTCATCTTATTATACTTTATTTTCAATCCATGACAAGTATACAAGGCAATAAATACTGAATTACTTTGCAAATAGAATAACAAACAATAAGTTTAAAACAATATCTTAACACTCTTTGTAAAATGAAAGGAGTCTTCCAGATTAGGATCCCTAATCCTAATGTTTCTTTCATCTTAATATAATAATCTACCATCCCATAACTTTACTGATTGAGTTCCTTAAATAATTCTAAGAAAGAGTATATTAACATTCAAGAAGAGATCAATATAACTTTCTTTCTTTTAAAGCCCCTTCCCAACCTTCCTTTTCAACTCAGAGATAAAACAAAGATGACCAAAACACTGTTGTAACCAAGTTTTAGAACTAAATCCAATTTCCAAGAAATAATAACCATTTAATAAATCTAATCAAGGAAGAAGAATCTGTTTCTAGCACTTAAGTACATTCAACAGTTTGGTTCAGGTAGAGCCACCATATAGAATTACCCTTAGATCCCTACAGGATCTACCACTATACATCCAATGAAACCAATATCAACATTTAACATAAAACATTACAACCTATCGAACTCAATATAAACCCGATCCAAAGGAAACAGGCTACTTTCCTTCATATGCTCGAACCATTTGAGATTAAAATCAAGTTAGGTTAACTTAACGTTTTCCCTTGATTACATAGTAATCCAATACTAATCTAGCTGGACCGATTCATCATCCGGTGCCATTTCATTATAATACACTAAACAAGATTGAATATTCAGTATTTATAAACGTATTCAAATCCTATTTTCAAAAACACCCAAGGTCGAAATGTTCAAACCATTATAATAATTATATAATAACAGTCGATTAAAAATAGGTCTTCCATATGCTTCAACCCATTTCAACTCTAATGTCAATTTCTAAGTATGTTTAAAAACCCAGAATTGATAAACACAATTTCTTATTACAACTTTTCCAAGATCAACCAAGAATTCACAAGAAGAACATGAAATCCATTCAATGACTAATCTTTTAGTATATACCCATATTGCTAACATTCATGGTTACCTTAAAAATAAACAACTAAACCATAAACTGTATTACTCACACAAGACTGCTGAAATTTAAAAAGCAATCAAACCCCTTCACAAGAGGAGATCTGATTTAAATCATTCAATAATTCCAAAACACACAACTTGTAACAGTCAAGTTTCACAGTATACCAATAACCCATCCATGAAATTATTTACCAATTTCCTTGAACATGAACTTTTTATAGTCAGAGTTTCTCATGGTGAAGAAAACAATCTATTACTCCATTCATAGTCGAAGCAATAAGAGATTACCATGGTATTAAAAACACGTAGTCTTTTAAAACATTTCCTTCCATGGAACAAGTTTTTAATCTAATAAATCAGTCAGATAAGAGCTTACAATAGTCGCTAGTGGTTTACCCAAATGGGTATGAAAACAAAACTATTCACAAAACCCAGATCGACGAATACAACTAGATCATTAACAATAATAAGGATCTTAAGAAATCAAACACATTCACAAATTTCTTCACCCAAAAACCCTATGGAGTCTGGTATAGTCCACTTAGTTACAAATACACAGTGAAGAAAGGTAATGTGATAGTTCCAACTGGATAAAGAAACTCCAAGTTTAATCCACAACAAAGGAACAAAAGAACAATGAAAACAAGTTTCATTCAGAACCCAAAATTTCCACGTTCAACCCAGAACCCAAGTTTACACAAAACCCACAAATCATTGTTACCAGTCAAGCAAAAATGCACATATATCATCAAAACAGAGTTCTTTTAATGAAAACATTTAAAGGAAAGCAAGATTTTAATAGTTAGGGCCTATCATGCCTGATAGTGTCACTAAAAGTTGAAGAAGACCTCTGGATGAGCTCTCCCTTTCTCTTCTTTTCCACGAAAGATTAAACAACAAAATATTTCTTCCTCCATGCCTTATATATTCCCCATGACACAGAAGTAGGTTTGAAACTTTAAAAATTGCCATGCAACGAAGAGTAAATTGTTGGTTCGAAAAACCAGTGCTCATGCAGAGTGAAAAATAAAGCATAAAAAAGAAACAACCAAACAAAATTCCCTTTGCATGTCTCTCAAAGCGGTCCAGGCTCAAGGACCCATGCAATTTAATTGCATTAAATTCATTTCTCCCACCTATTTTCCATTGCCACCACCCACCAAAGTTGGCAAGCTCCATGTTAATATAAACAAGAGTTTCCATTTTTAGAGATGCTACCACGTAAGCCCCCACTTACCAAATTAACCTCTGCTAACCTTGGCAGTACTCCCTATCATCTAAACCTTATCCCTGCCTTAAATGCCATAGAAACCACTGCCCAAAACTTGCGTTCCCTTAGGTTTCCCTTTCATAGCACTAGTTTAGGATAGGTTAGTGACTTAGGTTAGATCATAGGTAAATTTAATTTTAACACCTTAGGATATAACATTAGTCACTCTAGGTAATATCAAGTTCATAGTTTAGGACTAGGTTAGATTAAGTAACCTTTACAACAATAGGTTATAGTTTAGATTTAAAAACTAATAACCTTTCAGATTCTAGCTTAGGTCCACTTAAATAGGCTAAAATCATCATTTAGAATTCAAACAGAATACAACATTCTCATATCAGATTCTGGATTTACATCAAATAAAATAGCTTTAGATGGGAAACTCACATATCTTACCTGGCTTAAGGTCCAGGTTCTTTCCGATGCCAAAATGACTGAAACCAAATTCCGATTGCAATGACCTGCTAGGATTAATTTCCGAATCCAACAAAACTTTCCACTACGGAAATATTTTCATATGAAGGAGGTTTAAAAGAACTTATATATTCTAAGTTCAGTCAGACTTAATAATTCACGAAATGTCAATACATAATTGTTCATCCCAAATATAATTAAAACATTCCTTGGATCAATGCAATTGATCCAAGGATGAGTCATAGAGATAGATAAGTCTACAATCTCCCAGAAATCAGATTGCACTCATATGTGAGGAATGAAAGAAAATGAATCCAAGCATATTCCAGTTCAATCAAAGATCTTAAGAGTAGAAAAGACATAACCAAATCAAGCATGACTTCCTGAAACCAAAAGAACATATCCTCATATGGGAAAATCACATATCAACACTTGAATGCAAAGGAGAAAGTAACAACAGTTCAGGGTGTTACATGCTTCCCTCCTAAAAGAATCATCATCCTAATGATTACAACTTTTATTTACCTTATGGTCAGTCAATTCTTTCACTTACTTATCAAATCAACTATTTCAAACTTTATATAGTTCCAAAATTAGTATTATGTTACTATTTATTCAAACTGAATAAATGTTTGCCCCAAAACTGGCTTACTTAATGTCATGTAAAAGATAAAATAAAATTTTTATCACCAATGATTCAATTATGTTAAAAAGAAAGGGAAAAGTAGTTCTCATATCTTCCAGATTTTCCCAAGTTGCACTTTCTTCGTTAAACTAGTCCCACTGGACCTTACATTGTCGTATTTCATGATTTCTCAAATGCAATCGGTGAGTTTCCAACACTCGAGTGGGTTTAACCACGATTATTCCTGGGTCTTGGACTTGCAAGGAATTCCAATTTAACACATGTGACAAATCTGAAATGTATTTCTTAAGCAAAGAAATATGGAAAACATCATGCATTCATGACAATGCAGGTGGTAATACTAATCGATAAGCTACAGGATTGGTTACTTCAACAATTTCAAAAGGTCCCACAAAACGAGGTGATAACTTGGTAGCCTTGCCAAAAGTTATAGAACTCTTTCTTGGTTTAACACGAAGAAAAATCTTTTCACCAAGTTCAAATTTCCGGTCAACCCGCTTTAAATCAACATAACTCTTCTACCTATCTGCTTGCTTCTTTCAAGCATTCCCGAATCATTTTAACTTGTTGTTCCATTTCGTAAGGATTTCAGGCCCAATTACCTCTCTATCCTCAATGCTATCCCAACTAACAGGGATTCCGCATTTTCTTCCATATAGTGCCTCGAAAGGTGCCATCTTAAGAGAAGCGTGATATGTATTATTGTATGCAAATTCAACTAATGGGAGATACTCTTCCCATTTATACTGTTGATCCATGCAATACATCCATAACATATCTTCTAACACTTGATTTACTCTTTTAGTCTGTCCATCCGTTTCTAGATGATACACAGAACTGAAGTTTAGTTTAGTTCCAAGAGCTGCATTAAGTGTTTGCCAAAATCTTGATGTCATTCTAGGATCCCTATCTAATATAATCAATTCAGGTACTCCATGTAATCTGAAAATTTTATGTACAAATATTTTAGCTAAAACAGGAGAATCATCCTTTAGATTTCCAGCAATAAAATGAGCTACTTTTGTTAGTTTATCAATAACTACTAAAATAACATCATGTTTATTTCTTGACATAGGCAGCCCTTGTACAAAATCCATACTTGATTACTTGCCATTTATATTGCATGTACGCGCTATGGGGATATAATAAACCAGCCAGTGCATGTGTTCCGCTTTCAACCCGACATTCAAGACAATTAGTCATAAAATTAACAACATCCTTTTTCATTCCTTTCTAGAAATATTGTTGTTTTATATCAACAAGCATTTTAGTAATACCTAGGTGTCCAGAAAAGGGTGAATTATGAAATTTAGCTAACAATTTCTTTCTCAAATCATTAAGCAAAGGTATGTATACTCTATTTCCATAACGTAAGATTCCTTCATTGTCAAAATGAAAACCTTTATACCTTTCATCTTTTGGATCTGCAGCAAGCGTTGTTTTTACTTGCTAAAAGTATAAATCAGATTCCATTGCACTTTTTACTTCATCTTTAAACTGAGTTCTTAATGTTATAAGAGCAGAAATGTGCTTCCTACGACTTAGAGCATCTACTACTCTATTCTCTTTTCCTTTGATGTAACTTATATCAAAATCATATTGAGACAAAAACTCTAACCACCTTTGTTGTCTTGCATTCAGATTAGGCTGAGTGAAAAATTATTTCAGCCCAAGATGATCAGTTTTCAACTCAAAAGGTTTACCAAGTAAATAATGCCTCCAAACTTGAAGTGCATGTACTATGGCAACAAGCTCTAAATCATGTGGAGCATAATTCAACTCATGTAACTTAAGTTTTCTACTTCCATACGCTATGACATGATTATTTTGTAACAAAATGCCTCCAAGGCCTTCCCCGGATGGATATGTTACAACAGTAAAGTCTCCATTAGGATCAGGTACAACCAAAATAGGTGCTAAAGTCAACTGACTTTTTAGATTTATAAAATCATATTCACATTTATCATTCCAAACAAATTTCTTATCCTTTTTCTGTAATGAAGTTATCGGTGCAGCCACTTTAGAAAAATCTTTAACAAATTTTCTATAATAACCAGCAAGGCCCATGAAGCTTCTTACTTCATGTACATTCTTTGGTGTAGGCCACTCGGTTATAGCCACTATTTTAGAAGGATCTACAACAATTCCTTCTTTACTTATAACATGACCCAAATAATGAACTTCGGTATCAAAGAAAGAACATTTGGATAACTTACCATATAACCTTCTCTTTCTCAGAATTTCCAAGACTACTTTCAAATGCTCATTATGCTCCTCGACACTTTTAGAATATATGAGAATGTCATCCAAGAATACAAGCACAAACTTGTCCAAGTATTCTTGAAAGATATTATTCATTAAGTTCATAAAAGTTGCAGGTGCATTAGTTAATCCAAAGGGTAAAACCGTGAATTCATAATGTCCATACCTTGTTCGAAAGTTGTTTTATGAATATATTCATCTTTAATTCTTAATTGATGATATCTAGATCGAATATCTATCTTGGAATATACCGATGCTCCATGCATCTAATCAAATAAATCATCAATTCTAGGAAGTGGATATCTATTTTTGATTGTTGCTTTGTTTAACATCTGATAATCAATACACAATCTAAGTGTTCCATCTTTCTTTTTCACAAATATCACTGGTGCTCCCAAGGTGAAACACTTGGTCTAATCAAGCCTTTAGACAAAAGTTCTTGCAACTGAGCCTTAAGCTCAACTAACTCTGTGGTAGTCATTCGATAAGGTGCTTTAGAAATAGGTTCCGTACTGGTTTGATTTCAATGGTGAAGTCAAATTCCCTTTTGGGTGGTAAACCTGGTAATTCTTCCAGAAATACGTCACTAAAATTTTGTAATAGTGGGTAACGTTCCATGTAAACATTGTTTTCTTCTGCAGATTCAGATATTTTTACCGCATACAAGGTACAACCTTTATTTTTGGCCTTTTAAAGTTGCATAGCCGACAATTTTCTAACTGAAATTTATCATTTTACACCTTGAATCTCTGTTATTTTCTGCAAGAGATCATCCAAACAACTAATATTTTTTTCAAAACAATCCACTTTCACTTTATGCTCAGCTAACCAATTAATGCCGATGACAATGTCATAAGATCCCAAAGGTGCAACATAGAGATCAACTTCAGTGGAAAATTTAGGTAAGTCAAGGACTGCCCCAAAAAGACACATACTAACTGTATGAACAAAATTATTACCATAATGTACAGTCCATGATTTATCCATTTTTCTATATTTTCTTTTAAGTTTCAAAGCAAGTTTACTAGAAATAAAACATTTAGTAGCTCCCGTATCAAAAAGAACAGTTACAGGTATGCCAAATAACTTACCAGGAACTTCAATAGGTGTAACTTGCTTTTCAACTTGCTTGTCTACTACTGCAGCATGTATCTTATGTTGCTGATTATGATCATCCTTCTTCAAAGGACATTGATTTGTATAATGATCTTTGCCACAATTATAGCAGCCTCCTACAAGTACCTTTTTATGCTCAGAATTATTTCCAACCTTAAAATTATCATGTTGACCTCCATAGTGTTGGTGTAGCGGTGATTAACACAATGAGATCCCTCTCCACCATAAGTTCAAGCTTTTCGTGTGATGGTAATTCATTTGGTATCGAGCTAGGCGATTAAGTGCACTAGCCCCGAGTAGTCTTTGGGATGGGTGACCTCCCGGGAAATTCTGGTGTCACTACCTCCTAATGTTGTTGGGCCTAATTGGGTGTATACGTGGTGGGCCTAGAGCTCACGTGGTTGCATCCGACTTCATCGTGCGGGGGTGTGTTGGCGTAGCAGCTGATTAACATGATGAGATCCCTCTCCACCACTAGTTTGAGCTTTTGGTGTGACTTTGTAAGTTGTTTGGTATCGAGCCGGGAAGTTAGGCGCGCGCCCCAGCCCAGTAGTGTGGCGATGGGTGAACTCCCGAGAAAATTCTCGGTGTCACTTTGCCTCCTAATGTCGTTGGGCCTAATTGGGTGTATACGTGGTGGGCCCAGAGCTCATGTGGTTGCATCGTGCTTCATCATGCGGGAGGGTGTTGGCGTAGTAGATGATTAACACGATGAGATACCTCTCCACCATAAGTTTGAGCTTTTGGTGAAAATAGTTTGCAATAATCGAATCGGAAACGAGGCACCACGAAGTAGTTGCACTCCAATGAATCGTGAAAGCTCCAAAGTGATAGCAAGGAAAAAATTTATCGATAATGGAAGAACTTGCTCAAAAAAAAAAAAAGCTTGCATAGAGGAAAGATAGCGGAGTGTCTTGGCATGCTCATAAATGAATAGAAAAGGGGTACATATAGGGTCTTTGAGTAACCCTAGTGCGAACACATATGAAACCATAAACCTAACCATAAACCTAACCCATGTAAGATGACCCTCCAACATGAGAGGAAGACACATAGGATAACTCACATTAACACCCCCTTCATTGAAGTTGGGGTAGCGGATGTGATGAGTCGAGAGAAGAGGAAGACACTCCTAAACAACTAAGAAAGATGTGTCAACGGGGCCCGGTAACTAAAGGCCTGATAAGGTGCCCATATATAAACACAATCTTCCTAGAAGAAGAAGAAGAAAAGAAGGACTAAATAGCCCTAAGAAGATGGGTAGCTGCAGAAGACCTCACCCCAAGAAGAGACCGTAAGTGAAGAAACTTCATCTCAGTGAAAGGCTTGGTGAATAAGTTTGCAATCTGATCAATTGTTTGAATGTACTGAATGTCGATGATACCATCATGAATAAGCTCCCGTATGAAGTGCATATGGATCTCAATGTGCTTCGTCTGCTGATGTTGAACTGGATTTCTACAAATAGAGATAGTGCTCATGTTATCACAGTAGATAATGGTAGGCCACCGAAAGTGGATGCCAAACTCTGTCAGAATACCCTGTAGCCAAATAGCTTATGTGGCAGCGTTGACTACTCCTCTGTATTCTACGCCTTTGTAGATGATATTGCAATTGCATTTTGCTTCTTGCTAGACCAACTAATAGGACCTAAACCAAGAGAGAAACTGTAGCCAGAAGTAGATTTCCGATGATCTAAGTCACCGGCCCAATCAAAATTTGTGAACCCAATCAAGTCAATATCAACCCCTCCATGATAGTGTATGCCATCAGCATAAGTGCCACGAACATAATGAAGGATCCATTTAGCTGCTTTCCAATGCAACTCATGTGGCTCCTGCATGAATCTGGACATGATCCCAACAACATATGATAAATCTAGTTGAGTGTGAGTCAAGTAGATCAAGCTCCCAACTAACTGTCGGTAAAGAGTACCATAAACCAAGGGAGTAGAGAAATCTGAAACGAACTTAACCCCGGAAAGAAAAGGAGTAGGAGAAGACTTGCAATCAGACATCTGAAACCGAGCTAGCAAATCAAGAGCATACTTAGGTTGCAAAATCAATATTCCCGAGTCAGATTGTGAAATCTAGATCCCAAGGAAGTAATGAAGCAGACCTAAGTCAGTCATGGAAAACTTGTTGGCTAAGGCGATCTTCACAAAATCAATAATAGAGGAAGAGTTGCCTGTGATCAACAAGTCATCAACATAGAGAACAAGAATGAGTATGGAGTCATCTTGCCATAGAATATAAACATTTGGATCAGAGTGACACCTAGTAAACCCTAATGTAAGTAAGAAGGAGTCCATCTTGGCATACCAATCCCGAGGGGCTTGTTTAAGGCCATAAAGAGACTTCTTTAACTTACAAACGAGGGAGGAATCTTGGACATAACCCGGAGGTTATTCCATATAGATCTCTTCCTCTAGGTCACCATGAAGGAAGGCACTCTTAATGTCCATTTGATGGACTTTCCATCTGTTCGTTGCGGTAATGGCTAGGGTCAGTCGAATAGAAGTCATCTTCGCAACTCGGAGAAAAGGTTTCTGTATAATCAACCCCAGCTATCTGGGAGAAACCCTTAGCTACTAATCACGCTTTAAACTTTTCGACGTTTCCATCTACTCCATACTTTGTTGAACACCCACTTACACCGAACTATTTTTCTTCCTTTCGGAAGAGTGGTGAGGTCCCAAGTATCGTTCTTTATGAGAGAGGAATACTCCTCATCCATGGAAGAATCCCACTCAAGAATACCAAAATCCTCCCCGAAAGACTGTGGGATCGAAGCGAGAGGTGAAGAAAGAGTGGGGTCCAACAAAATTTAAGCGAGTCTGTCTCATATATCCAAGTATCTCCAACTAAATCTCCAACACTTTGCAAAGTTTTCCGCCCCAAAGGGGACCAGGAGGATCAGACTCAAATTCGGAAGATTCTTCACTTGAGTGAGAAGGGACATAGTCCTCATCATCACTACTATCAGAATCAGAAGACTCAACGATCTGATGGTTGGGAGGATCTCGGAAGAGGAGCACGCTCAACAATATCATCATCTGATGAGTCAGAATCTGAATCAGCGAGCTGAAGAACCTCTATAGGTGGAGAAGTAGAAGTCAAAGAAGACTCATCGAACTTAACACTTCTCTCAATATATAGCTCATGAGAAGTAGAATTCATCAATCAATATCCCTTCATGCCATCAGGATACCCTACAAAGATACAAGGTTTGGATTGTGGTTCCAAGGCCTTACGTTTCTTCTTGGGAATTTGAGCCATAGCCTTGGATCCGAAGACTCGAAAGTGCTCAACATCAAGCTTGCATCCAAACCAGGATTCAAAGGGTGTCATCCCTCTTACTGCCTTGTGTGGAACACGGTTCTGAATGTAATTTGCACAATTCACTGCTTCGGCCCAATACTACGGAGGAAGAGACTTCGAGTGAATCATATAAGTGGCCATCTCCTTCAGAGTACAATTCTTTCTTTTTACGATTCTATTCTGTGAAGGGCTATAAGCAACTGTATGCTACAAAGAGATCCCTTCAGAGTATATACAAATCCATGTACCTATTGTTTACATATTCACCTCCATTTTCAGTTCGAGAGAACCTTGATAGACCATTCTGCTTTCTCAACAAGAGCCTTAAAGTCCTGAAAATGTTCAAATACTTCAGACTTAAGCTTAAGAAAATATACCCAAGTATATCGCGAATAGTCATCAATGAAGGTTAGCACATAAAGAGCTCTAGTAAATGAAGGAGAAGGAAATGGACCAGAAACATCACTGATGAACAAGATCCAAGGGATGAGTGGCTCTCTAGGATTTTCCTTTGTCAAAGTTCTTTTCAAGATGCTTTCCAAGGGTACAACCCTCACAAATACCCTTAGAAAACTTGACGCGAGGAAACCCATTGACCATTTCTTTTTGACTCAATTGTTCAAGGTAGCGATAGTTTAGATGTCCAAAATGCTCATACCATAGCTTACTAACCTCATTTTCATGAGTAAGCAAGTGGGGTGTAGCATCGAAGTAAAGTGGGAGAAGGTGTACAACCGTGAACAATGATTTGCCTTTCCCTCAGCAACTATAGTGTCATTGTTAAGCTCACGAATAATCACCGAGTTAGGAGCAAATTCCACTCGCATTCCTTCACCAAGGTGAGTAATTTGGTAAACTGATAGGAGATTGGTAGAGAGATCAGGAACATTCAACACTTGGTTAAATGTTCCCCCATCCATCTCTACTTGATCCACTACTAGAAATCGACACTGTTGTGTCATTACCCATCGTGATTTGGGACATTCCACAAGGTTTGATGTTGGAAAACTCAACATGCAAAGAACCCATGTGGTGCGAGGCACCAAAATCTATAATCCATGTCAATGAAGGAGCAACTTTGGCTACAAGGGCCTTTCCTTTCTTCTTATCATTTCTACCACCTTTTGCAGCAGAAGACTCGGCCTTCGGATCACTTTGTTTTATTGATTCAGGAACACTTATTTTATTTTTCTCAAGTAAATGAGATAAGTGATCAATTTGTTTCTTAAAACAGTTTTGCTTGTCGTGAAGTCTTTTTTGTAATAGAACACAAATACTTGCTTTTCTGTGCTCTAGGCTCGGAAGTCGAAGTGTTTGTGTCATTTTTAGGTTTGATCTTGGTTTCTTTCTTAGGTTGTTCCTTAGTTTCTTTCTTTTTTCAGTCTTCTTTCCTTGCCCGTAGTACTTGCTTTACATAGGGCATGTGACTTGGACTTGAGAGACCCCATTTGAATGAGTTTTTCTTGTTCTCGAATGAGTTGGGATGAAAAATAGTCAAAGGAGGGCATCATCCAAGTATCACCCAAAGTAGCTTTTGTAGCGTAGAAAGTTGACACGAAGACAGAATATTCAGGACCTAGCTTAGAGAGAATCGACAAGATCAGTTGAGAATCTTTATTTTCTACTTGACATCCTTTTAATAATAATCTAATGTGGACAAATTTTGAGAAGAAGGCTTGTAGGTTTTCAAAGTCACTAGGATTTAACCCTAGTAGTTCGTTTTCCAACTCATGCGCTCTCATGTCATCTAGTTGTCCAAACATCACATCCAGCGTTTTCCATGTAGATGTAGGTGTTTCAGACGCCTCAATGTGGAAGAGCAAGTCAGGAGAAATGAACATGCAAAGAAGACCTAAAGCTTCATCACTACGGTTTAACCACTTAGATTTTTCAGGTTCGTCATTTGGTTCAGTCTCAGTTCCCATGGTGATGCGGTATAACCCTTTACCCCTTAGTTTCATTATTATTTTTGATCTCCATTCAAAAATTTGAATGGTGTAAGCAAAGGAATTGAAAGTGCATCCATAGTGAGAGAGAGAGAAAGAAATACAGAAAAGAAACACAACCACCCAGGACAATAACAACCCCCTACTTTTGGCACTTTATAGTTGAGTGTGTTGATTACAATCAGGTCCGTGCATGTGGTTTGAAACACTTGGTAACTCGTCTTGCAATTAGTGTAATAACGCGCAAGAGAGGGAGACCACAATAGTGTTTCGTGGAGCGCAACAAAAGAGGAACACCGTAAACAAGCACAAGCAAAAAATAGAAAGGAGGTGAAAGCCAACCCTGGTGGTGAGAAAAATCGTCTCATGTCGCACGAAAGAATCCCTTTGTCGTAAAATTGTGGCGACGCGCTCACAAGTCCACGAAAAAAGGAATAGAACAAAGCTCAAAAGAATTCAGTTGAAATAAGCAAAACAAAGACACCCCCGAATGCGGCACTTTATAAAATTAGTGCATTTACAAAGCTAATGATCCCATCATCTAGAGTGTGAAAAAAACATGCAACTTTGACTAAAGAAGTGCTCAAAACCAAGCAACGAGTCAAAAGTTATAGCAAAAACCAATTCCCGCAATTTGATGAGAAAAAGCCAATAAGCCTGCAAACGGATTAAAAAAGTGCCCTAAACGCATGCAAAGGGTGTCGTATGTATGCTCATTGGAAACAACATGGAATTTGAGATAGGGTTTGTTTGTATTGCGAGGGGGGATTAGCCACCTGCCAATCCTGACCTCACCCTTCGTCTTCGACACTCGATGGAAGGTTAGAAATACAACAAGCCAATAGACCAAATTATAATGCCAAGGAAAATATAGTTTAAATAATGTGAAATTAAATAAAAATTAGATCTAATTTAAAACTAATTAGATCTAATCTAATGAAGATTTAGATGAAGATTTTTTTAAAAAAAAAAGAATGTTTCTAATTAAAAAAGTTTGATTGTAAAAAAACTTAGCATGTATACTTACATGGCTCGTTTTTATAAAAAAGCGAGATAATTTGTTTGAGATTAAGAAAGAAAGCAAATTTAAACTTACCAAATAAAACAACTAGAGGGACAGACCGCGCCCAAAACAAAACGTAGGAAAACAAAGCAAGACAACCACGTTTTTGTTTTTATTTTTAAAAGAAAAGCACGTTTTTGACTTTGATCAGACCAAAAAACAAAAGAATAGGCTGATTTGTTTTTAAAGATTGGAAAGGAATTAGAAGGAACCTTTAAATAAAGAAAGATATGTAAAAAAAAACGCCCGTAGATTGGAAAAAGCAGCGATTGTTTTAAAAATGCCCACCACTTACCGGCCTTGAGAAAAAAAAGGAACCTATGCGTGAACCACACCCAAAAACACAAGTTTTAACAGGCCACGCCAAAAAAGAGATGTTGCAGGCCATTTTTGGTGTGGTAGAGGTGTTTTGGTGTGGTAGAGGTAATTTACAACCACTGAAGGTCCAAGAAAACGCCTGGAACAGTCCAAAAAATGCCTGGAATGAAGAAAAAATGCAGGCCACGCGTGAATGAATAGTGATGGCAGTTTGAACAGTCCAAAAATGGTCAGAGGGACAGCAGTTCGTTGATGAGCAACCACGACTGAAGAACTCAAGGATCCTGCAACCACAGACAACATGCACAAGAAAAAAACACAAAAACTTTCCGAGAAAGCTTGTTAGAGATATTAGCAAGATAATTTCAAGAAAATAGTGATCAAAAGACTTGCATGCAGAGTAAAATAACGAAACCAAGTAAGAGTAATCGCAACAAAAAACAAATCGAGTGCACGTTTACCCAATCTTAGCTCTGATACCATGAAAAGAGTTTGCGAGAATCGAATCGAAATGAGGCACCACGAAGTAGTTGCACTCCAACGGAATCGTGAAAGCTCCAGCGATAGCAAGGAAAAAATTGATCAGTAATGGAAGAACTTGCTCAACAGAAACAAAGCTTGCATAGAGGAAAGACAGCGGAGTGTCTTGGCATGCTCATAAATGAATAGAAAATGGGTACATATAGGGTCTGAGTAACCCTAGTGCAGAACACATATGAAACCCTAAACCTAACCCATGTATGATGACCCTCCAACATGAGAGGAGGACACATAGGTTAGGTTTAGGGTTAGGTTTAGGGTTTCATATGTGTTCTACACTAGGGGTTACTCAACACCCTATATGTGCCCTTTTCTATTCATTTATGAGCATGCCAAGACACTTCGTTGTCTTTCCTCTATGCAAGCTTTGTTTCTGTTGAGCAAGTTCTTCCATTACTAATCAATTTTTTCCTTACTATCACCGGAGCTTTCATGATTTTGTTGGAGTGCAAATACTTCGTGGTGCCTTGTTTCCAATTCAATTCTCGCGAACTATTTTTATAGTATCGTAGCTGAGATCGGTAAATGTGCACTCATTTCAGCTCGATACCATGAAAAGAGTTTTCGAGAATCGAATCGGAAACGAGGCACCACGAAGTAGTTGCACTCCAACGGAATCGTGAAAGCTCCAGCGATAGCAAGGAAAAAATTTATCAGTAATGGAAGAACTTGCTCAATAGAAACAAAACTTGCATAGAGAAAAGACAACGGAGTGTCTTGGCATGCTCATAAATGAATAGAAAAGGGGTACATATAGGGTCTTTGAGTAACCCTAGTGCAGAACACATATGAAACCCTAAACCTAACCCATGTAAGATGACGCTCCAACATGAGAGAAGGACACATAGGATAACTCACATTAACACATAAGACTTCTGCCCATTATTATTATTCTTGGCAAAATTATTCCTTGCATTTCCAGCAGTTTCTTCGCCATCTTTTTTTCTTATTATTATCAGCTGAAAAATTATTTTTGTTACCAAACTTTTTCCATGGCCCCTTCTTGGGTGCAAGAGAAACTAAAGAAGAGTTTGGAGTTTTCTTCCACATTTCCTCTTTATGAGTAGAAATAGATTTTAATTTCTGTTCCTGCCTTATGGATTTTTAAACAACCCCTTCCATAGAGGTTGGGCTGTGAACATCAACCTCTCCTCCAATCACGGGATTCAATCCCATGATGAATTTTCGTATTCTAAACTTCTCGTTAGTTTGATACTGCGGTGCATACTTGAGAAGTTTCGTAAACCACTCCCAATACTCAGTTATAGTTAGCTTTCCTTAAGCTAAGTTCTAAAATTTTGTTATTTTCTGATTATAATAAAGTTATGGCAGCCAATGTTGCCTAAAATAACCTTTAAATTGATCCCAAGTGATGTTAGTTTCATCAATATTTAACTCAATCTTATGGCTATCCCACCATGAAGATGCTTCATGGGAATGCTGATATGCTCCCCAAATAGCTTTGGTTTCCTCTGAGAAGTTTCTTATTACAAAGTACTTCTCCATTTCGTTGAGCCAATTCTCAGCTTCATTTCCTAGTGTGGTGCCATCAAATTTAGGTGGACTTATCCTTTTTATATCATTAGTGAGTTCTGCTACCAACCTAGCCTTTTTATTTTCTAGTTGGGTAGGTACATTTCCATTGTTATTACCAACACCCGTATCGGGGTTGTCCTCAGGAGGTGGTTGATTGTTATTACCAACTTCTTCTTACTCCTCATTTCCCATCACTTGTTGTTCAAGTACAGCCAAACGATCTCTTGCGTCCAACCAGGCAGCAAGGATCTCATCAAGTTTTTGGGTTGTTGTTGCTCCTTCCTCAGGTGGAGCATTATTTGCAATGTTTCCCCTTATTCTAGCCATTTTCTGTTATAAGAAAATCTAGGTTTTTATTAGATTATGGCCACAATAGGTCCAAGAGCTGCAACCTTCAGCTCTAATACCAAGATGTAACATTCCCATTTTAATACTTTAGAAACAAGGAATTTTTTTTTGCATGATTAATGTTCTCTGTTCTAAATACATAATTTAGAACACACATCTCATAACAATCATTCTTATAACAGATAACCATATGCAGTTGTAATGACTCGGTGTACCACCGATCTATTCATTCCATGACTCGGTGAACTACCGATCTATTCATGTGTAACATTGAGCTTGGAGTTTTCTACTAAATACTTCATATTCGTGGTTCTCTTACCCTATTTCGGGTTCTGAGTGATCTCCCAAGGAACCTATCTGAATAATTGTTACCAATATTCATCGGCATCATGATCCTTAGACTAGGTGACATAGGACAATGCAATCAACAGCTTGCAATACTTTGGCCAAAGATTTATAACATACTATTCATATTACTTATTCCTTGATGGCATACTCATCAATCCGAAATATACCCTTCACCCCACTCTATTGTTAAATAGAACGTCTTATAATGACTTCACAGGGTCCCCTTGTCCCAAGTTTGTAGTCTAGTTTAGATTAACATCATAGTCCATGATATGAAGAGGCTCTTAAAGATCGAAGGTAAATTGGCATACTTGGGTCAACCGAGAAGTTAACCCCATGTGCCAAGGTACCCCGAGTCTCAAGGGGCTTCCTCATAACCCGATTCTCGGTCCTAACCAACTCCCAGAGAGAAATTTTGATCAAGTTCTAGGTGTGTAAATCTTAAGCTGTAATGTCCTCATTTTAGTACATTAGAACAATTAATTTTTTATTTTTTATTTTTTTTATAAATGCTTGCTGGTTCCAAATACATAATTTAGAACTCACAAATCAAAACAACCATTCTTATAACAGATAACCATATGCAACTGTAATGACTCGGAGTACCTCCGATCTATTCATTCCATGACTCGGTAATCTACCGATCTATTCATGAGTATCAAGAGTTGGCGTTTTTATTTTAACACATCACTCTTGCGGTTCTCTTCCCTAATCTGGGATTTAGAATGCTCTGTCTAAGGAACCTATCTGAATAATTGTTACCATTATTCATCGGCATCTCATCCCCTTAGACTAGGTGACATAGACAATGCAATCCGCAGCTTCACTTGCGATACTTTGGCCAAAGATTTAGAACATCTGCTTATGTCTCGTATTCCTTGACGACATACTGTCAATCTAGAATACGTCCTTCACCCCATTCCTATGTTATGTAGAATGTCTTACACTAAACTTCTATCATCCTCCCTACCCCAAGTTAATCACTCAGGAATGGATTAATAATATGACAACGTTATAGGGATGCTCTCGAGGACTAGGGATACGCTGACATACTGGGTCAACCCTAGTTAACCCAGTGTGTCAAGATACCCCGAGTCTCCAGGGGCAGCCTTATAACATGACCACATTCCTAACCAGTCACAGAGTAAAACTTGTTCAAGTTTAAGGTGTAAATCTTAACGATCAATGGGTAGTCTTTTCCCAACATCTTCTCGGGTTCCTCACCTTAGAATTGCCTTTCTTATTAAAACCCATTTCACAAAGAGAAGTTAATAAGATTTGAGGTTTCCTTAAGGAGTTCTTTGTTACACAATTATCTAAATCAACGAAATTGGGCAAAGTAGCCTATGTCTTCTCATAAGGTTGCTAACCATACCCTTATTAGGTTTATATCGGTTCTCAAACTAAATATATCTTACTTATTAGTATTAAGATATAGTGTTTCAAAATCAAATTAAACGTTGTCTTGACTTAGATCATGATTAGGGAGCAATAATTTATTCAGCCCGTTCAGCTTCCTGTTGAGGTTTATTTTAACCTTAGCTTTGCAAAAAGACGGTGATCTAAATTCCAGTTTAGCTTTAGATAGAACATAACGTAACTACTAAACATTCACAAGTATTCAAATCACATAATCTTTGCAAAGCTTACTTAGAGAATCCCAAATGTCTCCGAGTATACAATAATAACAATGCTCTTAAAATCATTCGAACTGAAGAAGTTCAATCCATCAAGATACGAATGCTAACACATAAGTAACAAATACCTCATTTCATTCATTTCTAAGCTAATCAAATACATTTTATGCATTCAAGATATTTGATACAATATTCAACAAAGAAAAGAACATCTTTCTTCAAGTAGCACATTTAGAGAATCAAGTTGGAATTCATCATAAAACCAAATTAAATAATTTGAACATCATATCGATATGCGTGCCTTTACCACTTACTGAAAACCATCTGCAAAAATTGTCAACACGGTCGATTCGGTGAACTGAGCATGATAAGCACTAATTCTTAAAACAATTGCAATCCACCAATTGTTCTCATTAAACAACCTGTTTAAATGAAATCATTTATTCAAATTCCAAACATAAATCAAGCTATTCATCTTATATGTTAGAGACTAAGAACAAATGAATACAACCATTCTAAAGACAGCAAAACTCCTACAAGAATGTTTCTAACAATTACACAAAGGCAGTTTATAACATTCAACAAGCTCACTGTCTTAATTCTTTTATCATCATAACACATTTCAATGGTATTGACAAGTATACCTATTTATACAGCAACACACATTTTATACCAGTCTCTCCATACAATACCACAGTTTATTCTTGTTATGCCCTTACCGTAGAGATCGCAAAAGGATGCAAGAAGAAAGCACACAAGGTTTCCTGACTAGGAGAGAGAGAATTTTTCCTATTCAACTTATTATACATCAACATATAAATTACAGTCTAGAAGAAAGAAACAGAGTCAATCAGATTCCTAAATCGATAATGTTCTGGATTGTACCAACTCCTTTAGAATAATGCAAATACATTTACGCATGCGACTAACAGTCAAGATTACAAGAAGAACCACAGTTTCATCTAAATCCAATTATAAATGTCACCTGTAGCTATTAAGCAATACTAGAGCTCCCATGACAAGCAATAGTAAATAATCCAACCATAACAGACTCAATAATTTTTTTCATATCATTCATCAACATGAAAATACCCAATGCCATCGTCTGACATGGAAAAGCTAGGAGCTCTTTATCACAGTCAAACACGAGACTAGATAACACTATAAACAAATGACGTTCCATATGCAAATACAATGACAATTCCACTGAATCAAAATACATATATTCACAACAAACATTCAACTGAATCTAATCTCTACGATTATACAGCCAGGACCTATATTAGAAGCTGATTTCAAGAAGAATAATCACGACAAGGACTTCACAGAAGCCGATTCCAAATCAATAATTTCCTCAAAGTTTCATCTGAAGTCGAGCTATTACGAAATGCAACAGGGTCTCAAACAGAGTCAAGTTTGTGAAGAAAACCCATTCCTTAATTCTTCAGAAACGAACTGAACATAACACAACAATATTAAGAAAGAGTTTATACAATAAGCATGCACAGTGAGGACTTAAATCAGGAATCGAGTCAACCCGCAACATATCAAAGACTCCAATAGTGTCAAATCCAACTAGTACTCATAGCCAAGGTTTCGATTGAAGTCGAATTCAAATGACAACAATTCAAGAATTCCAACCGTATACATAGCAAAACTTCTACAGAAGTTAAAAACATAAATTATGTTTCAAGGACTCCCAAAGTAATCACAACCAGGCTTAGACAGAAGTTGAAAACATACGAACATTACAAGGGCTCCAACTAAGTCTGTACTAACAGTATTCACTACTAAGCAACAGTATTCACTACTAAGCAACAATATTCATAACTAATCAATTCAAACTAAGAAATAGTATTCACAACTAAGCTTATACGTGTTGAAATACCGAAATACCGATTACATTTCAAGGACTCCAACTGAGTCTATACTTATAAGTATTCACAACATGGCTTCTACAGAAGTCCAAAACATACGGAAACATTTCAAGGACTCCACTGAGTAATTTTCGTATATAATCCTTGAAAACTTTCAACGGATTCTAACCCGAAATTGCAACAGCAGAGGACTTCAATAAAGTCGCGTCAAGTAGTATAATCACAAAGAAGCATTCCAAAAAAAGAAACTTCAAAAATACCCGGTGAGATTTAACAGATGCAATAACATAAAAAGCACAGCCGGGTCTCCACCAAAATGATTTCAAAAGGAAGAAATAAATACAGTAACATTTCAACAGGGTTTTCAAATAACCATAGATTTCTAATTCCACAGGAAAATAAGAACCTAGACATTGCTTCAAACCAACTGAACTGAAATCACCTGAACATAGTTGTTTTAATGAAAGCATTTGGAGTAAAGCAAGATTTTTAAAAGTTAGGGCCTATCATGCCTAGTAATGTCGCTTAAAAATCCGAAGAAGACCTCTGAATGTGCTCGCGCCTTCTTCTCTTCTTCCACGATAGATTCAACAACAATAATTTGTTACCTCCATGCCTTATAAACTTTCCCCGACAGAGAAAAGAGCTAGATAATCTCATAGTTGCCATGCAACACAAAGTAGACTGGTTCAAGAACCAGTGATCAAACAGAGAGAAAAACGGAGCGAATGGAAAACCAAAATACCAACCAATTTTCCATTTGCATGCCTTCCCAAGCGATCCGTGCTTGGGAACCGAAGTTCATCAATGACATTAACTCCAAGATTCCCGCCTAATCTCCATTGCCACCGACCGCCAAAGTTGGCGATTGACAAATGAAAACAAATGACCATTCCCAGATTTTGTGACTCGCCACGTTAGGTCTCAATGGCTGTTTTTAATGAAATCATTAGTTAGGTTAGAAACATAGGTTAGATCATAAGGTAATACTTTAGCCTTACTTCCATAGTGCTAGGTGGCTAACCTTAGGAACATTTAGCTTATAGTTTAGGGCTAGGTTAGATTACTAATAATTTAACCAATAGGTTATAGTTTAGGTTTAGGTTATTAACCTTAATAAATCTAGTCTAGGTCTCCCAAGTAGGATCGTTCAGTATAAGAATCAACAGGTATAACATTCCCGAAATGGATTCCATCCGGCATTGATAAAAAGTTTGCAGTATACACCCGAATTTATTACCTGGCTCAAGGTCTAGACCTTCCTGATATTATGATATCGGGAACCAATTCATTTAACAAGATCAGCCTGAGTTAACTCCTGAATTGCTCATTCAACACATTCAGACCTTGCAACTTTCGTAAGGTCTATAATTTTTGTTCATCTAGAATAAACTTAAAACATCTCTTGGATCAATGCCACTGATCCAAGGCTGAGTCATAAAGACGGATAAATCCACAATTCCTTTCGAAATCAAATTGAACTCAGGTGCTAAAAATGAAAGAAATAAAAGATTCCAAGCATATCCTGACTCAGTCAAAGATCTTCAAGAGCAAAGAAGATACAATCCATATCAAGCATGACTTCACAATCAAAGGAACACATCCTTATATAGAAGAAATCATATATCAACACTTGAACGCTCAGGAGGAAGTAACAATAGTTCAGGGTGTTACATGCTTCCCTCCTAAAAGATTCATCGTCCCGATGATTACATATTTTTGATTTACCTTCAGGTCAACCAATTTATTAGTTCACAATACAATAAGACTATTTCCAACTTGAATAGTTCCAGAAATCAATGTCACAATACATTTTATTCAGCCTGAATAATGTTTGCCTCAATCTGGCTTTCATATAGACATGAAAAAGATAAGTTCATAAAAAAATGTTTTGTCAACAGATTTCATTCAGTTGAAAAAGAAAAGGAAAAGCAATTTTCATCTCTTCCAAATTTTCCCAAGTTGCACTTTCTTCGTTAAACTGGTCCCACTTTGGACCTTACATTCTTTGTATTTCACAATTTCTCAAATGTAATTGTGAGTTTCCAAAGACTCGTGTGGGTTTAACCACGATTATTCCTAGGTCTTGGACCTGCAAGGAATTCCAATTTAAAACATGTGACAAATCTGAAATGTATTTCTTAAGAAAAGAAATATGGAAAACATCATGCATGCGAGACAAAGCAGGTGGTAATGCTAATCAATAAGCTACAGGATTGATTATTTCGACAATTTCGAAAGGTCCCATGTAATGAGGTGACAACTTGGCAGCCTTGCCAAAAGTTATAGAACTCTTTCTGGGTTTAACACGAAGAAAAACCTTCTCACCAAGTTCAAACCTTCGATCAACCCGCTTAAGGTCAGCATAGCTCTTACCTATCTCTGTTGCTTCCTTTAATCATTCACGAATCAACTTTACTTGCTGTTCCATTTCAGTGAGGATCTCTGGTCCAATTACCACTCTATCCTCAATACTATCCCAACTAACAGGGGTTCTGCACTTCCTTCCATAAAGTGCTTCAAATGGTGCCATTTTAAGAGATGAGTGATAAGTGTTGTTGTATGTGAATTCAACTAATGGAAGATACTCTTCCCATTTATCTTTGTTGATCCATGCAATACATTCACAACATGTCTTCCAACACTTGATTTACTCTCTCGGTTTGTCCATCCGTTTCCGGATGATATGCGTAATCAAGTTTAGTTTTGTTCTAAGAGTCAGTATTAAGCGTTTGCCAAAATCTTGATGTCATTCTAGGATCCTGTCCGATATAATCAATTATGGTACACCATGTAACCTAAAAATTTCGTACGAATCTTTTGGCCTAGACTGCATGGTGAATCATCCTTTAGATTTCCAAATGATGAAATGAGCTACCTTAGTTAGTTTATCTACAACTACCGGATAACATCATGTTTATTCCTGGACATAGGTAACCCTTGTACAAAGTCCATGCTTATTACTTGCCATTTGTATTGCGGTATGCTATGGGGATATAACATCAACAGGTGCATGTGTTCTGCCTTAACCCACCGACATTCCAGACAAATGAGTCACAAAATCAATAACATCCTTTTTCATACCTTTTTAAAAGTATTGTTGTTTCGATCAGCAAGCATTTTTGTGATACCCGGTGTCCAGAGAAAGGTGAATTATGAAATTCAACTAACAACTTCTTTTTCTCAAATTGTTCAAATATAGTACGTATACCCTGTTTTCATAAAGTAAGATTCCTTCATTATCAAAATGAAAGCCCTTATACCTTTCATCATTAGGTTCGCAGTACGCTACCGCTTTTACTTGCTGAAAGTATAAATCAGATTCTGAGGCACTTTTTACCTCATCCTTAAACTGAGTTCTTAATGTTATAAGAGCAAAAATGTGCTTCCTACGACTTAGAGCATCTGCTACCCTATTCTCTTTCCCTTTGATGTAGCTAATATCAAAATCATATTGAGATAAAAAATCTAACCACCTTCTCTGTCTGGCATTTAGATTAGGCTGAGTGAAAATATATTTCAGTCCCAAGTGATCAGTTTTCAACTCAAAAGGTTTCCCAAGTAAATAGTGTCTCTAGACTTGAAGCGCATGAACAATGGCAGCAAGCTCCAAATCATGAGGAGCATAATTCAGCTCATGTAACTTAAGTTTTCTACTTTCATATGCTATGACTTGATCATTTTGTAACAAAAAACCTCCAAGGCCTTCCCCAGAAGCATCCGTTACAACAGTAAAGCTCTCATTAGGGTCTGGTACAGCTAATATAGGTGCAAAAGTCAACTGGCTTTTCAGACTTTTGAAAGCAGTTTCGCACTTATCATTCCAAATAAATTTCTTATCCTTCTTCTGCAATGAAGTTATCGGTGCAGCCACTTTAGAAAAATCCTTAACAAATTTTCTATAATAACCAGCAAGACCCATGAAGCTTCTTACTTCATGCACATTCTTTGGTGCAGGCCACTCAGTTATTGCCACTATTTTTGAAGGATCCACAACAATTCCTTCTTTACTAATGACATGACCCAAATAGTGAACTTCTGTATCAAAGAAAGAACATTTGGATAACTTACCATACAACTTTCTTTTTCTAAAAATTCCCAAAACTATCCTCAAATGCTCATTGTGCTCTTCAACACTTTTAGAATAAATGAGAATATCGTCCAAGAATACAAGTACAAACTTGTCCAAATATTCTTGAAAGATATTATTCATTAAATTCATAAAATCTATGGGTGCATTAGTTAATCCAAAGGGTAGAACCGTGAATTCATAATGTTCGTACCTTTTTCGGAAAGTTGTTTTATGAATATCTTCTTCTCTAATCCTTAATTGATGATAACCAGATCGAAGATCTATCTTAGAATAAACCACTACCCCACACATCTGATCAAATAGATCGTTGATCCTTGGAAGTGGATATCTGTTCTTGATTGTTTCTTTGTTCAACATCCGATAATCAATACACAGCCTAAGTGTTCCATCCTTCTTTTTCGCAAATATTACTGGCGCTCCCCAAGGTGAAACACTTGGTCTAATCAAACCTTTAGACAAAAGTTCTTCTAGTAGTCATCTCGATAAGGTGCTTTGGAAATAGGTTCCGTTCCTGGTTTGATTTCAATGGTGAAGTCAAATTCCCTCTTGGGTGGTAAACCTAGTAATTCCTCCGGAAAAACGTCTTTGAAACTTTGCAACAGAGGAAATCGTTTCATGGAATCACCATCTTCTTCTGAAAATTCAGATATCTTTACTGCATAAAGGGTACATCCTTTGTTTTTAGCCTTTTTAAGTTGCATAGCTGATAGTTTTCTAACTGAAATTTCCCGTTTCACCCCTTGAATCTCTGTTGCTTTCAGCCGATCATCTAAACATTTTATATTCTTTTCATAGCAGTCTACTTTTGCTTTATGGTCAGCTAACCAATTGACACCAATGACAATGTCATAAGATCCCAAGGGTGTAACATAGAGGTCAACTTCCATGGAAAAGTTAGGTAAGTCAAGGACTGCCCCAAAAAGACACATACTCACTGTATGAACAAAGTTATTACCATACTATACAGTCCAAGATTTATCCATTTTTCCAGCTTTTCTCTTAAGTTTAGAAGCAAGTTTACTAGAAATAAAACATTCAGTAGCTCCTGTATCAAAAAGAATAGTGACAGGTATGCCAAATAACTTACCTTAACTTCTATAGGTGTCACTTGCTTTTCACTTGCTTGTGCATCATCACATTGCATGTATCTTATGCTGCTGATTACGATCATCCTTCTTCAAAGGGCACTGATTTGTGTAGTGGTCTTTGCCACAATTGTAGCAGCCTCCTACAGGTCCCTTTTTAGGCTCAAAATTTCCTCTAGCCTTGTAATTATCACGTTGTCCTCCATAGGGCTTTTGCCCATTGTTATAATTTTTGACAAAACTATCCCTTACATTTCCAGCAGGCTTATTTGCTACTGTTTTCTTACTATTATCCCCTAGAAACTTACTTCTGTTTCCAAACTTTTTCCATGGTCCCTTTTTGGGTGCAAGTGAAGTTGAAGAAGGGTTTGCAATCTTCTTCCGCACTTCCTCTTTATGAGCAGAAATAGCCTTTAATTTCTGTTCTTGTCTTATGGCCTTTTCAACAACTCCTTCCATAGTGGTTGGACTGTGAACATCGACCTCTCCCCCTATCACAGGATTCAGTCCCATGATAAATTTCCGTATTCTGAAATTCTCATCAATTTGATATCGCACGTGCATTTGAGGAATTTTGTAAACCGCTCCCAATATTCAGTTACTGTTAGCTTCCCTTGAGCTAAGTTCTAGAATTCTGTCATTTTTTTATCATAGAAAAGTTGTGGCAGCCAACGTTGCCTAAAATAGCCCTTAAATTGATCCCAAGTAATATTGGTCTCATCAATATTTAGCTCAGCTTTACGGCTATCCCACCATGAAGATGCTTCGTGGGAAAGATGATAAGCTCCCAAATAGCTTTGGTTTCCTCCGAGAAGTTTCTTATTGCAAAGTACTTCTCCATTTCACGAGCCGCTTCTCGCTCCATCCCCTAGTGTGGTGCCATCATATTTAGGTGGACTTATCCATTTTATATCATTAGTGAGTTCCACTGTCAACTTTGGCCTTTTTGTTTTCTCGGTTGGACAAGTGCATTTCCAGTGTTATTATCAACACCCATATCACGGTTGTCCTCGGGAGGTTACCGATTGTTATTACCAGCTTCATCATCCTCCTCATTTCCCATCACCTGCTGTTCAAGTACAGCCAAATGATCTCTTGTGTCCAATAGGACAGCAAGGATCTCATCAAGCTTTTGGGTTGTTGCCGACCCTCCTTTAGGTGGAGCATTATTTGCAACGTTCCCCCTTGTTCTAACCATTTTGTGTTAAAAGAAAATTCAGGTTTTTATCAGATTATGGACACAATAGGTCCAAGAGCTGCAACCTTCAGCTCTGATACCAAGATGTAACGTCCTCATTTTAGTACATCAGAACAAGTAATTTTTTTTTTTTTTTTTGATAAATGCTTCCTGGTTCCAAATACATAATTTAGAACTCACAAATCAAAACAACCATTCTTATAACAGATAACCATATGCAGCTGTAATGACTCGGAGTACCTCCAATCTATTCATTCCATGACTCAGTAATCTACCGATCTATTCATGAGTATCAAGAGTTGGCGTTTTTATTTTAACACATCACTCTTGTGGTTCTCTTCCATAATCTAGGATTCAGAATGCTCTATCCAAGGAACCTATCTGAATAATTGTTACCATTATTCATCAACATCTCGTCCCTTAGACTAGGTGACATAGGACAATGCAATCAGCAACTTGCGATAATTTGGCCAAATATTTAGAACATATCTTGCTTATGTCTCGTATTCATTGAAGACATACTCACAATCTAGAATACGTCCTTCACCCCATTCCTATGTTATGTAGAATGTCTTACACTGACTTCTGTCAGCCTCCCCTACCCAAGTTAATCACTCAGAACGGATTAATAATATGACAACGTTATAAGGATGCTCTCGAGGACTAGGGATACGCCATACATACGGGTCAACCCTAGTTAACCCAAAGGTGTCAAGATACCCCAGTCTCCCGTGGGCAGCCTTATAACATGACCACGTTCCTAACCAGTCCGAGAGTAAAACTTGTTCAAGTTTAAGGTGTAAATCTTAATGATCAATGCAAAGGGTATCGCCATGATAAGTCACCTCGCATTGTTGTATCTTCGAGAAGATCCTAATCTTCTCGAAGGTTCAACCCTGCAGTTGACTTGTGCCATCAACCTTCAAATCCACCTCGAAAAGATCTACTTAACTTTAAGGTGTTACTTACGTTAAGTTAAAGTTATGCTTTAAGATGCTCCTTTTAGGGTAGTCTTTTCCCAACCCTAGGGTTCCTCACCTTAGAATTGCCTTTCTTATTAAGACCCATTTCACAAAGAGAAGTTAATAAGATTTGAGGTTTCCTTAAGGAGTTCTTTGTTACACAATGATCTAAATCAACGAAATTGGGCAGTAGCCCTAAGTCTTCTCATAAGGTTGCTAACCATACCCTTATTAGGTTTATATCAGTTCTCAAAACTGAAATATATCTTACTTATTAGTATTAAGATATAGTGTTTCAAAATCAAATTAAACGTTGTCTTGACTTAGATCATGATTAGGGAGTAATAATTTATTCAGCCCGTTCAGCTTCCTGTTGAGGTTTATTTTAACCTTAGCTTCGCAAAAGACGGTGATCTAAATTCCAATTTAGCTTTAGATAGAACATAACAGAACTACTAAACATTCACAAGTATTCAGTCACATAATCTTTGCAAAGCTTACTTAGAGAATCCCAAATGTCTCCAGAGTATACAATAATAACAATGCTCTTAAAATCATTCGAACCGAAGAAGTTCAATCCATCAAGATACGAATGCAAACACATAAGTAACAAATACCTCATTTCATTCATTTCTAAGCTAATCAAATACATTTTATGCATTCAACATATTTGATACAATATTCAACAAAGAAAAGAACATCTTTCTTCAAGTAGCACATTTAGAGAATCAAATTGGAATTCATCATAAAACCAAATTAAATAATATGAACATCATATCGATATGCGTCTCTTTACCACTTATGAAAACCATCTGCAAAAATTGTCAACACGAGTCGGCTTCGGTGAACCGAGCATGATAAGCACTAATTCTTAAAACAATTGCAATCCACCAATTGTTCTCATTAAACAACTTTGTTTAAATGAAATCATTTATTCAAATTCCAAACATAAATCAAGCTATTCATCTTATATGTTAGAGACTAAGAACAAATGAATACAACCATTCTAAAGACAAAAAACTCCTACAAGAATGTTTCTAACAATTACACAAAGGCGCTTTATAACATTCAACGAGCTCACTTGTCTTAATTCTTTTATCATCATAACACATTTCAATGGTATTGACAAGTATACCTATTTATACAAAGCAACACACATTTTATACCAGTCTCTCCATACAATACCACAGTTTATTCTTGTTATGCCCTTACCATAGAGATCGCAAAAGGATGCAAGAAGAAAGCACACAAGGTTTTCTGACTAGGAGAGAGAGAATTTTCCTATTCAACTTATTATACATCAACATATAAATTACAGTCTAGAAGAAAGAAACAGAGTCAATCAGATTCCTAAATTGATAATGTTCTGGACTGTACCGAATCCTTTAGAATAATGCAAATACATTTACGCATGCGACTAACGATTGAGATTACAAGAAGAACCACATTTTCATCTAAATACAATTATAAAAGTCACCCGTAGCTATTAAGCAATACTAGAGCTCCCGAAAGCAATAGTAAATAATCCAACCATAACAGACTCAACAATTTTTTTATATCATTCATCAACATTAAAATACCCAACGCCATCGTCGACATGGCAAAGCTAGGAGCTCTTTATCATAGTCAAACATGAGACTAGATAACACTATAAACAAATGACGTTCCATATGTAAATACGGTGACAATTCCACCGAATCGAAACACATATATTCACAACAAACATTCAACTGAATCTAATCTCTACGATTATACAACCAGGACCTATATTAGAAGCTGATTTCAAGAAGAATAATCATGAAAAGGACTTCACAAAAGCCGATTCCAAATCAATAATTTCCCAAAGTTTCATCTGAAGTCAAGCTATTACGAAATGCAACAGGGTCTCAAACAGAGTCAAGTTTGTGAAGAAAACCCATTCCTTAATTCTTTAGAAATGAACCTAACATAACACAACAATATTAAGAAAGAGTTTATACAATAAGCATGCACAAATGAGGACTTAAATCGTGAATCGAGTCAACCCGTAACATATCAAAGACTCCAACAAAGGTCAAATCCAACCAAGACTCATAGCCAAGGTTTCATTGAAGTCGAATTCAAATGACAACAATTCAAGAATTCCAACCGTATACACAAAGAAAACTTCTACCGAAGTTAAAAACATAAATTACGCTTCAAGGACTCCCACAAGAATCACAACCAAAGCTTAGACAAAAAATGAAAACATACGAACATTACAAGGGCCGCAACCGAGTCTCAACCAACAAGATTCACTACTAAGCAACAAAAGATTCATTACTAAGCAACAATATTCACTACTAAGCAACAATATTCATAACTAAGCAACAGTATTCACAACTAAGCTTATACAGAAGTTGAAATACCAGTTACATTTCAAGGACTCCAACTGAGTCTATACTTATAAGTATTCACAACATGGCTTCTACAGAAGTCCAAAACATATGGAAACATTTCAAGGACTCCACTGAGTCGTTTTTCGTATATAATCCTTGCAAACTTTCAACGGATTCTAACCCAAAATCGCAACAGTAAGGACTTCAACAGAAGTCGCGTACAAGTAGTATAATCACAGCAAGCATTCCAAACAAAAGAAACTTCAAAAATACCCAGTGAGATTTAACAAAATGCAATAACATAAAAAGCACAGCTGGGTCTCCAACTGAAATGATTTCAAAAGGAAGAAATAAATACAGTAACATTTCAACGGGGTTTTCAAATAACCAGAGATTTCTAATTCCACAGGAAAAGAAGAACCCATACATTGCTTCAAACCAACTGAACTGAAATCACCTGAACATAGTTGTTTTAATGAAAGCATTTGGAGTAAAGCAAGATTTTTAAAATTCAGGGCCTATCATGCTTGGTAATGTCGCTTAAAAAATCCAAAGAAGACCTCTGAATGTGTTCGCACCTTCTTCTCTTCTTCCACGATAGATTCAACAACAATAATTTGTTACTTTCATGGCTTATAAACTTTCCCCGGCAGAGAAAAGAGCTAGATAATCTCATAGTTGCCATGCAACACAAAGTAGACTGGTTCGAAGAACCAGTGATCAAACAGAGAGAAAAACAGAGCGAATGGAAAACCAAAATACCAACCAATTTTCCATTTGCATGCCTTCCCAAGCAATCCGCGCTCGGGAACCGAAGTTCATCAATGACATTAACTCCAAGATTCCCGCCTAATCTCCATTGCCACCGACCAACAAAGTTGGCGATTGAAAAATGAAAACAAATGGCCATTCCCAGATTTGGCGACTCTACCACGTCAGGTCTCAATGGCCGTTTGAAATCTCCGCCAAATCCCTTGTCCTTCATGCTTATCCACTTCATTTAATGCCATAGAAACTACCACCCATGGCTCGCACCCCTTCATAGGTCCCCCTTCATCCATGATCATTAGTTAGGTTAGAAACATAGGTTAGATCATAAGGTAATACTTTAGCCTTACTTCCATAGTGCTAGGTGGCTAACCTTAGGAACATTTAGCTTATAGTTTAGGGCTAGGTTAGATTACTAATAATTTAACCAATAGGTTATAGTTTAGGTTTAGGTTATTAACCTTAATAAATCCAGTCTAGGTCTCCGAAGTAGGATCGTTCAGTATAAGAATCAACAGGTATAACATTCCCGAAATGGATTCCATCCGGCATTGATAAAAAGTTTGCAGTATACACCCAAATTTATTACTCGCTCAAGGTCTAGGCCTTCTTGATATTACGATATCGGGAACCAATTCATTTAACAAGATCACCCTGAGTTAACTCCTAAATTGCTCATTCAACACATTCAGACTTTGTAACTTTCGTAAGGTCTATAATTTTTGTTCATCCGAATAAACTTAAAACATCTCTTGGATCAATGCCACTCGATCCAAGGTCGAGAAGTCATAAAGACGGATAAATCCACAATTCCTTTCGAAATCAAATTTAACTCAGGTGCTAAAAATGAAAGAAATAAAAGAGTCCAAGCATATCCTGACTCAATCAAAGATCTTCAAGAGCAAATAAGATATAATCCATATCAAGCATGACTTCACAATCAAAGGAACACATCCTTATACAAAAGAAATCATATATCAACACTTGAATGCTCAGGAGGAAGTAATAATAGTTCAGGGTGTTACATTAACGATCAATGCGTAAGGGTGTTGTCACATGTCATCTACATTGTTGTATCCTCGAGAAGATCCTAATATTATCAAAGGTAAAACCTTATAGTTGACATGTGTCAACATCCTACGAACAACCTCGAAAAGATGTACATACCTCCAAGAATTTACTTACATTAAGTTATATTTGGGTTACAAAACTACATATTTTGGCAGCCTTCCCTAACCCCGAGTCCAACACTCTTTAAGTTACCTTTTTGTAATTAGGGTTCAGCTTTACAAAAGGGTCTTAATTAACTTAAGGTTGCTTCTGGTTTTCGGTTGGGACCTAACAACCTTTTATCCAAAAAAATAGGACAACAATAATTTAAGTTTCGTTATTTATAAATAACTTATCCAACGAAGGAAATGTATCAACCTAATAGGCTAAGACATATCAGACTTAATATTGTTAAGTCTTAGTGATTTATAACCATATATTCCTTTTATAATTAGTGCATTACAAGAGAGGAAAGTCCTCTTCTTCTTATAGTTACATTTTAGGGCATAACCCACTCTCAATGTTCCTTATAAATGCAGTGATCTTATTTACAGTTTTTAATCACAATCATAAGTTATAAAGAATCACTAATCAAGAATGTAGTATTCAGCCACATAATTAGCTATGGCTTACTTAAGAAATTACTCTATATTCCATTATATAATAACAATAAGAATGCACACTCATTCATATAGATAGTAAGAAGATCATCCCAACAAGATAAGTTACACATTCCACATAGGTAATTTCTCACTATTTCATTCATTTCCAAACCCATACAATTACAACTTATGCACTTCGGGCATACTTTAAGACAATATCCTTCAAACAAAAGAGGTAACTTTTCTTTTCACAATATAGTTTAGAAATCAAATCAGAATTCTTCATAAGAACCAATTTAGAACAGTCAATGCATCATATCAGATTTTTCCTTCCTTTACCACTTACGAAGTCCATCTGCAAAAATTGCTAGCACGGGTCAGTTCAATGAACTGAGCATGATAAGCACTAATCCTTAAAACAATTACATTCCACTAATTGTTTCAATTAAACAACCCTGTTATAATGACATCAATTACTTCATACTTTCTAAACTTAAAGTGAAGTCAATATAAAGAGTCCTAGTACACTGTTAAAACAAAATGGACAAAAAGAATATTCTATTTCACTTGTCCTAAATTTAAAGTATAATTGATTCCAACAATTACCTTCACAATCCAAAATCATAATTCACTCTGAGTTTTCTTCCTATCAATTATAATACAACTTCATATCATAACTTAAATTACAGACGTAATTTCAACTTAATCTATTTTGGATGATTCATCTCATTTCTTGCAAGAAAGTAAGAAGCAACATTTTGTTTATTATGCACCTAATCATCCGAAAAAGCTGAAACAATGTATATCATGATTTGATCACCTTTTATTTAACACTAAACCACTTGAAGTATTCATCCCAATAGGTTCATACAAAAGTAATTTAAACAGAAGGAATGGATTAATGCCACCAGCAAGTTCTCCTACCAATCATCCTTCATCTTATTATACTTTATTTTCAATCCATGACAAGTATACAAGGCAATAAATACTGAATTACTTTGCAAATAGAATAACAAATCAGTAAGTTTAAAACAATATCTTAACACTACTTGTAAAATGAAAGGAGTCTTCCAGGTTAGGATCCCTAATCCTAATGTTTCTTTCATCTTAATATAATAATCTACCATCCCATAACTTTAATGATTGAGTTCCTTAAATAATTCTAAGAAAGAGTACATTAAAATTCAAGAAGAGATCAATATAACTTTATTTCTTTTAAATCCCCTTCCTAACCTTCCTTTTCAACTCAGAGATAAAACAAAGATGACCAAAACACTTTTGTAACCAAGTTTTAGAACTAAATCCAATTTCCAAGAAATAATAACCATTTAATAAATCTAATCAAGGAAGAAGAATCTGTTTCTAGCACTTAAGTACATTCAACAATTTGGTTCAGGTAGAACCACCACATAGAATTACCCTTAGATCCCTACAAGATCTACCACTATACATCCAATGAAACCAATATCAACATTTAACATAAAACATTACAACCTATCGAACTCAATATAAATCTGATCCAAAGGAAACAGGCTACTTTCCTTCATATGCTCGAACCATTTGAGATTAAAATCAAGTTAGGTTAACTTAACGTTTTCCCTTGATTAAAAATTAATCCAATACTAATCTAGTTGGACCGATTCATCATCCCATGCCATTTCATTATAATACACTAAACAAGATTGAATATTCAGTATTTATAAACATATTCAAATCCTATTTTCAAAAACACCCAAGGTCGAAATGTTCAAACCATTATAATAAATATATAATAACAGTTAGATTAAAAATAGGTCTTCCATATGCTTCAACCCATTTCAACTCTAATGTCAATTTCTAAGTATGTTTAAAAACCCAGAATTGATAAACACAATTTCTTATTACAACTTTTCCAAGATCAACCAAGAATTCACAAGAAGAACATGAAATCCATTCAACGACTAATATTTCAGTATAACCCATATTACTAACATTCATGGTTACCTTAAAATAAACAACTAAACCATAAACTGTATTACTCACAGTACTTGCGAATTTAAAAGTAATCAAACCCCTTCACAAGAGGAGATACATTTAAATCATTCAATAATTCCAAAACACGCAACTTGTAATAGTCAAGTTTCACAGAGTATACCAACAACCCATCCATGAAATCATTTACCAATTTCCTTGAACATGAACTTGTTACAATCAGAGTTTCTCATGGTGAAGCAAACAATCTATTACTCCATTCATAGCCGAAGCAATAAGAGATTACCATAGTATTAAAAACACGTAGTCTTTTAAAATGTTTCCTTCCATGGAACAAGTTTTTAATCTAATAAATCAGTTAGATAAGAGCTTACAATAGTCGCTAGTGGTTTACCCAAATGGGTATGAAAACACAACTGTTCACAAAAACCCAGATCGACGAATACAACCAGATCGTTAACAACAATAAGGATCTTAAGAAATCGAACACATTCACCAATTTCATCACCAAGAAAACCCTACGAGTCTAGTACAGTTCACTTATTTACAAATACACAGTGAAGAAAGGTAATGTGACAGTTCCAACCGGATAAAGAACTCCAAGTTTAATCCACAACAAAGGAACAAAAGAACAATGAAAACAAGTTTCATTCAGAACCCAAAATTTCCATGTTCAACCCAGAACCCAAGTTTACACAAAACCCACAAATCATTGTTACCAGTCCAAGAAAAAATGCACATATATCATCAGAACAAAGTTCTTTTAATGAAAACATTTAAAGGAAAGCAATATTTTAACAATTAGGGCCTATCATGCCTGATAGTGTTGCTAAAAAGTCAAAGAAGACCTCTGGATGAGCTCACCCTTTCTCTTCTTTTCCACGAAAGATTAAACAACAAAATATTGCTTCCTCCATGCCTTATATATTCCCCACGACACAGAAGTAGGTTTGAAACTTTCAAAATTTCCATGCAACGAAGAGTAAACTATTGGTTCGAAAAACCAGTGCTCATGCAAAGCGAAGAATGGAAAGCATAAAAAGAAACAACCAAAAAAATTCCCTTTGCATGTCTCTCAAAGTGGTCCAGGATCAAGGACCCATGCCATTTAATTACATTAAATTCATTTCTCCCTCCTATTTTCCATTGCCACCGCCCACCAAAGTTGGCAAGCTCCATGTTAATATAAACAAGAGTTTCCATTTTTAGAGATGCTACCATGTAAGCCCCCACTTACCAAATTAACCTCCGCTAACCTTGGTAGTACTCCCTATCCTCTCAACCTTATCCCTACCTTAAATTCCATAGAAACCACCACCCAAAACTTGTGACCCCTTAGGTTCCCTTTCATAGCACTAGTTTAGGATAGGTTAGTGACTTAGGTTAGATCATAGGTAAATTTAATTTTAACACCTTAGGATATAACATTAGTCACTCTAGGTAATATCAAGTTCATAGTTTAGGACTAGGCTAGATTAAGTAACATTTGTAACAATAGGTTATAGTTTAGATTTAAAAACTAATAACCTTTCAGATTCTAGCTTAGGTCCACTTAGATAGGCTAAAATCATCATTCAGAATTCAAACAGAATACAACATTCTCATATCAGATTCTGGATTTGCATCAAATAAAATAGCTTTAGATGGGAAACTCACATATCTTAAGGTCCAGGTTCTTTCTGATGACAAAATGACTGAAACCAAATTTCAATTGCAATGACCTACCAGGATTAATTTCCGGAATCCAACAAAACTTTCCACTACGAAATATTTTCATATGAAGGAGGTTTAAAAGAACTTATATATTCTAAGTTCAGTCAGAATTAATAATTCATGAAATTTCAATACATAATTGTTCATCCCGAATATAATTAAAACATTCCTTAGATCAATGCAATTGATCCAAGGATGAGTCATAGAGATAGATAAGTCTACAATCTCCTAGAAATCAGATTGCACTCATATGCGAGGAATGAAAGAAAATGAATCCAAACATATTCCAGTTCAATCAAAGATCTTAAGAGCAGAAAAGACACAACCAAATCAAGCATGACTTCCCGAAACCAAAAGAACATATCAACACTTGAATGCAAAGGAGAAAGTAATAATAGTTCGAGGGTGTTACTGATTTGATATTTCACGTTTTGGATGGACTGGGAAAATATACTTCAAAAACACCTCAAATCTGTAAATTGATCCCTAAAACCACTTGCATTGGTCCTTACAAGCACAAACGACATGAATTTGCCAAAAAATTGATGAAAATTGATGCAAAATTCACATTTCCACACTTCCTAGAGCAAAAATGGTGGCCAAAATGAAAAATGCATAATTACCGTTGATTTGCCCTTTTTCCTTCAATATGAGCCCTCCACGTGTCAAAATATGATTGGGAATGGATTTGGGATCATTTTTTGACTTTTTAACATCTTTGGAAAAATGTAAAATTTTGACTTTTTTCTCCACCCTCCGCCCTTGAAATTTGGTGCTGACACGTGGCATATGGTGGGTCCCATTGAAGTCGCGGTTCAATTATGCACATTTCCACATTTTTGGAATTTTGGAAAATTTTCACTTTTTCCCCACGGGTCCACACCTCCATCTCTACCCTTGACATGTGTCACCTTCTCTATTGTTGAGGATCCACGGGCTCATTTCACATTTTAACTCCCTTTTTCACCAAGGGAAAATTTCTTACTTTGCCTCCACGGGCCCATGCCTCCGATTCCTTCCCTGCCATGTGTCTCCTTCTCCTTCGTTGCGTAGCCGCGGTTAGTTTTTTACTTTAACTCATTTTTTCTTAAAAGGGAAAAAAATTCCCTTTTCTCCGCAGTGGCCCGCACTTCCTTCTACACCTGCCATGTGTCTCCCTATGGTTCATTGCGGACCCACAAATTTAACTTTTCTCTAACTCATTTTTTCAAAAAGGGAACAAATTCCCTTTTACCTCTTATGGCCAGACTCGCCTTGTCTTTTGAAGCCGCAACATGTCCCATTTCTACATTTGGCGTGACTGCGGCCCCTTTCCTCACCCTTTCTCCCTTTTCACCAAAAAGGCATAAAATTCTAAGTCCCTTGCCTGTCCGCCTTCATTCTGCATGTGACACGTCCCTCCTCTCCGGGACTCGAAGCAAGCCGGGGAAAAAATGCAAATTTTTCCAAAACCAAAAAAACATTAAGTCTTCAAAGAAACCCACCAAACCTTGTCCAACCACAAGCGGCCACGTATGAGGAGATGTTTGGGATTAATTTTGACGGCAAATGACACCCGTATAACCGTAAAAATACAAAAATTTCTAGAGATGCCCGAATTCGATTTTTTCTTCGTGGGTGAAGGATTTTTTGGTCAAAAAACAAATGGGAAATGATTCTAGGCAATTTTCGACCATGGGGATAGATTTTTTAGGGAAAATAAGCAAAAACGAGCAACCACAAGTTCCAAAGGGTGGGAAAAGTGGAAAAAATGATAGAGGCCTATGGATTTAGAAATTTAGGGCACAAAGTAAGGCATGCATGTATATTTATTTCAAATTGGGGCAAAATAATAAGTTTGTGAGTGTTTCAAAGCATTCAATATGGATGGGGAAACTTGTAGACCACCAAATTCGAAGAAAACATTTTAGAACACACAAAACAAAGGGAAAAGATGGAAATATAACAGAGGATCAAAATGGGCACCAACATCGGCTCTTGCTCGGGGATGGGCACTCCCAGTGAGTGCCACAAGAACAATGTAGACCAAGTGCACAAATAACCCATTGGGAAAATGGATTCATGAGCCAAAGCCACCAAAACCACCTGATAAGCTGACAAAAAGGCTACCACACACCAAGGCAAACCACAAACTAACAAAACACCAGAAAATAGAGTAAAACCAGACACTATACACTGTACAAGTTGGTGCATACCTCAAATTTGGGGATTAATCCAAGAAATGCTTCAAATGCATGCCATTAACAAGCAATTCCCCATCTAAATCTTTGATAAAAAGGTATTTTGACCAATTATGATATCAATGCAATAAAGGCCCATCCATAATGCATCAAATTTTCCATGTTTTCCCTTATCTTCATTTCTTCTATCCCACAACAAAACCAAATCTCCAATATTGAAGGCCCTATGAGTGACCTTCTTGTCAAACAACCTTTTCAACTTCTCTCTAAATCTGACATGCCTTTGGTGGGATGCTCTTCTCTCTTCATCTAGCTCTACAATCTGATTAATCCTTGCTTCATATGGGCTGACCTCTTGATCTTCAAGCTATTGAACAAAATGAAAAGAATATAATTGCAGATGTAAGGTCAGCAAAGCTTGAGTTCCATACACCAATTCAAACAGGCTCTTACCAGTAGCTCTCTTGGTAGTGATTCTATCAGCCCAAATTGCAAATTTCAGTTGTTCACCCCACTTTCTCTTGTTCAACTCCAAGGTTATCCTAATTATCTTCAACAAGTTCTTATTGCTGGACTTAGCTTGTCCATTTCCTTGGGGGTTATAGTTTGAAGAATAAGTTAGATTGGTTCCATACTTCTTGCGCATTGCCATCAAAGGTTTAGATCTAAAACACATGGCATTATCAGCCACAATCTTGATTGGCACACCAAATCTACATATGATATTATTTAACAAAAAATACATAACAACTTGGTGTGTTGCTTTCTTGGTGGGGATTGCTTCTACCCACTTGGTGAAGTAATCTGTGGATACAAGGATCCACTTATGTCCAACACTAGAAGGGTATGAGATCTCACTAATGAAGTCCATCCCCCACTATTTGAAAGGAGCTTCAATTGATACAAGTTGCAAAGGAAGGGAGCCTGAAGCTTTCATTCTTCCAGAGAAATGCTAGTAGCTTTCACATTTTCTAATCAGCATGGTTGCATCTTTGAAGAGAGTAGGCCACCAATAACCAGCTCTCAAATTTTTTGTGTTGTAACCCTTCCAGCAAAGTGTCCTCCACAAACTCCCCCATGGAAATCAGCAATTACTTTGGGAGCTTCATCTTCAGTTACACATTTCAAGAGGACACCTTCAAGGTTCTTCCAAGCCAGCCCAAAGTCAATGATGATGTATTTTTGAGAAGCCAGCTTGAGGGCTCTTTTCTGATTTTTATTTAAATGATCGGACAAAGTATAGGTGTACGAGGTAAAATATTATATCCTTGTACCACTCGAACTTATCAACTTATCAAGAACTTCTACCCTTTCTTCCTCTACCTCATTCACTTCCACAAAGATGCAAGTTGCTCTCAGTCATGAACTTGGCAAGACCCAAACCTCTTACCAAATTTTTGGTTTGGATGTCCATATCATACTCCTGCAGTTTTTTCACCCATCTACACCTTTTGCTTGAGATCTCCATCTTTGATAAGATGTCTTTTACCATGGTGTGGGGAACATAAGCAACAAATTTTGAACTTAAGATATAAGGCCTGAACACCTTTGTTGCTTTCACCAAGGAAAATGATTTTTTTCCATGATTGTATACTTTAACTCAGCAGCTTGTAAAAGCCTTGCTAAAGAAGGAAATAGGCCTCTCAACCCCATCTTCATCCTTTTGTAGAAAAATAGATGCAATAGTATTTTCAGAAGTAAAAGAGAAGATTTGGAAAGGCTTCTTGTAATTTGGGGCTGCCAAGATAGGTGCATGTTTAAGTGCTTCTTTGATTCCTTTGAAAGCCTAAATAGAAACCTCCTCCCACTTGATAACTTGATATTTCTTTAACATGCATGTAATGGGGAGGGTCAATTTAGAAAAATTTGACACAAACCTTCTAATGAAGTTGATTTTCCCAAAGAATGATTGGATACCCTTCTTTGTTTTTGGAATTGGAACCTTACTAATTTCTTCTACTCTCTCAGGGTCAATCATGACACCACCTTTGAAACAATATGACCAAGCAACTTTACCTTTTGCACTCCAAAGTGACACTTCTTTGGATTAAGAGAGATTCCAAACTCTCTACATCTGATCAACATTCTTTCCAAGTGTTGTAAGTGATCTTCTTTGCTCCTTGAAAACACAGTCACATCATCCTGATAAACTACAATGAAGTCATTTATATAACCAACAAAAGCAACATCCATTACTCTTTGGAAAGTAGCTCCAGCATTCATAAGACCAAAAGGCATTCTTACATAAACATATGTTCCCCAAGGAGTGGTAAAGACAATTTAAAATCTTTTTGACTCCTTGACAAGAACTTGATTGTAGCCAGAGAAACCATCCAAGGTGGAAAAGAATTCAAATCCAGTCACTAACTGTAACATGTTCTCCATGTTTGGCAAAGGATAATTATCTTTCAATGAATCTCTATTCAGATTTCTAAAGTCTACACAAATTATGATATCTCCATTGTTCTTTCTGACTAGCATAAGGTTTGTAACCCAAGATGAATACCTCATGGGCTAAATGATCCCTCCCTCCTTCAGTTTCTTCAATTCATCTTGCATTATCATGGAGAGGAGTGGATTAATTGGCCTTTGCTTCTGTCTGAATGGTTTGGCACCTTTCTCAAGAGGTATCTCATGTTGGAACAAGTCTTCTCTATATGCTTTCAGCTCTAAATATGACCAAGAAAGACAGTCTTGATATTGTTTTAACAATTGGAGGTAGGACTATTTTTCTTCCTTGCATAAATTGCTTCCCAACCAAACTCTTTTTAGTTTATCACTAGTTCCCAAGTTATGCTCTTCCACGTCCCTTGAGGTATACATGTTTCTATTGATGATGCAATCAACCTTGTCAAAATTGGACTCAAGTGCAACAAAACTCTAGGAATGGTATTAGTTTTCAATTAGATAATATATTTTGCATACAAAGTCTCTCTTCCTTCAGTCACACATACCATTGGTTCCCAATCAATATTTTGATCCAAAACTCACCTTGATTTTGTAAGAACCTTTGCACTTGAGCATCATCATTAAACACTTGCCAATGCTTGATGTTTTCATGGACATCTGGCCTAGTTAACACTTCAACATTGTACTCACAATAAGGTGAAATGGTGCAATCTCCAAATATTGACCCCAACACTGCCACTTGTCAGCATCAACATTCAAACTTCTGTCATGATGTATAATATTGAAATAATCAAACATCTCAATTAGATCCCAAACTACATGCTTATACTGTTTCATCCGCTAATTTTTTGTAGCATATAATTTTCTTATTTGTTTCACAACTAGCTCTAAATATCCTTTTGCAATGATGTCCTTGACACCATACTTCCATGCAATTCTTAGACCCAACAACAAGGCTTCATACTCAGCAATGTTTTTAGTACATTCAAAATTAAGCTTGAAGGAAAAAACAAATTCTTCCAAGCTAGGAGAAATCATAATTATACCAGCACCATTTCCAAATTTGGAGAAAGCTCCATCAAATAGCAAGGTCCAAGGAGAACTTACCTGATCAAGGCACTTTGACTGATCCATCTTGTGTTATTTTCCATCATCAAACCCAATAAAATTATCAGCATCTACATCAGCAAACAACAACTCATAGGAAGCATTGTTTGGATCCTCAATTAGATGAAACATCTTCTTTTCTCCATAGATCTTGACAAGGCTGCCTTCAATGGGAATAGTGTAAAAGACATATCCATTTGGACACTCCCTCCAACACTTGCAGCCCAATTTCTTGACAATAACATACCCCATTTAGTAGGGCAATCAACAATCACAACATCCATTTTAAATTCCTCTCGAGATAAGATGTAAGCTACACCACCAAACCCTTCACACAACCAACTACGACACTTCCCTTGAGTCCATGGTAGTAAACTTTCCATAGGCTGATGTCACTTTGATATCCAACTCATTCATGACTTCTAGAGGCATGACATTACATGATGCACCGAATCAAACATACAATTGTGAAGTAGTCTATCTTTTATAATCAAAGTTGTGAAGAATGGATCAACATTCAATTGGGAATCAACCAAGGATGTTCCCAAGTATACCTCAAGTGTTTCCCCAAGATCCTCTACTGCTGGTGTTTCAAGGTTAGAAATGATCTGAGGAGGAGTTTCAACAACATTTACATTTCTTCCTGGAGTAGTCTTCTCCTCCTTCAATCCCAAGTACTCAAATGCTCTCTTCTTATGCTCAAGAATCCTAAGCAACTCAATTATTGGAACACTCACTTTGATTTGGCTCAATACTTGGGCTATGTCATATGGAACACTCTTTAGCAAAGCAGTATTAGAAAGGAGACAAGAAGATTCATTAGATGGCAAGGGATTATGTGTAACTTGGGAATGAGGAGGACTGTAATTTTTGCTTGGGACATCAAAGCTTTTGGCAAGTGCTTCTCTCCTAGAATATTCTTTGGTAATTCTTATGAGCAAGGGTGTTTTAGGTTTGGCTTGAGGCCCAACTCCCTTAACAACTTTACTTCTAGTGTTATAATTTTTCTCTTGAGCTACAACAACATTCATCAACAATTGTCTATCTTCCTCTGAAGGGATACCACCATCATACTTCTTAATCATCAAAGCTCTTAAGTATTCAAAGTCATTATTAGGAATTTCAAAAGCTTGCACTACATCAACTTCAAGAGTATGAGGGGAAGAAAGACTTGTACATGTTTGATGCAATCCCAAAAAGTAGAAACCATCCTTGATTTATCACTTCAGTAGATGTTTCTCCTCCATGTGAGCTCGAAGAATAGCCCATCATGTAGATATCATCATCAATACCATCATCATTATTAGCTTCACCATCTTGTTGGTCCACTTCACATGGAGGATGGGGCAGAAAACATCTATCACACCATTCAATATCAGTAACTTCCTCAATAGCGAGCAACCACAGGCAGCTTAGGGGATCAAGAGACACTCTTCCTTCACGTGCTTGAGGATGTCTATTTGTAGATCCCATGGGTCATTTCCCTCTATCATCTGCCCTTTGATCACCCCTAGGATGATTGGAAAATATGTCATGGTTTTGTGCTTTTTGCTGACCTTGTGAAGTCTGCCCAATTCCCTTCTCAGCTCTTACCAACTTGTAGGAAATCTCTTTGACAGCCCCTGCCAAAGTCTTCACAACATCCTCCAAATCAGCACCCTTGCTAGCTTGAGGTTTTTCAGGGTTTATCAACTTTACACCATCTCTCTTGAGAGGTTTCCCAATTTCTTTGATATTGTTTTCAATTTGAAGTGCCATGGTGAAATCTTTCCTTAGATTGGTAGGGTTCTTGTCTCTTAAGTAGTAGGCTACCTTTTTATCAAATGCATCTACATATTTGATTAAACAAGACTCATCACAAGGCCTCAAATTAACTGAAACCTTCTCAAAGTTTTGTTAAACCTTGTGTTGAATTCATGAACTGATTCATTGGGATTCTTCTTGATATTTTTAAATTCAGACAAGAGAAATCTAGGATCAGTCTTGTCACCATATTGCAACCTAAATTCATTCTTCATCCCAATCCAAGAATCAATTGAATTATCAGGTAGAGCCTTGTACCAATCCCTAGCATCCTTTTCTAGTGTATGAATGAACAATTTGACATACACATCTTCAAACTCTATTTCAAAATCCTCCATCATGTTAACAAAAATTTTGAGGTGCTAATTACTAGTTATAGCATTGTTACCTTGGAATTTTGGCAACCTATTTCTGACATCTTGTGGGATAGCATTTGGGCAGCCATCCATTCCTCTAAAGTCTATAGGACCAAAGGTGTTAACAATAAATGGAGGTCTAGGCTGAGCCATATTATTTGGTGGAGGTGATCTTGGGGGTGACACAAGCTAAGGAGGAGTGCAAGGTATTTGGGGCTCAAGAATGTGGTTCACAAGACTGGTATTCTCTAAGTGTTGATTTTCTTGGAAAGTTTTATTTGAATTGAAATACAGAGGTGTAGATTGAAGAAGGAACTTACCGGTACAACGAAGAAGACCTTCACTAGTTGAGGCAAAAAATTTATGAGAGGATTGCTTGAATCAAAATCAATGGAAGAAGAGTGATAATCCTCTACCTAAGGCTGATCTCTCTCACCAATGGATATATCTTTGCATGATGTCTGACCTTTAGCAACTTTACAAACTCTTCTCCCTTCTTAATATGAAAACAACTTCTTAGCGAGTCTCTAACGAAGAAGAGATATTCTTCCTTCCAATTTTGTAGAGATTAGCAACACCAAATTAAATGACGAAAGGTAAGACAACTTTGGTATTTATCAATATAAAAAAAAAATGGAGTCGCAACTAAGGATTTTCACCTTAGTTATGCAAATCCACTAAAATACTCTTTCAAATACCTATTAAGACTTGAAAAATCTTGCAAAAATTATAGATCATACCTTTTTTTCTTGAATTTATCAATCACAAATGCAAATAAAGTGCAACAACTACTAGAAACTGATAAAATTACAGGTAGAACTTATACCTTCACTTAATCCTTACAAATCTAATTATAAAATGATGCTTCAACAATGTATTTGCATGCAGAATTTGCAAGGGACATCACCAAGGTTTGATATGCATTCAAATATCTCAAATATGTATGCACATGGATCAGATTGAACTAAGAAAATATCAAACTTAGAACTCTACTCTTCATTCCAACCTTATAAATCTGATCAGAAGATGATACTCAGATTTGTAATTGCACATAAATCACATACGAAGTATTACCAGGGATTTGAAATACTGAAATACTGAATAATGTCCCCGAAAAATGGTGCTTTAAAAGTGTTGGTACCCAAATTTGTTCTCCTTTTCAGTCTGAGCAGCATCAAATATATGGCATGAAGCTTAAAGTTAGATAGATCATGATGTGTGTCATTTTGTAGCTGGGGATGTGATCTAATTGGCACTCATATTTGTGGAGAGATGGATAACACTCAAATAGGACTTGATCTTGTCATAACTATTTTAGGTTGTTCCTTTCAACCAAGGTAAGAGAACCTACTTTATAACCCCAAATGGTGAAGAAGATGAAGATATACCTCAATCTGTGCAAATGGTATGAAAAGGCCTTGGGAAAATATGATCAACACTCCAAATATGACTTTCACAAGTTGTCACTCTCGATTATGGAGATACTTTTAATGCAAGGAAAGGGTTCTCAAAGACATTGTATGATCCTAATTTGCTTTGTGTATTTTTTTCATATGGATTAGATTCTTTTGTTGAAACACAATGCAATGCGGGGGTAGAATGGGGTAATATTATTTATTCGAATGAATTTTTTTAGTGGGAGATTTTAGACAAGACTAACCGAATTTGCCAAATTCTTTGAGGAGCTTTGCAAGAAATTTGTAAGACCTAAACAACATAATGCTTCAAATGGGTTAAGGTACTCCTTCAACCAGGATATATGCAATAATTGGAAGCCTAGATTTGCACTCTTCCACACAATATTTGACAACCTACCACAAAATCTTGAAGTAGATGAAACAAACAAAGCATCCAAAAATCCCTATTTTATCATGACCTAAGGTGCACCCAAAGGTTTACAAACAATCTTAGAATTCAAGGAAGGTAAAGTGATTTTAAATTTTTTATCTATTTATCAGATGAAATCTCTTCTAAATGTGAGATTACAAATGCCACTAAACTATCAACAAGAAATGGGACCATGTATGATCAAGAGATATTTTAGACACAAGACTGCAATAGAGAAGAAACACAAATGAAAAACATTACAAACATAAGTGCATGCAAATTTTGCCAAGAGACAACACAAAATAATCTAGAATGACTAAATTTATCAGCAGGGGAATGTTATAAGAACAATATTAGATCTTGTTGATGTCTTTACAACTAAAACCAACTCAACATGATACAAATATGATGCAAAAAGGAATTAGAAATGGTTCTCGGTGGTTTCTCAAAAAATGGGATTCTTCCCAGATTTTCCCGTGAAATTATAAGTTTCTCCGACCTTTTACATGTCAAAGAACATGCATTATATAACATTATATTACATTTGATCCTTCTTTCCCAAGAAAAGAATATGCCCAACATCAATTTTGTTACAAAATTCCAACATGATTCGCAGATAGGGACATTTAACAAATTTGCAACAAAAGTTGTCAGGTGTTTCAAAAAAGGTGAATCATTACAAATACTTCATCATTATCCATTGTGGAGGCACATTTTTCATTCTCAAAGCATGCAGACCCCTTTCATTTCATTATTTCATCCTTATCCCTCCAAAATTTGATTCTGCAACTTCTTGATTTGATATTTCATGTTTTGGACAGGTTGGGGCAAAAAATTATTTCAAAAACACCTCAAATCTGCAAATTGATCCCTAAAACCACTTGCATTGGTCCTTGCAGGCACAAATGACATGAATTTGCCAAAAATTGATGAAAATTGATGCAAAATTCACATTTCCACACTTCTGGAGCAAAAATGGCGCCAAAATGAAAAATGCATAGTTACCATTGATTTGCCCTTTTTCCTTCAATCTAAGCCCTCCACGTGTCAAAATATGATTGGGAATGGATTTGGGATCATTTTTGACTTTTTAACATCTTTGGAAAAATGTAAAATTTTGACTTTTTCTCTGCCCCTCCGCCCTTGAAATTTGGTGCTGACACGTGGCATATGGTGGGTCCCATTGAAGTCACGGTCAATTCTACACATTTCCACACTTTTTGGAATTTTGGAAAAAATTCACTTTTTTCCCCGCGGGCCACACCTCCATTTCTACCCTTGACATGTGTCACCTTCTCTATTGTTGAGGATCCGCGGGCTCATTTCACATTTTAACTCCCTTTTTCGCCAAGGAAAATTTCTTACTTTGCCTCCGTGGGCCCGCGCCTCTTATTCCTTCCCTGCCACGTGTCTCCTTCTCCTTCGTCACGGAGCCACGGTTAGTTTTTTTACTTTAACTCATTTTTGCTTAAAAGGGAAAAAATTCCCTTTTCCTCCTCACAGTGGCCCACACTTCCTTCTACACTCACCACGTGTCTCCCAGCTTGTTCATTATGGACCCATGGATTAACTTTTTTCTCTAACTCATTTTTGTAAAAGGGAACAAATTCCCTTTTGCCTCTGGTGGCCCGCACTCGCCCCTACCTTCAAAGACACCACATGTCCCCTTTCTACATTTGGCGGACCCGCGCCCCTTTCCTCACCCTTTCTACCTTTTCACCAAAAAGGCAAAAATTTCTAAGTCCTCCGCCCATCCGCCTTCATTTTGCATGTGACACATGTCCCTCCTCTGGGACATGCGGGAAAAAAATGCAAATTTTTCCAAAACTAAAAAATCGTTAAGTCTTCCAAGAAACCCATCCAAAACCTTGTCCAATCACAAGCGGCCACGTATGAGGAGATGTTTGGGATTAATTTTGATGGGAAAATGACACCCATATAACTATCAAAAATACAAAAATTTCCAGAGATGCCCGAATTTGATTTTTTCTTTGTGGGTGAAGGATTTTTTGGTCAAAAAACAAATGGGAAATGATTCAAGGAAATTTTCAACCATGGGGATAGTTTTTTGAGGGAAAATAAGAAAAAATGAGCAACCACGAGCTCCAAAGGGCGGGAAAAGTGGAAAAAATGACAGAGGCCCATGGATTTAGAAATTTAGGGCACAAAGTAAGGCATGCATGTATATTTCTTTCAAATTGGGGAAAAATAATAAGTTTGTGAGTGTTTCAAAGAATTCAATCTAGATGGGGAAACTTGTAGACCACCAAATTTGAAGAAAAACATTTTAGAACACACAAAACAAAGGGGAAAGATGGCAATATAATAGAGGATCAAAATGGGCACCAACAGAGAGTAATTGAAAAAAGCATTCAAATTAAAAAGTGTTGTTAGCCAAGGGGACTCTAAAACCTTTCTCCCACGATCATAACGATTCTAAATCTAATGAAAAACCAAAGTTCGTTCATAATAAGAACAAAAATGTCATCAGTGATGGGATAGTAGATTCTAAGTGAGTACAAGCCATTCATAACCATGCACCTTTGAATATTACAAAGGGAAATTCACCTACTGAATATAAATGCCATAGTTTTACCCCTCTATATGAATCCATATCATCCATACTAAAGTGGTTTGAGGCCATAAAAATGGTTAAGTAACTCAAATAAAATCCTATGGGATGACACTCCTAAACCATCATGGTTTATTGATGATGATTTTTGTGGATTTCACCGCTTGAAGGATCACAAAAATGACAAGTGTTTAAGATTAAAACACTACATTCAAGACCTAGTCGACAAAGGTGATATAGAAGTAAACTCTGCTACCGCTACCAAATATCCAAAAGCAAACTTAGGGATCTTCAAAGAGCCTTTTCCCAATCACGAAGAAAAGAAAAATCGAGATCATGGACAATCATCTCAGAATAATAATGCTAACTATGTGTCAAAAAAAGACCATTTTGATGCCTTGATAGGTTTTTTTGATCCACTCATTGAGAAAATCAATATGATTAGAATTAAAACAATAGAGTGCGTTGTGGAAACGCAAGGATATCACCTTATTATCTTAGAAACTACCCCTCCTCCTCCTTAAGAGAGTCACTATGATGTGTTATATTAACTAGAGAAGACTATGACTAAGATTTCATTATTAGACCTTCTAAATATTTCTAACGTCCATAAGGATATACTTTGTAAAACCTTACAGGGATCAGGAGTATCTATTGATGTTGACCCAACACATTTACAAGCCATGGTAGTACAAATCACTCCTACAAGACACATAACCTTCAGTCTGAAAAAATCCTTAACTAAAAATCCCTCCCATAACCTTCCCTTACATATTGAGGTAATAATCAAGCATAAGAAGGTCAAAAGAGTGCTTGTGGATGACAGATCATGTCTCAACATTTGTACTCTTAAACTAGTTTGTCAACTAGGCTGCACATAAGCTAATTTGGAGACAAAGGTCATCACCATAAAGGCGTATGACAATGAAGAATGAAAATCAATTGGAATGATCAATTTCTCATTGGAAGTTGGTCCCATAACCCATGATACAAAGTTCCATGTCTTGGACTTGGAACTCCCTTACAACATCTTGCTCGGTCACCCATGGATTCATGCCATGCAGGTTGTGCCATCAACGTATCATTAGTGTCTAAAGTTGCAACATGAAGGAAAAACACTTACTATACAAGGGGATCCCCAACCATTTTCTCATTGCAGAGCATTGTCAAGTTATTTTCCCACTATTTACGAGTGTCCCTCTATGAATATTGTTATTCATGTCAAATCCCAGGCCCTCACTTCATGAGTGGATCCGTAAACCCCGACTCTCAATGACAATAGTGCGTCTACATTGGAATCTATTTTTTTGCATGGGAGATGAAATTCATAGGAAACGGATATGGAGAGCATAATCTTCAACAAGCCCTTATGGTTCAAAACATTTTACTAACATCCCAAGCACGTGGTATATTGTGTTATAAATTCCAAAGATCAAGGGAGAACTCATCATTTCAATAATTTCACTTCGTGGCTTGCTTTAGAAGATGAAAGAATCCTCAAAATATTATATTTCATCCTCAAGATGATGAAATTGATTTATGTTACAGGTCATCTAGGTATTTTATTCCTAACGAATCATGCTTACTATGAGATATCAAGGACATGGTTGCGGCGCCAAGAATAAGGCCCATTGGAAGTTCTTCCAATACCTCATTGTATAATTGGTAGATTAGGTATTGACATCCATTTGTATGAGTCCCACCCTTTAGATAACGATTATGATTCTCCTAAGAGTGAGGATGGTTTGTTTGAAAATGAAATCGAAACCGATTCCCAGGTGTAGTCTTTACGAAGACTTTGCCTCTGCGAACCTATTCTCTAACATGGCTATCCTTACCATAAACCTTGTTACACCCACCGTATCCCCTATAACTCAGACATTAAACCTCATCTACCCATCACTCATGAATTGGGATAAAAAAGAGCACGTACCTATTGACATGTTTCAGAACGATGAGGCTATTAGTGAATTCTTGGACATCGAGAGAACATTCCGAGAAATGATAAGAAGAAAGGCTTCTCCATCCAGCTCAACGCATGCACTTACTTTGGAGAGGAGGTAGAATTGTGTGGACACCTAAGTAAAAAAGTGATCAAGGGAAAGAGTCCTATAGAAAATCCTTACGGAAATAAAAAGGTGAAGTCCTATAGCGAAAACCTCTTTGAGGTGCTTGTGGACAAACACACATAACAACCTATGGAAAAGATAATGTACCCATAAAAAGATTAGAATCTTGCTGAACCACCTTTAGTAGAGGAGGATCTCAATCTCCCTCCGGATCCTACATGCATGGGGGAAGATTCAAAGTTAATAGTGGAAGATATAGTAGATGTTAACATTGGCATAGAGGAGCTTCCTAGAATAGCTAAGTCGGGAGCTTCACTCTCAACTCAAGAGCAAAAAACATTTACAGGGAATTTTGAGAGAGTATGCATATATCTTCAATTGGTCTTATGCGATATGACCGGACTTGATTCGACATTAGTGGTGCATAATTTTGTTGTGCACCCAGATGCCAAGCCCATCAAACAAAATCTCTAGAAGATGCATCCTTGCATCACTTTGTTGGTAAAGGAATAACTAGAAAGGTTATTAAAACTAGGCTTCATCAGGCCTATTAAATACTCAGAGTGGATTTCTAATGTGGTACCAGTTCAGAAAAATCCATTCAGTATTAGAGTGTGTACTAATTTTAGAGATATTAACAAATATTGTCCCAAGGATGAATTTCCTCTTCCTAACATTGACATGATTGTTGATTCTACTACTGGTTATGAGATGCTATCACTCATGGATGGCTTCTCAAGTTATAATCAAATAAATATTACGGAGGAAGATCAACACAAGACAACTTTCACAACCCCATGGGGGACATTCTGCTACCAAGTCATGCCCTTTGGCCTTAAGAATGCAGCGCTACATATCAACGGGTGATGACTGTAATATTTCACGACATGATAAGTGACATCATGGAAGATTACATAGATGATATACTAGATAAATCTAGAAATCGGAGCTATATATTTCAACGTGTAAGGGATTACAAAGTTTTCCTTAACCCCAAGAAATGTGTCTTTGGTGTGTTATCTGGGAAATCACTAGGATTCATTATGTCAAAGAGAGGAATAAAAGTGGACCCCAAAAAGGTCACGAATATGAAATAAAGGACTCCTCCCAAAATATTAAACAATTGTGTAGCTTACAAGGAAAGATTCAGGACATCAGAAGGTTCATTTCACAGCTAGAAGACAAATTTCATACATTCACACATCTTCTTAAGAAATATGTTACTTTCCACTAGGGTCCAAAACAACAAGTGTTTTATTTTCTAAAAGAATACTTGGCTAAACCCCTTGTTCTCATGGTGCCCATAGTATGAGAACCCTTGTTGCTTTACATTATTGCTACACATTTTGTAATTGGGGCAATCTGTTGGCCCAAGATGATGATAAAGAGTAGAGAGAAAATGTGTATACTTTGCTTGAGCGAGAACATTGATAGCATATGAGCTCAATTATTCACAGATCGAAAAGGCTTGCCTAACTGTAGTGTTTGCTTTCTAGAAGCTATGCCACTATTTTCTCAATAATAAAGTTAAATCTTATTTCAAAGGTGGATCCACTAAAATACTTATTGTCAAAACCCACACTCATAGGAAAAATGAATAATTGGATCATCTTATTAAGTGATTTTGACATTAAGTATGTACATCAAAAGTTAGTGAAAGGAAAAATCTTAGCAGATCAGCTAGCAAAATCTCCACTACTGTGCATCAACCTTTCATCTGGAACTAACAGATGCCTTCATCATGTACCTTGAGCAATCTATCGTTTGGAAACTATACTTTGATGGCTCCTTTACCTTTCATTATTCAGATGTCAGAGTTTTGTTAATCACTCCTATGGGGAAATTGATTCCCCAAGTGTTCCAAATTGGATTCCGATGCACGAATAATATAGCGGAGTATGAAGATCTCATTGCAGGGATGAAGTTAACCATCAAATGGGATATCAGATGAGTCAATTGTATTGGTGATTCAATTCACATTGTAAAACAAGTCATAGATGAATACAAGGTAACAAATGAGAAAATTCTTCCATACAAAAGGATGGTTGATTCTTTGAAGGAGTATTTTGAGAAAATACTAAGGGCACAAAATAGAGCAGTGATGTTATGGCTACAATGGGGTCCATGTTGAGTTTTCCACTAAGGAACAACGATACGACATTCTTCATTGAACATCTAAGAATGCCAACATACGACATACCAAATCTTGTTTGGTAAGCGAAGTTATTGGTCCTTTTTCCCCGTGGTACGTCTAAATATTTAATTACCTCCATGATGGAACCTTTCCCACTAACATTTCCCATACTAAAAATCCACCCTCATCCAGCGTATAACCCGTTATACCCTACTTGGGGGCACCCTCTTCCGCCGAGGCTATGATGGGAATCTGTTGTGATGTTTAAGTTTAGATGAATCTATCCAAGTAATTAAAGAGGTGCATGAAGGCATTTGTGGGGCTCATACTAATGGGATCATCCTTGCAAAGAAAATACTCATATTAGGATATTATTGGCCTACCATGGAGCATGACTGTTGTAACCATGTGAAGAAGTGTGTGGCTTTTCAAAAATACAAAAACTTGATACATGCGTCGGCGTAATCCTTGTAGCTGGTCACAACACCTTGGTCGTTCTCAAAGTGGGGTCTCGATCTAATAGGAAAACTTAACCCTGTCTCTTCAGATGGTCATAAATTCATCATTACTGCAACTGAGTACTTTATGAAATGGGTAGAGGCTATTACTCTCACCTATGTTGAAGGTGTTTAAATCTCTAAATTTATCATGAACCATATCATCTATCAATACGATATCCCTTCTGCTATTATCACTGATAATGGTAAGCCATTTAAAAATAAAACTATGAAAGCACTCTGCAAACGATTTCAAATCTCCCTCAAGTTCTTGACCCCCTATTACCCTCAAGGTAATGGGTAAGTCGAGGCTTCCAATAAAACCCTCATTCGCATTATGGAGAATATGGTGAACAAGATAGGTAGTGAATAGCATCTACAAATTCACGCTACCCTTTGGGCATTCAGAACATCTATTCGCACCCCCACGGGTGCCACTCTATACTCCTTAGTATTTTTCATGGAAGCCGTACTACCTTTAGAGATCGATATCCCTTCTTCACACATCGAGCTAAGTGACTATCAATCCATGGATGGTGTCCGATGGTTGTATGCATTAAGAGAAGAAGATATTTAGAAAACAACTCCTTTAAACACAAACAAAACTTGCATAAAATAAATCACACTTGCAAAAATTTAAAGGCACACTTGCAAAAATAAATTTTTCATGAAATAAATCACACTTGCATGAAGGAAATCACACTTGTAGGAACAAAAACACACTTGGTTCACAACAAACTGAATTTTCACAATACAAAGAGAAAAAACAATACAACAAAATGAATTACAGAGAAATGAATAAACATAAACATAAATACACATATCCATCTTCCTTGAAATGAGTGGACAAATAATTCCTTGGAGGAGGATTTAAATCATACTTCGAGATCTTTAAACTACGAGAATATTTGAGAGGAAAGAACAAATCTTTATTTCTTGGGAGAAAAAATCACATATCTCGGTGTGGAAGGTTGCATTTATAATTCATACATCCAACAAACTTCTTATTTTATGAAATACAATATGATTTTATATTTATTCTAATCCTAAAAACTAAGATCTCCATCTCTATAAAATATACAGAGATATATTATTGGATTCAAAGTCTTATCTTGTTGTTTTAGGAAGATTTACTCCAAAATCTTCTCTTTGATTTTTGGTAAAAGAATCACAATGATTTTATTTTCCTACATTATTGGAAGGATGTTTTTTTCTTAAAAGATGATTTTGACAAAATACCTTTCTGGATTTTCCATTTAACTTTTTTGTTTTTTATTGTAGAACTTTTGACACTTGTCTAATACACTTTTTCTCGAATCAGTTCACTAAAAGTTAGATTTCTCTTTATTGGTAAAACTTGTAGAAAATATGAATGAGGTTTTTATTAAACACATTGTCATAAACAAAAAAATATCTCACATTTTATGTTTGACTTTTCTGTTTTTGTTTGTGGAACTTTTGGTGCTCATCTGATACGCTTTTTCCTTGGACTGCAGCTGACTCACTAAAAGTTAGATTTCTCATTATTGGTAAAACCTGTAGAAAATATGAATGAGGTTTATATTAAAAACATTGCTATGAACAAAAATATCTCTCATATTTTCCATTGGATTATCTGATTATTCACAATTCCTCAAAAATTGTCATTTTGTTTATGCAGTCACGGAGCTAACTCTAATGGTTCCAGAGCTAACGTTCCTTTATTGATGCGGGTTTCGAGCTATCTCAAATGGTTCGGAGCTAACGTTACTCTATTGATGTAGGTTCTAGAGCTAACTCCAATGGTTCTGGAGCTAATGTTACTTTGTTGATGCAAGTTCCAAAGCTAACTCCAATGGTTCCGGAGCTAACTAAAACAACTATAACTTTTACATGAGATCTCAGATTAAGATAATTATTTTTTTGAACTTGCATAATTTTTCAAGAGGAATATAGATATGAAATCATATTTAAGTTTAAATTTATTGTTCATGATTAATTCCACTTTTCCTAAAACTAGCATTATCTTTCCTTTATGGCATGCATACACAAGACTTTGCATCTTTTTCCAAGTAATCAGTAGGATTAGTCAAAAAATAGATAACAAAATATTTCTAAATAATGAACAAGATATATATCCTATATTTTATCTTAAAAAAACTATAAGTTCTAAGATTACATTTAAATCCACATCCAAAGGTAACTTAGAAGGACAAAATAATGGTAATTTATGGCCTCATCATTACCCCACACCTAATCTGATGCATGTCCTCATGCATTATATTACTTTCTCCTCTTATTAGAGTCTTCTCAGGATTGAGATTATGCATGTATGCATTCCATCTATAGTTCAAGGACATGCTCTTGTATGGATCTGCCTCTGCTATTTTTTATTTTTTTTATTTTACAACAGGTTCTCGTGTGGATCTTCTTCTATTGTTTTTTATTTTATTTCTTGTACAATAGGTTCTTGTGTGGATATCCTTCTGCTATTTTTTATTTTCTTTATTTTATAGTAGGTTCTTATGTGGATCTCCTTCTGCTATTTTTTATTTTCTTTCTTTTACAACAAGTTCTTGTGTGGATCTCCTTCGTTGTTTTTTATTTTCTTTCTTTTACAACAGGTTCTTGTGTGGATCTCCTTCTGCTGTTTTTATTGTCTTTCCTTTACAATAGGTTCTTGTGTACATCTCCTTCTGCTATTTTTTATTTTATTTATTTTACAAGCAGGTTCTTGTGTGGATCTCCTTTTGTTGTTTTTGATTTTCTTTCCTTTACAGTAGGTTCTTGTGTGGATCTCCTTTTTCTACCCTTGCACCTCATATTTAAAATCAAAATGCACACCTCATGCTTCTCCTTCTCTCCCACACCTTAGATCATGCATGCCCTCGTGAATGTTGTTTATTAACGGCTGCCCATAAATTAGACTCTAAAAATTTGATTACAAAGAGATGGATATATTTTTCATATTTGTGTGTAGGGGAGATTTGAATTTTATTTTTTCTTCTTTGGAGATCTTAAACGTGTATCTAATTGTACTAAAAAAAACTTACAAGAAAATCTTAAAAATAAAATAGTATAACAAAAGAACTCGATCATACCTCTAGTTTTCCTATTATTAACATGGTCAAGTAGTGTTGAAAAGGAAACCACCAGGTAATATTTGATTATCTTTAAAGAAGAGTCATCTTTTGTTTTTGTCTTTAATTGGCCAATAAGCTATTTTTCCAATTAATTTTTTTTTGTCTTTGATTGGTCAATGCTAGTTTTCCAATCAAATTTTTTTGACTTTTTTTTGCCTTTGATTGGCCAGCAAGCTAGTTTTCCAATCAAATTTTTTTAGATGATAACATGAGAAATATTAGAGAAAAATTTGATTCATCATCAAACTATATTCATCAAAGTACAACCTGTGTAAAATAGGAAGCAATATCTAAGATCTCATAAAAACTTTTTGCATACTTGGTGACTCCAAGAAGATTTCTAAAAATTGTGTAGACAATTTCTAGGTCTTCAAAGAACAACTTGAATTGTGCATTATCGAGATCACCATAGTAATCTTCAAAGATCGTACTAGTGATCTCAAGAGACGGAGAGTTGTTAAAGAGAGAGTGGAGGTATCTCATGGATCCCTCCAAAATTTGCATGCTCCTTGGTTGATACTGTTGGTGCTCCAAAGTATGCATATTGGTATCAAGAACAACTCTGAAAATTCCTATAGATCTAGTCCTTAGATGTTAGTACGCAAAAATTATTGATTTTATATTCACAATAATTGCTTCTTAATGCTATACACGCATATACAAAAGTGAAGAAATTCAAACACATGAAAACAAATTTTTCTAATGGATTTGGTTCGAGAGATTGAATTTTATTATGAGTTGAAAAACTAATTTGGATTGGTGGATTTATTATGAGTGGGTTTTTATTTTATCTATAATGAAGTCCCTAAATGTGGATGAAGTTAATTAGAAATGCTACCACTTCCTTATTACAAACTGGATAAACTAGTTTTTGACTAAGGTTATGTGTAATAAGATCACTGAGTATGTTAGTTGATACAATGGGAAATGGTGGTGGTTATTAAGAATGGCATATGATATTTCATCAACTAGATCTACTTCTAGATTCAATATTATATTCTACCATTTCCATATTTGAATTCTTTGTTCATACCATTATACATTATTGATCAAACATCACAATCATTCTCTTATACACAGAGTTAGTTTGTGGGGAGATAAATATTTACCATCTAATATTCCTAATTGTAGAAATCAAATTTTAATCTACTTGCAGAAAATTAAAGTCTAAAGAAACTACTACCAAATACTTCCTATCACAAAATTTGCTAAAATGTATTCTATTGTCACTAGAATATTCTTTTAGAGAACTCTGAATTACCTAATAACACTGTATCCCCAAAAATGGCGTCAAAATGATGAAGGTCATAAATCATCACCATTAATAATGTCAATCTAGGGCTGGTGTCTGATGGTTGTATGCATTAAGAGAATAAGATCTTTGGAAAACAACTCCTTTAAACACAAACCAAACTTGCATAAAATAAATCACACTTACAGAAATTTAAAGGCACACTTGCAGAAATAAAGTTTACATGAAATAAATCACACTTGCATGAAGGAAATCAAACTTGCAGGAACAAAAACACACTTGCATAAATTGAAATTGTTGAATTGGAAATAAACATAATTAAACGAAACACCTGTAGGTTCACAACAAACTGAATTTTCACAATACAAAGAGAAAAACAATACAACAAAATGAATTACAGACAAATGAATAAACATAAACATAAATACACAAATCCATCTTCCTTGAAATGAGTGGCCAACTCATTCCTTGGAAGAGGATTTAAATCATATTTTGAGATCTTAAAACTACAAAATAGTTGAGAGGAAAGAAGCAGATATTTATTTCTTGGGAGAAAAAATTACATATCTCAGTGTGGAAGGTTGCATTTATAATTCATGCATCCAATAAACTCCTTATTTTAGGAAATATAATATGATCTTATTTTTATTCTAGTCATAACAACTAAGGTCTCCATCTCCACAAAATATGGAGAGAGATATATTATTAGAGTAAAAGTCTTATATCGTTTTTTTAGAAAGATTTACTCCCAAATATTCTCCTTACTTTTTAGTAACAAGAATCACAATGTTGTTATTTTCCTAAATTATTGGAAGGAGGTTTTTCCTCAAAAGATGATTTTGACCAAATTCATTTCTGGATTTTCCATTTGACTTTGTTGTTTTTGATTGTGGAATTTTTGACGCTTGTTTGATACACTTTTCCTCGGATTGTAGTTCATTAAAAGTTAGATTTATTTTTATTGGTAAAACATGTAGAAAATGTTAATGAGATTTTTGTTAAACACATTTTTATGAACAAAAACCTCTCTCAAATTTTCCATTTGACTTTTCTGTTTCTGTTTGTGGAACTTTTGGTGCTCATCTGATACGCTTTTTCCTTGGACTACAACTCACTAAAAGTTAGATTTCTCATTATCGGTAAAACTTGTAGAAAATATGAATAAGGTTTATATTAACAAATTTTCTATGAACAAAAACCTCTCTCATATTTTCCATTGGATTATCTAATTATTCAATATTCCTAAAAATTGTCATTTTGTTTATGCAAGTTCGAAGCTAATTGTAATAGTTCGGAGCTAATGTTACTCTATTGATGTAGATTATAAAGCTAGCTCCAATGGTTTCAGAGCTAACATTACTTTGTTGATGTAGGTTCTAGAGCTAACTCTAATGGTTATAGATCTAACATTACTCTATTGATGCAAGTTTCGAGCTAATGTTACTCTGTGATGCAAGTTCCAAAGCTAACTCCAATGGTTTTGAAGCTAACTAAAACATCTATAACTTTTTCATGCGATCTCGGATTGAGATGATTATTCTTTTGAAATTACATAATTTTTCGAGAGGAATCTAAATATGAAATCATATTTAAGTTTAAATGTATTTTTCATGATTAATTCCAATTTTCCCAAAACTAGCATTATCTTTCCTTTATGGTGTGCATACACAAGACTTTGCATCTTGTCCCAATAATCAATAGGATTAGTCAAAAAAATAGATAAAAAATATTTATAAAGAATGATCAAGATATATATCATATATTATAGCTTAAGAAAACTATAAGTTCTAAGATTACATTTAAATCAACTTTTAAAGGTAACTTGGAAGAACAAAATAATGGTAATTTATGGCCAATTTATGGCCTCATCAACTACTCCGAATGAAGAGGACTAAAGAGTAGATCGATTGACAGAGTTGGAGATATTATAATAGAAAATAATTCATGCTCTCAATCACATTAAAGTGTATTAGCATCAAGTACGACGAAGCTAAAATAAAAGAGTCATACCTCACAATTTGAGGTAGGGGATTTGGTGTTAAAAGAGAATCAGAAGAATGCCAATAAGGACTGTGAAAAGAAAGGGAAATTTGAACCCAATTGGCTAGGACCATATGTTGTGGTTACCAAGTTTAGTTCAGGTGCCTATAAGCTAGCCCATTCAGATGGCCAAGAGCTTCAAGAACCCATGAACGTAATGCATCTTAAGCACTTTTATGCTTAAGTATGGGGTCTCTAAAAATATCATAAAAGTAAAAAGTATATAAAAAGATAAAGATAAATAAATAGGTGCATCCAATAGTGAAAACCATGCAATGGTGGCACTTTGGACAAGTCCTTTAGTGAAAATCGGTTTCCAGTGCCAAGGGAGGGTCTATTGTTCACAAGCATTTCAAATTTAGGAGTACGACAACTCTTTCCTAAGCTGGTATTTTCCTTCATTTGAGTCCCTTGTGAGCCTACTCTTCTTTTCCCTGATCCAACTAATCCAACCTTTTGAATGCAGATAATTTAACTTTGAATGAACCCATCTCATGTTGGGGGAAACTTTGCAGCGTCACTTCTGGCATATAACACATGGCATTCTACCCTTGTACATCCCATCTAACACTGGGGGCATCCATGTTTCTTCATTTCATTGCACGTTCGCTTCGGAAAATTGCTTAGAAAACATAAAAAATATTCTTATAACTTTTGAAAATCCCAAAACATACAGATGTGTTTCTTTTAAAACTAAAAATATTCAAATATAGTTCATATAAAACTCCAAAACAAGAGAAAATTGTCTTAGAGATAAGACCAAAAACAATGAAAACGTCCCAAAACTATCCCACAAAAACAAAGTAGTAGTTTGCTTACTTTTAGTTATTGGTTTGTATGGTTTTTAGTTGCATTGCTTTTTCATATTGTGTACTTTAAGTTGGATTCACTTGCTTACTTAGATTGAATGTTATTTTAATCTATGGTGCATTGCATTGAGTTCATTTTATCTTGCATACTTGTAGATAAATGTGTTGCTTTGATTAGGTTTGTTTAACTTGTGCTTGTTATTTTTACTTGTACATTTTTGTTATCATTTCATCATCATATCACATAAAACCATCACATCTATACATCATATATCAATAAATGTTAAGTCTACATCATACATGTATGCTAAAGCTAATCATCAAGTACCGTATCATCAATGGGGCAAGAGGGGTTGTACATGATCACAAATATATCCCCCACACCAATATAAAAATATAAATATGTTTTACTCAAAGTATCTCATCAAACATGCAATATGACATCATTAAGGCTATCTCAAATATTCTAACAAATATGTGATAAAAATATAAAACATATAGATTAAACATGATATCTCATAAAATACATGTGGTACATCAATAATCCATCAATCATCATACATCATCAAAAATATAAATGTCCATCTACAAAATAGTGTGTCTCAAAATTACATCTAATACAATGAGCCATCATGGGCATCTATACAAAAAGTTCCTTCATCACGAGGCATAATAAAAACACTATATAACGTATATCCGTACAAAAAGGTACATTCATCACTAGTCATGATAAAAATAATAATACATATACATCCATACAAAAGTATGCCTTCATATCGAGGCTCAGTAGTGCCCACATTTTACACACCCAAATACAACAGTAAAATACTAGGAATATTTTTTTTTTCGACTTACATTGCTCACTACACAACGCCACAAGGCTCCAAATAAGGAAAACTCCATAACACATACGACACTTACATAAGTCATCAACCCACGTAGACACATGATAACACCATATACATGACGATGCCACGTTTTCCCCAATGAACGAATGCTAGAAATAACACAACCACAATAAAAGGGACTTACGTATTGACAACCCACAACACATCATTACCATGGTTACATCTAGGATACGTTAAACATCCAATAACATTATTATGTAAGCATAATTTTCTCCCTCTTTCCACATACATATTCTGAAAGTTCGTTTCACATTTCACTTGTTGATCAACCATTTAATTTTTCTCTTTACCCTTATGACAATTCATAACTTACATAAATATTTTCCATATTTCCAAATTGCCTATAAGATTCTAATTCTCTCATTCTTATGTTAAGATTTTGCTTCTCAAACGCTTATTCAATGTTTAAAATTTAACCTTTCTATACAAGTGAACCTAACGTGATGTCAAGATGAGATCTTGGGATTAAGGAAGACATAGATTTGAAATAGCTTTTTCCCCAAGAACATCCATCGATCATGGAATAGTTATTTCACTACCATAGTTAATAAAGTTCAATAACTTATGGACTTCCATTTATATTTATATATCTTTTGTTTTCTCGAAGTTTGGTCACACCAAGGTAACTTATATTCTTTGCAACGCATGAAAATGTTTAATTAAGTTATAAGGACTCCAAGATTGACCTTAATCCTAATCTCCAATCTCCAGTGCAACATTATATAATATGCTCTTACATCACACTATGGTCTCGTTCTTAGCATCGTCTTAAAACAAAAGAGTTACGAAGCACTTGTCTGACATCTTAAGGAAGTACATGGCTAGGAGCATTATAAACTACACATGAACACAAGTGATCTTTGTTCACGAAGATCCCATATCTTTGCATTGCATGATTCTGCATAAGAAATATTCTTTATTCCTTAATGCCATAGAATGACATAACAAGGGATTATGAGACAAGAATTCAGTTTCTAAGGTTCTCTAAAAGCAACATCTTTCAAAACAATTTTGTATACAAGGAGTTAGATTATGGTTTTCTAACCACAAGTTAACATCCTAGTCAACTAGGGTTTCGTTTAATTCCAATTTTCACTTAGGGCTTTATGCTCTATTATAGATTAGACTAAGGTTCAAAACATATTTACCCTATAAACCCACCGTAAAAGATCAAAGCACTATAATGTCACTAGCCAAAGATAGTACATATAGCTAAGAGGATCTATTCCTTAACAAAATTTAAAGTGATAGAACCACTATTCCACTAGCTCCATGATGTCATCTGGATCTCACAAGAAATTCATTCGATGCAGAAGATTTATTTGACTGTGTTGCTCCTATATGTCTGGTTTATGTCGATGTCACTAAACGTACCTACTAAGATGATAAACCCCTTTTCTTGGGATCTTATTTGCCTAAACCAAGATGCTCCATCGAGTGTAAAGGTTCGTTTGAAGGTCACAGTTTTCTACGCTAAGGGATTAACATAGGCAGGTTAGTTATATACAAATTTTGAACTACGGTTGACTATTGTGAGTAGGTTCCTTTATTACATTTTCAAGGAAGAAGCGCAACACCAATTATTAAACCAATAATTGCACAATGAAAGTTCACTACAAAGTATTAATTTCAATTCCTTTTGACATTTGTATTTCACTTTTACCATAACAAATTTTGGGATCAAAATAACATCCATGAAAGAAATACCAATTTCTCAAGCACTTAATAATCTAACAACTTTTACATACTACCAATTTCAACAATAAGTCTTTCAATATAATACCAAAAATAAAAAAGAATTACTCAACGCCTTTATGTCATCATTCTTTCATCCTGCAAAAACCACGTGAGCATGATATCAGCGATAATTCACTGGCATGGCATCCACCCTAACCTAACATAAGTATCATTTTTCAGTTTCCCATTTACATATGATAATGATTACAATTTGCAAATGAAAGAAAAGAGTTTAGAGACATGTATTCAATGCATTTCATTTCACTTCACTTTGTAACCCAGGAGAGAGAAAGAGAAGGGAAGAGAGAGAAAACACCATTTTGTCAAAAGTTCTATTTCACACAATAGATACACTAAAGGGTTTTAAATAGTTATTTACATGTGTTAAAAGTTTCCAGGGTGGTTTGGCAACCCTACGAGGGTCTCAGAACTTTCTATTTTTACATTTTCTTACTAGCTACAAAAACGTACAAAATGGGCTCGGAGGCTAAGAAACCACTTCCAAAAGTTATCTTCCGATGAGAACGCACACCACGATCAACTTTCTACGTGTCCCCAGATATACCAAGAGTTCATAGCAACTGACGGAATTGAAAAAGAGCGAACGGTTTGCGTTTGGTGGCTAATTTTCCGGGGCTACTGATCGTAGTTGACCCAGTTGTAAAAGGACAAAGTTAGCTCGAGGGTTCGAAAACCCCGTCTATAACTTCCGTTCATGGGGAGCACGCAACGAGACATCTCCTACTAGTTCCCCTATATAAGGATAATTCATCAGAGTCAACGAGATTGAGAACTAGAAAACCATTTTCAAACGGCGACAAGTTTTCTGGAGTGACAAGACGAAATTGGTCTAGTTTGACCTCATCAAACTGCGACCAGAGGCCTACAAAATGGCTTCACCAAACTATCCCGAAAAGTGCTCTTTCCTATACTGAATGTTGCATGCAATTTTCTAGTATAAATACTTGAGGTTTGCAAATATGGGAAGTAATTTCTCCATCCAGGTCTCAAATGGCGGTTCAAAACGAAAGCCAACTTTCTAGATTTAATAGCTTTCTACTGTCGTAAACAAGTGTAACAGGGCTCCTATAAGAGCGTCAAAAGGATGTCATAATTTTGTTTCAGGTCAAACCAAAGGTCAAGGTGACTCCTCATATACCAAGGTACACAAATGAAAGTTCACATCTCGTTTCCAGAGTTATGAAGGGTACTTAATGAGTCTCTGAAAATGTAAAATTTAACTACTTAAAACAGGGAGAAGGTCAACTTTAGCAATGGGGAGTCCAATTCATCTGGTCGATAAAACAATATTGGAGTGATCAAGATGGGTAAGAGTTTTCTAAATCATCTCAAAGTGAGGGTGATAGTTCATGGTTTAAAGTAGACGAGTTATAATGACTTCGTGAGTTATGACATGACAATTTATTGTTTTGCAATGAGTTGAAGGGACATTTAACTGTATTAAAAATCCTAATAATTTAAAATTCTATTTAGTTGCAAAAGAGAACTAAAACATGAGAATTATGAGAGGTAAGGGAAGAAGAACCATGCCTGGTGGGGCGAAGCCGATCAAACCCATAGAATGTGAGCTAATCCAAGCAGTTTCACTCGGACTCCAAAAGATTCATCCGTCTATTAGGCATTCTATCAAATGGTTTGCGTGCAACACGTCATCAAGCTTATCTTTTCCTGAAAGAGCCTCATCCATAACTGGTAATGAAACAAACAAATTGGTTGAAATATTTATGAGGATTATTGCAAAAGGAGTGCCTATTCCACTTGCTCCGACCAGCACACCAGTCATTCCAACTTCCCATCACCGTTGATGACCATATCCTTGGCAGCTCTTAGAGCAACATGGAGCATAACAAGGTTCTTTGTACTGATTAAATGCTCTCCATTGTACATTCTGTAAATCATGGCACTCCAAGAGACCACATTTCTTTGAGGCATTCAATCAAACAATTCACATGCCTTGAATACACTTCCACATTTTCACGCATATCCACTATGTCGCTTGCAAGAACAAAATCCTACAAATGAAAACCAAATTCTATTGCTCATACCCTACTCCCAAGCTTCCATCTTGGCACACGCTGGAAGCATGCTGGCATATGCAACTGATTTGGTTGGTGCCCTGCTGCAAATGGAGAAACAACGTGACTGCCTCATGAGGAGGTCCATGTTTTTGTACGCTGCAATAATACTATTCCATTAGAAGTTGTCTCATTCTTTCATTGGTCAAATACAGAAAACAGCACCCAAGGCACATTGAAACTACCACATCTGACAAAAATTTTCTCTCTTTTCTAGCTTGATGGAAGTCCACGCTTGATAGTTTGGCATGGCTGGGAGGATGCTGAAAAAGGTTGTGGAGTCTGGCTTTACACGTACCAAATGCATTTTCTTGAAAGTTTCCAAGGCCTTTTCAACAAACTCATTTTTTTGCACATCCTACCATCATTACAGTCCATAAAACACATTTCTTTCAGGCATTGTCAAATAGTTTGCATGCTTCCACATTTTACATATGTATCTGCCAAGGCACTTGCAACTAAAACACACAAAAAAAATCCCTTCTCCATAATGCTCTGGTGGATGTCTGCATTAGTTTCAAATCTCCATTTTGGTACAGGATGGAGGATACATTAGTAAAGAAAACTATCGGGTTGGAGACTGTTTCTTTACATGCCAAATAGTGAGATCTGTCTTGCGAGGAAAAATGTGTCGATGTATACTGTCATCCTCACATTCCAAGAGAAGTTATCTTGCTCTTTCATTTGGTAAAAACCTGAAGCGGCACCCCCTAAGGTATCTACAAACTACAACATTTGACAAAACCCTTCTAACCTTTTATGCACTGCTAACAGCCCACGCAGGTTCCTAAAAATTCATTTTTTTGTTGTTGTTTTTGCCACAGTTGGGAGGATGTTGGCATAGGTTGCACAAATCCATGGAACTCCATGGAAAGACATCTGGAGTGGCATATTTGACAAAACAACCAAAAAAATGAACAAAAAAATGCCCAAGGCACATTATTTGTGAAAAGCTGCGACCCAAGAACTGGTGCAGAGCTTCCATTCTTCCCCCATGGCAGCGGTAGCTTCCCTTCCTTCAGCAACAAAGACAAACCAAAAATAAATCTCAAAAGAGCCCCCTTTTGCCCTAAAACCGCCCCAAAACAAAACGCGTGTTTTTAATTTTAATTCTTTTATTTCATTTTTTTATATTTATTTTATTATTATTATTATTTTAATAAAAAAGGCATTACATAGGTGATACACCAAAAGGTACATCTATTACATCAATAAGAGAGTCAACCATGATTCTCACCCTTGTCAGGACGGCCTGGTCTAGGTGCACCACTAAGCAAGGGCATCTAAGGTGATGGACATGTAGAGGTATTGCGCCATGTTGTGTCGACCCATGCTTCTCTTAAGCTGTTGTCTGAAGGACCCTATACATATTTCACTAATCGTGATGGCCTATGGGATCTAGATCATGAAAGGATGCCTACTATATGGCTATACTCGATAACTCTATGCTCGGTGAGATGGATGCATAATATTGCATCCTATAGTATGTGGCCTCACCTTCTACGGTTGTACTATGCCTAATCATCGGTTGTACTCCGAGGTAGTGCATGTCTGCTATAGTGCATTACGCTATACTCCCACTTGTAGTAATTTTTGTCTCCTTGTGGATCAAATGTTATCCCTATCCGAACCTAGCTCATGACAGATGGCTCTCGGATAACTTTGAGATCTCAATGCTCCTAAAGGACATCTAATCGCAATCTAAGTGGTAGGACCCATTGACCTCTGTCCATGATAGGCTATCAAGTGTAAATCAGAGTATAAATGAGCCAGTATACACTGACCCCAACAGTACACCTCTCCTTGAAGTAGGCTGTGAATCACTCCAATGAGACCCAGAGGGAATCGTGCACCGGTCTTATCAGAAACAATATGCCACTGATAAGAGCTAATAGGAATACAAGTACCCATCCCGGCCGTTGATCGACGATACACCTCCTAATCAATACTATCATACCCCGATGAGGTATGTCTGTCACTCCAAAAAGCTCACTATCCATCACTGAATGCGGTCCTAACGACCATCATAGGTGATTAGGTGACCCTAGATAGGGACTCGTAGGATCTATCATACATCCTCCAGTGTAATACTCATCTCACCAGTAAGCAGTTGGAAGGTCTAGATCTCACTCCACCACCTCTCAGCTAAGGCTATGATTAGGTCATGATCTAAGGTAATTTGTGGCATATGGGCCATGTAAGATAAACTAGTCACCTCCAAGGTGATCTCCAAGAAAATTTGGTCGTGTTGGCTAAATGTCGCCTTATAGGCCCGAGTCTCCCCTCACACTCGCACGACTCTAACACATCCAAATCCTCCCACATAACTAATCGGTCATTTATTATGATCTCATTATACTATTCTATCATATAAATGTTCTATTCTTCCATAAAAATTTTCTATTTTTCTTATAATTCATGTTTTTACCATTTGGGGTTTTCAAAACCTTCATTTTCTTCTAAAGGCAATTTTAAAATGCATTTTGTGCACCAAGCACCCCTAAGTGCACCAAAGACACCCCCTTTGTGCATAGGCACACCCATTGCGCCAACACACTCTTTATTGCACCAACACACTCCTTAATGCATAGGCACATTCTCCTTTCTCCTAAAAACCCTTAGTGTGTAGGCACATACACTTGTGCACCAACACGTGTGCTCATGCTCCACTGGAAAACCAAAAAAGGAAAAAAAAAAATAGAACATTTGCATGGGCGCACCCCTTTGTGCACTAGCACAAGCGTGCTCACGCAAACCCCGATAGAATGGTATATGCACACCCCTATTTGCATCAGCACATACGCGCCCCTGCAACAAGCAAAAAATAAAAATAAAGAAAAACAATGAATTACATAGGCACACTTATCCTTGCACCATCACATATGTGCCCATGTAAGCACCAACATAGGCTCCCCCACCAAATTTCCCTATTTTTACCCTAAAAATAAATTTTAACCAATAATTAAATTTTGTAAAAGACTAGGGTAAAAAGAGGAGCTTTTGTATCTATGGTCCATCTGTTGGGAGCCTCATGTAGTCTCTCACATGATCCACATAGTGTGTCTAGTTATGCACCCTTTCCATTTCCTCCCATAGGTCAAAGCTCAAATCAACAGTAAAATGGTAAGTGAATGGGGTAAATGAATTGGTCTGCGATTGCTTATATACCCATTTTTACCTCCCGCGACTTGTTTCTCACCCCTAAGGAGCCCTAGAGTCATCGTAGTTCTTCTACATACTTCTACAAATCACCACGAAGAGTATTTTAATTAAATAATTATTTTTTTGATCTTTTTTACTACGTTGGGGCATGTTTTGCTTTTCAAAACCTTTTTTACTACATGGGGCATATTTTTGCCTTACGTTGAATTTTAATGTGGTCTCCTGGATTTTTTATTTCTTCTACAATATCTTCTTCTTAAAAATTTAAAAATTTAAAACAATTTAAAAAAATTCAAAAACCCAAATTTTTTTGGTAAAATCATTAAAAATCCAAAAAAATTGTAAACATTTAAAATTTTGCAAAAAATGGTATACAACATACATCAAATGAGGCTTGTGTCAAATGTATTGTCCTCAAACATTGAAATTTATCCTGCAAAACCATCGTTCTAAGGTTCTTGCTTGTTCTAGTCTCAAACGACTTGCGGATCATCTTGATCTACCTCCATTAACAAAAGTCAGCCGCATGCATGCTATGTCAAGTACTCTGTGTAACAATGATTTTCTAGAGACTATTTCATAGTGCATGAAAGATTTTCCATGATACTACTTGTGTCCTCCGTTATTCCCCTCGCATGTATCCTTTCTTGGGCACCATTTTTAACCCTTGTCGTTACAACACAAACATTTGGGAACTATAACTTGATAACAAAAACATTGGTGCAATTTTCTTGAACATTATTTGTTTGAGTATGTGTGATTATACTTGGTTTCTCTATTAGGTTAGTTGGTTTACTTTCTCGTATTACATTGCATTATGTATGTTGCATTGAGTTAAGCATCGTTTTACTTTCTTGTATTGTATTGCATTATGTATGTTGCATGGAGTTACGTAGTAATGAACAAATGTTAGTAATTTAGCTTTTCATGTTATCTTACACTTTTGTTTATTTCAATAAAGGCCGATGATGTAGATCTAGGGGAAAAATGATACAAAAAGTTGCTTATTGAAAGGTTGGATGCAAAGATTGGGCTTGTCCTATATTATTCATTATCATTTCTATATTCTCCATTATCATTTATCATCACTACTAATTTTTCTTCCAAATCACATGGGGCAATAAAAACCATGTTTATCCCCATATTTATTCCTTCTAAATACCCACAAGTTTTGTGCCCGTTCTATCCTATTTCTCCTATCCATTTCGATCATATTTTTTTATCGTCAATTGAATTCTTCTATCACCCCATCGACACTCAAGGGGACATCCTTCATCCTACTAATTTTTCTTCAAAAATTTACTTGTTTATGTTTGTCTACTATATTTGAAGTGAAGTCACTAACTTCACCTCAAACAAGGGCAAATGTAGACACCTAAATTCCGCTTTTACAATATTATTGCCAAAATGCACACAAATCACTCTCATTCTTATCAATTCCGTTATAATTAGTGATTTTTCACTAATTAAATAATGTTTCTTACCACTTTGGTCAATTAACAAGTGCTTTGTTGATCACCAAACATCTTTCACATTCATAATGCCACTTTACAATGAATCGTAAGTCAAAATCCTCTTCAAAACAAATAATTAGTGTTTATTAGCTAATTAAGCCTATTTTCCCCTTGTTTTGGTCAATATACCCTACTATTGGCTCAAACCCCTCTTCCAACCACTCAAAATCACCCCACTTCTCTCCACAATGTCTCAAAGAATCTTCAAAAGCTTATCCTAACCTCCTAGTTGACCCTAAGTGGTTGATTAAGGCTCTACACATCTTAATCACTTGGTAATTCACTAATTGTGATTAGAAAAGCTTAATCATGATTAACAATTCTAATCTAATTTGGGATTTTTAGTCCCACATGCACCAAAATACAATTTTTTCCCAAATGGAAAACTATAAAAAGGGTTCACCTCATACCTTAATACTTTACACCATGCTTTGATTTGCATCTCATATAAGAAATATGATTTATAGCCAAGCTCAATCCTTGCCTAAAGTCTTCAATGGGGTTAGTAGATGGATATCTAAAGTGACTTTGTAAGTCATTTGGAGAGGCCATTTCACCTTATTTGGAGTAGCAACCATACCCATTTGATTTCCCTCTTAGGTCTATTTAGGCCCATGTTAGGTAATTGAACATATTAGTAGGCATGATTAGTTAGATTTTGAATTATATTCATGTTAGTTAAGCATTCCATTAAGCTTTTATCTTTAGTGTTACACTCCTAGACTAAGATCCTTGACTAGAGGTGGTAATGGTGTTATCCTTCCTTAGTTAGTCATGCGCTTTTCTTTATAAAGTTTAGGGTGTTTTCAGTATGTTATTGTATATATATTATATATGTTCAACTAACTTGACGTGATATATGTTTGATAAATTTGATGACCTCACTAGACACACCACCATCTCTCGTGATGAGTAGAGAAAGGTATTACTGCTGCATGATTTCATCTGCAAGAAAGAACTCACCGAGCTATTCAAACTATATGTATTTTCATTAAATAGCTCGTGTGTCCTTCATTATAGCATTATTAAAGTATGTTAATAATGCCCTTCATTGTGTATATATGCAGAGTTACCTAGGACAGTAATAACCCTATTCATATGATTCACAAGCATGGCATGGTAAAAAAATAGTTGTATATTGATAAAATTAGTTAAAATATTGTCATTACACATATATGTACTTAGTTGGTGTAAATTTTTATTGTTAACATAGTTCTATTTTGGCTAATTTTGATGTTTTATTTTGTGATCTTATGTGTATGTAGGGTTCAACCCTTCCATTTTTACTTTGAGGGCACAGACTCCTCGAGCTCATCGTTTTGATACCCCCGTTCATGCTCCAAGAGCTCCTGATGACTCATCTGAGCGTGAGATGTAGATTCAGCATGATGACCGAGAGATTGCGGTAAGTGTGTGTAAATGTAAATAGTTTCATTAGCATGGTCTTATACATGTTGAAAACTTCTATATTAAGTTTGACAAAAAAAGTTTACATTTACAGTTCAACTACAAAGTTAGTTTTGAGAAGAAGAGGACTCATAGTATGGAGTGCTTGGAGGATCCGAAGTCATCTAGCAAATCTCCATCCATGTCTAAGGGATGGCCTTCTTTGAGCAAAGCCAAGAGAATGATATATTTTTATGATTAGGATATATATATATATATATATATATCTTATGACATTTTTTGTATGCATATGTGCATGTTCGACATTGTATGTATGCCTAAATGGCATTCACTTGATATTATATGACCTATTCATGAATTTTTATATTTATTGTGCACGTTAATACAATTTAACTCGATATTTTTGTATGAGACCTTACATTTCTGAGATTATTTTTGTATGAAACTAATATGATGTGCACTTGCCAATATAAGACCTTATGGATTATTTTTTCATTTATTGGTGTTGTATAGTAGAATTTTCAATGTATAATATGCATGAAAATTTTGAAATCAATATTTATATAATGTATGTATATAAAGAGTTATCTAATCTGAATTATTCGTTCAATTTGTCAATGTGTATATGGGTATTTACCTTACTTGCACTTCTTCTTGCTCATGGTCTCTTTGTATTGGTTCCCATCTTATCATGCACCTACTACATTATTCAATTCTTATTAGTCTTCTCCCCTATTAAAAAACCTTAGAAAATCATTATGATCATCACTAAGTTGATTCATAAGGCTCCAAACACCAATGTTGTTCATCTTATAAAAACTATAAACTATGCCCCTTAAAATAATGTTTTTTTGTAACGAGAATGAATAGAAGGATAAAATGATACATATAAATTCTTACAAGCTTCAGTAGTTCACTTTTTCCATCCCTAAGGTGCTCCCAAAATCTTAGACTCCAAATCCTTCTACAACTCCTTAGATCTCACCTTTTTACTTTTCTCTCTTGAAGCACTAACTAGCCTTGTCCCACTGTACTATGTAGCATATATCCACTTGTATGAGGTTTTGTATGAGACATATTCATAATTATGGGAGGATTTAAGGATTTTCCTCCACCGTGCCACAATAATAATTTTATTCTCATGAATAAACCCGACGGTGATTTGGAAATCTCAAAAATGTACTTATCATAATAATGGAAAATAAATCCAACTAATAACAATTAATCATCAATAAGTAAATCGGTGCAGGGAAATCAATTTCTACCATGTGCCACCTCCAAATTCCAAATTTTATTTCATTTAAATTTGATTCAAGAAAGGTTGGGGGAAATGAACTCTCCATTTTCTTCACACTTTCGCAGGTCCGAATGTTGATTCACCCCAAATTTGGAAAATATGGAGAACTTGGAAGGTCAAATTGCATTTATAAAGATAATCTCAGAAAAGGAATGAATTTCATAATTAATTCCAAAAAAAAAAAAAAAATCCATTAATTCCCATTAAAACTAGCCTTGCTTTATTGTATTCTGATAAAAACAAGTTCCCATGAGTCGAGAGAGGTTTTAAACTCATCACACAAACATGGGGAGTTCTCTCGAATAATACCATAAAGGCTACCTCGATGCCATGAGAAAAACCCAACAAGGCACAACCCCACCTTCCACCAACTAAATTCCACAGGCACTGCCACTACCATTTGCATTGCCAACAATCTAAATGGTAAAAATGTTAGGAAATCTATGGTTAGTTATCTCATGGTGATTAATAATTTATGTGTGGTAAATTATTATTAGTAAAATGTAAAAGATTGGTTATTTGGTTATATGGTTATAACCTATATTATTTTATTATATCGTGAGGTTTGGTGGTTGTAACCAAACTCACGTAGAAACAAAAGAGGTTTCCTTAATAATAGGAAATCCTCTCCCTATATATATGGGTGCCTATGTATTGTAAATTATGAAGTGATTAATATATTGTCTATTATATTTGGTTTATTTCTTCTTTGTGTTTGGCTCTCTATTGATTAAAAATTTCTCATACTTTTTATTTGGTATGAGAGCGAGCTGCATTGAATAGGCTACGGAGTTTTAAGTATTTTGTCAAGGGGCAGCCACATTTTCTTTCTTATTTCCCCTACTACTAGGAGTTTCTAAGTGAATAAATTCATTTCAGTTCTCTTCTTGTGTTCTCATTGCATATGCCTATTGATGAAATTGTGTTTTAGTATATCATGGTTCTACAATAATTACCCATACATTTGTTTCCACTCAAGTAAATTTCCTTTTGGTCTACCCGACATAAAAAGACTTTGGATATATTCATTAGCTTGCGGACTCTCCATTACAATCTCTATGGCTCAATTGGAATGTTTCCAACTATGTCTCCAACTTTGGATGGTCGGTTCCAAGATGCATGTAATCTAATTAGTTATTCTTCTTGTCTCTGAGTCGATGTCTATTATGTAGTATTTTTAGTGATCTGTGGTAAGAGAAAAGATGTTTCGGGTGAATCCTTGTCGGTTGTGTGTTATTTACATGCAACTTGATAGTAATTGGATCACCTAACAAAATTTTGTTTCCGCCACAAGAATCCGTGGATTGAAATTTGCATATTCAATTGCACACAAATTATTCGTTTATTAGCATTTGTGTGTAGGCAGTCTTACCCGTGAATCAAAGGCTCACTAGAGACAAATATTTGTGATCCATGGAGCATTCCACGTGTAAAGTTAAGTCTCCAATTTTTTATTGTTTTAAGTCGGTAATAAGTCAAAACATATTTTACATATTAGATTTCAGTGTTTTGTACTTATTTTATAGTCTATAGTCAAATTATTAAATGCCTTTAGGATCTTTAAATATGTGAAAAGACATATTTTATATAACTTTTTCGATGTCAATGTGTTAAAGTCTTCTAAGTCCCTAAATTATCATAAAGATTCACAAGTGTCAAAAATATATTTGTGTCATTTTGTTATCGTCATTTAGGTGATTATTAGGAAAATTTCAAAAAAATTGCCTTACAAGTGCATTTTCGATGGAATCCGACATTCAAGGCATGTTATTGAGTCTCATTGTCACATCCAGCTAAGTTAGCAACCATCTACTGGAGGAAAGAGGCACGAGAGGATGGAGGAAAATCAGTGTCCTCTCATCAGTCATCAACGATGGGGCCGCACACTATGGTTTGGTGACATGTGTGTTTGCAGTGTGATTTTAGTTTTTTCAAGCTATTTTTTCTGAGTTATTTTTTTAGTTCTTGTTGTTCCTATGAGAAGTGAGCTTGTTTTCCTATGTCGTCTCCTGAGGAAAGATATGATGAGAGTTGAAGTAGTACTACACATCATGATATGGTTTGGGGTAAACCATTTGAAAACCTCTTTTGTCTCGATTTTGGTCAACCAATAGAAAACCATATCTTTGTCTTGGTTTGTGATAATCCAATAGAAAATCACACAACTCTCGGTTTCTGGTTATCCGATAGAAAACCATATTTGTCTTGGTTTGTGATCAACCAATAGAAAATCACACCATCACAAAAGTAGGTGCATGTATTGAATTGATGTTTTCCCCATGTTCAAACTAAGGGGGGGAATGTTAGGAAATCTATGGTTAGTTCTCTCATGGTGATTAATAATTTACATGTGGTAAATTATTATTAGTAAAATGTAAAAGATTGGTTATTTGGTTATATGGTTATAACCTATATTATTTTATTATATCGTGAGGTTTGGTGGTTGTAACCAAACTCACGTAGAAACAAAAGAGGTTTCCTTAATAATAGGAAATCCTCTCACTATATATATGGGTGCCTATGTATTGTAAATTGTGAATTGATTAATATATTGTCTATTATATTTGGTTTATTTCTTCTATGTGTTTGACTCTTTGTTGATTAAAAATTGCTCATAATTTTTAAATAATTCTTCAAATGTGGAATCCTTTCTTGAAACTTCCATATTCAATTACCACGACCAAAAACATAAACAAGACAAGGAACATTACCTAGATCAAGACCTAGATTGGCACTTTGAGAGGATTTATGAGGTTCAATTTTATTTTCCAAGATGCATTACTCTAATGTTTGAGAATTTTTCTCCGTATGCAACAACATTCCGATTTAGACACTCGATAATTTTTGAATGTCTAATCCTACAACAAACCCCATTCGTCCTCAATCCTTGGATATAGGGAGACACTGCATTACTTGACTTCCATTTATAATGATAGAGATATTTGTAAATTAGTGTTATGACCTCTAAATCTCAAGTTGTTTGGAAATCACATCATACCCCTCACTAGGCTTGATTACAACACCTATATTTTTGAAGGCACTTTTGAAAGCTTCTATGGGTTTATCACAAAAGAAATTATAAATGAATGGAAGGGCACTAAGTCGTAGGCCAAGCTCGACTCCCATTTAAAACTAAACAAGAAAGATTTATTAGGTGATTTATAACCCATGTGTGTTCTTATCCATTCCTCTGTTGCTATGTTTATTTTTTACAAGCGTAATCAATGATGGTTCTAGGCACGAGACTAGAAAATATGGTCCTAATATTTTCATGGCCTCCTAGTCGAGTAATATGGAAGTTACGAGTTCTTTTTTTTCGAGTAGCGGTGCAAAATTTTTAATTTTCAAGGTATAGTGATTACGTTGATAGGAAGTTGGAAGACATATTATTCTTGTTTATACTTAGTACTAATTACACATAAAATATAATTCTCTAGCTTTCATTTATTTTCTCATCTTCCACGTCATACTGAATAACTGATTTGACATAGGACCTACCCTCTTCAACGCCGATATGATGAATATGAATATGATCCTCGAGAGTCGACCCCCATATAACCATAATACCAGTACAAAATCCTTTGTTGGTAATGTTGCACTATCATTGTCCTTTTTTATTTTTTTAATAGATCATGTTCCATATTTTCTATTGTAAATACATATCTTATATTTATATTGAGAGCAATGTGCGTGGACGTAGAGGAAGAGCCCTTAGACCAAAAATACTATAACTTTGACGGGTGATATTTGGGTCTATGTGGCACCTGGAGAGGTCTCATATAATCCTAAACCTCCATGTTGGGACCCTCTCGGAAATCCTATAATAGTTTAATCCATCTCGATTTCATTCTCGTCATTGTCTATTATTTGTAACCGTGTGAAATATTATAGTTTAAGTCGGTGTAAGGCTCTCCAACGTAATAGTTTGCAAATGAAAGCTTGTGGCACCAAACCGACTATGCCATCACGTTGGAGTGGCTAGTTAAAAACTTTTAGAGGATTTTTTTGTCTTGGATGGTTTCATTTCTTCCAGTGCTACTTCGCCTAAGCATAGTCCCTTAAGAGCCCTAAGACCAAAAAGGCTATAACTTCGATGGGTGATATCTTGGTCTCCATGACACCTGGAGAGGTATCTTATGATCCTACACCTCTATGTTAAGACCCTCTACAAAATATTGTCTCAGTTTTCTCCATATCCATTTGGTTCTCTTGTTGTCCTATTGTTTGCAACATTACAAAATATTGTACTTTGAGTCAGTGTAAGGTTTTCCAACGTAATATTTTGTAAACAAGCTCTTGGAATTGAATTGAATATGCTAACATGCCCATGTGACCAAGTAAACTCTATTAGATGTGTAATTTTGGTAGCTAATGCTCCCGGTGATTTTGGGATACTTCATCCGGGCGTAGTCCCTTAAGAGCCCTGAGACCAATTTTTTTATAAATTTGTCGTGATTCTCGACTCTTGACACCTAGAAAGGTCCCATTAAATCTGACACCTCCATGTTAGGACGCTCTACAAAATTATGTCTCATTTTTTCCATCTCCATTCGGTTCTCTCATTGTGCTATTGTTCACAATCATGTCAAATAGTGTAGTTTGAGTCGGTGTAAGGTCGATAATGCTATATTTTGCAAACATGAATCTCGTGGGACCAAAATGATTATGCACACACATCAAGATGTCCTTGTAAATTCTTGGGGAGGCATATTTTTGGTTCCCTACGCTCTTGGTGCTTCCGGCTACTTCATCCAGGCGTAGTCCCTTAAGAGCCCTTAGACCAAAAATGCTATAACTTCACCGGTGATTTCCTTGACTCCTTGGCACCTAGAAAGTTCTTGTCAAATGTTACACCTCTATATCGGGACCATATGAAAGCATTTCTCGCTTTCTCCCTATACATTCAATTCTCTCATTGTGTTATTGTTTAACCGTGGAGAATAATGCAGTTTGAGTCAGTGTAAGTATGTCTGATGCTATATTTTGCAAACAAAAGCTCTTGGTACCAAACTAATTGTGCACATACGCCGATATGGCTTGGTAAATGCTTAAGGAGGCATTGTTTTGGTTCCCTACACTCTCGGTGCTTCTAGGATACTTTGTCCAAGCGTAGTCCCTTAAGAGCCATGAGACCAAAAAATGTTATGACTTCATCGGGTGATTTCTCGGACTTTGTGGCATCTAGGAAAGTCCCATTAGATCCTACACCTCCACATTGGTACCCTTTATGAAATCCTCGTATCATTTTTCTCCATCTTGATTTGATATGTCCTATTCTTTGTAAAAGCACATAATAGTCTAGTCTCGAGTCATTGTAAGGTTGTCCATTACCAACCAAGTGAATTTTATAGGTGGTTCATACAATATAGGTGGTGAAATAAGAACTTTAATAAGATACTTTTACAATATATGTGGTGAAATGAGAATTTCTATTTATTGTTCCTTTCTAATATTAATTTTCCTTAGCTTATCTTGGCTTAGAGAATAATAAATTATCTACTAACAGTGCCAACCACGTGAAGGTGAAAGATTTTTTGGCACCACTAACCTACATAAACATGTTAGTAAGCAATTAAATAGAATTTTAAATCCTACAGAATTTTTAAAAAATCATTACAATAAATATTCAAATTAAATTCATGAAGAACATACCTTTTCAAATTTAATCCAATAAACTACGAGGATCAACTCTACTCTTTACAAGAGCAATAATTTCTTCATGATCCGATTCACGAACCTTCCACAGATTCTCGGTTTTATGGCCTAGCTCAATATTTGATCAATTAAATATTTGTTGCAAGAACCAAATGTAAATAGTGAAGTATCTTTTGATGTACTTCATAGTCTTTAAAAAACCAAGTATTTGAGTTTTTGATATGATATCATCGAAGCCAAATTCTAATAACTACCACTCGACCCAAAGGAATACTCAAGGCCTTCACCATCAATGACTATAGAAGTCAATTTTTCCCCCTCTACACAACGAGACAAGAAGTAGTTTGTTCTCTCTTTATTAAATTATGTCACAATAACTACAAAAACATGCCCTACATCACAAAGTAAAACTCAAGTCAAATTTATAATACATTAAGAGTTGATCATTTACTAATTTATAAATCTAAAACATGACATACATATATACCTTATTGCACAAAATAAGAGACTTGGTCAAATTCAGGTGATGTTGTCATATGATCTAAAGACACTACAAGTTATAATGCTCGTAGAACTTGATATGCGTCGAGTGGAATTAGAGTTATACAAGTCCATTTGTCTACCCAATGTTGTGACTCACATTCATTCCACACAAAATTAATGCATGATATACCAAAACATGCCATGTACCTAATATAAATAGTCCAATAAATTTCATCTCGAACTACGGAATGAGTGCATATCACTTGATCCTACCGCAACTATCATACAATCTTCATAACTTGCTAAATGTTATTCCTCTATCAACTAGAAATATCTACAAAACTTTGAACTCTCTTGAGATTCATGGCCCATGTTCTTGATACACCAATCAATAATTCTTTTTTCACCTATAAATTTAGCACCATCCTTGAACTTTAACTCTTCTCTTGTAAGTGTTCTTTTCACACATGCTCCTACACCATCATGATCTCCTTTCCCATGTCCTGCCTCAATAAAAATCCAGATATGTTGTACACTTATTTCTTTTTGCATCCTACTTAGCCAATAAAACATCCTTGCATTATTGAATTTTGATGTGCAGTTGTCTGACCAAATGTAATGTTGATTGAAAAAAATGTTCCTCTCATTCAAGTTCATATAAAACACCTAGAAACACCCTTGCACATATTCTATAGAATGTGTCCAATCATCACTGATGTAGAAATGATACTCTCTTAATATTTTTTTATCTTGCTGAGTGATTTATGGAGAGTGTGTGAATGTTATATGCACAAAAATAACAACTTGCACTAAGTTATAGTTTTGAGAATGAACCTCCATTTGTGGCTGCAATGTGTAATTCTTTGCGAAGTCAACTACTAAAACAATAATACCAAGTTGGAATGTGTCCTTCCTTAACTTTAATTATTCATCCAACCATTGATCTCTATGTGTGTTCCTTGCGTACTCATAAACAATTTCCTTTCTAAATTTGACCATATATTCTTACACGTAATTATTCTCAGAACAAGCTCACACCTCTTGGATTATTTTCCATATTTTAATTAATATGCCACTAATTTATATTTTTGAAACCAACTAATTATTTTCCTATTAAATTTTTACTCTCCTCATGGATACAAATTTTCAATTTTGGAAAGCCACCACATATGTTGCACGTTCCATCCAAACATGCTTTGTTATAAAAATTGTCCGATCATTTTTCACAAAATGTCATAGGAATAAATTCCCTTACAGATTTTGGTTGGACATTTAATCCACACTCCTACAATATGATGTCAATACAAAACACAACGTATTTGATGAAAAACATTATAATGCATTGAAAATTCAACATGATGCCTACAACAAAAAGTGGTACGTGAGTGATTGATTTTCACATAAAAGGGTTTGTTCATTTCAAAAAATATTTGGCTAATGTTAATTTCTATATTTTCATTCTTAAAATTAGAGAACAATTGTGTTTGAGTCATATCCAAGAAATTTTTTGCATGATTCATGATTACGAGAACCTATTATTCTTTTTATTGTATCTCTTCTATTCGGTGACACCTTTGTGTTCTCATTTCAATATTTTACAAGTAATTCTTTTAGAATATTAGACGTATTCTTTTCTTTTCATGGGAGTATACTTGAGAATGCCCAATAGTTGGTGTTATTGACGACTCAAGATTTGTTTGTCTCCTATTGCTTTCATTAGTGTTTTTCTGTTTAGCTTCAAAGCTCTCGCTTGTTTTTCTAATAAAGCATTTATTAACTTTTTTATCAATTACTATACAATTACCAAGTGCACGCCATGTAGCATTACTATCTTTGGTGCATATCTTGACACCTACAATTTGGTATGCTTTATGTATATTTTCAACAATTGACACATTTCGATCAACAACATTTGATGTTCTTAACCCCATGGTCTTCATTGAGGTCTCATCTTAATTAATTTCATCAATGTAACAAACAATTGATGTCTTTATGTGTCATTTAATTTATCAAAGTAATTATCCCAAATTCCCATAGCTTTTCTTATCGCATTTCTTTCTACATTTTTTTAGGCATAGGTTTTATAATATTTTCATCAATTTCAATTAAGTGAATTGGTTTTCTTTGAAAAATGCAAGGAGGTGTTCTTAGAGGTGAAGATTCATTAACAAGGTTACTTTCTTCATTTAGTGTTTCCATACAAATTTCAAGATTAACATTTGGAATCTCAGGTAAAGGTTCAACATTTGGATTCTCAAGTAAAGGTTCAACATTTGGATTCTCAGGTAAAGGTTCAACATTTGGATTCTCAGGTAAAGGTTCAACATTTGGATTTATATAAATTTATTCATCCATACCAAAATTATCATTAAATTTAATATCAATATTCATTGCAAAATCATTATTCTCTACATTTTCATTAATTTATTCATCCTCATTTTCTAAAACATTAGGTACATTTTATATAGCAGATGTACCTTGCCTGTAATATTTTTTGCATTCTCTTCACTTTCTTTATTATCATCTCTTCCAATTGCTCTGGTGTCTTGTTCTTTACTTTCCTCTTGTTGTTAGCTCAACTTTTATCACCCATGATTACAAAAATTCAACTATTGGGGTAGGGGACAAGATGAACTACTCAAAATTTGCAAAGAATGTACAAGAATCTACATAATAGATAAAAAGACAACAAAAATCCCATGAAAGAGGTGAAAAGGACATTGGGGGCCATAAAATATGGAAAGATCAAAAAGTGTACGCGTTTTGTGTTTTCCCTATTTTTGAGGCATGCCTCTAGGATTGGATCCGGTTTGGATCCCCAAGGCTCAGGCATAGACCTGCAAAAACATAACAAAAAAAGTGTTTTCATAGAAAATTGGTAAAATGGCTATTCCTCCATGATAAATAATAGTAAAACGGTTGATACATTTAATAAAAATATGCCTACGACGTCGAGAAAACTTTATTCTTTCTAAAAACATAATTTTTTAAATTTTTGACTGATATAAGGTTTCCATATTAATTATTTTCTAGCTATGCCTTTTTGTAGCTATTTTTGGAGTTTATACATGTCTATCTTTCATCGTGTATATTTTTTTGACTCATTGAAATTGAATAAAAAAATTTAGGCACAAACTAGGACTAATTCTATACATATTAAAAAAACTAATTTTTGATATTTTTGAGGTAGTTAGGGGGCACGGTCGAGCTCCATTATTTTTCAAAATTTAAAATTTTTATACTAGAAAAATCATTAAAAATACTCATTAAAAAATTCTAAAAAAATATAGCACAAACTAGATGCTCCTAGTTATCTTTCTACCAAAGGGTTTTCAAAAATACTAAATAGTGCTCAAAAATGGTGGGGGCACAAAAGTCAGTCTATTATGTTTTTTAACAAAAAAAGGAGCACTTGTTGGTATTTTAGTTATTTGAACCACTTAAAATTAATCATTTTCAATAAAATTTAGTAGCTTAGAATATAGACTCAAAATGCTATGATTCATGTTCTTACAACATTTTTTTGAGTGTAACTATTTCAAATAACTTGTAAAAGCTAAAGATTTTTATTTTTTAGAAAAAAACTTCCACTTAAAAACCCCTTTTGCCCCCCAACTTGGTGCACTTATTCTATCTCTCAATCACCATGCACACCTAGCCTCCTCATTTATGTCCTCTTCTTCCAAATCTCCAACGTCATGTGCTTCCACTTTGGATGTGGCCTCATCATCTTTCTTTATGGATTTCTCCACATTTCTACTATCTATATCATAATGCACTTTTGTCTTGTCAACCAAATCATCTACTTCATCACTTTCTTTGATCATATATACACCACTTCATATACACCCACTTACCACACCTATATTGTGTACTTCATCACATCTCAATTCACTCATCACTTCATTTATCTTATAGACTTGTTCCACATGCATCTCAATTCCTTCGTCATCACTCATTTAAGAACCATGATTTCTTCAAGCACCTCTATCGCATCTCATATAATTTATTGTGTTCATTCACACTCATTTATCATCTATGCCTCATCATTTATATTCACTTGTTCTTCCATATCTTCCTTGCAAGTCACCTACACTCTCTCATTTCTTCACCTCTTTTGGTGCATTCTTCCACACTAACCTTATTTCCTCCATCACCGTTCATTCAAGAAAATTTCTTATTACCATATCATCATTCAGAACATCATCTATCACAACCACAAAACCATTGGTTCTTACACATTTTCCTCACAAGCCTCCTCCACATCCAATTACACTTTCACATAATTTTTATTTTCTCACACATTCTCATTTGTTTTACATCCCCTCTTACATACCCCTTCCTATTCCATGTAATCATCCTCTCATCACACCCATTCATCACAAGACCACACCCTTGGCTCTCACATTTCCTTCAAGACATCAATATGTTTTCCACTCCTCGTCCACCTGACATCATCACTAGCACCATGCCTCATATCACTTTATCTTCTCCCATTGATCTATTTTCATGTCCTTGTCCACCCAACATTATCACACATTCACCACACTCGACATATTTCTTGTTTTCTTCATCCCCACACTCACGTCCTCCACACACCACCATTCTATGGATTCTATTTGGCATCATTTCTTCACTCATCATCCACATCCTCCAATCCAATCCCATTATCTACCTCATCTATCACTTTCTTATCTACATCATGTCTCTCATTCATCTAGTCCCTACATGGACTAGGGGGACTCTCATTTGTCTTCACTACCACATTCTAGCTTGCTCCATACATTCCACTTATCTTCATCCATCCTAGATTTAAAACATGTCTTGATTCTCCACACATCTTACACAATCATCATTGACACAAACACAAAAACACACTTCCAAAAATATTTAAACATTTTTCAAAATCCAAAATTTTTATATATCCCAAAAATTGCAATAAACTTTTAATTGCCTTGTTCTCACATTTTGTGATCCAATAGTCTCTACTATAGTTGCTTAAATTTGGTATCTCCTTACTTGGTGAATTAAGAATGTTTTTCCTCTTAAATATCCACACAATATTATATATTTTAAAAAATTCCATGAAGGCCCCATGACATTATTTGTTCATGCTTTCCAATTTCATCTTCATACTCACTTCCACTCCCTCCATCAAGCCACTAGTGGTTCTAAACCCCTCAAAAAAACAAGAGAGCTAAATATCATTTCAAAAATCAAACATATCAAAAGTAAAAGTCATAATTCAAAAAAGAAAATAAAAATAGCAATATCATGCACTCCTTCTCAAGGGTCTTTCCAAAGATTCTTTACCAAGGTTATGGAATCTTGGCTAGCAATAGAGCAATGTTGCGACTAGAATTAAATGTATCTCCATCGGGGCTATAGACGCCTAGTTGGAAGTGAAGAAATACAAAATTTATAATTACCTTTTATCCCATCTATCACTAATCACCTATTTCAATCACACCTACACATTGGCTCATTTTTTCATCATTATCTTATGGGTATTCACTTCATGTAGTAATTTAGTTTCACGTGCACACACAAGATCTCAATGAGACATAAGGCTAATATTTCTCCTTGTGATGTTTATACCTTGTTCAATCTCCCATATTTCACTTTTTGTCACATGTCTCATGGCTTCAAGATTGTCACAGTTCACTAAAAATATTGTTTCAAACCATGTCAATATCATCCACTACAAATTATTGCACACCGTCATTACAACCTTATCACTTTCATACTTACATTCCTCCTCATTTGGACTCACCTCCATGGGAATTCACTACCTTCTCCACGCTTTTCATAAATACCCATTTTTATGTCATTTACCTTGACATCATTTCTCCTCCCATTGGCTCTCTCACTTGTATCCATTCTTATACATGTATATCATCACACGGTAATCTACACATGACTAAGGAAATGTTATCTATGTTTTCAATCATCATGTCTTCGCCAAGGTTGATTTTCCATCATTATCAATTGCCACTTTTTGTCTTGTGTTATGTTGAGGCAACCTTCAACTCGAAAATTTTCAATTAAGGGGGATAGCATAAAAATCCTTCTCATAAATATTGTTATACCTAATCATCAAATAATATTATTCAATTGACTCAATAGTCTTTGCCTTTGCAAAATCAACCTATCAATCCCTTCATAGACTCTAGTTGAAGTGGCCCATCAATCACATTTCTAGGTTCCTATCTATCTAGTCAACCATCTAACCTATGACTATTGAAACCATTGTCATAGGGTTAGACGACCCCATCTCATCTTTAGTTTTTGCACTACATCCTCCCCTGTTGTAACACGCAGACAAAAGGGGAAAAATGTAGACACTAGAAAATGCACCTTGCACATAAGGTCTCTTATTCAAAAATACCAAAAACATTATAAAACATAATAATCCCAAAAAAATAAAATAATCCCACAAAATAAATTAAAAATATAAAACCCCACAAAAATTGGGATAAAAGACACCTCATCACTCATTTACTAACCCTCACCCACTTGCATTTAATTTTCCACCCTACCTACCCATTTTTATGCCCAATGCACTATGGACCCTTATCATCTCACCCACCTATTCACATTACACCCATATGTGTCACATTATTTTATACACTAAAAACTATAAAACACCACTCACCTCCATCATTCTAGCCCCGACTCTTTTTGTTCTTGAGCCCATACTTAAGTTTTTGCTTCTTTTCTCGCATATTTTGGTATTGCAGGTCTTAGAGAGGTGAAGGTGTATTACAAAGGATAGGTGTAACTTTCTACATCACTATTTTAGTAAAATTTTAACACGAGTGTCACGCATCTACAATTGGCTTGCGATCTCCGTGAAATTTTTAGTGAATCATAACTATGATTGTCCGGCGTTGAGTTAGGTATACTTTTCGTTTGCATACATTGTTTTTTCATTTTCACTTTAATGAAATTTATTTTATAGCCTTAAATTTTTAGGGATCTGATTGAGATAGGTTCCTAACCGCAAAAACAACTAACATTTTTATAAGTGTGTTTGTGTGCAAGGTATAGATTCAAATTAGGAATATTTTACCCACTTCATTCATTAAAGAACCGTGATTTTTCTTCACTTTTTCAATGGAATTATAAGCCCATTATTTTTAGTAGCATTTATTTGATATTTCATATCGACTAAAACATATTACAGTGATCCAAATCTATGCATACACAACTTATCTTGAAATAATTCACAATTACAACCATCTAATTGAGCCTTAATGTTCTTAATCTTAGCTAAGTAATTAACTATCTTCTCATCTCCTTTCATTGGAGTTGTAAACAATTCCATGATTAGCTTAATTATCTTAGAAAGGTGATTGCCTTCATGCATAGTTTATAATTGATTCCATGCATTAGGTGGAGACTCCATATGTCCTATGTGTAACAAGAATTCATCTTTAATTCTTTGCAATAGGATTAACATGGCCTCTTGGGATTTTTAGGAGAAGGAACTCAAGCTTTCATGGTTAGCTTATCTTCAAGTGGGTCATTTTTCATCACCACTAACTAAATCACATTTCTTTATTTCCATAAATATGGAGTTCAACCTAACTCTCCAAATACTATAGTTAGTACTATTTAACAATTGAAATTTATCCAAGGAGAAATTAGATAAACTAGCCATACTTCAAAAAAATTAGCAAACTGGGGATTAATTTAAACTTAATAAAGGGTAAGTGCACCAATCTGGGGGGCCAAAAGAGGGTCTTAAGTGGATGCATTTTTTTGAAGAAAAAAAACTGCAACTTGTACAAGTTTTTTTCGAAATAGTTACACTCAAAATTGGAAGATGTTGTAGAAATATGAATTGTAGCATTTTAAGTCTAGTTTATAAGATAATAAATTTTATTGAAAAAAGTAAGTTTAAGTGCGTCAAATAACTAAAATACCAGCAGAGATGCTCCTATTTTTGTTAAAAAACATAATAGAGTGACTTTCGTGCCCCCACCATTTTTTGAGCACCATTTAGTATTTTTGAAAACCCTTCGATAGAAAGATAGTTAGGAGCATCTAGTTTGGGCTCCATTTTTTTAGATTTTTAGTGAATATTTTTTCATTTATGATTTTTATAGTACATAAATTTTATGTTTTGAAAAATAATGGAGCTCCGACCGTGCCCCCCCTAACTACCTAAAAAAATATCAAAAATTAGATTTTATTTTTTTGAATATGTATAGAATTATGCCTAGTTTGGGCTAGTATAATTTTTTTAAATTTTGATTACCCAAAAAAGATACACCATGAAAGATAGATATATTTACACTTCAAAAAATAGCTATAAAAAGGCATAGTTAGAAAATAAATAATATGGATACCTTATATTAGTCAGAAAATTTGGAAATTTATATTTTAAGAAAGAAGAGACTCTGCTCTACATCGTGGTATAATTTTTTAAAAATGGATTGATTGTTTTATTTTGATTTATCATGGAGGAAGTTTCATTTTTAAATTTTCTTATAAAAACTCGTTGTTTTCTGTGTTTGTGCGGAGTCCATGCCTCGTGCTTGGGGATCCAATCTGGATCCCAAGCCTTGAGGCATGGCTTCGGGAAAAGAGAAAACAAAAAAGCGTACATGTTCGTGTAGTATAAACATAACGCATACGTGTTATGTAACGCGTAACATTCTATGTAGTATAAGCATTATGTATGCTTTTGACATGCTTCTATTTACATAAATAAATGTTTAAGTATAAATGAAAAACTTATCATTTAAATTTATTTATGTAAATATAAGAAATTAGGGTCACTCTGCACCTTATGGAATTAGTCTCACAACTCCATGAGTCATGGTTTAGGAGATATTTTTTTAAAGTATAATCTAGTCAGTACATAGGTAATTTTTCAGGATTTCAGCATTCAGCCTAAATATTTTAGCATTTAACTTCTACAATCGAAACCCTAAACCATAGGCCATAAACCTAAACACTAAACTGTAAACCTTGAGCCCTAAACCCTAAACCTTTAACCATGATCCCTAGACCCTAAAACCTAAACCCTAAACCCTAAACCTTAAACATTTAGCCCTTACCCATGATCCCTAAACCCTGAGCCTTAAGCCCTAAACCCTAAACGATAAACCCTAAACCATGAACCATGAGCCCTAAATGCTAAAACCTAAACCCTAAACCATAAAAACTAAATCCTAAACCCTAACCCCTAAACCCTAAACCTTAAACACCGAATCCTAAACCCTAAACCCTAAGCCTTGAACTCTACACCCTTATCACTAAGCCCTAAAATCTAAACCCTAAACCTAGACCATATACCCTAATCCCTAAGCTCTAAAACCTAAACCCTAAACCTTAATCCTTAGACATTAAATCCTAAACCCTAAACCCATGAACCATGAACCATAAACCCTAAAACATGAATCAGAAACCATAAACCCTTATCCCTAAACACTAAACCACAACTCCCAAACAGAAACCCTAAACCCTAAACCCTAAACCTTAAACCCTAAATCCTTAACCTCAATCCATAAACACTAAACCCTAAACCCTAAACCTAAAACCTAAATCCTAAACCATAACCCTAAACCTTGAACCCTAAACCTTAAACCCTGAACCATGAGCCCTAAACCCTAAACCCTAAACCCTAAACCCCAAACCATATTTCATCAATATTTTCTAGTCTCGTGCCTAGAACCATCATTGAGTCTACTTATAGAACTACCTTGTTTATGAGAGGTGGGACAAGTAACTAAATGGATATGACATCTACCTTGTGCCTTGTAATGCATATATTACACATCTCTTCCAAACTTGTTTCTCCCCACATATAATTGTGCTCTTGAATGTAAATTTATTCAAACTCTGAAACAAATTTCACATTTCTCATATTTCCATGTATGGTATTATGCAAGCTAGGATGACCCATTGGAAGCTGGAAAAAATAACCATCACAACAAAAAAATTAATCTTAAAGGAAACAAAAGAAACATAGAGAATATATCAATGCAGAGGTATAGGATCATAATTGAATTCCCTGTAGTATCCTCTCCTCTGGAGAAAGATAAAGTTCAACCGTTCTACTGGAATGGATAATAAATTTGATAGAACTTCCTAAAGTGTTCAAAATAAGCATAGAAACAGGGGAATGGCTAAGAACACTAAGGGGTTATCAATTTCTAGTAAATATTTTTTGTTTTGTTCTAAATGGGAGTTACCCGGCCTACGAATTAGTGACCTTCCATTCATTGATAATTCCTTATATGATAAACCCATGGATGTTTTCAAAATCCCCTAAACAAAAAGATAGGGGTAGTCATCAATCCTAGTGAAGGGTGTGATGTGATTTCCAAGCAACTTGAAATTCATATAGATTTAGAGGTCATAACACAAATTTTCAAATATCTCTATCATTATAAATGGAAGCCAAGTAATGTGTGTCTCCCCTGTACATCCAAGGATTGAGAACTACTAGGGTATTTGGAAGTAGACAATCAGAATATGACATTTCCCTCCTTCAAAATATCAAGAGATGAATAACATCAAATTTTTATGACTCTCTTTGAATGTTATGCCTACAAATTCGATGAACCCTAAACCCTTAACCCTCAACCATGAGACCTAAACCCTAAACTATAAACCCTAAACCCTAAAACAAAAATAATAAATCCTAAACCCTAAACACTAAACCCTAAAACCTAAACCCTAAACCCATAACCCTAAACCTTAATCCTTAGGGGTCATGGTTTAGGTTTTAAGGTTTAGGGTTTAGTGTTTAGGATTTAGGGCTTAGAGTTTATGGTTTAGGGTTTATGGTATAAGGTTTATGGTTTAGGGCTCAGGGTTTAAGGTTTAGGGTTGAGGATTTAGGGTTTAGGGTTTAGGGTTTAGGAGTTAGGGTTTAAGGTTTAGGGTTGAGGATTTAGGGTTTATGATTCAGGGTTTAGGAGTTAGGGTTTAAGGTTTAAAGGTTAGGGTTCAGGGTTTAGGGAAAAGGGTTCAGGGTTTAGGGTTTAGGGATCATGGTTGAGGGTTTAGGGTTGAGAGTTGAGGGTTCAGGGTTTAGGGCTCGGGTTTAGTTTTTAGGGTTTAGGGTTGAGGGTTTATGTTTAAAGGTTCAAGGTTTAGGGTTTTGGCTTGGTGCTTATGGCTTAGAGCTTAGGGTTCAGGGCTTAGGGTTTAGGGTTTAAGGCTCTAGGTTTAGGGTTTAGGGGTCAAGGTTTAGGTTATAGGGTTTAGGGTTTAGTATTTAGGGCTTAGGGTTTAGGGTTTAGGGCTTAGGGTTTATGGTATAGGGTTTAGGGTTTAGGGTTTAAGGTTTAGGGTTGAGGATTTAGGGTTTACGGTTTAGGGTTTAAGAGTTAGGGTTTAAGGTTTAAAGGTCATGGTTTAGGGTTTAGGGCAAAGGGTTCAGGGTTTAGGGTTTAGGTTTTAGGGTTAAGGGTTTAGGTCGTAGAGTTCAAGGTTTAGGGTTTAGGGTTTAGGGCTTAGGGTTTAGGGTTTAGTGCTTGGGGTTTAGATTTTAGGGTTTAGGGGTTAGGTTTTAGGGTTTATGATTTAGTTTTTAGGGTTTAGGGTTTAAGGACCTTTAGGATTTAACATTTAGGCCTTAAGGTTTAGGGTTTATGGTTTAGGGCTCAGGGCTTAGGGTTTAGGGTTTAGGGGTTATGGTGCATGGTTTAAGGTTTACGACTTAGGGTTTGGGGTTCAGAGTTATGGGTTTAAGGTTTAGGGGTTAGTTACGGGTTTAAGGTTTAGGGGTTAGAGATTAGGGCTCTAGATTTAGGGTTTAGGGCTCAGGGTTTAAGGTTTAGGGTTTAGGGCTCAAGGATTAGGGTGTAGGGTTCAAGGCTTAAGGTTTAGGGTTTATGGTTTAGGGATTAGGGTTTAGGGTTCATGGTTTATGGCTTAAGGTTTGAGTTTCGAGTTATTGGTTTAAGGTTTGGGGGTTAGATCTCAGGGCTCTGGATTTAGTATTTAGGGCTTAGGGCTTAGGGCTCAGGGTTTAGGGTTTAAGGTCAAGGGTTTAGGGTTATGGGTTACCCTGAACCATAAACCCTCAACTCAAAACCCTAAACCATAAACCCTTAGCCCTGAGCCCTAAACCCTAAACCCTAAAATCTAAACTATGAGCCTTAAACACTAAACCTTAAACCCTAAACTCTAAACCTTGAGTCCTAAACCCTTAGCCCTAAACCCCGAGCCCTAAACCCTAAACCCTAAATCATAAACCCTCACCCAAAGGAAAGTCCTAAAAATATCATTTAACATGTTTCAGTGTGTAAGGAATAGTGTTTAAGGTGATCAATCAACTCATTTAGTTTTTATGAGAGATTACTTCCTTTGAAGGCCTAAAAAGGCATTTTTGGCCATTTTGTAGTTAATTGAACACCCTTCAGAACAAGCTAAAATGAGCTAGTCATGTCACCGAGTTATCAAGGACCATTATTTGTGAAGTATTAAGGCATTATTTGTCTCCATAAGAGAAATATGAACAAAATCATGTATGAGAATCATGAATTTGATTCCATGAAAGGATGCTTTTAGAGCTAGGAAAGGTGAGGGGATGATCTTTATATGGAGCACCATGTTTCTAAGAATGAGCAATCATTTGAGTTCACTTGATGCAATTCACTTAGTACTATTTGTAACAACTCATTCAACACCTAGTAGTGTTATCACACCTTAAGGAGGAGGCACGTTACAATCACCTCATTTTGGCCATAGGACAGGAATCCCATTTAGGGAACAATCCTCTATCTACAAAGTGAGGATCTCTTTTTAGTAAGAACTATCTACAAACATCATAGAGTTAATTCATGGTCACTAAAGTGAATTATGGACCAAATTTAAAAATTAGTACCAATTCAAGCAGTGGTAGGGCCAAAATCCATTTTAGAAGGTCAAAAAACCTAAAAAATGACTATATTCTTTCTCAAAACAAAGACCAACTACAATATATATGCCCTGAAAGTTTTAGGTCGTTTGTTGAAATCCTGAAAATGAGTAAGTACTGACCAAATTAGATTTAACTATCTTCTAGATTATAATTGTTGCAACTACGAGACCACTTCCATAAGGTGCGAGTGACCCTAATTTCTTATATTTACTAAAATAAATTTAAGTATAAGATTTTCTTTTATTCACTTTGAGGCATTCTTTCTTGTTGCACTGAGACTTTTATTCGATCTATGACATTATTCCTTGTTTTGTGATGTTTCCTTTAAATTTCCATGAAACATTGTTTTTAGAAGTATTTGTTTTGTGTATTTACCTTAAATTTCCATGTAACACTAAAAGTTTAAAAACTTGCAGAGCATTATTTCTTTATTCCACATCTTATGAACTTAGAAATTATATAGATTCTTGTTTTCTCCTTGCGGCTCCTCACAACTTGTTTTTTTCTTGTTTGGAGGCTTCTCTTCTAAGTTTGTGTACCTTGTTTGAATGTCTTCATTGAGTTGGTCAAATATTCATTTTTTCAATCCTATGGAACATCTTGTTTCTTTGTTCCACGGATTCAAAACTTGATTTTTTTATCTTCTTACCTCTTACTTCATGGATTCTCATGGCTTGTTCTTTATGTTTTTGCCTCCTTCCTAATTCTCATACTTTGTTTGAGAGTGTTTAGGGTAAGTGCATGAAGTTGGGGGCAAAAGTAGACAAGAATCCGAAAAAATCAAAAGCGCACTCGTGTTTTAATTTGTTTGGCTTGAATCACGAAGCATAATGTGTATGCGTTTGAAACTACACAAAATGTGTACGCATTTCAAACAACACAAAACACGTACATGTTTCAAACAACACTAAATATGTACGTGTTTGAAACAACACAAAATGCATACGTGTTTTGTGTAGTATGGACCATGCATATGTGTTTAGGTGGCTTATACTTACAAAATAAATGTTTAAGTATAAGATTTCTTTTATTATTTATTTTTGTAAAAGTATAAGAAATAATAAAAGAAATCTTATACTTAAACATTTATTTTTGTAAGTATAAACCACCAAAACACATATGCATGGTCCATACTACACAAAACACGTATGCATTTTGTGTTGTTTGAAACACGTACATATTTAGTGTTGTTTGAAACATGTACGTGTTTTGTGTTGTTTGAAATGCGTACACATTTTGTGTAGTTTGAAACGCATACACATTATGCTTCGGTGATTCCGAAGCCAAACAAATTAAAACACGAGTGCGTTTTGATTTTTTCGGATTCTTGTCTACTTTTTGGCCCCCCAACTTCATGCACTTACTCTAAACACTCTCAAACAAAGTATGAGAATTAGAAGGAGGCAAAAAAACATAAAGAACAAGCCATGAGAATCCATGAAGTAAGAGGTAAGAAGATAAAAAAAATCAAGTTTGGAATCCGTGGAACAAAGAAACAGTGTTCCATAGGATTGAAAAAAATGAATATTTGACCAACTCAATGAAGACATTCAAACAAGGTACACAAACTTAGAAGAGAAGCCTCCAAACAAGAAAAACAAGTTGTGAGGAGCCGCAAGGAGAAAACAAGAATCTATATAATTTCTAAGTTCATAAGATGTGGAATAAAGAAATAATGCTCTGCAAGTTTTTAAACTTTTAGTGTTACATGGAAATTTAAGGTAAATACACAAAACAAATACTTCTAAAAACAATGTTTCATGGAAATTTAAAGGAAACATCACAAAACAAGGAATAATGTCATAGATCGAATAAAAGTCTGCAATGCAACAAGAAAGAATGCCTCAAAGTGAATAAAAGTCCATGCAACACACAAAAACACCGTGCACATGACAAGGAAGAATGTCACGAAGTGAAGAAAAGTCCACGCAAGATTGGAAAACACTGAGGAAGGCTGCAGATGACCAAAAAACACAATTCCAATCACTTAGAAGGCTGTGGAAGATAGGAACACAACAAAAACTTAATTTTGATCTTAAACAATTATTTAAAAATAATAACACTTCCAAATTTAACGTATTTTACAGAGAAATTAGAGTTTTGTACATGTAGACCTTGAAAGGGCCATGAAGCAAAGAATGGGTTTCGTGGATTTTGAAATCCTTTCAAGCAACCTTCTCTAAACTGATCTACAAATAAAATTGCCCCTATAAAATAGATTTATCTTGTACAACTATAAACATCTAGTTCTTATACCATGTTAAGTAAACGAGGATAAATAAGAAACACATATTAGATATCCACCATAATTTTTTCAAGGATTATATTTTATGACTATACGACAAAATTAGGATGAATTAAACCATAGATTGCATAATAAATAGTGAAATTAAATAACACATAACACAAGATTTAAGTGGGAAACCCTTTCTGTAAAAAACCATTGAAAATATCACCTATCTTTATTGAGAATTGAATTTCACCCAGCACTCACATTATTTCCATAGATCCCCCATATTTACAACCTTTGAAAGTGTTTATAAACATTCACTCAATGCAAAGTACTAGCTTGCATATTTCACATTCATGTTTCTTGATTCTTCTTGCATATAGCTTGTATCGTTCATTAAAATGTGTTATTAGTGTGTGCACTGATCTCAAATGAGATCACATTTTTATACAAGGTGAGTGGCCCATTGCATTGGTCACTCTTATAATTTGAATTTAAAAATCTTCTAACACGATATGGGGATCCACCAACTTATGTTTTAAACATAAGTTATAACCAAATCCTTTTAACAGTCTTTGGAGGGTTTTTAATTAAGTGGTTTCCCACTTAATATTACAAACCCCAAAAATTCTCTTTTCTTACTTTCTAATTGTTCTATCTCCTCTTTTATTATAGTTCCCTTAGAACCTTTAACCCACATGACATCTTTGTCTTTGAGGCTTAGGGTAGAAGGTGGAACCTCTCCACACTAGATCATTTTCACATTCTTCTTATATAAATATATTTTCCATGAATAAGTCCTCTTCATCATGAATTTTACATAAATGATCCTCCCATTGTACACATTTCTAGAATATTTTATCTTTAATAATACCCAAAATTTTATCTTGCTCTTGTTTTCTACATCAAAAGTGAAGTTCTTGATAAAATATCCTTTAACTACTTCCCAATAAGCAAAATATATTTTAATTTATCTCCATAAATATAAATCTCTATTCCTTTTTCTCGAGTTCCATATAACACATGCACCCCGTAGACACAAACTATATGCACTTGGGTACATTTCTATGAAATAACAACAAAAATTTTACACAAATAAACTCTCTCGATATTCACACAATAAAACTTTGTATTACGTCACAATCATAGGTTACAAATATATAGGCTAATGTTGCTCCTCTAATCTAGGAAGCCTAACATAGCTCCACTAACTACTCACTAACAATACACAAGTTGTTTTAACAACTCATTTAATATTCATGTAGGTTGTTTATAACAACCTAACTTACACACATAATAATATTTACCTCTACGTAAATATTATCAAACCATATAATGTTCACAATAGTAATTTCCTAACATTCACCCCCTTAATGTGAACATGATGAACCATATTTTGAAGAAGTTGAACCACCTCCTGAAAGCACTGCTTAGACCAGGTACAAAATCCATAGATTATCTCTTTACCCTCGTAAAGGTGTAGTGTTGAGCCAAATTATGCAGGAATGCTCCCTTCCTCTTTGGGTTCCTGTGGGACTTTCCCTTCCTCTCTAGGCACCTAAATTTTGAATCTCCAAGATCCACAAGCTTGGCACTAGTTGGATAACCATCCCTTGAGTCTACCTTGAAATCTTCTCTTGCTCCCCAAAAGTGAGTTTTCTAAAAAAATACATCTTCCCCAAAATTCTGGAAGGTATTTATTTAGAAAACCAACACATTATAAACAGAACTTTGAAATGAACATATATCACACACTACTAAAAAATGTCACCAAATCATATGTGCAGCCCCATTGTTTGTGGTGACGAGAGGTCATTGATTAACCTCCAACCTCCATTGTCCTCCATCCTTCGGTGTGATGTTGTTAGCTCAGCAGAAGGTGAACACGAAGCTCAAGTTTACATATTGGACCTCGTGTTCTAATGATAATGCGTTCGTGAGGCAATTTTTTTCATTTTGACAATATTTTGACTCTGACTTGTGATGAAAAGTTACAAAACAACTATTAAAGAATCCTAAAATCACTTATATGACAATGTAATCAACCGACAAGAAGACAATGACATATATGGACTTTGGATTTTATAGACTTTTACAATTACTAGTAAATTTAAAAACAAACTTTTTACCTCTTTCCACTGATTACCAAAGACATAAACAATATACTAAACTACTTATATAAATGACTTGACTCAAAACTAAAATAAAATGAATCAAAAAATACAATTAGAATTTAAAATGCATAAGACTACTAAGTTGTTATGACACACTAAAACTGTCTTTCAAATTATAAGAATATAAAACAACTTTTATAATGTATAAAGTCACACCTTTGACTGATTTGTCTCCACATGGTAGAATGCAAGTTGTCAGATGTTACTTTAATGAAGCGTTGATATCTCGAGTCTAATAATATCCCAAAGCAATAGGCAGTTTGCACAATGCTAAAAATGACAAAGACGTCTTGATGACATGGTATTTTGCATATCTCTGATGTATAGTCCCACGTAGAACAATGGTAAATCCGTGGATACAATCAAATGTCTACAGTCTGTAGCTATAACTATTACTAGGAATTTCTCAATGCAAAGCTTCATTCCACAGGGATGTTATAAGTTTGTAGCAGAGATCACCAGATGCGATGCAAGTTGAATACCATGCAGAGCCAAGGCGATAGGAACTAGATTTGTATGTAATCAAAAGTAATTCACCTCAAACACTAATACAACTATAATCTAGCATATTGACCACAGGAAATGGTAATGGTTTAGAGCTTGTGAGTTGAGCTATTCAATATTTTTAAGCTATGATTTGAAACAGACCACAGTTTTTAGATGGTCGGCTTCCTCAACAATTATACAGGATTTGACTAGCCCACATGTGGGTTTAATGGTCTGTGATCCATAATTTTCAGAACTTTGAATGCTTCTCTGAGAATATATTTTCACAGATTATTTCCCCTCATTCACAGGGGAAACGTAGAGTACAACTGCCCCTTAAAAAATCAATACACTTCCATGATAAGTAGGATCATAAACTTCTCTTCACATATCCAATCAGCAAAAACCGATCTCACTCTGATGCCAAATGAAAGAGCTAAAATATTTTTACACAAAAACTCTCTATTATTCACACAATAAAAATTTGTATTACATTCATAATTATAGGTTTAAAATATATAGGCTAATGTTACTCTTGTGATCTAGGAAGCCTAACATAGCTCCACTAACTACTCACTAACAATACACGAGTTGTTAAAACTCGTTTAACATTTATGTAAGTTGTTTACAACAACAAAACTTATACACATAATAATATTTACCTCTACGTAAATATTATCAAACCATATAATGTTTATAATAGTAATTTCCTAACATTCTAGGTCCTAAAGCATATTAATGTATACAAGATTCCTAAGAAAGAAAACTAGTGGTTGACACCTTCTTTTGGGCCTTTTGTTTTATCTCTTGCACTTTTATTTCCCTTACATATCCGATAGCTCTACCAAAACTTTATTGATTTATCTTTTTGGTGTCAAACACTAATGCCCAGTTAGGATAGAACTTCCCGTGTGTTCTGTCCTTCACGGTGCTCGTGACCTTATTTATCTTATTCTTTCTCTTTTGAGTCTCCTTTACTTTTTGGTCACCTTTTAGAAATTTGGGTCGAACTTTCAGTTGTCAATTATGAAATTAAAATAAGGGAATCATATATATGTGTATATATATACTTAGTTATTTCTCTAAAATAAAGGACCAAGCATCATAAGCATTATCTATCATCACCTAAGCTTGCATAAACATGCATAACATCATTCTGAAGTCACCTATCTAACACACTCATACAAGGGACAAGGGCTTCATCAATTTGCATGCATTACATAGGAGGGGAGTTCATTCTATTCCATCACACACATTCTACATACTTGGTACATTCTAGATCTAGCTCACTATCATCGTGTAACTTACACAAGGGCATCCTAGGACATCATTACAAACACAAACATGGAAAACTACATGGAGTCTGAGATGTAGTGCAATACTCGATCGTAAGTTCACTCTTCGGGTGACCATCGGGGTCATTCCAACTCCCCATTCTACATCTTATTTATTAGGTTTGATGTGGTTTGTGGGCATGTGTAGGTAGATATCTATTTTGTGGGTTCGAGATACAACTAGAAATATTATATCAAAATCGAGTGATAGAGAGATATCAATAGTGAAGCTCCTCTAGTATAGAAAATATTATATCTTGAATATCTACATAGTCACTAGCGCTCGGTCAAGTCATTAGTGTGTAGGCTCTCCTATCCTCCTATGGGTGCTTCTATCCTACACAATTTTGAGTTACATAATCCTCAATGAGTCTTAACATGTTATTCCCATCTTGTTACATCAAATATCTAGTCCAGATCATCTCCAAATTGCACGAAAATAAGTTAAGTCATCTCCCTTCTTCATTTTCTTAGGGTTTTACATTGTTTGTTGCTTATTGCTTGGACATTACTGTAATTTATTTCATATATATCATTAGTTATAGTAAATTTACTATGAAATTAAGGTTTAATTCAATTTATATTAAATCATTTGGTGAACCCATACGCTCGAACCCTACCTTGCTTCAAGGCCTTATTTTTATGTCCATCACCCGTAGTGGTCATTTTGGTCCTCTTACACACATTGAGCTTCCTCCATTCGTCCATAGGATTTTTAAACCAATGGCTTCCTTTGATAATCCTTTGATTAACTCAACCCATATTCCTCTTGAAAACATTAAATCTTCTGATAGTGAACACTCATACGATGAAGACACCAATGTTGATCAAGAGCAACTTGACAAGCTCACTAATTTCTATTCGCCTTTACGTGACCACCCCATGTATATTCCACATGTTCTCAATTATTTACTCGTTGCTAAGAGATCTAGAGATGCTACCACTCTCCCTCTCATGGGATTCTCCTCGGCCTCCATGACATCTACCCCACTTTCCACCATTTCTATTTTTATTACTACAACTATTGCTCCTTGTCTCCCTCCCAATATGTCTCATACACAATCTAACTCCTCTTTAGGAAATCATGACCTAGCTTCATTATACCATGATTCGCAAACCCAAATTCACAAATTACAACTAGCCTCTATATATTATCCATCTATATATTCCTCCCTCCTCCTCCATGGCCCTTGTACACTGTCATCTCCTCTTATCCACTACCTCCTAACTTTGTTACACCTAAGCTTCCCACCTTCAATGGCCATGGTGACCCTTAAGAGCACCTTTAATCCTTCCATGTTGCATGTCTCGACTATGTTGATGACCTTACATTGTTGGCTAAATTGTTTCCTCGAAGCTTAAATGACTATGTTATGCATTGGTTCTATGATCTACTTGTCCATTCGGTAACTTATTTTACAAATCTAGCCAATGCATTCCTTTCTCATTTTTCTATCAATATCGGCACTAAAATATCCTATACACAATTAGATAAGATCAAACAAGGATCCAATGAGCATCTTACAGACTATGTCTTGCACTATAAGAAAAACCTTGCTAAAATGACCAATGTCCTCGTTGATTTAGAATTGCAAGATCTATTTGTTCAAAGTCTTTTTCCTCCACTCTAAGAGAGTGTCATTTTTTAGACTTCTCTTTCCTTTAATCAATTATACCACACCCTCAAATTACTTGAAACCAAATTACTAACTATGGGAGAACTCAAGTATTATGATAATTCATTATCTTCCTCTTATAATAAGTTCCAATCCAAATCCTCATTCAAGCCATCTACTAAGTCTATCAAAGACACTCATGCTATTGTCAATGTTGTTTCTCCACCTGCCAAGCTTTAATTGCAACCCACGAGGAAAACCTTTAGTAACTTACCTTGGACATATTGGTTCCTATTACCACAACTCATTGAAAGTAATCTGATTATTCTCCCTCCATTGTTCAATCTAGATCCTTCTAGCCCATGCGGCTTTATAAATACGATGAAAATGCACACTGTGATTACCACTGATGCAATGGCCACTCTACTAATCATTGTTTTAAGCTTAGGAATATTATTCAAGATCTTATCAATAACAACAAAATTGAGCTCCTAGAGCCATATACTTCCAAATTGGTCTATGATAATCAAAATCTCAAAATCTTCAATGACCCATTACCAAAGCATGACAAGTCAGCTATTGATTCCTTTGTTAATCATACATATCATGTTGTACCTCCTCCTTCATCAAGGACACTTGATTTCCTCATTGTTATTAATGACATGCCACCATCAGTTATCACCTTCTCGGATCATGATTGCCATGCTACATTTTCCTATAATTCTTTGCATATTAATGCTTTTATCGGTACTTATACATTCAACAATACTTTTCTCTATCCCTCGAAACTTTCTAATGCATGCTCTGTGGCACTTATATTAGCTATCAAATTTTCAACCTCTCTAATCACATTTCCAGTCCCTAATTCTTATGGTTGTGTTTTCCTTCCCATCACAATCGGGTCCCTTACAATCAGTATGCCATTCCTCATTACATCTGAAATAAAGAGATATGAGATGGTATTAGGTCTTCCACTGCTCTGAGATACCCAAGTTATCCCTTCCATGGTTCACTTATGTTTTATATTCATTTATAACAAAAAAATTCACCATCAAAGGTGTTCCACCATGCACACCATTACCTTGGCCCACTCTTGCCTCTATTTTTACACCATTCATGACATTTAGGCCTCTTGCCTTTGCTCAATTCTAAATCTATCTTTGCACCTAACTCTCCCATTCATACATGGCCTACATCACGACCACTGTCATCCTCATTGGTCCATTAGTCCACCTCTTCGGCCTAAGTCCCAAACTCAAGAAGCCCATTTATATAGGTGTTCTCTACCCACTTCAACACATTGGTCTCCCTCACATACACATAGATATTTTCCCACACTACCGGTCCTCGACCATCATCACATGCACTGGGATATGTACACTTACCCAGGTCCATATTTTCAGCCACATGGGATGCCATATGCCCCAAAAAATGTATACGCTATACCATTTCAATAAACGATGCAACCTCCACCTACCCAACAAGGATCTTCAATGGTTGAAACATATGCAATGGGGACCTATTCTGAATAACTTCAGGAGCCTCTAGACTTCTCCATATAGGCTGTCATGCTCCCAAGACCCTTACTAAATCTTCCAAAGTTTAAAGGATAGGAGGATCCTAACGCTCACATCAAAGCTTACACAATGGCCATTCGAGAGCTGATTCGAGATCTATTCCCATGGGATGCAGTTGTTACAAATATTTTCCCTAAGACACTAGAAGGTATCACTCTCGATTGGTATTATATGATACCATAGGATTTGATAAACTCCTTTAAGTAACTCGTGTCAAAATTTATTAAGGATTTTGATATGAACAAACTTCTAAGGACATGAATCATGTTATTCCTTCATATCAAACTTGAGCACAACGAATCTAGTGCCCACTTCATTCAAAGGTGGTAGCAGGTTCTCTATTCCTCTACAATTTCTCTAAACATGGATCAAAAGGAGCTTTGTGATTTGTTCCTCCACTCCCTCAATAGAGAGACAAAGGAAGAATTCCAAAATTTCCCACTAAGGAGCTATGAAGAGGTACTAGAGGGTGCTCTCCGAATTGATCAAGCAACCATAGACAATGGTTGTAAGACTTAAAAACAAATGGGAGGTTAGTCACTCCTAATTAAGGTAACCGGTTATTCCAACAATGCAAAGAATAATTAGGGACCAAAGTTCCTTAATAATAATCGTGGGGTTACAACTGATGGTGTTACTGATCAGCCCAAGAAACCTAATGTTGTTAGCTCTCCCAATACAAACACTACCAACAACAACAATGGAAATAATCAAAGAAATAATAACTTCTCTCCTTCAATCAATGTTGTGGATTTAAATCATCGTCAACAGTAACAATAACAAAAACCTCAACAACCAAGACAAGTGCAGACCTTAGGCCCTAGTCATTACTTAGGCGGTATCCGAACTAAGGGTAGGGGTTCCCAAATTTTAATTATAAAAATCAGTAATTGAACAACAATCGTAATTTCAGACCACAACAAAGTGCAAACCAAAGGCCTCAAGATTATGATCCTGATTTATATTGTGGTTTCCATAGGGTTCGAGGGCATGACGCAAGAACATGTCATAATTGCAAAAAAATCTACAAAATTTTCTAGAGGATCAAAGAAAATTATTTGTTGACATGTTTTTAGCAAACCCAACAGATGCTAACTCAAAACACTTACATAGGACCGGTATCCCCATAGAACACACCACTTAGGATCTTTAGTGATCCTCTCCCTACGCATCCAAAAGACATTAGAATAGATCCCAATGGTTCAAAAAAGGGCATTGCAATAGGAACCAACGATCATGAAGCCTCAAATTTGTCAAACTCACAAGTAGCACCTCCTTTGGATGGTCGCCAACAAAAAAATTGTGGGATTGGTAGAATTGGACATCAAACCTCATATTAACATTTCCACTAGAACCAAAGATTATTCTTCACATCCTATCCCAATCTACTAGACTATATCAGATGGCATCCGTGAAACACTGGGAAATCTAGTAGGAGCTTATGACTTGACCAAAACTTTCTCTCACATTTCCTTCTTGGATCTGTTAAAAAATTCCCCTACTCACAGAGCTGATTTATTAGAAGCACTAGGTCTTGAACATTTGATTAATGTCACCCCTCCTCTAAAAGCACAGATATACCATATAGAATTTTATTTTTATCCTCTGGATCATCCTAAAAGAGATGTTGGATTCATATTCAACATCGGCAAGATGCTCATGGACACTGAAATAACTCGTAGAGGTGATCTGACCTTGTTTTTACAAGTTTGGTTCTATAATAACTATTTAAAATGTGTGATGATTGATGATGGGGCAATGGTCAACATAGTACCCTTATCTTTCCTTTAATATTTAGGTTATGGAGAAACCAATTGCTCTTCAACATGAAACACTCTGAGAGGCTATGACAACCTCAAGGTGACGTCAATTGGAACTATAGTGTTACCAGTCAACCTTGGATCTAAGACGGTTCTAAAAAATTTATATTATAGACCAAGAAATGAACTATAATATGATCCTCAAACGTCCTTGGATTCATCACATGAAGGTGATTCCCTCCACTTTGTTTAAGGAAGTAAGGCTCCTACATTTAGGGAAAGTCCTCGTGGCACAGGGTGACCTAAAACCCTTTGACATACATCTAGATAATCTAAAAAAGAGGCGGGGGTTCATTCGAGTTTGATCTTCACGAAAACTAGTTAAATAAACCTACAATATCAATTCCGGAAGAAAAGCTAGTTTCTAAAATAGAACTAGAAACTACGGGTTTGATTAAAGGAGTTCCTGCCACAAAATATGAAATTGTAATTGTTGAGATAGTGTCAACAAGAACAATGACAAAGATAGTCAATTTTTTGGAGAATGACCTACCCCTTATTCTTTTGTTTGATTCCATGGGTATAGGACATGCCCTAGGACTCGGCTCTCTCCCAGCTGATGATGTATGCATGGTAGAGGTCTCGAAGCAAGGGAAGATAATACAACAAATAATCCAACTTCAATCTTCCCAGATGACTATTGGACCTTGAATTACGATGGAGCAAAGTGTCACTTTGGTGTTGGGGTAGGTGTGATACTTACCAACCCTCAAGGAAGGGTCATTCCCTTCACCTTTAAATTGAATTTCGAATGCACTAACAATGGAGCAGAATATGAGGCTCTCCTTCTTGGTCTCATTATAGCCAAAAGGATGGGTGCTCTTAATATTAGGGTGCTAGGTGATTTGCAACTAGTTGCAAATCAAGTATCGAAGTATGCGAGACTAGAAATGAACAACTGCAGCTCTACAATAATTTTTTCCTCAAGCTAAGTAAAGGTTTTGATTTCATTTCAATCAAAGCTATACCCAGAGTAAAACATCCTTGCTAACTCTATAACAACTTTTTCTTCTCATTTTATCCCAAGCAAAAGTTTGAAGACACTTTGGATTTATAGTTTTGGTTCGTACCAAACCTTTGGTTCACAAGATACCAACAACCCCAATTCTGGCTTATGTAAAAGCCAAGAATGAGTTTATCACCTTAGATTACGCTAAAAATGACAAAGCAATCCTAGGGTATTTTAATGCCTACACATATTTGCATCTCGTTGATCATAAGATTATATTTTATCTCATCCCACACTCTTCCTCTTACTTTGGATATTCCATGATAAATCCTTCCTCTACAGAAGGTCTTAAGGTCTATGAGGTAGAAGAGGAAGGAGAATTAGAGATACCTCCGGCTCCACCTAAATTTAAAGAGGGAAATTCCTCCTTAATCGAAGGAATAATTTATATAAACATCATGACAGAGGAGGAACCAAAAATCTTGAAGCTGGGATCCTCTCTAACTCCAGAGGAGATAGGAATACACACCCAAATTCTCAAGGAACATAAAAAATATTTCACATTTAGCTACAAGTAAATGACGGGAATTTTGCCACACGTTACGATTCACAACCTTGTCACTAAGCCAGATGCTAAGCCAATTAAATAGAATTCGAGAAGCCAAAGGTGGCCCTCATGGTGAAAGAAGAAGTGATGAAACTCCTACATGTGGGGTTCATCAAGCCATTTGACTATTCACAATGGGTATCTAATATCGTCCCCGTTCTAAAAATACTGGAAAAATCCACATTTGCATAGAATTTTGAGATATCAACAAGGCTTGTCCCAAGGATGATTTCTCGTTACCATCCATCGATGTTTTTGTCAATGCAACAGCTGGTTATGATTTGTTGTCTCTCATGGATGGGTTTTCTAGATATAACCAAATCAGAATCTCCTAGGAGGATCAAACCAAAACTAAATTTATCACTCCTTGGGGAACATACTGTTATGTTATCATGTCATTCAAAATTAAGAACGTTGGTGCCACATACCAACGGGTGATGACTTATATATTCCATGATCTTATCCATAAGATTTTAGAATCCTACGTGCATTATCTTCTAACTAAGGATAGAAAATGGTGCGATCACCCTGATGTGCTTCATATCATCCTTTCTTGCTTAATCGAATACAACATCACGTTGAATCCATAAAAATGTGTATTCGGTCTAATGTTGGGATACATCATATCTTCATGAGGAATTGATGTAGACCCAACCAAAATCTAAACCGTCATAGAAATGATTGCATCGTCGGATGATTACAGTATAAGATCCTTTCTTGGAAAAATCATTAAAATCCAAAGGTTTATCCCTGATATAACCTTTTCTATTCACCCAATCAATAATTTATTAAAAAGGATTGTTGCATTGATTAGATGGAAGAATGCAATGAGGCATTTGAGTTAGTCAAATGGTTCTTATTGTCTCCTCCCACATTCATTCCACCTAAGTCAGATCGCCCCTTAATTCTATATTCACAAGCTACGGATGTCTCATTATCATGCATGTTAGCTCAAGAGGAAGATGATAAACGAGAGCATGTGGTCTATTTTATTATTCGAACATTTCTTGACTATGAGACTTGTTACACATAGGTAGAAAAGGAATGCCTTTCCATAGTCTTCATAACAAAGCACTTGAGACATTACATGCTAAATCAAGAAACAAGGGTCATTGTTAAATCGGATCATCTGGGACGTTTCTCACACAAGGGTCCTTATCTAAGAAATTTAGACGCTTCATAACTCTGATGGGCGAGTTTGAGTTAACGTTTGTTAATTAGAAATTCATCAAAGGAAAAATCATCAAGGATTGGTTGGCTGATAACCCATTAGATGGAGTCGATCTCATAAATCTAGACTTCCCCGACGAATGTGTGTATTTTTTGAAACCAAGCCTCCCATTTATATGTGCCCATGGTACATTGACATTATTAATTTCACTATGGATCATATATGTTCGGAAGGGGAAACATCGCAACAAACAAGATGGTTACATGTTATAACCGCTAATTATGTTATCTTGGAACATGTGCTCTATCATAGAGCCTTTAATGGAATGTTGTTAAGATGTGTTGATGAAGAATAATCCGAGAAGATTCTTTATGAATCGCATAGTAGAGTATGTGGAGGTCACTTCGGTGGCCACGCCACTGCTCGAAAGATACATCGGATGGGCTACTTCTAGCCCACATTAGAACATGACGTGGTAGATTTTGTGTGTAAATGCCATAAATGTCAAGAGTTCTCCCATGAGATCCACATACCGGCATAGGCTTTGCAACCAATTGCAACACCATGGCCCTTTTCCACGTGGGGCCTTGATTTGATAGGGAAGTTCTCTCCCTCATCAACATATGGTCATAACTTCATAATCATAGCCACATAATACTTTACTAAGTGGGTAGAGGTCATGCCTCTTACCACTGTGCTTAGATGTGTAATTGTTAAGTTCATTCTGAACCAAATCATTTGTAGGTATGGGTCCCACAAGTCATTATATCTGATAATGGAACGTCTTTTAAAAATGAGGAAGTACGTGAATTGTGTGAAAATTTCAAAATAAATCACCATATGGCTTCTCTCTATTATCCTCAGGCCAATAGACAGGCTGAGGCTACGAACAAGACGTTAAAATCCATTCTCCTTAAGACTTTCAAGGAGAATAAATGAGATTGGCACTTAAATATCTTTTTGGCCTTGTGGGCCTATCGAACATCGGTAAGAATGTCGATGGGGAAACCCCATTTTCTTTGGTATTTGGTGTAGAAGTAGTTTTACCGCTTGAGGTTGAAATACCTAGTCTTCATATCTCATTGCAAGGAATTCTAGGAGAAGAAGGCTATCGAGAGGCATGACTCTCTCAATTAGAAATCCTTGATGAAGCTAGGCTCAATGCGAGAAAAGCGGCATAGCATTTTCGCTGACCAAATGGCTCGGCAATACAACAAGAAATTCTACTAGCGTGAAATATATAAGGGAGATTTGGTTTTAAGACTTGACAACCCAATAGACAAAAAAATTGGTGAAAGAAGGAAATACAAACCTATGTGGTTGGGTCCATATCGAGTAATAGAAGACTATAAAAATGGGGCATTTCACCTATGTACACTAGAGGGTGAGGATTTTAGCAAATATGTAAATTCTCTTCACCTGAAGAGATACTACACATGATCTATTAGCATTTCCAGATGTATATTACTATCGCATCCGCATTGCATTTTCATCTACCGGTTTATTTCGTAAAATTTTTGATCAAGGGACTTATTCTTATAGAATTTCTAAAAACTTCAAAAACATTGGCAAAACATTCAAATCATATCTCTTCAAATCCTCATGGTATCATTAATTATTTCTGAATCATTTCATCAATTCAAGCAAGATAAGACAAAGATTTGAGATAACCATACCAAGGCTGCATACTTGGTTCTACTCACAATTTCTTCTAGATTAGGTGTCTTTGCCTATAGTTTGTTCTAGAAGCTTCATGGTGTCGCATCTATCCCATATACATATCTTTGGAAATAAGAACATTCTAGACATTTTTCCTAGATAAATAAGTCAAATGTAAATCCACGAAAAATTTTATTTTACACATTTCTTTTCCCTACCAACCTTCGGTGTTGAGCCTGTGTCTCTTACTAGTGGCGTAGGGTTGGGAAAGGAGAGAAGTGCCCTTACTTGCCTATGCCTTATCCATGGTGATGATCCCATACTTCCTACTGAGTAGCATGGGGAAAGGTGTAGGGGTCTCTTTGAAAATTTTGAAAGTTAGAAATAGTTCATTCAAATTTTTGAAATCACAAATCAGATCAAAGTGAGTTAGATGTCCAAAATTCCAAAAAGAGTTTAAAACCTCAAAACCAGATTTTTCAACCAAGTGGCCATCTACGGATCTAAGTCTAGATAAACTGGAAAGCATTTCACATTTTAAACTATGAAGCAAACTTGATTAGAATGAGGTTGTAGTGTCTCAATTTGGTTTTTCCAAATCCTTTTCTTTTTCTCATCATTACCATTCAAAAAAATTCTATAACTTGTGCCCCTTCTAGCTCTTGGTGTTGATCCCTCGCATCTTACTGGTTGCGTGGAGTTAGGAGTGGGCAAGTTCGTTCACTTATCATATCACTCTTTCATCACGTTTTTCCAAAACAATACGAAGTACCAAAAGTTTCTTATAGAAACTAAAGTTCAACATTACAATGTGATTGCATTATCATATATCAGCATTATAAAACACAAAATAAGAAATCATTCTATTAGCATTCATATCCACTTTGCATACATTAAAATCATATAAAAACAAAAGTTCTAAATATCTAGAGTACACATGTGAAGTGAGCTAAGAGGAAGTCAACTCAAATACAATGAATTACTAGAACCAAAAAGAAGAGTTTGTATATATCATAATAAATCAAGTTTGTATACAATTCCATCATGCATTAGGCATGGTCAAAACACTCACAATGAGCCCGAAATATACAAAAATCATATAATGCCCGACAAAATGGAAACTAAGCAATAAAAGCCCCATTGGCTGTCGATCCCTGTGGGATCCCTTAGATGGCGCACGACTCCGTTTAGGACTCGTACTACTGGATACGATACAAGAATGCATTGAATGGTGGGAGTTATCATGGTGGCGGCCACTCGTTTTGGTCTCACTACGAGAGTGTCTCTACCTCATCAATCACTCGGATGTCTCATATGCAATCACTTGAGTATGGAGAGAAGTCATGACCTCTATTGCCCTCCGATGATGGTACAAACACATCAATGTGTCTCCCAGCTACAAGTGGTTTTCCTATGTCCTCATTCATATCAACTCAGGCTCTTCCCCAAGGGGATCAGTGAAGGTTTCCATGCACACCCGTCGAATAATCTCTCGTCACTCTTGTGTAGTCATTGCAAGAAAAAAAAAAAAGAATAAATGACAAGTTAGAAAGTTCCCAAAAATGAAACAAAAAGAAATACCAACTAACATATCCGATTGAAAAGGTCAAGAGAAGAGGATCAACATACTCAGATATCTAGGCATCCTTGTAGGGTCGGTGGTTGATGCTATTGTTGTTGATGGTTACAAGGTCTCCCCAAAAAAGAAGCAAGACATTTTCCCATCATGCACTCGTCATCCCCCTCTTCATCATGAGGAATTGGTCCCTCGAGAGACAAGTATCTCCTCCTCTGCGGCTACCTCCTCCCACTCCACTCTCAAAACATCCCAAGTATCATGCCACTCAAGATCTCTCTCCTCCTCCATGTGAGCTTCCTACCAGCCACACCACCCTAACCCCTCATCACTTATCTCCTCTCTTATCTCCTCTCCTTGAATCTCCTATCCATCAGTCTCCTCTCCAACTGAATCCTCTCTAGTCTCATCCCATGTATACTCCTTAGAGTTGGAACCCACATCTATGGGCTCATCCTCCTCTCCACTGTGAGCAGGTGCGGCCTCAATCAGGAATAAGGTTAAACGAGTGGCACCACCCACCCTTTGGGCATGAACAACTCGCTAACTACTTTAAGCACTCCTGGAATCACCACTATCCAACCTAGATCTCCATGAGGGCCCTTTCGGGCCTCCTTCATGGTCTTGTACACATGTGCCACTGGGGGAAGCATATCAATATAAGGAAGGCCGAACTATTGAGGAACTCAGCCAAATGGGTGAGTCTCAAGCTTCCCCATCCTATCAACTAACTGGCCAGTAGTGGTACAAGCCACCACTGTGGTCCCATCCTATCCCCACAATCTTGCCATGTCCCTGCACGGTGGCCACCATGTCTGTTGTGGTCAAGAAGCCACCTTGGTTGATGTCGCGCTATAAAAACTGTCATCATCATCCATCTAGCAGCCTTGACGGCCCTTGGGTCCCGTGTTAGCACACCCCCCCGTGGATGATCTTCTCACACACCCACTCATAACCAATTGGTGTGGGGTGGCTCAAAGACTTTCCCTGTAACTTGATAATCTGATATAGGTCATGATAGGTACTGCCAAGTATATCTGCTCCCCATGTGTAGATATGACCATATGCCTTAATCCATGATGATGGGAGCCCAACAATAGAGTAGTGTATCACCTCCCTTTTCTCCAATCAACCGTGAGGCCAAGATACCCATGATGGCCTTGTGGATAATAAGGATGGGAGTAGTAGTAATGGATCGAACTTCATCCCCTTCTTTGAACCAAAGGAAAACATGACATCCCCCATATAAGTGGCCCATAGAGTCATCATGGCTCTAGATCCTATTGTCTCCAGTCAATTGTCTTCCTAGTATCAAAACCCCAAGAATATGGTACACATCCTCTAGGGTGATTGTCCACTCACCCCTAACACCCGAGAAACTGGAAGGTATTCTGGTCTACATCCCAATAAGAAAACAAGTCGCATAGTATGTGACTAGTAGGAGTGACATGGGGCACTGTGCAATCCTCCATATGCCTTCTCTCTGAAGAGTATCAGTCTCATCTTGAGTCAATTGATCCAATATTGCTTTGAGAGTCGGTCACACTCCCTCTCGTGACTCCAACAAATATACTCTTCCTTCTTCTGCATCCACCAAAACACATAAAAAGAGCAATTTAGTAACATATTTCAAGAAACAAGCTCATAAAAAACATAACAAAACATTAAAAATCCAAAAAAATAAAGTTAGCATGAGTTTGGGTCATTTTGTTGTAACCACCGCCCGAGTGTAGGGCAGCGGTCTGATCCGATTCACCGTACAAATTTGTTACCGTAAAAATGCTCAAAATTACAAAAATAGACCATTTTTAACTAAATAAAATACTACCCTATGCCCCCTAGAGACTCATTTAAAACAAGAAATTTCAAAAATGATCCCCCTAGGAAAAGATTTTGACATTTTGACATTTTAGGTTTAAAAACACACAAGTGAGGAAAACTAACTTGAGACCGCGTTGGTCGATCTCCCACTCATGGAGGCATGATCATGATCTCTCAACGGACATTTTGACTATTCTTTCGACAAAAACAGTCACCATGGGCCTAGAGCTCAAAAATCACCAAATCAATACGCACAAATGAATTGGAAAATGAGTTTGTTTTGATATATATATATATATATATATATATATATATGTTGTTATAACTTTTTTGAGTGCATATGTTCATAGGGTTGGAGTCTTTGGCGTAGGTATATTTCTATATCCCCACACAAATGGTAAGTCCTCTTGTCATTTTAATTTAGTATTTATTTTTTGATATTTCATCTATCTGCACTTGAGTCTTCTTTTTCGTTTCGGGTAGGAGTTTGGGCGGTGACATTCCAACACACGGGAGTGTCGGTATAGATTTTAACTCCCCATTTCAGAACGCCATACTCAAAATCTACGTTTTATGCCTTTTCATGGCTAAGATGCTTCTCCGAGGGAGAAATATGTACACACCCAAAATTACGTGTGCTACATTGTTGGAAAACACTTACAAAAGTCCCCATTAATGATTCATCACATTCGATTTCCTAAACCCATTCACAATGTATATTTGTAGCCTAGACATCCTTAATTATCTTTTCCATGATTTGTTCCGACTTCTTGTTCATTTTTGTGCACGTTTTGGCCTTTAGTGTCATGACCGCCTATTGGGTTTTAGATTTGCACTTAGAATGAAACCACGGTCGGGGGAAAGCAAGTCCCTCCTATTTAATGGGAGAGGTTCCCTTATTGAAAGCAGGGGCCAAACATATGTACAAATATACAATCTTTCATTCAATGGTGGTTTCCCGATATCTTGAAATGTGTTTTATGCATGGAAAGTTATTGATACATGAGGATAGAAGACTTGAAGAGAGGAGGGAGGCAAAAGAAGACAATACTTTCATGGAAAAGAGATGGCAGAGAAAACCCTTATATGTATTGAGAAAATGAGATATAGAATAGAGCCATTCACGTTTATAATGGGCACAATCTGCAGACTCAAAGTTCTTGAGATTATATAAACTAGAACACAAAGTTTCTAAGCATGCAAAGATTAAATGATTCGCAGATCAGAGAAAAAAGGAAAGAGAAAGTAGAGGAAAAGGGGGAAAACCTTTGTATTGATTTCTTCTAATTCGAAATTATAGTTTCAGAATATCAAAATTCCAACCCATACAATGGATTTGAAATCCCATGATATAGCTTGTAAGATACGGTTACAAATTCCTCGAGAAAGCAAGAAATAGTTCCAATTTATTCCAATCATTCGCGCCCTTTCGAATTCTTGATTTGCAAAGAAATATTAATGGTGGAAAAACTAGTTTTTAAATATACGGCCATTACATTATTTTTCCAGTTAAAACATGGGCCATTCGATTTTCTTCTATAAATTTAAATTTTGGCCGCCCACGTGGAAGGAATTTATTGGAGTGGGCCTACGGACGCCTTTTGCATTTTTTTTCCTTTGAAGTTACACTAGGTTGACATGTGGAGATCTCCACTGGTTCCTTTATACTTTGTTGATTCGGGTCTATTTCCTGTTTGACTTATGTTAACCCCTAGACACGTGGAGGGTTGGCACTCATTTGAGTTTCCATTTTGGAAACACCTTCAAAATTATGCTTCGAGCCGATGCATGTCTCCTTTGCCGATCTTGGACTTTTCAACAGACCAACTCTGTCTCCCCATTGACTTTAACCACATGGCGAGCTGGTGCTACTTGGAGACTGACCCTTTGATTTCACTTCTGAAAATGTGTCGTTAAGGCACGTGGAGACTTCCTCCAACCCACCCATACTTAGTAAATTTTAACGATCCATGTGGAGGACTCTCTTTTGAGGAATGTGGACCCACATTTTGACTCCTCGATTTTGACTCTTAAAGTTGCGTCGATGAGTCGGTGGCGTCGTCCACGAAAAACTTCCATACTTAGCCAATTTGAGATTTTTTTACCTTCATTTTGAACCTAGGACATGCGGAAAGCCTACGCTTATTTGAGGATTGTCCCTTGGACCCTTCCCCGGAGTTGCACCATTTGGACGCGTGGAAGCTTCCACTGACACTTGAAACATGGCCAAACCGCATCCAATTAGAGATGTCCATGTATTACCCAGTGGATTACGGAAAATATTAATAGGGAAGATACGCTGTCATTCCCAACTGCGGGAAGAAAATAAAAAGAAGGGAATAAACTTCACCATTACACCCAAATTTCAAATTTTTCTCCATGAATGGGAAAACTGAAAATAATGTCAGGCTCGACATGATCCAATACTCCAAGGAACAGACTCAAAATTTTGAAACTTGACTTCAAAAGAGGGGAATTTTGAGGATGACAACAACTAGCTCTTTCTGGGGATGACTTGGCTTGGAACAAAGACACAAGGCAAGATCAAGAACTATAGATAACTCTAGGAAAGAGGACCAGTGCCTTATCCATTAGGAAAAGGAGTCAAAAACAAAACCAATACAAGGCAACACACACAAGATAGGAAAAGAAACAAAACAAACCAAAAGGGAAGAACAGAAATGAAACACAAAGGAATGACCCAAAACCAAAACACTATACAGAATATACAGAAGGACCGCCTAGTCACCTAGGACTTGAACAACTTCAGATACTACCCACTATAAGGAAGTGGGAGAGGAGAACCATCCATGTAATCCAGATAAAAAGAGTTCTCTCCAACAAAATGTCTGATTCTAAAAGGACCAAGCCAAAGAGAATCAAACTTACCATGGCTTCCTCGTGGCTCATGTCTTTTGTCCCAAAGTAGCACAATGTCTCCCACTTGGAAAACTCTAGGTTTGGCTTTCTTGTCAAACAAAGCCTTCACTTTCAATTGATGAGCTATTATCCTGTCAACCACTTGTAATCTGTCCTCATCAAGCTTCTGAAGGTACAAAATTCTCTTGTCCAAAGAGCTACTGAAACTTGAATCTTCAATGGTTTTCATCAGATGCAAGGCTGGAAATTCCACCATGACTGGCAGTTGAGCTTCCACACCATACACCACTTGGAAAGGAGACATTCCAATTGCTCTCTTAGGTGTAATTATATCATCCCAAAGTGCATCATATAGCTTATTATGCAAATTCCTTTGAGAATCATTTACAAGCTTTCTAACTATGTTCACCAAGTTCTTGTTTGTTGATTCTACCTATCCATTCCCTTGGGGGTAGTAATCTAAAGAATGAGCAAGGGAGATCCCATACCCATAGCAGAATTCCATCATCTCAGTAGAAGAAAAGTTGGAAGCATTGTCAATCACAATTTTGTTTGGGGTCCCATACCTGATCAATGTGTTCTCCTTAATGAAGTTGTAAACTACCTCAGAAGTAGTGCTCTTGACTGGGATGGCTTCCACCCACTTGGTGAAGTAATCTATGGTAGTCAAAACATGGGTATGTCCAGCATTGGAAGGTGGGTTAATATTTCCAATGAAATCCAATCCCCATTGTTGAAAGGGCTCATCAATCACTACTGGCTTTAGTGGTAAAGCAGCCAACTTAGGTCTTCCAACAAAGATTTGACATGCTTCACATTTACCAACCCATTTTGATGTGTCTCTACGAATAGAGTAGGCCAATAATAACTAGCAGCACCAAGTATTTTATGAGATGTTACGAGAGGAGGAAAATGACCTCCACAAGCCTGGTCATGAAAATAAGAGAACAACTTCTTTTGTTGCTCCTTGTCTACACACTTCAAAAACCTTCCATCTATGCCTCATTTAAACAAAGCATTCTCCCATAGCACATATTGTGTAGACCTCGGTCGATGGCTCTCTTCTCTTTGGAAATTAAGTGAGATGGAAACTCTCCATAGGTCAGAAAGTGAGCAATGTCAACATACCATACATCTGTCAATGAGGAACAGAACAATAGGGACATCAACTCCATCTTTGGACAACTCCTTGGTAGCTCCCTCAGCAATGAGTTCACACGAGGCCCTTACCCCAAACCATCTTTTCTAGCTTTGATGTCAATGTCAAGATCATACTCTTACACCTTTGCTACCCAATTACCTCTCTTGGTTCAAAATTCTTGCTGAGTAAGAATGGATTTGATTGTTGTATCAGGCACCAGCACCACATAATGAGAATTAAGGATGTAAAACCTAAATTGCTTGATAGCTTTGACAAATGCAAAATCATGTTTCTCCATCATGGTGTACTTCAGCTCATGAGTTTTCAAGACATAACTCATGAATGCAATTGGGAGCTCATGATCTTGACATTCTTCTGGCTAACACAACATCCGAGGTATTTTCGGTGGCATAACAATAGATAATGTAATCTTTGCTAAAGTTAGGGCACACCAAGATTGGAGTCTTTGCAATATCCTGTTTAATGTCCTCAAATGATTTCTTCCCTTTAGAGGACCAACCAAAATTTTACTTCCCTTGCATCATGTGAGTGATTCTCATAGTAAGTTTCAAAAAATCGGGAATGAATCTCCTTAGAAAATTGATCTTACCAAAGAAAGAATGGACACCCTTCTTACTTGATGGAAGAGGAATTTGTTGGATGGCTTGAACTCTCTCTAGATCAATCTTGATCCCTTATTTTGAAATAATGTGTCCCAACAAATTTCCTTCTGTGACACAAAACATAGACTTCTTAGGGTTTAAAGAAATTCCATGCTCTCTACACTTCTACAATATTATTTCAAGGTGTTGGAAGTGATCTATTTTTTCCTTAGAAAACACTGTCAAGTCATCCAAATACACAACAATGCATTTCCCTTTCAAACTACCAAAATCCAAGTCTATGGCCCTCTGGAAAGTAGCACCAACATTGATGAGACCAAATGGCATCCTCTTGTATGCAAAGGTTCCCCAAGGAGTTGTAAAGGTAGTCTTATGTTGATCTGTAGTATTCACCTCTATTTTATTATACCTCAAGAATCCATCTAACATATATAGCATCTTTGAGCACTGTGACATTTCATGCAATACAGTCCATCATGGGGAGAGGGTAGTTGTCCTTCAAAGAACCCTGATTTAGATTTCTAAAGTCCACACAGATTTGGATCTCACCATTCTTCTTCCTGACATGCACTATATTAGCAATCCACATTGAATGGTGGATGGGGAAGATGATCCTAGCCTTCAGAAGCTTTTGTATTTCTTGGAAAATTGTATCATCTATCTTTGGATTATATTGCCTTTTCTTCTATTTGAAGGGTTTGATCCCAGGCTTAAGAGGAATGAAATGTTGCATTTCTTTAGGTTGAAAAGCCTTAAGATCATCATAAGAGTAAGCTAGAACATCAACATACCTCTTTAATAGATTCACCACCTTCTTTTTCTCTTCCTGAGTGCAGCATTTTCCAATGTTGACCATTTTGGGATCATCAAGACTCTCAATATTCACTTTCTTAGTCTCAAAGTTGATTGTCAGACTCCTTGGGAAACTTTAGACTTCATATATCTATCATGTTTATCAAAAATATCCTCAAAACTCACCATCCCTTTAGGAATTTTGTTTCCTTTCAATTTTATGCATCCATCTTGATCCATCTCTTCTTTGACACCATCTTCATTTGATGACACACACTCTCTACGAAGATTGTCACTTCCTTTAAAGAAAAGATGATCAAAGTTGTCTCTGAGCTCCAAGAAAGAAAGCAAATGTTGGTCATCATTAAAAACTTACCAATTATTTGCATTGTCAAGCACACTAGGTCTATGAATCATCTCAATGGTGAATTTATCCTGAGGAAAATCAAGGTGAGGAATCAACAAGGACCCCGAAATAGCTAGAGAGTCAACCCTAGTGTTCCTTTCCCTTGGCATAGCTTCAATGGAAAAATCATCAAGGAATTAAATGGAATCCCATACTAGATTCCTATAGTGCTTCAACCTTCTGTTCTTTACCTGATAAAGGTCTCTAACTTGTTTTACAATTAGCTCTACATCTCCACGAGCAATAAGGTTCTTCACTCCCATTTCCTTCACCATGCTCAACCCAAGAATAAGGGCCTCATACTCGGTAGTATTGTTGGTATTTTCAAACTAAAATTTGAAGGAGAAAGGATGAACCTTACCCCCAGGAGAAATGAGCACTACACTAGCTCTAGAACTAGCTAAAGAACAGCTTCCATCAAACTCCAAAGTCCACACACCATTAGGATCAAGCAACACTTCCTTTGGCAGACTTGTCTCCTCTTGTGACATGATCATGTAGTTCCCATGCCCAATGTATTCATACAGTATTTTTGCTTTAGGATCATTTGTCTTTTGCATAATATACTCTGCTTGTTTCTCAAGAAGCAGCTTCTTCATCTTCCCATTGATAGGGATCAAGGCATGTGACCAATCCATTTAGATCTCACCTCCAACATCTTTGCAAAAGTTCCTACTTAGCAGCATGCCATAGGAAGGAGGGATATCAGCAACCAAGATGGTAGCCAAGACCTTCTTCTCTGGTAAAGCAGCAAAAGCTACTTGTGCATCCTTGATTATCCCAACCAAAGGCACTTCTCTACTTTCCATGGAATAACAAGAGCCATAAGTGCGGGTTAGGGTTAGACCCAAAGCATGAGCCACTTTTGCAAGAATTACATTATCAGATGCACCAGAATCAATGAAACAATTTCTAAGCTTGTGGCCAGCTATGAGGAGAGTCACATAGAAGGGTTTTATCTTCTCATTGGGTGAAGTGACTACAGCCACAAGGCTGGGTTGAGGCGGAGAAGGAGTGGGAAAAATTCCTTTAGAAGAATGGGCTGGGGTTTTAGATTTAGAATTTACAAAGTTAACCATTTTGGCAAAGGCTTTAGGGTGGGTTTGATAGAACTCTACCTTAGAAATCTGAATCTTTGTCTTTTTAAGATGGTCTATAATGTCAAAAGATCCCAATGTGGATGGGAAATCACTACTAGGAGTAGGAGGATCTTTTGATCTATCAGTTTTATCATTTTTTGGACAAGAATTCTTAGAAGCGGAATTAGAGGAAGAAGGAATAACAAAGCTTACCTTTTGGGTGGAAGTAGTAGGAATAGGATCTCCTCTTCTTGCAATCACCGGGATGGTGATGGGGTACTCCTTGGATAGTTTTGCAGGTTGCACCACTTTTTTCCTTTTTTGTTCTATCGCCGGAGTCATAAAAGTATATGACTCACTATTCATCTCAGCCACTACATCATCATACTCATCTTTATCATCCACACCTTCAGTGGTGAGGAAATGAACTGAAAACCACTAGGATCCTCCAACTCTTCATCAACTTCCTCTTCTTGTTCATCATAGAGACCATTTTCTTCCTCATCATCAAGCTCAAGAACCTCACAAGTAGCATTGACAGACACCTTGAGGGGTGGACCTTCAATGGCCAACTTGGTTTGAGAAGAGGGAAAGTGGTTCCTAGGCTGAAAGTTCTTCCTTAGAACATCTTGATATGGAGCATGTTGAGCCAATTATTTCTTGATGGAAATGAGGTCATTAGCCATCTTTTGCACCAACTGATCTGCATTACCTCCAGGAGGAGAGGAAGAAGAAGATGCTTTGGATTTGAAAAACTCCCTTTTCAGCTTGCTAGACATGATCAAGTCATCTTCCACACTGACAGCCAATCTCTTATCAGCATCCAAAGTTGCAATATTTTCTCTCCTCAGGGCATAGCTTACTTCTAGCAATTGAGCATTCAAGAAGAAACACTTCTGAATCTGATCAACAAGCCTAGTATCTAGTGGAATCTTGTTAACTAACTTGTTGAACTTGGCCACAAATTCTCTCATAGGATCATGTGGCTCCTTCTTGATTTGATAAATCTGAGCTAGAAAAGCATGCACATCTTTAGCAGGTTTGAAATGCTACTCAAATTCAGTCCTCATAGTAGTCCAATCAATGATGGTCCTAGCAGGAAGATGGTAAAACCAATCTACAACATTGTCTTGTAAGGTTTCCACAAATAGCCTAACAGAGACATCCTCATGTTCAACTCCAAGGACCCCACATGCAACAATGAAGGCTATAATGTGTTCATCAGGGTGCACTTTTCCATCACCTCTAAATTTGGGAAAATTCTTCCTATTACCCCTAGGTAACTCATGCAATGGTTGAGGAAGAGCCAGAGGCCCAACTCTTTGTCCCCAAGGCCGAGGTGCTACCATCCTTGGAAAGATTGCTTAAAGTGGAACTGAGGCACTAGAAATAATTAGGGAACGAAGATTAGGGCTAAGTTGTGCTTGAGGAATTCTACTACCAAAGCTTTGTCTTCAACAAGAGGTGTGCTTGTGGAACGAGCTATTGTATTTCTTCTTGTTGGATCTTGTTGATCGAGAGTTGAAATTGGGGATCTTCAATTCCAAGAGCCCTTCTACCACGAGTATCTCTTAGAGTCGCCAAAACAAAGAAATGATCAAAATAGTTGTTCTTTTTAGAAAATAAATTTTTGAACAAATTCCCAGTAGGAGTCGCCAAAAACTGTTGGGTTTCAGATTTGCACTTGGAATGAAACCACAGTCAGGGGACAAGCAAGTCCCTCCTCTTTAATGGGAAAGGTTCCCTTATTGAAAGTAGGGGCCAAACCTATGTACAAATATACAATCTTTCATTCAATGGTGGTTTCCCAATATCTTGAAATGTGTTTTATGCGTATAAATTTATACATACATGAGGATAGAAGACTTGAAGAGAGGAGGGAGGTAGAAGAAGACAATACTTTCAGGGAAAAGAGATGGTAGAGAAAACCCTTATATGTATTGAGAAAATGAGATATAGAATAGAACCATTCACGTTTATAACGGGCATAATCCATAGACTCAAAGTTCTTGAGATTGTGTAAAATAGAACACAAAGTTTCTAAGCATGCAAGGATTAAATGATTTATATATCGAGAAAAAAGGAAAGAGAAAGCGGATGAAAAGGGGAAAACCTTTGTATTGATTTCTTCCAATTTGAAATTACAGTTTCGAATATGAAAATTCAAACCCGTCTGATGGCTTTGAAAGCCCATGATATAGCTCGCAGAGATGGTTACTGACTTCCTCGAGAAAGCAAGAAACAATTACAACTTATTCCAATCATTCGCGCCCTTTTGAATTCTTGATTTGCAAAGAAACATTAATGGCGAGAAAAACCAATTTTTTAAATATACGGCCATTACATTATTTTGCCAGTTAAAACATGGTCCATTCGATTTACTTCTATAACTTTAAATTTGGGCTACCCACATGGAAGAAATTGATTGGAGCGGGCTGCGCAGATGCCTTTTTTTTTTTTTCCTTTGAAGTTGTGTCAGGCTAGCACGTGGAGAGCTCCACCGGTTCCTTTATACTTTGTTGATTCGGGTCTATTTCCTAGTTGACTTATGTTGACCCCTAGACACGTGGAGGGTTGGCACTCATTTGAGTTTCCATTTTCAAAATGCCTCCTAAAATTGTGTCGAGTTGACGCATGTCTCCTTCCACCGGTCTTGGACTTTTCAACATCTAACTCTATCTCCCCATTGACTTTAACCACGTGATGAGTGGCGCTACTTGGAGACCCGACCCTTTGATTTAACTTCCGAAATTGGACCATTAAGGCACATGGATATTTTCGCTAACCCACCCATACTTAGTCAATTTTAATGATCGGATCCCTCTCTTTTGGACTGGGACATGTGGAGGGTCGCGCAAGTTTGAGAACTACCCTTGGTCGTGACTCTTGAAGTTGCGCCGATGAGGCACGTGGCGTCGTTCATTTGAACCTTCCATACTTAGCCAATTTGAGCTTTTTACCTTCATTTTGAACCTGGGACACGCATAAATCTTGCACTTATTTGAGGACTGTCCCTTGGACCCTACCCCTAGAGTTATGCCATTTGGATGCATGGAGGCTTCACGGCGCGCTTGAAACATGGCCAAACTACATCCAATCAGAGATGTCCATGTATTACCCATGGATTTTGGGGCAAAGATTAACGAGGAAGATACACTGTCATTCCCGACTGTAGGAAGAAAATAAAAAGAAGGGAAGAAACTTCACCAATATGCCCGAATTTCAAAATTTTCTCCATGAATGGGAAAACTGAAAACAATGCCAGGCTCAACGTGATCCAATAATCTAAGGAACAAACTCAAAATTTTGAAACTTGACTTCAAAAGAGGGGAATTTTGAGGATGACAACACCATCGCCCTACAGGCGGTGGTCCTTCACACTTTTTCGAACTCTTCATGCATTGTTTTAACACGTGTGATTTCACTTAACTTGACTTCCAAGGTGCGTTTATGAACCAAATTTCCTAAAAATAGTCTTGATTGCATGGTATTCCTTCCCTCTTCTATTTTTAAATAGATTTAATTAGTTTAAACTACCTCTTCACCTAATGATTTGGCACTCCAAGGCTACCTTGTGCATGAAGGCACATCCCAGCTGAATTCCTATATATTCAATGCTTGTATTCAAGCAAAGGGCCTAAGAATTTTGTGTATCTTGCATAGTATTGTTGCAACAATCCTACTAGAAATTACATAGCCAAGCTCTATTCACTTGTGTTATCTCTCTTCTACTTGCATTGCACCAGATTTTCCTTCAAGTTTCCATTACTCAAGTGCCTTCTCTTATTGTTCATTCAAATTCCTTGGACTCATATGGACACACAAAGAAAGAAAGGATAAACTGAGGGGACAAGAACAAATACAACTAGATTTTCCAAAGATCTTGCTTATCCAAGTTGGAATTATTTGTTTATTTGCTTCATTTGTTCAAGTTATCAATTCTAAGTTATTCATTTCAAATACATATCAAATAGAGTAGCAAAATTGTTCATTTCAGTTAATCAAGCAATTACAAATAGATCAAATCATTAGAAAGCTTGCTCTTTGACATTATTGGGGAAGTAGTGGGGAACAATAGCTCTTCTAGAGTTATGATTTGTTCTCTACCTCTGAGGTAGGGTTAAAAGGGTTTTGATTAAATTAGTTCATTTATTTTAGATCTAGATTCACATACTTACACAAGTAATTAACTACAACTGGTTGATTACTTGTATTTAATTTCATTTATTAGATTAGAAGCATTGTTTAAAATCCCATAAAAGATCAAAAATATTTACTTTTGTTATATTAGTTTGCTTCCATTGTTTTATTCAAATATATTGTGAAAATACCAAAAACATAGTTTAAATTTCCTTTGATAGTTAGTTTGCTTTATCAAAATCAATTCAATTCATTTGCATGACCATCAAAGGTCCACAACAAGAGAAAATGTTTAGTTGTGATCCATTGGTCCCACAACCCAACGAGCTTGAGTTATTGACCGACATTGATATAGGTTTACACTTGTTAGTTTTACGACACTGCTTTAGGTATTCTAAGAAGATATAACAATTAAACACATTAAACATTGTAGTTGATCAAGCCTACAATTATTGGACTACTCCTAGTAACAAGGCTTGATTACACATATGACCATACAAAGACCACAACCTCCATGAGTTCATGGTTGTGATCCCCAAGTCCCACAACCCAACGGGCCTGTTGACTAATTAAACATCGACACTGGTTTACGTGCATTGGTATTTAGATCATCACCACTTCCACCTGACATTGTTGCATAACTTTCAATGTTGAACATAACAGCCAATCAAGCTAAGGCTTTCTGGACTAGACCGGAAAACCTCCCATAAACCTTGTGGTTTCATTACACCTCTTGTTCTCACTTCCATGACCTTGTCTGGAAATCTATACAAGGCATCTGTAGGTCACTTTCCATGTGTTCCACAACCAGTAGACAAAATCTTGGCATAGCTCGATATCGATTGGAGCCTCTGAGTAGCTATTTTATCCGACCATTCCATTACACCACTTCAGCTTAGGATGGATTTCTTTGCCTTAGACTCGCAGATCCCGATATTGCATGTTGAAGACATAAGGTTGCCTCGTTAGCTTGTTCATCGCTACCACACATACATCTATTTCCATTCTACACCAAATGTCCCAACACGACCTCGGGAGGTTGAGTGAGAAGAAGGTCACGTGTTGATTTTCTTTTGTCTGATGACCGTGCTTGAATTGATTTTCTCTTACCAATATACCTACGAAAGGGATCTTTGGGTTCTTATGGATGAGAGAGATTGATGTCTTGACCTCGTAAGGAGCTTGGACCTATAGAAACTTCTACCCTAATGACTATAGATGTGTTATTGTGATATTTAGGGAGCCTTGGGTACATTTTGCAAGTGTTAGAAGTGAGTGTATCAATGTAGTTCCATAATATTTCTAGGTTGGTAAATGAGGTAGTGTTTACTTTCTTATATAGGATTCCATAGATTATTTATCAATGAAAGGCCAACCCATGGATATTAGAAGACCCATGAAAGATATTAATTTGAAAGAAAAGTTGGAGAACATATTTCTCTAAGATCGTATAATTCGTCCCAAGATTGTATATACTATCTGAACAATTTGTATGGCCGTACCGTACGGGGAAGGAAAATAGGCCATTTGAAGTTTGGAAGATATTCCTTGATGTTTGTGTATAGATTTTATGCATTGTGTGCTCAAATTTGACAACATGTCAATGTGTAAGGATAAACAAGCTAAACACAAGACCTCGGAATGTACTAAGTGAGAATGGGAAGTTGTATTTATCTCAGTAAGAGTGCATTGTCAAAACTAGTAATTTGAAAGAGTGAATTACCAAATTTGAATATCTACAAGTACAAGTCAAGCAAAAAAATACCAATTTCTTATTACACCTCTAGAGGAAATAATAAAGAGACTTGCTCCTTTTGATAGTAAAACAACAATTTTAGGCTTCTAGACAATGATTGGATAAGATATCCACATGATCACAAGTCAACTACAATCTACATCGATCACCTTAGGGTAAGTCTTGCGACTTGGTCTAGTACAAAACATATTACTATTTATTTGTCTCATACAAAGGCTAATTATAATGTAGTTGTTTGCTTTATCAGAATGAGTCAATGTCGACTTAAAAATACTTTCCAAATTCTAAATTTTTGTGTACCCCACCTATAACCACTTTAGTGCGATAATCAAAGTGTTAAACATGTGTTTCATAATTGAGTGGAGCACCGATGCACAAATCACATTGAAATTCATATGAATTATAGCAATGAATTGATTTAGGACAAGTTCTTTGATCTTAGTTTTTGCTAAACAAGTGATAAGGTCACAAAATATTCACAAAACCCTTTCGTGAGGCCTAATTTGTTTAACTCGTGCAACTTTTGGGAGTGAAAAAGGCATCATCAAGGAGGAATAGTTCAATGGTTACTCCATTTTCCCCTTAATCAAAGAACACGGTGAAGGGTATGTTAGTGTATTTAATTATCCATACACTATTGTGTTATTTTCAAGTACTCATGTAATATAATTTTGGATAATGTATTAATTGGTGCAAACTTATTCACATGTTATTTATAGAGAATAGTATCAATCAAATCATTGAATTAATTGAATTTCCATGTTAATGGCATAAAGTAGACTTGTTCTCCAAGTTAACTATTATTCAAACCCTAACCTTATATATATATATATATATAGAGAGAGAGAGAGAGAGAGAGAGAGAGCTAATCTTTGTGATTTCATTGTGGATGAGAGTTATATTGATGAATTTGTGACATAATTTTTAATTTCAGACATAATCATGTTACATTTGTATTAAATGTTTGTATGTGAACTTTTAATTTAATATATCAACTGATTTTATGTATTAAATGTATGTGAGTGTGTCTTATGATTGTTTAGAGTGATTATGGTGGGTATCAATAACTTTAAAATGGACCTCCGAATTAGTAAACCTTGAAAACACAAAAAAAAAGAACATTGACAAAAAAATGCCCTAAAATTTGAAACCCAAAAAACAAAACTTTAAATTTGATCCTCAAAACATGAAATCCTTAACCATGAAAACAAAAAAAAAAAACACAAAAATTAAGAAAACAAACCCAAAAATCAAAACCCTTAAACCTAAAAACCTTAAAATTTAACACCCAAAACTTGAAAACCTAACTCAAAAAAATTCAAATTAAAAAATATTGAAAACACAAAAAGTCAATTGATATAAAGTTTTCCCAAAACTCAAAAGTAGATGCCCAATAAATTGAAAGAACTAAATATGAAAACCTTGAAATTGAAATTTTGAAATTAGAAAATCTAAAAATCTATAACTCAAAAGCCCTAAACTTAAAAACCATAGAATTTTTAAAAACCAATCCCAATAATTGAAAACCAAAATGCAAAAATCCCAAAAACTCTAATCCCAAAATATTTGAACCTATAAATGATAAAAATGCTATAACTTGAAATCCTCTAATGACTAGAATCGCATGTGTTTCATGAGATGTGAACGCCGAACGGTATATGTTATTTGATTTAGAGGTATAGTTATTACTTTTGTAGTTGATGTTGATTAGGGGTGTGATTGTTTTCGTAAGTGTAGAAATATAGATGGGCCACTTAATTTTAAGGTTGTTTATACATTTCAAAGTTGTTATAAATTCGTACATGAATACATTTGATACCGTTTTCAATAGTTAATTTATTTTATAGTTGATGTTGTATGTATTTAATTCGGCTTTATTGTGTTAGTTGTGCATCGGTTGTTCGGTTGGTGTTTTGTTGGAAAAACATTTATTGTACAGTTGATAATGTGTGTGATTGAAAGTTGTAGTGTAGGAATTTAGTTGAAACATTACATTGAAATGTTGTATGTGTACATTTAATTATGTTACAGATTCATACATTTAAAGTTGCTTTTCATATTTGAAAACATCAAATAAATGAAGATATACGTACACATAATGAGACATGTATACATTTGCAGTATTTATATCATGAATGGTAGCCTTTAGTGGGCAATTTTAGTTTCAATAAACATGATTACATTTGATACCCCTTGAACGACAATGTCGGTTTGGATAGAAGAAGTGTTGAGTATAGTAGTAGTGGAGGTGTTATCAAAGCAGAGGGTAGTATTTACGATGGGTTGAGTGATAGTAGTCTTGCTTCCTCCTTTCTTCTTTCTCCGAGTGTTGGTACGTGCACCATATTTGAGTATCTCTCGAATGAAAAAGTAGGTGAAATGCGCAGATTTGCAAGCGAGGGAACTCTAGAGAAAGTTGTGAATGTCAGACCCTTCCTTTCAGTGGTTCCAATGTCGATGGTTGCTTTGTGCAAAGTAAGTCCTTGTGACTTGTGGATAGTTAATCCCCATGCCATTTTAATCAGCAATTGTCTTTGATTCCCTCTCGAAATAGGGGGTATGGGAATATGTAATGGGTTGGAGGGATCCCAATATGGGTCGTTGTATCTATCAAATTTTACAACAACAAATAAAGGTAATGTTGGTGGTTGCATTGATGTGTCATAGACAATGTCGGTGATTGTTCCTGTGGCACCATTCACGAGGCCTACATCAACCCATAGATTTGTAATAAGCATGATTTTTTGTTGTTTGCACAACAAACTTTGTGTTCCAACTGATCATCATTAGGATTTCTGGTCCAATTTTCTGTTACTTTCAACAATGGATTGGGCGATCGGAACGTTTAATGCCTTCAACATTTGTAGGTTGTGGGAGTCCACCAAATCATTTTTTGCAAACAAATGTGGTGCATCTTTAAAAATGTTGAGCTCTTACTGAGTTAGGTGTGTGTCTATGTGAGACATTAGGAGTTCCCAATCCTCAATTAGAGGGGTTGAATCTCACATGTGGAGTAGTAAATTCTAGAATGAAACCTATGCATTGGTTGTTCCTTGTTGCCGAAATATTGTTTGCAATGTAATGGAAGACTAAAATCCCTTCCAAAGGGTTTCTCCATAGGAATTACTTACATAAAGAGGACTGTCCAAAACCGGTGGTAATTGGTCGAGGTCACCGAGGAGGATGACTGATCTGTTCCCAAATTTAGATGTTCTTGAGTGTGGGAAAGCTTCATGGAGCCTACTGTCAATTTTTCTTAGTAACTTTGGGCCGATGAAACTCATTTCATCAATAAGAACATATTCTATATGTTTCAATGACTCTTGAAAAGATGATAATGCACTACCTTCAAGGGGTTTCAGTTCTTTGATTGGAATACGCATGGCTCGTGGATTATGGATGCAAAGATGTTGAATGCTGAAACACCGATAGGGGTGAGCACAAGTAGAGGTGAGGGAGATGTGGTTGATGTTGTGAATGAATTCCAGATTTTATTTATCAGAAATGATTTTCTGTGCCATCCATTCCTTGAATTATCAATCTTAGTGGAGGTAGAAGGGTTTTGTTTGTTGAATGGTGTAGTATGGTATCAAGAGCTATTTGTTGTTTTCTAAGACAAAGGAAGTGTGGAAGATGGTGGTGTGGCATGTATGTTGTTGTTAATTGTGTCTTCCTTCTCTCTCTCTCGATGAATGATGAACCAGTTATCTACAAATCATGGGAATGTCATGTATGGTCCAATTATTATGTATGTTGAAATCTCGTTTCCCCAACATGTCAAGATTGTCTAGACCCATGTTGTTTCTAGGGCGAAGTTGTGCGAAGACTTGCCATTCTTGCAATGGTTCTTGTTGAATACTGCATTTAGGCTTAGAGTCAGAACTAACATCTGTAGCAAGTCATGTGTTTGCGGTAGTGTGTAGAACATGCCACGGTCTGTAGTTGTGCTTGAACATGTCCCAAGTGTCGTTGATGTCATGTGGGGTTGAGCCAAATTCGGACGCAATATTTCTGAAAGGCTTGTATAAAAGGAGTTATGACCAATAAAAAAGGTCATATGATGTTGAATCTTGAGCTGGGACATCCACAAATCTTGGGTGGACCCGAACAATTGCTTGTGTCGGTCACTTTTTCCATTTATCACCTTTACGGTTCTTGTTGTAGCTCCAATCTCGAGCAACTTGAATAAGTGGTAGGTGTTCCATGGTTGTTGGACAAACTTTATATGCATCCAAGAAAGTGGTTGTTTGTTGTGCATCGACGTCACTTTCAACGACACGTCTCAGAATTTTTTTCCAACATTTAATGATACAAATGGATGGTTACACATAACAAGTGGCAATTTTTGCAACATGTGGCATGTTTCTTGTGCGCTTATGTCATGTTCAACAATGCTTTCTGTGAGCATTTTACGGATCGCGATATGTGCTGGAGAATCTACATCTGCGTCTCTTGAAAATCTGGATAGCATTTGGTGATATGTTTTTGAACATTGCTCGGCTTTCGAAGCATATTTTGCAATATAATTAAGAACGACATGGCGGGAAAGTACCAGTTGGCAATCGACATTTTCTCTCCATATGTATATCATTGTTCGATTGTGGATGTTCAATCTGTCATCATTTCTGGAAGGGAGGTACTTAATTTTCCCATCACTTTCAATGTGCAAGGAAGAAGTAGGTTGTGTGGCCCAGGGGGCGTTGTACCTGCTACCTGCTATGATTGCTTTCTACGCAGGCATGTTTGCTCTGAACATTTAGTGTGGCGCTGAACTCGATTAAGTAGTTCTTCAAGGTCTGCATGCGGGGAGGTGGATAGAATTTGTGTTGTATCTAGCAAGCAAGGGTCATCTAGGAGTGACCATGAACAAAATCCAAGCGGTTGCAAGCCGGGTGGGGGTTCCAGGAAGACACAACTTATCAAAGTATTGTTTTGTCGCCTCAATAACTATTGTATCCTCCCAGTCCATTTCGTCAACTTTTGGTGCATTCTCGAGCCACAATAAACCGTGGACATGTGTGGAGCCTCTATGTTACCATTCATACCTACGAGATGAGGGAACATAAATATTAGATATGTAGTTTGGAAAAAAATTTGAAATAAGTAGATTTGATTACTTGTACCAAAAGTCTACTGCTCCAAGTTCTTCTGCAATATTTCTTCCCAAATATTGTGAATCTGTGATGCAGGTATGTTGATACTCGATGAGGGTTAGAGACAATGTTAAGTGTTCTCCAATGTTGTGCGGCTCGAGGATCTGTTGGGCATTCACCAGGTATAATATTGTGGAGATCTGGCCATTTAGTGTCTGTAGCACTTAGAGTGAAGAATAAGGTTGGTGTCCCCAATTGTTCCACCATATCTGAAAGCTCGCTTCTACTTTTTGCCCAGAATGAACGTGTCCCTCAAGGCTCGATCCAAAGCGCATTAAGTTGTCTGGGAGGTTGTCTTTGGGGCATTCCAGTAGTTGTCTTCGCAACTCTCTAATTGTCGGAGGGATTCCAGATTTGACGTTTTGTTTCATAAAAACTGCTACTGTGGACTGGCTTTTATGTCACATTATGAGGTTTAGAAGGAAGTAACAAAATCTTGGGTGGGAACCAAAGCACCCATCATGGTAATGCATCAAATGAAGAGTGTATTAATGCATTGGAACTTCTTTAATGCGGGGTTGTTTCCACATTGCTTTTCCTGTCGGAAATAAAGTTGGGAAAGCCATTGAGAACATGCCTTCCGTATTGTAATCATTTATTGGCAAAATCCCAAGCTCTAGCCATGGCATGGTAAATGGAGTGTTACCATCGTGGTTGAGCAAGAACTATTTGATTTCCTCTTCTTTTGTTCATGTATTGTGAGGTGTTGACACGAAAGACGATGAGTGTTCATATGTTTCATCAAAGTGGGTGGGAACACCAATACCATGAGTTATAGAGCAAGTTTGCATTTGGGGTAGTTCCATTGTGGTTGTGTTGAGAGAGGAGGGAACATTTGATGACTCGGATGGTAGTGAGGAAAGGGTGTCATCATCGATTAAGACATCTTTGTAATAGGGATCGTGTTGGATTTTATATTGCAAGGTTACACAAACACGAGATCTACTGACGTAGAAATCATAATTTTTAAATTAGATCCTTCCCTTTGTATGAGAACTATGTCCAAATCTCCAAGGCGGTGGGGTAGGGTCTTTGTTATTGAAGTAATGTTTTGCGGGAAACTTATGGTGTGTCCTGAGTATTTGTATTGCCCGCCACGTACTTGGGCGACTTGCATGAATGGATTAACTCGTGCGATAAGCATCTCCTCGATTTGGGTTAAAGATGCAAGAATGGTAGGCTATTTTTTAGGGTCCATGTTGTTCCATGAAGAGAAGTGGTGGCCTTGTTTTTCACTTTTGCATCTGATTACAGGAGGGAAAGCCTTCAAAGGAAATTGTTTTAATTCTGGGTAATTTTCCAAGCAGATTGAGCAAGTTTGGATGTTCGCCAACAAATCTATTCTTTTGCAAAACTGACATTGGGCTTCAATAGTCAGCATCGAGGGTGGGAATATGGGAAATCTCTGTGTATTGGAAGGGGTGGGGTGTTCTGTTTGAGTCATTTGTGGATTGCAAGGTGGAAAGCATTCAGAAGGAGAGGAGAAACTATTTGTATATGTGTGATGAACTGAAGAAAGGTTGGTACTTGAGACAGTTTCATGTGGCATCCCAGATATTTGGGGAAAAGTGACAGTTGTTAGCAAAGATGGGTTCATACGGAAGGAAGTGGTATGCTCTTGAAAGTTTGTTTCCATGGAAGTTACATGCGGAATGTTGGTTGGCAATTCTTTAGTAGTTGTATTTGATGGCAAGATTGGAATGTCGGGGATCGTAGGTTGTTGGTCATTGTAAGTTGAAAGATATTAGATATTTTCGTTGTTCTATCCTCTAATTTACGACATCGTTGCTCAGCAGTTATGTGTACTTTATTTTTGTGTAGTTCTCTCTTCGTTGGGATCATTTTGCAGGAGTCGACATGATTGTGAAGTCACGGATTATGGAGTACCACCTGTTGGATAAAGATCATGCAGGTTAGCAAGGAACGATACATAGTTTGATGACATACAAATGCATAAATAAGTCAAAATATAAAACTAAATTCAATTGTAATGCATGTGGAGTTCCAATGGGAAATACGCATAAGAGGTAACAATTTGAGTATCGAGAAACTACATTTTTTCTTAAGGAAAAGAGTATTAGATATATAGAAACATACAATGTGTTCACATAGTACACAAGGATGTAAATACGTACATAACAAAAGTGCATGTATTTTATATTTATTTTCTTAAAAGTACTAACAATCCACATAGTAGCAGGAGACAATAGTATGTCAGTGTATAAGGGAATACAACAATTTTCTTTTGAAGTAGGGAAAAAGTGAAACATAGATATGAAATAAGAAACATAGCGGTGATAGTTCAAAGTATAGAATGGGATGGGTGAGGGTGTAATGTTTGAAGGGACGGGTGGGTTGGAAATCCTTGCATAAAAGTTATGGAGGAGTTGCATTGTTTTCCGCTTTCTTTGAGTTGAGGATGACACATTTCAATTTGTTGTTTCCACAATATGTCTCTTTTTTTAGTGAAAGTGTGAAGCAGTATTCATTGCCGATGACATTACTTATAATTTCACTAGTCACATCTTCGTCTATAGACAATATATGGAGGTCGCTAGCTGCAACACCCATGATTAACTCAGTTGTCTCATCAAAAGTGGTAGCTGATTGAAGTTCTCTTGTTGGGTCCTTTAGATCGATCCTCAGTGCATATCTATAATCATAGTTTTGAACTTGTCTGTTGCAACTCGAACAAAAATGAATGCTTGCCATCAATAAATATAGAAGAATTAAACAATGCCGAAGATCCATAGTTCCGCATTCTTGAATTACCTGAAAAATTATTCCTGCATGGCGGAAAAGCAATTGAATTACCTTGAAATTTCGTCCCAAAGAGGGCCTTTGTGCGTGGCTTCACGAAACTTGGAATCCATTTCTGATCTAATCTTCAACAACATAAGAGTCTCCTGTCTCGGCCAGCGGCTATTTCCTCCTCCTCCTCCCCTCCGCTTCTATCCCCTTCGTCGAAACCCTCATTGTAACCATCAAGATCCCTGCAATGCCATTAACATTAATATTAATATTCATCTTCTAAAGGAGGGCCATAATTTTTGCATGCCAACAAGATTTGCATCCTTGGTTGCAAGTTATATAGAAGATTGGAATGCCAAATGCGGACACTTATTCTAACCAGAGAAAGAATGTAACATGCATCAAAGCCTATGCAACATATTGATCCCTCTTTTTAATGTAGTATTAAAATAACATGATTGGGGAATGGATTCAGTGTATAGCAACAAATGAAGTGAAACAAACTTCTATTAAAAGTGGGATCATTTTGATGTTACAAGTTCCAACTTCTATTTTGGTTTCAATCCCTCACTCATTTAGAATGTGGATATGTAAGTTTTACTAATGTTCCCAACGAATATTTAGGCTTTCTATCTAACATAAGATGTTTTTTACATATTTTTTTGATCGACAGTGAAGTAAATATAATAAAATTCCTACAAATTGTACTATTTGCAAAACATTCCGTCAATAAACATGAATAAATACTAACATGATAATAAAATTCAACTTCTGCAACTTTTAATACAAGTAAAGAGAGAATACAAGGTTTAAGAGCTGATATGGTATCACAGGCGAGCTCTAGTCTTTTCAACCTTTCCAAGTTTCCAATGGAAGTTGGCACGCTTGACAACAGGGGACTTCCAATTCTCAGAGTTTCAAACTTACCCAATCGACAACAGGCAATACAAGAAAGTTGATTATCCAGCTAAATATTTGAACTCTACAGTTTCTTGTGGGTGGGTGCACATATTAATCTCACCTGAGATTTTATTTTGAATTTCCAGAATCTGAGTTGCATCTTGAAGCCGATATGGTGAGTGCATATATGCAATTTCTCGTCCCATATCACGAAGGTGATCGTGCATCCTTATCCATCCTTATCGTGCAAGTTACGCTCAGTGTTGAGAAGAGTTTCCCAACTATGGAAGATAGTGCTGGCGAGTTTGTGTTTAACATTAAATCCGCAATGGTTAAAGAAAACATCATAAGGAGCCTTATTTAGCGACGGCGGAGGCGAAATAGACAAAGACGATGCCCCTGTAGAATCCGAGCCCAAACTCAATTGTTGCGCAATACAATTCCCATTCCCATTATTGTTATTACTACTGTTATTGTTATTACTGCTTTGTCTCTGATGCAGATGGTGGAAGCCATGGTGGTTTTGCCGATTCTCCTCCTGGTATAATTTGTGGCTCTGTTGGTGCTGCTTTGGGATTCGATCTAGTGCCGCTTGAAAAGCCCCGTGAAACTGTTGTTGTTGTTGTTGATACTGTAGATGCATCTCCGGAGGCATTTCTGCGCGCCAGCTAAGCATATGCCCGCGTCCAACCATGAACTGCTGCAACTCCGCAAGCCCATACTGTTCTCCTATCTGCATCTTCCTACCCCAACTTCAAAAAAAAAAAACCAAATTTTTATTACTAAATCCGATCAAACGTGCATGTGCCTACAAATGCGAACATAAGTAATTTAGTCTAAACCATTTTCATATAATCCCCGAGCAAACATTGTAGTTTACTAAAAACGAAAAGGGAATGAAGAAACCGCGTGCGGCAGCATCACACAGAAAAATACAGGCAAACGAACGTCAAATTTAATAACGATGAAAAACGTCTAAACGGTCATCAAATTTAGCACAGTCGTAGAAACGTCCGGAAGTGCCTTTCCCATAGGGGAACGCCTTGGCGTAATAAAAGTAAAAAAAAAAAACTCAACAAAGAAACTCCAAATACATGAACAATTATATTCATATTAAATGCCTCCACAAACCGGAAGCCTTAGAAAACTAGAAACCACATTAACCCATAAGCTTTAGAAACTCAAAAACCCCAACTCAAACATGTAAACCCAAATTTTAACACTCTATAAATCCTAAAACCTATCATTTGAATATCTTGAAAACAAAACAAAGTTAATTAGTATAAAGTATCTCTCAAGCCCAATATCTAAGAGTCGAATCCACAAAATCAAAATTCAAAACCCCAAAATGGAATATGTAAAATTTGAAACCACAAAATCAAATCATGTAGACTCTAAAACCCAAAACCTCAAATCCATTTGAAAAGCTTGAAACTTAAATCTTGAATATCCCAAACCCAAAAACCCTAAAAACCATTTTACGCAAGGACATGCCCCGAAAATTAAGTGTTTGCAACGTCCTAGGGACAAGGGGACGAGGAAAAGGTCCCCTCACATTTCATAGAGGGAATAAAAGGAGGGGTGCATCTATGAGACGTCCAAGAAATTCAAGGATGTCTCAAATGTTTGACAACATCGGGGACATTTAAACACCCTTGAGATGGTCAAAGTACATCCTAGGGACGTCCAAATGTCTTCGGCGATGCCGAGATTTTTTTCCCATATACTTTGAAAAACACACTTTTTGTTAAATTTATGGAAAGTTATAATAACATAAAGGAAACACAACAACAAAATCATAACCCTAAAAGTGACATTCTAAGTTATAAAATAACCCTATGGCCTCATTCTTTATCACATTAAATATTCATACTTGAGCATAGTGAACAAAGAGAAGAAGATGAGAGCAAGAGGAAGATGAAGAAGAAGAAGGGCAATTACAAGAGAAAGAGGAAGAGAAAGAGCAAGCAAGAGATATTTATAAATTTTATTTGCTTACATACTTAATAATATTCCCTAGTCTTTAGAACTTAGGTTCTATTTGTATTATTTAGGGGTTGTTTTTAAGTTTTTGTATCTACATTCACAATGTAATCGGGTTTATATTTCGTAGGATTTTACAAAATGTGTCATGCATAGGGTTTGAATAGGTTTGACAAGGTTTACCATGACAAGAGATAGATAGTTGATACACATTCTTAAAAACATTAGGAATACAAGAACTTTGATTTATGTGAATGTAGATACAAAAATGCAAATCTTCATAATCATATTCAATATTTGTGATTCGCATCTTCTGCTCTCTCTCTCTCTCTCTCTCTCTCTCTCTCTATATATATATATATATATATATATATGAGCCTACAATTTTTTATTAATCATATGTAGTTATGGGCCTACAATTTTTTTATTGATCATTGCATCTATTTATGGTTGTTTTTTGTTGATTGCATATGGATATGGTTTTACTTTTTCTTAATCATTGCATATAGTTATCATTGTTTTTTAAATTCATTGCATATAGGCATGGTTGTTTTATGTGTTTATAAATTATAATCATTGCCTATAGTTATCACTTTTTTTAATTCATTGCATATAATTATGGTTTTTTAAATTCATTGCAGCCCCAACAATCATCACCATGAGTTTTTATGAGTATGATGATGAATCAGAGGAGGAAAAGGTTGAGATAAGTGGAAGAGTTGGGGATGACATAATTTGGAGAGGGGAAGAGGAAGTGTGGACAAAAACAAGTGAGACAAAATGTAATGCCAATGGCAACTAATAGTACAGTTGGTAGTGATATCAATTTCCCCTCTCAAGTGTTGTCCGCAATTTGCCATAGGACTATTTGATAAGAAGAAACCATTGCAACACTTTTCTCCCGTAGTTGAGAACCCAAGTTTGGAGGGGGAGTAAACTATTGAAGTGAAACACATGTTCAAAGATTAGCATGGAAATATCACCATAACCAATGCACACTTGTTGCACCTTACAAGAAGGGAGTTAACGTTTGTAAGACTTTCACTTTATTAGAGAGGAGATGGTGAGACTTTATAATGAAAATACCACAAACAACATTCGAAAAGTTCACGATACTACTTTGTTGAGGCTAACACTCCTTTGAGCTTTCTTAGGACTTGAAATAATACTTTAGCTAGATCTAGTTTTGGAATAACATAAATGGAAAGAAAAGAGAAAATAAATGTCATGGGGAATTGTCCTCAATCTAGTTGTAGACATGTTTGACTCAATGGCAAGGAAAGAGGCAAATAATGTTATCAAGATTTTTTTTTATGCTATAAAGATCACATTTCATGTTTCTCTCTCTCCTTATTATAAGGAGGTTATGTCCAAAGTACCTAAAGAAGGTACACGTTATGTGCCCCTTGCGAACACAAAACTTAAGACAACAATTTTGGATAGAATTCTATTCCAAGATTAATCATTAATGGATGATATGAAGGTCACATGGGTGTTACATGGATGGGTGGATATATATTAGACATTGACCATTCATCAATATCATTGTCTCTTGCAAATATGGAACATATTTCTTGAGAGGAATTGATTGTCCTAAGAAGTGGAAATATGTTGAGTTTCAATTTTAGACTTTAAAGGGATGCCATTGGGAAAATTGGACCTTCAAATGTTGTATAGATCATCATAGATGTAACTTATGTGTGCAAAACAACAAACAAACTAGTGGAACATATTTATAATCATATTTCTTAGACCTCATATTGTGTGCATTCCATGAACAATGCACTTTGAAAGACATAGGGAAGATGTAATGGGTTAGCTAGATAGTGAATGAGGCTAGGGACATGCGAAAGTTCATATGTAATCACCACTCATCGTTGATACTCTTTTGAAGCTTTGTGAAAAAGGAATTTTTCAAACCAATTAACACCCACTTTGCATCATATTTTATTTTGTTGGAAAGGATGCTTGAGTTACAAGAGCCCCTGCAAGTTATGATTATTAGACAGATTGGACTAGGTGGCACGATTCCAAGACAGAGAAAGGGAAGAAAGTGAAGGAAGTGGTGGTGAGGGAGACATTTTGGGTTGATGTGAATTACATCACATCAATTATAACTCTATTTTTAGTGTCATCAAATAGCTCCAATCTTTTTGAGATATATGAATGCATTGACATCTTTCTTGGGCAAATGAAGGCAACTATTCATGTGAAGGACCTCACTATGCAGTTTTTCCATGAACATATTCATCTCATCAAGCAAACATAGATGAGAGAAGTTGGAGACCCCACTTTATATGGCTACATATGCACTTAATCTTAAATGGTATGTGGAGATGTCGGGTAGATTTATCCCTTTGGATGATGATGAGGTGAAAAAGACCTTATGAAGGCCCTTAGAAAAATGAATAATCCATATGGGGTTTTACAAGGTAGCCTAGAGTGGTTTGGTTTCATTAAACTTGATGGGTATGAAACTCCAGTGAAGATGGAGATGGTAACATAGGCACCAGTGTAAAAGATGGTAACAAGGTTTTTCAGTACCGCATTTGAGGTATTGAAAAACCTCATTACAGATGTGTTCATGAGATTTTATCAATCCCTTATGATCCCTCTATTCCCAATACAACTTGAAAATCAAGCCAAAACACAGCATTTAGTAAGTACAACTAAGCATTCTTTCAACTGTAAAAAAGCATAACAGAATGTAATTGATTTTTATTGCATTATATAAACTCATGTTTATACAAATTCTTAGACTGCAAAAATTGTGGGATGTAACTTTGACACTATAGCCTACTGATATGGTGAAAAATTGTAGTTACAAGAAGACCACAACAAATACACAGTCCCTAAATGTCAATTCCCAATCCAAATATGTTCGTGCATACAAAATTGTTTGCCGTCTCCATCACAGTCAGGAATTACATTCAGACCTGCAACTAGTAATAAATACATTTCACCGGTTCACTGCAATTTACATCCGACACAGGTTATCATATCAGGGCTCAAAAGCATTAAGCCAAAACTCCATCTAACAGATATTGGAACTAGCGATACACATTGCACCAGATTAATGACATATATACAAAATCAAATTCACAAGCATTACTCTATAGCCAATGTCTCTACAACTTAATTGATAGAATACTTTTATGCTATTGAAATTTTTCTTCTAGAATTTTTGAAGGTGAAGGGCTCCTTGATTGTTGCCTCTTCAGACCCTCCTGTATTCTGTCCTTGATCGCCGTTTCCTGGTTTCAAATTCCATGAAGTTCAGATTTAATTTCCATAACCTAACCTTAAACCAGATAAAAGAAATAAGTATTATTTAGGACATTTCTAGGAAATAAAGCTTTTACACATCCTACACAAAGATATTACTTGCTGTTCTGTTCTGTTTGCATTTTTGTTATTAAAAGGACAACAATTGGTTAAGAAAGATACACAGAGAATAATTACCATCATATGACATCCCTCTTCAAACTTCTCTAGAAACCCAGCTACCCATCGATCAGCATTTTCAACCCACACACTGTGATGCATACCCGCTATCTTGGCAGCAGTATGCAACTGCAGTGAGAAAGGCCGTTCAAAAAATATCTATAAGCAATATGTACTTAATTACAATATAATGTAATCCAAATAGTTTAACAATCTAAATAAAATATATAAGCAATAAGTAATAAATTCCAATATATATGTAGTCCAAATAATTTAGCAAATCTTAATCAAATAAAACACCCGTAGCAATTTTTTCATGACTCATTATGGACAAATGCACAAAACAAAAATGCAAATTTAATGCTTCTATTCTTGTATTTTCCCTAAACAAAAACAGAAAAGTAGCCAAGTACAGATGAATCTAATTCAACATGAGGCAGTTTACCTTTTTCCCCACTAGCTCTTGCTGTTCCTTGACTTTCTGGCGCAATTTGGTTATACTCATGTTGACTCTCAATTGTTTTTCCTGAAAGCAATCATGTATATCAACAATCATTTTATCTTACCTTTGCTGATAAGTTTCTTAATTCAAATGCCAACAAATTTTGGAGAGGGAATGTTTTGCCAAACAAACTTCCGTTACATTGTATCATTTTTGTACATGATAGCTAATAATAAAAAACAGTATGACAATGTAAACAATAAGCAACAGCATAAAATCCATTACATGTGATAAAAATATAAAATATCTATATATAGAACTATCTCACAATAAAATGAATATAAAGATTATTGTGTCTGTTCTTACCTTGACATAGCTAACTCCAAGGTCCTTCCTTGAATATCCACGAGCCAGGTTCCTCATAACATATTCATTATAGTCTTTGAGTATTCGCATTATAATATCAGATGTAGAGACACCATTAGTTCGCTTTGTTTCTTTGAATTTTCCTAGTGATTTGACCTGGACAAAATATTATGTTAGCCTTTTCTCATACCAATAGTATACAATCTGGCCAAAATGTTCACAGGACATAGCGTCTTGTACAAACGCTCTAATACTCACTAACTCATAAACATCGTTTCCAGCTCCACTTGTATCAGCATATCTGCAAAAGCAAAAACAAAAAACACCATGTTCAATACAACATTCCGTTGATCATTTAAGACAGTTGGCAAAGTCCCGTGTCTGAAAAAGGCATGTCCTATTAATTATTAATTAATCATTAGTTTAAAGCGAAGGAAAAAGTAAAATTATGAATACTGACATTCTTCTTGTGCCTGATGAAAATAAACTAGCACAGATATCTTAAATACACATATCAATCTCAAGGCCCATATTTTGGATTTTTCACTTGCCACATTTATTAAAAACTCCATTGCCTTCTCCGTGATTTGACCATTGACTAGCAACAAATGCCGTCAATCTATATGAAGCACTTTGTGTCCGACTCAAGAAACACTTTGCTGGGAAAAATTCAGCTCCAAACTCCATTATATGGCCACAATATTACACATTTTCAATTGATTTCTCCAAGCAAAAAGAAACAAAAATCTGAGTGACGATCAAATGGACTAAGGTAAAAATTAATTATTAACAACTCACGGACATTACAGTCTGCCATCACCACCCTTGGCAACCATTGAAGAATGCCTTTCTGCTTGATGATTACTGGTTACTTGTAAGGGAACTACAAAGTTGTAACTTGTATTTACTCAGAGCAGAAATTTTTCTCTCCGAGCTTGGCTACATATGTGGTACTCAAACATCAGAATTAGTTTTAGTCCACATGATACCAGAAACCTAAAGCTTAGACTTTTGTCATCATGAAAACCTACACAACCTCATCATATGAATCCACTCGGAAAGCTGACAATTTCTCATGTATACCTTTTCATGCTCCTCCACTTTTGAGGGTACAGAAAAATAAGATAATATCTAGAAATGGTTTCACTTCCAATTTTCTAAAATTCTCAAAGTTTAGATGTATGAAAAAATTAGTTAACATATTCAATCAAGTAACTACATTTTATAAAATTGTGGCGATTCTCATTTTATATATGGCAATTTCTTTTAAAATTTTAGCAAAACCACATATATCAGCCACTAATATTTTTCTCACAACCAAGTGGGACGGTTTATAAGCAACAAATAAAGCATGCTTACTCACAGCAAAACAATATAATCTATACCTCTGTCGCCTGTATTACAATATTACTTGTATTATATCCATGCTTTATATAAATAACTAACAAAAATATGCAATGTCCCATAAGAAGTTATATAATAACTTACGGAAGAGCATCATGTGCAACATAGTCAATCTGATGCTTGTCTATGAATTCTTGAGTAAGTACCCATGGAGCATCTGGGATAACTTCATCAACCCATCTGTGTCAAATACCAGATACACAAATATAAGATGCCATTGATTAGAATGTTCTTTATTAAGACAAGCACCAAATCCAGGAAAAGTATTGCTAAGCCTCATAATGATTGTAAATATCATCTTGAAAAATTAAGCATATAATTATAGCATGTAACTGTATATTGCAAAATATATTTATGTGGATTTTGTTTCATTATATTGAAGCAAATGTGCAAATCCTCCTCAGAAAACTAACCAAAACCAAACCAGACCTGCAATGGCGCAGAGACTCATAGCGCTCTGATTCAGTCATAACTGTTTTCCCTTATACCTGTTAGTCACTTCATCATTGCAGCAACCCACAAGGAGATATGTATTTGGAAACCTGTCAGATACAAGAACAAAATCAATTGTTGACCATTCATATAGCTTTAATCTTTTAATGTGGCAACAAGCAGATGTCCTATAACGAGCATTAAGTTAACACAATAGTGGGAAATGCTGAAGCTTCCTGTAAGATTACGATCAACCTTTTAGATTTTTACTCTATGTAGAGGGTGCATGTAAACATGAAAGAGAAGATGTATAACCCAAAAGAATTTATCACTGATTACAAATGAAGTGAACAATCGTCAACGTCAACCGATTAGCAAATATTATTTGCAATAAGATTTCTATCTTCTGTCCTAGGGAGGAAAAATCTAACACAGTGTGACATACAAGTGATCTTGCCAATGCATCCGGGGCTAAACATACAAGTGAGCCAGCCCTGCTAGTGCATACAGCTTAAACATAGTTAGCATTACAACACAATGTGCATTGGCACCTCAAGTTCTTGAGAGTACCTAATAGCACAACTGCACATGTATAATCTAACATTAGATGTGTCCAAAGTCTTCCATAACTTTGTGGGATGAAAGAAGAAATTGATACCCAGATCAATCTAAACCAATCTATAGTCACATACGAAATACATAATCGATAATCCCATGGGATAAGAAGAGCAAACAGAGGTGAAGGTAACAATATTTTTGGGTCACTACCAAGCAAGACACCAATTTGGTGTATGAGGGTACCCTTGTATGTACAACCCTACCCCTCCTCCGACTTTTAACATGTGACCTCCTTCGCCATCAGACACATTCAGGTTAAACAGAGTGACTGCAAATGAATATTTTTCATTAGGAAAAAGGGGAAAAAAGCAAATCTCCCAAAAAAAAAATGCAACAAAAACAGAGTCCTACAAAGCCACGCTTACAGATACATTTGTGTAACAAGACACTTGATTGCTGCAAACATTTACAACTAGATCCAATTACATAATCCCAGTCTAAGTGCGAAGATCCTGCATCTGGAGGCAATAATATAATATGATCCAGACAACTCTTACCATAGAAATCACTACAGGAAGCTCAGCTTCTAATTAATTGAAGTCCGTGGAGGAGAATTAAGATACAAGTGGATATAAAAAGTCGATATAAAGGAATCAGGTTTAGGACCTTCAAGATCCAGGGGCAGGTTTTGCAGGGACTTCAGTTAAAGTGGCCGATTGAGGGGTTTGAAAAATGGGTAGCTTCATACACAGATATTCCGTCTATTGATTGCAAAGCAAATACTAATGAAGTTACAACAGAGAGTTATGATAGTACGAAAAATCCCAAATCTGATTGGGGGATCACAAATCAGAAATCAACATTGTAACATGGCCCAACAAAAACTTATCGTCCAAGTGAACAGAGAGCACTATTGCAAATTCACTTTTTCACCTATTACATTCCATCCATACAGAAATGTGGCAAGCGACCAGATCTAGAGAAAGAAAGATAAGTTCCTTACTTGTCAGTGGGGAAGGTCTAGGTCTTACACTGACTTAAAAGAGGGGGAGGTGCAGAGTGGTGGGATTGTACCGTGTAAAAATTATGCAACTGTAGGGTTTAGCAAAGTGGTTTTCATCTAAATGCCCAGAAATTCCACAGAAAGCAGGCCTTAAAATACTCTCACTAAATGGACCATAATTACAAAGAAATACAGCAATGCACCAAAAACAGCACATGCAGTAAAATTTTAGCTCGGGTACTCAAAGTTTAAGGCATTAACTATCTAGTGGGCAACCCTTCCAGTGGCTCAAACTATAAAGACAATGTGTGGGGGTTAACAAAATGGATTCCCTCGGCAGACCCTAGAATGCTCTCACAAAAATGGGCCATAATTTCAAAGAATATCATCGTATTCCCTAAACAGCACAAACAGCGAAATCGAGATTAGTAGCTCGCGCTGTAAAGACTGGAAGATTTAGTGGGCTGGCTCTATAGTGGCTCGAATGAAAAGTCAGTTAGTGGGGTTTAACAAAGTGGGTTCCATCAATAGGCAGGATGCTGTCATAAAATGGGCCATAATTAAACAATATAAGCAAAACAATCTAAATCAAGGGCATAGAGTTAAAGACATTTCTGATCCGGAGGGAAGTCTCTACAGTGGCTCAAATTAAACAGGCAGGGAGTGAGATTTAACAAAATGGGCTCCATCAAGTTGAATTGGACGAGCTTCATTGGTACAATACTAAAAAGCATAAGGGCTAGCCCCGGGCTCCATGAAGACGTGAAAATGCAGAAATTCCTTAAAATCTGAATCAAGGACAGAACGATCTAGTGATTAGTCTTCCAAAATAAAGAAGGCATTAAGTGGAGTTCAGCCAATTGGACTCCATCCAATCTAGTGGGACGAACTTAAGTTGAAAAATCATAAGAAAACATGATAAGTGGTACAATTGGCTAAAATTTCTGCATCTCGCATGTTGGGTCAATTTTCGGGAAGCCATACTCCTGGATCGGGAAGCCGAAGATTACCCTTTTTATTTTTAAAAAAGACCAAAAGAAACCTGCAATGGGTTATGCATGATCCCAACAAAAGAAAACGTGTGCAATATAGATTACCAAAGCATCACTACTTACAGTTTCTTGGCCTGTTCGAGCGATCGCGCATGCCCAAAATGAAAAAGATCATAAATACCATCCGCATAGACACGCACAGGTTTGTCAGTCCATTGGGTCTTGACAGGATCAGGTGCAGGTTCGTATTTGACCGGCACGGGAGATTTCTCATCCCCTGTGACCTGCTCTTTCTCTTCCTCTTCCTCTTCCTCTTCCTCTTCCTCTCCCTCTCCCTCTTCATCTTCGTATGCCACTATGGCAAGCCTCTTGCGAGGCCTGTAACCAGATTTGGCCATCAGACGCGTGCTTCCCTGATTGCCAGATTTGTTTCTTGGTTTTCAGCAGAAGAGAAATTCGATTGCCGTAGAGCAAACACAGAACGATTGCTGGCCAGGAGAGTTACTTATGTACAACAAAGAAGTGGAATTATATTTAGATTGGGGAAAAGGTGATGCAGAGACGTATAAGAACAAGTGGGTGAGCTTCCACATGGATCTTTAATAGAGCCCACACGCCTGCTTCCTCGGCATACTAAATGACTTGTTCATGGAAATGACGAGTTGTTTGCCCGAAATTTATTTTGCTACCTATCCTTAAAAGAATTATAGAGCAAAAGGGTTTATCAAAGTAAACCCTAATTACTAGGGTTGGAGGGCAACAAATGTAGGTTCTTAAATTTTGATAGTGTCTCGCTTAATTATTTGGGGAAAGGTTCAACTCCTAATGAGAAATGGATTAGTTTATATGTTGTGAATGTATAGCATTCCCTGGATGTTTATTATGGGATGGAGACTTGTATGCAATGGATTGTGGTAGTAGGTTTTATGTTGTGAATGCATGTTATACATTCACAACATAAAACCTACCACCACAAGCCATTTCTTGTTTTGAATGTATAACATTTGGTGGATGTTTATTATGGGATGGAGATTTAGATGTAATGAGTGTTTGTAAGTTTATTGTGGTTTGTAAGAGATTTGACATTAGTTTAAATGTAGATTGATTGATTTGAAATTATATAATTGAATTTTTGAAATGACATCATGTTATGTATTCCGTATCCACTCGTTTTAATGGTGGTTGTCCTCATTAATTTGTAAAGTTTGTGGTGATAAATCAAATTCAAAACAATACCCACTTTGTCATGAATCTTGTGTGTAAGTGAGGATGGAGGTTTTGGTAGTGTAGACAACCAATTTTGGTACATGTCTAATAAATTGTCATGTGTAGTACCCAAAATTTGGACCACAAACACTTGACAATAATCATTTGGCATTTATCTCAACATTTTCTCATTTATACATTAATTGACTTAATCCTAAACGCATCTAGCTTACAAAGCCAATAAGTTTGTATTTATTATTCGGTTTTGTTGATTGGTGTTTTGTACACACTAATAAAACACTCTCGGAGGGGTGTTAATTTTTTCTCTCACTCATTGTAGAACCCTAACTAGACCTATGGATTCAAGGTACGGATTACTCTATGACGTGTAACTTCATTTGGGAGGTTGTAACCTAGTGTTAACTTGTGGAGGGACCAGGTGTGTTTGGACAAACAACCTGTTATAACTTTGACCTTGGATATTGTTTTCTAGATATGCATTAAACTCATTAGATTATGGATTTAAAAATCATGATTTGCATTGACGTTCAACCTATGGGTATTTACAATCGTTCTAAATGGTTTGGGACTTACAAAAACTCAAAAATGTGGGAAAGGTAGGGTAAAAAGCATATTAGAGTCTCTTTTGACCTACAAATGTTGTAAACCCTTTTATCTCAATCAAGCATGCACATAAACCAAAGAAAATGAGAAATAGTGTTAACTCAATTCTTCGTAAACTCTAGGATTTCATTCTAATGAAGCAAGACACAAGAGAAACCATAATTCTACATCAACTGAACAAATAACAAAAGTTCATTTACAAAACATATATCAAAGGTTAATTAGCTTAACTAATGTTCAAGCTAATTAGATTCCACACACAAAACATAGCAATTATCACTTGCAAATATTGTCAAATCACCAAAATATGCAAGATTACATAACACATCTACAAAATCAAACGACAGAAACATCCACTAATGAAAACAAGATCAAACAAATGGCCATGAAAGTTATCAAACAAATGCCAAAATGCAAGATGGAATAGAGGCTAAATAATGCCTTGTAGAGGTATGTATATGGACACCATGGTTGCAGAATATGCGAAAATGGTTTGTTGAAGAGTTCGTGTGACCTCTCATGCAAATGTATGGTTGTTTAAAAACCAGACCCTTCAACTGTTACTAGCATTCTCCTAGCCTGGAAAACGGTATAAGCGTTCATCAAAGCTTGAAATAGGGTATTTTTTTCAGATTTTGAAGTGTGACTACATTGATAGACATGGATGCATTGACTGCTGGAAGTTCTCCACTGCCTGGGAAAAAAAAGAGGGAGAAAATAAGTGGAAAAAATGCCCAGATCTGCACAAAAACTGTGAGCTAGATTTACAGGCCTGCACCAAATTCGGAGCTTGGGTGACAACAGTTAGATTGTTTGCCAAAACGCGCTCTTACCTTATTGAACCTTATCTTGACCTGCGCACCTCTTCATAGATGTTTGACAGAAGAATGTAAGTTATACCACATTTAAGTGATTCAACTCAAAAAAAGAGTCGTTGTACATAATAGTAATTCAATATTCTTATGTGATCTGCAGGCACCAAATAACCACATCCACTCATCCACCACAAGTTTTGTTGGAAATTTTAAATCTAACTCCCACAACCTTAACTAGCACCCTTCGAGCCTATGCCAAAACAAGAGCTTTGGAACAGAGTATGGAAATCCACCAAAGGAAGAGGAAAGTGGATTTTGTTGGAGAATGAAGTTTTCACTTCCCTCGTGGATATGTATGTGAAATGACGGAACACACACAATGTATGTGAGAAGGTTAATAAATATGTTGGTTGTGGACTCGTAGCTTATGTGTGTTCAACTAGCTTGGAGCACTTCGTACACCACTTTATTGGTTAATAGGCATAGTTTTCTCACCTACATTTAGCATGATTTCCACATTTATAGTTTTTCCTTCATAGTGGTATCAAAAATTAAATCAAAGGAAGAGTATCTTTTTGGTTAATGAAAAGGACTTGTTGCACAAAATACTTATATTTACTTTACATTTTGTACAATTAAAATGATCCCTTTTAGCGTTAATTATGCTCTCAAACCATGTCCTAAGATAATTGGAAAACTTGGATAATAAGATTGGATAACTATAGCCACCCAGTTGGCAAGTTGAACTCAAGTGTTTTTTAAACATGCCACTTGAACACCTTGTAAAAAGTTAATAAAACATGTTTTATAGCGACGTCTGCAAAACACCTCTATAAACCTCGTGAGCAAAAAGTTATGGTTTGGCCATGTTCTTTGGTGATGTGGAATGTCACATCAACCTTTATAATGATTTCAAATGATCATTTGACATTTAGTGTCACACGCCTAGGAGCCCAATTGACAATTTCTCAAAGCATTAGACAAGCTGCATGAAAGTTGAAATTTTAGTTCTGTTTTGACTCACGGTTTACGCCCTTGTGTTAAGAAATAGAATTTTGCCTCCTCATACCTCTAGAATTTCACCATGACAATTTTAAACAACCATTATTTTTGATAAAATCGCCTTGAGATCGGGGTTTGCAATTGTGTTTTGTAGGCCTCTGATCATTTTGCGGTGAGGACGAACTAACACAATTACAATAATTAGCTCTGAAAAGGTAGTCACAATTTGAACTCCGATTGCGAGAATTGAGTTTCGTAAACTTTGGGGGTTTCCCTATAGATAGGAGAGTATATGGGTATTTACACATTGTTTGTTAGAGTATCGGACATTGGATTTTGAACTCGGTTTTTAGCCACTCGCTAAATTGGTCATTCTTGAAAACTTGTAGCAATAATGGGAAAATTGTCGCGGGACCTCCTTGAGCGTTATAACTATTGGGAAACTTGTAGACACTATCATGTGTTCATGTATAGAACCTCTTTTTTATTTGTTTTGAGAAATTTGCTTGTGAAAAATATGGTGTTTCTCTCTCTCTTCTCTCTCTATCTCTCTCTAGATTGAAAAAGAAATGAAATTGCATATGTATTCCTTACCCTCTCTTGTTGCGTGCAAAGTGTTTGAATTCATTGTGAATGGAAAATTATGCATATGCAAAAAGTGCTAGTTATATGAGAATGTCATGTCATCATTTATTGTTGACCCATGATTACAAAATCTTTGATAAAATTGAGTATTAAATATGTATATGGTTTTCTAACATGTTTTTCCTATAACAGTTGAAAAACGTATGGTTTTCATATTTAGATGTACTCTTGTATGTTTTGTAAAGAAAAATAAGTTGACTTAATTACCTATGTAGTGAGAACCGACGTATAGGAATTGTATAGATGGTGCCCCGAATCATTATAGAAAGATGCATTTGAAAACTTGTTATTAAACTATTATACTGTTATATTATTGAAGGAAGAGAAGTTCATTTCTTATGTACGTGTGATAATTAAAGAGATGATGAAATTTCACTTTGTATCCTTATAATTCAAATTGCATTGAAGAAAAGTGTACTTGGTTAATTACAATAAATTCTTGTAGTTTTGTATACTTTTATGGTAGTGAGCTTAAACCTGAAAAGTGCATGTGTCATAAGATTGAAAAGTAATAGTCTTTTAGATAGTATATCTTGGGACAACTCTTGAATCCTTTTACACATCGTTGTTGTATTATTTAAATCGCGTACATTCTAGTAAGTTACATCTAGCTTATTTAACATCTTACTTGGTACTCGTAATGGTAATTTATAAATGGGAAGGTGGTTAATTAAATTGATAAAGTGTTATAACACTATTTGAAATGAAATTGAACATGGTTATTTTTAAATTCTATTTAAACCATATTTTTATGATAATCTGATGGCTATGGACACAATCCTAATCTTCATGGGCTAAACTATGTTGATCCATGCATAGGTTAGTTATGGTTGGTATCTCCATACATAGGTGATCCTTAGTGGCCTCATCCTTACGAGACTCTTCTTGGATATCACACCTCTAGGAATTCTCGGGAATATACTTCGGATCAACATAATTGTCCAACCCAAGGACTTGGTAGTTAGTACTTGGAAGCTGAAAAAAAGATGTTAACATGAAAACAATACAATATCATGATAATCCTAAATAAGGGAAAGAAGAATAATGTCTCCAATTTTATGAAGGAATAACCTTTTGATCTAATGGTGTGTGTATGCGTGTGCGCACGCACGTGTGTGTGTGCATGCACGCACATGTGTGTAAAGTTGATATTATAACATAGAAAAGGAAATTACAAGCTCTTGAAACTAAACTTTAGTGTAATCATTGCTAGCTCATGTAATAATGTTTGACAATAATGATTGTATGTAATGTAGAGTACGAGATTAATATTTGTATAATTAGAGAAATTAACCAAAGTATTGGATTTGTGAACATAGTGAAAAATAGTCATATATCTTTGAGTTGTGCTCCATCTTAAGGAGTTTTCTCATATCACATTTAGGGAGGGTTATGCCTATTAGGATGTGTGAACTGAACTTCTTTATAATTTCAATCTAGGAAAAAATAGTTATCCAAAAGAGACACAAGTAAGTTGGTCGCACAATTATTGTTTACCTTATTACAAGATCCATTTATTTATCATGATAATCAACAAAAACCATTATTCTCTCATATCTTATAGAAACTAAAAAGTAGGTGTTTAGGTGTACTTAAGCACTTTTAATGTAATGACTAAGTAGTATTGTGCTCATTTGAAGTGAACTAAAAGTAACGAAAGGATGAAATTTCCATGATTATCCTAGGGAAAGATGTAACAACATATAATGGTAATATTGTTAAATGGTTTTGGTAAAAATGAAAATATGGTGGAACCCTTTTGCTAAAATGTAGATGAACACCCCTTTTGAATCTAAGTAAAATCATAAGTGTATGATGTGAAATGAGTTGATAGATTGTGTTTGTTATCATATGGAAATTAATGTAATATTTCCAAGCCCTTTTATTCCATTCCCATTAGGAAGGGATAGAATGAGGTAAATATCATCATGTTTCAACCTTATCGTGAGATGATTTTGCTACAAGAAATAAGGGAGAGTAATTTTATGATATTAAGTAGGGAGTTAGTCCCCTCACAATAACTTATGAATAACTTCACCGAAATTGTCTTTAAGCTAGTGTAGTCACACCCATCAAGCAAATAAAACTTCGTTTATATGTTAATACATGAACTTTGATTCCCTTATTGTGCCATTGGAGGGTTTAGAGTAATGTGTGAAAGATAACTTGAGTCAAGCTTAGATTTTTCCAAGGAATGAATTTCATAGGAATCACAATGGTTCGATAAGTTATCTCCTTAATAACCCATGTTCATGGGATAATCTTGAATGAGAGTCTTATACCCTAGGTTAGTATTTTTCCATTATGATAATTTTGGTTTTGAGTTAACACCATGTTCGTGGATGGGTTTTCGTCATCGTAGTATGAGAAACATTATGTTGTTTCATGATCACTCTTGTGCTAAACTGAGCATCTTTTCCTTACAAAATGAAGACAAGGATAAATTGTGTTGAATCTATTTAATGTACATACTTGTAGTCACCAAATCACACACTTTATACTTACATCACACCTCTAAGTATTTTATTATATACATGATTCCTAAGCAAGAAGACTAGACATTAACAACACTTATTTTACTCTTTCATTGCTTTTATCTTTCCCATACTCTTGTTATTTTCTTTTCTGGAATGACCACTTTACTTTTGGATACTAAACGACATGTGACCCAACTCTGTATTGACCATTACATCTTCTAAGCATCCTGACACTACCACCCATTAGGGAAAGGAGCGCCCCATGCGCTATTTTCCCCTTTGAGCGCTTTCTGTCCCTTTCCCTCCTTTTCTTGATTTTGAATTGCCACATCATTTGGTGTCTTTTCTAGAATCATTTTTATCAATTTGGGTCATATTTTCAATTGTTAATGATGAAATTCAAATAAGGAAATCATATATATACATGACTTACACACTATTATTAAGGGTTGGGGAAATGGGAGCTAATACTTACTATTTATCACTTTGACAAGGAGAACTACTCAAGGACTACATTTGGGCTTTATTATTCACTACATAAGTGGGGTTATTTCTGAATTCTATATCACACTTTCTATCTTGGGGAAAAGTAGTTGTAGCCTGCCATCTTGGTATGACTAGCACAACAAGGAAACCTAGCTTCAAGGGTCACAGTTCAAATCACACACTCACAAGAACTACATAGAGTCTAAAATGTAGTGTAATGCTCAGTGACTATCACATTGGGGTGACTGTTGAAGTTAGTTTGACTCAAGAATATGTATTATTTATTTCATCTATTGCTTGTTTGAGCTTTACAAGTAGCTAGGGTTTGTTTTGTAGGAACATGTTTGATTTAGGAACCATATGACATATCCGAAGTGATAAATAGTGAAAGGAAGGAACCAAGTTCAAACTCTGAAAAGACCAAAAGTAGAGTTGATGCCAAGACACTAGCTCCCATATTAGACACTAGTGCCTGAGACGGTCCTATCCTCCTACGGGCTCTCCTATCTCAAGAAGTGTTGTATCCCAATTTCTCGACACAATCTGCATAGTCTAGATCCAACCTTCTCTATCGGTCTTCTAGCCCAGATCAACCCATATCTCTAAATAGAATCTTGGTCATTCTAATTCTCCTATCTGATATAGTTGTTTGTAATTTGCATGCTAGATCTTGTTTAGTACTATAATATTCATATGATCTCAGTCCTTTGATAATATTTAATGTTTTATTAAATTATTTGGTGAACCCGATCCATTGCATGCTCTTTAACGGATACATTCTTCTCTAAACCAAAACCCTAGTTGCAGTAGGGTTCACATATGCATCTTTTCTTCATATCCAAACCTCGATGTTCCTCTATCATCATCTGTCATAAATCAGATTTGCAAAAAAATCCCTAGGTTTTCATGCTTAATCCTACCCTTTGGGTCACTTTCTATGGCTCCCAATTTTCAAAACACCTTTTGTTTCATATCTTGAGTGTAACAACTCTATTTTTAAAATCCTTTAAATTAATTTTTCATTTTTACATATTTAACAAAAGCCACTTTTTTCCCTAATTTTTACACAATTTTCAAAAATTCAAAATTAGAATATTTGGTAATTAAGGAATAATTCAAAAATACACACTTTTGAGAAAATCTCTTGGAGATTTTTATTTTACATAATTATATTCAAAAAATCCTCTTTTTTTAAAATTCAAATTCTATTTTGAGATATGGTCATTTTATTCATTTGATGACAATCACTTTTTTGATTTTCTAACATCACTCTTTGGGTTTTGTCTCCGTGATCTCTTAATTTTCAATCTCATATACAATATTCTACATCAGTTAGGCTTATCTCTCATTTTATTTTCTACCATCATGGCCCATGACACTACTTCTCAAGTATCCTTGTTTCATTTGCTTCAATGACACCCATCATGTAGAGATACTCTCACACAACCTGTTGAAAAACATATAGCTCCCGATAATAGGACAACTTCCCAAGTGAATTCAATTTTGATTTGTATTTTAGATCCTTCTATTAACAATGATGACACTCCGCATTAGGATATATTAGAATCTATTCAAGTTTTTCAAAGATGCCTTTCAAGATCAACTCCAAACCATGTTTGTGATACATATCTTAAGGTTGAAATACTCCACCTTAAAGATACTTCCAATGGATATATCAATTATACGTTTATGCATCATTATGCTCCTAAGGCCAAGGATATGCAATATGATATAGGTGCTACATGCGCTCACATAAGTTAGGGTAAAGTCTTCCAACATAAAACACCACTTTCGTATATCGAGCATGATAAACAACATGATATCCTATTTAAGCCCCTTCATCATCGGTTAATCACTTTGTTAACCAATCATTACTATCCTCATTATCGGATTAAAAAATCCAAATTCCAACCATTCTGCAATTATCATGGCATTAATGGAAATTGTGACAATGTTTTTTATGCTTTATAATGGAAAATCCAACAACTTGAGCATAAGGGCTTTATTTCATTTTCTAAACACCATTTTGCTACACATCTATCTCATATTTTCAAATATCAATGGGTTCCTAAATCTAATTCATCTATGAATCATGAGCATAATTCCATATCGAATGCCTCAACTTCTGTTATAATAAAATAATCATCACTTACACTTATTCATTGCACACTTAGAACACCAACAATATCAGTTGAGCCACCACAAGCCTAATCTAAGGCCAACATGACAAAGGAATTTACAAATATCTCTACTCCTTCAAAGCATATTGAGATAGATTATGCAAACACAAGTATAAATGACTTGTAAAATGATCTATGGATCTCCATAGGCATCAAAACTTATAAGCTAAATTCTAAGTATACTTTTAAAGAATCTTATGGGAGAAACATGAAAATTAATCCCATGGATGGCATTGATTCATCCCTACTAATAAAATTTGATGATTACAGTGATTTTGATCCTACATCCTATCTTGATGACTATAATAACCTTGATGAGTACTCAGAAAATCGTAATCCTATCGATGAAGAAGATGTAACTATTTCCCCGTAAGAATTACAAATTTCTCACCATCTAGTTGCAGAGTATAAAGCAACACAAAAGGAAAAATATAACATCACAGTGTAATCACATGTGTCTTATTTAGCATCACTTCATCCACTTGTGAATAGTCATCACCATTATGTCTAGATATATCATTATGGCATTCACATTAGGGGCATACTATTCCCCTCTCATTACCGGATGATGTACTCTTTTTTCTAGGTCCAAACATGACTATTGAGGGCACACTTACCTACATGGACCTCACTTTACACACATACACTAGGGGAAACCTTGCTCCCCTCTCATAGTTGTTCTATTTTATGTTCACATATTTTTTTAAAAAATGCTATCTTATATCTTGATTGGATGTACTCTTGCTTGTTTATACTATTCTATGTTGCATGTTTCTTATCATGTTACCTTGATTCATAGTATGCTCTATATTTTTCCATACACACATGCATGTTCACATGGTACTCTTGAGGTGAATGCAGATTACTTATAGGTTCTTACATGATGCATGAAATTGTACCTTACCAGTCCTAATGAGGCTCCTAGGGGCATCTACATTTCTTCTTTACTCTATATTCAAGTTCTATCATCAAAAAATTTACTACTTTCATTCTTATTTCTCAATTGTATAAATTGTGGCATACTATCAATTTTTATAACATGCTAGTGGGTGCTTCATGTGTAGAATTTGTCTTGCATACCTACTTCCAATCAAGGTTCTCTAATTTGTTTATATCTCATCTTCTTTGCTCGTGTCTTGGTTATCATTGTCTACGGATATGACCTATGTTCATTTCTCGTTTTCTTGTATCGATTTGAAGGATTTGATTGTCTTGTGACATCATGAGTGGTATACTATGTATTCAAACAACTTCTTGTTGTGTATTTTGCAATGTTATTATGTCTTGTGACTTATTCCTATTACATCATGTATGTTTTTTTGTGACTAACACTTTTGGCTAGGCTTTTTTTGTATTTGGCTAGCCTTTTTTTTCCATTATTTGCATACATGTATGGTTGTTACCATGTGTATTCGCTATTCCCCCTACAAGAGTTCTATGTCGAATTACACATTAGTTTCATCTTTCCTTAGTTGGGTTATGCTCTCCTTTTTTCATCTCACACACCCCAAATGAGTGGGGGAAATCATCGAGTTACTATTTCACCATCTCAGAAGTCCACAAACTAGATACAGATTGACAAAAAGAAAAATTAGGATAAATAAGAGCTAAGAAATAGATTTAGAATCGACTTGAGCCAAAATTCGGTGTAGGATAGAAGCACCTAACTAAAATAGGAATGGTGGGCGCTAGTGTGCCACCTAGAATCTTCTGTCTAGGGACATAAACAAGAACATTGCAGGATCAACATGCTTCTAATGATATTTTTCTCCAATTCTAGCAGTATAAACTCGATTCAAAATTACAATCAGTTACCAATAGGAACAAAATCAGTGACAAGTTGTAATGGAACTAATTTCTTTATTTTTCTTAGGATCAAATAAGGAAGTGACACCTAAGGAATATGCATGACAATGATATGACTGGAACAATGTGTCACTTGTGGAAAGTTTTAATTAGGTTTGTGATCATCTCGTGAATGACACTTATCCATAGGGAAGTGTTAGCGAATGGAGGGAAAATCCTACAACTCTCCCAATACTCTTCCCTTGGTAATGAGACACCTAAATCCTTAGTTTAGCGACAAGATGCTCAAATCCTCAATTTGGTGACATAACACGTGAATCCTCTATATTGTTCCAGGACATCTCCAAGGAAACAAACATATAGGAACAAATTCTATCTCTCTTCTCACAACACATAGGTGTACTCTATCCTTGATTCACTTGTTTTCCAAATAAGCATTTTTATTTTCACATTTACTAAGTTAAAGTTCAATTTCATTTATCATGAGCATTGATTACACTTATCTTTTTTGCTTGTTGTATCTTACTCGATGAAAGGAAACATACAAATGGAACAAGAAGTAATCTCAAGCACGACACTCACACTGAAAAGAAATATCTAAGGAACAAAGACAAGCATCATTCCTACTAGTAACATGAGGTTACCCCTAGGATCCTTATCCTCCTCTATATTCCATGATGCACATTCCACTATATCCATTTGGTATGATATCAAGTATAACCCTCATTCGACATGCTATTGGTTACAAATCTCTCCATAAGGTATGATCTTCTTATCTACTTTATGCTACTAGAATATTCATTCACCAACATAAAGTGGGGGTAAATGTAGTCATGAAATCACACACTTTCTACTTACATCACACTTATAATTATTTCATTATAAACATGATTCCTAAGCAATAAGACTACACATTAATAACACTTATTTTACTCTTTCATTGATTTTATCTTTCCCACACTCTTGTTATTTTATTTTCTGGAATGACCACTTTACTTTATAATACTAAATGACATGTGACCCAACTATTTATTAATCATTACATCTTCCAAACATCCCATAAAATACCGCCCATTAGGGACAAGAGCGCCCTAGATGCTATTTTACCCTTTGGACACTTATGTCCCCTTCCCTCCTTTTCTTGATTTTGAATTGTCACATCATTTGGTGTCTTTTCTAGAGTCGCTTTTATCACTTTGAGTCAATTTTTTACTTGTTAATGATGAAATTCAAACAAGGGAATCGTATGTATACATGAATTACTCATTATTATTAAGGGCTTGGGAAATGTGGAGCTAATACTTACTATCTATCACTTGGACAAGGAACAATACTCAAGGATTGCATTTGGGATGCATTATTCACTACATAGGAAGGGTTATTTCTAAATTCCATATCACACATTCTATCTTTCAGGAAAAAGTAGTTATAGCCCACTATCTTGGTGTGCTGCACAAGAAAAACCTAGGCTTTAAGGGACACAATTTAAATCACACACTCACATAAACTACATAGAGTCGACATGTAGTGTATCACTCAACAACTATCATATTGGGGTGACCAACGACATCAATCGACTCAATAATATGCATTATTTGTTTCATCTAATGTTTTCATGAGATTTGTGCAGGTAGATAAGGTTTTTTTGCAGGAATAAATGTGATATAGGAAATCTATGACATATCTCGAAGCAAAAAACAACAAAAGTAAGGAACCAAGTTCGGACTCTAAAAATACTAGAAGAGGAGCTTTTGCTATGACACTAGTTCCTAGATCAAACACTAGCATCGATGGCGGTCATGTCCTCATGTGGGTGATTCTATCCAAAGAAGTCATAGATCCCAATTTCTCGGGTAGATCTTGTATTGTCCGATCCATCCTTTTCAACCAATTTTCCATCCTATGAAAGCAACCTAAATCTCTTGATAAAAGCTAATTCATTCTCATTCTCCTATCTTGTGTACTTGATTTTATTTTTCATGCTAGACCGTGTTTGTTACTCTAATACTCATTTTATCTCATTCCTCTGATAATATTTAATATTTTATTAAATCACTTACAAAACACCTTAGTAAGAGGTGCATGGGACCTCGTGAATGGTTGATCCATAGGGATCCATAAAAACACACCACTTCATTAGTTCCATTAGCACCAAGAAGGAGAATTGAAGAAAATTAATAAAAATGAGGTAAACGGAGGTTCTGGACAAAATCGTTGCTGCTGCAAAAGTGACGGTTGCTGCAGAACTATCACCTGCAGGGCAGGCGCGGTCCTGAAACCGCCCTTCTTCTCAAGGTGGCATTCCTAACACTTTTGAATAGAAAAGAGAAATGAAGCACGAATGGACACGAATTTGAAGTGCCCGAATGTGTCTCTTCCCTCCCCAACCTTTCCCATTCTCCAGTGCATGGGAGGACATGGGAGAAGGCTATAAATACAATGAGGAGCAAGATAATTGATCATTTGAAGATCTAGAGAGATCAAGAAGCAAATTATTAATTATATGAGAGCTAAGAGCAAGATCTTTAGTGTTGGAGTGGAATTGTAGGAGAAAGGTGTAGAAACAGAAAAGAAAGCATAGGAAGGGAGAGGTTTACATTTTTGTCTCCATTTTCTACTTCTTGTAATTTGTAATTGTCTATAATTGACCAATAAAAGTGGGAAGAAAGAGCATTTTTCCCTTCCCGACTGGTTTTCCTCCATTGGAGGTTTCCAGGATAAAATTGTTGGTATTTGGAGTTAAATTCTTTCCTACCCTCTTCAATTTCCTTTTTATAGCACTAGATAATCAGTCACTAAAGCTCTAATCTTCAATCAATATGTCATTTTCCAAAGTTGAAAGTAGAACAACACAACTGTGTGATTTTGTAGAGTTCCAAAGTATAAGTTTATGGATCATTTTGGTATCAGAGTTGATTATATATCTAGGATTATGGAATTCAATTCTTTCTTGTGATTTGTATGACAATGACAAGGTCCAAAGGCAGAGAAGTTTGACCTTGCAAGCTAAATATTTCTATGAATAAGTGGAAAAAGAGAATTCGAGCTCAAATGGAGGAAGAGAACTTGGTCCGTAGAATCAAAATTTTAGAGACCATGATGGATAGGTCATGATAGAAAATAAGAAGATCTTGTAGATCTACGAAGATGGATTCGATTAAGCAAGATTCCATGGACTCAGTGGTTTGAGCACTGGCCAAAAAAATTGGTATCGAAAGAGCCACAAAGAGGAAGAATGGGAAGAGCATGAAGAAGAGACACCAATTGTAAGCGAGAAGGTAAAATCTTCTCATACACCTTTTAAAGTTGAAACGAAAGTGGAAATAAAGAACTTTGAAGGACAAGTAGATGCATAATTGCTTGATAAGTGGATAAAATAGTTAGAAGTCTATTTTAGTGTGCATAATGTCACTGAGGCATAAAGGATTACCTTTGCACATCTCAAAATGGAAGGTCATGCTCTGGTTTGGTGAAACCCATCTAGCCACTTGTGAGAAAAGAAGAAACGTCGTATTGTCAGTACTTGGAAAGGTTTTAGAGAATTGCTTAGAGATAACTTCTATCCTATTGGCCATAAGACTGACATGATGATTAAGTGGTAGTACTTTAGGCAAGGCAACGGTCAAAGCATGCAAGATTACACTACGTAATTTTGGAGACAAGCCATGTTGCTTAATATGGACTTGGAGGATGAGGAAATTTTGACCAAGCATTTGAGAGGACTTCACACACACCTCTGGAGGAAGGTAATCTCCACGAAGCCCAAGGATCTCAATGAAGATTGTATACAAGCATACTGCATTGATGACGAGAATAAGTAAGGAGAGATAGAGCCAAAGGGAGACCAACAAACAGATCCACATGAAAAATAACAAGGGAAGACAAGTAGAAAAGGTAAATGGAAAGGTAAACATGTCGCTACTTCTTTTCTTACTTGTAAAGATCCTAAGAATTTCTATAAGAATTGTGATATAAATGGACATACTGACACCACATGTTGGAAGTTACATCCGGAATTGCACCCAAAGCACCGAACCAAGGATTCCAAGAAATATATGACTACTGTGAAAATAGAAGGAGAGATGGAGATTGAGGATGATTCAGATGTAGATGAGAGGATGGGATGCACGGCCACTAACATGTATGAGGGAGTAGAAGAAGAAGAGATGGGTAATCTTTTTCAAATCAAAATCCAAATCAAGAAGACTAAGGGATGTTGTGTCACAAGGAGGGAGAACCAGTATAGATGGTTCAAGGACGGAGTTAGTTTCAACATCCAAGCACACTAGAGAAAATCAAATAAAGCTATGGTAAGTGCCAACCAAGCACAAAGAATTTTTAGGAAAATCGTCAGTTTTTTTTTTTTTTACTTTCATTGGAAGAAAAGCAAAATGGACTTGAGAGTGTAGATATTTTGGATAACACTTGTCAGTTTTTATAGAAGAAGCCACCACAAGAACTCATTCAAGGAGCAATACAAACTTCTACTATGCAGTCACCGTATCTACCTATTGATTCACTAGACCTGACCATGGGACAACAAGGAGAAGAGGAGATATAAGGAACAATGGTGATTATAAAGAAGAAAGTACATGGAGAGGATTCAGCCAATCCATCTCAAGAGACAAAGACAAGCAAGAAGGACTAAACCACTATAGTATGGGACCTTCGCCATACTTGAGCAGGTTGGAAAAGAAACCTTCAAGCCATACTTCATGCAGATGCATGTGATAGCAAGTTGCAAGAGCTTGCACCTACTAACACCATCTATGCATGACAAAGAAGGAAACATACGAAGATTGTACTTGAGGAAACTCGAGGGAGGATGTAGCACTAGAGTAGCAAACCGAGATCCATAAGAGTCTTAGCAGTTAGGCGAGAGAAGAAACTAAGGTAGACCCGGTGGTACTCAAGGAGCAAGAGAGGGATTTGATCCCTATACCACTCCCCCACTAAGCTTTTGTGGGACCAAAAGCCTCCTAAGCAGGGGAGGTATGATCCATAGGGATCCAAAAAAATACATGATTTCATCAATTCCATTAGCTCCAAGAAGGAAAATTGAATAAAATGTGGTAAATGGAGGTTCTGGATAGAACCACCACTCTTTGCGCAGAGCGGTAGTTGCAGAACCGCCACCTGCCCCAGGGCAGCGGTCCTAACACTTCTGAACAGAAAAGAGAAATGGAGCATGAATGGATGTGAATTTGAAGCACCCGACTATGTCTCTTCCCTCCTGGCCTTTCCCATTCTCCAATGCATGGGAGGACATGGGAGAAGGCTATAAATACAAGGAGGAGCAAGAGAATTGATCATTTGAAGATCCAAAGAGATCAAGAAGCAAAGTATTAATTATATGAGAGCAAGTGAGCAAGATCTTCAATGCTAGAGTGGAATTGTAGGAGCAAGGTGTAGAAACAGAGAAAAAAAGCATAGGAAGGGAGAGGTTTACATTGTTGTCTCCATTTTCTACTTCTTGTAATCTGTAATTGTCTATAATTGACCAATAAAAGTGGGAAGAAAGAGCGTTTTTCCTTCCCGACTAGTTTTCCTCCATTGGAGGTTTCTAGGATAAAATTGTTGGTGTTTGAAGTTGAATTATTTCTTGCCCTCTGCAATTTCCTTTCTATAGCACTAGATAATCAGTCACTAAAGCTCTAATATTCAAGCAATCTATCATTTTCCAAAGTTGAAAGTAGAACATCATAATTGTCTGATTTCGTAGAGTTCCAAAGTAGAAGTTTATAGATCAATGGTGTTCCGATTTATACTCCTCTCCTTCTATATAGTGGGACCACACAATGTTATAGAATATGTAGGAGAATGGTGGCTTAGAAATCTACTTTGGATTAAGCCTACTTATTCGTGAACACCTCACTTTCCTTTTAAGCAAAGGGTATGCATGTTTTGGGTCACGTCGAATCACACACACTTGGACCTACTATTGTGTTATGATTCAAAACTGAATTTCTGATTTGAAAGAAGCAATGAGAGAAAATTATTGAAACTAACACACGATCGAACCATGGAATGAAAAAAACCTTTTTGGAACGTGGTATTGTGTGACATAATGAGTTAAACCATGCTTATGCAAATGTAATACTTCTAAAGTAATAGAATGCAATGCATATAAAAGAAAAAATAAAAACCATAAGCTCATTGGATTAGTGTAAATATAATTTTTATTGTTTGTGTCTGGGGATATATACAAGGTGTAATAAGCGTTGTGTCATATAACATCCAATTTGTTTTGCCAATTTTTCTATTAAATTTTGGGTTGTGAAATTATGGGGCATAACAAAGGGTTGGTGGATCATTTAGATTTCTACAGGGTTTGTTTAGAGATTAAAATTGATTGCCTTATCTTATTGCAAAATTTTATTTTGACCATCATTTACACATATTTAGCTCAAATTAATGCTAAAAGACTCTAACTCTTGTTTTTAGTTTTCTTTATGCCCTGCACACATAATAAATAGTTAAATAAATCTAAATAACCAATTTAGAGATATAAACCAAAGTTATAATTGGAACAAGTATTATAATTTAAATTTGAAGCAACTTGTAGAAGTTAAAATGATGACATAGTCAAATGCAAATATAATTTGAAGTTTGGAAACGTCTTTAGAGCCATAAACAAGTTGCACTATGTTATTTTAGTGGTTATAAACTAGAATGCACAACTAGAGAGATTTCCCATCACAACAAAGAAATATTAAACAAAATTTTATCATTGATGAGTAAAGTGGGACTCCATTTTTTCATTAGAAGGGAATGGGGTGTTTCGGTCACAATAAATGGAGAGTATGAGGAGAAAACACTCAAAAGTGTATAGAACTAAAAATATTAAGTTTTTTCAATCTTTGCAAGGAAAATCTTGTAACGAGAAGAAATGATTTGTAGATGAAAAACTTTCAAAACTATTTTTGTTTCTCACTTTTAGTTCTATTGAACTAATAATACTTTCAAGAGTCATTTTGTATGATTAGTGAGTTAATCCATCCTTCCTTAAAAATTAAAATTAAACTAATCAAAACTTGTTAAATCATGCAACTACATCATATGAAAGTTTTAAAGCATTACTTTGCTGCCATTCAAACACTTATAGCCCTAATAGAGGTACTTTTGGCCTTACTCCAAACCTTTCTCCATCCTCAACCAAACAATTGTAGGCCTAATAGAGATTACTCAAATCACCCCTTTTAAATATTTTCAAATTTTATTTGTTTACTTTCTATCTTCAAGAGAAGTTTTATTAGTTTGTTCTTATTTTAGATAATTCCTTCATGTTTCCTTTTTAACACATTTTTGAGGGGTTGGGAATCAGTTTGACCCTTTATAATGATGATGCTACATGACAAGAATATTTATTGACAACTCTTTCATATGTTTATTTTTTTAAGATTTGAAACTATGTTGACTCTCTAGTTATGAAAATTTTTGTATTTCATTAGTAATAACATCAACAGATCTGAAATGTAATCATATTTTTTTCCCTAGTTACCCCAAAGTCCCAAAAAAAAAAAAAAACAACTTTACACCATTTGTATTATTCACTCTTTGAGATATTTCCTTTGGTTTCCTCCAATTTGTTTATGATTTGTGTGGGAAACATGAAATCATAGTTTCTTTTAAGTATATTGAAATCAGAAAACTAATCTAAGAAAATATGAATATAGTCTAGAAAGCATGAAACTAACTATTATGGAAAAGAAACTAATCTAGTCCTAAAATAACAACTATACAATAAATATGGTGGATGAACTTGAATTTTTTTGATGAGATACCTCCCATTGAAAGGTAGAAATATATTTTCACTTTTGATGGTCCTCAAGAAGGCATTGAAATTCTTGTACTCAATCCAAAATCCAAAAAAGATTCCATCTAAAAGGATTGTTGATTTCATATCAAAAACAACAAAAACATAGGGTTAAAAAAGAGTTACCTCAAAATTTGGCCATTGAAACTTATGAAGCTCTTTTTTTCCTTATGCTTGATGATATATGGCGATGTAAATTACACTAAACTAAACTTTTGTTGATGCTTTTTCTCATCAAATTTAGTTTAACAACTACCGCAACTTGGATTTATCTCTTTTATCTGCATTGAGAATTGTGTCTATGGTTTTCATTGATGTGAAGTGGAACATTAATGTTAAAGGGTTTCAAGATGGTTTAGATGTCTCCATAAGGTGTCATCCACGAGTTAAGCTAAAGGCCTATTGGTAGCATCCGGTTTGGTGTGGTTGTTATGATGTCTTGACATGATCTTAAGCATGGTTCTAGCTTGTATGGTCATGGTATGACGATCCAAAGTTGGTCGAGGTTCTTATAAGGCCAAGAATGGTCGAGAGGTGTCCAAGAGGTGCTAATGAGTCTGTAAGTTGAATACAAGGTCATTCTTGATGAGTCATGTGGTGAAGTAAGTCATTTTAGGCCTAGTCCTAGACCTAACATGAGCAGATGGTGGAGTATCACCCAATATGAGGTAGAACAGGTTAGTATGAAGCATGTGGAATGTTTCTAGAGGTTTCATATCATGTGTGGTGGATGTATCAGCCATATGTTATAGGTTTAGTGCATATACAAGGTCCTTGTGGAGCAAGAAATAAAAACTAGTCAAGAAGAAACATGTAAGTCATGGTGGTGAGAGAGTTTCGATGCGAATTAACAAAGAATGAGAGATGGAAAGCATGGAGGAGGTTTCCATGGTGCTTTGTGTTAAATTTCATGTCAAGGCAATGAACGAAATGTAAAAAAGTTATTTTTGGAAAAATCGAGCTCTTGAGAAGGCAAAAAACATCTTGATAAGCATGTTTGAATGCTCGAGTTTTAACATGCTTGAATACATTTTGGAGTTGTAGCTTTAAGATGAGTGGATGCTCAAGATTGAAATGATTGTAACATTTACAAGACATTCTTGTCCTTCTTTGGTTTTAGTGGGTTTTTCTCCCTTAAAGGGTTTCCCACATTAAATCCTACACTTAGATACATTTCTAGGTCCTAAAAGCATACTAGCATTCATATGATTCCTAAGCAAGAAAACTAGTAATTGACAACTATATTTGGCCTCTTTTATTTTTTATTTTTTTCTATTTGGTCTTACACACCCTACATCCCAGTCGGGATTTAATGATTTATCTTTTATGGATTCGATACACCGTCACCTGCACAAGACAAGTGCTCAAACACCCCTATGCCCTTTGGGATCCCCTAACCCTTTTCCACCTTACTCGCTCCTTTTGGGTCTCTTTTATCTTTTGGGAATATTTTTCACTTATGGGTCGGCCTTCTAATTTTCAATTATGAAATTCAAACAAGGTAATCATATAAATACATAGTTATGTGTTCAAAATAAAGGACCAAGCACTAAGCATTACTATCACCACCTAAGCTTACATTCAAAAGGAACCTAAAGCACTCAAAAACATCCATCTAGCATCCATTCAAGGGACAAGTATTGCATAAACTTTGCATACACTACATAGGAAGGGGAAGTTCATTTTTCCATCCACACATTCTACTACATTGCTACATTTTAGCTACAACTCGCTATTAAGTGTAACTTGCACAAGGGCATCCTAGGGAAAAATTTATACACACACTCACAAGAACTACATGGAGTCTAAGATGTAGTGAAACGCTCGCTCATAATTTCACTCTTTGGGTGACCGCTGGGGTCATTCCGACTCCCATTCTACATCTTTCTTTTTAGGTTTGATGTGGTTTGTGGGCTTGTGCAAGTAAATATCTCCTTTACAGGGTACATGTATTCTCGGCGATCATTGTGTAGCTATCAAGCGATCAAAAGGGAACAAAAATGAAGATCTTGCGACACTACATAAACTAGAATCTAAGAATCTCGTGGAGTCACTATGCCTAGAAGTGGTCTTTAGTGCTGGGTGCCCGTGCCCTAATGTGGGCACCCATGTATGACAATATCCGTGAGTTCCATAATTTATTGTGAGTAGTAACAACACTCTTCCCATCTATTAATTACTTTACCCTGTTTAGATCATTTCCAGGTTGTGATTAAATTAGATAAGTCCTCTCTCCTTCTTCTTTTCTTAGGGACTCATATTTTACATCTTAGCTTTCTTGTGGCATTTCTTCATTTAAGCATGTATACATCATTTGGTTCATTACTGACTCTGCAATATCCCTAGATTTAATTCAAATTAAATTAAATAATTTGGTGAACCCGACTCATGATCATACACTTAGATCCTCATTTTTTATTCTATCTAATCTTCATTCATGGCTCCTAATATTCCTCAAATCTCTTTGCATGAATTACTTCAAATGCATCCATATTGTAAGGATAATATCCAAAAAAACCCTAAAACTATGTATCTCCCTCACAATACACCACCCAATCAAATAAGTGTTATTTTCGATCGTCTATCTAATGACTCTATCACTCCTAATCCTCCATCCAATCAACTCCGTCTTGAGTCAATTCAAAATTAAAATTTTTTACTTCAAGATAAAATTCAAGCTATGTAAACAACGATTACATATCTAAAAGCTGAAATCCAAGAAGGATGCTTCTCAAGCCCATGTTAGTTCTTCTTCATATCTCATTCTACTTCTATGACTTCTACATGTGCTCATATAAGTGAACCCCAAGTCTTGCTGCTACCCACACCTCTCAAGTTTGATTTCAATGCTAAGCAACATGATATTCTTCCTCATCTCCTTACTCACCAATTAATCAACTTGCCACCTACTCATTGTTATCCTACGTACTAGCTTGCAAAATACTAAGGTCACCCATATTGCAATTATCATCAAATTAATGGACATAATGAAAATGATTGCTATGATCTAAATGAAAAATTGGCCACCTTAAGCATTATGGTCTCATTTCATTTTCTACACAAAATGATGTTACATGTTCATATCCAATTGCTAAATCCCACTAGGTTCCTAAATTTGATCCATCTATGTCTAGTGAGAATCATTCCATAATTGCTAATGTTCCTACTCCAGTAAGTTAAGAGCCACCTATTCAACCCATTCGAATAAGAAACTTCTTCTCAAAATTAGTCTATCCCCTCCTCCTCTCAAGTCTTCTATCACATTACCAACTCCAAATAATAAACCTCCTCTAAAAATTGGTCCAACCCTTCCTCCTCTCAATTCTTATACGGTGTTAGCAATCCAAAATAAGCAACCAATCACTAAGCAAGACCAACAGACTATAATGACCTCTTTCAACTTCCTCCTTTCAACCCAAAATCCACCCGATCCTACTCTTGCTCCTACCTAACATTATGATAACAATATGATTTCTTATGATACATTTCAAACTCTATCACCATCGCAATATCTCTCTTGCATTGTCATATAGCTCTCCATCATTAGCACACTTGGGGGCATTGCACTTCCCTCCCCCTTCTAACACCGTTAGTTTTCTATAATATCTACTATCACACTTCACGCTCCACGCTTAATGTCTAATATTTCTTTCTAAGCACTTGCAATGATAAATGCATTGTATCGTCATTACCCTATGACACACTCTAGTTCCATGGTTCATATTTGACTACCGAGGTTCTAAATCTAAAAGTAGCCTCACCACATTTTCTTGGTATGCTCTATGATTCACGATCTATCTTTGTAGCACACATTTTCAAACCATTTCCTGATTATGTACTCTTGGTCTATGGTTCATTCTTGACTAATGAGTGGGAATTTATAAATGAAACTCAACTCATACACATCCTTTGGGGGCATGTTTCTTCTATCATATTCATATTTTACATACCACACCATCAAACTCATCCACCGCATTCTCATATCTTGGTTGCACGTATTCTTTCTTACTTATACTATTACGTGATGCATTTTGCTTACTATGTTAGTCAGATACTTAGTATGTCATTACAATTCTATATACACACATGCACGCTCACTTGGTCTTTTGGAGTGGATACGAGATCTCTTACATATTTTCACATGTTGCAATGATGTTTGGCATTGTACCTCTTACCATTCCCACCGAGGCTCCTGGGGGCATCTACCATTACTACTCTAACACATTACATGTGCTATTAGTTCATTATTTCCCAAAGACTACTTTTTAGAACATTACTTTCCATTGAAATATACATGCTTTGACATACTTTTTATCTTTCTAACATGTTAATGGGTGCTCCATGTGCAACATTTGCTTTGCAGGACTATTTTCCACCATGGTTGTCTGATACTTTGTTTGTCATTGTTTTCCATTGTATGTTATTATTTATAGGTTATGCCCTATGTCTTTTTACACATTGTATTATTTTGGCGCTTCGCCCGATTGTCTTATGACATTGTGAGCTATTTCCCATGTTTGAAACCCAATTTTTTTGGTCTATATTTTATGCTCACTTGCTTGTGTTACATTGTTTTTATATGACATGTTTGTTACTTTTGCTACTAACACATGTATATAGCCATCTTTGTTTACATGTGCCTTGGTTTCTACCATGCACATCCCCTATCCCCCGAAGGGATATAATACAACACAACCTCAGTCCTCTCTTTTGGGTTGCACACCCATATCATCATTTCATGCACCCCAAACAAGGGGGCATACATTGGGTAAAAAAATCACCCCTACAACATCTCAGAGCTACACCACACCATAATACAATATAAGAATAGTACATGAACACGATCACGCTGAATGGCCCCAAATCTAACTTGGTTCATCAAAATAGCATAGACACCGCTCCCAAACTTAGATAGTAGTGGTGGGTGCCCGTGTCCTCTCCTAGGCACTAATGTCTTGGGTGCACACACAGTCGGCTTATCAAATTAGAACAGTTCAAAAATCCTTCGAGAGCAGCTTCACACTTACAAGTGCAATCCTCTAGAAATAGAATGCATTCTATAATTCATTTCAATCGAACAATCAATACAATCAGAACTAATTCAGACAACATGAAAAAATTAGGGACGTACCATCTACAATGGTGCTTATTAAGCAGAGTCATGGAAGGAGAGTAACACTAGACCTCTCTCCCCAACACTTGCTCTTTGGCATGATATCGTCAAAAAAACTCATACTTGGTGTGAGATCACCCAAAAACTCGCTCTTGGTGTGAGATCTCCCAAAAACTCACTTTTGGCGTGAGATCACCCATGTCCCCTCTAGGCACCCCGACCATTTTCACCTTACTCGTTCCTTTTATGTCTATTTTATATTTTAAGCATATTTTTCACTTATGGATCGGCCTTCCAATTTTCAATTACAAAATTCAAACAAGGTAATCATATAAATACATAGTTATGTGTTCAAAATAAAGGACCAAGTACTAAGCATTACTATCACCATCTAAGCTTGCATCCAAAAGGAACCTAAAGCACTCTAAATCATCCATATAGTATTCATTCAAGGGACAAGGGCTGCATAAACTCTACATATAGTACATAGGAAGGGGAAGTTCATTTTTCCATCCACACATTCTACTACATTGATACATTCTAGCTACAACCCGCTATCAAGTACAACTTGCACAAGGGCATCCTAGGGAAAAATTTATACACACACTCACAAGAACTACATGGAGTCTAAGATGTAGTGCAACACTCGATCATAATTTCACTCTAAGGGTGACCGATGGGGTCATTCCGACTCCCATTCTGCATATTTATGTTTAGTTTTGATGTGGTTTGTGGGCTTGTGCAAGTAAATCTCTCTTTTGCAGTTATAGGTACCTTTGGTGATCATTGTGTGACTATCAGTGATTAAAAGGGAACAACAATAAATATCTCACGACACTACAAAAACCAAAATCGAGCATCCATGGCAGTCACCGTTGCCTAGAAGTGGTCTCCAACACCTAGAACGAGTGCCCACGTAACTCGTGCCCTACTATGGGCAACTTGTTTTTGAAAATATGTGAGTTCCATAATTTATTGTGAGTAGTAACAACACTCTTCCCAATATGTTCATCACTTTTCCCTATTTAGATCATTTCCAGGTTGTGAGTAAATCGATAAGTCCTCTCTCCTTCTTCTTTGCTTAGGGTTTCATATTTTACATCTTAGATTTCTTGTGTCATTTCTTCATTTCAGCATTTATACATCATTTGGTTCAGTATTGACTCTACAATATCTGTAGATTTAATTCAAATTAAATTAAATCACTAGGCGAGTGAAAATATAGAAACCTAAATTTGTCAATTTGTCATTTGAAATGAAATCTTTAGATTTGTACCTAAATCTTGAGTTGTATGCACATTCCAAGCCTAGGTGACATGTCATTATATTTTTTATGACTTGATTTTTTATTCAAATTACTCATTCACTCATAGAACTAATTACATTAATCCAAAAAAAAAAATTTCCTCCTAGGATTCATTGTCATATTTTTGTAGAATCTCAACATATGCCTATATGGGACCATCCATCTAGGAATAAACCATCCAATGGTTTGGTCCAAAGGAGATCATTTCATTCCCACCATTTTTACGGTTAATTTCTCAAATTGATATCTTTTATGGGTTAGTTCATTTCCTAAAGGTGATCCTTAATGTGAAACTAAACCTACGAAAGCCTATATAAGCAAGTCTAATTCACCTATTTATCTCACATAGAAATTTAAGATCATACTTGCAAAGTAAATTCCAAAAGAACTCTAATCTCTCATAAATCTTTTCAAATAAATAGTACATCATAGGAGTAGCCCCTAAACAAGTTTGAAGCACACTCATCTAAGCTATAGAGTCATGATTCCCAGTGCTAGAGACCTTATAATCCAAGTCAAGATAATCATACCAAACCATTGTTCTTCATTTTCAAGTGTCAAGTTTCCAAATTAGTTGCATCCATATAGATATCAAATGTGATGTGGAGAACTACATGTAGTTTGAGGCCTCTTTAAAATTTCTACTATAGACGGTGTACAAATGTTACTTAAACCTAACCACTAACATTTTTCGGGGTCTCCCATATTTGGTTAGGTTTTAAGTTGTTTCACATCACGTAAAGTGTTTCACAAATGTGTGACACCTAGGGTTTTAAAGTGAAGGTCACCACAAACTTTTATAGGATCAAGAAAAGTTACAAAGTTCTGTGCATTACCATATGAAATTATATAAATGGGACTAAACCAGTTGGAGCTTCCACACCTATGAAGTTTTACACTTTATTTTTCGAAACAAAACATTTTCAGATCCTTTCCACCTTACATAATTAATCCATAGTACTAGTTCAATACTTTTCCTCTTTAATATGCTAAGTGCATCCAATTTATTTTGTTTTAGCAATTGTTTCCATGTTCAATCTTGCAAATTTCTAATAAGAGTATATTCTAATTTATGCATTAATATTTATTAATTAATCTTAATATACAAGTTGACATGTTGCTAACTTGTTTAACCCTTGGATAAATAAAAAACATTGCCCTACCCTCACTTATTTATTCAAAATTAGATTTGAATCACACTTTTATCTTTGTGGACCATTTTTAGTCGACAAAATTGAACTTCCTAGTAGAACTATTTATCTTGTTGAATCACATTTTAATGTTTGTGGATTAATTTTTGTCAATAAAATTAAAATTCTTAGTAGAACTCTTTATCTTGTTAGTTGAATTGATCATGTTCAATGGCATCAACTAAGAGAGATCATAACTTTAGATCATGTTAGCCTATTTGTAAGTTCCATTATTTTCATTTCTCTACAATATCATCATCACCTAGTTTTATCTTATTATTTTTTAATATACCCTTATAGATTTAATAGGTTTAGGGTTTAGTGGAGCTTATACATGGAGGTCACCTTTGTAGTATTTAGTTACTTGGGAGAAACGCGACAATAGAATTTGCACCAAAAAGAACTAACTAATATTTATAGTCCCCAAATTCAGCCTATTTATGTCTTCTACATGTCCCTCTTGTGATCCTCCTATAAGAAACTCTCTAACAAGGTGTTACTAACCATAGAGCTTAGGATAATATGCTAAAAATGTCTTCACAAAGATATGTATCACTAACCATTTTCTTTCATTTATGTTGGTATAATTGATTATTATTGATGTATCATGTATGCGAACAATGTATTCACAAAGATAAGTATCCCTAACCATTTTCTTTCATTTATGTTGGTATAATTGATTATTGTTGGTGTATCATGTATTACACTTGGATAAAGCAACATATCTTTATGTTTTTCATTACCTATTTACAACTTGTGTTTACTACTAAATGACATTACAGCCATTAGTCTAGAATTAGTTATTTCTTATTATCATTACTCTTAAAACCTCAATATTATTGTAATACACCATCACCATATCTAGGATATCGGCTTTGAACCCTAATTTTTTGATAGGAGTGTGGATTACTCTCTTCCGCAGCCACATAACTATTACACCTCTAGGATTTATCTTTGTTTTTGTGTTGGCCCTAAAATGGTCATCTACTTATATCTTATCTATATTATTGAGAAGAGAGGGGATAATCATGTTGATTATCTTAGCCAACATATAGAATCTACTTGTAACCTCAAGCTTGAGACAATCAATTTTTTTGGTTGATGGGTGTTGGTGGCCTTAAGCCTTAACACTTTTTTAGATCTCATTACATAATATGGTTTTTATTTCATATACTCTTTCATTCCACTAACTTTTATATTACACATGTAATTGTTTTTTTATTATTTACAAAAAGACACACTTTCAATTAAATAATAATAGTAATATTTTTCTCAAAAGAAGTTATCCAAAATACATATTGTCCAAAATTTTCCAAAACAAAATAATATATGATATTAACGCACATACACATACATGCACCCACACACCCCCACACACACACGTGTGTGTGTGCGTGCACGCCACCCACACACTTGCACACGCACACGCACCCACACGCACACACACACACACACACACACACACACACACGCACACACACACACACACACACACACACACACACACACACACACACACACACACACACACTCACTCACTCACTCACACACACACACAGTACACACACACACATTGAGGTAAGATACTTACAAATCAATTGTACATATTCTAAACAAGTCATGGTGAAACAACGTGTTCAAATCAATGCATTTTTACATTACATAATTTGAAAATAAATCCTCCTACTAGTGTTTAGTTAAGAAGTGGAGATAATGTGTAGGCACCTAGTTTTAGTACTTGACTAGTTCATTTTTATGATGATAGTGATTATTTGTTTATTATTTTAGTTATTGTTTTGTGGTAGTAGATTTTATATAAATTATTATTTATGATTTATGTGATTTGTGATCTTCTTGATTTAATAAATATTCATTACATTTGAATAATAAATGTGTTTATGTAATAGGTTTTGTCATTACGCCATAATTTTGACACACAAATACAACAACAATAAAACTAGAATATTTTTTTTTGACTTACATTACTGTATACATGACACCACATGAGATCACTTAGGATAACACACAACACATGAGACATTTGCACAAACATGAACCCACATAGATAACATGAAAACACATGATGCACATCAAAGCCACTTTTCCCCAAATGACAAAGTACAAACAACAATCCAACTACAATATACATTTATAGTTAGGCACCTTCCACGACACATTATTTTCATGGTTATATATTTATTACAATCCTATTTTCATCATTTGAATTTAATTATTTGTAGAACACTTAACATGTATACCTTCCTTCCTCTTAAAACTAGGTTGCATTTTTCTTTATTGCATTTAACGTTTTACCTATGATGGTTCCATTTAAAATCTAACTTTTAATAAGTACACTTAAATTTGGTTCTTTCTCCATTATAATAATTTCCATAACTCAATTGTTAGTTCTATGCATTTTAAACACGTACAAATACCCTGATGTTGGATCTTATGCCAAGGGTTTGTTCCTAAAATAAGTTTACTTAGTTTTACCTTCATTACATAAGCGAAACTGACATGAAGTTGGGAAAGTAATCTTAAGATTTAAAGGAGATTAGGGTCCAAGTTCCCTTTCCATATAATCTTCCATCCATTAGGCATGTCTATTTCCTTTTTGAAGTTGTTATCATTCAATGCTTGGTTTGAGTCTTTGTTAATATTTACACGTCATAAGTTTTGTTTTCCATATGAATCATATTCTCACGAAATCTTAAACTCACTAGGATCAACTTAACCCCCCCTTTTTACAACATAAAACAAGGCATAATTAAGTTATAAGGAGAAATTTGAGTATCCCTTGCCCCTAAATGATACCCCACTTACTTGTGATCTTTTTACACTTACGTTATTACTTTGGTCTTTTGTTAGTGTTCTTATAAACCATGTCAAGTTACATAAAACTTGCTAAACATTTAGGGTCTCAAGACTCCGGGAAGTGATTTAATGCCAAACATTTCATTTCACTATCATTAACCACACAAACATTAAGCACATATTACACAAGAGGACTCCAAATCACCTACACTTTCAAAGGCCTTCAAAGAAACTAAAATGAATATTGGGTAGTGTATTTTCCATGTTTCATATACTAATAATCTCAAGGAGGTACCACGATTAATTAAATCATTTTCTCTCCATACTCTACACCCTACTAAGGTCACAACTAGAGTAATCAAACACCCTTATCTCCCACAATCTTCATGCAACTCAAGGTAACTTTGATACTTCTTGCCAAGCTAACACTCTTGTTTGAGAGGGTTTTAAGGGGTTTAAACTTAATATGCTCATATGTAGGTAACTAAAACATAGGATCTATTTGATTATTTTACATTCAACTTAAAATGGTTTCACTTAATTTGGTTCATATACCTTATTGCAATTAATTTTGTAACCCATTTGTTAATAGGGACATTTGTACGCTCATGAGACTACTAGTTATTGTCCTAGGGAATCGTTTCTAAGAACATAATTACTTGGTTTCACATCATACATTCATTACACAATAGGAACTAGTGGGAGAACAAGAGGGAAGAGTCCATCATTTAAAAGATTAAGGTTCACGATTCTCTCTTTTTATTTATACTTTAATAATTGATTTGGTTCACATTAAAGTTTACATGTCATGAATTCCTTTTCTCACAACATGATATGGTTTAAGCATGTTACAAGAAGGATCTAAATTTCAATTTTTGCCAAGAACGTCATCTCATGGTTACATTTCCAAAAACTAAGCATAAATTATATATATTTTTATTTTTCATGATCAACTCTTAATATTGAATATAACAACCAAAACAATAATTGAAATTGGGTATGGAATTCATTCATAACCCCAACTACTCAAGATGAATTTCAAAGGGTAGTTTTAATCTCTACAACATAAAACCCGTCGATCTACTCATGCATTAGCCGAAGAGGTTTTACATTAGATTTAAATCCAGCTTTCCTATGGATTAATATCTTAAGAGAACACATTCTCCTTGCTACACACATGATTACCATTCCTAGAAAGCCACATACTCTAGACAAAGTTTAACCATTACCATTCCTAATGGTCGAGTTCACGATAATGTCGCTAAGCGTACATGATATGATGATAAATAATATTTGGGCTCTTTATTCCCTTAAGCTAGGGCATGTCATCAAGTACAAGGAGCTAGGCTCATCCTAAAATTTTAGTATTCTACATTATACAAGTGATCGTATAAGAAAGGTAAATCAACACAATAATTTTACTTTGAGTTTGACCATTTATTTAGTTTCCTTTCCTACAATTCCAAGTAAATAGATTGATACACAAGATATTAAATCATTAATTTCACATGAAAACACACTACAAAAGGTCAAATTCACTTTCGCTTAACACAAATACACAACCTTTTTACAAAACATAATTATGAATCAAATTAATTGATTAAGATAAATGTGAATTCTATGTCTAATCTGATTGCTATTGTAGTAGTAAATAAATGAATAAATAAGTACATAAATTAACCCAAGAAAACTAAGCCAAAATATGTAAAACTATTTAGAGTAAATTTTACCTCTTCAACTTAACCTAATAAGAAAGATGATAAAACTTACCAAACCTTGAAATGGCGGGGTTTAGAGGTACCTGGATGTGGATGGACAATGTTTGATTGTTGTGCTCTATATATGCAAGAATGTCAGCTCCTCTCCTGCGAGGAAACCTGCAATCAAAGACACTAAACAAGATGGGATTAGAAAAATGTATGGCATTTCCTAAGAGGACCAATCCTAGAAATTAAAGGACTTCCTTGCAAGGATGTCAATCCACGTTCCCAAAATTAATCGAATAATGATAATATGATAATAGATAATAAAATGATAACAGACGATATAACCAATCAATGCAAAAGGAAAAGGGACTGACGTGGTCCAAGGCTATATGTTGGTTTGATGGTGATACCTGATCCAAAGGGAGTATAGGAATCACAAAATGGCTCAAATGAGTAATGATATGAATGGTTACGCGCTCACAAAGGTAAGAAAGATAATGTATTTGATTAACTAAATGATAAATTACAATGGATGGCTCAAAGAAGATTGATTTAGATAGTTGTGTACACTTATAAAGGAAAGTAAAAGGATAAATTGATTAAGATGATCAACAAAATGTTATGGATGGCTCAAGGGAGCTTGATATGGTTTGATAGGGACTTGGAAAGGTAGAATGACGACAAGGGATATGGTCTGGATATCTGAAATGTAGGTTTAGGGGTCAAAATACCTCTTTGATAGGAATCGTCGGCAATTGGGGCAATCATCGGTGATTTGTCAACAAATCATCAACGATTAAACAACGAATTGTCAGCAGAATTATGGCAATCGTTATAAAATGTGAAGGTTAATAAAAGGGCGACACAGATATGATTTAAGCTTATTTAATGATCATAATAAATAGATTAATAGACTGATAATATGAAATAAAGGTGCGTACCTTGTTATAGTTGATGAGGGTGAGATAATAATGTCACTTGGAAGATTTGTTGATTGCTGATGTAGATAAGGCGTTGATATGATTTGAATGGCCTCCAATGGCTGCAGAAGAGCTCTTGATATCGAGATGCCGAGAGATTGAGGTGTTTGACAAAGTATTTAGGAGAGGAGATTTGCATACGATGAAGGATTTCTTGATTTAATGCTTCGGAGACTAAAAAAAAAGTGATTGAATATAATTGTGATGGAAAGAGCAATAATACAACGAACTATAATGTAGATGCCTTGAGGAAGGTCCTAAGTCAAGTCTAGAAGAATGTGAGCTAGTATGGAACTTGATAATTAAAGCTGGAGGTCCCTGAGGGAAGGAAAAATAGGCTTAAATAATCACCGACAATTGACCGAATTTCTGAAAATTTCAAATCTGTTTGATTTTTGCAAGGCAAAAGGTTGGAACCGTTTGCTAAATCAAGATTTTCATTTTGGATTTGAGGGATGGAATTTGTTGGATAGTTGGAGATGGGCGTGTTTGGAAAATAAACATGTTGTGTTTGTTTTGGAGAGTAATAAAATAGGTTGGATTATGCTAATTTAAGTGTGTAGTTGATAATGATAGATGTGTAAATAATTTTGATTGGCATATAGATGATAATGATAGGAATATAGATAATGGTGATTTATTTTTTGGGATAAGGAGTGGTTTGTAGGAAATAAATAGATCTAAATTGTTTTAGAAAATTATTAATTAAGTGGTTAGGTTTTGCCTAAGTTAGCACTTAGGAATATTCTTTTAGGATTTAACTAATGTAAGAAGGGTTTACGTGGGGTGAGTATAGATGTGACTTAGGATTATGTGGGGAAAGGATAATTATTAATTAATGGGAGGATATAAATGTATAACCTAAGTTATGAGCTATTGTATATGTATAATGAATAAATAAATGATTTAATTAACAAGGGATGTGGATTTGTAAGTCATGGATGTATTTAATCGATTAATTGAACCAGGATGAGATGGTGTAGATTTGTGTAGGAAATAATAGCGAAGAAATGAGTGTGCAAATTTTGAGTGTTTACCTTTGCCCCTTTTTGTTAAGTGGTTTGAGACAAGCCACGAGGCAAAATGAGATGCGATAGATGAGGATGGAAAGGATGCGGAAATATATAAAGAGGTGCTCGCCATCAAACTAGGGATTAATGAACCAACAAGGAATTGATCATAATTTGGAGAAGGATAGATGAAGACAAGATTGAAAGGGTGAGAAGTGATGCCTCACGGGATACCCGGAGTCTAAAATGACCATGTCAAAAACTTAAGCTAAATATGGTAATAACCTTCAAAACACATTGGTAGGGAACATAACACTACCTCAAAGGAGACAAAGTCAATGACCTACGGACCCGTGAGTCGGAAGACTACTACAAGGATGGAGGGGATCCAAAGGGAATCCACTTGGATGTATGTACAAAGCTTTGTTGGACCAAAGGGTTAGAGGCATACATCAAAATATGTGAAAAACTGTGAAGATGGTCAAGACAAAGGTCTTACTGGTGTCTAGCATAAAGACAAAAAATGTATTGCCACAAAGGTGGAATTTTTGACAAGTTTGGATAGCATATGGTGCCCCAGATAAGACACAAAAGGGTTGTGGTTTAACAAGGTCGAAGGACCAAAAGCTAACATTGCCACAAAGGTGGGCTTACAAGACTAATATGGTTTGACAGGATAGAGGGTCCCGACATTGATCAAAGGATCGACGCGTAAGGAGGCATTTTATTTGACAAATATTGTTTTTGATTGAATAAATGTGATGTTTTAGAAACACCGAATTGATGTTGAGATGTATTGAAGATTATGTTGATGTTAAGAGATGTTAATGTTTTATATTTTATTTATTTGTGATGACGTTGATGTTGATGTTAATGATGTTTTAGATGTTGTTGGTATTTTTAGGTGATGATGTTGATGTTGATGTAGATGAATTTTTGATTTAATGTTTGTCACAACCATGGTCAAGAATGAAATGTGGATTGATTAATTTATATTGGATTTGATACATATGTGATGGGAAGCAATGAAATGAAAGTGCTTGCATTTTTGGCCTTTACAACAATTGTTAACAAATGACTAATAATGGGTAGTCACACGTAGGATTTTGAATATAAAGATAAAGTGAAAAAGTGTACCTTCCTAGAACATGAGAAGGGCTAACATATGTAGGTTGTATGGGAAAAGAGGGTTCTCCTTTCAACGGGTTCATAGAGAAATGCCCCAACTTTACATTATTTTATTTTTGAAGCAAACTAATCAATACATGAAGTTTGATATAATGGGAAGGCTAATTGATGTGGGAACTCGTCTGATGCTTTTAATATTTTGACTTTTGAAGGCTGATCGAAGTGGGAATCCTTTTTTCATAGGTAGACATCCTTCGAGGGTATGGTTTATATTTTTGACTTTATAGAATGGTCGTCCTTTGAGGGATCGATCCATAACTTACTTTTTTAAATAATAATTTTGAATTTGAATAGTTTTCCTTCAAGGGATCAGTCTACTATTTATTTTGACTTTTGAGAAATGCATCCAAATGATTTTAATACATATATTTTTAGCTGAGGGAAAATCCCTAATAGACTGTTTCGAGGAGGGGAAAAAAGATATGTGCATGACCTACACATGTGTGCCCCAAGACATTTTTTTTGGTTGGTATACAAGGTAGGTGAGTGTAATGATTGCGGGGTCCCTACTAAGGAGGAACTTATCCATGTGAAAGATGCGATGAACAGAGCCATGGTGCTCATCTTTAAGGTTTGTGAGGATAGTGATGGAAGACCACATGCTTTCAAATCATTACAATGATAAGATGGTTGGTGGATGATGGAATAAGATCTTTGATGTGACTATTGTCATGATGGTCGATGTGTTAATAGTAGAAAGGCCACAAATGCAAGACATTCAAAGGTTGACCCATGTTATATGGACTGATCCAATCATGGGAAAACTTTCCACATTTACTCCTTCCCATAGTAATGACATTTTGATTTGATTAGGTAAATTAGGTTTTAGTGAAGATGTGCTATGGGAATGTGAAGGTAAATACTTTTGAAGTCTTAGTAGAGAGGAGTCCCCCTAGCATGATGTTGTGGATAGAAACAATGTTCACTAAAAGGAACAATACCTCTCAGGTTAGGATGATGAAATTTTTGATCTTGATTGATTGAGTATATGGTAAACAAAGGGAGATGTGGAGATTTTAACAAAGGAGTCATTGAAAATGTGGGTTGGTAAAGAGGGGTTAATGATGAAGCTTTGGTTTTACCTTTTCTTTGTGTATGTTGATTTTGGATTCATATAAGTGGGTGAACCACATTGATTTGAGATGAAGGACCTTCACGGAAGGTGATGAGAAGATGGATGAAAAATATTTGTCAAGATTTGGTTGATTATGAGCCCATGGTCCTTTTGATGTCAGTAAGTACATTGTCAATGACTCGGATGTAGATGTTGGCAAGAGGTTGAGGACCTTGTGGGTGCTGATAAGATTGAGGGACCTTCAAAGGAAGGTGTTGATGAGACTAAGAGACCTTCAATGGAAGGTGTTAACGAGATTGATGGACCTTCAATGGAAGGTGCTAACAAGATGAAGGGACCTCCAATGGAAGGTGATAATGAGTTTGTTGGACCTTCAAAGGAAGGTGCTGACAAAATTGATGGACCTTCAATGGAAAGTGCTAAAGAGATGTTTGACAAAGGTCTGCTAAAATGAAATAGGATGTCCCCCTTGACTTACAGATGTCCTTGAGGACACTAATGAGGATGGAGATGTTGGTAATGTTGATGATGGGTTAGGATGGTCCTCTTCTAGGAGAAGATCATTGATGAGGAAGAGTCATTAGATTATGGCTTTCAATGCTTTACAAATTTTTGTATTATGACCTAGGATTCTATGATAGGCACAAGTTTTGTTTTGATTGTACCATGTAGGTTTCTAAATATGTGGATTAGGTGTTTTAATTGGTGGTAATGTGATAAGAGAAGCTTGCATGAGCCTCTCGAGGATGTCGATGTAAGTCCCTTTTAGGGGATTTGGATTTTGATTTTGGTTTTGTTTGACATGGATGTTTAGTATGACACGTTTTTTTTTTATATGGGGGTATATTTATAGACATTGTATGGTATTGAGACATCGTAGGGACATTGTGAGGTTGGTAAGATATATGATTGATATAATTGGATGATGGATCAGGTCCTAAAATAGAAGAGGAGGGATTGATAGTGTATGAATGCATGACAAAATGTTGAGATAAAGGATGAGGTCCTAAAATCGATGGTAAAGGTGAAATTATAGACTTGATAGATTTGGATTGTGAGAGAGGATGGGGTCCCAAAATGGATGGAAAGTTTGAGACCTTAGATGATGTATAATTTGGCTTTGTAATTTTGATTTTAGGTAAAGGAGGGGTTTTGCGATGAAATATGAGGATGAGGTGGAGGATGTGATAGATTTCGATTTTGTAATATTTGCGTTAGGTAGATGAAAGGGGCTCACTTCGATGATGATGTAATGGTAATAAATTGTGGGATGTTTGATTCAGAAAACATTCTGAGCTAGATAGTAAGTGAGTGAGGAGTCAGGGATACTATTGATTGGACTCGGATTAAGGAGATGTTGTTTCCGACATAACTTTGATGGTTTTTGAGATCTTTCTAATTCTTCGATTGGATTACAAGATAATTGGATGTTGTGATCATCGATTATGGAAACCTCCTTAGTAACGACTTCCAAAGTGGAATCTAAGGGGTTACAAGGAAGTGATAGATAATTGGGTAATGGACACAAGCAATGCTGATGTGTGAGGATCATCAAACAGAAGATCCAAGGGTTCAAGGCCTTCAAGTGGAGGTGCTAGTGATGAAGGGGTCTCCTCGATGGGGAAAACTTGTGTAATAGTGTTGATGGTATGACTTAAAGGATATAAAATATCTATATGGACTGATTCTATCAAGGGGGTGGATCGAGAAGACCAATAAATTCATCATACGTGGTAGTTTCATATGAATTGTAGGAATTCCTAGGAGAGTTAGATGAAAGAGTTTCATCTGAATCATAAGCGCACTCTAGAGAATCGAAAAACGTTTTTAGGTTGAGGATCGAGATGGCCTTCTTTGAGGGCTTGGTTTTCTAATTTCTTGGCCATGGAAAAGGCTTCATCGAAGGTCTGAAATGTGTGGATCTGAAGAGTGGATGATATCTGATGAGAACATGATCGAGAAAACAACTCGATTAGTTCTGATTGTGGAAGTGGAAAGGAAAATTTATTAATAGTGTTTTTCCATCTAGTGACAAAATCTCCAAGGGATTCATTTTCAGATTGTTTGATGGTAGCAAGATCGAAATGATGATTTTGTGAGTAACATTTATAGAAAATTGATTGAGGAATAACATGGCTAGTTGTGTGAAAGAGACCAAGGAATGTCAAGGAAGGGAATTGTACCAATCCAAGGCAATTCCTACCAACAACATAGGAAAGGTTCTAAGAAGAATATCTTGATCATGGATAATGAGATGACATGAGTGTCTAAAGGATAGTATGTGTTGTTGAGGATCCTCCTACCATGGAACATGATGAATTCGACAACTCCCAATGCGGAGGATATGATTTATACGGTATTGATGGATGGATGGGTTCATTACAAACCTGATCATAAGTGAGGATGTGTTTGGATCCTTTAGTAACGAGCTTCTAAATTATCTAATCTATTGGATAGATCCTGTAAAGGATCATTTGTGGGAGTAGATGTGAAGGATTTAACAAGAGGATGTGATTGATTTGGCTGATGAGGATTGAAATAGGATGATTTTGTTGTGAATGTGGTTGATGTGGAGGTTGATTAGGGATAATTTGGGAAGATATGGTTGTAAAGTGGGTTCGATAAAGGGATGTGTGGAGATGTGGAAAAGGTTGAGTATGTTGTTTTTGTTGGATGAGAGGAATTGATTGAGGTTGAGTAGGGATATTAGCATAAGTTTGGGATGTATGAGGATCAAGACGGGATTGAATTAGATATGGGTCGGTTAGATGAAGGATAAGAGATATATTAAGATTCAAATGAGATTGTGATGAAGGAAAGGTTATCGAAAATATTGTTTGATGAGATACATTAGATATGGGTTAAGAAGCCATAGTTTAGAAATAGCTTGATTGCATGAAGGATAATCATAAATTTGTTGGATGGGGTTATTGTATGATTGTTGGATTGTTCAAGGGTGAAAGTTCCATAAGAGACATAGGATGATCTAGATGGATCTGTAACATTCTAGAGCTAAATGATGTTGAATAAGATGTAGTGGGTTGATAAGACTGATAAGGACTAGATTCTGTATAAAGAATGTTTTGATTTTGATTAGAATAAAAAGGTGATGCATAATGATTTTAGGGATATACCGATGTAGAGAGTTGATTCATATTAAACAATAATCAATTATCAATGATATAAACTAAGCTCTAAGAAAGCTACAAATTTAATGAGATAATTCAAGCAAAAAAACAATTTTAATTATCTTGATTTAATTAAAAAGGAGTGAAATGTGTAAAATGGTTTATGAGGGTCCTAGGAAATGGCAAGCGATGGATGGTTTTAGGTATGTTATGGACGCAGTCCTCAATATACCCATAGGTATGTGAGGACCAAATTTGTCTTTGTTGTCAATGCGGGTTTGATATTGAGGCCTACCCCCTCACTTCACGGTCCCATAACGATAAGGGTGGCGGGTGCTTAGCTAATATATACCAACAGACATATGATTATACTCAATTAGAACACCAAGTCAAATTTTCCTCTTGTGATCAAATCTAAGTAGGTATCCACCTAGGTAGGAATTTTTTAAATATGTTTTGTGTTTAAGTGGTTTGGTTGTGTGTGGGGGAATAGAATTGAATGCAACAAAATATCCTCCTAATTAATTCTATGTGAAACAGGAAGGATGAAAAGTTTGTTTTAAAAGCAAAATCAAAATGTTGTTTTCAATGAAAACACTCAAACAAAATACAAAACTGAAAACAAAAAGAAAGTTTTTAGGACTCACTGTTAAATGCTCCTTTTATTTTATTTTATTTTATTTTAGCAATGTTTAAAGCAAGCAATCGCACACACGAGCCTTCCAAAATGAATGCTCTGCAAACAAAGTTTAGGAAAAAACAACAAACAAGAAGGAAAAGACAAACTGTTAGGCTTTGAAAAATAATCAGAGAAATCATAGGCAGGCACACACACACAAAACACACACACACACACACACACACATGTACTTATTTCGATATTTATTATTTTTATTAGTTTAATATGTCAAATTTGTATCATAATAATATTATCATTTATATAATCTCGCAAAATAAAAAGCATGTTTCGAGCGACTATAAGACCACCCTCCCAAATGAAATCAACGACACGAAGAATACATGGTTGCTTATCTGTGAGACACATATACAATGGAAATGAACTAAAGTGATGGCCACCGAAGGCACTTTTTGACTCGAGTAACAAATTGGGCACTACAAGGTTTGCAGATCCCATATGATCGGGTTCATATCCTCATGAAAAAATGACCCCCAGCTCGACGAAGTCGTTAGTGACCTCCACAATAGAAAAAAGATTTGACAAGATAAGATTTCATATTGACGGTCCAGATGTGAAGGTGGAATCCACACTTCACCGGTTAGGAGAGGGTGAAAGAAAGTGGGGGCATTATGGTTTACTATTGTTGCACTTCTATAGTTTTTGGTATTTCATTTTGTACTTTATTTAAATTAGTATTTAAATTCTAGTATAACATATATAAAAAAATTCTACCAATTCAAATGTGACATCCTTTCTAACATAATTTGAAACCTCATATATATTGGTGCTTCTCTACAAAGCTAGATTAAAGGTTAGGAGTGCCCTAGGCAATAATTTGAGTGGATGCCCTTCTCACAATTTTAGTTAATAATTTTTTCCCATCAAGTAAATAAAAAAATCTTTCTGCATTCTTTTATTTTAAAATTTGCATTAGGATCATAATAAATCACTAATTTAGAGAAATTACCATGTACAAGAATAATAATATCCTATTAAATTATCACCAAAGAATAAGAAATATTCCGTGGATGGAGAGAATTAATCATAAGAACATTATTAAAAATACATGAACCTTTTCCTAGAAAAACTTACTTGCATAATCTAGAGCTACATCGAAAAATGGGTTAAATACAAAAAAAAAAATCATATGAGCTCAAAAATATACCATTTGTTCTACTTGTAAAAATATTATAGTACCTTTGTATGTGTATGCAACAAATTTATGTTAGTATATAATAATATCAATAAATAGGTCAATTAATATTTAATCTTCAAATAAATTGTTTTTATGCTAAGTTATCAAAATAGTGACAATAAAGGAAATATTTGAATTTAAGTTCCCTAAGTGTTGGCACCATAAGAAACTCGCCTAGTTTACCTAAGGCTTAATCCCCCCCATTTTTCTATTTTAAATATGACACATTGAAGAAAAATTGTTGTTTTACATGTTTTGGTCTTAAGATTTTTCAAACCATCCAAAAAAAGACACATATAGCAAGTATTGCTTATTACTTCAAGGGGGGGGGGGGATGTGTATCTTCGTGACTTAGAAAGAACCACTACAAATTGAGGATTTTAATTATATATAATTAATTTTAGAAATAACAACCACTTATAAAAGATATGAATAAGTGAACAACCATACATATTGAAGAGGTATAACTAACTATAAATAATTATTTTGATATAGAAGTATATATATTATTAAATTTCATTATTCTTGGGTACTTATATAGTCTATTATTGAATCAAATTAGGCTTGTATTGGCATGTTTTGCTCCTTCAAATTATTTCTTATTGTATACTCACATATTTCTCTCTCTTCCTTGTTCTACTCTATGTTCCAATGGTCTCCTCGAAAAACCATGCATGTGCGATTTTGAGCCCCCAAAACTATGACATTTTAGTGCTATAGATGTGTACCTTATGTGGCTCTCTTGGACCTTGATCCCGAAGGTCCCCAAGGTTTGTAGGTCACTTTTTGTTGGTTTCCCAACTCATTGTGTGTCATCTTGCATGTAAAGAAGCTTACAAATACACATGTACATCAAAACATTTAGAAGAATACTTATCTATATAAGACCATCACTATGAATGTTCCAAAGAAATTATTTCAAACATTTAGACTAAAGAGTCTAGATTCTAACCAATTTTGAGACGTTTATTTCTCTTTTCTCTTTAAAGCATTCATATTATCATCATCCCAATGAGATATTACATTCATAACTACATTTATAGTCATGTATGCAAAATGTGGAAAGACACACATCACATAAATTATTCAACCATATACTTCAACTAAATGTAGTGTCCTATAACACAATAAAACTTATTGATAAAGTCTTGGAGAATTATATAAAAGTACATTTGAGAGGTTTAAAGATGAACTATGTAGTTTTTGCCAAAATCTTACTAACTTTACTAAAATAAGATCTTTGGAATATCATATAGAGAGCCACAAAAAATAATCATAAGAAAAGTTTTGGTCATATGTTATTGGAAACACTTTTAAATGCATATATACAAATATATAGAACCGTACAAAATGCATATGAATTGTTCGACAAAATATTATGATATATTGTAAAAAATATCACAAGAAAATAATAATCAACAATCAAACATTACCATCACTTTTCACATATTTTACAACTCATATGTAATTATTAGTTATAAATTTATCATAAATTATCAACTTGTATAAGATATTTTACTTTTGTCTATATTTCATGATTATAAAATCTTTACGAAATAATAATTATTTATTTTATATAAAATATTTTCACATAATCCATATTTCATAATTTTAAATTCTTCAAATAAAATGGTTAACCTAACATATTTTTCCAAAAATATCTCACATAACTTTATGGGATATTTTCTTAAGCATCCATATTTCATAATTATGAAATCGACATGACAAGAAAATTTGCCAAACTTTGCGAGACATTTTCCCATATTTTATGATTAGGAGGAGAATTTTTAGGGAATCACGTGTTAGATTTTTTTGCTTTCCCTTTCAAAAAAGTTCATTCGACTCGGTTACATTCTTATCTAGTTATTTAGATAACAATAATAAATTAAAATTGAAGAATATCAAAAGAGGGTTTGATAAAGAAACCCGGCAAAAATCAAATCACAAATAAATATTATTTTTCATTGAAGTCGGAATTAAAGCTAAGAATTGCCCACACATTTGATAATTAGTAAAAATATTTTGATATTCATCATAATTGTATGCTGAAGATAAATATGTCTATATCATTTGAACTCATTAGATAACGTTAAGATATATCATGGCCGTGTTTAGGTGTTGAAAGAGAGTTTTAAATAAGAAATGTAATTCAATTAGTAAATATAATTTTAATTTTAAAAATAAGATTAATGTAAATTGTAAAAATATGAAAATTAGCAATTGCATGTGTACAATGTAATGTGAACGTCGAATGGTATATGTTACTTGTTTTAGAGGGATAGTTGTTATTTTTGTAGTTGATGTTGATAATGGTTGTGATTAATTTTGTAAGTGTAGATATATAGATGAACCACTTCATTTAAAGGTTCCATCTCTACATTTCAAACTTGTTACAAATTCATACATATACATTTGCAAATCTCATATCATGAGTGGTAGCGTTTTCTGACTATTTTATTTGAACTAAACATGTTACATGAAGACTTCCGTACATGTGCAAATTTTATATCATGAGTGGTAGCCTTTTGTGGCCAATTTTTTTCCCACTAAACATGAATACATTTGATATCGTTTTGGATAGTTAATTACTTTTGTAATTTATGTGGTTTGTAATTATTTCAGGAAATTGTGTTAGTGTTGCATCACTTATTTGGTTGGTCTTTTGTTGAAAAAACCTTTTTTGTACAGTCGATAAGGGGTGGGATTGATAGTGGTAGTGTAGGAATATAGATGAAACATTATATTGATTTGTTCTACGTGTACATTTAAATTTGTTACAAATTCGTACATATACAATTGCAAATCTTATATCACGACATCTGAACTAAACATGTATACATGAAGACCTTTGTACATTTGCAGATTTTATATCATGAATGGTAGCCTTTTGTGGGAAATTTTATTTTCACTAAACATGAATACATTTGATACCCCTTGAACGACACTATCGTGTTGGTGATTGTTCCTATAACACCATTTACGAGGCCTGCGTCAACACATAAATTAGCAATAAGCATGTTTTTTTTGTTTTGCATAGCAAAACTTTGTGTTCCAACTGATCATCATCAGGATCTCATGTTGAGGCTCGCCTGTTACTTTCAACAATGGATTGGGTGATTGGAACGTTCAATGCTTTCAACATCTGAAGGTTGTGGGACTCCACGAGATCATTTTTTGCAAACAAATGTGGTATGTCCTTAAAAATGTTGAGCTCCTACTGAGTTAGGTGTGAGTCAGTGTGAGACATTAGGAGTTCCCAGTCCTCAATAAGAGGAGTTGAATCTCACATGTGGAGGAGTAAATTCGGAATGAAACTTTTGCATTGGTTGTTCCTTGTTGCCAAAATATTGTTTTCAATGTAATGGAAGAATGGAATCCCTTCCAAAGGCTAGCTCCATAGGGATTACTTGCATAAAGAGGACTGTCCAAAACCGGTGGTTATTGGCCGAGGTCGCCGAGGAGGATGACAGATATGTTCCCAAATTCATATTTTTTTTAATGTGGGAAAGCTTTGCATAGTCTGCTATCAATTTTTCTTAGCAACTTTGGGCCGATGAAACTCATTCCATCAATAAGAATATATTCTATATGTTTTAGTGACTCTTGAAAGATGATAATGCATGGCCTTCAAGGGGTTTCAGTTCTTTGATTGGAATACAAAGGGTTGCATGGATTGTGGATGCAGAGATGTTGAATGTTGAAACATTGGTAGTGGTGAGCAGAAGGAGAGGTGAGGGAGATGTGGTTGTTGTTGGTGTGAATGAATTCCAGATTTTATTTATCAGAAATGATTTTCTTGTGTCAATTGTTCCTTGAATTATCAATCTTAGTGGAGGTAGAAGGGTTTTGTTTATTGAATGGTGTAGTATGGTATCAAGAGCTAGTTGTTGTTTTGAAGACAAAGGAAGTGTGGAAGATGGTGGTGTGGCTTGCATGCTGGTGTTAATTGTGTCTACCTTTTCTCTCTCGATGAATGATGAACCAATTATCTGCAAATCAGGTGAACATCATGTATGTTCCAATTATTATGTATATCAAAATCTTGTTTCCCCAACATTTCAAGATTGTCAAGACCCGTGTTGTTTCCCAGATGAAGTTGTGTGAAGACCTTCCATTCATGTAATGGTTCGTGTTGAATACTGCATTTGACCTCAAAGTCTGAACTAACATATGTAGCATGTCTTGTATCTGCAGTAGTGCGTAAAACATGCCACGGTCTGTAGTTGTGCTTGAACAGTTACTGAAGAAGATGTTTTAACCAATTGTTTTTGCAAATGTTTTAACCAATTATTTTTTGCAGATGTTTTAACCAATTGTTTTTTTGCCTAGATTAACTACACACACAATATGAAAAATTACAAATCCAACATAGTACAATAAAAGAGTTTGATAGTTTATTAGTGAAAAATATCAAAAATAAAAAATTCAGTAAAACACGGTTTGAATATTACCTCTGTTGATTAATAATGAAGAATGAAGGGAAAAAAAATCCCTTTTAGGTTTAAGGGGATGTAACAAAAAAGAGGAATCGCAGGGTAAAAGAAGAACAAGTCTGGTCTTTCACAATTGGCACTTGCAAATATGCCCTGGAGAAAATTTGAAATACCTACCCAAGAAGAGAGTCTCAAAGAGTAACTTGACTATGCCCAATCATGTATTCTTATTGGGTTCAATATAAAGGGAGCTGGTGGAAATTGTAAATGGAAAATTTATTCTCAACCGAAAATGGTCAAGGAGAGTGGATATATTAAATAAAGGACAAATCTTACTATCTCTAATTTTAAATGATCTTTTTTTCAAAGAGTAACTTGACTATGCCCAATCATGTATTCTTATTGGGTTCAATATAAAGGGAGCTTTGGTGGAAATTGCAAATGGAAAATTTATTCTCAACCGAAAATGGTCAAGGAGAGTGGATATATTAAATAAAGGATAAATCTTACTACTCTCTAATTTTAAATGATCTTTTTTCACAATTTATACAAACAAATGATTCCAGGCCTAAAAATTGACAAGATTTAAGGAAAAATAAGGGAAGTACTTGTTGTATATGCGGTGACTGATATTCTTGGGATGAATCTCCATTTTTACTCTAAAGAAGACCCAGACATCACACCTCTGCGAAGGCAATCACATTAACTAATTAAATATCCATGAATACCTAAGTAAAGAAGAGAAAATGTTTTGGTTTGGAAAGGATCTGCGTTCGAAGTCTAATAGTCGTTATTCACAGAAAAAATAAAATGATTCCTCGGCACTTGGACCCTATGTCATCCCCACTTGTGTAGCAGAGCAAAGCCGAATCATAGAGATTTGTAGGGTTTAGCCCTGTAATTTTTTTGGTTGTTCCAATGGCGGATTTTCCCTGTGACGGAGATGTGGTTTGCATGCTTTGCAAGGTGGTGCTGCCAGATTTTGATGTTTTACTATGCAATAGTTGTGTGAGCACCTAGCATATGCAGTGTCTAAGGACCCCATTGATGGTTGTACTGTTGGCGATCGGTTTTGTCCCGACTATTCAATCACCAATGAGGAACACCCAAATGATGTTCAATCTTCTTGTGTTGGGTAGGTAAAAATATATGCACTGTGTTGAAATCATTAGAAAACACGTTTGTTGTGGAGGCGATCGGAGCTAAAGCTTTCCTCCACCAGAACGCTAGACGTGAGATTACAAGATCGAACCAAAACAGTGTTGAAGAATGCGTTGGATGCATGTATTTAAAGGTTATTGCATGCAAAAGCTAAAAAACAAAACTTAAAAATAGCAAACCCGCCACAACATGCAAAATTGGAAAAATTAAAAATAACAAATCTACAAAAATAGTAGAAAAAACTCCAAACCGTCATTTAGGCTCATCAAATTTAACATAGTCCTGGAACGTCCACAAAGTCCTTTCCCATAAGGGGAACGCCTTCGGCGTAACAATAAAAAATATTTAGAAAGATTAGAAAATTAGAATTAAAGATTAAAATATATTAAAATTATATATTAAGATGTTATATTGGTATTGATATGAGGAAATAGATTTATAAATGAAAATGAACAATTTTCAAATAAATTAGTCACAAAATCATGTTAATCATTTTGAGGTAAAATCATATTCATGAATGTGTTCTTTGTTCTTTAATCTATGGAAGTTTGTCTTATGTTATTTAATTTTGTCGTGAAAACTAAAGAATTCAATCTTTTTGTAGGAACCATAATTTATTGTAATCTACACTTAGCACCTTACAAAACCCATAGAAATGGGGGATGTTAATGGGACATGTATTATCCTTCCATTAATTTCAAACCCATAAAAATGGTGGACGTTAAGTAATTTTAAAAAAGTATAAACAACACTAAATCACTACAAGAAATATAATTTAAAAAACTCATATCTCCACTAATTCCTCATAAAAATCTAATTTTTTTAAATTTAAAAATTTAATATAAATATCTACCTATATATTAAAATGTCCTATTACTCAAAATTTATTTTTTTGTGAAATTATTTTAAAAATTTAAGCATAATATTATAATAATATTAAAATTCACCAATACACACACACACACACACACACACACACACACACACACACACACACACACACACACACACACACACACACACATTCCAAATGTTGAACCATATTATATTAGGTGAGTTGTGTAATGAAATAGGCATCTTCACAAACTCAACCTTGTCACATCGATATAAAGTTATTGTTATATAACAAATCACCGAAATTTATAAAGCTAACATGGATGTGTGAAACAACTTCAATACCCATAAAATATTGTCATTTTTAAAACTTAAAATATTGTAATAAAAAAATTCATTAAATTAATAATCTAATCAAATTTGATAGAAGTCCTCAACAACCTAATAATAATAATTTTATTTAAAACATAAATACAAAATAATAAATTAGCTTGTAAATTAGTAGCGTAAATAACAATTCTTTATAGAAGTATGTCCTCAATAATTTAATAATAATATGTTTGATTCTTGATTTATTTGTAGTGTGTGGAGTGGGGTATTTACACATTGCATTGTGGTTATAGTGACCATTTACACCTTGAAGTAGGGGTCATACTTGTCCACGTAGACCAAACAGAACACAACAGAGTGCTCTAAATTTAGAGCAATCAATGGACATTAAGGACCTAAGCCCACCCACATGTTCCCCTATCACCATCATTATTTTTTGGCCTAAGTCATGGGTTCTTTTCCTAACTTACTTGCAACCTACAAAATAGAGAATTTACACATTAATCCAAAAATTAATTCGATAACCCTCACCTTATATTAAAACTTCACTTTTGAAACTCAAGTTAGTAATCCCTCTAAATTATAAAAATAAAAATTAAACATATAAACCTAAATTACTTTAACTTGTAAACTAATAATTCCAAAAACTTGAAAAATTTATCTTAAAATTATTTTTATATACATCTAATCGTATTTATATTAATAATTTTTTGTTTTACAAATACCTATCATATATTGTTAATTATATTTATTATTTCATATTATATTCATATTTCTAATTATTTATTAATCCAATTTTTCATATACAATTAATAGAAAAATGTATGGTCATGTACGTATGTACTCTCTAGAGTAAGTTTTATCTTTAATTAAATATATGATTTGGAATTCATTTTGGGTAAAATGATATTAAGTATTATAAACAAGTGTCGTGTTGCGGAAATAGTTCTTATAGTCAACGTGGTTTGCAAATGCATGATTGGATTTATTGTTATTTTATCAATATTTTAGATTTTTTTATAATCAAACATCGAAATCAAGTTACTAATTAGATATTCTTGTGACAATGATATTCTTGTGACAATTTGGTTAGCTATAACTTTTTTGACAACACTATGTCACTATATTCAACAAGAAGAAGCCTTTGGAGTATTCATGGTTGGAATTTGTTGACTTTAAACATAAGATGTTAGTGATTGACTATAACAATCAATTCTTAATTATTATGTCCCAATTCATAATCGAAGTATACAAAGTAATATATAATTAATGACAGTGACAAATAGTGATGGTTTAGAAGAAATTCAAAAAAATCAAATAAAATTCAAAAAAATTTGTACATGTCGTAAGCAAAATTTATTTTGTGTATTACATTCTAAGTCAGTTGTAACTATGGATTACAAAAACTCTATAAAACCATATTACTGTATCTAGAATCTGATGATTATTTGAATAAGTTGTTATAAAAATAATTCCGAGGGGGATTAAGCCCTAGGTAAACTAGGTAGCGCTGCCTAGGGCGCCAGCAAGCGATCAAGGGGCGCCTGAATCTAAAAATTTCCTTTTTGTGGTTAATTTTAGAACTTAACTTTAAAATAATTTATTTGAAGATTGAATATTGATCTAAATATTATTATATAGTAACATAAACTTCACGCATACACATAATTTTTCTATGTAATATTTTTGCAAGTAAAAGAAAATATCACATATTTATAAGCACGTATAATTGTGTTGGTATTGTTACCTACTTGACATGACTATATTAGACTTGTAAGAAGCCTTGTATAAAATATTGTATTTTTGCATTCTTAGCATCTCCTACAATTAATGTTTTCCATCCATAGAATATTTTGCATCATTCTATGATAATTTAATAAGATATTTTTAGTATTATTTTATTATGACCATGATGTAAATTTAAAAATACAAGAATATAGGCATATTTTATTTATTTACTTGATGGAAAAAAATATTAACTAAATTTGTGAGGAGGGTGTCCACTTAAACTATTGCCTAGGTGCTCCCGACCTTTAATTCGGCTTTGAATAATTCTAGTAAGCGTTATAATGGTCACATTGTACACGTACACATTGAACTACTAATGTCGATTTGCAAGTTGGAATTAAGAAAATTTGATCTAAATTTAGAAATTAAATTCAAAAATATGTCCATGTGTCTACTTTTTAAAATTTACTAAAAATATTTTTAGAATGATGATGTCTTTTTCTAGTTGCTTGTTATACTTGACAATTTTAGAAAGATGGCTTTTCATATTTGTGAAAAATAGGTATTTATTAGTATTAGGAAAAATATTTAATTTGTATACACATTAAAAAGGGTGTAACATGTAAGTGCGTGGAAGAAATGTTTTACCTTAAAATGATGGCGCCGACATGGTTTGGCTTGAAGATGCATAACTTCTTTCTTGGGAAAGGATTTGAGCCGAGATGCCCGCAAAAAAATTGGTGACTATTAATACCAAAATACGGTTTAAATACATAAAGCGCATTTGTGAAATTACGTATTGGAAAGAGGTAACATACCTTAATCTTGATTTGTTGCAACATGTACTCTAATGATATTGTTTTTGTCTATTGTGAGTGTTTCATGCAATGTGAAATTTAATAATAGTTCTATGACAACTTCTTTGTCTTCTAAGTATTGTGCATGTGTTGTTGTACTTAGTGAATGGATAAGTTCAAATAAGGAGTTTTTAACAACACATTATATTGTGTTTTTATGTATGCTCCTAATGTTGCACAATATGCGTGATAACAAGAATGTGCACATTCTTGTTGGTAGTTTTGTAGTATGTTGTTTCATTATACAATGGTGTGGAATGTTCAATAGTAAAGTTAAAGCTCTTGCATATAGGTTCAAAGGGCTTGGAATAGTCTTTTGCGATTTTAAAATTTCCTTTGACACGTTCAAAAGATGAAAACAAGTTGTCATTTAAAATAAATACAAGTCTAGATATTTATAATAGAAAAGGTTTTAAACATTTTTGTTTTACAAACACTCGCACACAGGAATGGTGTAGTATTCATATCCATTGAATTGGACAAAATGACTATTGTCATGATAATTGTTGATAGTGTACTTGATAAACATATACACAATTTGCAATGTCATGCGTTGGAGTGCTTTGGTAGTTGTTTACCTTGTTAATGTTCTAGCTTATCTCTGCCTTATATGTACCAGGTTGAGTAATGATCCGGTTTTCTTTCTACATGTCCCTACTTGATTTTGTCTCTTTCTTCTTGGAACCCCAATGCAATGCTTTACTAATTGATGGGGTGGATAGATTGACTCACAAAGGAGTTGGTTTCTTCTTTTTCTTGTATTGATCTTTTGGATATTGTTAAATATTAGTTGCATATGCATGTTCTATATTATATTTATTGGTTGTTAATGCAATAGAATTTCTTATAAGATTGTGTTATAATAATCTAGAGTTGAACTTAAATTATCATCAAATCTCTTTGATAAATTCTATAACCCTAAATGGAACTACTTAACACTTGTATTCTTTGAACTTTTTTATTTTTATTGAGCAATACATGTATGACCCTTAAGAAGAACATGATGACCTGGTTTTATTTCAACCATTTTTATACTATAGAGATTGAATGGTTTGTAATAAAAGTGTTTATTAATAATATGCACACTATTATTGTCTCATTTCTCATTTACATATATAACATAAATACTTGTGAAGGATTACAATTTGTCTATTTATTTGATCCTATTATGAGTTGAACCTTTTAATGCAATTTTTCTATATTATGAACTTGCCCATATATGAAGGCATGAGGTGCTTTAAATTATATTTTCAAGTATATTAGCAACATACGAGTTTAAATTATAAGTTATGTTTACGAAATTGGCTCCATATCTATCTTGTAGTGGCCCATTCACGGACAATGAACCAAACTAGAAATTTCCTAAAAATTTGGGAAAGATTTTTTTTTTTTTGAAGTGCGAACTAAAGCTTCACCTAACCCTTCTCATTAAGTCATTAAATTCTTAATGATATAATTTTTTTAAACCAAATTGCTACTAAAAAATGTTTTGAGTTAATTTGATTTGTTTAGCTTCTAATAAGTTTCACACATTTAAAAATATATATCACATTGAAATATAATTATTCAGCTTTAAAAGAGTTCCTCTCCCATTTCAAATATTTACCCATATTTCCCTTCTTAAATTTAAATTATCATTCCCACCAAAATCCTCTTAACTTAAAATGAGGTGGGTTTTATTTGAGCCCTAAGATTAAAACAAACTCAGCCCTTGATCTTTTTTTTTGTTGTGCTAAAAGAAAAAAACCTAAATTTTCTTATGTTCTTCCTACTTACCATTCATCTCATCTCTTTTTTTTTTTTCTATTGGTTATGTGCAGGTTGAAGAAAATTATGGAGTTTTATCAGACCAAACATGGTATTAGTTTTGAAATTTCTTATAAAACAAGAATTGTTTTCTCTTCCTTTTTTTTAAAGCACATACTACTATTATTTTTGTTTGTTTGGGTAGAGAGGAGCGGCGGATTTGTGGAATAACCTATGTGAATGAGGAAGGCGTGTGAGGAGGGGCGGCGTAGGGTATGGGAAGGGACAAGAACAATGACGGTGCGTGGGTGGCGTGTGGAGGAGGCGGGACAGGGCAAGGGAGGCGGCACGATAGAGGGGAAACAATGGCAAGAGGGGACCGCAAAGGGGAAAGGGGGAAGAACATGTGCGGGGGGGGGAAGTTGGGCACGGCGGTGGGGGGCAAAAGTCTTGGTGGGGTCCATGGGCGCGCCCCACGGGGTGGTTATAGTGGTGCGGGGGGTTCGCCCCCCCATTGTTGTTTTTTTTTCTTTGGAAATTTTATATAGGGTAAATTAACCCCACCAAACCTTTTTTGTATATATATATATTTATATTATTTATAATTTAATTTAATAACCACGTTTTTTTTTAATATATATATATATATATATATATATATATATATATATATATATATATATATATATATATATATATATATATATCCTATGATTTAGTTTTTTTAAAAATATATATATTGATATATATTTATTTATTTATTAAAGCATGGAGGAATAAACAATGATTGATATATGATCTTTTGAATATTATCTTTTTACAAAAAAACTCGAATTCATAATTTTATTAAATAAAGTGTGTATAATATACAAATATTATTAGCTTTGTACCATAATACATTAGTAATCCCCAAATACATTTAAACTCCTATAACAAGAGTGAAAAGTTTCACTTCACTTTGAAGGTCAAAATATCAACATACAAAACCATCTCTCAAGAGAAGAAACCACTTATATTAATCATTTCATTGGCTTTTAAAATACAAAGTTATTTCAACATTTACCATGCAAGAAAGGTTTATATCAAAAGAAAGATTAAAGCTTGAATTTATTACAACATATGAACAAATTACAATATGCCCAAAATACACAAGATAGGACTTTGCAAGGCTCCATTTCATGATTGAAGGGGATACACAATACTATTACAACACTTATGGTTTCCAAAGCTACAAACCATAACCTCAACATGGTAAACTTAAAAAGAAATGAAACCACTTGGTATAACAATATCCACGTGAGATTTAGAATTAAGAATCTCCCAAAATTTGGGGAAAACAAAATACCAAGATAACCAAGAATGCTCCCACCATCTTCAAACTTTAGGCTCTAACTTTTCCTCCACATAGACTCCAAACACAAAGAGAACAAGGCTTGTTTTACCACCCAACCTTTAGGCATCATTACATGCCTTTCCAAGGTTGGAAGGCATGCTAGCCTCCCCCAAGCCCATGGGAAAGAGGATAACTAACCAAACTTGCACAAGATGGAGGGTAAACCAACAATGATACAAGCACACAAAAATAGTTCAAAACAAACAAGACTCCAAATTTACAAGGAGGAGAACCCATGTTCATCCTCAAAAATGGGGAAGAGAGGAGAAAGTTCTCCAAAAATTTTATTCCAAAAATTTCTTGCACAAAGCAACAAACTCCATACCCTCCTTATTGCTCCTAATTTCCAATCCAAAACCCTCCTTATTCCTCCTCCCTTTCTCCAAGTCCTTCTTGGAAGGATTTTCAAACCCCAAAGGGGTTTCCTTACCAAGAATGGGGAAGGAGATTCAAGCCAAATGAATCAACTTCCCCACCTCAACCATTGAGGGGAAATACTAAGACCCTACAAGGCTTGTCCATCAAGCCTTGAGGATTGAGAGGGAAAATTCCCTCTCTCTTCCCCCACACTCCAAAACTCCATCATGCCATATGATGGAGGGAGTAAAACAAACAACAACAACCAAGTAACAAAACCATGCAACCCATCTAACAACTATGAAAAATGCAATACAAGCAAAAGACATAAGAGCCTACCTCAAGGAAAGCTTTCCAAAAAGCTCTCCAACTTCAAATTTCTCCACACCTTGACTCAAGCCAATCTCCAAGCTCCAAAATCCACAAGCATCCCAAGCAAGAAGTTCCAAAAAGTCCCTCTCTTTTCCCATGAATGGGAATTTGAAGAGGAGAAAACAAGCATCCTCACAAATGAGGGGGTGACATGTGTCACCCCTCTCCCTCATCAAGGTCAAAGATTCCAAAACAAAAGAGAGAAAGGGTAAAATTATCTTTTTTCCCTCTTCTCCCAAAATCCCCTAAATGTTAGCAAGACAAAATAAGTGAAACTTTTAATAAATACTCAAATCCACATCCCTTACATGGATGTGACTAAACAAGAGGTAAAAGGGAGGAAAAAAACTCCCTCTAGCCTTGAAAATAAGCCCCCCTACCCATTAGGTAGGGTCCAAGGGCTCATTTTTGTGTTAGGGGAACTCCTAAGCTACAAAGGGGTCCCCAAAAATGCCCAAAATAACCCAATTTCGGGTTTTGCATTTTTGGCACAAGGGTAGAGGGTGTGGGGACCACCCAAGGGTCTCACATGTGACCCTAAACCCTTGTGATTAAGTGACACATTAAACAAAATCAACAATTTAAATGAAAGAGGAGTTATTAACTCCCAAAACAAGTTTACAACTTCACTAGCAACCCTAAACAAAATTAATAATTCAAAGCACAATACATTACATAAATTGGGGTCACTCATAGTGCCCAAAATAATAATCTCCTATACTAAGGCTTCACACAATGAACATGGCTAGGACTCAGCCCGTGGGCTGCTTGTGCAAGATTGAGTAGCTGGCTTGAATCCCACGTTCTCCTGTAAACTTGTCACCTGCACACTCATTGCACACATTAACCACACCTGTCCGATACAATATAATTCAATGACATAGTAAGATATCAATGCGTTCTAAACTAACCTAACATCCTACTGAAATCAAGATGCGACAACGTGCACAATTATACTCAATATTCCAAAAGTTAGACAAGATGATACGTGACATATAACCATAGAATTCCACATGCAACAACTATCCATTATTATAATTATGTTCCAAACACAACATCATATCCATTAGTATCCATGACATAACAAGAAAATGCGACAATATAGAAATTAAGCTAAATTGGCGCTATACGCCTAAATGTCCACACATGTCTAATAAGATCAAATATCTAAATATAATGTCCAAGATATAACCAATCACTGTCAAAACATGTCTATGAGAAAAGAAACAACAAGCTACTGAGCTATAAAAAGTGTGGGCACTACATCCCCCTCTACTAAAATTAGACTTCCTCCTGGAAGTCACTGAAAGAGATAGGGATATCTAGCCCTCAAAGGTATCGCATCCTCCTAGGTAGTTGTTGTCTCGTCGTACCGGTCCCACTGTACTCTAACCTGGTCCAAGTCTCGACCCAAAGGGCCAACCTCCGGTGCTCCAGTATGCATACGGGCTCCAATCTCCACTGTCCTCCGTCCTCTACCTGTAATGCCGACCAATCCAAAACATGAGAAGCATCAGGTACATATCTACGTAGTACATAAACATGAAAAACATCGTGGGCCCGTGCAAGGCGTGGTGGCAAAGCTAGGCGATAGGCAACTGGACCGATGACCTCTAAAATATCAAAAGGCCCCACAAAATGAGGCGATAGCTTAGAACCCTTTCCATAACAAATCGGACTCTTATGCGAGTGTACTCTCAAGAAGACTTTGTCACCCACTGAGAAGTGACGATCAATCCTCTTGGTGTCTGCATATGCCTTCTAGCATGCTCTGGCTTGCTAAAGACGCTGTCTAATCAGAACAACCTGCTACTCTAAATCCTGAAGGTAGGTTGGTCCCAGAATAATCCTATCATCTAGTCTATCCCAACTCAAAGGTGTCCTGCAAGGTCATCCATACAAGGCCTGGTAAGGAGCCATACCAATGGAACTATGATAGCATTGTTGTAGGAAAACTCAACTAAATGCAAATAATCTTCCCATTTCTTTTGCTGATCCATGACATACATTCTCAACATGTCCTCTAACACCTGATTAACCCTCTCTGTCTGTCCATCTGTCTCTGGATGATAAGCTGAACTGAAATTAATCTGCGTACCTAGAGCGGCCTAAAATGAAGTCCAGAAAACTGAAGTGTAGATGGTATCCCTGTCATTGATGATGGTCTTCGAATCCCATGCAACCTAACAATGTCCTCCATAAATACCTTGGCGATGGCCTGTGCATTATAGGTGACCTTGGTTGGTGAAAAATGTGCAACCTTAGTCAACTTATCCACGGTGACCATAATGGCGTCATGACGATAAGAAGACATAGGAGTCCGACTATGAAATCCATGGAAATCACATCCCATTTCCACTCGGGAATATCATGAGGGTGTAAAAGTCCTGCGGGATGAGAATGCTCTACCTTGACCCTCTGACACTCAAGACATCGTGCAAAAAAATCTGCTATGTCCCATCGAAGACCTGGCCAATAATATAACTCCCTCAGATCGGCATGCATTTTCTTCACTCCTAGATGTGCCGCATAAGGGGCTCGATGAGCCTCTGTGAGGATGAAGCTACGCAAATCACCTGACTTAGGCACGTAGATGTGCTTGTGGAACCGAAGCAAACCATCTGCCTCTAAAACACACCCAATATCTGCCCTCTAAAGAACCCTGAGACTCTAACATCTGTCTAGCTCCCTCATAAAATATGTCCCCTGGAAGGTGCTCAAGAATCCTACCTCTCAAATCTGACTGAAGTGTCAAAGAAGCAAGCACATGTCGTCGTCTACTAAGAGCATCTGCAACCACATTTTCCTTCCCTTTGATGTACTGAACCTCCATGTCATACTCACATAAGAACTCCATCCAATGCCTTTTCCGAGCGTTGAGGTTTGGCTGTGAAAATATATGTTGCAAGCTACGATGGTCTGTCCTCAAAATGAAAGGCCTACCCAAAAGGAAATGTCACCAATGCACTAGAGCATGACCAACTGCTGCAAGCTCCAAGTCATGAGTAGGATAATTAAGCTCGTAGTCCTTGAGCTTACGAGACTCAAAAGCAATAACCCGACACTCCTGCATAAGAACTTGCTCCCAAACCCTCTAGTGATGCATCAGTACAAACAACAAAATCCTCTGTCGGGTCTGGAACTACCAAGATGGGTGCCGTGGTTAACCTTTCCTTAAGCAACTAAAAGGCCTGCTCACACTTCTCTGACCAATCAAACTTCTTCCCTTTCCTCTGAAGAGAAGTAATAGGGTGAGCAATCCTAGAAAATTCTTGTACGAACCTGCGGTAATAGCCTTGCCTAAACCCATGAAACTCCTCACCTCAGTAACTGATGTGGGTGCTGGCCAGTCCAAGATAGCTTTGTATCTTAGAGGGATCTACGGAGATACCCTCACCTGATATGATATGACCCAAGTACTGAATCTCTGTCTGAAAGAAGCTGCATTTTCCAAGTTCCCATACAACTTCTACTCTCTCAAAACCTGAAGTACCTATCTCAAATGCTCCTCATGTTCCTCCTCAAAATGAGAATAAATCAATATGTCATCAAGGAACACTAAGACAAAGTGATCCAGAAATGTCCTGAATACTCCATTCATGAGGCTCATGAAGATAGTTGGGGCATTGGTCAAACCAAATGGAACCACTGTGAACTCATAATGTCCATAACACGTGCGGAAAGCTATGTCTTATGAATGTCTGCATCTGAAATGCGCAACTAATGATACCCTGACTTGAGATCAATTTTGGAGAATACTCTCGCCCCACGCATCTGATCAAATAAGTCATCAATCCTAGGGAGCGGATAACGGTTCTTTATTGTGACTTTGTTGAGCTGCTTGAAGTCTACACAAAGTCTGAGAGAACCGTCCTTCTTCTTCACAAATATGACTGGCGCTCCCCAAGGAGATACACTAGGGAAAATGAGACTCTTATCCAACAACTCCTCTAACTGAATCTTGAGCTCATGAAGCTCTGGGGTTGTCATCCAATAAGGTTCCCTAGACACTGGTGTTGATCCAGGTACTAAATCAATGGTGAAATCTACCTCTTTGCGGGGTGGTAAACTTGGAAGCTCGCCTAGAAACACATCTGCATACTCCCTCAAAACTACATGATCATCTAAGGGTGAATGCTCTGAATACTCTCAGATCGATCACTGATGGTGATAGCAAACAATTGACACCCCTTACGCATGCTCCACTTGAGTTTCTTAGCCGATATCATGCGCAAGGAGATAGGCCTCTGCATCCTTGATATAACAACTGCACTCCCAAGATCATCCTAACACTCAATGACCTTATTTCTACAATCCACCTTAGCTCGATGAGTCTCGAGCCAATCCATACCCAAAACTACCTATATAGAACCTAGAGGGATAACTCGGAGGTCAAGAGTAGTGGAGAAGGCTCCTAAATCAAGTACGTAACTCTCCACATATGAGTCCATGGTGAGTTTAGCCCCAGAGGCCAACTCAACCTGCCAACTATCTGGTTGCCTAGCCACCACTAGCCCACACTGGTCCACTATAGAAGGTGATATAAAGGAATCTGAAGCACCTGAATCAAAAAGTACTGAGATAAAAATACCCCTGATAGTACCTATCGTCTCAATGACTGTGGCCTGATGCTCGGCCTGGCGGTTGTCAACCACTGCATATACACGATGAGTGCATCCTACATCACCCACCATCTGCTCGGATCTAGTAGCTCTCTGATGCATCCATGGTATTGGGTTTGTGCGGGCACATGTGCACATAGTGATCTAGAGATCCACAAATAAAACAACCTCCTGTACCCCTCTGAGATGGGGTCCCTCCTGTACTCTGGTGTACTGATCCTGCTGGTCCAACCCTAGCAGACTGCTGTGTGCGAGCTGGCTGTGTCTGCTGAGTGCCCTACCTCCTATCCCTGGCTCCACCAAAACCTCCTCTAGAAACACCTCTCTGAAATCCCTGTGTCTGTCTAGCCCCCTGCTGCGGGTGGCCTGTTGTATGTCTATGTCAGCCGCTGGTGTGGTGGAGCCCTCGTGGGCCGGGCAGAGGCCAAAATCCTCCTCTAGGGGGTGGTGCAGTACCTCGTGACCTCTGACTCTGGAAGGCCTGTATCCTCTCCTGAAACTTGCTCTTGTTTCTATCACGATGCTCTTATGCCTTGGTCCTGTTCTCCTCAGCTAAGTAGGCCTTCTCAATGGCCTTCTCAAGTGTGGGAGGAGATAACATCCTAACTGCCTCTGCTATATCTGCATTAAGCCCTCGAATGAACCTGTTAACCTACAATTTCTCATCTTGCAGGTAGTCCACATACTGTAGAAGATCCAGGAACCTGCTCTCATACTGCGCTACTGTGCTAGATCCCTGTCGTAAGTCATGAAACTCATCGATCCTCTTCTACACAAAATGCTCTGACATATAACGAGCCCTAAATACTCCTCGAACATCTCCCAAGTCACTGTCTCTCGAGTCAGATGGAGCTTCCGCTCCTCATTCCTCCACCAAATGCCTGTTGCGTCTCGAAGGAGGTGTATGGCGAACCTTGCCTTGACGTTGCTCTCGTAAGAGTGCAAGCCAAAGCAACTATCCAAACTAAGGAGCCATGACTCAGCCCCAAAGCCATCTGTAGAGCCGGTGTAGGTGGGTGGCTGCAAACGAAGAAGATCCCTGATCACACTACCTGTATCTCGATCCTAACGATGAAGCCCAACAGTGAAGGGGGTCGCCTATCCTCAAATGGTCCCTCGAGACTGTGTGAGTGGCTACGATGGAATGAGGCTACCCTCTCGTGATGAACGGAAGGGCTACGTGACCTCTCCCACCTCGGTGTATCATGCTCGGCGGCTCCGAATGCGCATCCTCGCCTATCGGCTCCTCGTCTCCCAATGGTGTCTCCACTCTCATCTCCTGCGGTGGTGGTAGGCACTGCTCCACAACACCTATCAGCTGGCGCAACAAATCTAATATCCGAGGCCCAAATTTGGGTGCCGCGGCTCTGCGTAGGTGCACTACGCCCCAAACCTCTAGCTGATCGTCCTCACTTGGGCGCCATCCTGCGCACGAGGTGAGCGAGAAATTTATTAATTTAAAATTTAATGGTTGTGGATGATTTATTTTAACTATTTATTTTTATTCATTTAGTTAATTTTGTGTTGTTAAAATTACCATTAACTATTTTAATTAGTTACCTAGGGTCCGCGTGTGTGCAAACCATCGCTCTGATACCAAATGTAATGGCCCGTCCTGGACAATGAACCAAACTAGAAATTTCCTAAAAATTTGGGAAAGATTTTTTTGAAGTGCGAACTAAAGCTTCGCCTAACCCTTCTCATTAAGTCATTAAATTCTTAACGATATAATTTTTTAACCAAATTGCTACAAACAATTGTTTTGAGTTAATTTGATTTGTTTAGCTTCTAATAATTTTCACACATTTAAAAAAATATATCACATTGAAATATAATTATTCACTTTAAAAGAGTTCCTCTCCTATTTCAAATATTTACCCATATTTCCCTTCTTAAGTTAAATTATCATTCCACCAAAATCCTCTTAACTTAAATGAGGTGGGTTTTATTTGAGCCCTAAGATTAAAACAATCTCAACCCTTGGATCTTTTTTTTTTTTGCCCTAAAAAAAAACCTAAATTTTCTTATGTTCTTCCTACTTATCATTCATCTCTTCTCTTTTTTTTTTTTTTTATGTGCGGGTTGAAGAAAATTATGGAGTTTTATCGGACCAAACATGGTATTAGTTTTGAAATTTCTTATAAAACAAGAATTGTTTTCTCTTCCTTTTTTAAACCACATACTACTATTATTTTTGTTTGTTGGGGTCCAGGGAGGGGCGGATTTGTGGAAGAACTGGTGCTGGGGAATGAGGAAGCCGTGGGAGGAGGGGCGGCGTAGGGTATATATTTTAATTATTTAAAGTTTAATTTAATAACCACGTTTTTTTGGTTTTGCGTTTAAATGTATTTATAGGATATATATATACATATGTATATATATATGTATATGCGGCGGAGGGTATGTATATATATATATGTATGTATATATATATATATATATATATATATATATATATATATATAGGGATATATATATATATATATATCCTACGGCATTTAGTGCTTTTTCTTCCTTTTTTTAAACCACATACTACTATTATTTTTGTTTCTTGGGGGTCCATGGGGGCGCCCCGCACTTCCAATGGGGTGGTTACAATGGTGTGCGGGGGGTTTCGGCCCCCGCCATTGTTTTTTTTTTTTATTAAAATTTGGATATGCGTAGGGGGTGGGGGGCCGAACCCCCACCAAACCTTCTTTTTGTATATATATATATTTTATATATATATATTTAATTTAATAACCATATATTTTATTTATAATTTATTTATATATATATATATACGTATTTAATATATTTAATAATATATGTATAAATATATATGTATATATATATATATATATATATATATATATATCCTACGATTTAGTGTTTTTTTTAAATATATATATATATTTATTTATTAAAGCATGGAGAAATAAACAACAGATATGATCCTTTGAATATTATCTTTTTACAACAAAACTGAATTCATAATTTTATTAAACAAAGTGTGTATAATATACAAATATTATTAGCTTTGTACCATGATACATTAGTAATCCCCAAATACATTTAAACTCCTATAACAAGAGTGAAAATTTTCACTTCACTTGAAGGTCAAAATATCAACATACAAAACCATCTCTCAAGAGAAGAAAACACTTATTTTAATCATTTCATTGGCTTTCAAAAATACAAAGTTATTTCAACATTTACCATGCAAGAAAGGTTTATATCAAAAGAGAGATTAAAGCTTGAATTTATTACAACATATGAAACAAATTACAAGATGCCCAAAATACACAAGATAGGACTTTGCAAGGCTCCATTTCATGATTGAAGGGGATACACAATACTATTATAACACTTATGGTTTCAAAGCTACAAACCATAACCTCAACATGGTAAACTTAAAAAGAAATGGAACCACTTGGTATAACAATATCCACATGAGATTTAGAATTAAGAATTTCCCAAAATTTGGGGAGAACAAAATACCAAGATAACCAAGAATGCTCCCACCATCTTCAAACTTTAGGCTCTAACTTTTCCTCCACATAGACTCCAAACACAAAGAGAACAAGGCTTGTTTTACCACCCAAACTTTAGGCATCATTACATGCCTTTCCAAGGTTGGAAGGCATGCTAGCCTCCCCCAAGCCCATGGGAAAGAGGCTAACTAACCGAACTTGCACAAGATGGAGGGTAAACCAACAATGATACAAGCACACAAAAATAGTTCACAACAACACAAGACTCCAAATTTACAAGGAGGAGAACACATGTTCATCCTCAAAAATTTGGAAGAGAGGAAAATGTTCTCCAAAAATTTTATTCCAAAAATTTCTTGCACAAAGCAACAAACTCCATACCCTCCTTATTGCTCCTAATTTCAATCCAAAACCCTCCTTATTCCTCCTCCCTTTCTCCAAGTCCTTCTTGGAAGGATTTTCAAACCCCAAAGGGGTTTCCTTACCAAGAATGGGGAAGGAGATTCAAGCCAAATGAATCAACTTCCCCACCTCAACCATTGAGGGGAAACACTAAGACCCTACAAGGCTTGTCCATCAAGCCTTGAGGATTGAGAGGGAAAATTCCCTCTCTCTTCCCCCACACTCCAAAACTCCATCATGCCATATGATGGAGGGAGTAAAACAAACAACAACAACCAAATAACAAAACCATGCAACCCATCTAACAACTATGAAAAATGCAATACAAGCAAAAGACATAAGAGCCTACCTCAAGGAAAGCTCTCCAAAAATCTCTCCAACTTCAAATTTCTCCACACCTTGACTCAAGCCAATCTCCAAGCTCCAAAATCCACAAGCATCCCAAGCAAGAAGTTCCAAAAAAAGTCCCTCTCATTTCCCATGAATGGGAATTTGAAGAGGAGCAAACAAGCATCCTCACAAATGAGGGGGTGACATGTGTCACCCCTCTCCCTCATCAAGGTCAAAGATGCCAAAACAAAAGAGAGAAAGGGTAAAATTATCTTTTTGCCCTCTTCTCCCAAATTCCCCTAAATGTTAGCAAGACAAAATAAGTGAAACTTTTAATAAACACTCAAATCCACATCCCTTACATGGATGTGACCAAACAAGAGGTAAAAAGGGAGGGAAAACTCCCTCTAGCCTTGAAAATAAGCCCCCTACCCATTAGGTAGGGTCCAAGGGCTCATTTTTGTGTTAGGGGAACTCCCAAGCTACAAAGGGGTCCCCAAAAATGCCCAAAATAACCTAATTTCGGGTTTTGCATTTTTGGCACAAGGGTAGAGGGTGTGGGGACCACCCAAGGGTCTCACATGTGACCCTAAACCCTTGTGATTAAGTGACACATTAAACAAAATCAACAATTTAAATGAAAGAGGAGTTATTAACTCCCAAAACAAGTTTACAACTTCACTAGCAACCCTAAACAAAATTAATAATTCAAAGCACAATACATTACATAAATTGGGGTCACTCATAGTGCCCAAAATAATAATCTCCTATACTAAGGCTTCACACAATGAACATGGCTAGGACTCAGCCCGTGGGCTGCTTGTGCAAGATTGAGTAGCTGGCCTGAATCCCACGTTCTCCTGTAAACCTGTCACCTGCACACTCATTGCACACATTAACCACACCTGTCCAATACAATATAATTCAATGACATAGTAAGATATCAATGCGTTCTAAACTAACCTAATATCCTACTGAAATCAAGATGCGACAACGTGCACAATTATACTCAATATTCCAAAAGTTAGACAAGATGATACGTGACATATAACCATAGAATTCCACATGCAACAACTATCCATTATTATAATTATGTTCCAAACACAACATCATATCCATTAGTATCCATGACATAACAAGAAAATGCGACAATATAGAAATTAAGCTAAATTGGCGCTATACACCTAAATGTCCACACATGTCTAATAAGATCAAATATCTAAATATAATGTCCAAGATATAACCAATCACTGTCAAAACATGTCTATGAGAAAAGAAACAACAAGCTACTGAGCTATAAAAAGTGTGGGCACTACATATCTTAGCCTAAACTCTTATGGGAAACAATCCAACTATGCTCTTGTTTTTGAGAACATGACAGTTTATATAATGAAGCATAAATTCTCTTGGCATTAGTATATTATGCAAACTCTCTATTTTGAATTATTGTTTTGTTCATGAAATGTCAATGTTTATTCTGCACCTATACCCTATCCTCTCTCTCACACACTGAATATGAATGACAACCTTTGCAAAAGAACTATAGTTTTTGTTACTAAAACTATAAACCTAGTAATGTTGAGATAATAAATAGTGTAGTGTTTCTCTATTGAACTTCTTATAAATTTTTGTTGGTAATAAGCCATGTAAATAGTGGTATTGCACTATTTACATAAATTTTAATATACTAATAAATTTTATTCATAGAGAGAAACTTTGATATCTATATAAGATAATAATAAGACTTACAATCTCTTTTGAAATGAATTCAAGTGTTCTAATATGGAGGCTTGTTGATGTTTGAAATTAACACTATCCATAGATGCAAACCACTACATATGTTGTTAGCGAACATGTATTCTACTTTCACAAGGGAAGTGGTTGAACCCCCTCATTCTATACATAAATGTAGTACTACCTTGAACTATGTCTCAACCAAATGTTCAATGTGGGTTATTTGCAATTTTAGATAAGAATGATAGAGTTTCAAGGTATGAATGGATAGCTAGAATGTGCAGATATGAGTGTTTCTTAGCATGCATTATATGATACATTAGATAAGCCTCTCTTTTATAACTAGACCATGAGACAACCACATCATCATCGCCGAGGAAGTAATTAGCATAATTTATCAATTCACAATGATGTACTAGACCATTCTAGACTCATGGATAATGAACATAGGAATTTTGATTGTATTTGTCATTAGCTAAAGATTTATGTCATTTTTGGCTTAGAATTTTTCCATAGATGATAAGGTTTCATTTCCATTAACATTTTTTCTTGAATTTTGTTTTGACATTATCGCCATAATGTTTTTATAGAAAAATAATCAATACAAAAACATGATCATATGGCACATAGATTTGGAAATGATAAGGACGAGGTCAAAGAAAGGATTCTATTTTGGTAGCCTCAATTTTTCATGGATTTACTACTGATTTTTAATAATGCAATCATATACTACCCCAAGTATTCTCGGGAGTATGTAGTTTCTGGCTTCTCATATAGCTTGCAACGAGGAGATGGAAAATATATTCAAGACAAGGGAATTGGTAAAGTAGCAATGCCCATCCATAAGGAAGATGGATCCTAGAAGAGTAGAGCTTAATTCCAATGCGGTTAAATTTGATGATGCTTCCATTAGTAGAAATAGGAATACAAGGTCATCAAGGGGGAGAAGAATAGCTATTACCACAAGGATCCTTAAATCCACAAGACTAGACTATGAGAATTCCCATCTGCTAAAAATGATGACACTAATGAGATGAAGGAAGAAAACAATGCCAAATCCTTCTAGACATGTGTATTTCCATATATGATCAATCGGAACCTGTAATCCTATTTTGTCTATATCTTCTTACAATTTTAATTTCCATAGTTAAATTGCTTTTGAAAACAAAGAATTCGTTAGCATTATGTAAAAAGAGACTAATTACATTCATTTTTGCGGGGCTATGAAATTGGATTTGTGAGTAATATTACCATCTCATCTATTCATAATTGTGGCCTTCAAGTTTGAAGGAGATAAGGATCTCTGTAAGGGATTCTCGGTGTTTTAGTAATAATGATATGTTTATTTGTAGCTACATTTGGGTGATCATGGGGTCCTCTTGCACGGAATTTGTCGAGTGTTTTATTTAATTAGAAACTTGGTTTGCTTCAGACCATTTGTAACTATGTTTATAAAATGACTTTTCACATTCATAGTTACAGAGTCCTTCCTATCCCTTCTATGCGCATTCGAGATATGGTATTTTCCTATTTTTCACAGGTTGGATCTTTATCACGACTCTCTTTGTATATTTCCTCTTATGAGAAATTAAAATATGTTCGATTGAAGAATGAAAGGAACGATAAGAAGAACGCGTTCCAAGGCACAAATATCTAAGATGCTAATAGAACATAATCAAAGGAATTCACCAAAATAACTTTACAAAAGGATTTGCAAACAAAGAGCTACAATATCATATATACGAATCCATCATAATGACATGAATTAACTCAATAATCAGGATGTACATATAGGAGGAGGGAAGTGAAACTACTACCTAGATCAGTGGTGAAGAACTCCCACTAACTGATACTAGTAGTTAAGCTAACTCCACAAGACTAGCAAGCTAACTCCACATGACTAGCAAGCTAACTCCACACAACTAGTACACCTAAGAAAAATAACTCAACAAGTGTAGGAATAACCTAAGTGCAATAATTATCCTAATAAACAAATAAAATAATAAATAATAACCTACACTAAAAAGAAATAATTATTCTTACCAGTAAATTTGGTTGGTTCGAGTCCGGTTCGTTGCACTGAAGGAGGAATAGTGGTAGCGGTTCATGGTTGTTGGGCGTTGGTCACAATAGACTCGTTAATTGTCCAAAGGTGCACTGTTGTTGATACCTCCCGGGAAGCTAAACAAAAAACAAAGAAATGATTATTCATTGGAGAAAGCACTAGGTTTGGATGAAAATAGTGTCACCCCTTGAGATAATAAATATTGGCTCTAACAATAAATTATTTATGGGATATTTCTTACCATCTTGTTTGTCACCGTAACCATCTATACATTTCAATAGACTTTACTTAAAACATGTTTTCAATGGAATCTTGTAGATGTTACTTTTAATGTAAATGAAATTGTTTTTACACCCTTGTTATATTATGTGAAATATAAGATTAGTGAACTACGTAAACTAAAGGATGTAAGGTTTACCTACGGAGGGTATTCTAATTAATTAACTTCCAAAATTAATTACAACTATCATAACAACTAACACTTGCAAATGATGTACTAGACTAAGATATAAACTTGAAAACATAAGAGGATGAGTGCACTTAGTTGATTATATATGGTTCTAAGAAGTTTTGGGTGTGCAAAATCCTCGACAAAGATATCTGGGCATGGTGATGCTTTGTTTCGGAATTGTGACTAGAAACCGACATGTTGCGAGACTCTACACTTCTGCTAGGACCATACTATATAATATTGACCCTATTATAGGGTCTCGACCTTCTTGGAGTTTGATTATGCAACTTCCCGAGATGTTTTCCCACATAGAAATGTTTATCTTTGTCAAACCCTAGTTGTCGATCATGCGGTGAAGCTCTATAAACATCTTGAATGGGTAAGTGCACCAAGTTAGGGGGCCAAAGGGGGTCTTAAGTGGACACTTTTTCAAAAAAATAAAAATCTTCAACTTCTACGAGTTATTTGAAATAGTTACACTCAAAATTGGAAGATGTTATAAGAACATGAATCGTAGAATTTTGAGTCTAGTTTCTAAGCTACTTTTTTTTAAATGGTTAAGTTTAAGTGGGTTAAAGAACTAAAATACCAACAGTGCTCTTGTTTTTGTTAAAAAACATAGTAGATAGTCGGTCATGCCCCCACCATTTTTAAGCACTATTTAATATTTTTGAAAACCCTTTGGTAGAAAGATAGATATGAGCATCTAGTTTGGGATAGATTTTTTTAGTATTTTTAGCTAGTATTTTTTTATGATTTTTCAAGTACAAAAATTAAAATTTTGAAAAATAATGGAGCTCCAACCGTGCCCCCTAACTACCTAAAAAATATCGAAAATTAGTTTTTTTTTTTAATATGTATAGAATTAGTCCTAGTTTGGGCCTGTAAAATTTTTATTCAATTTTGATGAGTCGAAAAAAAAGATACATGATGAAAGATAGATGTGTATAAACTCCAAAAATAGCTACAAAAAGGCATAGTTAGAAAATAATTAGTATGGAAACCTTATATTAGTCAGAAAATTTGAAAAATCATATTTTTAGAAAAATAAAGTTACTTGACCTCGTAGTCATATTTTTATTAAATTTTTTGATCATTTTAGTTTGATTTATTATGGAGGAATAACTATTTTACCATTTTTCTACAAAAACATGCTATTTGTTGTCTTTTTGCAGTCCATGCCTTGGGATTAGGAATCCAAACTAGATCCAAGCCTAGAGGCATGCCTTGGAATAGGGAGAAAGCATAACACATATGCGTTATTCTTGTTGACCAAATTTTCTCTTTCCTATCCAAATTAGTGAAATAGATACTAAAGAAAATCAAACAACTTCAAAGATGCAAGGGTTTAAGGTACCTTGGAAATGGATGGTGACAAATGGACAGGCGCAAAGTAGATAACCTCGCTGCAAATCTAATGAACCTGCACAACAAGGGTAACTAAGAAGAAAATGGATTAGATGGTAGATGAGGGGGTTGCCGATGAAATCGGTTCCAAGAAGCATTAAATTCCTTAGCGGATGTCAACCCCGTATTTGATAAAATAGGATAAAATCAATGATAAGAAACTGAATAACATGTAGAAACTAAAACAGAACAAAAATCTGGAAATTATATAAATGGATGAAAAGTGCAGATCTGATCTAAATCAATCACAAAGTAAATTTACCTGGTTGGGTTGATGACGATCCATGTTGTAGAGGGTAGGTCGACAATGACATGAGAGTGGGTAGATCTAGATAACAAGATGAAAATACAGATCTGGAAGGATTTGAGTGCGAGAGATAATCACGAGACTTGAAAACACCGATAGACACATGCAGAGGAAGGTCCGAGACAGGGAACTAAACAAAGATGAAAGAAAACAAAGATTTGGATGGATTAGATGGAAATAAGACTCGGGTCGATGGCGACTTGGCTAAGTTAGCGTGACTAGAGATAGGAAGAATAAATTTGGACTAATAGAGAAGCAGAGTAATGGATCCGAGAACCTGAAACATAATAAAATAGGAAGCACACTGATGAGGACCCAAAGGGAAAAATAGTGACGTAACAAGGTGGGTCGATAATGGCCTCGATGTAAGCAAAGACGACACTGGTAGTGCTTTGAACAAGGCCAAAAGTGGATGAGTTAGATGGAAATCCTATGAACATAATGACTAAAAGTAAAAGTTGAATATGAAACTCCGATGGTAGATGAACTCGCAAAACGTTAGTTTCTAAAAAATAATAGCAATGATAAACAATGATAGCATAAACCAATATAAAATCAAGATAAACTCCCCAAAGTCTCCACAAGTGATGCAAATAAGCTCCAAGGGACTCCAAGAAGGCTACAACAATGATATAAAGAAAGCTCAGATCGAAGATAGGATCGTAAAAATTTAATAAAAATTTGATTATGCCTCCCTTTAGGAGGAGAGGTAAATGTTACCTTATAGGGTTGATGGCGACTGGTGGGTCACTTCCAACTCGGGGAACCATTCATTCGAGATAGTGAAAGGATGATTTATTCGAGAGATGGGGCTTTTATGGATTGGGATAAGTGCTTTAAAGCATTTAGGTGGGTTAGGGTTTTTAGGGAAGTGATATGGGTAAGTGGGGGATAAAAATGGATTAAATAAAAGCTAGAAAAATCTTAGGGATTAGGAACTAGGGGGTTTAGGGGTGATAAACAACCTAGAGAAGGGAAATTAGGAATAATTAAGATTAATTAGATAATGAGGTGAGGATTAGGGGATAATTGATGAAGATTAATAATAAATTAAAATAGATAGGATAATGGATGGGAAAGATGGGAATGTTAACATGAATATGAATTAATTAAGAAGGGTGGGTCTAGATAGGTGATTGTGGTAAAGAAGTGAACGTGTGTGATAAGGGTAGCGATACATAATTTCGGTGTCTAAAATTCTTTCTATATATTTTATGCCCATCCAACGTCCTTTTCATCTCTTTCATAGGATTTTTGTCCCCTTTCTGTCTTCTTTGCACATTTTTACATTCTTGCATGAATTTTGAGTAGTTGAGCTTGTCCCCTACCCCACCATCTATATTTTGTAATAATGGGCGATAAAAGATGACATAAGGACAATAAGAAAGTAAAGAAAATGTTAGAGTAGGTATTTACCTTAGCTCATGTTCACCTAGGTACTTTATTTACCTTTATTGTATTTTTCCTCACCCACTTATGTGTGGATATTTCTTTTATCTTATTTATATATTAGGAGATATTATCTAGTTGTTAGGTATAGTTCTTTCCTTGATCTATGGTATTGACTAGTTCTTACCTTGATCTATGGTATCCTCCTTGATGTATAGTTCTCTCCTAAATATATGGTCTTGACTAGTTCTTTGATGACTAGTTATTTCCTTGATTTATAGCTTGATCTACGATATTGACTCGTTCTTAGATTATTATTCCTTGCCTATTTAAGAAAGGCCCATTCTCAATGTATTGCATTGAGTTCCATAATAATATATGATATTGTTGCTCATTTGTTTGCAAAGGTTTTATGTAAAGTTATTCTGGTGAATTGCTTTCATCTTATTGATCGTGGTGTTTGATTAGCATCTGTGTTCTTGGCTTGGTACGATTTGGTTATCATTCCTTTAAGAACAAGACACCAAAGAAATTGGAAGAGATGAGAATAAAGAAGGTTAAGAAGATGGAAAAACTTCGTGATGGGCAAGGTATATCTATTATATCAAATCTACCTAATGTTTTAGAAAATGGGGATGAAATACATGATGAAAATGTAGAGAATAATGATTTTGCAATGAATATTGATAATGAATTGAATAATAATGTTGGTATGGATAAATAAATTGATATGGATCCAAATGTTGAATCTGTTGATGTGGAATCACAACACCCTTGATTGTTTGTAACTTGATAGATTGAAACTGTTAGTGTGATTGCATAACATGGAGCTTTTCCATAAGTGTGGGACTTTGCAATCGGGAAAGCTCTCTGGATTAAGGTTGGTTCTTATTCCTCTATTCTGATACACACATGAAAATTGTAGAAATTCTATCCTAAAATCTACTCTAACTTGTCAAGGAGACAAGGTGAGAATATTGCAAGAAATTAAACCTAATCTACAAGAGGTGATGCACCAAAAGGAATGTTGAATAACTTTCCTTGCATGGAAATGAAAGTGAAACAGATTGAAGAGGATGAACATCAACAAAAATCAATTTCTTATCACAAATTCATTCACCATTAAACACAAACTATCAAAACATGTAACACAACCTAAATTGCACAGTTAACCAAAGTTGTAATGAGAGATCGAAAGATGCAATGAACACAAGAGAGGGTTGAAATTCATCCACAAACTTATATTATTACTCCACATATTTGATATAATGCATTACAATGGCCAAGAGGAAAAATTACATTTATAGTTTGAATGGGAGGTTTGAACTCCACAAAATCACTTATAGACAAGAGAAGAAGGGAGGGTGCAAAGCAAGATTATCCAACCTTTTGAAATGAGCCCCTCCTTACAATATATAGGAAGAATGAGAGAAGGGAGAGAGAGGAATTCAAAATCTTGCTTCAACCACCCAAAAATGCATTAAAATCACCTACAACAATGATGGGTGCCACTCTAAACCCATGCCTCCATGTACTTTTCCTTGTTAGGGAAGAAAGGAAGCCCATACCTTCATTATTTTGGTAGGTGAGAAATCTGAAACATCACTCTAAAATGGAGGACTGTATTTATTCATTTTAAAATATTTAACCTTACTAAAAATATGAAAACCAGTCATAGTTGTGTAGAGGACACTGAGATCTTTCCAAAAGTCTTATTTTGTGCAAATCTGAGCTCCTAGTCAAAAGTTATGGCCATCTAAGATGAGGGTACCATTCTACAATAAATTTCAGTGGTTAATCTACCTTTTCGAACTCCAACCTTGCATCGCACCCTCCAAAATCCAAAATTTCAGACTTTTGGGATTCGAACTTTAGGATTTTCCACTTCAGATATCGTGGTACTGTTCATCACTTAAAATGGATTGAAGGTTCTGAAATATCGAACCTCCAAAGTCCAAAATTTGGACTTCGTTTCGAACTCAAAACCATGTTGTGTGACACTGTTTATCGTTCGAGCCAAAAGTTGTAAAATTTTGAAACCCCAAAGTCTGAAATTTGGACTTCGGGCTTTGTACCTTTGTCTTTTCGGGGTTCGATTTTGGGGTTTGAGTTTCGGGGTTCGGGAATTTGAGTTTCGAGGGTTCAATTTTCCACTTGGAACATGAAACCTCTGAAATCCTAAAATTCTAAAGTTAAAATTTCAGACTTCGTGTTTTAGACCTTTCTACTCCTTGCTCGGGCTTCTTTCTGCTTTGAGTTCTCAAATTTTTCTTCGGCTACCTCCAAATGACCACACCTCTCGAAGTCTAAATTTCGACTTCGAGGCTTCTTCATTTCCTAAACTCCTTTGCGATGTGCTCCACCTACTTCACCGACATGCTTGGGTCGAGCCCGAAATGTGAGCTTCCATGGTTGAATTTATCCCTCATTTTTTCTATGTGGGGTCATGTTTTTTTATTTTTCTGAGGGAAAAAATTAGATAACATAACCTTTACCTAAGAATCCAAATGTTAATCCCGAAATTTGCATGGAAACACTAAATGAAGAAAGAAACCTTGCTAATGAATCTTCACCTCTAAGAACAATTCCTTCCATTTTGTGAAGAAAATCCATTCACTTAATTGAAATTGATGAAAACATTGTAAAACCAATGCCTAACAAAATGTCTTAAAGAAATGTGAGAAAAAAAGCTAGGGGAATTTGGGATGATTACTTTGATAATTTAAATGATACACAAAGATGTCAATTATTTGTTTATGAAATTAATTAAGATGAGAACTACAATGAAGACCCTAAGGTCAATAACATCTAATGTTGATTATGATCGAAATGCGTCGATTGTTGAAAATATACATAAAGCATATCAAATTGTAGGTGTCAAAAAACGCACCAAAGATAGTAATGTTACATGGCGTGCACTTACTAATTGTATAATAAGTGATAAAATGGTTAATAAATGTTTGATTAGAAAAACAACCAGAGCTTTGAAGCTAAACAATGAAAGCAACAAGGAGACGGAAAAGTCTTGATTCAACTAATAACATCGACTATTGGGCATTCTCTTGTAGACTCCCACAGAAAGACAAGGATACATTTGATATTCTACAAGCATTACTTGTAAAGTTTTGGAATGAGAACACAAGGGTGTCACCGAATAAAAGAGATACAAGTAAAAATAAGAATAAGTTCTCATAATCATGAATCGTGTGTAAAAAATTCTTGGATATGACTCAAACACAATTGTTCTCTAAGTTTAAGAATGAAAATCCAAAAATTAACATAAGCCAAATATTTTTGAAACGAACAAACCATTTTATGTGAAAATGAATCACTCGCATACCACTTGTTGTTGCAGGCATCATGTTGAATTTTCAATGCATTATGATGTTTTTTGTCAAGTACGTTGTGTTTTGTATATTGACATCATGTTATAAGAGGGTCAAAGCACAATACTTTGTCCCACTTGGTGTTCCAAAAATGCAAGTAGGATTTTGGGCGGGTTGGGAATTAAGGGGTGTTTGCACAAACACCCCCTTCACGTGAACACCCTTCGCTTGAATTTCCACGTAAGCCACGGAAATGATGTTTGTGAACACCCTTCGCGTGAACCCCTATTTATATATTTTTTGGCATGGAGGTTCTCACTTTTCTTCCACCCCACATGTTTTTGGGAAAAGTTAGATCACCCAAAATCCTCTGTCAATAGTAGTTGAGCCCAATGTTTCCCAACGTCACCTACACCAGTATGTACACTAAGTTATTTGTAAAAATTAGGCACCCAATTTGTTTTTAAACTAATTATTTTTATGAAATTTTTTTCTTCCTAGAAAATATTGAAACCCTAACTACCGTCAAACCCTACTACTCTCATTCTTGACTTCAAAAATTAATACAATAATCAACTACTATACCTTTTTGTTATATCAGTTCAATCCTCCAACTAGGTGGAAGTTCATCACAAGATTAATACTGGACCTACATTTATGCTTTTCCATGTCAACATGACCTAGGATCATGCAAGCAAAGCATTTAAAGAGAACACAAACCCAATAAGCATATTATTCTTGTCATTTATCTGTAATTATATCTACAATTAAGTTTATCTTGGTCTGAACTACACACGATGCTCTTTGTCCAATGTAGCAAAAATTATATCAACACGAGCTTGCTTGATGTCATTTGATCCAACTATTTTTCTTGTGGAACCTTATACAATTAGAGTAGGCAACAACATAAGAGTGTACTACTAAGTTTATTAAAAGTGGATTGATTTAGCTTTGATGAAAACATTCCTCTTGGGCAAGTGGAAAAGGAAAAAAATTCCCAAAAGCCAATTTTTCCCCTTCAAAAAGAAATTCGGGCACACTTTTATCTCTGTTTTAAGGGTTTCGAGTGGACTGAATTAATATGAAAAAAAATTGGGTTGTTAAAGGAAAAATTGGTCATTGTTTACTTGAAAATCAGCTCATCCGTTGAGAAAAGCAGACCCCGGGATAGAGAGGACTTGTGGGGATGCATATTTTTTCTTGTGTTCCTTGTAACATCTTTATGCTTACCATATTCATATACAATTAGAGCAGTAGCAACAAATGTGTGTACATAAATACACAATATTTTAAGGAATTTTGTTTCAACATAGGAAAAGTATATGTTTCATTATTTTATTTTGAAAATAAATTTAAATTTATGTGAAATTTTATCAATTTACGGTTTACGGTTTCAAAAATGTATTCTAAATTGAATTTTACTTTCATTTTTACAGTTATGGCTTCTTCCTCTATTAATTTGTTTGAGAGGACCGACTTAGAGATAGAAAAATTATCATCTATTCTTGAGCTTCCGACTACAAGTTGGGAAATATAAAACACATTGTGAAAACATATTAAAGATCTTCAAAAAATACAAACAAACTTGAAAACATACAACCCTTTTGAGCCCGAGTCACTAAAAAATTTATGGATGAATTAAAATCAAGTGTGACAGGCGATGTGGGATATAATGAGGTTGTAGACGACTTCCTAATAAGGAAGTCGTTAAGATCTCATGTTGGTTGAGTTATGTAGGCCAAAATAAAATCAAGGCATATTATGTAAACAAATGTTCATGTCACCTTTGTGCACCATTGATTTATCCTAGATTTGTGGCCTCTCAAGGCCAATTTCCTAATAATGACCAATTACCATTATATTTCATATTGATGTTACACGTTGAGGTTCACCTAAACCTAAAGGTGAACTATTTAGACATCCCTGGTTATTTTGGGTAGGGGCATGGCCACATTAGCAATAGGCCTACATATCGATAGGAAGGAGCTCCTCTAGTTGTTGACACGCAACAACTTGTAGAGAGGCCATGACCTTTCTTATCTAGCTTTCAGGATGTCACTGCACCTATCATTATGAGTTCCCATGAGGGTGTTATAGAGGGTCTTGGGAGCATTTCTCACGAGACCAAATCTATCTCTTATAACCATGTGGGTCAGTTCCTTGAGATACATGGTACTAGCAGTGGACGAGCTAGTACCAATAGTGATGCATGTAGCGAGTTATACACTCATGCACATTTGATATCACCTGATGAATTTGAGGTAGTTTCAGATGTTACTCAAATGTGTCGGTTGGGATGCATCATGGCTGCCGACTTGTTGCGTGCATATGAGGTGATTACATGACAATGTGGCATTCCACTATCGAGGGGTTTTGATTTGTTAGAGCATAGTACTATTCATGGCAATGTATCTTCTATTTAGGGTACTACTACAACTGCTACAAATGACATCCTCTTCTAAGATTGTGACACCCAATGTTCAACACTTTTCTATTTCGGTGTGTGAAAATTAAACCTTAATTTAATTAAAATTTATTTTATTTCATTATTACTTTACAATTTATTAATATTTAAATAGATATATAAGATCTAGTGTTGACATATAATATTGAATGTTTACTTGTGTGTTTAGGCTTCTACTCTAGCACATGTTGGTGAGTATTGTGGTGCTTCACAACCCACATCATATCCACATATGACATATACATAGCTCTTGAATGAGCCCAACCATGATCTATCACTTGATGTTGAGGGCCTGAGTCATCTTGGCTCATTTGGCTCGTTATTTGCTTGGTGTTGAGGTCGTGGGTCAGCCATAGACAGTTGTTGGTGGTGGTCCCATAGATTTGGAGACACATTCCGTGGAGGTATATATGTAGAGATATATCTATTTTTATTGTGTTTTAGATTTAATATTTAATCTAAATTGAAATTTGTGAAATTAATGTTTTATTCAAAAAAATTGTTTATCAACTTCTTACATTTAATTTATTTTGTTTCACAAGGATCTATAGGATAGAGATCTACACATAGTGTAGATACTCCCAACATATTAGATAGATATTGAGGTAATCAATTACATCTCTATTATATGATTTATTCAATTAATCAAGAAATTTTTGTAGAATTTTGCTTATAAATTTTAATATGGTATGTTATATATAGTTTCTGATGTGTATATTTATTTTTATAAATGCAGGTGCAGTAGAGCCTAGTGAGGGATCTGGTACTCACCCTACTACACGATGGAGACTATCTAGTTGATACATTGTACTCATTTTCATCATGTACATGTATATAGTGTTTACACAAGATTTTGATATATGACTTAGACATGTATATATATATTTTGGGTTATTACTTGTATATAGATATTGATTTATCACATGTATCTTGTTGATCTATACACATGTATTTTATTGATTGACTTAGAAATGTGTTAATTGATTGATTGATTTATGAGTTGTGATTAAAAACATAGGTAAATAGCTCTAAGAAGTTTTAAACCCCTAACTATCTCCCATACACTCTCGATAAATTTCAACAATGTCAATTTTTTGTAGTTTGAAAATGTTGGTAGTGTCTAGATAGCTCGTGAGCCACTATTCTTAGTTTGAGCACTTGAAGCATTTCTATGTCATTTCCAACACTTGTGATACCTTTTGTAAGTAACATACATCCAAAATCAACTAAGTGAATAATCTAAATCTATTGTTTTTTAAATTTTTAGATAGATTAATTGCAACATGTACTTGTTATAATGATTCTTATTTTTATACATAAATGACCTAATTCTATAATTTGAATATATACTTGGTTTGGTTACATTTATATCTATTACATGTAAAATAACAAAAACATGGGGGTACTGTGAGCAAGACAACTTCAAGGCTGAAAACATGAAATTCATGATTAAATGGTCCATTTGTAGCCATCTCGATTATATTAAATGATTAAATGGTTCACTTATAATATGGTTATAACCAAAAATCGTTTAGAGTTGGTAAAAAAGACATGCATAATCTTGTGCCACCTTGCAAAGTGTGTCGTGTATGCTACAAGTCCTTATCCATGTTACATAAACTTTACTAAATGCAGAAATACTAAGTGTTGTGTGTGCATGATAATTTTGTGAAAATCTATAGAGCCTTATCCCAAGCCACATGTAATGCTACTTCATATTGTGCAATGCCATGAAGAACTATTATGTTGTCTCGAACCCAGTGATTATCATTCCAATGAATGTAGTGTAGTGATCTAAAGTATAAAATCATCTCATACAGATAATGAAAATGAACTCAGTGGTGTAAATAAAGAAGGTGTTCACATTATCAAATATGATTCACACCATTTTACTAATGAAAAGATGATTTCTTCCTTGGAGTTTGGATAAGAAAATCCAAAACAACCATCTAAACAAGAACTTCAAAGGATAGTCATATTATTTCATAGTCATTTTTAAAGTTCCTTATTTAGTTATGTATACATATCATCTTAAATGAAGTTCATTCATGCACTGAGAAGAATAAAATTAATAAAACTTCATTGATGATATTATGTCACAGACTCTAGTGTAGTTATTTGAGACACTTCATGCAACGAACCATATTTCCTTCACAAAGATGAGACAACACTATAGCTAGATCACAACATTCTAATCCAGCATTTTCCTAAATAAAATACCATTGTATAGGTATAATTCTAGTTCTAGTGCTGAGTAAAAACCTATTTATTAACATACCTTCATAATCATCCTCTCCATTGAAAAATCAGAAAATGAATTCACTCACACATGTAGGGGCATTTTTGGACCATTTGATGCTTCTCGTAACTTTCTATACACCTAAAAACATAGATTTTGAAATACATAAATTAAATCACATCTCATAAAACAAAATTTAATCAAATTTCTAATAAGCCTATAAATGAAAGCACACCTCAATATATGTAATATTTTTTGTGTACCTGATAGTGATAATCAAACTTGACATGATAGCGCAACAACATGTTTCAAGGACTTTATCAGCTCACACATACCAAGGCTTCAAAATCTCAAACATTCATTGTCCAATCTTAACATCTAGATGTTCTTCTTTAAACTTGATGTACATCTCATGTTGAGTTATTTCGAGCCAATGTTTTATATGTTCATCATAGTTATTGCAAGATATCATGTGTTTTAAAACATCCCTCACATTTGGAGAAGGACGAGTCCTCTCAGTCCAAAAATCGAAACTATCTTCACAATACTATCCTCAATTTTATCAGAACGTGGATTTCTACACATTAGTGCCCAATTTTCTTCCACAGTAGAATTATCCAATGTCTTCCTCCTCTTCACATACCTATTGATCGTCTTTCTAGAAACACCCAATACTTGAGCAATAGTGGTAACATGACGATTCTTTGTTGTATCTTCACTTACAACTAAAGTTAATATTTCTCTATGAGAAATACTCTTATCAGCAGACCTAGTTTTTGTACCCACTGAACTTATTCCTTTAGACACATTCGCAACAAATTCTTGTTCCATATGTTGTGAATTTTCCCATCCAAAATCGACACCCAAAATTCTAATGTTTCCTTCATATCAACATGATTCAAGAATGTAACCAACAAATGTGCTCTAGCAATTGTAGTCAAATTAAAAAATTCACCATATATTCTCTCAACATTTTTTGTTGTTTTCTTTCTTGATAGTGGTTCTTGTTGGGAAAATTCTTTTAATTTTTTGAAATCCATCTTCACCAAGTGTTTGACATTTTTCTTGGGAAGTAATTCCATAACTTTTGTTATCAAATCAGCATATTGTTGTGCATCATGATTTGTGTCCATAAACACAATTTGTAAAAAAATAACATACATGTGATTACACCATTCATGAATGATTTAAAATATATATAAGAGCTTGTTTAGGAACATTGATTAATTTTATCTTTAGTATATTCTTATTGTCACATGTGCATATATCCTTTAGGAGAAATCTAATCTACACTCTAATTTTTTAATGATGAAAATATTTATGAATAAAATACTTTCATGTTCAAGAAATAAATGAAACATGCACTCATAAAGTTGGAATTAGCTTTGAGATAGGGGATAGTTTGTATATATTTATTATATAAAGTGTGCAGTAGTTCCTAAAGTGCTAAGATGGATAATAGTAGTGACCTAGTACATATGAAAAATCTTTTGGTACTACTAGTAGAAATAAACCCTACAAAGATTTCATGAGTACGTAAAGAAAAATAAACTAAGGATTATAATTGAGAAGTGTGAGGGAAAAAAATTAGCTATTTTATTGGAATGTAGAGCATCTAATAGATGTATATTTTATTAGAATGTAGATCTAATAGATGTAGATAGTTTCTCACCATACATATTATCATATTAGATTAATCTCACATATTTTGACCATTTGGTGCATAGTTCTTACAATAGAAAGTTTTTAAACATAAGTAAGCACTCAAAATGGGTTAATATGAAAATTTAGGAGCAATCTGATCTACACTCAAGTAAAGAAAGACAATAGAGAAGAAGGACCGCCCTTTAAAACTTAAAGTTGGAATCCCTATGTGCCTCATATTTCAAAAGATCATGAAGAAAATGAGAATACAACATATTTTCCTACTTCTCAAGTAGAGAAAGACAATAAAGAAGAAATTGAAACAAAAATTCTAGTGTAGAGGCTATTAAAGAAGAGGGGGAAATGGGATATTCCTCAACCTATGAGTTCATTGAATATGACCCTTCAGAAGGAGGCATAAAGAGACCACATGATTATGAATTTTTTTAGTCTAATAAGGATTGGGCCACTTTTGAATTTTTAGGAATGTACAATCTTGATTTACATATGGTTGGTGTTGGACCTCATTTAGGGGGTAGGAAATAGGTACAAAAAAGAAGGGGAAAAAGGGATGTATGGAGATACCTATCACTTAAAGGATTCTTACCTAATAGATTCACTAAACTAATTTATGTTGGAAGTTTGTTGTAATTTTGTTATCTCCTATCACCATTGTGCACACAAGGGGTCTAGGAACCCTTATATATAATCTAATCTTTGTTATGGTTCTTCGTTTCTAAATATGAATGATCTTCTATCCTATGAGGGTTAGGGCCCTCTCAAAATTCCTACTTCTATCTTCAGAAAAGAAACTCATTTAGATTTTAATAGTAAAAATGTAAACAAAGGAAAAATAATTTAATCATACCTTAACCTTTATATTTTAATAGTTCTCGAAAAAATTAAAAAATTTATGGTTTTAGTTGTGCAAGGAAACTTCCTTTTATACATGTGATTTGTCCTAATATAACCATTTATATGAAGTTAGACTACAATTTGTGTAAAATTGGGTAAATCATGGCTACTCTACTACAATTAGGATAATCACGGTTAAAATAGCAAAATTAGATTGAAATAACTAAAATGGAATAAATTAGAGCCAAATTTAAGAAAATGGGAAATTTAGTGAAAACATGGGAAATTAAGGTAATATTAAATAAATTAGAGTTAAAATTGGATAAATGAGTGAAAATGGGGAAGTTAGAAAAGTAAGAGGAATAAGTTCGAAATGATGTGCAACTATTCATTTCTAATTCTAAGAGTGTGGGATAAGTAGGTATGGAAATTTTAGATGTGTACGGATTTTTTGGTGGTTTCATACTTATTTGGTGGTTTAAAATGTGAATTTATGGCGTTTTATAAATTTGGTACCTATGTAAGACAAAAATATGCTTAATTGTGAAACCCTAGGTATCATGAAACCCTTTGTATGACCCGAAATAGCTTCAAAACTGAACCATGGGTAAGATTCCATGCAAAAAGGTTTGTGTTTGGGGTAAAGTGTAATATGTACACTACCTATGTTAGTACTACTATGAATAGGGATTAAAATACATGTAGTTAACCACTTAACATGTGATATCTATGTGGTTGCAACTAGATTTGGAAATTTTATCACTTGATAATATAGATAATGGTTTGGTGTGATTTGTGCTTAAATTAGATTGAAAATAATTTTTCTTGGTAAAATTGACTCTAGGACCAAGGTTAGAGTTCTTTAGACCTATGTAGGGGCTTCTCCTATTATTTGTGATTGTTTGAAGGTAATTTAGGAGATATTTGAGTGCTTTTGAAATGATAATTTTATCATAGGGCTCTTGAAAGTACCAAGTGAGTAGATGAGTGCATTTAAATTTCTTATATATGGGTTCCTATATATAATTTTGTATAAAATTCAATCCATGAGGAAATTATTGACCCATAAAAAGATATACAAGTGATAAAATCATCATTGTGGACATGTGGACAAAGACAAAATAGGTGTAGAGGGTGAGAGGGTAGGGATAAAAAGAAGAGGGATATCTACCTAAAGGGTTTGAAAGTAAGGATTTGGTACCTTATCTAGTAAAAAATGAGGTTAAGAATTGTTATAATAATATGAGGTGATAATATAATTATGTGCATTTATAGCCAAAATTGTCTAAGGGATACCAAGCTCAGAGTTAAATACACAAATTGTATTAAAAAACACACACAATATAAAAGCACAATACAGACAATTTGCACAATACTAATCATTTTATTGTATTTATAATATAATATTCTTCTATATTTACCCTAGACAAAAAAATAAAATTACGATCTATCAAGGGTTTCAAGTATGTATGTACCAGTTTTTGCAGTCTTCTCTCTCTCTTTTTGTTTCTTCCTACGAAGTGATCTTCTAACATTCTCCTCTTCTTTCCTTTCCTCGCTATATTTTTGCTTGTTATTCTTCTGATTTCCCATGATTCCTCCACTTCGATAATTTTCACCTGCACACACAAATTGAGCTAGATCTGGATCTAAGAGTAAATTCAATAGAAAACTATACACATGTAACTCTTATTATATAGAAATCTCAATAGAAATTAGGTTATTTTTAATTACATGTTTTTCTAACTTTAAAACTACTTTTCTAATTTTAAAACAATTTAAATCTAATATACAATTATTTAATTTTGTAATGTCTTTTTAATAAAATTAACTATGTTTTAAAGTTAATTTGATTATATATAAATAATAGAATGTTTTTTATTTTTAATTTTTTAAAATAAATTTTAAAAAATAATATACTCTTGTTTAAAAACAAACAAAAATATTATGAAATAGTATATTTTAAAATTAAAATCATTGAAATTGAACCTAAAAATTAAAAAAAACAATAATATCATAAAAAACTATGTTTTAAAACTATAGTTATTAAAATTTATTTTTAAAACTAAATTTAAACAACCGAACAAAGTTTTAAAATAAAAATTGTGCTTGGGGGTGCATGGGTGTTCGCATGACGAACACCCTTATGTGGCACATTTTGGCTCCAAATCCATTTGGAGGATAATTATTGGCCAAAATGTGCCACATAGGTGCCACGTATTTAGGGTAAATTAATTAGTTAAATTACAAAATTTTACACCAAAATATAATTTTTTATTACCTTTCTAAAAATATAATTTTCATTTTTAAAAATTTGTTTTACTATTTATTTTTTAATTTTTTTCCAATGTATGGTATTTTACGACAATCAATAGTACACTTTCAACACAATTTGAAAAATAGTAAAATATATAAAAATTGAAAAAAAAATACTATTTGTTGAAGTCTTCTTCGTAGCTATGAAAAAAAAATCAATTTTGATATAAATCTTAAAATATATTGGCATAAACATATGTACGCCCTTAATCTAAAAATATCTTCACTAAAAATTAATTAAAAATATATATAAATAAAAAAATTATGAAAATTTGACAAGAACTCGATATTCAAATCTAGAACATATATCTAAAATTTCATGGTGAAAAAATAAGTTTTCATTTAAAAACACCACGTCGAACAGTCGTTCCTCTATTATAAAATAAGAAACAATGTATGAATATAATTAAGAAAAAGACCAAATTTTTTTCTAAAAAAAAAAAATATACATGTATTCTACACTCTAAACACAACATTTTGTTAGTTTGTGGAATTTCATGAATGTGTATGGTTTTGTGGCTATTACCTTTGGAAAATCAATGAAACTAAAAATTCATGTTTATAAAGGTACAACAAATACAAAAATGTGGGACATGTTATTGTGCTTTCACCCATGAGTGTGGATTAAATGTCCCACCAAAATCTACAAGGGAATTTATTCCTATGATATTTTGTGAAAGATTAACTAGACAATTTTTTTATAACAAAGCATGTTGGGATGAAATGTGCAATGTATGTGGTGGTTTGCCAAAATTAAAAAGTTATATCCATGAGGAGAGTACAAATTCAATAGGAAAATAATTAGTTGGTTTCAACAAATATAAATATGTGGCATATCAATTAAAATATGGAAAAGAATCTAAGAGGTGTGATCTTGTTATAGAACAATTACATGTATCAGAATATATTGTCAAATTCAGAGAGGGAATTGTTTATGAGTATGCAAGGCACACACATAGAGCTCGATGGTTGGATGAACAATTCAAGTTAAAAAAGACACATTCCCACTTGGTATTATTGTTGGAGTTTCAGGTCTCAATACTATAACTCGGGAGGTGCAAGTTGTTATTTGCCTACATATAACATTTATTATGCACTCTCTAAAAGCACTTGAACAAGATCAAAAATATTAAGAGAGTATCATTTCTACATCAATGATGATTGGACACATTCTACAGAATATGTGCAAGGGTTTTTCCAGTTGTTTTATGTGAACTTGAATGAGAGGAACATTGTTTTCAATCAACATTACATTTGGTCGAGACAACTACACATCACAATTCAAGAATACATGGATGTTTTATTGGCTAAGAAAGATGCACATAGAAATATGTGTACAACATATCTAGAGTTTTACTAAGGTAGGACATGGGAAAGGAGATCATGATGGTGCAGAGCATGTGTGAAAATATCCCTTGCAAGAGAAGAGTTAAAGTTCAAAGATGGTGCTAAATTTATAGGTGTAGAAAGCATTGTTGATTGGTGTGTCAAGAACATGGGCCATGAATCTCAAGAGAGTTCAATGGTTCGTAGATATTTCTAGTTGATAGAGGAACAACATTTGGAAAGCTATGAAGATTGTATGACAGTTACATGATCAAGTGATATGCACTCATTCCGTAGTTCAAATGCAAGTTCTTACATTATTCATACTAGGTGCATGGCATGTTTTTGTATATCATGCATTGATTTTGTGGAATGAATGTGAGTCATAACAGTGGGTGGATGAATGGACTTTTAGACCTCTAATTCCACTCGACACATATCAAGTTCCATGAGCATTACAACTTGCAATGTCTTCAGATCATATGACAACATCACCTAACTTTGACCAAGTCTCTAATTTAGTGCAACAAGGTACATATGTATGTCATGTTTATAAATTTATAAATTATTAAATGATCAACATTTAATGTATTTTAAATTTGACTTGAGTTTTACTTTGTGATGTAGGGCATATTTTTGTAGTTATTGTGACATAATTTAACAAAGAGGGAACATACTACTTCTTGTCTCGTTGTGTAGAGGGAAAAAATTGATTTCCACATTCATTGATGGTGAAGACCTTGAGTATCCCACTGGGTCAGTGGTAGTCACTGAACTTGGCTTCGATGATATCCTATCAAAAAATCAAATACTTAGTTGTTTGAAGACTATGAAGTACATAGAAAGATACTTCACTATTCACATTTGGTTCTTAAACAAATATTCAATTGATCAAATATCGAGGTAGGCCATCAAACAAGAATCTGTGGAAGGTTTGTGAATCAAATCATGAAGCAATTCTTGCTACTGTTCAAGAGTAGAGTTTGATCCTTACGGTTCATTGGATTGAATTTCCAAAGGTATGTTCACTTAAGATTATATATACATCTACATGAATTTAATTTGAATATTTACTTTAATGATTTTGTTTAAATTTTGTAGGTTTTAAAATTCTATTTAATTTCTTACTAACATGTTTACATAGGTTAGTGGTGCCAAAAAAATCTTCCACCTTCACATGGTTGGCACTATTAGTAGAGAATTTATTATTCTTGAAGCTAAGAGAAGCTAAGGAAATTAAATATTAAAAAGGAAAAATAAAAATTCACATTTCATTTCACCACCTATATTGTATGAAAAATCTCTTCTTATAATTCTCATTTCACCACCTATATTATATGAACCATCTCTTCTTAACATGTTTCCTAGTACTTTTTTCACATTGAAGGATTTTGGGCACCAAAATGAAGCCTCACCCACCATTTATTAGGCCACCCCGACGCATCTACCTTACGTCTGGTTCAATGCCATGAGATTTTATTTGTCAAAATATAGCATCATACAACCTTACACTAACTCAAACTGGACTATTCAACACTTTTACAAACAATAGGATAATGAGAGGACCAAATTGAGATGGAGAAAACCGAGACAATATTTCATAGAGGGTACCAATGCGGAGGTGTAGGATCGATACGAGACCTTTCTAGGTGCCACGGTGATCGAGATATCACCCAACGAACTTATAACATTTTTTTCTCTCTCAGGGCTCTTAAGGGACTATGCCCAAACGAAGTAGACAAAAGCACGAGACCATTTGGCACCAAAACGAAGCCTCACCCACCATTTATTAGGCCACCTCAATGTGTGTGTGTAGTTGGTTTGGTGCCACAAGCTTCTATTTACAAAATATATTATCCGACAACCTTACACTAACTCAAACTAGATTATTCAACGATTTTTCAAACAATAGAATAACGAGAGGAGGAAAATTTATTAGGGAAAACCCAAGAGATGCTTTTGTAGAGGGTACCAATGTATGAGGTGTAGGATCAGATGAGACCTTTCTAGGTGCCACGGTGACCAAGAAATCACCAGAAACTTATAGCATTTTTTTCTCTCAGGGCTCTTAAGGGACTACACTGGACAAAGTATCTCGAAATCACTAAGACCGTTGGGCACTAAAATGAAGCCTCTCCCACCATTTTATTAGTCCACCCAAACACATGTGTGTGTACATAATCGTTTGATTGCCACAAGCTTTTGTTTGTAAAATATAGCATCAGACAACCTTACACTGACTCAAATTGGACTATTTGGCACTTTTACAAACAATAGGACAACAAGAGGAGCAAAATAAAATGGATAAAACCGATGGGAATTTTTAGAGGGTACCAATGTGGAGGTGTAGGATCAAATGATACCTTTCTAGATGTCACGGTGACTAAGATATCACTTGGTGAACTTATAGGTTTTTTTACTCTCAGGGATCTTAAGGGACTACACCCAAATGAAGTAGCCTCGAGCACCAGGAGCATTGGGCACAAAAAAATACTCCCATGATTTATTAGGCTACCCCAACGTGTGTGCGCATTCAGTTTGGTGCCACAAGCTTCTATTTGCAAAATATAGCATCTAACATCTTTACACTAACTCAAATTGGATTATTCGAATCTTTTACAAACAATAGGACAATGAGAGGGTCGAATTGAGATACGGAGAACCAAGACATGATTTTCATAGAGGGTACCAACATGGAGGTGTAGGATCGAATATACCTTTCTAGGTTCCACGGTGACCGAGAAATCACCCGGAACTTATAGTATTTTTTTCTCTCGTGGCTCTTAAGGGACTACGCCTGATGAAGTATGCCGAAAGCACGAGAGTGTTGGGTACCAAAAAAACCTCCCTAACCATTTACAAGGCCACCATCTCATGCATGTGTGCATATATTTGGTTTGGTACCACGAGCTTTCGTTTGTAAAATATAGCATCTGACAACCTTACATTGATTATCAAACTAACTATTTGGTGCACTTACAAACAAAAGACCTAAGAGAAGACCGAATTGAGATGGATAAAATTGAGACAATATTTTTATAGGGTACCAAAATGGAGGTGTAGATCATATGAGACCTTTTCAAGGTGCCACGGAGACCGAGAAATCACCCAGGGAACTTATAGCCTTTTTTTCTCCCAAGGCTCTTAAGGGACTACACTCGGACAAAGTATCCCTGAAAACACAGATCATTGGGCACAAAGAAACAATGCCTCCCTAAGTTTCACCAGTCATCTCGATGTGTGTGCACATTCATTTCGGTGCCATGAGATTCTATTTGTAAAATATAGCATTAGACAACCTTACACTACTCAAACTAGACTATTCGACACTTTTGCAAACAATAGACAAGAGAGGACCAAATTGAGATGGAAAAATTCATATGTGCTTTTAGAGGGTACCACTATGAGGTGTAGGATCAAAAGAAACCTTTCAAATGCCACGGTGATGAGACACTATAAAAACTTATAGACATTTTTTCTCTCAGTCAAGGATCTTAAGGGACTACCCTAAAAAGTAGCCTAATATGCATATGAAGGGTTTAAAACAATGTCTTCATTTTCTAGGACATCAATGGTGGACTTCCTCATTGAGTGTTTGCAACATTTAACATCTCAAACCTTACATGTAGTTCTATGTGTGTGTGTGCACTTTTGTGCCACACACACTTAAGACAAAAGTAGTGAGTAATAACAATGAGTAGAAATGTACTAAAATGGTGGATGGAATAGAATAAACTTCCACTCCTAGATATCATGGGTAATGAACAAGCCTTGTCCCTTGTGATGGAGCTAGATGGATGTAAATGAGCTCTATATTCTCTCAGGGCTCTTAGATGAAGAATTTTCAGAGAAGCACTAACCTTAGATGATACCAAGATAATAGTGTGCCAGTTTCTTTTGGTCCCTCATTATGGTCTTATAGCTTTATATTTATTGGTTCTCTTGTTCTAATTTCGTAAATAACCATGAGAAGGCCGAATTTGACTAAAAATATAGAATGTTTTTTAAGTGGTTGAAATGCCCAAAAGATGGAGATAAAGTGGGAAAAGGGTGATGGTGCCCCAACCTTATAGGACTAGAGCGTTCTGGGTCACCCCAAGATATCCTGCACCACTAGACCATCAAGGCTAAAATGACCTCCAAAGTGACAAAATTAGACTAGTCATTTGTGCGCCATGACCTTATGTTTGAAAAATATAGATGACATCCTTACTCTGACTCAAACTAAACTATTCAAAAACAAATTAAAATGGCCAAGAGATTGAGATACAGAAAATTGAGACAATATTTTTAATAGGGTACCAATTAGTTTACTTTCTTCATCAAAAGACCTATGAATAGTAGTATGAGACCGTGATTCACCTGATAATACCCAAGTGCTGATTTAAGGGACTAGACTTGGATGAAGTATCCTAGAAGCATTGAGATCATTGGGCACCAAAACAACACCTCCCTAAGTGTTTACCAGGCTACCCTGATGTGTGTGTGCAAGTCGGTTTGGTGCCACGAGCTTCCGTTTGTAAAATATAACATCTGACATCCTTACATTGACTCAAACTGGACTATTTGGCACTTTTACAAACAATAGGACCATGAGAAGACCAAATTGATCTGGGAAAAATGAGACAAGGATTTTTTTAGAGGATACCAACATAGAGGTGTAGGATCATGAGACCTTTCAAGGTGTCACATGAGACCGAGAAATCACCCGAGGAACTTATAGCCTTTTTTTCTCTTAGGGCTCTTAAGGGACTACGCATTGGGCATGAAACCATGTCTTCCTAACTTATTTACTAAATGACACCTCCCAAGAATTTACTGCCATTTGATGTAGTGTTTCAATTTGGTGCCACAAGCTTCCATTTGTAAAATATAGCATCCGACAACCTTACACTTGACTATCATTGAACTATTCGGTGTAGTTACAAACAAAAGGACCACGAGAAGACCAAATTGAGATGGAGAAAACCGAGATAGGATTTTTATAGGGTACCAACATGGAGGTGTAGGATCAAACAAGACCTTTCAAGGTGCCACAGAGACCGAGAAATCACCTAGGGAACTTATAGCCTTTTTTTTCTCAGGGCTCTTAAGGGACTACACCTGATAAAGTAGCTCGGAAGCACCAATACCATTGGGCATCAAAAATATGTCTCCCCAACCATTTACTGTAGGTCATCCCCATGTGTGTGCACATTCGGCTTGGTGCCACGAGCTTCTGCAAAATTTACAAAATATATTATTAGTAACCTTGCATTAGAGTTTGAGTAAAAGCTAATGTTTACTTTCATCACTTTTTCTCTCACTTTTTTTCTCTCTCTCCCCCATTTCTTTATCTATCTCTCTCTATCTCTCTTTATCTTACTTTCTCTCTCACTCTTGGTGATAAATTTTTACTTTTCCTAAATATGCTTTGTATTAATTTTTTTTGAAAGAGATGAATAGACTCTATGTGTGCAAGATAATTTGTTCTCTATTTTAACGTGCAATGGAACATGAATAGACTTGTGTGTAAGAGTAGAAATGTGTTTGGTTTGAATATTATTGCATTGGAGTGAAAGTAAGTGATACAACTATGGAATGATGATGTATTACCCTTTTGGATAACTCTTGTTGCATGGTTTAATGATCAAGTGATAAATGCAAACTATAGAACCAACGTATGAGCGAGCAGAGGATTGTTGATTCAAGTCATTGAGTTCGTTGTACAAATTTTCTAGTAAGATAGGAGTCAAGGAGTGGTGAAGATCATAAGAATTATGTTTGAGATCTTGGAACCAAAAACCAACTGTTTGATAGCCAAATGTTTCCTCTTGATACATGTTGTAGTCATGAAGCATGAAAATCAAGGAATTCTTGCATAAGATTTGGAAGGAACAATCTTGAAGAGGTCCCTTATTACATTTAAAAAGAAGAATTTTTGAGTTTTATTGGTAGAATAGTGAGATTTCCTTACTAGTACCTTAGAGGATCGTATTCATAGTTGTAAACCTAGTTTGAGAAGCATTTTACAAAGAACCCTTTTTATATATTGAGATAAGCATCCCTTCTAGTGAAGTATAATAGTATTAATGGGTGCTTTAATATACTTTTGAGTTTCATTGGGAACCTCATACAAGTGGATATATGCTACACAATACAGTGGGATAAGGCTAGTTAGTGCTTCAAGAGAAAAAGTGAAAAGGTGAGCTCTAAGGAGTTGTAGAAGGAGTTGGAGTCTAAGATTTTGGGAGCACCTTAGGGATGGAAAAATGAATTAATGAAGCTTGTAAGAATTTCTAGGTATCCTTAGATCCTTCTATCCATGCTTGTTGCAAGATACATTGTCTTAAGGGGCATAGTTGATAGTTTTGGCAAGATGAACAATAGTGGTGTTTGGAGCCTTATGAATCAAGTTAGTGATGGTCCTAATGATTTTATGAGGTGTTAAAATAGGGGAGAAGACTAAGAAGCATTGAAGAAGGCAGTAGGTGCATGATAAGACAAGAACTAGTACAAAGAGACCAAGAGCAAGAAGAAGCGCAAGTAAGGTAAATACAAGAGTAAGTGTTGTATGAAAATCACAATCACATAAATAATGAATATGGATACTTAGTCATGTTATTATTATGAAACCAATCTAATGAAACCACAAACAATTTATAAAAATTCAATAATATATCTTATTTAATTTGAATTGAAACTTTGAACCTAGGTTTAGAAAAGGTTCTCTAAACATATACACATTGATAAATTGAATGAATAATTACTCAGATTAGATAACTCTTTATACATGTTATATAAATATTGATTTCCAAATTTTCATGCATATTATACATCAAAACGCTAGTATAAAAGACCAATAAATGAAAAATATCCATAATGTCTTATATTGTCAAGTGCACATCATATTAGTTTGGATATAATTATAATCTCAAAAATGTAAGGTCTCATAACAAAATATCGAGTTCCAAATAGTATTAATGTGCACAATAAATATAAAAATGTGAATAGGTCATATAATATCAAGTCAATGCCATATAGGCATACATACAATGTCAAACGTGCATACAATGCCATGCACATAGGCATACAAAATAAATGTCATAACACACACACACACACACACACACACACACACACACACACACACACACACACACACACACACATACACATACACCCTATTCATCAAAATATATCCCTCTCTTTTCCTTTCTCAAGAAGGCCCTCCCTTAGACATAGATGGAGATATGAGATGACTTTGGATCCTCCATGGCCTGACTATGAGTCCTCTTACACTCAAAACTCAACTGTAGTTGAACTGTAAATGCAAATAATTTTTTTGTCAAAAATTAATGTATAAGTTTTCAACATGTATAAGACCATGCTAATGAAACTATTTACATGTACACACACTTACCACAATCTCTCGATCATGTTGAATCTACATCTCACGCTCAATTGAGTCAACGAGAGCTACTGGATCACAAACGGGGTGTCAAAATGATGAGCTCAAGGAGTCTATGCCCTCAAAGTAAAAATGGAAGGGGTTGAACCCTACATACACATAAGATTACAAAATCAAACATCAAAATTAGCTTATAGAACTATATTAACAATAAAAAATTTGAATGCAGATCTAAACATTTACGCCAACTAAGTACATGTATGTGTAATGACAATATTTTAACTAATTTTATCAATATACAACTATTTTTTTACCACGCCACGCCTATGAATCATATGAACAGGGTTGCTACCTGTCATGGGTAACTCCTGCATGTATACACAATGCAATCATGTTGATTATCAACATGATGCTACAATGAAGGAAATTATTAAAATAATTGAACATAATATGAATTACATGAGCTATTTAATGAAAATACATAGTTTGTATACCTCAGTGAGTTGTTGCGCAGATGAAATCGCAACGAAAACACCTTTCTCTACTCCTCACAGAGATGGTGGTGTGTCTAGTGAGGTCATCAACTTTATAAAAAAATATATCACATCAAGTTAGTTGAGCATTTATAATATATATACAAGAACATACATATATAGACATATATTTGAGTTCAAAAGTTATATATATTTACATACATGAAAATTTTACACGATTAACATTCTAAATTACCTCTTGTGAATGTATGCATAGCCATGGTGCTTGCAACTTGTGGTTGGGATGATGACGTCCCTCCCATGTGTTGTAATATTAATGCATACATGTACATATGTATGTGTAAGTTAAAAAAATTTGACCAAGTTCAAATACAAGTATTTTAAAATTTTAACATATATATAAGTAAATCAAGTACTCATATTTTTGTAACATGTAATAAAAAATAAAAAAATACCTGTGAAGGTGTCATCGATGTCTGAAAATCCAAATTTATCACTCAAAAAAAATGTCATACATAGCCACATTATCATGTGTACCACCATGCGGCAACTCCACCAACACCAAGCTGCATGAAAGTATCATCCTCATCGGGTCCCAAGCATATGCTACCACAAGACATGCAAAGATGTGGCCTCATCCTACTACTACCTAGAGGAATACTCTATCTACCTCCACCAACATCAGTATCAAAATCTCCCTCGTATGTCGGACAAGGGTATCAAAGAGCACCTAAAGCGCGTGTAATGTATCAATCTCTATTGTCTCCTTCACTTGCTACAGGGACAGTCTCAAGATGAGGGGGATTTTGTGTGGGGACTCTACCATGTTGAATAGGTGCATGTTGTGCACCCGTCTATCCTGTGCAGAGCCTTTTCCTCGGCCCTGAAAACTCATGGTCAAAATAGTTCAGGATCTCGTTGAGGATAAACTCACAATAGAGTTTCCTCAAAAAGTATAGTGGAACCTCATTGTTATTGCAAGGTGGATATCAAATACCATCCACCATCGGTCCCAAAAATTATTTTTTATCATATCATTATTACACCAATGGATTGAAACCGTTTGCATGACAACTGACACAAGAAAATTAGTTCTGGGGTCTATGAATAATGCACATATGGGTCTTTTGTAATTTTTTTTTCTTTACATCACATATGATAATTTATTGGCATAATATTCCCTACAATGCTCTCTATAAGATGTCCAATGATCAATTTGACTCATTTCATGTCAACCTTGAGCCAATAATGCCTCCAATGTGTTTGCAAGTGAGGCATGGTGGGGGTTTTTAGAATGGGGATCCCTCATTGTTTTAATTAATTCCTCAATTTCAATTTTATTTTCCACTATATGGGTTGTTAAATCCTCCTAACTACCTGGGGATGTTCAACAATTGTAGGAGGGCTAGGAGGGTTGACAAGATTTGCAGGGTTTTGTTGTGGTTGTGGTGGAACTGTAACAATAAAAAAACATGTATTTAATTAAAATCTACAATATAATTACCAAATTTCAATGTAATTCAGAGAAAACAATTTTCTTTACTTCTTCTCACTCTTCTCTGTGGCGCCATTGTCGATTATAATCTTCACGGTAATTTGCAGATGATCTTGGGAGATAATCGGTTGAATACAAAACACAATTGTAGGGTTTGCTCTAAAATTCATGTTTGGGGAAATAGAAATGAGGAAGGGCTCGGTTTTTTTATTTATAGATTCATATAATGTGTATGCGTTATAACGCATACGTGTTTTAGCTTCATGAATCACCAAACCAAAAACAAAATGCGTGCACGCGTTTTTATTTATTTTCACATACCATGTGATATCCGATTAAATGCAACTAAATTTAGAAACTTCCTTTTATAATGATTGATCTAAGTTTGACTATTACTAAAATACTTGGAGAAGGGATGTTTGAAATCATGTAGATGAGATGAGATAACTCATTAATCTGATAAGAAAATTCAGACTTGTAGTGATTGTTGCCTAAATTTCGTAGATGTGCTTTTTTGAGATTTAGGGAGCATGTAGTTCCTTTTGAAAGTGTTGGAAGTGGGTGTACACATTTAGTGCCATAATATTTCAATGTTATCAAATGAGGTAGTATTCACTTGATTATATAGGGCTCTTTTGGTGATTTATGGAGAAAATGCCGACCTAAAGAGAGTAAATGCCCCAAGAAATAATATGAAATTGAAATCTTGTTGGAGGACATATTGGTGCAAAATTGTACAACTCAACAAGGAATGGAAATAAAATCTTGACTAAACTTTTTGGTCTTGCCCAAGGATAGAAAACATGCAATATGAAGTTTGCACCTTATCAATTGATGTTTTTCTATGGATTTTATGCATTGTACTCTTAGAAGTTGATGACATGTCACCGTGTAGGCATAAATGAGCTAGACAAGAGACCTTCGAATGTGCTAAATAGGAACGGAAAGGTTGTGTTTATCTTAGCAAGAGTTCCTTTTCAAAATCACCAGAGTCAAGATTGAATTACCAAATTTGATTGTCTACACTGCACCATTCCACTATTAACCCACATTTACATCTTCTTACGAGTCCAAATACCCCTTATCTTACATAGCTAACATCTTCATGAGAAGTGTGTGTGTGGCATTCTCCTTTCAATCAAAGTATTTCATTATTTTATCTTCTTGAATTAGAAGAGGGCTAAGTGTAGATAAGTCAGGATTATCTTGTTCAGTTTGATATTTAGAATTTAGGATAGACTTAAATTCCTAAATCTTTTATGGATGTTCATTTGAATGATAAAGTATAATAATTTGTCTTGAATTAAATCATAGTTACATCCATCTAATTGAGATTTAATATTTTGAATTTCAGCTACAAACTTAACTACTCCCCCTTCATGGGATTTGTCATTAGCTCTAGAATCAGTTTTATGATTTTAGAAAGTCGTGTACCTTCATGCATCAATTCTAGCGCTTTCGATTCTCTCGGACTTTCTTAGTTTCCAATGTGTAGCGAAAAACATCCTACATGCTTTGTATTCATATTCGACATTGCTTCTTGCACTTTCTATTGAAATGCAACAACATTGTTTGTCGTAATTTGTCTACTTGTGGACACTTTTACGTGTCGTTCTCCCTACCTCTCACAATTTCCTCGCCATGAATTCTACTTTCAAGCGAATCTTCCAAATATTGTAATTTGTGTCATTTAACATCTACAACTTGTCTATACTAAAATGATTAGAACTCATTTTATAAAAATATTTCAAAACTAAATTCAAGATAAAAGATTTTTACGAAAAATGTATATTCAAACCTTATTCTATACTTCCAAAAAAAAAAAGTTAAGATGAATCTAAGAAATCAATCTAAAATAAAAATTTAAATGACGAGTAAATTCTCCATGTTGCTTTTATCCAAGGTGACGTAACAAATTTTGAAGGTCTCATCCTTCCCAACATACTTTAATTCTCCACTTATATTTGTGCAAATAGAATTTTTTTGAAGGGATTCCAAAGACTTTCCAATGTTTAGTTACACAAAAGGAACCATTAGTACATACTTTTTTTAAAATGATATTACTATCAAGGTACAGATAAAATTGAAATTGAAAAATGTTTAAATGGGTTTAAACCAACAAGTATACTCACCTTGTCCATTTTAAAATTTGGCCAATTCTACCAAATTACACTAGCAATAAATGTATATCTTTATGTAATTACCCAATTAATCATAACTTTTCTAATAATTAATTTTGCATAGAGATTTCATTCTTCACGCAATTCATTAAAAACTTCCACTTATTTAATTAAAAAAGTTCTGCTTAAAAAATAATACACAATTATTATCATTTTATGTTAATTTTCCAAACATTATATATATATATATATATATATATATATATATATATATATATATATATATATATAAGCAATAAGAAATAGAATTCTCTATTAAAAGGGAAGAAAAGAATGAAACCATTCATAACATTTTTATTCGAAAGAGGCATTATTTGGAAGAGAAACTAAAACTTCAAGAATGACATCAACATCGTAGACGTGAAATTAAAAGTGTGGAAATAAAGATAATGAACCGAGTTCAAATAAAGTTATGCATGAAGAGGTTGTTTAGGGGGTCAAAGTTTTATTCGGTTACAAAAGCAAGTGCGTAAATATATAAACTCGTATGGCTGCCACTTTCACCATTCCCATTTTTTTTTCTAGATTTTGATTATGCAACTTCCCGAGATGTTTTCCTACATAGAAATGTCTATCTTTGTCAAACCCTAATTGTCGATCATCTAGTGAAACTCTATAAACATCTTGAATGAGTTATCAAACCCTAACCATGAGTGGGATACCTTGCAAAGCGACATTAGTTTTATTGTGAGAACCCCCATGCACCGTAACATTGGCACTAATTCGAAGAGACCTCAAATCGTACATCATTCTCCATGTACCATGTGATATCTAATTAAATGCAACTAAATTTAGAAACTTCCTTTGATAATGCTTGATCCGAGTTTGGCTATTGCTAAAATACTTGGAGAAGGGATGTTTGAAATCATGTAGATGAGATGAGATAACTCATTGATATGAAAAGAAGCTTCATACTTGTAGTGATTGTTTCGCTAATTTTTATAGATGTGCTTTTTTGAGATTTAGGGAACATGGTGTTCCTTTTGAAAGTGTTGGAAGTGGGTGTATACATTTAGTACCATAAGATTTATAGGTTATCAAATGAGGTAACTTGTTTACTTGATTATATAGGGCTCTTTTGGTGATTTATTGAGGAAATTCCAACTAAGAGGGAGTAAAAGACCTAAGAAAAAATATGAAATTGAAAGCAATGTTGGAGGACATATTAGTGCAAAATTGTATGACTCAACAAGGAATGGATATAAAATCCTACCAAACTATTTAGCCTTGCCCAAGGATGGAAAATGTGCAATCTAAATTTTTCACCTTATCAATTGATGTTTGTCTATGGATTTTATGCATTGTACTCTTAGAAGTTGATGACATGTCAGTGTGTAGGGGTAAAAAAGCTAGACAAAAGACCTTGGAATGTGCTAAATAGGAATGGAAAGGTTGTGTTTATATTAACAAGAATGCATTGTCAAAATCAACAATGTCAAGAGTGAATTACCAAATCTGAGTGTCTCCACTACACCACTACTACTAACCCACCTTTCCATCTTCTTGCGAGTCCAAATACCCCTTATCCGACACAACTAACATCTTTATGAGAAGTGTCTGTGTGGCATTCTCCTTCGAATCAAAGTTTTTCATTATTTTCTCTTCTTGAATTAGAAGAGCGTTAAGTGTAGATAAGTCAGGAATACCTTGTTCACTTTGATATTTAGAATTTAGGATAGAGATAAAGTTCCTAAATCTTTCATGGATGTTCATTTGAATGATAAAGTATAACAATTTTTCTTGAATCAAATCATAGTTACATCCATCTAATTGAGATTTAATATTTTTAATTTTAGCTACAAAATTAACCACTTTTTCCCCCTTCATGGGAGTTGTCATTAGCTCTAAAATCAGTTTTATGATTTTAGATAGTCGCGCTTCATGCATCGATTCTACCAGCTTTCCAAGCTTTGCTCGGATTTTCTTGGTTTCCAATGTGTAGCAAAAATCATCCTACACACTTTGTATTTATAATCAACATTGTTTCTTGCACTTTCTGTTGAAATGCAACAACATTGTTTGTTGTAACTTGTCTACTTATGGACGCTTTTTCCATGTCATTCACTACCGCCCATAGTTTCCTCGCCATAAATTTTGCCTTCAAGTGAATCTTCCAGATATTGTAATTTGTGTCATTTAATATTTGCAACTTATCTATACTTGAATAATTAGAACACATTTTGTAAAAAAATTCAAAACTAAATTCATGATAAAACAGCTTTTTACGAAAAATATATATTTAAACCTTATTCTATACTTTCAAGAACAAAAAAGTTAAGATGAATCTAAGAAATCAATCTAAAATAAAAATGTTTAAATGACAAGTAAATTCTCCATGTTGCTTTTATCCAAGGTGACGTAACGAATTTTGAAGGTCTCATCCTTCCCAACATACTTTAATTCTCCACTTATATTTGTGCAAATAGAAATTTTTGAAGGGATTCCAATGACTTCCCAATGTTTAGTTACACAAAAGAAACCATTAATACATACGTTTTTAAAAAATGATATTACTATCAAGGTACTAATAAAATATTAGATAAAATTAAAATTAAAAATGTTTTAATGGGTTTAAACGAACAAGTATACTCGCCTTGTCCATTTTTAAATTTCGACAACTCTACCAAATTACACTAGCAATAAATTTATATCTTTATGTAATTACCCAATTAATCATAACTTTTCTAATAAGTAATTTTGTATAGAGATTTGATTCTTCACATAATTCATTAAAATCTTCTACTTATTTAATTTTAAAAGTTCCTACATAAAAAAAAATTCACAATTATTATCATTTTATGTTAAACTTCCAAACATTTTGTTATATATATATGAAATAGAATTCTCTATTTAAAAAGGAAGGAACTAATGGAACCATTCATAACATTTTTATTCAAAGGGGGCATTATTTGGAAGGGAAACTAAAACTAACATCAACATCATAGAAGTGAAGTGAATAGGGTGAGAAATAAACATAATGAACCAAGTTAAAAAAACTTTAAGGAGCCATTATTTAGGAGAGAAACTAAACCTTCAAGAATGACATCAACATCATAGACATGAAATGAATAGTGTGAGAAATAAAGACAATGAACCGAGTTCACATAAAGTTATGCATGAAGAGGTTGTTTAGAGGGCCAAAGTTTGATTCGAGCTTAGAAATGCAAGTAAGTAAATATTCAAACTCGTATGGCCGCCACTTTCACCATTCTCGTTTGTTTTATGTATTTCTATCTATCCAAAATAATGTGTTCTCATGCGCATCTCTCTGAAATTGCCCGAAATTTCTTACTAATGCATTAACTACTTTGATTACTCTAATTTGATGGTCATTTAGACATTTTTTAATGATTCTAAAATACTTGCAAATATTTGAATTAACCATCACACGTAACTTGCATATTTTTGAGAAAACCTCATATGAGGTAAAAAAAAACCCACAAACTAAAGAATTTCCATTAAATATGAGACATTTTTTTACATGTCCACCAACTTTTACTTTTCCCCTTCACCTCACTTCTCTCACTTTTTCCACACACATACTTTTATCGGCATGTGTGTCCTTTTTAAGTGGGGGTGGTTAGGTGTGACTTCCTGAGACACACCCTTCCACTTTAATTGATATAAAATCAATTAACCATAAACTTAAGTTTATATTTAATAAATAAAAATATAAACTATAAACTAAGGTTTATAATTATATTTAATATATAATTAAATATAACTTTATAAGAACAATTTAAGGGGTTAAACCCACTTATTATTATTGTTCTAACACAAACATTAATTGGATTGTGGGCACCCATATGCACCGATATTGACACTACTTCAAAGAGACCTAAAACTACATGGCGTTCTCCACCTAGCATGTGATATCTAAATGAATGCAACTAAATTTGGAAACTTTATTTAACAATGCTTGAGTTGAGTTTGGCTCTTGCTAAAATACTTGGAGAAGGGATGTTTGAGTTCTTTTAGATGATACGAGTTGACTCTATGACCTAGTAAGAAGCTTAAGACGTGTAGAGATTATTGCCCTAATGATTGTATATGTGTTATTACAAGATTTAGGGAGCCTTGGGTGTCTTTTGCAAGTGTTGGAAGTGAGTGTATCAATGTAGTGCCATAGGATTTCTAGGTTATAAAATGAGGTAGTATTTACTTGCTTATATAGGGTTTCGTAGGTGATTTATCTAAGAAAGGCTAACCTAGAGGGATTAAAAGACCCAACAAAGAATATGAAATTGAAAGGAAATTTGGACAACATATCGGTGGAAGACCGTATGAAGTCGTCCAAGATCGAATACAACATCCTCACCAAACTATACAACCTTACCGAGGATGGAGAACATGCAATCTTAAGTTTGCAACTTGTCAATTGATGCTTGTTTATGGATTTTATGCATTGTACTCTTAGAAAGTGACAACATGTCGGTGTGTGTAAAGATTAAAAAGCTAGACAATAGACCTTGGAATGTGCTAAATAGGAATGGAAAGGTTGTGTTTATCTTAACAATAGTGCATTGTCAAAATCAGCAATGTTAAGAGTGAATTACAAAATTTGAATGTCTACACTACACCAACCCACTACTAACCCCACCTTTCCATCTTCTTCGCAGTCCAAATACTCCTTATCCTACACAACTATCTTGTAGATATTGTTTATATTCTCATCAATATCCACACTCTTGACATTATGGGGTTCTAAAAGGACATCCAACATTATAAGTACCCTCTAACATAACTCTCAAAACCCATCATCCTATGCTTGAATCACGTCTATGTGATTATCAAAGCACCGAGGATGCCCCAACAATGCAAGATAATTTTCTTTCCTACAATTTTTACTACCTCAAAATCCACATAAAACTCAAGTCTCATAATATCTAATAATGCATCTCACAAGAGTCCAATCAATCTAGCCTTTGTTTTATTCACCAAGGCTAGATTAAGGACTAGTACCGAGATTCAATAAAAGATTTTCCAAACTCTTACATTTGTATTTTGTCAAAATATTCACTTCTACGTCAATATCTATCAACACATTCTTCATATTTCGATCATTTATTTGTGCTTATAACAAATCCTTATTATATCCCATGTGTGTGTTATATATAGATCCCACAGACTTCCTTGCGCACTCTTAGCCAAAATCTCTTCCCGCTTCATCATCACAAATATCTCGATTAGCTCGGACATTTCCTTAGAAGTATGACTCTTGCATTGTTACTCCATATTTCCTTGAACTTGCCCGTGCCTTGGGACTTCTTGCAAAAAAATTACGTGTCCACTTAAATGGTTAACATTATCTTGTATCCCACAACATCCATCTATTGTATGGGTGGACCAGTCTTTGCTTGAGTTTTTATCTCGCATCGAGTGGTTATGTTAACCTTTGCATTAACTTTACTTGTCTTACAAAACCTCCTTGCGCTTACAACTCTAATCTTGTTGAGCTAATTTCACCATGCCTGCAACTTTTTCCCTCTCAATGTCTCTAATATTTTTTTCCAAAAGAAGACATTCCTCAATCTTATGTCCATCGCAATTCCCACAAGTCATAAACTTAGGACATTCTCTCTTGTTATGATCCGTATCTCCGCACTTGTAACAAGATCCTTGAAACTTTCCTCCACTTCTACCACATATCTAGCAAGATTATCTTACCCCATACACCTAACATTGTGGTGAATACACAAGACGGCTCCCTTGTCTCACCTCTTTATTATGATCCTAATGCATCTCTTCAATAGCTCCACAATCTATGGTGTCATCCTCACAAACATTACATAATGCATTCTTTACCTTCTTCGAGTGTTGAACAAGGACATCCCATGTCTCATGATCCTCCTAATGGACATCACAACACAACTTATCTACAATAATCATGTGTCACTAGTCGATACACTTTCCCCAGTATGACCGGACACATTGTAATCAATGCAATATTTCTTCGAGTTGTGCACGGTTTAACCCATCGATGATGCCAACCTCTTTAACTATGTAGTCATTATATAAATTTGAGCCTCTACGAATCAATTAACCATAGTTTCTTCGCTAAAATGAAATCCTCATGCCAATCCTTATAATCCTTCAAAAAAGGAACAAACCATTGTCCATGTTGATGTGGATGAATCTCATAAGCGATTTAAGAAAGAAAAGGCTTGAAATATGAATCATATGCATGCACACTCTATGTTGGATCCTTCTTGATTTATTTCATCGCAAACATACTTTCTTACGCAAACTTGGGAAAATGAAATTCCTTCAAGAAGTTGGTTGCCTTCATCTCATCAAAACCGACAATGGTTCGGTGAGGGACATACTTTCTATACAAAGTATGCACCCTACTAAACAATTTCATCACACGTTGACTTGCCTTTGTTTCTAAAGAGAAAATCCCCTTCACACTCCACACAATTTCACACATGTACTTGGTATGTTGCATCTTATATCATGTGATACTTTGATAACTTCGACATCACATCATAAGATTATCTATGCAAGCAAAACTAATAATGACTATGTTTGTGTGTGATTCACAAATGCTCCTACAAAAATTATAGAAGTTGTATGTCTCATACTCACTCTAGCGAGACTCTCGGTTCCTCCACCGTAAAAACTAATCCTTATGCGAATCACTAGTCTACGATTCAATAATCTTTCATTTAAACCACACTTTGAATGTTTATAAACCCTCAACTCATGGAAAACCTTCTTCTAACAAGAGTAGTACACAAAGGCATCACATCTAATATGTCCGAGTGAAAGCATCATTCTAATCTTGTCTTTCCTTCTCTGAGCGGCTTCACCAATCTGCATGAACACATCTCATCACTCAAAGATTCCTTACAAGACAAATCTCCACAAATAGAGCGTGTTCCATAATGGTGATGGTTATTCTCCCGATAGAATGCATCGGGCCCCCATCATGCCCCCATAAAAGACACCATAAAGACATACATGCCCATGCATGGGTGGGTCCCGCGATCACCTATCAAATCATGGGCAATTTTTTTAATGTATCAATTTGAAATGGTATAGTTGCATTTGTAAAGTTGCGAGATGGATTGGTGGGAATGCGTGTTGCTAAACAACATGTCTCCAATTCAAATCACATAACTTGTTGCAGTGTGTTTTTACACAATGTTAAAAAACACAAAGTGTTTTCCACATCAAAAAATTTGCAAAAAAAAACTAGGCATGCGGGCACACCTACCACGTGGCATCAAATGCGCATCATATGGGTGGATGGGTCTTTTATGGACTGGTGCATTCTATCGAGAGAATAGCCATCACCTTCCACAACCACATGAGTTTGTCCCATTCCTTCCCTTTCCACCTAAGGATTCAAAGGTATCCACAAGACTAAACTCCTTTCTCCACAAGTCCGCAATAACATCTTTAGGGTCACCTTCCACATCTCTAAACAACCAAACTTCTTTGACAATGAAATCCTCCATCTTCAACTCGATCGGCACAAGTCCAATCTAACATTGAACTCTACCATCTTCTAGCTCTCACATATCATAAATTTAGTCAAGGATACATAGGGTTTCAACACAAAAATCAACAACCTCCACAAAAACTTTGCGATCTAACCATATCCTTCCAACTATGCAATGCTCACATCAAATCTTCACAACCAATGCTAATATGGTGCTAACAATGGAAGTAAATGTTAACTTATGGCATTTTGAAGCATTTAATAGTAGATCCTTCGTTAATTTAGAAAAATTGTATAACTAAACATATCTACAATATGCATGCATATTGAATCAAGTTTGGCCTTGAAGATCTCACAGAAGACAAAGAGAACACTAGGAACCATATGCTCGAGAAACTTGTGAAGATCTAACATAAGCTTAGAAACATAGCATGAAAATACAAATGTATTACATACAAATGCACAATAAACAAGCACATACTCATAATACTCATAAACCCCTCATCAACTCAATAATGCGTAAGAATGCATTATATTTGTTATCAAAAGTAAAGCATACACCATGTGCTACAAGAAATAGCAACACATGAACCATTACAGGCTCAATCTTCATTACAATATACAAACCCTTGCCTGGAACTTCAAGGTTCGTCAACATAATACAACACAATATTTTAAAAACAACTATTGACTTACTAACTCCTTTCGGATAGGGGAAAAAAGTATAAATTATAGAATTTGCATGACAACTTGGCCCAATCAATTGGCAAGAGCTATCCTCCCCAAAGAATGCACCTATGTATGTTGAAAAACCCATGTGATGCCTCATCATGGTCATCATGTCCTCCCCTGCCACGTGTCAAGAATTTTCGGACTTAGTTTTTTTTTGTGTTGAAAAACACGTGTTTTTCAACAAACAGACAAACAAACCCAAATGGGATCAAACCGGTGACCTCTCAGTTTCAAGCGCACATTCCCAACTAGTCGCCTACCACCTGCCACATGTTGCTTTGTGATTGCATTGCACTTTGTTTAATGTCGCCGACAACACTAACGTGCGGGTCCCACCAAAGCATGTGGATGCATGTGCATGGTTCGTTTTCATGGCTCGTAGGCATGCATGTGGTGCATTCTTTGGGGAGATTAGCTTCCACCCAATCAATTGTCCATTCTAGATCCTTCCAAACTCTTAGTACATGACAACATGACGATATTCCTTACCATCCATTCTAGATCCTTCCCAAATGCCTAGTTGTACATGAATTGGCATGTAATGGGTTTCTAGAATCTTCCCTTGTTGACTTTTGTGTTGCCACGTGTCAAAATGATTTGTATTTGTATTGACTAGTTATCTTGTGTTGTGTGTCTTCCTCTCACATGCATGATTTAAAAGGCTTAACAATTGCACCTTTTCAAGGGTCAACAATAATGGTCCAATATTGTTCAAACTAGAGTTGGAATGGTCCGATTCTCAAGCGAGAGAAAAGCCCTAATAAAATGTTCTAGAGCATTCTAGGTAATCAATAGCTATAATGGCATGGAGTAAAAGATAACAAGCATATGCTAATCTACGCTATCTAATACATGGAACAAAGAACAATCAGCAACCAAAGTACAAAAAAAGAGGTTTGGGTTAGAGACACTTACTTGATATTGACTTGTTGGCACACTAATCTCCTCATTGACTTGTAGTATTTGTAGGTGCACTCAAGACGGATAGGTGCAACTCTAAGTAGACATTGTTGGAGACTCCTAAGAATAAGGTAAACATTGCTTGTACAACTCTTATTCTTGATTTCTTCAAATGCCTATATGCTTCAACTTGTCTTCATTAGTGTAAGCTCTTCTAAATATTAAGTTTTCATCTTCCTAAGGTGGATTAGCAAGCATGAGCCCAAGGAGAGCAGATTTAATGTTCCATATTTGAAAAATGAAAAAGGTAACCATGTAAATACTACTTTACACCCTAAAAGGAAAAACTCGGTTTTAGACAACATAGTCCACTAAATCGATGACATCGGTTGTGTGTTAGCAAAGTGGAAAAAGAGGGTGAGAAGAGGAGAAAGTGAATCTAGGAGGACAAATTAAGTTGTCATGACCTTATGGTGGTGTTAACATAAAGAAATGAATGACAAATCTCTCAAAAAATGCTATGAGTTGGGCCAACCTCGATTCGGTGTACTCCTTAGGACGTACACCTTACAGGTGTATTGTACCAATGAGTCCCGCCAAAGAAAATGTTAGAAAGTGAAAATATTGTGAACTGCCCTACACTTATTGAAACCAGTGTTACACAGGACGCATCCCCTAGATTTTGGTGACATCCCAAATGTCCCGAATGTTTCAGGGACTTGGGGACTTGGAGGGAGGTCCCCACTTTTTTTCAAATCTTTCAAAAGCTCTATGATGTTTTTACTATTAAAAAGATGTTATTTTTACCAAGAACATCGAATTATAATCTTGAAAGTACCTAAAATACATGAAATATAGTTTAAATCCCTAAATGTCATTGAAAAAAATTAAAATATTGAAATATTAAATTTTATGTATTATTTTAAAAGCCGCCCCCTGCCATCCCCAAAATCTGGGAAATTTTTTGCCGTCCGAAAACCCCGTCCCCATGTCCCCGAGACTTAAGTAACTACGATTGAAACATACTTTCTGACTATTGCTTTAGGCTTTTACAACACAACTTTACTTTGGTCCGAGTTGCCAATGGTCTTAATTTAAAATTTCTATGCACCACTATACAGAAACAATTATGGAAAGAGACCATAATAGAGTATCACAAGTTACTCATTTATTAAAATTCTATTTACCTCATGCTTTTGGGTGAATCACTTCTGAAATTCAAAGATGAACAGTTTTTGACTGAACACAAAAATCAACATCATATAAATTCATTCACTTTATATAAGATTATGAAGCTGGAGTTGCAATAATCCTCACTCAAGTCAAGATGCTTGGTAAATCTCATATGAAGAGAAAGTCTCAACATGAGTTTTTGACATCACAGCTAAGTTGCAGAGGATTAGTTTTTACTTTGAAGTAATACAAATAGGAAGTCATTGAAGCGCACTGATCTATAAATTTGATGTGACACAAATGAAACCTTATTGTATGCACTATCACCTCTGTTATACCAATGACTGCTCTCTAGGTTTCAATGTGCAAAGACTATGGACCTACAGAAAACTTTCACATTACATAATAAGAAAGCCTAAAAGTTGCACTCTATAAGCCTGGAAAATATAAAAAAGCCCAGATCTCTGAATGTGGATATAGTTTCATTATCCATTTATAAAAATCTCACTCACAATTAGATCCACTAATATGATCTGGCAATAACGTCCACGTTGCATGGTGGTTAACAGCTTCTGTTAACATTTCTTCTTTTTTCTTTTTTGATTGGAAACGGGTGAGTTACATAGATATCAACATCTCTGCCCTGAAGTATCAGATTATTACAAGTTGCGGATTGCAACATGCTGAGTATGCATACCTGTAAATCAGAGTCTCCTTCAGCTAAAGCCTAAGCTATGTGTCTGTTCATAGACACTACAATAAGATATCTGGATGAAAATCTTTCTATTCAGCTTTCTGATTGGAATTACTGAAAAGCATAGGAGACCATAAAAATTGCCCTTGCAATGAATCCGCCCATATTTCTTAATGTAGCCTCTTCTTTCTACATTAAGTCGACCATTCAATACCTTGTTCAAAAGATACTTCACCAAACTCTCCTCAATTTCTTGTTACATTTTCATACACAAATTTGAAACATTGCTGCTATTTCTGCTTTCTGTCCAGGGAACGACAAAATTGGACATCTTTGTGAATGACTGAAAAACCCATGGCACACATATGCAAAATTCTTTCTAATGAATAATATCCTTCTGGCTAGTGAAAATAGTGAGAAGCATAAAGAATCCTCAGTTTTCATGGTCTTCCGAAGTTATTTCATATGAATTTGCATATCATTTCTTTTGTTAGAATCTACAGAGATGGTAGATACTGCTCATACCTTCTCAGCGAGCTCTGTTAGTTTTGGATGTGTTTTTGTTATGTGCACAAAGGAATAAGTTCTGAAAACACCTCTAGCTGCCAGTTCATGGTAGAGCTCAGTAGCCTGGTTTGTCCAACCTTCGGAAGCCAAACCTCGAATAAGTGTAATATAGGTAGTTTCATTAGGCTTGCACCCCTCTCCAACCATATCATACAACATATTAATTGCCTGATCTGTCCTGTGCGCCTCACAGAGAAAATGAATGACGGTATTGTAGGCGTCCACATCAGGCCTGTAGTTTGTATTTTCATCTTTTTAGCATCTCCAATGCCTCATCTACCATCCCTAGTCTGCATAAACCTTTCAGCAACGAGATATAAACCGTGATTGCGTTGAAGCTTGTTCCATCAAGTTCAGGAATGCATTCCTTCAGCATGTTCTCCAATATATCAATGGCGTCAGTAAGGTGCTCTGATTGACGCAAGGAATGAATTAACATATTGTAAGTGACAGCATTTAGAGGGCAACCTGTGTTGTGCATGTCAGCTAAAACTTGCGCTGCATCGTCCCACCTGCCTGCATTGCACAAAGCATTGAACAAAGTACTGTGACTAACAACGCTTGGCTGGCATCCTGTCAATGGCAAATTATTAAGAAACTGGACTGCGTCATCCAATCTGCCTTCTTTACATAACCCCCTAAGAAAAATATTGTATGTCACTATATTAGGAATACACCCCTTAGTTATCATCTCATCCAACAGTCTTGTGGCCTCATCCACTCCATATTCTTTGCAAACTACATCAATGAATAAATTATAAGTATATACATTTGGAACCAAACCATCCTGCAAGAGCTGGTCTAAAATCTCAGAAGCTCGTTCCAAATCGCCTTGGTTACAGAGTCCTCGCAAAATGTTATTATATGTGATTAAATTACGAGGGAATCCACGTTCTTTCATCTCAGACAGGAGTTGAATTGCAGAATCCACATAGCCCGCCCTACAAAATCCGTTAATCAAAACACAATATGCAATCTCGTCAAGCATACAACCAGACATGGACATAATTTTCAAAACCCTACTGACATTTTCGGCCCTGCCATCTTTAAACAGGCCAATAATAAATCTCGTGCATAGTGGGATTCGAGGAACGTGACCTCTTGCCACTATATCCTCCAACAACATAAAAGCCCTTTCGAATTCACCTGTTTCAACCATTCTATGCAACAATTGGCTAAGTCGTGCTGCCTCAGAATCTCTCCCCTGCTGCCGTGGAGAATCTTCTACAGAACCATTTGTTATGCCTTGCACTTTTCTGGTTTTCTGTCTCCACCCACTTCGTTCTGAGATCTGGGTGTTCATGAAATTTTGTTTTTGATTTTGGGTTTCTGTTATTAGGTTTTTTCTGCCTGTGGGTATGTCTCTTTCATGCTCCATTGATGAATGGACACCGCACTTCCAACTCCAAGCATTGGGGTTGCGCTTGTCTCTTCTACTGCTTCTACAAATCAATGCAGAGAAATACCCAATACAGTTGGCATGGCTCAGCTGATGTTGGGGAAATGAGAATTGGTATGGAAGGGGATGTGGCAACGATGATGGGAATCTGCCTTGCAGTTGTGAGGTTCCAGGCAACAATGCAGCTGCAGCCATTTTCACTTGCAGAGAAGAAAACTACTGCTCGCAATATATGAAATTCATAACTGAAAAACCATAAGACATTCACACAGAGATAACAGAAACCCTTGAAACAATGCTTGCAAAGGGAAAGAGGGAAGAAAAATCACATACCAGAATATCCTAGCCTAGCACCTGTTGAACAGATGTAATATTTGCAGAAACATGAATACAAGTGTGAGAAAATCAGTAAGATGAAGAAGAGGGATAGAGAGCATGGTGTTTCGAGTAAATGAAATAAGGAACGCACCTACCCGAAAGGGCATAGGTTATCTACTAGAAAGTGAAGCCAAAAGGGTTTGTCACACATTGCCTACCCTAAGTTTTTTTTTTTTTACTTAATATTATGAAGAAATAGAGTTAGTATGAAGAAATAGGGTTAGTATGAAGAAATAGTATTTCCATTGAGGTGGATCTCAGCAAAGGTCTTCCGGACAAGTTGGAATTAAATCATGATAGTTTCAAGTGGATACAAGTTCTAGATTATGAGAATACGATTTTTGTTGTCGGTTATGCCATCAAACTGGGCACCTTCAGGAGGCTTGTTCGTTGTCTCTCAATCAAAATAAAAAGTAGAACAAAGGGGTATCTTCGTTGCGTAAAGGCTAGCAGCCATTTTCAGCGCCGGAAGTCAAGGATTGTCCTCCCCTCAAAAATTCAAAAGCTATGAATGTTGAGATTCCCTTCTGGCGGTTATGCCAAGCATTCACATGTATCCGAGTCTTCTGATTCTGACCCCAATCAGATAGCCCTTGCCTAGATCCTCCGCTCGAATTGGCTTCCCAACAAGCATCATGGATTGTTGTCATGAAATCTAAGGAGAAGAAGGGGCGCTTTGAGCCTCGTGTTTCTCATTCTGCGTTGGAGCAGGGTAACTTTGTTTTTGGTGTTCCTCGGATCCCCATGTAGTTGTTGTTTTGCTAGGCTTGGCCTAGTGTGCTTGTGGCTTTGGGCGTGCTCTCATACCACTCGCTTTTTGTTGAGAGAATCTTGTATCATGTTGCATTTAATATAATATAAGATATTTTTCATCAAAAAAGAAAAAGAAATAGAGTTATATTACTTTCAAGAAATAGTATAGGGTATTCACAAAAGAAGCATAAGGTGATATGAGAAAAGTGCATTCCTCATAGGTTATGACACCATTGTTCAAGTTTGGGGCATCCAACCATATCCTTTTCCCACAAGGGGTTGGGGGAAGTTTTTACGCCTCACAAAAAGCCTAGTCACTAGGAAGTTAGAGAAGATGGATGTGGATATTCACCCTTCACCTAAAAGCAAATATCGTGAAGAGAGCATGTCTCCAATAAAGACCAACATTCCACACAACAACTTTGACCAACATCAGGAAGGTGAGGTTTTGATTTTCAAATGCCTGATGAGTTTGTTGAAGTTTTTGGCTTTGACATTTCCCAACATACATCTATCTTTTTCTTAGAGGCATTCCTCGTTAAAGTGATTTCTATAGATAGACACACCAGGTTTGAGAGAAAACTAGGGGATGGAAAATTGATTCTATAAGGGGTTTGGGTAGAGGTATCTCTTTTCTCTTTACCTCCCTTGATTTTTCCCAAGCAAACCTTGATATGGCACATGGGTTATTTGTGGACATGTTTGTTATCTTTAGGGGTGGAAGCTCAATTTTCACCTTGAAGGACCATCTCACTCACAATATCCCATTTGGGTTGAGTTTCCCTTTATCAACATATTCATTGGACCTTTTCTTAGTGACTTAGCCAACTAATTGGGTAATGTTCTCTCGGTGTAAATATGATAAGGAAAAATTCTAAGGTCTCTAAAACCATCCCAAATTTTATATTTAAATGGATCTTTCTCAACTCTTTACCCACTTTAATTCAGCTTTTTGGTCAAGGTTTTCTCAACTTCAACCTAATGTTTACCTCAACAAGCCCAATACATGCTTCTATTATCGGGAAGATGGCCATTTGGTATGCGACTACCCCAAATACAAGCTCAAGTATTAGAGGTTAGATGAACTTAATAATAAGAAGTTTGGCAATCATGCCTCAATTCTACCTAAAACACCATCTTCACCCCCGAATGACCCTAGTTCCACTACCATCATCCATAATCCATTGAATAATGACTCTCAACTCCTCTCTACTGACTCTACTCCCGATTTTGTTCTAGAAACTAAATTTAATGATATTCATCAACCTAACACTTGGATGGTTGTTGGAAAGAGAACTAAATCTTCCTCACAAGGAAGAGTCTTCACTTGGGATTCTGATGTAGTAACCAAGCCCATTGTTGGGGACTCTCATAAAGTGTCTAAAGTCCAAGTGATGGGGAGATATCCTGATCAATGAAACACATTGGAAGAATTTCATCTCTTTCCCATATCCCCAATCTCAACTCTAATCGATTTTCTTTGATTTCTAATAATGAGGTTGAGCAACCTCTATTTGTTGGTGTCCAATGAAGCTTTCCTTATTTTCATGGAATGTTTGAGGGTTTGCTCTCCCTAAATGAAATTTCCACGTTAAAAGGGCTCTACAAAATAAACCTTTATAAGGTCATCTTCCTTGAAGAGGTTAAAGTTAGTGACTCTACTATATTATTCAAATTGTATTGCATTTACAAGAACTTGTATTGTACATCTCATGAAGAAGGACGTGGAGGTGCAATTTTGCTCCTTTCACCCTCCTTTTCTTCTAAGATCATTGCCACGTATAAATACCTAACACATAGTAGTGTTTGGGAAACAACATGTGTTGCGGAGTGAATCATTGGATTCTACTCAATATATGCTCCAAATATCATAGCAGAACATGTCACTTTGTGGAATTGGATGAGTTCTAACTTTCCCCATGCATAGTGGATGTTATGTGGAAATTTTAACATGGTTGAGCACAAAAGAGATCACAGTTGGTCTCAATCATCACCCCTCTCCTCTGAGGAATTTTCAACTTGGCTTCATTATCACAACTCTTTGGTTGTCCCAACGAATGAATATACAATTGGTTCACTTGGTCCAATAATCAAGTTGGATGTCAAAGGTAGTTTATAAAACTTGATTGGTTTTATGTCAATGCATTTGTTAAGTCACGTATTTTCTTTCCTTATGTTTCCACCCTCAACAACATTATCCTCTCTAATCATTCTCTCATTTCTTGCACCTTCAACTTGGAACCCTCCTCTCCTTCTCGTACTCGTCTTCTCTTGAAACTTAATTATTTACCATCTTTCATCCTTGCATTGCATTGCCCAATGTTTTTTGTTTGGGAATTGCACCTGGCCTACTTCATTCATATATTGGATTTTATGGTGGGAAGTAGCTATGGAAAGAATAATTAAATTCCTTAGAGATGTGGAAAACTTATGACCAAGGAGAGATGGAAAAAAGAAAAAAAATATTAAGTGTAGGCTTAGTTAGCAACACATTTCTCTTGAGAAACATCTCCATGATGCTAACCTTCAATTGTAGTTACAAAAATAATATATGATCTTAGAAAATTTTAAGTTAATAAGGGTAAAGGGTCAAGGATGTGGGTTCACTTTTTCTAGATTCAACATGGTGACCATTAACGCAAGAAGTAGCACCCTATAATTTGATTGTGATAGATCAATACTTTTGGCTAACATGGGAATGTCTCCAAGGTGTGGGACCTTGCTCCTTGAGATAGACCTCTAGAGAAGGTTGGTTCCTCTTCCTATCTAAACTACCACTAACACTACTCCTAAGCTAAGCCTACTCTAACATATCCAAGTCACCAGGGTTGAGAGAGAAGGAAAGAAAGGAAAACATAAACAACTAAGCTAAAACATAGGTGATAATGCCATAAAAGAAGGGTTGATCACTCTCGATGGGTGAATAATGGAATGAAACATAGAGAGGAGAGGGAAAACATGTTTCGTAGACCAATCCTGCATTGACCCTTCCATTCCATATGCACACGAAATGAACAATCCACGAGTAGAATCGATACACAACATAAAACACATGAAAGGAGAGGCAAGAAGACAATAATGCAAAGAGAAGAGTGGAAACGAGCCACATTCTCCATTAAATTATTTCTATGAATATGCATAGACCATTACAAATGCTTAGAAGGCGTTAGATGCACCGTAGACACTCAAATCCAAGGTATGAAACTTGTGGGAAGTTGGCCACCATTTTGAAATGGTATCGTTACAATCAAAAGAGGGATCTCCCTTTTAAAATGAATAAGATGTCTTTTACATAATAGATGAGAGATAAGAACAAGGGAGGAGAGACGAAGCACACGCATTTCCCCCATTACACACCATTCGATTTCCAACCATACTTCATTAAATTTTGGTCATTGAGGAGGTTGAGCATCTCGTTCAAAATAAGCACAACTTTGTCATACTTCATGGATTTAGATGATTTCTCTTGATCCACGGATTTCCTTTTCGTTTAGTAGCTTTTCATGTTCCACAACCTCTATCGTGTCCTCCATGGCTATCCCTTGTTGCGTGGCTTTTGAAAACTCTTACACTTTACGTTCCTTTTCCACATGTCATAGTGTTCCATTTCTTCTCCTCGCAGCTTTCAACCTTAGTGGATTATAACCTTTGTCTCGCGGAATTGACCAATTCCGTGGGATATCATATTTTCAAGTCTCGCATAACACTTTGTATTTTTTACATGTCATGAAGCACCGAGATTTCTCACTCCTTCATTTAATGGATCCTTTCCTTAGCCAATTTTCCAACTTTTCACGTGCGTGTACACTCTGCGGTGCTCGACTTTTCCTTCATCCCATGAAATACTAATTTTTATTTCGACATAATATTGGCTTTCTTAATGCTGCAAAGGTATAACATCTAACTTCAAGCCCCACAAAGCACTAACTCCACTAAAATCCACCTAAGTCTTGAGCTCTAACTCTTTTGTTTTGTGGGTTAGGAGAACCCGCAGAACACTACAATCATGCATCACATGGAAGACTACATCCATGCATCCCACGGAAGACTAACTCGGTGTTCCACAACTTTCTTGACCGTAAAGTGCCTAAGTCCCAACTTGGATGAGTTGTTCAAAATTACATGGGGTGCAATTTAGACAACAATGACCATGGCTCTAAATATTTTTTCAAATACTTGTAGTAAAAACAAAGTGTCATGAGAACATCTCACACATAATTATTATAGATGAAGTTGAAATTCGCTTACTTAATGACATCAAAGGATTTTTTTCAGCATTATAGTATACTTTTTCAGGAAGACCAATACCTTAATGAATATGAATCATTTTTAGAAGGATGGGTACATGAATGTATTCCATTCAAGGTGGATCTCGATACTAGTCATCTTCTCAAACATAACTATAAGTGATCTTTAATCAAAGCTTTGGATGATGAAGATTGAGAATATTTGTGGTTTGGATGGTCTCCCAACCGAATCATTTCAAGATTTATAGCCCACTCTCAAGATGGACTTGTTTAATGTTTATAAAGAGGCAAAGGCCAATGGATCCTTGGGAGTTGTCATTAAACATAACATGATCAAACTTATCTCTAAACCTAGAAATAATAATATGATAGGTGGTTGGTGCCCCATTACTCTTCTAAATGTATCCTATAAAATCATTTTAAAGGTTATTGCTATGAAATTTAATTTGAGAGCCCTAGATGTTATTCACCTGAGAAAATTGGATTCTTAGTAGGTACTTATATATTGGACAACCTTATTTATGCATCGAAAACTACCCAATTCACTGAAGGTTTAGATCAAGATGTAATATTGGTTAAAATATATTTTGACAATGAATATGATCGAATCCGTAGGTGGTTCATTATCAAAATGATTGAGTGGTTTGGATTTGATCTCCACTTTAGACAATGCATTCAAATTCTCTTCACCAAAGCACAAGCTTAGGTCATGGTTAATGGTAGCCTCACAATATGTTTTGACCTTAAATGCTCCATTTGGAAAGGTTTTCCACTCACCCCTTTCTTGTATGTTGTGGTTTTCAATGCCCTTGGTTATATGCTCCAATGAGCTCATTATCAAGGAGATCTAAAAGGAATTACTTTTCAACATGAGTCTTATTCTCTTAATTCTCATTTTACGTATGAATCTCTCTTCTTTTTATAAAATTCTAAACAGGAGATTAAAATACACGAGATAATTATTTATATTTATTGTGACATGTCTAGCTCCAAGTTGTGTAGCCACAAAATAAAAGTCATCTTCATTAAAAGCAACCTAAATTTATCCTAGATTCCTCCATCTTGGAATGTCATCCCCCATGGGAATATTTCTTGATACTTGGGTATCCCATTTGGTATTCATCTTTCTCTTCGGGACATGTGGGATTGGGTGCTTAAATAAAATTGAAAAAAATTTGAAAATTGGTCTTGTAAATTCCTCTCCCTAGTTATTAGGCTACTTGTCATCAATCACAATTTCTAACCAGCCATGTGTACTACTCTTCTTATTGGTTCCCTTCAAAATCAACTTATGGCAAGTTATCTTCATCAAAATCAACCTAAATTTATCCTAGGTTCCTCCATCTTGGAATGTCATCCCCCATGGGAATATTTCTCAATACTTGGGTATCCCATTTGGTATTCATATTTCTCTTGGGGACATGTGGGATTGGGTGCTTAAATAAAATTCAAAAAAAAGTTGAAAATTGGTTTGGTAAATTCATCTCATTATTTGTTAGGCTACTTGTCATCAATCACAATTTCAAACCAGCCATGTGTACTAATATTCTTATTGGTTCCATTCAAAATCAACTTATGGCAAGCTCGCATAACTAGTTTGGGGCTTTCTTTGGAGCAGAAATTCTGGTAAGAAATGGATGGCACCATTCTCTTGGGATATTTGCACCTAACCTAATACTATTGGTGGGATTAGAATTATCAATCCATCAACAAGGGAAATTCCTTGTTGTCAAATGTTTTGCAAGAGTTACTCAAGGTTTTGAGCCTTATAATATCCTTGTTAAGGAATGGATCCAACAAGCTTCATATAAAGTTGTTTGGAATTTCACTCCATGATAAGATGCACCCTTTTTGATATATGTGGCTCCCTTCCTCTTAGGCATAATTGGATAGCTTGGTAGGAAATGGCCCCTTTTCTTTAATGGTTTCATCAATATCTTTGGCATAGATTGAGCATTCCCACTTCCAATATTTTATGGAACTGGATACTTAATCTAATAATCATCCCTTATTATATGGCCTAAATTTAGAGAAACATCCTTTGCAAGAAAAGGCATTAATATTGTTTAAGACTTCCAGGACAAAAATACCAACATTTGGCTCTTTTAGAACCTACCGTGCCATATGTTTAATCTACCCACAAAACTTAAACATGTCTATATCACACTTATACAACTGATTCAACTTGATATTATCCTTAAAATCATAGACACCCCTTTAACCCCTTGGAAAGATTAGTTTTGATCGATTTTTCTTCGTCCCTGTCTAGATTAGTGAGCTAGATAACAAAGAAAATCAAACAACCTCAAAGATGCGGGGTTTAAGGTACCCGTAGAGCTGATGGATGCAAATGGATGGGTGCAAAGTGAATGTCCTCGCTGCGAGCTGGATAGACCTGCAAAATAGAGGTAACTAAGAGAAAAAGGATTAGATAGTATATGCGGGGGCTGCTCGGTGAAGCTAGTTCCAAGAAGCACAAGCTTCCTTATGCGGATGTCAACCCCTATTTGATAAGATAAAATGATATAAATGAAAGATAAATGGATAACATGCAGAAAATGATAAATAACGAACCTAAAAACACCGATGTATAGAGAGGCTTGATGTGCAAAATAATCAACCAATGATATTCGGTCTCATACTTTGTTGTTCATTAAATGTCAACCCGGGGCATAAGATTTTCAAAGGGCTTGTAAAATATATGCTACAGTACTTTGGAGTGAGGTCTTTGTAGGCTAGAATCATCAAAGAGTATAAAGTAATGCTTGTGCAAATTAGAAAGTAAACTATGGATGTTGCTGATCTGTAGATCTAAAAATCAACACACTATGCACTCATTAGCTTTTAGAAATGAAATGAATAACTGATAATCAATCCACACAACATAAATAGGAAATGGAGGAATAGGATCTTCCCTGTAATTCCTTCCGAGGGGCCCTTTCTCGTGCAGAAGTGAGTTCCGATCCTACCCTAGAAACTCACATAATTGCTCAAGAAGATAAACGATTCATCTATTAAGTTGTAGCAATTAAAGATTGCTACAACAAAGAGATTACAATGAACTTAAGAGCACAAACTCACATTAATATATTATGTCTTCACACATTCACAATTCTACTTCTCTCATACAACTATCACTTCATTCCTTAATCTATTACTCTCCATCCATATATATATATATATATATATATATATATATATATATATATAGAGAGAGAGAGAGAGAGAGAGAGAGAGAGAGAGAGAGAGAGAGATCACTAACTTATTCTATTCTAGGAATATGATCAAAAACACTCAAATAGATTATAGTTGTTCTGTTTCATATTAGTTGAGTGGAGATAGCTAATTCTGTCTTATTTACATGATAAGGAACTTATTACAAAACTACTTAACAAAGTAACCATAACATTACATATGATGCGTTAGGATAGCTGGTACTTTTTGTCTTATACTTCGGTGTGAGCTGGATAAGTTCTCTTTGGCTACGAGCAATGGATGTGCATCTTGCTTGTTCTGCGCAGTAGTTTTGGAAGATGCTACGAGAAGGTGCGGAGCTTACTTCGGGTAAGATAAAGCACCCAAAGACTTCTCAGACTTGTCCAAACAATGCTGCCACTTGGTTAACTCATTTCCCAGCTTCATATGCTCAGCTCCATATACTTCATGATGCCTCATTGTTGTTGGATGTCATGATTCTCTTTTATCATTGCCCACCAAAGGTGGCTACTACAGACTCTTTGTAGGACACACCAGAGTGCTACGGGCTAGGGCCTACTACTTCAAAAGCTTATGGCATCTTGTAATTTATTCATGGAGACATCAGAAACATCAATTTGCATAAAAGACAAGATTCACCATAGTAAATAAGTATATTAGATCTTAATGAACATACAAAACTAAATATATGCAAAATCATAACTTTATCTCATATCAACCATCAAGAGGAGATCAAAGTCTCAAAACTGTATGTGTAAGAGGCTTCAAAAAGGATTTAGATGGGGCCAAAACATGCCAATATGTGGCCTCATCACACCCCCCAACTTAGCTTCTTGCTCGTCCCTAAGCAAGTTGGCTCATCTTGAGGGCACAATATTTTCTGTAGTCATAGGGGTCTTGATTACCTATCTGGCCATATCCATAGAGACCTCCCCTTATCCCAAGTTCATGCCATAAGGTTGTTTCTTTTTCTTTATCCAAAGGTACTATTTCCCTCCAATCTGGAATGGGATACTAGAAGATGGGAGGATGAAACCTCAATCCTATCCATCCTTCCTTTTTCATTCTTACCAGTTCTATGTAATCATGAACCCTTTTTAAGGCCTGCTTAAAATTTACAGGTGAGTTTGGCTCTTTATTTCTCAATATAGTGGGCAACTCATCCCATCTTGATTTGCAGGATACATAAGTTGTTTTACCTTATTTTTCCAGAATATCAAATATCGGTTCTGAGACAACTATCTCCTTTTCCTAACCCATGTAGCCAATCTATCCTCTGATACAAACTCTACCCATTCTTCTACAATGTCCTCAGGGTAACCACTTTCTCCCCTTATCATTAAGGTGGACTGTTTTTCCATTTCTAGATACTCATCTGCCTCTTCTTTTCTTCTCTTCTCATTTTTTAGGTAGGATGTGAAGGCATCTAGAAGTATGTCACCCAGTACATGTTAGGATTCCACTTTACATTAGAAGGAACAACAAAGTTATGGATATAAAACTCACTCAGTTGTGCCTGAGTGTCAGGATCATATTCTCTATACATGTTAAAGAATGTTTTGGGGTCATCCACAACATAGGGAAGGTTATTGTATACTTTCTCATATCTGAAATGCAACCATTTCTCCTGCAGATATAGAGCATATACTTGTGGTGGAGGTCTGCATTCTAAAATCCTAGTAGAAAGATCATACATATTTTCTACTTTCATCTTGAGTCCCTTTATTTCTACTTCCTGTTTTTCCACCTTCTCCACCAATGTGTCATGTTTCTGCCTTGCTTCAACATGCCCTTTAAATCTTTGTACTAGCCTTTGAAAAACATTATAATCTTCAAGAAAATTTTCTTCTAAGAATGTATATAGGTCATCCTTAGGGCTAGCTGAATAGGTATTTTCAGAAGTGAGGTCAAAGTGTATTACCTCAGGCTCTGCTGCAGGTTGTTTTTGTGCTCTATATGGGACCATTTGGAGTAAGGACTCATCCTTTCCTCCTTGTATTTACCTTCATATTTTGGTTCAGGTTCAGTTCTTCTACAGGCTCTTCTTCTTTTTCTTCTTCCATGGGAGTCTTTTCCAAAGCTTCTACTGCTCCTATCAGGGCATCCAATCCTCTTGTTCCCTCCAAGTTTCTTATAATGCTTCTCAAAATGTTGATTTCCTTCACTGCTTGCTCCAGAGTTTGGAATTCAGGTTCTTGTTTCCCTTCACTTTTCTCCTCTTCAATTTTTGCCTGACTGTGGTATCTCGGAGGTATTTGTTCTTGCTTCTCCTCTTCTTCTGAACTGTCCATCTCTCTTACTATCTCAAAACCTTCTTTTGTGATAAAGACTTCTTCCTTCTTCTTATTTTGAGGTGCTTCTTCACTGATTTCTATGGTCTCTGTTTGTGTTGTTCTTTTCCTCCTTATCCTATGAGATCTTCTTACAACTTGTTATTTTTCTCTTTTGTTCTTTCTTGGGGGTAACTTCCTCTACTACCTTTTCTTTTCCTTTTTCCTTAGGTGCTGAGGTAGTCTCAGTTTCTTCAGGTGCCTCCTCTACTATAGGTGTAGGGGGTTTTTCTTCCTTTTCATGCATGTTATGCTCCCTAGCAGTGATGTTGCCTATACACCTTTCATCTTCTTGGAGACAGAGCCCCTTGATTCTACAGACAGAGAGGCATTTGTTTCTTTCTGAGGGCTACTTTTCTTACTCCCTACCTCTTATGTGGTTTCCTTTTCTGAGGAAATGATGAGCCTCCTTCTTCCCGTAGCAAAGTAGAGCTCCTAGTATTTATTGCTACGTGTATGCTAGACTCCTCTTCTCTCTCCCTAGGGACCCTTATGATATGATTTCTTTTTGACCTCCTTTCTTGTTGTGGCTATTTCTCAGGGGTTTCTTCTTTTTCCACTCTTTCTTCAACTTTTTCTTGACTCTTCTCTTCTTCAGATGTTGCAGGTTGCTGGTTTGGATTCCCTATTACCTAGTTTAAATCAATCCTAGGTTGGATGTTTTGGAGGCCTTGCTTGGTGATTAGCCAGATCAGATAGTGATGAGACAAGGCGTTCTTCACCCCTTTCTGATATTCTTTTGCCATTTTCTTTAGGCTATTCAACAAGTGGTTTGGGACATTTATTACTATTCCATGCCTCAAGTGATTTAAGTATTTAAATTGCATTGTATAGAGTAGGGAATACCTTCCTTCGCATGTGAAGTACTTGATGATGAATGTAACAATTTCTCTCTAGGCCTCAGGTAGGATTCTTGTCTCAATACCCCCTTTTGTCTGATTGTATTGCTCCCCTTGGAAGAATTGTTGTCTGATTTGTTGTGCATTGGGTTTCTCCTCCCAATTTTCTCCATTTTGAGGGAGTCCTGTCACTTTCCCAATCAAGTCTTCTCACATTCTTTGGAAATGATATTCCAGCTACTTTGTGGCTTCTTTGTCCATTGAATGTGCTTGTGAATTGCTCTTCTCTCTCATTCAAGTATCTCGATTACCAGGTTGGAAGTAATTTTTCCATCCAGCCCATTCAAATATATCCCAAAGCAATGAGGGTTATTTCTCAAGGGTGTGACATCGGTGGGCTCTCTGCGAACAATTGTTCCTCCCATAGCTTCTGCAGATAAGTTTTTTTCTCTCTGCGTTGATTTTCACCCTTTTTGTTTTGCTTAATCACATCTCAGGGGAAATATTTAATTGTCCCCTGTAATCGAGGCGTGTGTCATTATTTCCTAGGTCCTCATGCTACGGCTAATTAAGTCTACCCGTAGCGAGATCCAATCCTGCCTCCTCCCCCAGATAGATGTCACTCATCCCGAGTGAAAAAATGTTTCATGCGTGCCATTTATTTATTGCTGAAGGGACTTATTAATGTCCCCTCATGATGGTGATTGAAAAAGTAAATGATTAAGGCATATATTTAATTTTAACACGTCCTTTCAAGAAATATATACTTACTACTTGTAGATATTACCTTTTTACCTTAGTGCCACCTATTTGTCCTTCACGTGACACCTTTTTATGGGAATATGCTTTTTCCAAGGGTTTGGTGTGCAAACTTTTTCCAATGAGTAATTTGATTGTAAGGATCATTTGAAAAATGATTTCTCTTCTGGAATTTGTTTATGTAATTTTTATTCTTAGGTAGATCGGACATGAGGTTTCTCTTGGACTCGGCTGGAGGTCCTTGTTTCTATTTGTGCATCTGCAACATGTGAAAACCTGCAAAAATGATACATCCTTACATGATGCTTGTGATTTTTAGAAATTTACATTCTTTCTTCTCTTGTATGATGCCTGCAAGTTCTAGAGTGGATTTGTGCATCTCTTTTCTTGACTACTCAGTAGCAATGCTTTCTTTGCAAAGATTCAAATTGTGCCCGTAGTGACCATGAGGTGGCCCGTAGCACTGAACAGGTAGCCTAATTTAACCAAGGGGTTGCCCGTAGTAAGCAAGGAATGTTTGCAGGAAGGGAAAGAGTACTTGAAGCATGAATTTTGCTTTGTGCAATTGTTTGTGATTCAAAGATTTGCCTTACCTCCTTCTGAATATGCTTGTGGCTGACCAAAAATCTACCCGTAGCATTTTTAGAAAGTTCTCGTAGCAACTATTTGAGGAGCCCACAACAACTGGAAGGTTTCCCGTAGCAACTATTTGAGGAGCCCACAACAACTAGAAGGTTTCCCATAGCAATTGGAAGTGGCAAAAGCAATGTGTTAAGTAGGTTTGGTTGAGGTGTTTTTCTTCCCATCCTTCTTAAAAATACACATTTTTTTCTTCTCCTTATTTTGTGGTTTTTTTTTTTTTCAGTTTTGCCCTTAAATGACCAAATGAGCTAGTTTTCCATTTAGGCCCTTTTTCACAGTTTTGAGTAGCCAACAAGCTGGTTTTCTACCCAGAATCTGCCAACAATGCCCAAAAAGGGTTTTCATTGTTGGTTTTTTCTTTTTCTTTTTTTTCTCTCTCTCTCTCTTTGGATCCTACTACTTCTTGTAGCAAAATGTTTATTATGGCCCTATTAAGGTCCATATACAACATTTCAATCTTCTTCCCATGGGAGGTAGAGATCATCCTCCCTTCCTTCCTCATCAATCTCCTTTTCCTTTGAACTTGGTGGGTCAATATGAGGGTTTTTCTACATGGATTGTTGCACTTGCTATGAAAATTTCTCCTTTGATAAGGGTTTCTTGTATACTTTGAGTTTGTGACCGTTAACCAGGAGTTTGAATCTTACTGGATCAATTATTCGTAGTTGGACTACACCATTGTCATAGACATGTTCGATCTCGTATGGCCCAAGCCATCTTGTTTGCAATTTTCCTTTGTGGTCTTTGTATTTTGAATCGAATAGTAGGGCCCAATCTCCATGTGTGAACTGCCTAGGCTTGATGTATCTGTCATGCCATCCTATTCATTCTTTGTTATCAATTCTGTGTTCTGAAGTGCTTGTTGTCTGTACTCATCCAAAGCATTGAGTTGCATCAATCTTTGCTTGTGTGCTTCGAAATATCAATTCCCATCTCTACTGCAGTCCTCAAAGTTTTGTGTTCAAATTATATTTGTAGCTTTGGTTTCTTCCCATACACCAGCTCATATTGTGTGAAGCCAGTAGTTGTTTTCCATGTGATTTTGTATGCCCATACAACCTCATGGAGTCTGGACTCCCAATCCTTTCTTGATAGATTGACTATTTTGGTTAGGATATTTTCTAATTCTCTGTTCATGACTTCAACCTGCCCATTGGACTATGGATGGTATGGTGTGGACTTCTTGTGTCTTATCGTATATTCTTCCACTAGGTCAGCAATGAGATCAGCAGTAAACTGTGGCCCTTGATTTGTAACTATTTCCCTTGGTACACCATATCTTGTGAATATCTCTTCGTATAAGAAGGCTGCTACTTTCTCATCTCGAGCATGTGTCAGTGCTTTTACTTCAGCCCATTTGGTGACATAATCTGTACATATAAGGATGTACTCTTTGTTGTTTGATTTGGGGTCTATGGGCCCAACAAAGTCCAAATTCCATTTGTCAAAAGATTCCAGTTGTAACTGAGGTTGTAATGGCATCTCATATGACCTTGTAGGCCTCCTCATACGTTGGCATTTATCACAATGGGCTATATATCTATTTACATCCTTATGCAACATAGGCCAGTAGTATCCTGCTGCAAATGATTTGGTCGTTGTTCTTTTGGCTACAAAGTGTCCTCCACATGGCTCATTATTTCATGCTTTGAGAATGTAAACTACTTCATCTTCTCTTAGACATCTTCGTATTACACAATCAGGTCCAATATAGAAGAGAAAACTAGAAATCCAAGAGTACTTACTACTTTTCCGTATCAAGGCACACTTCTCTTTTGAGGAAAAGTGATGTGGCAATTGTTCGAAAATGAGGTAGTTTGCTACATTAGCAACCAGGGTGTAGAGATAGTGAGGGAAAAGAGGTGCTCATCAAGAAATGAGTCATCCACTATGCCATCCTCTTGATTTCTTTGTAATCTTGAAAGGAATTCAGCTACAATGTTGTCCTTCCCTGGTTTATCTAGTATGGTAATGTCAAATTCTTGCAACAAGAGAAGCCATCTTACCACTCTTCTCAGATACCGATGGTTTATTCATGAGGTACCTGATGGCAGCATGATCTATGTGTATGAAAGTTTGATAGCCTGTGATGTAATGTTTGAACTTGTTGATTGCATATACAACTGCCAAGAATTCTTTCTCCGTCACCATGTAGTTTAGCTCTGTTGCTTGCATATTTTTTCTTACAAAGTAAATAACATAGCTAAGATGGCCTTCTTTCTATCCTAGTACTACACCTAGGGTAGTATCAGAGGCATTTGTATGTATGTGAAAAGGCAATTCCCAGTTTGGTCCACGTAATATGGGGGTTGATATGAGCAACTGCTTCAGTAGATTGAATGCTTCATTACAGGCGGGAGTCCATACAAACTCAACATCTTTGTTTAGCAAGGTGAATAATGGGGCTGCCATTTTGCTGAAATTGTTGATGAACCTCTGATAGTAACTAGCATGACCTAAGAAGTTGTGTACATCTTTTTGTTTTTGCGGTACCGGTAGGTCCTTGATGATAGCAATCTTTCCTGGGTCCACTCTAATCCCCTTTTCAAAGACATGGTGTCCTAGCACCATCCCTTCCTCAATGAGCATGAAACATTTCTTATGACTTAGGGATAGATGATTTTCTTGACAAAGCAGTGTATTGATACTTTTTCCAAGTTATTCAGATACCTCAAATGCGTCTCCATAGACGGTGAAGTCATCCATATATATCTCTACACAGTCATGTGAGATATCTAAAAATATGCTAAGGACTGCCCACTGAAATGTGGTAGGCACATTGCATAATCCAAATGGTAGGACAACATATGTGAATGTTCCCCATGGGCATGTGAACATGGTCTTTTCTTGATCCTTAGGAGCAATGCGGATCTGATTATATCCACTGAAACCATCTAAGAATCCAAAGTATTTGTTCCCTGCAAGTGTATCTAACACTTGATCAATAAATGGCAGTGGGAAATGGTCCTTCCTTATAGCTGCATTCAATTCTCTGTAGTCTATACATATACACCACTCGCCTCCTTTCTTGGGTACAATGACTAACGGAGAAACCCAATGGTTGTCAGAGATTGGATAAATGAATCCTGCATCTAAGAGTTTTTGTATTTCAGCCTTGACTATTTCTTTTACTACTGGGTTCATCCGCCTTTGTGGTTGGCATATGGGTTTGCATTCCTCTTTGATGTAAATGTGGTGTGTACACTTTTCTGGGCTGATGCCTTGCATGTCTTCATAGTCCCATGTAAAGGCTCCTTTGTTTGCATGCAATATGGTTGTCAATTTTCTTTCTTCTTCCACACTTAATTTGTTATTTATGTGGAGTGTCTTGCCTGGCATTATTTCTATGGCTTTTGTGGCTTCTGTCATTTTCTTTATGTTGTTGATTGATTGTATGTGGCTGTAACTGTGTGGCAACAGCTGATGGAAGATCCTTTGATCACTTTCAGTTGGTTCTTCTTTTGACCATAGATTAGAAAAAGGACAATGAATACAAGGCAATTCTTCAGGAGTGGATTGTTCTACCTGATAGTTGTTTTGCAGTATGTTGGAGATGATGGTATCCTCTTCTAGATCTGCCAATGTGCATGCATGATCTATTGTTAAAGCAGGTAGAGGGGTACCTCTTCTTCCTCTTCAATCCGCATGTGCTAGTCCTTGGCTTGTGATACCTATGCCGGTGGGTAAAAAACTAGTTGCTTGGTGATGTTCCCATTTGAAATATACATGTTTCTAGATCTACAACTAATTAATGCATCTACAGTGGCCAACCATGGCCTTCCCAAGATCAGAGGATATCCTCCAAGTTTTGTTTTTGGCTGCAATACAATAAAATCTGCAGGGTACTCCCATGAATCTACTGATATGACCAGATCTTCTATGATTCCTTTTGGTCGTACTGTGGATCTGTCTTCCATTTGCAACATTGTAGATGTGGGACAAATATGTTGCAGGTCTAATTTATGCATTGTTTCCATTGTTATGACATTGATGGCAGCTCCCAGATTGATCAAGGTATTATGGAATTGTTCTCCATTGATCTGAACAATGACAACTAGGACAAACTGGTCTCAGTATATTTCGTGGTAGCATTCTTCCCAGCATGATTTCCGCCAATTGTCCAATGACATGGACTATATTAGGATCCTTCTTCTTCCTTCCAGGTTTCTAAAGGCACAAATCTCTGACTGCCTTGGAATAAATGGGGACATCTTTAATGGCCTAAAACAAAGGGATCTTTACACAAACATTCTTCAGCTACCCTAGGATATCAAACTTAGGTTCAAGCAGAGTGCATTGAAGGTTTAGACGTTTTGGGAAGGGTGGTGATATTGTTTCTGCATTCTCTTTATTGGCTAGTTCAGGATCCTCCTGTGGTTGTGGTGTAGACTGTGGAATGGATATTGTGGGGTTTTTCATTATGGGCGAGACTTGGAGGTGGTAGAGTTCTTCCTGAACATAGGTGGAATTCATTGATGTCCACTGTATAAGTGGGGTACTGTGTTATTTCAGCAGTACATGTTGGTTGAGCCAACTTATTGGCAGGATTTGGCACAAGTTGAGCAGGTATTTGAGCCGGTCTTGTTGGTTGTGTGTTCGGCATTATTGCAGGATGTTGTGGTTGTTATGGGAACCCACCTTGCTAATTTCCCCAAGGTTTTTTCCCTCTCCATGGTTGCTGCCATGGGTTTGCAAGATTTTGTGGACCTTGGGTTGGCTGGTTTTTCCATTGATTGTGTGGGGGCTGCCATGGTTGATTTTGCTAGGGTGGAGTAGGATACTGCTACCATTGATTGGGATTATATGGTTGTTGCATAGGCTAATGTGGGTTGGGAGGGGCTGGGGGCATCCAGGGATTACTCCAACTGGACATGTTATTTGCATTTTGATTGAAAAATGATGATTGTGAAAATGGTGAATTCGATCCCATACTGGATAGTTTTTCCTTAGCTGCCAAGGTTTCCTTTGTGCCACGTAGAAAACTTGGTCTTCATTTCCTCCTATGGCATGCAGTTACGCTACGAAATATTTTTCTTCAGATGTAATGCTTGCTACCTTCATCTTTATAACTTGACACTTGCAATCAACTTGCTTCTTCCGACAATCTGGGAAGTAGACCACAAGGGCTTGGGCTATTGCTTGTTGTTTCTGTCTGGTGTGTAGTGTACCCAGTTGTGTGGCCATGTGGATGATTATATCCAACTTCATGTCCCGTAGCAGATTAATTACATTAGATTTAGAGATCCCATTGGCTGATGTTGGCAGCATTTTGTTATTCCAAAGTTTACCTAACGTTGATCTTGAATATTTCTTCCCAAGTTGTTGCATCTCCTCGAAGGTTATCGAGATGCATCTCCTCCACTCATGAGGTCTAAGGCTTCTAAGCATTCATCTCGGATTCCTTTTAGAAATACTAGCTTGAGCATGTCTGGGCTAAGATTAGTTTTCTTATGCTTCAGCAGAGTGAAGGTGAACCTCTCCATGTAGTCTTCTAAAGATTCATCCTCGTCTTGAGTCATGTAGAATATGTCATTTCTTCTAAAGTTTCTGCCTTTTCCATATTCTTGATATTTGGTCAAAAAAATTTTCTTCATCTCATCCCAACTACTAACTGTGTTCCCCTAGTCCCATGAACCATCTTAGTGTTGCATCCTTTAGGGTGGCTATAAAGAGCTTGAGCTTTTGTTCATCCATTCGGTAGTCATAGCTTCAACATAACACATCATACTCAAATAGGAATGTATCTAGATCCTCATTGGATGTCCCCTAAAGTGTGGGAGGGCTAAGGGTGGGATATTATTCATAGGAGTATCTTCTATGGTTTCTGTAATTGGGAATTCAAAAGTGGAGGCAGCATGTTCTCTACCTTCAACTTCATTTCTTGATGCTCGATCCATGGCATATTTCCTTGTTATACGAGATCCCAAGAGATTTCAGAATAATGTCCTCAAATTCCCGATCAACCTCCCCCTCGGTACGATAATGTATAGATACTTGAGGTGTTGTACGGTGGGCGGCAGTAGTTGTAATAGAACTTGCTGAATTGAGTAGGTATTCTGGTGTTCTTTCTCCTCGTGGAGTATGGGATTCATTTGAATCCTCCTCTTGTCTTTCTTTCACTAGCACGACCAAGGTCTTCTCTACTTCTTGTTCTTCTTCTTGAATATGTTGCAGCTCCTCTGCCACTCTTCTTCTTTGTGTGGAAGTATACTCCTTGTCTTGGGAGATAAGTAGCTCCTCATTGCAGGTAGTTTGTTTTTACTTTGGCAAAAATCTTCCGAACGAGTCTCGTTCTCTATGCATAAATTTTCCAGCTCTCTCTCTTGCTTTTTCCGTATATTTTCCCTTTTTTTCTTTTTTTTTTTTTCAAATATATGAGGGGGTTGATTCTTAATGCTATTTGCAGAAATTGAGCAATGCGGTAATGAAAAATTTATCCTAGAAAGCAGGAATTCTAGCTCCTAGAAAGCTTTTGAAATAACAGGAAGGAAAGTTGATCTAAAAAGTAGGACGACTATTCTAGAAAGCATGAATGGTTATTCTAGAAAGCGGGAAATGAAAGCATGAATTGACTGAAAGTGGGAAATTGAATCACTTCTATGGTACTTTCTGACACCTTCCCCAACAACGGCGCCAAAATGATGTGTAGAATAATCAACCAATGATATTAGGTCTCATACTCTATTGTTCATTAAATGTCAACCCAGGGGCATAAGATTTTCAAAGGGCCTGTAAAATATATGCTACAGTACTTTGGAGTGAGGTCTTTGTAGGCGAGAATCATCAAAGATTATAAAGTAATGCTTGTGTAAATTGGAAAGTAAAATATGGATGTTGTTGATCCAGTAGATCTAAAACTCAACACACTATGCATCCATTAGCTTTTAGAAATGAAATGAATAATTGATAATCAATCCACACAACATAAATAGGAAATGGAGGAATAGGATATTCCCTGCAATTCCTTCCGAGGGGGCCCTTCCTCGTGCAAAAGTGAGTTCCGATCCTACCCTAGAAACTCACAAAACTGCTCCAGAAGATAAATGATTCATTTATTAAGCTGTAGCAATTAAAGATTGCTACAACAAAGAGATTTCAATGAACTTAAGAGCACAAACTCACATTAATATATTATGTCTTCACACATTCATAATTCTGCTTCTCTCATACAACTATCACTTCATTCCTTAATCTATTACTCTTCATCTATTACATTTCTATCTCGAATATATATATATATATATATATATATATATAGATAGATCACTAACTTATTCTATTCTAGGAATATGATCAAAAACCACTCAAATAGATTATAGTTGTTCTGTTTCATATTTTTTGAGTGGAGATAGTTGATTCTTGTCTTATTTACATGATAATAACTAATTACAAAACTACTTAACAAAGTAACCATAACATTACATATGATGCATTAGGATAGCTAGAACTTTTTGTCTTATACTTCAAAGTGAGCTTAATAAGTTCTCTTTGGCTACGGGCAATTGGAGGTGCATATTGTTCTTGTCAGCAGTAGTTCTGGAAGATGCTACGGGCAGGTCTAGAGCTTGCTACAGGTAAGATAAATCACCCAAATACTTCTTAGGCTTGTCCAAACAATGCTGCCACTTGGTTAACTCATTTCCTAGCTTCATATTCTTAGCTTTATATACTTCATGATGCCTCATTGTTGTTGGATGTCATGATTCTCTTTTATCATTACCCATCTAGTGGCTATGGGATGTTGTAGGAGCACAACTAGAGTGCTACGAGCTAGGGCCTACTACTTCAAAAGCTTATGACATCTTGTAATTTGTTCATGGAGACATCGAAACATCAGTTGCACAAAAGATAAGATTCACCACAATAAATAAGTATATTAGATCTTAATGAACATACAAAACTAAATATATGCAAAATCATAACTTTATCTCATATCAACCATCAAGAGGAGATCAAAGTCTCAAAACTGTATGTGTAAGAGGCTTCAAAAAGGATTTAGATGGGGCCAAAACATGCCAATATGTGGCCTCATCAAGGCTACTGACCTAATCAAAGTTAATGTAAATCAAACAAAGCTAAGAGAACCACAAAGGCATGATGATGGTATTATGGTGATTCAAATGGAATTACAAGGGCACTGTGATGATATTATGATAAGTGAGGGGCTATAATGTCAAAGGTTTTCTATCACTCTTAACTTGTTCAAAAGAGGGGAAAGGTCTGTATTAATATCTTGGAGATGGGGTTAGTTTAGGGGTTATCAGTAACCTAGGTTTGACAAAGTAACCCTGATTAAGTGAGTGGGGGACATGATTTGAGTGATTAGGTGAAATAATGGATTTGATAAGGATTATTCTGCATTATTTAAATCATGAGTGGGGTTCATGATTTGAATGATTTTTGAGTGATATGACTTAATTTGGAATATTTGGATAATGAGGTTTAGGTATTTAAAAGGGGATCAATTAATCAATTAATATTGATTAATTGAACATGTATTTTTGGTGGGAAATGGGATTTATTCAAATTGAGGGAGGAAAATGGATTTGAATGGGTAAGCCTAATAAAGGAGGGAAAATGTGGGGTGAAGGGGAGGAATGATACCAAAAATTGGTGTCTACATTTGCCCCTTTTTGATGAGTGGTTTATGTGGGGCAAGCCATGCGAGACAAAAATGATGAAAATATTATTGATTGAGTGTTCCCCCTCAAACTTGGGATTGACGATCTAAGGGATGTGAATTACGAGATTGAAAGAGATAGATGTCAAAGATCGGTAGGGTAAAGAAAAATGATAATGCAAGGCAAGATGCCCCAAGAAAAAAGGATCGCAATAACATTAAAAACCATGGAGGTGACTCTAATATCATGTGGGTAGGGAACAAAGGGTGGTCTCAATGGATATGGTGGTAACGTTCTACGATCTTGTGAGTGGGTGAAAATCACTGCAATATGGATGCAAACCGTAATGAACAATGGGTCATAGGAAAACATCAAAGTATGCGCAACTAAATGCAAAAGGTATGCGAAATCCTTCGTATGCGAGGATTTGAGTGAAAATTTATTCATCTAAAAAAAGGAAGAGGACAAAAATAATGATGCCCTAAAGACAGGCACAAAATGACCAAGAAGATAAAGTGGAAGATGGGTGGTGAAATAATATGCCCTAAGGGGGAACGAGTATGGTCACAAAGGTGGACATGAAGAGCATATTGGATAGAAGTGTGAGATAAAATTCCCCAAGAGGGGTAAATATGATTTTGAATACATGTTTCATAAGAAAGGTTCTCCGTTGATGGAAAATGAGTAGACGAAGAAAAGACAAAGCGGTTCCTTTTTCTCCGACAAAGAGGGGAAGAATTCAATCTACTTTTATAAAGAAAAAGGTAGAGAAAATGTCATTTAGGAAGAATAGAAGGTGATAATTGATGACCGTTATGGTATCCTCCAAGATAAAAATTCCTAGGGAAGATGTGATGAGGGATATATGTGATGATGTTCCCCTCGAGAGGGTAGATGAGAATAGAAGAGACGACACCGCTCCTAAAAGGAAGAGAGGGCAACCTCATAGAGAGGAGTACAAGGATGGGGTGTAATAGGACGAAGAAGTTGTTGTCTATAAACAAGGAGGAGTTTGAATTAGTCTTCAATGTGAAGGAAAGAGAAGGAAGAGAATAATAGAGAAGGATGATAGGAGAGGAGAGAAGATATCATAGTAGAGGGTGAAAGCATAGAAGAGGGAAAGAGATGTGCAATATGAAGGTAGCGGAAAAGATAAAGGGAGTGAGGTAATGAAGATGAAGGGAGAGAAAACATGGATGAGAGGAGGAAAATAAAGAGCTTAAAAAAGGGAAGAGACAATAGAATAGAGAAAATAAAGAAAGTAGGAGGAGAAGAATACAAGGAAATAGAGAGGATGCGATGGGCCTAGAAAAAAAGAAAATAGAGAAATATGATAGGAGAAGAAAGGAATGAGGAAGGACGAACAAGAAGGAGAAGACATGATGCAAAGAGATGAGGGGGAAGGATGACAGGAAAAATGAAGAAAGTGATAAGGGAAATGGGGGATGGTAGAGGCTATGCCAATTAAGGAATGTTAAGGGAAGACCAACAATAATTGGAAGATGATGATGATGTCGGGTGAAGAGGAAACCAATCATACGTGGATGGAGGAATATAAATAGGGGACTGAAAGATGCAAAAATGGATAAGATGATAGAAGAAGGTAAGGAAGAAGATGGAAAAAGAAGAAGAGATAAGGATGAGGGGAGGAAAAGTGAAGGGATGAATGGCATACAAATAAGGAAAAGTAAAAGGGAAAGAAGAGAGAAGATGTTAGAGTAGGGTGTGAAAATGAAAGCAGTGGAAACCAAAACAAAAAGACAACATGTAGAAGATGATGGAGAGAAATGACGAAAAAAAGGAGGGAGATGAGTTAGAGGAATGTAAGGAAGACAAAAGAGATGATAGAGCTGAGAAAATAAGGAAACTATGGTGGAGGAGGGAGAGGTGGAGAAGAGTAGACAAAGGAAGGGAAATTGGGATGTAATGATTGAGAGTGGAAAGATAAAAAGGAATGGACAAGAGTAGTGGTTGATCATGAGAAGAGAAACAATCAAAAGGTGAAGAAGACAAAGGTATGGGATAGAGAAGATGGAGACAAAGGAGGAGAAAAAAGGAATGAAAGAGGTAGAAGAGAATAAGAGAGAGGGATGATAGGGGAAGAAGGAAAAAAAGAAGAAGACAAGAAAATGACATAGCAGAGGGTGAAATTATGAAAAAGGGAGAGAGATATTCAAAATGAAGGGAGTGACGAAGGGTGAAGGGGATGAAGGGAGAGAAATGATGGAAAATGAAAGAGATGATAGAACTGAGAAAATAAATGAACTATAGAAGTTGGAGGTGAAGAAAACAAGAATAGGTAGAAGAGAATAATAGAGAAGGATGATAGGAGAAGAGAGAATGAGGAAAGACAAACAAGAAGACGAGATGAGAGTAGGGGTAAAATCAGGAAAAAGGGAGAGAAGGATAGAAAAGGAAGGAGATGAGGACGATGAAGAATGTAAAGAAGACAAAAGAGGAGGTAGAATAGAGAAGAGAAAGAAACAATGAGGGACCAGGAAGATGTGGAGAAAAGCAAAGAATAGAAGAGAAACTGGCACAAAATGATTGAAAAGGTGGGGGTGAGAGAGAAAGGAAGGGGATGGTAGTGGGAAGGTGAAAATGATAGGGAAAGAAGAGATGATAGAGTAGATACGGGGAGAATATTGAAGGAACCAGGTTATCGGGAGGAAAACCAAGGTAAATAATATAGAATAAACCACATGGAGATGCATGTGGAGGGTGGGATGATAAAAAAGATGGAATAACCCTGAAGAGCTAGTTAGTCAATGGGGAAGTAAGAAGGAAACATGAAGTAAAAAGGGGAGAAGATGATACAAAGGAAGTGAAATAAAATGAGGAGTAGAAAGGAGGAGAGGACAACAAAGAAAATGATGCAGAAAACAGAGATATTCAAAAAAGAGTGAGCAATATCAGAACATAAAGAGAAGTCGAGAGGAGGAATGACATGGATTGGAAAATATGTGGAGATGCATGAAATGATGATAAGAGGATGATGAGAAAATAGAGAGAGGGTGTATGATGAAGACAATAGAGATATTGAAGAGGGTGAAGGGAAGATGGAGAGGTGGGGAAGAAGCGACAAGAAAGTGTAGGAGTGGAGAAAAGGGAGGTGAGGGAAGAGAGAATGGGGGATAGAAGAGGTAATGTCAGTGAAGGGATGTTAGGAGAAGTTCTTTGATAATGATCGATAGAGATAGATGGGAGAAAAAGTGAGGAGAGGGAAAAATAAATGAGGAATGGAAGAGGAAACACCAATGAAGGGATGTTAGGGGGAGTCCATGGATAATGATCTATGGACATAGAGGAAGGAAGGAATGAAGAAAAAAAGGAGAAGTTCAAAGAGAGGGAACAAGGCCACGCAAAAGGAGGATGAGTGAATTTTAGGGGGAGTCCACCGATAATTATTAGCACATAAATGGAAGATGATGATGAAATAATGTTAGGGATGATCAACAATGATGACGGGTAAGCATGGGGGTAGATATGTGGGGAAATTCAAGACAATGGAGTGGAAAGAGTAATGAAATAATGGATAATGATTTTGTGAAGATGAAGGCAAGGAGATGATGCAATGGATGAGAATGTATGAGGGAAAGATGAAGAAACAAGACATGAAAAGAATGGCAAGAAACAGTATGAAGGATGATGGATCAAGAAGGAGAAAATGGGGAAAGGAACATGGTTATAGGTGGAAGATAGTAGATGCACTCTGTAATATGATAGGTTGAGAAAGGATAATGGTAGGAGGAAAATGTAGTTGGTAAGGAAGACCAGGAGGAAGAAACAATCAATGGAGGGAATGAAGAATGAGGTGAGGGAGAAGTCCAGAATGATGAGTTCAACTTAAGGAGGACCCTTAAGTAAGACTATCATGAGATGGAAGTGGTTAAGTAAGATTTCCAAGCAAGGGATGATGGAGATGAAAAGTGGGAAAATAGGAGGTGGTATTTGTGAGAATGGAAGAGGAGGTGAGAGGATGTGATGATGGGGACTAATGAGAAAAATGTGGATGGTGAGGATGTGGAGTGATGGGGGAGTGCAAGATGAAAAATCATCCTTAAGAGGGACTCTTAAGTAAGATCGCCATGCCACACGAGTGGTTAAGTAATATTTCCAAGAAGAAGACGGCGATATAGATTATGAGAGGATGGGATGATGGGGAATGCCAAGAAAAAGTGAAAGGCGGAGATGTGTGGTGATGGGGAAAGGAAAGATGATAGATCATCCTTAAGAGGGACTCTTAAGTAAGATCACCATGTTGCACGAGTGGTTAAGTAAGATTTCCAAACCGATAGTGATGATACGGAAGGGGAAAGACAAGAATGGATTGGGTACGGGGTGGAATGGTTGGTTGGAGCAGATGATGATGCCGAGGGGTGGGAGAAATAGGATGGAGGAAATATGATAGAATGGGGAAGGGCCAGATGGAAAATCAACCTTAAGAGGGACTCTTAAGTAATATTGTCATGTGACGGGATGGTTAAGTAGGATCACCAAGTCGAAGAAGAAGAAGAATGATGAGAAGAAGTGATTGACAGAGTTGATGGGAAGAGGGTATGACAAGATGGACTGAAGGGGAACCCTCAAGTGAATTTTCCATACTGTGAGAGTGTGTAAGTAATATTACCAAGAAGAAGATGGATACTAAGAAGGATGAGAAAAGAGTGAGTGGTGTATGCTAGAGTGGAACAAGAGGTGAGAGGAGGTGATAACAAGGAAATAAGGAAACAAATGAGTGTAACATGAATGGATGGGGGAATATATGTGGTGTAGGATGGAGAGTGTGAGGGGAATCCTTAATTGGGATGCCCATGTGGTGAGAGTGATGAGGTAGAAGTGATAAGTGGAAGAGGTGGAGCGGAAATATGTGTGTGGTGGTGATTTTTGTCTAATGAAAGAGGAGACAGTGGAGAAGCTTCTACAAATGGGGGAAGATCTCAGAAGAGGGTATATCTAAACCAAGATGCCCTCATGCGGAAGGAATCATTAAGTAATATCATCAAATTAGAAGTATATGAGTAGAAATTAGGAGCGAGGATGAATGGATTAAATACATGGTGACCATGGTGGGGATGAGGAGTTGTTGGATAACAAATGTTACTTGAGAGATATCCTCAAGTAGGATTCACAAACTGCAATGGAGATTAAGTAGAATTCCCAAATTGAAAAAGTGTATTAGCGGAGCATTCATATATATTAACGAGAATTCATGGAATTATGGATGATTGTAAGATATGTCATCCTTAAAGGTAAACATATAGATATAGAATTCATGGTTTGAAATTTGATATGGATGAATGCGATTTTGATAAAAGGTGACCTTAAATGACACATAATTGTAGTAAGGAGCACAGAGGAAACCATGCTTTGAATTGGATTGGAGGTAAACAAGAGAGGGTACCACTCAAGGCATTGCACTTGCAACCAATAGTAGGTGTTAATACATAACCAACGACAGTTAGTTATACCAAAAGACCATGAGGGAAAAATGGATGCAATAATCTCATAAACCTAATATCGACACAATAAAGGGTTTTGAGATGTAACTTGTATGCGGGAAGAGGATTCTCAATAGGTGGTTATTCCTAGGACTATTCCCTAGCTCTAGGAGGGGAAGATGCAAACTGGTCAATGCGGGAATTCTACAATGTATATGAGAAATTTGATCGATGCGGGAAGCTTTCTTAGGATGCTATGATATATGAAGACCCACCAATGTGGGAAGCCTTTGTTGCCATGATACAATAGAGTATCCATCCTTTGAGGGTATGGTCCACTTCTTGCTTTTGCATTTGGATTTATTTTTATTTTTTGACTTTATATTTTAGATGGTAGGATAAGATATGCATAATAGTTGTCGTGAGTGGGATCAGGATATTTTTATTATATAATTTTATGAACAGTTGTCCTTCAAGGGATTAGTCTGTTGTAAGATAGCATGAGATAAGAGCATCCATAATTGTGAATTTTTTTAAGGGGAAGAGCTGGGTATATCTAGGTAGACCACTTAGGAGGGGATGATGATTGCACAAGTGACACCTTTGGACCCTTAGCATGGTTCCAATAGGTAAACAAGAAGGTGATGGGTGTAATGATCACAGAATTCTCACCAAAAAGGGAGAACCTATCCATAAGGAAAATGTTATGGGTAGAGCCGTGGTACCCATATTTAAGGTCATGTTGAGGAAGTGATAGTAGACCACATAGTTCTATATCATTACAATGATAGATGGAAGGGACTAATGATGGAGGAATGATCTAAAGATATGACTATCTGCTCATGGGTATATATGCTAACAATAGAATGGTCATAATTGCAATGCATTAAAAGGTTCAGTTTCTAATTTACCGTTAAGGGAATCCAGACTATAGGCCCCATACCCATACTTATGCATGATAATGTATGGTCTAATCCAGTTGGGAGAAAACTTTCCCTTTGGCTTCTTTCTAAAGTAGTAACATTTTGATTTTCTTTCAAGACAAGGTCACCTATTTTAAATTTGTGTTCTTTGAGATGCTTATTATAATTATGTTGGATGCACTATTGATAAACATGATGATGCTCAAGAGCAAGGAGGTGGCACTCGTCTAACAACTCAAGTTGTGTTAGGCTCTCTGGCGATAATCTTCATCAGAAATGAAGTCACAAAGAGATACATGTAAGGATGGAATTTGAACTTTGAGGGGAAGAATGGCTTCAAAACCATATATGATAGAAAATGGGGTAGCACCTATGGAGGTATGGACGCTGGCCCAAGAAGCCCAAAGAGAAAAGGGTAGCACTCGCTTTATTGATGGTTTTAGCAAGGATGTTATGCAAGGTCTTGTTGGTCACTTTGGCTTGGCCATTAGCTTGAGGATAATAAGGAGATGAGAAACTAAGCTTGATATTGAATGAGTCATAGAGTTTCCTAACATATTTTTTTTTGAAGGACTTCCATTGTCCATGATAATCTTGTGAGGGACATCGAAGTGACAAATTATGTGTTGGTAGATGAAGTTAACGATGTGATTGGCTTTAGTTGAGGTGAGTGGAATAGCTTCCACCCACTTGGTGAAATATTCAGTTGTAGTGATAATGGAATGATGACACTGAGAAGAATGAGGATTGATGGTACCAATGAGATCGAGGCCCCACTACAAAAAGGGCCAAAGGTCCTGAGTCGGTTGTAAGGCTTGACTAGGAATGCGGATAAGATTGGAATGTTGCTGACATTTGACACATTTCTTAACATATTTGCAGTAGTCTTGATTAAGAGAAGGCCAATAATAGCCCATGCAAAAAAAAAATTTAGTGATAGCCAAGACACTAAAATTTCCACCACAAATACCGTCGTGGACTTCTTGGATAACGCAAGTAGATTCATGGGATTTGAGGCATCGAAGGAGAATACCGTCGAACCCCTCGTTTGTAGAGGATGCCTCCAAGAATGACATAGCGGTTAGCACGTTGAAGAAATGACCTTCTACCATTCTTAGATAGGTCTAAGGGAATGATGGATTTGGATAGATAATCAAATATTTGAGAGTACCAAAGATCCGATGAGTCGGGTTCAACACTATTAACATGAGGTAACCCGTGAATGTGAGATGGTTGATCACGACAATGAAAACCACCGAAAGTTTGGATTCATTAGTTGTCCATGGGATGAGAGATGCAAGGGAAGCCATCGTGTCAACAAAACAATTGGATGAGCAAGGCACAACTTGAATAGTATAAGAATCAAAGGCTTCAAGGAGAAATAGGATGATATCTCGATATTTTTGTAGAACATCATTTTTACATTGATAATTTCCTATAATTTGTTTGATAATGAGCTTTGAATCCCCATAGATGTCAAGGATTTGAACACCCAAAAGGATAATAGTTTCAAGACCTAAGATAAGGGCTTCATACTCTGCCATATTGTTTGTGCATTCAAAGTCAATTTTTGGGAAATGGGCATGGGAGTGTCCCAAGGAGGAATGATAATGATGCCAACGCCTCCCCTTACCGACATTTAGATATGTTAAAGAAGAGATTCATGTGAAGAGGAAATGACTCATAATGAAGATTGTTAATGGATTCATCAGAAATTTCTCATGAGGAAGATGAGTGGTAGGAAGAGGGGCTTTAGCTAATTGGTTTGTGATCGCTTGGCCTTTAATATAATTTTGAGAGATGAAATCTAGGTCAAAATTTATCATGAGCATGAGCCATCGAGTGATGCGGTCATTGTGGTAAGGTTTAAAATGTATGGTTTTGAGAAGATGAAAGCTAGTGACTACATACATTTTGTGATTGAGAAGATAATGTCGAGCTTGGAAGTGGCGAAGAAAAGGGCACAACACATCTTTTCAACTTCAGTGTAGCGAGTTTCATACTCGTGTAGGGTATGAATAATGTAATAGATAACCTGCTCTCTGCCTTGGCCATCACAATGTGCCAACATGGCACCTAATGCATGATTGGTGGTAGAGACATATAGGTAAAAAGGCTCCCCCTTGCATGGAGGTATAAGAACAGGAGGAGATAGGAGATACTACTTAAGATCATTGAAGGATTTTTGGTAGTTATCATCCCAATGGAAGTTGACGTCTTTACGAAGAAGATGATGAAAGGGTTGGCAATGGTCTGAAAGTTACGAGATGAAGCAGTGGATGGACTGAATCGACCTTGAATACTATGAAGTTTTTAAGATTGGAAGGAGGAGAAATCTCCAGGATAGCCTTGATTTTGGTGGGGTCAACCTCAATACCCTTGATAGAAATGATGAAGCCAAGGAGTTTTCTAGTTAATATGCCAAAACACACTTGGTGGGATTAAGGAAAAGGAAGAAACAGATGAGATGCTCAAAAAGGATTTCAAGGACAGAGAGGTGATCGCATCAATGTTTGGACTTTCCCAAGAGGTCATCAACATAGTCTTCTATAGTTTTATGTATGAGATCATGAAAGATATAAGTCATGGCTTGTTGATAGGTGGCCCCAACATTTTTTAAACCCGAAGGGCATGACACGATAGAAAAAGGTCCCCCATGGGGTGATGAAGGAGGTCTTATGTTGATATTCTGGTGTGATGAGGATCTGATTATAGCCAGAAAAATCATCCATAAGAGAAATCATCTCATGTCCTATGGTAAGATCCACAAGTTGATCGATGTTGGGAAGAGGAAATTCATCTTTAGGGCAAGTGAGATTAAGATCCCGAAATTCAGTGCATATAAAATCTTTCCCGATGCTTTAGTGATGGGTATGATGTTAGAAACCCATTGGGGATAGTCAATGGGGATGATGAAATTGGCAGAAAGAAGACATTGTAACTCCTCTTTAACAAGGAGAGCAACTCAAGGATGCATGCGATGAAGCTTCTGCCTAACCAGTTTAGTGTTGGGGATGGTGACAATGTTATGGAAAATGATGGAGGGGTCAAGACCAGGCATGTTGGAGTACGACCATGCAAAGGCCTAAATATGTGTGGATATGAAAGAATTGAAGGCCTCGAGCTCTTACGGCTCCAGAGATTTTCCCATCTTAAGGCTACGGGGATCTTGAGTAGTCTTGATATTAATGTCGATAGTGGATTCATTTAGGAGAGTGGAAGTGTCAGGGAAGGGACTTTTGGATACGAGAATCCCTAGCCCCATGTAAGAAAGAATGGAATTATCATCATCACACTAAATAATGTCAATGGTAGGGGAATCTTCCTCTACCATCTCTAGATGCTTGAGAGGAAAGGATCGGGTTTCATTTCCAACCTGATAAGTGACTGGTCTGAGGGAAATGGTGGAAATTAAAAAAAAAGTTAGGGGAATAGATTCAGTATCATCGGGATTGGTGAGATAGTCGGATGGAGAGGAGGGAGGTGAATCAATGTTGATGGGAGAGGATGCAGAAGTTCCCAAGGGGGATGGAGGGATCTTTGTATCCCAAGCCAAACTTTTCACATGGTTCATGGGTTTTTTTGAAGACATGGCCGTGGTGACCTTGTTCATAACACCCCATACCAAACCCCTTCCATGCACAACAGTGGAGGTATGTGTAGGTGAAGGATGGTTTTCTAAGGAATCTGAAACCACCAACATATGGTTTGGTGTGTGGGCGATCTCCAACATGAGAAGAAGGGTGATCAAGGCCGTCGTATACTAGATGGGTTTGGAGAAAAGAGGGGCCAAATGAGACGATTTCCCCAACATTCGATTGATACATAGGGGCCTTATTAGGGTGGCCGAGGTGGTTGGGAGAAGGAAGAGAATTAAGAGTGAGGAGTTGATATTCTCCTAAGGCAAGGTGTTGCATTACAACATTGGCAGATCCATCATGGGGTAATGTAGATGCAGCACAAAAGAACTGTGGATGCGCTAGAAGAAGGGTTGGATTTGGGGACAAACACATCTTTAGGTCGATAAGTCATACGACATGTCTTGAAAGGAGGAGCATCGTAGGGAGAGTACAAATGGTCCCTTCATGTTCATATTTAATACAATGATGGAGGGTAGATGAGATGTAGTGCATGGCACGAATCTAAGGACATCCAAGCAAAATATTATACTGAAATTATCCTTCTATAATGTAGAAGAGCTCATGGAGGATTTTATGGCCGATGCGAATGGGAAGGACAATTGTACCCAATGGAGGGGTTACAACATTGTTAAAACCACGAGAGGATGGTAGGAGATTCAGTGATAATGGTGTTAGGTAGTTTGAGTTGGTCGAAGGTGTGAGAAGAAATTATATTGATACTAGCACCATTATCAATCATAGTCCATCGGATGCACGTGTCGTTGATGCGGACCATGATGAAGAGAGGAAGATCGTGTTCTTCTGGTGGCATGTTGGGGATTTTTTAATCCTTGAAGGACATGATGGCGGATGTTGCAAGAGCATCAACTAGAGCTACGAGGGTTGAGGCTCATCAGATGATACCGAGATCCATTATAGAGCTTCAATAAGAGCATGTTTATGGTTAGGAGAGCTTTGGATAAGCTCATAAAGTGACATTTTAATTGGGGCCTGGTGAAGTTTTTGACAATGGTCTATTTGATGGAAGCGGGATTAGGAGCAGCCAAAACAGATACCTTGGCCTTAGAGGAAGATGGAGGGGTTGATAGGGTATGAGTGGTGGGAGTTGCAATGGGGGTGTGGATGAGGTAAGCTCCCTAGGAGGAGGGATAGCAACAAAGGTCTTTGGCTTAGGTTGTGTGGTGGAGTTAGGGTTATGTGGTCTAGAATGGGTGGTTATCCGAACAACATTGATCAAAAGAGGGGGACCATCCTGAAACATCCTCTTTTGGTGGCAGGTTGATGATATCCTTGGATGTATCTTCTATTAGTGGTGGCATGTTGGCAAGAGTCCTCAATGAAAGGGGTGGCTTAGATGTTCTAGCAAATGCATGTTGGGGAATGGGAGTTGATTGGGTTAGTGGAAGAGTTGGTTCTCCCTCATCAAGGAGATCATTCTCATTGATAAGGTTGTGTATGATGGTTTGAAGGGCTCTACAGTGTTCAGTGTCATGCCCTAGTGCATGGTGGTATGCACAAATAAGGTTAGAGTCAAACCATGAGGGTCTTGGTGCACTTGGTTTGAAGGGTTTAATTGGTGGTAGGGTGATTTCCGAAGTCTAGAGCAATTGGTAAAACATTGTAGTATAATATCCAGGGAATAGGTGATGATGTGGCTATTGGGGAAGGGTTTTGTGATGAATTTAATGATGGTTTGACATGAGGTGGTGTGATGGGAGCCTTCAATACTGTCTTAGATTTAGAAGAGGATGGGGTTGACTGTGTTTGTTTTGGAATATTGGTTGATGATGTGGATGACCTAGACTCAGTTTTGGGAGGTGGTTTAGAAAGAGGTCATCGTTGTGTTGTTTTATTAGTGGTGAAGGTTTTCAATGAAGGGGATGATCCCAAAATAGAAGAAGATGATGAAGGGGGTGGTCCCAAAATAGAAGAAGATGATGAAGGGAGGGGTCCCAAAATAGAAGATGATGATGTGGCTTTAGGAGGATTAGTCTTAGGGGAAGGAAGCTCTACCTTTTTGTGAGGATGTGAAAGAGGACATTGAGGAAATGTGCCAAGGGGTCTAGATCTTGTTTGTGAAGAGGTACCCTTGGGAGGAATGACAAAAATCTCTACTGGAGGGTCTAAAGATGGTATTGTGGTTGATACAGGTGGAGGGAGTAGTCTTTGCATGATGATGTCAAAAGGAAGTGAAGATTGGTTTGATGTGAAGGCGTCTGATTGTGTAGAAGAGATGGGAGGATCACTTGAAGTTATTGCAAGTTGAAGTGCTTTCCAAAATTCTTCAAGTGATGAAAGTGATGTAGAAGAAGAACGTGATGTAGATGTGGTCACTGTTAGTGTGAAATCACAAAGACTCCCAAATGAGCTCTAAAGATCCACTTTTCTAAGGAAGAATCATCTAGTGTGATTGCATAACATGGAACTTTTCCTAAGGTGTGGAACCTTGCAAATTGGAAAATCTCTCCAAATTAAAGGTTGGTTCCTTATTCCTCTATTTAGGTGCATATGTGAGGATTTGCAAAGGATCTATATCTATACCTAGTCTAAGACTTGCCAAGGAGATAGGGATAAAAGAGTACAAAAATGAGAAATAACTAAACTACCAGGTGATGCACCAAAGGAATGATGAATACTTAGTTTGCCTTCAACACAAACCAATAAAATGCATACAATAAACAAACATAGACAGCCATATCTGTAATGAGAGATCAGATAGAAGCAAAAGAAACAAGAAGGATCTGAGATCGATCACAAACGTATTTTATTTCTCTAATAGATTGATATAGTTCATTACATAATAGCCGAAAGGTAGAAACATAATACAATTTTAAAGGAAGGCCTGAACCCCACAAATCCTTTGATAGAAGGGTAAGGGAGCCTGCAAAACTAATAATATCCAACCCTTTATAATGAATCATCCCCCATATTTATAGAATCGATCGGAGAGAAGAAAGAGAGAGAGAGAAGTGGGAAAATGTGGGTTGAAGCTCAACCACCACTATTAATGTTTTCTACTGAAATTTTCCCTGAATCCATCTTTACTGCATCGATCCTTGATTCGGCGCCTTGAAGGAAGAGGAAATAACGGAAATAGATCAAATCCAATCTGGTTGTTGAGATTGACGATCTTGCATTGAAATCTCGAAGAAGTTTCTCTTTTTTTCTTCAACCTACCCTCTCAAAAATTAAATTTTTAGACTCCCATGGCATAGATGAGGTCGAGATCTTTCCAACAATATCAAATTTGCAATCTCTTGAGCCCTGAGTCGAAAGATATGCCCCTTTGAAGTTTTACATCAATTCTATACAAATAGGCAGGAAAACAACTTGAAAATGGGTCCCTCTTTTGATTGGGACATGTGGCAGCTAGATTGGATAAAAAATTGAGTCCATGTCCCGCAATATACATTTTGTCCATTTGCACAAAAACAAAAAAACTCAAAAACTTCGCAGCCCCAAACTCTAATCTCTGACACGTGGCTCCTTTTGGTTGGCTGGGAAACACGTTTCCATTTTTACCTTTATGCCTTTTGGATAAAAGACAAATTTTCACTTTTCTCCTCGATGCCTCGCTTGGCTTTGACTCGGTCTATATGTTGACTTTTTTCCACTTGGGTAGAGTCACGGGTCTTTTTAGAACTTTTACCCCTTTTGAGGCAAAGGGCAAAAAACTAACCTTTTCCCTAACTCCCTGCTTTCCCCTGGGACACGCGTCACCCTGGCACTTGCTTGGGAACCTTCTCTCCTTTTGACCCTTGAATCAGCACCGTTGAGACACTTGGCAGCCTCCACCGGCCTATTAATGTTTTGACTTTTCAACTAACTCTGTCCCCCTTTGAGGACACGTGGAGGCACCACGCATGTTTATAAATCCAACCCAAAGTTTGCCTTTGGAGGAGCGTCAGGTTGACACTTGTCTACCTCCACTACTTTGTGGACTGTTCAATGGTCCTTCTTACTTTTTAGACTTTGAGCTACGTGGCGGCCTCATGCTCATTTGGGTTTCCACCCGGGGACTGACTCTTGGAAATGCGCTAGGCTGACACGCGACACTCTCTGCTTGCACTTCTATACTTAACCAATTTTGAAGCCCACCTTTTGACCTTGTTTGACCCTTGGCTACGTGGAGGGCTGGCACAAGTTTGAGTCTCTACCCTGGGTTCCCTTTGCGAATTTGTGCCAAGCTGACACGTGACACTCTCCGCTTGCACTTTTATACTTAACCAATTTCGAAGCCCACCTTTTGACCCTTGGCTACATGGAGGGTTGGCGCACATTTGAGTTTCCGCCCGGGGTTCCCTTTGTGAATTTGCACCAAGTTGACACACTGGCACGCTTTGCTCTCAGCTAAATAATTTTCAACACTCCACAACTTTTGGGGACTTTGGACGTATGGAAGCCTAGTGCAAGTTTGGACTTCTCCTTTTGGATTCACCCTTGAAACAACGTTGTTAAGGCACATGGCCCTTTCGCTTCTTCCTCCATACTTAGTCCTTCTTCTAGCTTCTTTGTAGCATTGATCCTTATTGTCTGACCCTGTTATTTTATAGTTCTACCTGCTTGTAACTTAGAGGATGGATTTAAGATGTAGAAATGGCTTGACAGAGTCATTTTCTTTCTGTACAGGGTCCTTTGATCTTTCTTGGCCTCTACCACTCCATTGTTGAATCTTCTTGCAACCAATTTGTAGGATCTAGATGAGTTTTCTTGGGTTCCTCCCAGCAGGTCGTGATTTGATCCAATATTTCACTCGGGGTGAAATATGGATAACAATTTGGTGACTCATGAGGACATCTGCCTGCTAGATGAAGAGATCAATTGCCTTGTTGTATCATTGGGCATGGAGTCAAGAATAACATTCTGATACTAGTTCTACCTCTAGTTCACAAGCCCGGCCACTTACATCCTTAGATTTTATAAGAAAATCCCAAAATGAAGATTTCTGAGAGTAGAAAATTGTTTCAACTCCAGGGCTTTGTCTGTTTTTCTGAATGAACTACATAAGAGCAACAAAACAACACCAAGACTATGTACAAAATTGAAATCATACATGCTCCAAATGGAACATGCAGAGCGTGCAAAATCACTTAGGAGAAAAGTAATCTACGCTACAACAAGACAATGTGCAGAAGCACTTAGAGGAAAGAGAAACTAAACTAATATGTACAGAGTGGGACTTCCCTTTTAGTAGTAGTGCTTGAGATAGATCCCGTTCACTGGGATCTGTAGCTCTTCACCCTCCAATGAGGACAACTGGAAAGCATTGCTACTTTTGCATCTTGTTATCATATAAGGACCACTCCAGATGGCATCAAACTTAGAATGTCTCCCTGGTTTTTCTCGATCTACATCCCACTTCAAAACCAGGTCTCCTTCCTAGAAAGTCCTTGCTTTTGCTTTCTTGTCAAAGCACTTCTTGATTGAAGCCTGACTCCTCTCCAATGCTTGGAGAGCACTCTCTCTGGCTTCTTCAGTAACACCCTCGAAATGTTGTTACTTCCTCCCGAGCATTCAAGTGTTGATATATGATTTCTTCCATATAAGGACATGTTCCTTTGGTTTTGGGAAGTCATGCTTGATATGGATTGTATCCTCTCTCGCTCTTAAAGATCTTTGATTGAATCGAATATGATTGGACGATTTCGCTTCTTTCATTCTTGCACTTGAGTTCAACCTAATTTCTAGATGAATTGTGGATTTATCCACCTTTATGACTCAGCCTTGGATCAGTTGCATTGATCCAAGGAATGTTTTAAGTTTATTCAGGATGAACAAATTATATTGACCTTACGAAAGTTACAAGGTCTGATTGAGTTTTGAATGATCAATCCCGGAGTTTAACTCAGGCTGATCATGATAAATGGAATTTGGTTCTAGATATCGTAACATCGGAAAGGCCTGGACCTTAAGCCAGGTAAGATGTTTATGTTTATACCGAAAGCTTAATTTATTGATGCCAAATAGAATCCTTTACAGGAATGTTTTATCCAGTATGGACTCTAACACTGATTGGTCCTATTTTGGGGACCTAGACTAGATTCGTTAAGGTTAATAGTCTTAACCTAAACTATAACCTATTGGTTAAAATAATTGCTAATCTAACCTAGCCCTAAACTATGAGCTTAATGCTCCTAAGGGTTAACTACACCTAGCGCTATGGAAGTGAGACTAATGTCATACCCTATGATCTAACCTAAGTTTCTAACCTATCTTAACTAATGCTAAGAAGGGAGGGGGACCTAAGAAGGGTCGCGAGTCATGGGCGGTGGTTTCCATGGCATTTAAGAGGGGGATAAGGTTGAAGGACTTGGAATGTGTCAAGTTTGGTGGAGGATAAAAACTGCTAATATAACCTGACGTGGCAGTATCACCAAGGATGGGAATGTTTGTTTGTTTTCTTTTGGTGATCACCAACTTTGGCGGTCGGTGGCAATGGAAAATAGGTGGGAGGATGGAAGTAAATGCAATTAATGAACTTTGGTTCCCGAGCGTGGATTGCTTGGGAAGGCATGCAAGAGGAATATTGTTTGGTTGTTTTGTTTTCCATGCATTTCATTTTTTGCTTTGCTTGAGCACGTTCTTCAAACTAGCCGTATATACTGTGTTGCATGGAAACTTTGAGAGTTTCTAGCTTCCTTCTCTATCGGGGAAGTATATAAGGCATGGAGGTAACAATATATTGTTGTTTAATCTTTCGTGGAAGAAGAAGAGAAGGTGCGAGCACATACAGAGGTCTTCTTCGAATTTTTAAGCGACACTATCAGGCATGATAGGCCCTAACTTTTAAAAATATTGCTTTCTTTTAAATGCTTTCATTAGAACAACTCTGTTCAGATGATTTTGTACAGTTGGCTTGGCTGGTAGCAATGTATTGGTTTTCTTCTTTTCTTGTTGATTTAGGAATCCTGGTTATACGTAGACCCTGTTGAAATCTACTTCTTTTATCTTCTCTCCTTGTTGTGATTACAGTATGGGTTCGACTTCTGTAGAAGTGTTTTCTGTGATTACAATATGGGTTCGACTTCTGTAGAAGTGTTTTTGTGATTACAGTATGGGTTCGACTTCTGTAGAAGTGTTTTCTGTGATTGCAATATGGGTTCAACTTCCTTATAAGTGTTTTATGTCTCTTTGTCTGACTGAGGTATTGAGTTTCCAAACTGTACCATGATAGACGTCGTGCTTGATGATTTCGTGTTTGAAAAATACCATGGAATGAACTGTTGTGTCAAATTTGGTTGATTTATTTGATGGTTGCTTAGTTGTATGAGCTCTACTATTACTTGACAGCTTCAGGTGAATACAAAGTTGGATTGTAGTGAAACTGTTAATTCCTTCTATAAAACTCGACTAGTTCAGTCATATGAGTAGGAAATATGTTGAATACTAAGCCTGTACCTTTGTTTGAAAAGGGTCTGGATGTTTCTATGATTATAGGTTCTGTAAGTAATGAAATATTTTGTGTAACTGTTGTTTTCTTTACGATTTTACTTGGATAATGGGAACACAGTTGTGACCGAGAGAAAACTTGCTTTGATGAACTCTGTTCCCTAACAATTTGTGGGTGATCCTAGATTTGCATGAATGGAAATTAGGTTTTATATTTGGATAGGAATGGACTGCGTTTTATGTTACCTGAAGTGACCTTGAAATCTATCATTAGAATTCATCTATTAACACTGGAAGTGCTATTTGATTTGGTATCTTTGAACGTAATAACAAACTATCCAGTGTAATGGCTGGAAATAATTAGTTTAATCTATTGATAAGTAACGATAACAGTTACCCTAACTCTTATTCAAAAATGATTCGAGTCCTGGTGAAGGGTAGACTGTTTTATTTGGATCAGGATTGTGGACTGATATTTGAACATATATGTATTTTGTTTATAACAATCTGTGGCTTTTGTTAAATGTGCAATTGCAAGACCCTAGGGATCTAAGGGCAACCTTTAAAACAGTTCTACCAGATTGGAGCTAATGGTAAACTTGGGTGTTGATTTTCTTGCTTTCTCTTCTTCTCTAATTGAATTCAAGATTGATTGTATATGCATTACTCTGAAATGTTGGTATAGTCCTGAACTTGTTTGGAATGGAGATCTGAATTCCTCTGTTTCTTTCTCTTAGTTGTAAAGTATATGTTGTTATAGGATTTTGGAATACGAAAGTATTCTCTCCCTTTCTGGAAATTATGAATGCTTCCTTCTTTTGAATTCTATATGAATTCTCTAGTGTGGGCATGAGATGAATAAACTATTAAAGTTACGTGGAGAGAGTGGTAAGCACTTCTATCTTGTGAAGTCTCATTTCCTTATCTTTAGCTATACTATTACTCGTTGAGTAATTCATTATCTACCGTATAAAAGTAGTATTGTAGTAATAGTTGGTATACTTATCAATGTTTATGAAATTATACAGAAGTATAAAGGAAAATCCATTAGTTGAACTTGCTTGAGGCTATAATCTATCTTTGTTTGAATTGTTTAAATGCAAATCTGTTGGTTACATGCGTTGGTAAGATTTCATTTCTTTAATGGAGTAATTATATTAGGATTGATACTGCCCTTGGTTTTCGGATGGCTAGGTATTTAAGATTCATTTTGTTTCTTCTTATTCTCATCCGAAAGGATTTAAGTTGAAATGGCAGCTATAATATGAGTTATGTTTTAAAGTCATATTAGAATGATAGAAAGATAATTAGCGTGATTCATGTTTATGGATTTGATGAAATGATTTCATTTAAACAGGTTGTTTAATGGAAACAATTGGTGGAATGTAATTGTTTTAAGAATTAGTGCTTATCATGCTCAGTTCACTGAACTGACCTGTGCTAGCAATTTTTGCAGATGGTCATCGTAAGTGGTAAAGGCATGTAGATCTGATATGATGCACAAATTGTTTAATCTGATTTTTATGATGAATTCCAACATGATCTCTCTAATTTTACTATAGGAAGAAAGTTAATCTTTTGGTAATGATTATTGTATCAAAATATGCCGAAGTGCATAAGTTGTAATTGTATGGCTTGGAAATAAATGAAATGGGGAATTGTTACTTACGTGGCGGCGTTTTTATTTGTTGAATTGATCTTCTCATGTCGGAATGAAGGCGAGTGATTTTTTTATTATTATATGCCATGGGATCTAGATGGATTCCCTAAGTAAGCCTTGTAAAAATTATGTGACTGAATACTTCATGTTTGGCTAGTAATTCTTTTATTTTATGAATATGGCTAATTTGGAAATTAGTTCACTACTTTTAGGGAAGTTGGGGTTGAACTATGCCCTAATAAGTAGCTATTACTAGATGAGTATTCTACTACTCCCTAATAATGTTTTAAGTCAACGCAATGCCGTGGATGGATTAAAATCACCATGTCTTATTAGCATTCATCGATATATTCACTCTTCAGGGTTGATATGAACCCTTACGGGTTTACTTAGCTTCCTTATGAGAGAGCTTAGGTCATTGCCCTATTATGAGGAAATAATATTATTAGGAACCTGGACACCTTAATGAGGTCACAAATCTTATTAAACTTCTCTCGAAATTGAACTTAATTACGTAAGGCAACTCAAAGGTGTGGATCCCGGGGTTGGGATAGACTACCCGATTAGGAGGGCCTTTAATTCAAATTCAACTCAACTTAAGTAACTTCTTGAAGTTATGTAAATCTTTCCGAGGCAAGATAGTAGGATGTTGACACATGTCAACCTGCAGGTTGTACCTTTGAGAAGATTAGGATCTTCTCGAGGATACATCAATGCAGTGACATATGGCAGCACCCTTTTGCATTGATCGTTAAGATTTACACCAAACTCGAACAATATTTTCCTTTGGGACTGTTAAGACCATAGACATGTTATGAGGCAGCCCTTTGAGACTCGGGTACCTTGACACATGGGGTAGTAGTGGCGACCCAAGATGTCACTTACCCCTAGTCTTTAAGAGCATCCTTATAACGTGTGTTATGATATTAACCCGTTCCTAAATGAAAACTTAAGACAGGGGGAGACTGATCAAGTTAGTATAAGACATTCCATATAACATCGGAGTGGGGTGAAGGACATATTCTAGATTAACGAGTATGCCATCAAGGAATATGAGACATGAAACAATATGTTTCAAATCTTTGGCCAAAGTATCACAAGCTAATGATTGCGCTACTTGTCCTATGTCACCTAGTCTAAGGGACATGATGCCGATGAATGATGGTAACAATTATTCGAGATAGGTTCCTTGGACAGCATTCTCGAAATCCCGGATTAGGGAAGAGAACCACAAGAGTGAAGTGTTCAGATGATAATGCCAACTCTATGATACACATGAATAGATCAGTAGTTCACCGAGTCATGGAATGAATAGATCGGTGGTACACCGAGTCATTGTAGCTGCATATGGTTATCTGATTATAAGAATTATTGTTATGATTTGTGAGTTCTAAATTATGTATTTAGAACTAGAAAACACTTATAAAAAAAAATTCTTGTTCTAATGTACTAAAATGAGGATGTTACACTTCTAATTCTATCACCTTCGCGTGCTGGCCTCCATTGGTGCAAACTCATACATTTCTAGTTGCCTCACAAGCTCCAATGCTGGTAACTCAAGTGATATAGGCAACACTGCCTCTTTCCCATAGACAAGCTTGAATGGAGAGCTACTTATGGATCTCTTGGGTGTTATTCTATCATCCCATAAGGCCATTTTGAGCTTTGTGTGCTAGGTCCTTTGATTCTCATCTAGAGTTCTCTTGATGATCTTTAACAGATTATTGTTTGTAGACTCAGCCTGGCCATTACCCTGAGGGTAATAATTTGATGAGGTGCTCAAATAAGTCCCATTCTTGATAGCCCATCCTATGATTTTGGAACCTATAAATGCTAATGCATTTTCTAAGATGATGGTGGCTGGTACCCCAAATTTGGTCACTATTCCTTCATAGAAATCCAGGATACTAGACTCATTTGCCTCCTTGAGTGCCACTACCTCGGTCCATTTGGTAAAATAGTATATGGCTGTTAGGATCCATTTGTGACCCTGGCTTGAGTTTGGATTGATGACTCCAATGGATTCCAATCCCCATTGCATTAATTCTTACATCTTTTAATCCATGTATAACAGTCACTAAACACTCTGGGAAAATAATATCCTTCTTTCATGATTTTGAGTGCTGTCACTCTTGGGGCAAAATGGCCTCTCGGCTACTTCAACATGAAATTCTTGTAGCACTCTCTCCACTTGATCCATCCCAATGCATCTCAGCAGAATACCATTGATGTCTCTTTTAAACAAGACACCATCAATAAGAACATATGGAATGGCCTGTAACCTGAAATGCCTTCTTTTTATTTATTCATCCCATGAGGGCACATGCCGGTTTGAAGGAAATGCACCATGTCTTGGGTCTAACAAGGAGTAGGTACATCATTTCTTTCTTTTTCTTGATCATCTTGTAGAATCAAAACAACCTCCTTCTCACTGTTTGTTTCATCTTGTAGAGCAGAGGCTAGCTGCTCACACAAGCCCCTCCCACGGACCAGCTTGGTGACCTTAATCTCAATGTCATATTCCATGACACGAGTAATCCACCCTGCATGTTTCTCATTCAGGTCCTTACTAAGGAGGAATTCTTTGACTCCTACATGGGAGACCAATAGTTGGATTTTGTTGTTTGACACCAAATGCTTAAACTTCTTCAGTCCTCTGATCACCACCAGGACTTGCTTCTCAATGAAGGAATACCTCACCTCATAGTCTTCTAGACTCGACTAAAGAAAGTAATTGGTTGTTCTAAGTTTTCTTTGTTTTGTTGAACCAAGATTATAGAGATAGTGTCATTTCCGCCAAAGGCATACAATATGAAGTCCTTGGAAAAATATGGATTTACAAGAGTTGGGGCCTATGATATGGCTTCTTTGATAGCTTCAAATCTTTCCTTTCCTTCAGCTGTCCATTTAAATGCTAAGCTCTTCTTCAACATTAGTGTTATTGGCTTAACCAGAGTAGCAAAGTTTGGGACAAACCTTTGAACAAAGTTGATCTTCCCCAAGAAGCTTTGAAGAGCCTTCTTGTGACTGGGAAATGGCAGTGCTTTTATTGCTTCAAACCTTTCTAGATCAATTGCCAGACCCTCCTTAGACATAATGTGGCCCAAAAGCTTGCCCTCATGGGCCAAGAATATGCATTTTTGGGGTTCAAAGACACCTCAAATCTTCTGCATCTTTGAAACACCTGCCTTAGATGGAAAAGGTGGTCTACCGCATTCTTAGAGAACACAATGATATCATCCAAATATATCAACACTATCTGGTTGATTAGCCCTTTGAATGCCATATCCATGGCTCTTTGGAAAGTAGCACCAGCATTGGACAGTCCAAATGGCATTTTTGTATGCATAGGTGCCCCATTTGGTGGTGAAAGTAGTTTTGAATTGATCATATTCTTTCACCATGATCTGATTGTATCCCGAATAGCCATCTAAGAGAGAAAATCTCTCTGACCCAGACACTACTTGCAAAATCTGTTCCATTGAAGGGAGTGGGTAGTGATCTTTGAGGGAGGCTCTATTCAAATCCCTAAAGTCAACACATAGCCTGATTTCCCCATTTTTCTTTCTGACTGGGACCAGATTTGCAACCCAACTTGAATGCTTGATTGGGAATATGATACTTGCCTCTATTAGTTTGTTCAGCTCCTTCTTCATCAGAGGCTCAATATGTAGGTTGACTGGTCTCTACTTCTGCCTGATAGGCTAAGTAGTTGGGTCCAATTCAATTGTGTGTTGTGCTAGTTTGGGATTGAAACCCCTTAGGTCTTCATAACTCCAAGAAACACATTAGGGAATTCTTGGAAAAGTTGTATGAATTCATACCTTTCCTGCTTCGGTGGCCACCTTGCCAATTTGAAGTGTTTTGTCTTGTCAACCTGGGATCAACTTCGAATCCTCTCCTTTGATATTTATGTTATCCTTTTATTTTTTGAACTGATCATTAGGATTGAAAATGGATTCCAGGGTCACTAAGCCTTTGGGAAGCTTGTTTGTATGTAACTGTACTATCTGGTTCCCATACTGCTACTCTAGTTTGTTTTGATTATGGGCCAGAATTCAGCCTCTTCTTGCAAAAAATTGATGATCTGCTGATCATTCTCAAACACCTGCCAGCATGTATTATTATCTGGCACTACCAACCTCACAACCACATGGATATGTGGTTGTTATTTGTCTCTCTTGATGTTTTCCACCACATCAAATGTTGCTCCAACTACTGCAAGTCTATCAACAACTTCATTCTCTTTTCAGGTATGGACACAATGTGAAAGCCTTGAAATATTCCATGAGATCCCATACCCTACTCTTATAGTTCTTGAGCAGGTCATTTTTAACAACATTTAGTCCTCTTACTTGATTAACAACCAGCTCACTTGTCTCCAAACACTTGTAAATTCTTGATTCCTAGCTTTCTTGCCCAATGAAGACCTTGACTAAAGCCTCATATTTAGTAGTGTTATTTGAGCAAGAAAACTGAAATCTAAAGGATGAATAATATTTCATACCTCTGGGGGACATAATCATAGCTCCTCCTCCAACTCCTTGTCTACTCCTTGAGCCATCAAAGAATAATTTCCATACTTCATTGTCATCCTTGTACTTTGGCTTGATTAGGTCAGGAAGAGGATGATTCTCTTCATGTAGATAGTAGACACCCAACTCAGATTCTTCCATCTCCTTGTAGGGGTCAAAAGAATGTTTTTTATTGGCCCACTCATCTAGAGTCAAATCAGGGATACATCCCAACTTGGTATCTACTTCATTAGTGTTTAGGAGGTCTTCTTGATCAAAGGCTAAGTAGTTGGCATTGATTGGGCTAGGTACATAGGGTTCAATATGATAGTCAGCAATAGGTTCAGATTTGATTATGGCCTTTGCCCCATACCTTGTCCTAAAGAGCATGTGTGACCAATCAGCAGACAGTGCAGCCTCCAATCTTAGTAGAAGTCCCTAGACAGACACAAAGAAAAATGTGGTGGAAAATCTATGATGGACACATTTTGCAAGACAGTTACATTGGGGCAGGACATGTAGAGTGAGGCTCAGGTCTTGGATGATTCCTACAGTGGTCACTGCTGTCCCATCTAATTGAACTACTCCTCTAGAGATGACTTCATATTTGAGACCCAACTGATCAGCTATTTGTTTGGGCATCACAGAACTACTAGCCCCAGAGTCAATCATACAATTGTGCACTAATTTGTCTCCAATAATCAATGAGACATAGAATGGAGGAGGCCTCAAGTTCTTACCTTGTTGTTCTCCTTGGTTCCTCTCAGGTTGAACTGCATTGGCAAGCACTCTCTCTTGTTGGTTAGGAGGTTGACTTGAACTTGACCAATTTTGCATGGCAGTTTGCAATAGATCTCTCTACCTTGAATGGCCAATGACTCCCATAGTGAGATGTTCACACTTGTCTTCTTCATTTGCTCAATAATATTGAATGAGCTATCCTTTTGCTTGCCCCTTCCCAGACACATTTCTTTCTTGCACATGGGTTGTTACAACCGGTGCCTGACTGGGTTTGGAAGGTGACTTGGATTGGTTCTACATGTTGGGAGTTGCTCTTGGAACACCAGGACCTTGTGGAGTGGTGGAAGGTTGAGGGTCACCTGAGTTCAGTGGTTGGCCTTCCCCAAGACTTCTCTTTTTGGACCGTGTATTGGCAGCCACACCTTGAGTAGGGGACTGATTCATCCCACAAAAGTCTTCAACCCGCAATTGACAAGCATAGTCTCTCCTTGAGGTTCACTTTGTTGGAATCCTTGCTGCTGATCTCCCTCTTGGCTAGATTCTTGTGGTAGCATACTAGTTTGCACCATTAGAGCCTGATTTAGAGCACCATTAAAACACATGGATTGGTTATGTGGTTGACTACATGGAAAACACCAGTCATATTCTTGTGCCATATTGTTCTATGCAGGGACCAATGCCTTTGATGTTGATGCTGTATTTGGATCATAAGACCTGAAAGGCCTAGTAGCTTGAGGTTGTCCTTGATTTTGATTCTGATTTGTAGTCTGAGGTGGTGGCCTATTTTACTGATACTAGGGTCTAGCTTGATATTGAGCTTGAGGCTGATATGGTCTAGAGCTTTGTGCCTATTGCCCTTTTGATGGTTACTAGCTCATTTCCTAGGTTTTGTAGTTGCTTCATCACTTCTTGAAGCTCTTTAGAGGTGTTAGATGATGAAGTGGAAGTTTCATTGAACTTTGATTCCTGGGGGTGGGTATAAGAGCTAATGTAGGCATTTGGCTAGTATTTGGGTTTCCTAACTCAGGGTACAAAGGCATGGATGGCCTAGGAGCAATCTTACCAGCTTGAATCAAATGGTTCTCAGCCCCTATGGAAAGGCTATAGGCTGCGGCAATGTAGTGCCCCCCATTGACTGAATCATCAGAGAGATATCAAAATTTAAAGCCCTGAGAAAGTATAAGAATGCACCTTCATTTGTAGGCTTTACTACTGTTGGAATCCTGTCCTAGGTCCACTGGAATATGAGGTTGAAGTATGTCAGCTACTCATTAGGGGCTCTCTTGATAGTTGTTAGTTTCTCCAGCAAAGACAAGTTATCACCCTTCTCTCCAAATTGGTTATGAAGAGTTGTGCATAGCTGATTCCAATTTTGAATAGAGCCTACCTCAAGACTTCTGAACCATTGTGAAGCTTTCCCTTTTAGTGAAGAGGCAAGTAACTTGACTACAATGTCCATTTCATGAATCTCATGGATTGTGCAGACATTGGCAATATCTTGGACATGGTCACCAGGAGAAGTTTGGTTTTCCCTAGTGAAATATGGGATGCTCTTTAATGCTGCAATAGGGACTAGATTTTGTGCATTCAGGGAAAGTGGACTACTACCAGTGAAGTTGACATATGGATTTGGATGAGCCATTTGATCATTAAGCACTCCTCTTGGTTGAATGAATGGTCTGCTGGGAGGAGGTGTTGATAAAGCTCTGACTAGTGGAGATGGAGACCTATGAATTCTTCTTCCTCTCCTATCTCTACCTAGGGATAGATGCACACATATTCAAATATACCTTATTTCCTTTCTCTGAATAGGTTCTTCTCATGAATCTCTCAAGCTTAGGCTGCTGAAACCAGTAGATTTATTTCTTTTGGAGTCACCAGATGTACAATTTTAAAGCTTCTTAAAATCCAGAATCACAACAAGTGTACATCGATCCCTACTGTAATAAGATGGAGACTTCTTAGTCCCACCGGGTGTGCCAAAAATATTAGTGCAAAATCATAGCACCCCCAAATGAGTTCTAAAGATCTACTTTTCTAAGGCAGAATCATTTGGTGTGATTGCATAACATGGAACTTTTCCTAAGGTGTGGGACCTTGAAAATTGGAAAAGCTCTCCAGATTAAAGGTTGGTTCCTTATTCCTCTATTTAGGTGCATACATGAGGATTTGTAGAGGATCTATATCTATACCTAGTCTAAGACTTGCCAAGGAGACAAGGATAAAAGAGTACAAAAATGAGAAATAACTAAACTACCAGGTGATGCACCAAAGGAATGATGAATACTTAGTTTTCCTTCAACACAAACCAATAAAATTCATACAATAAACAAACACAGATAGCCATATCTATAACAAGAGATCAGATAGAAGCAAAAGAAACAAGAAGGATTTGAGATCGATCACAAACATATTTTATTGCTCTAATAGATTGATACAATTCATTACAGAATAGCCGAAAGGTAGAAACATAATACAATTTTAAAGGAAGGCCTGAACCCCAAAAATCCTTTGCTAGAAGGAGAAGGGAGCCTACAAAACTAAGAATATCCAACCCTTTACAATGAATCCTCCCCCATATTTATAGAATTGATCAGAGAGAAGAAAGAGAGAGAGAAGTGGGAAAACATGGGTCGAAGGTCAACCACCACTATTAATGTTTTCTGCTGAAATTTTCCCCCGAATCCATCTTTACTACATCAATCCTTGATTTGGCACCTTGAAGGAAGAGGAAATAACGGAAATAGATTGAATCCGATCTAGTTGTTGAGACTGATGATCCTACATTGAAATCTTGAAGACGTTTCTCCATTTTTCTTCCACCTACCCTCTCAAAAATTAAATTTTTAGACTCCCATGGCGTAGACGAGGTCGAGATCTTTCTAACGATATCAAATTTGCAATCTCTCGAGCCCTAAGTCGAAAGATATGCCCTTTGAATTTTTGCATCGATTCTGTACAAATAGGTGGGAAAAAAACTTGAAAATGGGTCCCTCTTTTGATTGGGACATGTGGCAGCCAGATTGGATCAAAAATTCAGGTCCATGGCCCACAATTTACCTTTTGGCCCTTTGCACAAAAACACAAAAACTCAAAACCTCTCGCAGCCCCGAAACTCTATCTGACACGTGGCTCCTTTTGGTTGGCTGGGAAACGTGCTTTCCATTTTTACCTTTATGCCTTTTGGACAAAAGGAAAATTTTCACTTTTCTCCCCGACGCCCCACCTTGGCTTTGACTTGGGTCTATATGTTGACTTTTTCCCTCTTGGGCGAGTCATGGGTCTTTTTATAACTTTTACCCCTTTTGAGGCAAAGGGCGAAAAACTAACCTTTTCCCCGACTCCCCACTTTCCCCTGGGACACGCGTCACCCTGGCACTTGCTTGGGAACCTTCTCTCCTTTTGACCCTTGAATCAGCATCGTTGAGACACTTGGTAGCCTCTTCCGACCTGCTATTTTTTTTTACTTTTTAACTAACTCTATCCCCTTTGAGGACACGTGGAGGCACCGCGCATGTTTGTAAATCCAACCCAAAGTTTGCCTTTGGAGGAGCGTCGGGTTGACACTTGTCTACCTCCGCTGCTTTGTGGACTGTTCAATGGTCCTTCTTACTTTTTAGACTTTGAGCTACGTGGTGGCCTTGTGCTCATTTGGGTTTCCGCCAAGGACTGACTCTTGGAAATGTACCAGGCTGACACGCGGCACTCTCCACTTGCACTTCTATACTTAACCAATTTCAAAGCCCACCTTTTGACCCTGTTTGACCCTTGGCTACATGGAGGGGCACAAGTTTGAGTTTCTGCCTGGGGTTCCCTTTGTGAATTTGTGCCACGCCGACATGCGACACTCTCCGCTTGCACTTCTATACTTAACCAATTTTGAAGCCCACCTTTTGACCCTATTTGACCCTTGGCTATGTGGAGGGTTGGCACAAGTTTGAGTTTCCACCCGGGGTTCCCTTTGTGAATTTGCGCTGCGACACTGGCATGCTTCGCTCTCAGCCGAAGAATTTTCAACGCCCCGTAACTTTTGGGGACTTTGGATACGTGGAAGCTTGGCGCAAGTTTGGACTTCTCCTTTTGGATTCACCCTTGAAACAACGTCGTTAAGGCACATGGCCCTTTCTCGCTTCTTCCTCCATACTTAGTCATTTTTCCCTTTTCCTGAACCAATTCGAGCTCGAGGACTTCAAATCTTCACCATTCTTCCTTCTTCTGATTCTTTGTAGCATTGATCCTTATTGTCTGACCCTACTATTTTATAGTTCTACCTACCTGTAACTTGGAGGATGGATTTAAGATGTAGAAATGGCCCGACAGAGTCATTTTCTTTCTATACATGGTCCTTTGATCTTTCTTGGCCTCCGCCACTCCATTGTTGAATCTTCTTACAACCAATTTACAGGATTTGGATGATTTTTCTTAGGTTCCTTCAAGCAGGGTCATGATTTGATCCAATATTTCACCCGGGTGAAATATGGATAATAGTCACAATAGTTGATGTAGTGGGTGTAGGTAAGAGTGCGGAAAGTGGAACTGGGATTCACACTAAATATAGTATAATGGGTAAATGTGGAATAGATATGGATAAGGTAGTTGAACCTAATGAAGTGGATGTGAAAAGTGATGAAGTAGGATTGATAGATAAAGGATCCGATATAGGTGTTGGATCAATGGTGGGTGTAGGATGAGATGGGGATGGTTTTTTATAAATTATTCAAGGGGGATTGGTATACTTGTGAATGGGGAAGATGTGACATGTGTGGAAGTAGGTATGGGTGTGGGAATAGATGTCAAGATAGATGTAGGTATGATTGGTGTAGGTATGGGAATAAGTGTTGATGAACTTGTGGATGTAGGAAAAATTTCTAGAGAGGTGGATGTGATGGTTGATGAAGGTGGTGAATCTGTGGATGAGATAGGATCTTGATCAACAATGTGCAGAGTGTTTATGGTATGAGTGTTAGGTGTTTGGGATGTAGAAGAAGTGGTGGCTTGACTTTTTGGTGCATGGTTGGGAATGGTTATTTAAATATGTCAAGTGGTTGGTTAGGGGATGCATTAGGATTTTCCACTTGAAGATCACCCTGATCGATGAGTCTTTGGACTAGATATTTGAAGGTTCGACACCTCTCTATATCGTGTCCTCGGACTTGGTGATATTTACAGTAATGATCTTCATGATACCATGCAGGTTTTGGTCTTGATTCATCAAGTGGCCGGATAGAGGAAGAGTGATAAGGTTAACCACCATCATTTTTTCAAATATTGAACTATATGATTCTCCAAGGGGAGTATAGTTGGGCGTTGGTCTAGGGATTTTTATTGAGGCCATGCACTAGAAGTAGGTGTAGAAGATGATTTAACGATCACAACATTGGTTGTTACCTTTGATTTTTCATTTTGCATGGAGGACTTGGTAAATTCATGTTTAGGTTTATTTGATTTTAATTTTAAATGACCTTGCTTAAGAGGGCATGTGCTTCAAGTTTGTGAGCCATGGTGAAGGCTTCATCAAAGGTTTAAATGATTAGATTTGTAAAGTAGAAGATATATGCTTCGCACACGAACGTGAGAAGATATCGATAAGATCAGTTTGCATAAGGGGAAGGATAATCTGCTTTTATAATGCCATGCCAACGACGTGACAAAATATGTGATGGATTCATCCTCAAACTATCAAATGGCATATAGATCATTGATAGTTATCTTGCACGTGATGTTAATTGAAAATTGTTCTAAAAATAGTTGCACAAGTTGGGCGAATGAGAATATAGAATATTACGGGATACTATTGTACCAGTCTAGTGCGAGACCGGCCAAGGACATGGGGAAGGTGTGAAGCATTAAGTCTTGATCATGTGCAATAAGGTAGCATGCATGTCTGAATGCACAAAGATGTTATTTTGGATCCTCTTTGTTGTTAAACTTGAAAAATATTACGGTTCCTAGTGCAAAGGATATAATTTAATTGGTATAGATGGGTGAATAGGCTCATTACAAATTTGTTCATATGATAATGAAGATTTGGATACTAAAGTAGAAGCTTCAAGGTTTTCTATCCTATTCACAAGAGCATGCATGAGATCATTCAAAAGAGTCTATTAGGGGAGGAGAGGTGGTGGTTGCATGTAAGAAGTGGCTAGATGAGTTTTTTGTTGGATTTGTGGATGTGTGGGTGTTTGAGGAATTTGATAGGGGTGAGTGTGAATCATGGGTTGTGATTGAAGGGGTGGTTGTTGAAATAATTGTTGTTGAGAAATGGGGACATGGTATGATTGTTGGGACTGGGTTGGTTGTTGTGGAAATTTTTGAGTGGGGATGTGGGCATAGATAGGTTGATGGAATGGGTGAGACACTGAATAATAAAAAGGATCCATAAAAGGGGTTGGGAAGAAATGACATGCACGTGTGATGTGAGAGGATCCTGTTATTCAGAAAAGGAATGTGATGTGTGGTGGGCATGTTAGATGGGGGCACTAGTGATAATTGTGGCCAAAGAGGTGATGGGAACGGTAGTTATAATAGTTGTATTTATTGGAGGGATATTAGGGGGAATAGGTGTGACTAATTGAGTAGTTTGGTGGGATGGTGGATTGGTAGAAGATGAAGCAAGGTCATGTTAAGATGTAAGAATTTTGTTTACAATAAGTTGGGTGTTTTCAGGATTGGTCTGATAAGAGTAAATCTGCTGAACTGGTGGACCATGTAGAGGAATATGAATGGATTTTCTAAGGAGATAATCTTGGAGAGCCACTAGATTGGCATCAAGAAGTTGTTGGAACTCTATATTACTGTGAGGGATGATAGGAAGACCAAAAGGCTCCAATCTGACAGATGGTGGGGTGGTTGGCCTAGATGGGATAGATTGATGGTATAAGAAAGAATTGGTCTCATCTAAGGTCGAAGTGTGAACAAGGGGTCCTTGGTGAGAAACATTGATGAGGGGTTGAGTGCCCATAAAAGAGGTAATCAAGGGCACGAATGAGGTAATTGTTGCAGTGGATGTTCATTGGGATGAAGAACTATTTGAAGTAAAAGAAAACGAAAAAGAAAAAGAAAATGATAATGACATGTAGATGAAAGGCACCAAAAAGAGGATTACTAATTAAATAATAATGATGTGTTGTGAAGTGATATGCGGTATTGAAAAATGGAGAAAAACTCTAAAGGAGAACCAATCACTCGAGCGGTATTGCAGGAGATCCTAGCGAAAGGTAGTGGAGTTGTGTGAACGTCATAAAAATATATATCTTTGGCAAATAAATGAGGTGGGTGTAATCACGGATTGGTCACCTACAAAAGAAAATAAGATAATTAGTTAACATGATTATAAAAAGTACGTTAAATACAATTAAAAGATCTAATGTTTGTGAAAGAAGGTCCTATGAAGAAAAATAAAAATGATTAAACTAAAATAAAAATTGTAGTCCAACGTTCAAATGCAATGATATTAAACAAGTTGTGAAAGCTAAATGATAGACAAGAAAATAATATAAGGACAACAAATGCGTTAAGGGAATGGAAATGAAAACTAGTGGTTATAAATTAAGAAAACAATGAAAGCGAAGACTAAAGCTAAAGAAATGAATAATGACAATAGGGAATGATATATGATATAAATGATAAACGATACACGTTATAGACCAATGAAATGATGTACAATATATACGAGAGGTGACAAAAATGTGAGACTCATATAGACAACGTAAATAATCACGATATAAATAACGTAAACTAATATATAGACTTATATAGACCAATGAAAAGGCTAGACCAATATAGACGAAAGAAACAAATTACAAGAGAAATACAAGACCATCTAAATGTGAGACTATTATAGACAAAATAAATGATGTAGACTAACTATGATGATTGAGACTAATATAATTTCTAGAAAAGAGAGGAAGTGATAGAAATGCAAGACCATATGAATGCAAGACTACGGAATAGTAGAAATCAAAGACTAAAAACAATGTACTCGAAATTCGGTGATAAAAGTCAAACAATTTGGTAAATCGGTTGGTTGGTTGATTTGGAATGGAAAGTGGGTGATTGGTCGAGGTGTAGTGGAAATGGCGTGGTTGGTTGATGTGAAGGGATGTGGGAGTTTGGGTAGGGAAGGGAGGTTGAGGAGTATGGGTGGTAAGGATGGCTCAGCCGAGGAGCCGAGTCAAGAAGGTAAATGTCATCGGGCCTATCGAGATAGCTCGTCCCGAGGGGCGAGTCAAGAAGGAGAAGAACTCAGTGGCGAGCTCATGAGGGAGGTGGCTAGGAGAGATGACATGGAGCCTTGTGGTGGTGTGGGATCAATGCACGAGAGGTTGTGAAGGGTCAAATTGTGGGGGTATACGTGGAAGAGGGAGAGGATCGGTTGATTGGGAAATGGATCGCGCTTATCGAGAAGGTAGGTCGAGTGTGACCAGTTGGCTAGGAGAGATGGTATGGAGCGTGGCGGTGGTTGGGTGATGGTCACGTATGAACTTAGTGGTGAGCCTACATAAGGTCGGTGGCAGGTGTGGAAAATTGTGGTGAGCTAGCAATGATCATTAGCTGAAGTGGAAAAGAGCTTGAACAAGATTGTTGTAAGGGTGACGAGTTAATCTTGGTGCTGGATGGGAACAAGGTTGGGGAGTTGGATAATGAGTTGGCCGATGGAGTTAAGGCTCTTGGAGAGGTCTTCCTAATGGGAGAATAGCTCATTGTGTGGGATGGGAGTTTGGGAATTTACAGGTGTGTGAGGATGGGGTTGTTGGGAGAGAGGATGTGGGAGCTCGTGGGTGAGAGTGAAGTAGCTCGGGAGTGGAGGGAGATAACGTGTGAGTGTAGTCGAGTCGGGTAGTGGGATGGGGCAGCTCGGCCAAGTTGGCTGAGCTAAGTGAGAGAAGGGATTAAGAAGGGGTAGTTACGGATAAAAATTTGTCTTGATTTTTTTGGTTTTTATTTATTTACTTATAAATTATATCTATTATTATTATTTTAATAATAATAAAAATCAAAACTTTATACTAACTATAAAACACCACATACTAGCCTTTTGGAGATGAGTAACTGAGATAATTATAAACAATAAAATAATGAGAATACCGCCACCCTAGAGACACCTAGAATCCACGACAAAGCCAAGAGCAGTATCCACCATTACCAAAACCTGCACACACACCCTAAGACAACACAGAGAAATAATACTTCCCACAACGTCAATGTTAAACACAACATACCATATGAAATGGAAAATGAAACTACAACAAAAAACACTAATAGGAAAATGATAGATAAAGCAACAAGTTGTAAAAACCAATAATAACTCGTGGGAATATCCCACTTTGGGTGTGCCGAATGTTGATCAATTTTTCTTCGTCCTATCCAGATTAGTGAGCTAGATAACAAAGAAAATCAAGCAACCTCAAAGATGTAGGTTTTAAGATACCGCAGAGTGATAGATGAAAATGAATGGGTGCAAAGTGAATGTCCTCGTTGCGAGCTAGATAGACCTGCAAAACAGAGGAAACTAAGAGGAAAATGGATTAGATAGTATATGTGGGGCTGCCCGGAAAATCCAATTCCAAGAAGCATGAGCTTCCTTATGCAAATGCCAACCCCGTTTTATAAGATAAAATGATATAGATGAAAGATAAATGGATAACATGAAGAAACTAATAAATAACAGAACCTGAAAATGCTGATGTATAGACAAGCTACTGATTTGATTAAAGTGAATGTAAAGTAAACCAAGCTAAGAGAACCACAAAGGCATGAGGATGGTATTATGGTGATTCAAGTGGCATTACAAGGGCACTGTGATGATATTATGATAAGCGAGGGCTATAATGTCAGAGGTTTTCTATCACTCTTAACTTGTTCAAAAGAGGGGGAAGGCATGTATTTATAGCCTGGAGATGGGGTTAGTTTAGGGGTTATTAGGTAACTTGGGTTTGAGAAAGTAACCCTGGTTAAGTGACTGGGGGGACATGATTTGAGTGATAAGGTGAAATAATGGATTTGATAAATATTATTCTGCATTATTTAAATCATGAGTGGGGTTCATGATTTGAATGATTTTTGAGTGATATGACTTAATTTGGAATATTTGGATAATGAGGTTTAGGTATTTAAAAGGGGATACATTAATCAATTAAGATTGATTAACTGAATATGTATTTCTGGTGGGAAATAAAATTTATTCAAATTAAGGGGTAAAATGGATTCGAATGGGTAAGACTAATAAAGGAGGGAAAACATGAGGTGAAGGGGAGGAACAATACCAAAAAATGGTGCCTACATTAGCATTGGCCAAACTATGCTACCATCAACACAACCACACCAAGGGTTTTGTATCAATTGATTCAGTGCCCACTCCCACTTAAAGAATTTCTTAATACCAAGTGGTCTATGTCCTTCTCTAATTCTCAATTATAGTGAATGGCCTACACAATTTGGCGAGTATCTTACCGAGGTCAAATGTTAACTTTTGGGATGCTCAATTCTACATATGAAACTAATGGTTGGACTCACATTATAGCCAAACTTGGTATTGGTAATGGTGAATTCCACTTTTGTGATGCTCTTGAATATATCCCCCATCTCTTTTGGCATTTCCTTCCTCCTCTCTACTCTGGTCTTCTCTTTACTCCTCTCTTATGGAACGTTTTCCAAACAATGTCAATCAAAACCACCTTTCTTGTTATTCTATTCCCCTCTACCCTCATTTTCATCTAGAACACTTATTGGTTGAGTCTCTTCTTTCGTATTTGGAAAAATGGTTTCCAAAAATTATATGTTGGAATGTTGTTATTCTTGTTATTCAACAAATTTATATATTTTTCCTCTCTATGTTTGTAGATGTATCAATTCAACATTAAAGATCTATATTTTTCAAGTGCAATTTGACAAGATAAAGGAATGCATTCAAGTGCTTCTACCAAAAATGCTTTACGTCAATGGGCATGATTATCATTTGCATTGATTCTTATTTCTCTCTTCCTTTTATGTGGATTTTCGTATAATGATTATAGTCTTGGCATGTCCCTTATTGGGTTTCCTAATGGCTATTCTTGTTTAATGTTTTGACTTGTGTATTATTTTATTATTAATAGAAAAATTTTAATTTTAAAAAGATGAAGTGGGTGGTAAGGAGGCATACCACACCAAAAACATTAAGTTGAAAAAAAGAGCCTAGGAAACAAAAACAAACAACAATAAACATGATAAAAGGATACAATTTGCATTGACCAAAAATCAAACATAAGATAGAATCTTTTTTTTAAGAACACTTGATTTGTCTATTTTCTTAAATATTCTTCACCTTGAAATGTTGTTTTTCTAGGGAGGACAGTGATCAAACCCCAAACATGGCAAGTAATGTTTTAAAAGGATTAATCAACACTTCATTATGGCACACTCTAGGTTAGCCTTATGGAAAAACACTTCATTATTACACACCGTCAAGCAGCCTTGTGGTCAAACTCTTCATCATTTAATGAGATTCTTGTACACTTGTTGTCAAGTGACTTACTTCATTCAATTTATTTATTACACCAATTTCAACTTGAATTTTGTACATTCCCTTTCCTTCAAAGGTATTTGTTTTCCTACCTTCCTTTTCACTTCTCTCGAAATGAATTCAACTTGAATTTGCACTTCCCTTCTAAAGGTGTATGATTATTTTCTCCTGTTATTTCAAACATGATCAAAACAATAAACCCTTGTTTGATACCCAATTTTTGTAGGTCATTCCTTTGTTTGATGTGTCTATTTACTTTCATTTCATGGAAAGTATGCTCAATATGTACCCCCTAATTATAAAAATCACAAATCCTACTTATTACACCTCTATGCATGTTTTAACCGTGATAGCCACTTATGCCACAAACAATTTTTAGGTGATGGTAATTGTTTTGTATTGCCATTCAAATTGTGTATAAATGTATTTCTCATACAATAATGATAAAAATATAAAATGTAGATTTTATTTATTTTATCCTTTACTTATTTTAACCACACACACACACACACACACACACACACACACACACACACACACACACACACACACACATTTGATTAGTGGGTAAATAAAGGGGTTTTGAGAGGGTCCCCGCTCTTACATCACCAAAAACCCATCAAAAAGGATAAATGATTAAGCTCACATAAGATTATCAAAACAAATAGACCTTCCTTAAAGGTTAGCAAATGATCAAAAAGAGCCAAGGCCACTAAACCCAAAATCAAAAACAAGTGAGTGACAACACATACAACTACCTCAAGATTTACAAAACTAACAAGATCACAAAAGAGTATAACATTATATATGACATAAAAACCAACATGTCAATTTGGCTCGTAGACAAAAACATCCCAAGGCTAACCATTGATCCTAACTAGTGCATCATGGGCCTTCCATGAAATCAAAAAGACCTTAATGCAATAATCTACACACAAAAAGGGAAAATGACACAATGTTCCATGAATCATAGTAAGCATGAGTCATTACATACACGAAATAATTATTGGACACACAAAACAAATCACACCTAAATATGAAACCATTAGCACCTTCATCTTGGATAAACATTTCCCATGAAGCATGCTTGCAAAAAAACAAACACCCCATCAAAAACCATGAGATAACCACAATGGACACATAAAACAAGACCCATAAAGAAAATACTCAAACAAGAGGTAAGATAAGAACCTTCAACAACTTGTCCTCCCCCAAAACCTCCGGAACCCACTCACTACCAAGAAAGGTGCAGAAAACACACCAAAGTTAACCATAAAGTGGTATAGACGTGTAATGCCAAGACTAGCTAAAAATTCTCAAGGCACCAACTCACTAGAGTTAAAAGAGACAAGATTCATGAGAAAGATCACTAGGAAATAGTGGAAGAGGGTTAGAATAGTCCACAGCAGTGCCCTATCTTCCAAACTAGTAAAGAGCTCACCAAAAACCATAAAACCAAATAAAATGGCCCCAACGAGCACCATCGATTTGGCCTCCAAATAAAGCATACACCCGTAAGGAGGCACCCATCCAACAACATATTTTTACCTAGGCCAAAGGAGACTCCACTAGCCCACACCACGTGAATTGTGTGTAAGAATTAGTTAGCTATGCAAGTAAAATCAAGACTAACACCTAATAGCCTCAATACAATGCTAAACTAAAATCTATGCACCATCATGCTTAGAGCTTAAACAAGACTAATCTACCAACATCTTTGCATTAGAACATGAATAAACATCAAAATAATATGCTAAGCAATTAATCTCTATCTCTATTGAATGTTAATCAATGGAATGAACCTATTTAGATCCTTAGCAATCAAAAGGGTTGATTGTATGTTTGAATCCCAAGGTTTCAAGAATGGAGTCTTGTCAATCCATGGCTACAAGACCACTTGACATATCTCCATATGACTTCAAACTTGGATGGATGAATGCAAGAAATGAAGATAGCTAGCTCCTCTAATGGAAGAATGCTCTAAGATGATAAAATGGCTATAGTATATGCTCTATGCTCATTTAGGTGTAAGTAGAATGGTAAGAGGAGGGCTCCTTATATATCCCAATGGATAAAAGAATCTCTACATCCCTTTACATGTGGGATAATAAAAAAGCTAGGTTGATTCAACCTTAGGGGAGTTTAATTTTTCACATAGTGACTCATGGGGTTTGAGAGGATTTATTAATTAACACAAGTGATTAATTAATAGGTTGGCAATCTTTATAGAAGCTTTTAGAAGAACAATTAGTATGATTTAGGAATAGAAAAGTTTTAGGCTAAATAAATGAATATATGTTTCTCTAATAGAAGAGGAAACTTAATTAATTATGAATAATTAATTAGATTCAAGTAGAAAGGGGTTTAATTAACGGAAGGTTGTTAATTTTCATCTTTGCTAGATAGAAGGGTAAATTAATTAGCTTAATGTAATTAATTAACAACGATAGAAGATAAAATGTGTTATATTGACGATATGTCATCAATTTGTGCGAAGTCGTATAATTAGCGCAATTTAAGTATTTAAATTCTTAGAGCTAAATATAGGTGTCTACATTTTCCCCTCCTTAGGGTGGCATAAGTGATGCCACTTCAAAGATAGTAGATAGGTAAAATTTTGAAGAGGTAGAAGAAAAATTAGTAGAAGTGAGAGATGCCCCCTCGAGTGTTGATGGGGTGATGAAAGAAGGCAATCGATGATCGAAAAGATGAGAGAAATGGATAGAAGAATGGGTAGGGGAAGGATTTCCCAAGTGAATTAGAAGAATAATATTAATAGGAGAATGATCGAGAAGAAAGAGAGGAAGAAGGTCAGGGAAGAACTAGTCTTGCATCCAGTGTAGAACAACTTTCTTATCATCATTTTGCTAAGGATCTACGCATCATCCTCCTATTTAAAATATAAGCATACAAAAAAATTAGAATGACATGAAAATCCATACTATGAAAAATTTTCCATTGCTGAAAACACCAACTCAATGCAACATATAGAAAGTAATGCAATACGAGAAGGAAACAAGCTCATTTAACAGGGAAACAAGTACAAACGCACATACTCAAACCAACAACGGTCAGACGGTTACACAAATGTTTTGTTATCAAGCCAAATATCCCCAAATGTTTATGATTGATGACAAGGGTTAAATATGATGCCCCAAGCAAGGATACATGCTAGGGGAAATGATGAAGGACGCAAGGTCCAATGATAAAGCATTGTGTGCAACGAAATAGAATCAAAAACAATATGTGCCCTAGAATACTGATGAAGCAAGCAAGCTAGCTTTGTAGATGGTTGTAGATCTAATGATCAATTTATGAGCCATTAAATTCGTGAGCACATGAAAATATACGGAAAGATATGGGATGAATACCATGCGCAAGATATGATTTTCATCCGATATGTTTTACCTTTCACCAATTTTTTTCATTTTTTATGATTTTTACGATTTTCTATTTTCCTAAAAAATTTGGAAAAAAATTGTGATTTTTAGTAGAAGAAATAAGAAGGTAGAAGATCGTCGGAAATAAAATTTCCCCAAGGAGAAGAAATGGGCATTAGGTAATAAAAATATGCCCCAATGTGGTGAAAATTAGTTAAAATTATTATTTAATAGAAATAATCATCACAAAGGATAAAGAAGAAGTGTTAAAAGAAACACGATGGTCCAAACATGCCCCTAGGGCATCATAGTGGGTGGTGTAAATAGGTAAGATATATACCTCTCTTGGGGGGTAAATCATCGAGATCATTTTATTTATTACTAATCTCTGCCGAATTTTTATCATGAGATACCGCAGTGATTAATTAAGATGGCCAAAGTTCAAAGCCGCCACAGACGAGTCGACACCATCCGGGAGTATGCTCGTTATGATGACGATGGACCATTCGTGAGTGCCCTAACCTTACTTCATGATTTTAAGCATTTATTTTCATTAGTAATTATCATAGGATGTGTATGTGTTCCCTAGGGCATGTATGCGGACAAAAAGGGGTGTGTACATGTGTCTCAAACGTATGTGTAGGCGTGGACATGTCTGCGATGGCATGTACTTGTGAATGTATACATCCAAAGGTCATTGGAGTACATAGGGTTGGGTGGAAAATGGGTATGCCTAGGTGTGCATGAGTAGATGGGCATGTATGTAGAAAAAGAGCCGCATACGCACCAGTTAGGTAGGTTAGTTAGGGCACAATCATACACATTACTTATGGGCGCGTATGCGTGATGGAAAGTGCATATGTAGATCAGGTGCATATGCACCCTAAAGAGGCATGTACATGCCCCAAATGGGTGCGTATACGCCAAAGAAGGGATGAATCTCGACTTGCCAAAGTTCCAGAAGAAGTATTAGTGAATGAAAAGAGGGAATTGAGATGAAAAATTAGTTAGATAGAAGAAAATAGACATAATTAGATAGAAGAGAATTGTAACATGTGGATTGTCTTTTGCAGTTCCATTTACCACCACTTCAAATAAGGGAGCAACACAACTAATTAGCCACCATAGAGGTTGGATTCCGTTCATGTGACCGAAAATGATGGAAATCTTGTTAGATGTGATTGGATTGTCTTATGCGGCATGCCTACACAATCACCTTAAACAATGGTCTCCTTACAACTTTGGCTGAGAGATGGCACTCTGAGAGAGCTAAATAGGGCTTTTTCTCTCGATAGGAAGAGATGATTACACTTGAGGATGTCTAGTGTATATTTTGTGTTCATATAGTTGGCTAGTTAGTTGAGTACACTACTGATGATGATATTACAAGGTGTTTCATTGAGGTGTTTGGTTGCTTGGATATACCTCACCAAGGGATGATGGTTTATCTAAACCATTGCATTATAGAGCCATGTTTTCATCACATTATTGTATATTTGATGGCACTTATTAGTGGCATTCTTGTCCCTGACAAGACAGGTGTTACCTTTCCACTTGGCCTCATTAGAGTTATAGTAGGAGGGTTATAGGAGAGCAGGATGGTGTTATAGAGGAAGCCACAATGGTTGGATAGACATATGCTATCCAATATCATGAGAGCCAGTGGGTAAGCTACCTATTACAAGTGATCTTACCTTAAGGAAATTTTGGATGGTCAGAGGATCGCGCCGTTTGAGCATCTCGCTGTTAGTAGGTCGGGTACTAGATCCCACAAGACATCTAGATTTGTCCACTCAAGTGACAAAGAGCCAGCTGTGCAACAGAGTATAGTGTCGAAGGGCCTTCTCACCAACAATAGATGTTGCCTCCACTCCCTAGATCAGGCATCCTAGGTGAGGGAGAGAGTCGTGGATGACTCTTCCTCATGTTGATCATGTATTTTGTATGATGTATTTGATGTATGCCTCTTATGAAGGCTTATTTTTTATCGATGTACATGTATTATTTTTGTATGCCTCGTGATGAAGGCTTATTTTGATCTATGCCCATGATGGTCGGTTTTGTATCCAAATGATGTAAATTTTGAGACATACATGTATATTTGGACATTTTGCATTGATATTTATGATGATGATGATTATGACCTTGTGTTATTGATGATGTATCGCATGTTTATTGATTTCATTATATATTCGTAGATGTTATCATTTGTTATTGCATATGATGTTGTTTTGATTTATTACACATGATGATATAATGATATCGGTGCATGGAGATAGATTTTGATAGTTGTGATCCCTCTTGCCCCCATTTTGATGATACAATATGTGATTATTATCTTAGCATACATGTATGATGTAGACTTAGCATTTTATTTATATACGATGTATAGATGATGTTAGATGTGATGATATAGATGGATACATGATGATGTGATAACAAAACTATGTACAAGCAATAAAAAGCACAAGCAAATGTTAACAAATCTACCAAATATACACATTAAATCAACCCTAAGCAAATCAACTATGTACAACTACTTACAAACATGCAAAACACACTCCATAGGCACAAGTATAAATCTATTCTAAGTAAGAAAAGATCAATTTCAAGTGGTAAGTATGTTTAAAGCAAGACAATACAAACATACAAGCAAGTAAACAGTATACAAAAATGTACATGCAACCAAACTAAGAAACAAAGCAAGTAAACTAAAACTATTGTTTTTGTGGTACTGTTTTTCAATGCGTTTTGCGTTGTTTTGGGAAGTTTGTTAAACAATTTTCTATTGTTTTTGTATTTTCCGATTTTCTATTGTTTTTGGTTTTTCAAGTGTTATGTGAATGTTTTTGGAGATTCTAAACATTTTTTAATGTTTTTGGATTTTTAACATCTAAACATTTGTTAATGTTTTTGGATCTTCCTCAACATATTTGAATGTTTTTGGATTTTATGAACATATTTGAATGTTTTTGTGTTTTTCAGACATTTTTGAATGTTTTTGGATTTTTTAAACATATTTCAATGTTTTTGGATTTTATGAACATATTTGAATGTTTTTGTGTTTTCTGAACATATTTGAATGTTTTTGGATTTTCTGACATATTTCAATGTTTTTGTGTTTTCTAACGTTTCCGAAGCTATGTATAGGAAACCGAAAAACATGGATGTCCCCAACATTAGATGGGAATATAAAAGGGTAGGTACCACGTGATATTTCTAGGAAAGTGAAATCATGAAGGTGCCCCTAGTGTTAGATGAGGAATATACAAAGGCAATCCTTTCACAGACAAGCAAGAGGAGAATCAGCTAGATCAAGGCCTAACAGGATAGGTTCACAGAGAATCTCGAATGTAGGTGTAGAAGATACAAGATTCTTGTGAACAACGAATCCTCCCAAGGCACTGAAAACTGATTTTCACCAAGGGACCTATCCAAAGTGCCACAATTGCTGGTTTTCACATTTGATGACATGTTTTCCTTTTTTTTTTTTTTTTTTTTTTGATTTTTTTATATATTTTTGAATAATTTTCTTCTTTTTATGTTGTTTTCACAATTTCTACGCCATGCTCAAGCATAGAACCACTTGAGGTGCATGGAATTCATGGGTTCACAAAGCTCAACTCCATCAGGATGAGCAAGCTTGTATGCTCCTAACCCATATTTGGCCACAATGACATAAGGTCCTAACCAATGAGGTTTAAAATTTCCTTTCTTCTCTCTTTCTACCCTTGTGTTGAACTGGTTCTCTTTCATCACCAAATATCCAACCTCAAACTAATAGGTATGATCCTTTTTGTAATTCCATGAGACTCTATTTTGATACACCTTGAGATGGTTGAGGCGTGGATGTGTCTTTCATCTAGGAGCTCTAATTATATGAGTTTGGACACTCTGTAATCCTCATCCTTATCTAGGTAATCCCTAAGAGATATTCTTAGAGAAGGGAGCTCAATCTCCAATGGGATGATAGATTTAGTTCTGAATACTAGGGAGTAGGGTGTCACACCCATAGGAGTGTGAATGGAGGTCCTATAAGCCTAGAGGGCTGGGTGGATTTGTAAATGCTAGTTATGACCTATCTTACTCACCATCTTCTCCATGATTCAACCAACATTTTGTTAGTGGATTATACTTTCCCATTACCTTGTGGGTAATATGGTGTGGACCACTTTAATCTTATCTGAAAGTGATGACAAAGATCCTTAACCATCTTGTTCTTGAATGACTTGTCGTTATCAAGTAACAATGGCAGCCGATGTCATACCGAAAATAAGGTGATTCATGATGAACTTTGATATCTGAGCACCTATAACATATGTCAATGGGACAACCTCTACCCACTTAGTGAAGTATTTTGTGGCTGTGATGATGTGGGTATGACCATCAGATGAGGTAGGGGTGAGCTTCCCTATTAATTCTAATCCCCATTTAGAAAATGGCCATGGTGTCATGTTATCAGCTATAAAGGTTTTGAAGGTTCATGAATGAAATTTCCATACTTTTGACATAGAACACACTTTCTTACATGGTTGCAACAATTTGTCTCCATAGTAGGCCAATAATAGCCTACCCTTAACAAATTTTTCTAATACCATTCCATTTGTATGAGCACCACATACTCCTTCATGTACCTCCTTGACCACTTGGACTGACTCTACTACATCTAGACAACGCAACAAATTCCCATCATAGCCACGACAATAAAGTGTGCCTCCTAGGAGGGTGTAATGGGCTATTTGGTGGATAAGGCTTTGTTTTTTAGAATGGGTAATGTTATGAGGAAAGGTACCACTTTGGAGGTAGTTAAAAATATGGGCATACCATGAGGAGTGGGGACCAACAACTTCACATGCCAAGCAATGATCCGGCATGTCAGTATGCAGGATGACGTAGATTTTCAACAAAAATGGCCTATCATTGGTTTTTGGTAGAATTTGAAGCATAGAAACCATTGTTGTCATTGCATTTGTAGATCAGTTTTGTGCCCTTGGAATTTGTTCAAAGGTGATGCACACAAAATATTCTTTCAGATTTTCCACCAACTTTCTATATGGGATGATTTTTTCATCCTTGACCTTGTACTCATCATTGACTTGTTTGATAATCAATTATGAGTCACAATAACCTTAAGATGGTGGATATTCCATTTTATAGCCAAATTCATTCCAGTGATGAGCACCTCATATTCCGCAATGTTGTTTGTGTAAGGAAAGCCAAGATGGAAAGCTTATGGTATGGGGTCTCCTGAAGGAGTGATTAGCACTACACCTGCCCCTGAACCATGGAAAGTAAACGATCCATCAAAATGTACTTGCCACATAACGGATTCTTCAATATACATTAGTGATAGGTAGATCTGCTCTGTAAAGGTTCTTCTACTAATAAGCTTCATCTAATTGTCAACAAGCACTTGTCCTTTAATTGACTTCTCGTGTAATGTACGTACTCAATGTCAAATTCACTGAGTAGAATGATCCAATTAGCCATTCTACCCATAAGGGAGGGTTTTGAAAACATGTACTTGAGTGGGTCAACTTTAGATATAAGCTTGGTTTTGGTATTCAATAGGTAATGGTGAAGTTTTTGGAAGGTAAAAACAACAGCCAGACAAGATTTTTCAATTTGAGGATAGTTGAGCTCATAGGAAATTAAAGTATGGCTGAGATAGTACACTAATTTTTCTTTTTGTCTTAGGTCATATTGTGCGAGAAAAGTGCCAATAGAAAATTGGGTAGCAGATATGTATAGAAAAAGTGGCTCACCTGGAGTTGGAGGCATGAGGATAGGTGGATTGGCCAAGTATTGTTTAAGCAAGGCAAAGGCATGTTGTTATTCGGTCCCCAAATGAATTCAACATATTTCTTAAGTAGATGGGTGAATGAATGACATTTGTCAACAAGTCTGTGAAATGAAGTTATGAATGGATTGTATCTTCCTCGCAGGTCGTATAGTCGTTTGATATTCTTTTGATGAGGAATTTTAGTAATTCCAAGTGACTTTAGCTAATTACACCACCTCATCCCTCTCCTTGATATAATAAAGCCTAGTAGCTTCCCCGATAAAATCCAAACACACACTTCTTTGGATTCAATCTAATCTTATATTCATGTAGACATTCAAAGATATGTCACAAAAATTCAGAGTGGTCTTATCTTGTCTTGGATTTTCCAAGGATATCATCTACATAGTCCTCCATGATGTCATGCAAAGATATCATGGAATATTATGATCATGGCCCATCGATAGGTCAGAGGGAATTTTTTTGAGGCCAAGGGAATTACCTCGATAACAAAATGTTCCCCAAGGGGTTATAAAGGTCATCTTATGTTGATATTCTTCTTTATCTTGATTTGGTTGTATCCTAAAATTCATCCATAAGAGATAGCATTTCATAGCTTATAGTTGAATCGACAATCATGTTGATATTAGGAAAAGGAAAATCATCTTTTGGACATGCCTTATTGATGTCCCGAAAGTCTATGCAAATTATGATGCCAACCGGTTTCTTTTGTACTGGAACTATGTTTGATATCCACTCGAGAGTAGTCAATGGGTCTAATGAACCCTGCTGCTAACAATCTCTAACTCCTCTTTAACCAGAAGGGCCACTCGTGGATGCATTTTCCTTAGCTTTTGTTTAATAGTTTTTATATCTGGATGCACAACTAAGTTGTGCACCACCAAACTTGGATCTAATACCAACATATCTTTATAAGACCATGTGAATATATCCACAAATTCTCTAAGAAGCAAGGTGAATGTATTTTTTCTTGTGCTAAAAGTGAAGCTCCCAACTTGACTATCTTTGGGTCTTCTTTTGTTCCAATATTCACATCAACGGTTTCCTCTACGAGCATTTTTGACATATTATCCATACGCATAGGATCGGGAGGAAGGTTGAGATCTTCTTCCAAGGGTGTCTCTATGAGATATTCACCCTCATGGTCACTTCTTTTTTCCATTGATTTTTTTACTTGTTGGTCAACCAACGCCTCAAAGAGGTTTTCACTGTGTGACTTGGATGTATGTTTTTGTCCGAGGATTTTCTTTGGAACTTTTTCCCTCACTTTTTCTTAAATTTTACTGACCACAAAGCTCAACTTCCTCACCAAAGTACACATAGTATCTAAGTCAATGAAGAAACCTTTCTTGTGATCTCCGATAGGAATGGTATCATGTATGCCCATAAATTCTGTAATAACCTCATCATTCTCAAAGATATCCAATGGCATATGATGTTGTTGGTCCCAATCAACAAGGGTAGGGTATACAAGGTCAACTTTAGGATCATTTGGGTTATGGTAAGGATAGTCATATCCATGAAAAGGTTCATGGAGGAAAGATCCTCATATTGGCTATAGTGGGAATATGTGTCACTATCCAATAAGTAGAGTTATCTTTGTGCTCAGAGTAGGTAGCATCTTGATCCATGGGATGTGACCCATATGGCCAAATACCAATACCATAGCATTCTATTTTGAAATGTGGAAGTGGGACCAGTTCTCTTGCTCCTTGTTCAAATTTTCCACATCCGAGTCCTTTATAGCCCATGGAATACATCATTCTACTGATTTGGCATATTCTGGGGTTTCGTAATAGGTAGGCTTAGTGTCCTTTGGGACCCAAGTTATAGGTGGGTCCAAAATTTCTCTTCTACAAGCAGTCTACCAAGTAAGAATGTCCCTATAGTACATTCATCTTTAGGCCATTTAAAGTGATAGTTGGGTCTGCCTCTTATTTTTGGTGATAAAGATAGATCTGAAACCAAGAGAGCCTGTTGCACATTATATTCTCCACAACCATACTCAAGGATTTTCATCTCCCATGAATCAAAGGGAGAAGTGGACGTAGAAGCCTCATGAGCACAAGAACTTAGGGAGTTTGAATCTACCCATGATTCAAGAGCTTTTGACTGAAGGGGAGTAGCTATATCAATATCAAGGGACATATATATGTACCCCTATGTGTAAAGTTGTTGAGAGCTCTGTAGTGAGCGAAGGGTTCTAGATCACCTTGAATGGTAACAATGTGTCCCTCATGTTTTAATTTAATACACTGATGAAATATTGATGGTATGACATGTATGGCATGGATCCATGGGTGGCCAAGAAGCATATTGTATGGAAGTTCCAAATCTAAGACATGAAAATTCGTGTTATGATAAGTAAGCCCTACTTTCATCGACAGTGTTATTGTTCCAAATTGACTCCCCTCATGTTGTCGTAAGTGGTTATGGTGATAATATGGGACTCTAGATCTTCCTCTATGTGTCCCAACTACTTGATTAATTTCAATGTGCATATATTCAACCCCGACCCATTTTCCACAAGTACCCATTTTATCTTCCGACAGGTAACAAATACCTCTATATACATGGGAAGATTATGTGTGTGATCATCATTAGGGATTTCCTTACAGCTAAATGATATGTTTTCAGCCGATGTAATGTTTGTCACCATGGATTATAAATGTGAAGGTCCTACTTCCATTGGCACTCCTGACCCCTAGAGTTCTTGTATAGGATGTCCTTATGTACATTCGATATTTTAAGAAGGTCCAAGATTGAAATATTGGTAGATGTCTTCTCAAGTTACTCTAATATGTTGTACTGACCATCCTAAGGGGTAGATAGAGGAGGTTCTAGATCGTGATATGAATGCACATTGTTACCGTAATGCAATATTTTCCCTTGATCCTAATGGTATTCACATGCTCATCAGAAGAGCGAACACATCCAATGAGTGAGTCATAATGATTGTTATCACTTTTGGTATATAGATAGTTCATAGATTTATAACTTTGGGATGACTCTCCCTGATCCGGCTTCTTCCCATCTGGCTTATCATGTTTATGGAATGGTTCTTTGAATATCCCCATCCTTTCATTTGGCATCTGATTTCTCTCTGGTGCATCAACTTCTATCTCTCCATTATCAATAAGATCTTGAATGAAGTGGCAAATTATTAGGCATTTTTCTGTCTTATGTTCCTTCACACGATGAAAACCATAATATTCATGGTCTTTATACCATGAAGGTTTAGGAGAATTGTTATCAAAGGGTTGTGTTATAGGATAAGTCACCATGTGGTCTGTATCCAATTGTTTCAAGATCATGATAAAGCCTCGTTAAGAGGAGTGAACGTTATATGCCTTGGCTGGTGGTCAATCTACCCTTTGGTCAGTTTAAAAGGTTGACCAACTTAGACCTCTTCTATACGTTTGAAATTTGTGATTCCATATCCTACCACATTCTTGTTTTCATTAAAGATATTTGGCTTATCCGTTGATTTGGAAGATTTTTTTATCCTTGGAAGATGATTTGATAGTTCCTTTTGTAATGAGGGTTTTTTCTATCTATATGCCCTTCTCGATGACCTCTTTAAAGCTCCAAACACAATGCATTTGTAAATGAAAAGTAATGTCTGATTTAAATTTGGTACAAAGATGCTAATAAGTTTCTTTTCAGGTATTGAGCAAGGGAAGCGACTAGCTAGCCCCCACCATCTTTGTAGAAAACTTGTGAAGGTTTCATTTGGATGTTGTTTAGTGTTACACAAGTCTTGCCATGGTTATGTCACTTTCCATGTTGTATGAGAAATGTCATAAAAATCTCTCTGCTAGTTTAGGCCATGTGAAGATAGACCCATGAGGTAAGTGAGTAAACCATTCCAAGGCTTGTCCTCCTAAACTTTTCTAAAGATTTGTATGAGGTAGTTGTCATTGTAGGCCACTTCTTGGCATGCCATGTAAAATTATTTCACATGATCGTGTGGATCACCTTTCCCTCTATACTTTTCGAATTTGGGCATATCAAATTTCTTAGGAAAGGGTCGAAGCAACATGGCCTTATCAAATGGATGGGGACATAACTCTTCGTATTGATTTTTTTATTTCCCCCATTATTTTATCGAAGGATTGTAAGTGTTGATTTCATCAATTATAGTTCTTGTGAAAGAAGTTGTTCTTTAGTGGGGGAAGTTGGCATATACACACGACTATATTTTGACATTCCTTCCTCTTGGTTTTCTATGTGAAGTTCACTATTTTTGTCCTTAGGTTTCTCTTGATGTACATTTTTGTTTGTTTCTTTTTGTACATGAGATGTCAGTAAAGCTAATTGTCGACTAAGGTTCTGAATTTGTTGTGGTATAGTGAATTCTTCCTCATGAATTTTTTTCATCTTCATCGCATGGGGGTTGTTCCACGTTTTCATGTTCTATTTGTACTCTACGTGGCATCTTGATGAATGGTAATTTATAACCCACCATGTTGTTTTCTACGTTTGATGTGGAAGCATTTCCATGAGCTAAAATTACATCCATGTGTTGGTCTAAAATATATCAGTGGGCAGATCTATGGACAGATTTGAGCCAATAGTGTGGAGGGCATAGCCCTCTTGAGTTAGCAAAGTGAAACTGGTTTATTGTTATTCTACCAAATAGAATCAGCAAGTCTCACAATATTATGCCTTCTGTGGGTCAGGATCTCATCCCAAGTAGAGGTATTTCCAACTATGAAAGAAGGGAAAGGAGTGAGGTGGGGAGATGGAAAAGATTTGAAGGGAGAAAAGAAATGAATTCCAAAGCGTAAAGGTCGAAGGTCTATGATTTGGGTCAGGTAGTAAACAGAGCCGAACCTACTTGCATAGATGAATAAAGCAATACTGATGAATAAATGACAAAAAGTAGAAGTAGATTCAACAGAACAAACATACAGATCTAACATAAGAAAGGTCTGATGTAAAACACAAGTATTCAACACAAAGTCTAAATATTGTATTAATATTTGTTTCTGTTACAAAAAGTTCAAAGTCTTTTCTTCTTACTTCTATTTTTCATCTGAAAAGTATCCACACCTGAATACAACAAGTATTCAAGTATTTATAGAAGAAGAGAAGAAAAGAAGGCAAAAACAAACCAACCACTTAATTACAAAATATCTTAAAGTCATTTGTTGACTTTTGACAACTTGGTGGATGACATCATCCCATGGTGCAACATGGATGATGTCATCATTTGTGTCAACATACTTTAGATATTTACAAAAAGAAGATTGAGAGGAATGAGACTATTCATCATCATCCCATGGCTGAAAGGGAGTATCTTGCTTCTACTGATGTTCAGGAGACGTGATGTGGAACTGGGCATGATATTCCATAAACTTGCTAATCATGGGCTGAAGTTGATCCTGGGAAGGATCCTTATGACGATCACTGATAGCCTCGCAAGTTTCCCACTCATCTGTGAGATTTTCTGGTAGCTTAGAATATTCACTTTCTACCTCTATCAGGTACCCTATGAAGTCACGATAGGCCAGCAGGTTGTTGATGGATTCGGCGTTGAAAGTGACTTCTCGGTCCTACCTTCCAAACGATCTCCTCAAGATCCGAATAGTTTCATCTACCTTTCTCAAGGTGAAAGAAGGAGTGAGCACACCGAGACATTCTCGTGACAATTTGCTCCATTTGATGCATCAGATCCGTGGCCTTCCTCCTTGATTTTGTCAATCTTTTCTAGACAAACTCCAACCGATCGACCCGGTAGTCCGAGTAGAGAGGATTTTGCTGAGGGCCTGGGGGTGACCGAAGATGCCGAACTTGACCAGATCTTCACCAAACAACTGAGCATTTTATGGAAGGTCTCATGCTGCATCCTAGCATGGTCCAGCTCTTCGAGATAGGTCCCGCAATCACCGAGCTCTTTTTTCACCCAACCGATATTTTGATACAATCTGGTGAACTTGGTGATTATTCCTCACTTTCTTTTAGGACTTGGCTTCTCCAAATGAAACTACCATACCATGCTCACCAATTTTGGCGTATTCATTCATCTTATCCTCGGTTCAAAGGCTCACGAGTTTCTGCGGCAAACAGAGAGGTGCACTGCCCATTTTCTCGCAAGGCGTGAGAAGATGTTTGTTTTGCTCCTTTAATAGCCTCTTTTCTTCCTTTATTTCCTGAGCTTCTGCAAAGGGCGTCAATCCGAGATAGGGCCTCTCCTCGAAGGATTTTTGTAGACGTCCCCATTGTGACTTGGGTCACGGTATAATCTATCGAAGACAGATCCTTTTTATCCTTTAAAGGATTGGGATACACTATCTCCATTACTCTCTCTCCTGACGCACTCTGAGAGAAGTGGGTTATAGGTTTTTGCTTCTTGGCCCCCTTTGATGGGATGATGGAGAAGTCCATCGGTGCGATGGGAACTTTCCTCTTTTGTTGGCTCAGGTGCTGAGAGATCCATGTTGGACTTATGGGAGAGGGACCAGAAGTAGAAAAGGGAGTAGCTGCAGTAGTAGAGGGAAAGTACGTTGAGACACTTAGAGGCGACATTGAGAGGGAGGCAGGGAAAATTTTAGTGGCGAATATTCCATTTTCGAAAATTTTGAAAAGGTGAATTTTGGCACGGGTCAGTGACTTGTTCGCCTAAAAATTACACTTTAATTTTTTTTGGGGTTCGCTACCCTTGAAAAATATCCCCTATATAAACCTAGATTATTCGCTAGGTAGAACACTTCTACTTTAAATTTTTCAACAATATGATATATCCCGTATTATAGATGCGTGACAAGGGGGTAAGTTATTGACACACGACAAGGAGGGTTTGCAGACAAGGAGATACTGTAGATATTGACACATATTAGACGCATGACAAAGATTTTTATGACGAGTGACATGGAGTTTTTTTTGATGAGCAAGAAGAGGGCGAGGTCTGCAGATGCGCGCGACAGATATTTGTTGTCGCGCATCAAAAATGCAAAGACGCAGCGGCCAACAAGCCTTAGTGACGCGCGCCAACAGGCCTTAGTGACGCCGCGCCACTAAGGTCCGTTGACACGCATCACTAAGGCCTATTGATGCGCTGGCCACTAAGGCCTATTGACGCACCTCAACAAGCCTTAGTGACGCGCATCACCGCATTTTTCGACGCACGACAAGGAGGTACAACAGATATCGACACATAAAGCAGCATTTACGCACGAAAGAGTTTGTTGATGCGTGACATAGAGATTTTTGATGATATAGCAGAGGTCGGAGGCTACAGATGCATGACGGAGATTTTTCTACAAAGCCTTCGGACGACGCCAATAGGTCTATTGACGCGTGGCACACTAAGGTCCGCTGACGCACGCCACTACATTTTTTTTTACGCACGGCATGCCAGAAAATCTCCTGTCGCTGCCTCGCAGCCTTCTCGCAGCAGTTGTTTGATAATCAGTGAAATTTTTTCATACAACCCCCAAAAAATTCACCTTCCCATGAAACTGGTTCCGGGGATATTCGCCAGGTATTCTCCACCTCCGATTTCCAGGAGGTCTCTTAAAATGAACCCTGGAGGGAGGCCGAGAAAGTGCTCATGGGAGGAAGAGATATTACAGGGGAGTTAGACATGGGAATGGAAGGGAGCTGAGAGATGAGGGAAGAAATGGTGGGGGATAGCTCCATGAGAGAAGAGAAGATGGATGACGAGGAAGGGGGAATAGTAGAAGATGGGGGAGAGGATACGACCAAAGGAATGGTCACTTGGGTCACGCGAGGAGGGGAAGGAGGAGAGGGAGAAGGGATAGAAAGGACCTCAATAGTTGTAGTAGTGGCAACATCCTAAGTGGATGTGCCCATCGAAACATCTTCGGTCGCTTCTTTCTCTGGGGAAGCCAGAGTTACAACTTGTTCTCGTGCGGCGGAAGGGGGACTCTCAGGAGCCTCTTCTCGGGCAGAGCTTGACTCACCCTCTTTGTCTTTGCCTCTGCCCTTTGGCAGATGTTTTGGCCTAGAAGGTGCATTGCCCAATGGAGATGGGTGAAATCTACCCCGAGGTAGATGAGGCCATTCTTCTTGCACCAGTGCTCTGTTCTCCGCAGAGTTTCTTTGACCCTTTCTTCAATGGTCCGGGTGGTTAGTTCTATCGACACAAAGAAATGCCAAATTGTCCCCATCCATGTCAAGATATACCTGATCAACTTCTTGATTAGTAGTTTGATAACCTTTTGGGACAATGGCTACGCCCAGCATCAATGATTTCGCCAAAGCCAAGTGGGAGTGATCCTTTTTCTCGAGCTCGACCTCGTGATACAAAGTCGATATAAATATCCTCGATCTGCTGCACGTGTGGATCGGATCGAGTTTGGCCCTAGGAAGGCAAATTCTTGGATCGAAAGTGGGCCTTGCCGGAAGTTGCGTTTCAGATTGAGCGCTTTCTAGCTCGCAAACATCTCCCAAGCTTTGTGGTGGGAAAGACAAGTGTACTCGCCACCGTGAGGGGGAAAGGAGTTCCACCCTTCTTTCTCTTTAAACACTTTTCATGGTAGGTTATGAGTGTCTCGATAGCTCCAACTAGATCAGCTTGGGGCCGGCATATCTTGGCAATTTGGTGGGTTCCCCAAGAAGTTAAGCTACCCCGAGATAAGTGAAGGTGGGAAATTGCGTGAATAAGGCCCCCCACTTCTCCGTTGCTGCAACAATGCTCTTGGTCATACGACCGTGAGTCATGTTTGGCCTTAAAAGGCAGACGATGCTATAGAAGAAAGCATCATTAATCTTTGTAAACTATGAAATACTATTTTCCAGCTTTAGCTCTGGGTAGGATTCATATATTTTTACTTGGGGCCAAACCCCGCATCGCATCAATGATGGATAATCCCTCTCGAGGCTATAGCATAAACTACGTAGGAGTTCATGTAGAACCTCCCCATTATGGTGAGTCATTGGAGCTGCTCGGATATAGTGTTGCTTATGATCTCCACCCACTCGAAGTGTTGATCTAGCACGTTCTTGTTCATTGTCTCACGGTGTACTGAGCATCCATTTATGGAAGTAATGGGCATCAGAAAGCCCAAATACTCTACTTAGGAACGTGATGGTATCACTTAGTTCCTCGGAGAAATCACTACGGTGAATGACCTGTGGCCATTTGGTTACCACCTTCTTATTTTTAGGGTATACCTCATTCATCAATTACATACACTCGGTCTTCGTTGTCCTCCCAAGCCTTGGTGTAGTCTTCTTGGCTTACAAGGTGCTCTGGTGAGGAATGCCAAGCATAATTTCAAGTGCCGTGAAGTGAGGTTGATTATGACCTCGCCTTCTCATTTTGGACACACCTCGTGTCTTTGTTGTAAAGAACGGGCCACTACCATCATGAATTCGTTATTTACTACACCGATAAGGATCCCCCAAAGAAATGCAGCCACCGCTACCGCTTTTCCATCCAGGGGACCTCTTGGACCCTCCCGGTCCTGCCCAAATCTTCCATATCGATGTGACCGAGCTCGAGTCTCTTATATATAGGTCACATTCTACTCCTGGGATTCGGGCATCCCGACCTCCGATATTTGTACTTCATCTCTTCCTCTGTAAGCTTGGATTTACCCTTAGACTTGGTCAGGCCTCTCGCTTGATGTAGACATATGTAGTTCTCGTATTCAATTGCTGATCCGTAAGAAGAAGAAGCGAAACCCAACGCAGAAGAGCCATGTTAGCTGTTAGATCTCCCATTAGAGCATTGACAGAAGGAAGAGTTAGCAATTTTAAGGCCTCAGGGCGCAGGGTGCATGAACACTGCAGGTTGCAGGGTTAAATAGTATGGCACATAGAAAAAAGGTGTTATAAGGGAAAATCAGTGCTAAAGGGCACAAGGCGCATGGATGCTGCACATGACATTTTTGTTGTTGTAAGTAGAAGTGCGCCTGTGCCATTTATATGTGTTTTACACCGGTGCGATAATTTTCATGTTGCACGGGGACAGGATGCGCCAAAGGGTGCAGGTTTAGTGTGTGTAACATCATCTTTACGTGCACAAAAGGGGAACTTGGCGCGGCGCAGGGAAGGTTTGCATGACATTGTGTTGCTGTAATAGGGGATGCGCCTGCACCATTTAACGTAGTTTTATACTTGGCGCAAGTAAGGTTGGTGTTGCATGGGTGCAGGGTGCGCCAATGGCACAGGTTTTTGAAATGTTACATAGGAGCTCGGTGCACCAAGAGGGCGCATGGTTATTGGGTGTTGCAAGCGAGGAAAGTGTGCCTTCTGGGTGTAACTATATTTTATGCAACAAGCATGGCGAATGCGCCAAGAGGAAAATAATCTACCACGAACTTCTAAGTCTCCTTTCTTTCTCTGGAGGGGTTTGCATGTGTTTTAAGCCTCTTTTACAGGGTTTTTTGGATGGTGAAGAGGGTATACTAAGGAGATCCAAGTGATTTTTTCTGAGGCAGAGTCCTCCTTACCAGCAGATCTAGAAAGAGGAGGAAGAGCATGGGAGAAGGACAACAAGAACAACAAAAGAGGGGTTTTACAAATCCATGCCTCCTACTACACAAACAAACAACCAACAGTAAAAACACAAGAGGAATAAGGACCACCTACCCGGAATATATATAACGTGAGAGATGAAGTGGGGTCCATGAACGTGATACGAGGATGACAGGCGTGCTGACAGGTGCAGAGGAACAAAATCTATCACGTGTTTTTTAATTGTGAAAGTGACAGGGCGGATGCACCTATATATAGGCAAAGGTGTAATAAATGCGCCAACCAATTTTTAAGGGGTGCATCAAAACACCTGTCGACACTTCAAACTTTGTGCCCTTTGGTGCACCAAAACGCATGTTAACACATGATTATGTGTGCCTTTGGCGCAACAAAAATACTGTCAACACTGAAATACGTGCACCTTTGGCGCACCAAAACGCGGCGCAACAATCATGTTGTTGACACGAAGGCACATGCGCCTTGGCACATGTAAGAAAGGTGCATCATGGGGAGGCACACCAAAACATGTGTCGACACTTTAAAGGGTGCGCCAAAGGAAATAAAGGGGGCGCATACTTATTCTGTGTTGCATAGACAAAAGGTGCACCCAACCAAAAAGGACCAAAAATGGTTAATTTTGGAAAACTAGATTTTTCGAAAGGGATTTGGCAACGTTCCGAATGCAAGGGGTCCCTGACGAGGGACCAGACAAAATTTGGTATAGTTACCTATAAAATTGCCCTCGTCAATTTTACAGGATAACAACTGGCTCTTTCTGGGGACTAACTTTGAGCAAGACTCAAGGGTAGAGAACCCCAGATTTACATGTGCCTATCCATTGGGTACAGAGTCAAAAACAAGGGCGACCAAAAAGGGGAAACACACAACCAACAAAAGCAAACACATGACAAAAAAAACACACAACTAAAGCAAAACTATACAAAGAAGAGAGCAAGCTCTACTTCCGAAGATCTTCGAGATGCTGCCCGCTATAAGGAAGCGGAGCTTCGGCTCCGTCCCGATACCAAAGATAGAAGCTATTCTCTCCATTGAGTTGCTTGATCTTGAAAGTTCCTCTCCATAGGGAATTAAATTTTCCATGCATGCCCTTTGGCTCTCTTCGCATTTTCCCACAAAAGGACGAGGTCTCCCACCGTACTCTCTTTGCTTAGCTTTTTTATCAAACAATCTTTTGACTTGATTCTGATGGTCAGTGATCTTGTCGACCACCCTTACTCTTTTTTCTTCAAGTTTGGCTAGATACATGATCCTCTTTTCAAGAGAATTTTGGAAAGTCTCATCTTCAATTGCTCATGCCAAGCGCAGAGGGGGAAGTTCTGCAGAAATGGGAAGTTCGACATCGATCCCATATAACACTTGAAAAGGTGACATACCGAGAGATCTCTTGGGAGTAATGCAGTCCGCCCACAAAGCATCGTACAATGATTTGTGCCACATTCGCTGATTCTCATCAACTAGCTTCTTTATGATGGTCACTAAGTTTTTGTTATCGGATTCTCGCCCACCATTTCCCGAGGGTAATAACTGAGGCGTGAGCCAAAGTTATTCCGTATTCATAACAAAAACAATAACTTCTCGTGAAGAGAAGTTGGAAGCATTATCACCACAACCTTGCTTGGAACACCAAACCTTACAATGATATTCTCTTTTTTGAAACTGCAAACAAATTCGTAGTGGCATGTTTGATGTATGGCCTCCACCCACTTGGTGAAGTAATCCATTGCTATTAGGACATAACTATGTCCGCACTAGATTTGGGATTGAGTGCCCCTATAAAATCAATTCCCCATCGCTTGAATGGTTCGCCGATAACGACCACTTGAGGGGAAAAGCAAATGAAATTTTGGTTTGCCAAAAATTGTTGGTAGAGCTCACATTTTGCTACCCAGGTGGCTATATCCTGAAACAACGTCGGCCAATAGTACCTTAGCCCGGATGATCTTGTGTGCCGTCATAGAAGAGGAGAAGTGACCACCACAGCCGAGTCATGAAAACTCTCAAGTAACTTTATCTGTTGTGGTTTGTCAACACATCGCAAGAAGATGCCATCTATTCCGCGTTTGTATAAAGCATCATCCCAGATGACATATCTGGCTGCTCTGAGCTTTATAGCATGCTTCTCCTTTGAAGTTAGATGAGCTGGACACTCACCATAAGTGAGAAAGAAAGTGATATCAGAATACCATTCGTCACTGGTGGCGACAAATAGAACCATGGGTAGTGAATCGGCTTTCTCCAGCTGGCTTTGTGCTCCATCAATGCGATCATCCTTTCTCCGGAATCTTCTGAATCTTGGTTTTCAGCTATAAGTTGACATAGGCCCTTGCCTCTTACCAACTTGGTTGGTTTTATATCTAAATCATACTCTTGGACTTTTGCAATCCAATTTCCTCGCAAACTCCCTAACTCCTATTGAGTTAAGATGGACTTGACTGCCATGTCAGGAACTAGAACTACCATATGAGAGTTTAGAATGTAGTACCTGAAGTTCTTAACTGCTTTGACAATGACGAAGGCATGTTTTTCCAACTGAGTCATTTTTAATTCATGAGGCTTGAGAGGAGAGCTCATAAATGCAATCGGGATTCAACATCTTCTGAAATTCCTTTCGCATTAGGATGGCCAACATGGTATGTTCAGATGCATAGCTATATAGGATAAAATCCTTGGAGAAATCGGACATACTAGGACTAGGAGCGTGGGTGACAGAGGCTTTTATCTCCTCGAATGAATTCTTCCTTCTTGGCTCCACTGGAAATTTGGTGACCCTTTCATCATGTCTAATATGTGACGAGTCTTTTTAGCAAAGTCGGGACAAAGCGCCCGAGAAAATTCACTTTTCCGAAGAAGGAGTAAACGTCGCGCCTTGCTTGTAGATAAAGTAAGGCTCAATAGCCTTAACTCTTTCTGGTATCTATCTTCATCCCTTCTTTGCTGACAACATGTCCCAAAGAACTTTCCTCTCGTGACTCTAAAATAGATTTCTTCGGATTCGTGGAGATCCCATGCTCTCGGCATCTAATCAATACTTGCTCCAAATGATCACAATGATCATTTCACTATTTGGAGAACACAATTAAGTCATCCAAGTAGACTACGATGACCTTCCCCATCATACCTTTGAACGCAAAGTCCATGGCCCGTTGAAAAGTGGCACCAGCATTGGTCAGGCCAAAAGGAATCCTGCTATAAGAAAACATACCCCAAGGGGTAGTGAATGTTGTTTTGAATTGGTCCTCGGGTGAGACTTCAATCTGATTATAGCTTGAAAAACCATCAAGCATGGACAACATTTTTGATCTAGTTACTGCTTGTAGAACCTGATCCATTATGGGAAGTGGGTAGTTGTCCTTCAAGGATGCTTGATTCAAGTTACGGAAATCCACGCATATGCGTATCTCACCATTCTTCTTTTGAACTGGCACAATGTTTGCCACCCAAGTACTGTGGTGGATAGGAAAAATGATCCGTGCGTCTAGCATTTTCTGAATTTCAGCCTGGATAGTACCTGAGATCTTAGGATTATAGTGTCTCTGCTTCTGGCGAAAGGGTTTGACATCCTCTTTCAACGGGATGTCATGCTGGACATCCTTTGGCTTGAAAGACTTTAGATCGGTGTAAGACCATGCCAATACATCCATGTATTTCTTCAACAATTTAACAAACTTCCACTTTTCTTTGGGTGTGCAACACTTTCCGATGTTTACAAACTGCGGATGTTCCATAGTACCTAAATTGACCGGTTCTGGTTTCGGGGAGGAGTTAGGATCATCTCGCCTTTTCTTCTTGACAAAGTGATCATGCCTGTCGAACAACCATTCCAGGAAACTAGGCCTTTCAGGATTTTATTTCATTTGAGCTGACATATGTCGTCGTTTCCTTCGGGTTCCCCTGTTCTGATCAGTAACAGACTCACGACACGTGGAAGTAGATCCTTCAAAATGAAGCTCATTAAAATTTTCCACTTTTTCGAGAAAGGAAATGAGTTGATTGTCATCATTGAATACTTGCCAGTGCTGAGAATTGTCCGGCATGCTTGGGCGGAAAACCACCTCAATGGTATATGTGTCTGATTTTCAAACCTGGGTGAGGGAGCATGAGAGATGCTGAAACGTCCAATGAATCGGCCATGTCATTTTGAACTCTGGATGGCTTTTATTGAAAAAGTGTCAAACTCCTCGATGTTGTCCCATACTGCTATGCGGTAATGTCCGAGCCTTTCATTCTTCACTTGTATATCCTTTTAACTTGATTTATGACCAGCTCTGCATCACCTTATACTTTCGATTCTTTATTCCTCTTTCCTTTGTGGCTTGCAGATGCCAAGTAGAAAAGATTCATACTCACTAGTATTATTCATGTTTAAAAATTATAACTTGAAAGAGAGGGGAATAATATCCTCTTCTGGGGATATTAGCACGGAGCCAAAGCTGCACTCCACTAGTCGCATAGCCGTCATCAAACCGCAAAGTCCAGATCTTGTTAAGATCTTCTCGCTTGATGAGGACATCCATTTTTTCAGACTCAGAGACAAAAATAGTTTCCCATCCCCGATGATTTGAAGAGAATTTGGGCTTTGGGGTCATCGAGTTAGTAACTGTGTACTTCTTTTGCAATTCAGCTCCAATGTTTGCATTACACCTTTGACGGGATTTGGAATTATACTACCATATGAATCTCCCCACCAACTTCACCGCAAAACTCCTTCCTAGCGTAATTCCATAGGTCATTGGAATATCGCAACAAGGACAGCCATTTTTACCCTTTTTTCGGAATGCCCCAAACGCAAATTGTGTGTCTTTGATTTGACCTATCAGTGGAACTTGCTTGGTTTCCAAGGAATAACATCTGCCAAAAGGCTTGGTAAGGGTGAGGCCCAGAGCATGGGTGACTTTTGCCGGCATGACATTATCAGAAGCTCCGTAATAAATTATACAGCTTTCTCGGTTTGGGCCATTGATTAGGAGGGAGAGGTAGAAAGGTTCTATCTTGCCTGATGCGGAAGTCGAGGCAACGTTTATGCGGGACAAAGGAGGGGTGGAGAGGATTCCTTTTGGGGAAACTCCGAGTAGTTACTGACAAATTTGACTTTGATGTATTTGGTCAACCTTACAAGCTGCTCGGGATTTGACCAAGATACTCGCTTCGACATTTGGATCTTGGTCCTTTTAGCATGGTCAATTATGTCAAACGCGACCAAGGGTTGCATTAATGGAGGAATGAGTCCCTCATTTCGTGACGATAGGGTAGGATTACTGGCCTTGATAGGAACATGAGAGGACTGGTTTAGAGGGGAGATAGGGGAAAAATATTTTTTTGAAAAAGATCTAATAATAGGTTGAGCCGGAAGGGGACTACCTCGTTTAGTGATGGTTGGAGGCGTGCTTGACACGGCCTTTTCTTTCTGTATCTTGGTAGCAACCTCTGCTTCCTTTCCTTGTGAGTGGGTGAAAACAACATATGACTGTCCGCTTGCATATCCTTGGGTACCCTCCTCTTCATCAGATTCCCCCTCGTCAAATTCCATATACCCGATAGTAGAGTCGCCAGTCGGTTCACCAACATCTTGATCATCTTCACCTTGAGACGAAGGTTCTTCATAATTTTTCTCCTCTTCTTCGATTTCGGCTAAAGTGTTGACTGGAGGAGCCTCAAGCACCAACCGTGGAGCAGGCTTGCGTAGGAAAACGTGGCCTATGCGGGATGCTGTTGGAAGTGAAATTTCTTCATGGAATATCCCGATACGAGGAACTGGGGGAAGCTTGGGCTAACTGCTTCTTTAATGCGAGCAAGTCATTCACCATCTTTTGAAATGCCGGATCAGATGAAGTGGTGGGAGAAGGGATCGAAGCTTTAAGCTTGGATGATTCTCTTTTTAATTCGCTAGATATTAGCAAGTTATCTTCGATCCGATGGTAGTATCCTGGCAAGAATCAAAGTAGCTACTTGTTCTTGCAGGAGTAAGAAACTTACTTTTGAGCTCATGGCGTTTACAAAGAAACACTTCTGATTTTCCGGTGTTGGAAGCATGGTAGGTGGAACACGGTTGATCAGTGAATTGAAACAGCGATGAAGTCATGCATAGTTTCATTGACCTCCTTCTTTAGGTGAGTGATCTTTGACAGCAACGTGAACGCGTCTTCTGAAGGCTTATACCTATCTTCAAATGCAGCCCATAAGGTGGCCCAACTAGTAATAGATCCGGCCGGAAAATGCTGAAACCATTCCACTGCTGGTCCTTGCAAGGTCTCTAGAAAGAGGTGAACCAACACATCTTCATGGGTCACATCGAGGATACTGCATGACATGATGAATGCAGATATATGTGAATTGGTGCTTTGGTTTCCGCTCCCATCAAATTTGGAAAAATTCTTTCTGGTTTCCATGTGGGAGCGCATGAACAGGATGTGGCAAAGCCAGAGGGCCCATAGCATTTCCCCATGGTACGCCATTTGGACGGTCGGAAAAAGAACACGAGCTGGAAGCAAAGTTCCACTGAGCAGCAAGGCACTGTAAAGTGATGTGGATGTTCCTGGTGAGAGATGCTTCCTTCGTGGAGGTGAGACACTCTGACAACCGGGCTCGGCTGAACTTAGCGATGAGAAGCGCGCTGGTGTTACACTGAAGTTGTGCCTTTGAAGCAGATCGAAAGTAGGATCAATTTCTCCACGAGCCCTTCTGCTACGAGTAAATGGTTCACCCGCCAGTGTACCTTCCAGATCTGTGATATTTTGGAGCAAATCCTAAAAGACTCTTTTTGATTGTACTTGCTGATTTTCTGATTTTTCTCGACAAAACTAGCAGAAGATGTACTTTTCTAAATATTTAAATTTTATCCTTCTCGCTGAAAACCGATTGTGGTTTTAATGACGCAGCTTTAACAAAGATAAAATGGTGGTAAAGCTTAATAAGCTGATTTTTAGATCTAGAGTTGAATTTTTAAAGAGTTTCAAAATTTTGGTAAACTGTCAAAAACTCGATCTACGGAAAATACATATCTTTGTAAAAACTCAGCGAACTAAAGATCTCTAACTAGCCTAGATCTATGGACCTCTCATGAAAATTTTCAGCTTTAGGGCTCTTTTTGCAAAAAAAAAAATTGGATTTCGATGAAGTTAAATTTTACAAACAGGTGGTGATTTTTGACTTTTTCTTGATTTTCAAACACATCACTACCATGGATCCGCTCGATCTTCGCTTTATCCCCAAAGTGAGTCACCAAAAATGTTGGTCTAAAATCATCCGAGTGGGCAGATCTATGGACAGACGAGCCAACAAAGCAGTGCGTGGCATAGCCCCTTTTCGAGTCAAGCGAAACTAGTTTATTGCTATTCTACCAACAGGAATATGTGCAAGTCTCACAATATTCTACCTTCAGGGGTTGGGATCTCATCCCAGTAGAGGTATTTCCAACTGTGAAAGAAGGGAAAGGAGTGAGGTGGGGAGATGGGAAAGATCTGAAGGGAGAAAAGAAATGAATTCCAAAGCAGAAAGGTCAGAAGGTCTATGATTTGGGTTGGTAGTAAACAGAGTCAAACCTACTTGCATAGATGAATAAAGCAATACTAATGAATAAATGACAACAAAGTAGAAGTAGATTCAATAGAACAAACACATAGATCTAACATAAGAAAGGTCTGATGTAAAACACAGGTATTCAACACAAAGTCTAAATATTGTATTAATATTTGTTTCTATTACAAAAAGTTCAAAGTCTTTTCTTCTTACTTCTATTTTTCATCTGAAAAGTATCCACACTTGAATACAACAAGTATTCAAGTATTTATAGAAGAAGAGAAGAAAAGAAGGCAAAAACCAACCACTTAATTACAAAATATCTTAAAGTCATTTGTTGACTTTTGACAACTTGGTGGATGACATCATCCCATGGTGCAACATGGATGATGTCATCATTTGTGTCAACATACTTTAGATATTTACAAAAAGAAGATTGAGAGGAATGAGACTATTCATCATCATCCCGTGGCTGAAAGGGAGTATCCTGCTTCTGTTGTTGCGCTCGCCTGAGACGTGATGTGGAACTGGGCACGATATTCCATAAACTTGCTGATTATGGGCTGAAGTTGATCCTGGGAAGGATCCTTGTGACGATCACCGATAGCCTCAAAGTTTCCCACTCATCCGTGAGATTTTTTGGGAGCTTAGAATATTCACTTTCTACCTCTATCGTGCACCTATGAAGTCACGACAGGCCAGCAGGTTGTTGATGGATTCGCGTTGAAAGTGACTTCTGGTCCCAGCCCTTGCCAAACGATCTCCTCAAGATCCGAATAGTTTCATCTACCTTTCTCAAGGTGAAAGAAGGAGTGAGCATGCCCGAGACATTCTCGGACAATTTTCTCCATTTGATGCATTACATCCAGGGCTTCCTCCTTGATTTTGTCAATCTTTTCCAGAAAACTCCAACCGATCGACCCAAAGAGTCCAGAGTAGAGAGGATTTTGTTGAGGGCTCTGATGACCAAGACGCCGAACTTGACCAGATCTTCGACCGAACAAATGAGCATTTTTGTCATGCTACACCCTAGCATGGTCCAGCTCTTTGGAGATAGGTCCTGCAATCGCCTGGAGCTCTTTGTTCACCCGAATGATATTTTGATACAATCTGGTGAACTTGGTGATTACTCCCTCACTTTCTTTGAGGATTTGGCTTCTGCAGGAGGAAAATGCCATACCTTGCTCACCGATTTTGGCGTATTCATTCATCTTATCCTATCTCAGAGGCTCAGGAGTTTCGGCGGCAGTTGTAGGAGGTGCACTGCCCATTTTCTGCAAGGCATGGAGAAGATGTTTGTTTTGCTCCTTTAATAGCCTCTTTTCTTCCTTTTCTTCCTGGAGCTTCTTGTAAAGGGCGTCAACTACAGATAGGGCCTCTCCCTGAAGGCTTTCTGAAGACGTCCCCATTGTGACTTGGGTCACAGTATAATCTATTGAAGACATATCCTTTTTATCCTTTAAAGGATTGGGATACGCTATCTCCATTACTCTCTCTCCTGACACACTCTGAGAGAAGCGGGTTATAGGTTTTTGCTTCTTGGCCCCCTTTGATGGGATGATGGAGAAGACCATCACTGCAATGGAACTTTCCTCTTTTTTGGCTCAGTCTTTGCCGAGAGATCCATGCTAGACTTATGGGAGAGGGACCAGAAGTAGAAAAGGGAGTAGCTGCAGTAGTAGAGGGAAAGTGCGTTGAGACACTTGGAGGCGGCATTGAGAGGGAGGCCGAGAAAGTGCTCATGGGAGGAAGAGATACTACAGGGGAGGTAGACATGGGAATGGAAGGGAGCTGAGAGATGAGGGAAGAAATGGTGGGGGACAACTCCGCGAGAGAAGAGAAGATGGATGACGAGGAAGGGGGAACAATAGAAGATGGGGGAGAGGATATGACCAAAGGAATGGTCGCTTGGGTCACATGAGGAGGGGAAGGAGGAGAGGGAGAAGGGATAGAAAGGACCTCAACAGTTGTAGTAGTGGCAACATCCTAAGTGGATGTGCCCATCGGAACATCTTCGGCCGCTTCTTTCTCTGGGGAAGCTAGAGTTACAACTTGTTCTCGTGCGGCGAAGGGGGACTCTCAGGAGCCTCTTCTTGGGTCAGAGCTTGACTCACCCTCTTTGTCTTTGCCTCTGCCCTTTGGCAGATGTTTTGGCCTAGAAGGTGTGTTGCCCAATGGAGATGTGGTGAAATCTACCCCGAGGTAGATGAGGCCATTCATCCTGCACCAGTGCTCTATTCTCCGCAGAGTTTCTTTGACCCTTTCTTCAATGGTCTAGGGTGCTTTAGTTCTATCGATTACAGCAAACAACTAGTTATCCCCATCCATGTCAAGATATACCTGATCAACTTCTTGATTAGTAGTTTGATAACCTTTTGGGACAATGGCTATGCCGTACTGAATGATTTTGGCCAAAGCCAAGTGGGAGTGATCCTTTCTTCTGAGATCGACCTCGTGATACAAGTCGATATAAATATCCTCGATCTACGAAATGTGGATCGGATCGAGTTTGGCCCTGGGAAGGAAATTTCTTGGATCAAAAGTTGGCCTCACCGGGAAGTTGCGCTTCAGATTGAGTAGTTCTAGCTCTACAAACATCTCCTCGGCTTTGTGGTGGGAAAGACAAGTGTACCTGCCCACTGTGAGGGGGAAAGGAGTTCCACCCTTCTTTCTCTTTAAACACTTTTCGTGGTAGGTTATGAGCTGTCTCGATAGCTCTAACTAGATCAGCTTGGGGCCGGCATATCTTGGCAATTTGGTGGGTTCCCCCAAGAAGTTGGCTACCCTGAGATAAGTGAAGGTGGGAAATTACATGAATAAGGCCCCCCACTTCTCCGTTGCTGCAACAATGCTCTTGGTCGTATGACCGTGAGTCATGTTTGGCCTTAAAAGGCAGATGATGCCGTAGAAGAAAGTGTCGTTAATCTTTGTAAACTATGAAATACTATTTTCCAGCTTCAGCTCTGGGTAGTATTCATATATTTTTACTTGGGGCCAAACCCCGCATCGCATCAATGCTAGATAATCCCTCTCCGAGGCTGTAGCATAAACTACGTAGGAGTTCATGTAGAACCTCCCCGTTGTGGTGAGTTGTTGGAGCTGCTCAAATATAGTGCTGCTTATGATCTTCGCCCACTCAAAGCATTGATCTAGCACATTCTTGTTCATTGTCTCCAGGTACCTGAGCATCCATTTATGGAAGTAATGGGCATCAGAAAGCCCAAATACTCTACTTAGGAACGTGATGGTATCACTTAGTTCCTCAGAGAAATCTCTATAGTGAATGACCTGTGGCCATTTTGTTACCACCTTCTTCTTTTTCAGGTATACCTCATTCATCAATTGCATGCACTAGTCTTCATTGTCCTCCCAAGCCTTGGTGCAGTCTTCTTGGCTTACGACCACAAAGTTCCGGTGGTGAGGAATGCCAAGCATAATTTTGAAGTGTCAGGTAATGAGGTTGATTACGACCTCGCCCTTCTCATTTTGGACACACCTCATGTCTTTGTTGTAACAGTGGGCCACTACCATCATGAATTCATTATTTACTACACTGACTGGGATCCCCCCAGCAAAATGCAGGCCACTACCTACCAGTTTGTCCATCCAGGGACCTCCTGTGACCCTCCTGGTCTTGGCCCAGAAATCTTCCATATCGATGTGATCGAGCTTAGAGTCTCTTATATCTAGGTCACATTCTACCTGGGATTCAGGCATCCTGACCCTCTGATATTTGTATTTCATCTCTTCCTTTGTAAGCTTGGCTTTACCCTTAGACTTGGTTGGCCTCTTGCTTGATGTAGACATATGTAGTTCTGTATTCAGTTGCTGATCTGCAAGAAGAAGAAGTGAAACCCAATTCAGAAGAGCCATGTTACATGTTAGATCTCCCATTAAAGCATTGACAGAAGGAAGAGTTAGCAATTTTAAGGCCTCAGGGCGCAGGGCGCATGAACACTGCAGGCTGCAGGGTTAAATAGTATGGCGCACAGAAAAAGGGTGTTATAAGGGACAAATCAATGCCAAAGGGTGCAAGGCGCATGGATGCTGCACATGAATTTTTTTTTGTTGTAAGAAGAAGTGCGCTTGCGCCATTTATATGCATTTTATACTGGGTGCAGATAATTTTCATGTTGCACGGGGATAGGATGCGCCAAAGGGCGTAGGTTTAGTGTGTGTAACATCATCTTTACGTGCGCAAAAGGGGAACTTGGCATGGTGCAGGGAAGGTTTGCATGACATCGTGTTGCTGTAATAGGGGATGCGCCTGCGCCGTTTAAAGTAATTTTATACTTGGCGCAAGTAAGGCTAGTGTTGCATGGGTGCGGGGTGCGCCAATGGCGTAGGTTTTTGAAATGTTACATAGGAGCTCGGTGTGCCAAGAGGGCGCAGGGTTATTGGGTGTTGCAAGTGAGGAAAGTGCACCTTCTGGGCGCAACTGTATTTTATGCAGCAAGCATGGCGAATGCGCCAAGAGGAAAATAGTCTAACACGAACTTCTAAGTCTCCTTTCTTTCTCTGGAGGGGTTTGTATGTGTTTTAAGCCTCTTCTGCAGGGTTTTTGGATGGTGAAGAGGGCATACTAAGGAGATCCAAGTGATTTTTTCTAGGCAGAGTCCTCCTTACCAACAGATCTGGAAAGAGGAGGAAGAGCATGGGAGAAGGACAACAAGAATAGCAAAAGAGGGGTTTTTACAAATCCATGCCTCCTACTACACAAACAAACAACCAACAAAGAAAAACACAAGAGGAATAAGGACCACCTACCCGGAATATATATAACGTGAGAGATGAAATGGCATCCACGAATGCGTACGAGGATGACAGGCATTTTGACAGGTGTAGAGGAACAAAATCTATCACATGCTTTTTAATTGTGAAAGTGACAGGGCAGATGCGCCTATATATAGGCAAAGGTGCAATAAATGTGCCAACCACTTTTTAAGGGGCGCATCAAAACACCTGTCGACACTTCAAACTTTGTGCCCTTTGGCACACCAAAATGCGTGTTAACACATGATTATGTGCACCTTTGGCGCAACAAAATACTGTCAACACTAAAATACGTGCACCTTTGGCACACCAAAACGCGGTGCAACAATCATTTTGTTGACACGAAGGCGCATACGCCTTGGCGCATGCAAGAAAGGCACATCATGGGGATGCACACCAAAACATGTGTCGACACTTTAAAGGGTGTGCCAAAGGAAATAAAGGGGGTGGATACTTATTCTGTTGCACACAAAAAAGGTGCACCCAACCAAAAAGGACCAAAATGGTTAAGTTCGAAAACTAGATTTCCGAAAGGGATTTGGAAATGTTCCAAACGCAAGGGGTTCCCGACGAGGGACCAGACAAAATTTGGTATAGTTACCTATAAAAATTTCCTCACAATTTTACAGATAACACCATGTTGATGAGAGGTGGTTCTTCCTCATTAGCCTTGTTTGTGGGTGGAATAGTTTCATGTTTTGTTGGCATTCTAACACCTAATTCCACCACTCTTGCAAGTACCCTATCTTTGTTTATAAAAAGGAATTCATCTAATAGGGCGGGGTCAAAGTCAAACTTCACATGTGGTGATCTTGCTTCATCACCACTATGATCTATCATCTCTTCTACTTCCTTTTCTATGGAAAATAGAGGTCCTAAATCATGACCAATAAAGGGATTTAACCCTTGTTTGTTTGACGTTTCCCATGCTTTTTTTTCAATGACTTGTCTTCTAGCTCCCAATCTTGTTTTGGGGGCCATGATGTGTGAGAACTTCACCAAGGTGTTTTGAATTTTTTCAAAATGTATTGTCCTGTTAGCATATGGATTTTCACGCATGCAAATGACATGTAACAAAGTGTGGGAACAAAGTCCCTCCTTAATGAAGGTGAGGCTGCCTCTCACGAAAACCAAAATTGTATTTACATCTATACATTCAAAATTGTATATGGGGGTGTTTTGGAACATCAATGGAAATAAAAGTGAATGAGGGAGATGGAATAGAATGAAGGAAAGGAATGGAATGGAATGAATAGAAGGAACATACAAGAGTTAGGTAAAATCGAGCCTAATATCGCACGGAGAAGAATAATAAATAACTAACACAAATAAAATGGAGTTTGAATCAGTCAAACGAGAATGAGTAAAGGGAACACACGTGAGCAAGTAAATAATAGAGCTTGATCACTGAATAAGAACAACAGATTAATAGCATTGACAATAAGATCCAAGATAATAATTGCATGCAAGATTTAAACATCTAACATCTAATGAACATAAGAACATTAAATGCTAAGATAGATAATGAATGGGACACAAATTTCATATTTCATTAACTCCAAAATGTCTTCTCAAAATCACACAAATTTTTCTTTCTTTAAAGTAAAGATATCATACAAAAGTATTTTCTTCTCCTCTCTCAAAGTCACCCTTTACAAATGAGCCCTGAATTCCTTTTATAACCCAAAAGTTGGTTACAAAGTAGTTAGGGTTTTACATGAACATTAAATAGGGCACTTAAGTGACTTTGAATTTTTCAACCAACTTTATTAAAAGCTACCAAAAATAGAAACCACTTAAGTTATCCACATTTTTTGAAAGAAAATTCAATAACAACATTTTTTAAATTCCACTTTTAAAACATATGACCATAACTAGTGCCTTATCCATTGAAATGGGGTCCGCCTATCTCAAACGTATGAGAAATGGACTCTCCCACTTCATTAGATACCAAGAAAACTATCTTCTTGAACCATTGGTGAAATTGTTAGAATTCATATTATTAGTGCTCACATTATTATTAAAGTTAGATTATAATTATGTGATGTAATTGAGTTGGTATTACAACTCATATTGTTATAATATATTGTTTCAACAATATATTATTATAGAGTTTTGTTGTACCCGTAAAATTATAAATGGGTAAGTTGTTTGTTGACTTCCTATTTTCTAGGAAGTAGTTCTTCTATTGTATTGGCTATATATTAGCCAAACATGTTGTGCAGACATATAGAAAATATAATTGTAATGTATTGTGTTGAATATATGATGTAATAAGAAAATATTTCTCGTGTTTTCTCTGTACAAATTGTTCGCACCTTTCATATTGGTACGAGCAATGGTTTCCTGAGCAATGTGTGGGGGCGTATATATTTTCATTGATGGTTGCCCCTCTTATGAGAGAGACATAATTTTATGGTATTCAATGCATTGAAATTGAACACTTAGGAAGTGAATCTTTCCTATTTATTTTCCCCGTTGATATCATTTGGTCTCCATATGCATTCCACCGCTTCAATGTTCTCTATTATTTCTTGATGGTAGAAATAGATGAGTGGAGTAATCAAATCTGATCTGGAAATTATTTTGAAGTTCTTTGAGTAATTATCGCTTTCATTTCATGTGTCTTCTTACATCCACAAAGCAAGACAAATCATATAGACATTGATAGACTCGACTCTGCTAGGCGTGTTCAATAACTCAAAGTTTTTGATCTAGTCTTGATGAGTGGAATCCCCATCTCAAGCCTTCCTCTCAATTCAATGGCAACACACGGCTTGGTCTTCTTTTTCAAACCTATGTTTTTGGCTGCTCCCATGCACACTATAAAATTTTGAGATGTCTATGAGCTGACTATAAGCTCATTGTGTAAGGTCTTCTTCCAAAGCTAGGATGCCCATCTCCAAACTTTCATAAGCAGAGGGTCACCGTACATGTGAAACACACAAAGTTACTTGACTTGCTTGCAAATCTCAATCTGATCTCCACAAACTTGGACATCTCAAACAGAGCAACCAAGACGATTTGTATGCATGTATAGATCCACCGAAGAGGAATCACAGCTCAATAGAGACAAGTGTGTTGTCCATGTAGCATTCCACGTGTAGGTTTAAAAGTCTAGGGTCAAAAGTTTAGTAATAATCAATGATGTGTTTATTTGTTTAAGTCTTTTGTCATTTGGTATCCGTAAATAAGTTTTTTTCTTCAAATGTTTTGTCATTTATCAAGTGAGTATTCTTTTATCAAAGAAAAGGGCGATTATGTCACAACTATCTTGTTAAAAGTCATGCATTAATTTCTAGGTTGTATTGTTGTAATTAAAGTTTGTGAAAGTTTATAAAGTCGTGTCATGTTTAAAGTTTTGTTATCAAAAATTCCATAGGAGTCGGTTTTGTTTATAGTCTTTTCCAGAGTAATAGTCGATACTCTATTTCTTGCATTTTGTTTCCCATGCCAATTATTATTAGTCTAGTTTCAATAAAATGTAATTAAATCACAATTATTTTTTATATTGAGTCAATTGTAAAATTTATAGTAAAGTGTTATAAGGTCAAGCCTAGTCGATTTGTGCTATTTCGTAGTTGTATTAAAAAGTAATATTTAATTACTTTTTAGTTATCGTTTTGTATTATAAAAGTGTGTCAATATGTCAAGTGAGTCATTGTAGTAAGTCCAAAAATAAAAATAAAATAAAATAAAATAATTGCCTCACTTTTGAATAATTGGACACATTTTCACTTATACGCAACGTCCATCTTGTGGGGGTGAATTGTTCAAAGAGCCTCATATCCAAATCCGGATGAGTTAGCAACATATTACTGGAGGTAGGAGGACTCAGAGGTTGGAGGTCATTCAGTGACCTCTCGTCATTTGCCAATGATGGGGCCGCATACCAGCTTTGGTGATGTGTGTGTGTAATTTGATTTTAGTGCTTCCAGTGTGGTATAGTTTGAAGTTTTCAATAAGTGGAAATTTCACATTGAGGGGGGGAACATGATTCAATGTTCCATTTCCATTATGTCGATTTTTCTATGTATGTACGAAAGCAATAGAGATTTCAAAGAAATTTCCTATGTTATTCCCTCAAAGAAGATGTGATGAGGGCTAAAACTAGTACTTGGCATATCATGATGTGGTTATAAGTAAACCACTTGAAAACCTTCATTTATGGTTTGTGGTAAACCAATAGAAAAACCACCATTCTTGGTTTTGGTAATCCATTCGCAAAACCATCACTTTGTGGTTTGTGGTAAACCAATCAAAACCACCATTCTCGGTTTGGGTCAACCATTTGCAAAACCATCCTTGAAGTTTGTGATCATCCCGTGAAAATCACCAAATCATGAGCAGTGCAAGTATAAGGCATGTTTTCCCCATGTTTGCACTAAGGGGGAGAATGTTAGGATTTCATATTATTAGTGCTCACATTATTATTAAGGTTAGATTATAATTATGCGATGTTATTGAGTTGGTATTACAACTCATATTGTTATAATATATTGTTTCAACAATATATTATTATAGAGTTTTGTTGTACCTTTGAAAATTATAAATGGGTAAGTTGTTTGTTGACTTCCTATTTTTTAGAAGTACTTCTTCTATTGTATTGGCTATATATTAACCAAACATGTTGTGTAGACATATAGAAAATATAATTTTAATGTATTGTGTTGAATATATGATCCGATTAGAAAATATTTCTGTGTTTTCTCTCAGACAAATTGTTTGCACCTTTCGTAGAAATTAGGATCCCCACTTTCACCAATTGAAAGGATCTAAACCTTCCCAATGTTTCAAACATATTTTCTTCTTCTGAGGTTCATTTGGTCGAAGAATAGCCTCACAAAATACCTGCAATTCCAAGATCCTACCTAGCATATCATTTAGATTGACCATATTTGATTGAGCATTCTCAAACAAGTTCTTTAATTTGATGCAACGCTCCATTGAAGCTGAAGAGAAATTGATGGCAGGAGTATACATGTCCTTAAACAATTGTGAAAATTGCTCTTCCACATGTTCCGATGAACACCTTTGATTATGCTCATTTACGAGGTTACAAGGGATCTCAACTATGAATTATTGAATCAAGGCGAGTGAAGTGAAGGCTTCATTGCATATGCTCTCATAATGGATCATAGAATCCTCAAGAAGTGTCTTTCTTGATTTGAGATGCAGACACCAAAGAAAACGTGTCCCTCAACATTCAAATTTGAGAATTCCTTCAATGGCTAAAACTAAGGACTCCATACTTGTCATCTCCTGTAGACTGGGCAATATCTCATCCAAATTTGATATGTTAGAAACAAAAGTTTCCTTGAAAGAAAGAATTGGATCAAGATATGCACCGATATCTTCAAAGAGCTTAATCGTTGTTTTGATCGTCCTTTCACATAAAACAAGAATCTTTGAAAACCAAGTTTTAGTGACATGGCCAAGTGTGTTTATTTCTTTTGATAAATTTAGAGTTTCTTCATCAGGGGCAGCCACCGCATTAGGTACTGGAAAAGTGAATGATATGGGATTTATCAGATGTTGAACATATTCCACCAATTGATTCTTTTTGGCCTTGAGATGAGAGTTCTGAGACTTATATTTCTCAAGTCTTTTTATCATGATATCAATTGAATCTCAAGCCATCGCCATGTCACTTTTCAATGTGGACTTCCCAAGTCTAAGTCTAGAAACTTCATAATTAGCAGATGTATAGCATCACACTCCTTGTCAACTTGTGGGATGGCAAGATCCATAAATATGTTTCCATCATTATCCACCATTATTTGGGAAAGAACTTTAGGATTCTTGGGAATGACGTCATTTGAAATTTTGAAAAGGGCATCGAAGTCAATGTCAATTTCCTTGATAACCCTCTTCCTTTTCTTGATTTCACAATCAACCCAAAAAGAGTATCATTCACTATTTCTGCATACAGAAGCCTGGATCCTGAAGAAACATTCTCATTGTTCTCAACATCATGAGATTCTACAAGAATCCTTTCCACAACCTCGATTTTAGGAGAAATAACCTCAATATCCACCTCCTGATCATTTGGGAGATTTTGGGAAATCTCTTCGTGAACTGTAGGTTCTGAAGTGTTTGATATTTGGACTACCTGCACCTTGAGTGGACTCTTGTGCAAGGTATGGCTGAGGATTTTTTGTAATGTGAGTAGAAGAATATCTACTTGAAGTGGAAAATCTTGATACACGCTCTCTTCCTTCGTAGGGGCTAGGACCCTTAGATTCTTCACCTCGTGACACATTCTTTGGTGAAGTGGATTTTGGCAACCACTCCTTTCTTGTTTGTTGCATATGACTGGATGGCATGAAGGTTGATTGAGAAGGAGCTTTGGTTGACTAGAGACCTCCTCGAGTTCATGAATTTTTTAATCATGAGGTATGATCTTGAATTCATTGTAATTTGGAAAGTTCTCTTTCATACCAAGATATGCTTCTTTTGAGAATTGGTTGATTCTTGCTATCAAGAGAAAATTCATCTCTTTTGGTCCAATCAATTCGTGGTAATGGGGTAAAAGCAACTACATCATATGAAGTATCAATAACATCTTCATCATTATCTATAAATGAATCTGAAGGGTTCCTAATGTGAAAGGCCTTGATCTGAGCAAGGGTTAGGCGAGAAAACTCTCGCCTTCTTACTTCATGTTCATCTGAACATGCAGCCCAAAAATCTTCCATGGTAGGGTTATGTTGATACTTTACTCCAAGAATCTTTTGCATATATCTCATTGATATCAAACTGGGATCTCTTCACATATGGATGAATAGTGATGAGGTAAAACTCTTTTTTCATGACTTGTGCACTGAAGATATTTGGACATTGGTATTCCCCGATTTGGATTGGGAAATGAATTCCTAAACGATGCTTGTCACTAAGAAGAAAGTGAACTTGGAATAATTGTCACGCAAGCTCCATTAATGCCCATCTATCACTGACTTACTTAGGAAGATTTCATGGAGTACCCACAAAGCCGCTTATGCGAATGTAGGAAAAGGATGAAAATTGAATAAACCATGTTCCCCATTGGGAAATGGCATCCATGGCCTCTTTAGAAAATATTTCCTCTATATTCCGATTCAGGTTCTGAATCACATGGAATGTGAATGCATCATTAACTCTTTTGGAATGATGAGAGTGATTTTTGAAACTTAGTTGCAGATAATAATGGAAGACACTATTTGATGGACCCATGACTCCTCTTGTTACGAGTCCCAAAAATAGATTTCTTCATGCCACTGAGTAAGTCAAATATGATTTCATGTAGAAACATCCAGACATCTTCACTTCGATCAATTATTTGTGAAGGGTATCACTGATGATGGTGGCCCAATCCACAAACTCTCTTGGCAAGGATGATATAGATAAAATGATACATCCATGGGTGGAAAATCCTGGTAGAGGGTAAACTCAAGACTCGACTCAGGAGAGTAATCATGTCCCCGACTTCTTCCACGAACTCAATGCGGTACAGATCTTTAGGAATTTGGTCAACTCGAGGCCTCTTGGTCACTAACAAGTTGTTATCAACCAACTTTCTCCACTTGAGGGTTGAGGGGTTCTTCATCCCAAAATTATTGTGTTGACTTTTGAGTGATATCCGCATTCTCAAGGAAGTCAGGTATGTTGAGTAACTCCTCAATGTGATTTGGTGTGATTAAGAGGAAAGGCTCATGATTATCTTTAAAAATTCCTTGTCTCTTGGGATCATAATGCTTTGCACAAGTGATAACCAGCTCCGGACATTGTACCAAGAAAGGAAATGTTGTTGCTTGGGATAGACCACTATGGTAAAGCCTCGTCTCGAGAAAATGGTTTTGTTGTTAGCTTTCACCGATCGCAGAATTGTTACACATTGATGTGACCCAAATTTTTATCAATGATATTATCATATGTCGAATTGATGGAACTGGGAGGAATGATTCCTTGGAAAAAAAGACTCGAGTACGTAAAACAATGCAAACGAGGTCGCGTCTCAATCTACGAAACTCTCTTTAATGCAAGAAAAAGATGACTCGTTTTAATATTACTTATTATTTTTATTTTAAAATAATAATAATAATAATAATAATAATAAGTCCTTGTTATAAAATCCTTTTTTTAATACATCGCATCAAGACTAGGCTCAAAATTTTGAATCTAGCTACAACGAAAAATAATTAAAATCTCATGATTTTAATATTCTGCACGGATTGATTTAATTTTTTTATATTATTCACCTAAGAAAATTTTCCCTTACATGTGTGAACCATAATTTCTCTTTCACATGGAAGTTGCTTGATTTTAATGAACACGTTGAAACTAGTGTTTTATCTTATGCTCAGCATGGGTTCTCCTTTTTGTCCTGTTTTGATTAATTTTCTATCTCCTTGGGCTATGTGTGGAAACTTGTGTTTTGTTTTCTTTGGATTTATGCTTTCCTCATCCTTCCAACGTTGAATCCTCCTCTATTGTGTGGATCTTCAAATGCTTGCGTGGAAACTCCAACTTTCTCCTAAAAATGTGTGATGATTCTCCTTTGGATTATTTCCTCTTATGCATGCATGGAGGGTTTGGGCGTGGGAATTTTGGACTATTATGCTTTATTACAAAATGCATGGATATACTTTCTTATCCTTTTCAGAAATGCATGGAGAGTCCAAGTAAATGTGTGGAAATTCTTTTTTTGGACTCATTATTTTGCTTGTTTTTTTAAACTTTCTCAATGTGTGGAGATTCTCCTTTCCCCTCCCGTGGCTGCATTGAAACTTCCTAATCTTTCCTCTCCCTATTGCGTTGGAAAAATTTTGTTCCTTGGTCTCTGGGCCTCCTTCCTTGGTCGTTGAAATTTTTGGACTGTCCTCCTTTGGACTATTCCCTCTAAACTTTCATAACTTTAGCTTTTGCATGGAGATTCTCCTAATTTGACTATTTTTTACTTGTTTATTCCTTGATGAATGTGTTGAAAATCAATCCTTTCTCCATGCCCTGCATGGAAATGTTACTCTTAATTTCACTTATTGTTTCCCCCTCCCTACCGTGTGGAGTGTTTGTTTTTGGACTATATTTCCCTCCTAGGCGTTGGAATATTACTGTTCTTTGATTTATCTTTCTTTTTTTAATTCACCAATTGTTTTCCTTCTACAAAGTCATGCGTGGAAGATCTTCCTTGCTTTGGACTTTCCAATAAAACAAAAACACATGCCTTGGACTACCCTTTTCACATGCGTGGAAATCCTCCTTCACATGATCTCCAATGTGGAAGATCTCTCCTTTCACTGAAAATTCAATTACTCTCATGGGGAAATGGTTACAGGAATTAAAGAAGCTTCCCCGTAACCGTTTCCCCTTCCCATTGAAATAACCGACTCCTCTTCCTTTGGGTAGTGGCATTAATTGCTAGGGAAAGTGGGAAATAAACAACCATTTGCCAATGGAAATGGCAAGGCGGCTGAAATCCCCATTTTATTTCCCCATGTGGGAAATTGGGAGATTTTTTGCCCGTTTTCCAATCCATTGAATTGGCAATCAGTGGAAGAAATCCCACAAGTGGAGAATTAAAATAAATTTGTCGAAAGGGAAATTTGGGTGCGGAAGCTAATTTGGCATCCCGACAATCGAAGGAAAAGCTTACTTTCCCCCGGCAATTAAATAAAAAAATTGAATGACTTTTAATTAATATTTATTTAATTAAAAACCCAAAAGTTAATAAAAATTGATTTTATCAAATAAAGGATAATTAATTAATTAATTATTAATGCAGTTTATAACTTAGTGGAAGGAGTTCTCGCTTGAAATGGATGAAACGAAGACCAGAACAATCACAAAAATGAGATGATCGCACAAGGAACTTAAATCATGCAAAATAATACTTAATAAAAATTCAAAATTTCCATGTTTATTAATTTTGCGAAGTCAAAATTAGCTGATAACATGTCCAAACCTAAGTGGAAGTTTAAAAATGTTCAAGTATTTCAATGGTTCAAAGAATGATGAATGTCAAAGAATCAATGTGTCAAGTGATTGTCTTAAAAGAATACGTCAAAGGTGACGAAAAAATACAATCACTCAATGCTCATTTTCGCACTCAATCAATCAAAACGTTTGTTAGGAAATAAGAGATAAAATATGTGGAATAATCTCTTACAAAATCGCAACAGTAGAAACTAATATGCAGAAAAATATTACAGATCTCAAATAAAAGTGTAGAATAAATAACACAACACAGAGAGACAATATTTAACGTGGTTCACCCAATTTGGGCTACGTCCACCAAGAATCACTTGCTCAGATTTTATTACAAGCCTTCACTCTCTCAATACAATACCCAGATCCGTTTGGAGCTATGCTCAACAAACTCTACAGAATTCAAACCCGAATTCAAAACACATCTGTAATACATTTTCTTGTCCATCTATCATATGCATAAGACCATATAAATAGACAACTGCTTAAGCAGTTTTACAAAACCATGGGTATCAAAACCATGGGGAAAAACAAAACTGTCCCATAAACCTATGGGTAACCGAAGAGGCGGTTTTACAAAACAATGGGTACCGAAAAAACATGGGCCCAAAAACAGCCCATAACGGTTACCCATTACCCATGGGTTAATAAACCACCCATGAAAATTTGCTTCTGGGGGCTTCGCCCCCAAACCCCCTTGACCCGCTCACCGGCGAGCGGGACCGCCATAAAAATACCCGAGTGTAACACATGGAAGGTGTACCACACTCTAACATGAAAATAGGCTCCACAAACATAACAATCTCCCACTTGGAGACTAATTTCCACTGAGCAAGCTTCTCAACCCTTCACTGTCATCCGCGAAGGCCAACCAAAGCTGAACATAGCTTTAGTTTATCCCTTGTGACCACCTTGGTCATCATGTCTGCAGGATTCTGACTGGTATGAATCTTCTCCAACTTCAACTTATCTTCCTCCAAAGTTGTCCTGATGAAGTGATATCTCAACTGTATATGCTTCGTCCTGGAGTGGAAAGCAGAGTTCTTAGCTAGGTGTATAGCACTCTGACTATCACTATGCAGCTTACATTCTTCCTGCTTATGCCCCAATTCCTCAAGTAATTGTTGTAACCAAATCATCTCTTTGCTTGCCTCTGTGGCAGCAACATACTCAGCCTCCGTGGTTGACAAAGCCACCAGCTTCTGTAGTCGTGAAATCCAGCTCACTGTTGTCCCACCTACAGTGTAAATATAACCTGTCGTGCTCCTCCTGCTATCTACATCTCTAGCCATGTCTGAATCTACATAACCACGTAAAGTGGTGTCTGATCCACTGTAGCATAAAACTGTCCCCATGGTCCCTCTCAAATACCGAAGGATCCACTTTACTGCTTGCCAATGCTCTTTACCTGGATCACTCATAAATCTACTCACAGCTCCCACTGCATGGGCAATATTAGGCCTAGTGCACACCATAGCATACATCAAACTGCCAACCGCTGATGAGTAAGGTACCTTGACATCTGGTTTCTTTCCTGCTTTGTCATGGGACACTGCTCCTTTGATAACTTGAAATGGCCTGCCAAAGGAGTCCCAACCGGTTTAGCATCCTGCATGTTAAACCTATCCAATACCTTCTTAATGTACTCTTCCTGAGATAAATTCAACTTTCATTCCTTTCTATCCCGAGTTATCCTCATACCAATGATTTATCTCATGCCCCCAAATCCTTCATAAAGAAAGGATTCACTTAGTGCTTTCTTGAGTACTTTTATTTCCTGCATGTTTTTACCTCGCAACCAAAGATGCAATCAACATACAAACACAGGATAATATAACTTCCATCCTCAAATTTCTTTGTATACACACAATGGTCGAATGACATCCGATATAACCTTGCTCCATCATGAAGCTATCAAACTTCTTATACCATTGACGTGGAGCTTGTTTCAGCCATCAAGCTCTTCTTCGCTTTGCACACCATCTCCTCTTTACCTTTGACTTCATATCCTTCTAGCTTGTTGCATATATAGCTCCTCCTCTAAATCACCATGGAGAAATGCAGTCTTTACATCCAACTATTCTAAGTGCAAGTCTTCTGCTGCCACTATTCCAAGAATAGTTCTAATAGAATTCATTTTTACTACAAGAGAAAAAATCTCATCAAAGTCTATACCTTGTTTCTGTGCAAACCCCTTGACCACCAACCAGGCCTTATATCTTTTCTTTCCTCCTTCTTCATCTTTAACTTTGTACACCCACTTGTTCTGCAATGGTCTTTTGCCTTCCGGTAGCTTCACCAAATCCCAAGTCCGGTTCTCCATGAGAGACTTATGCTCCTCATCCATGGCTTGCTCCCACTTCTTACTGGCATCTACCTGCATTGCTTCATCAAAGCTCTCTAGCTCTCCACTATCAGTGAGTAATAAATAATAAAGAGAAGGAGAAAAATGTTCAAGTTCTTTTCTTACCCTAGAAGACCTCCTCACTGGAGGAGTTTGGGGTTCCTGTTGAGTAGGTTCCTAAACTGATTCATGGGTCACTTTCCCATCCGGAATATCCTCTACCACTGCATATTCTTTCTTAGATTCTTCCCCGTTTTCCCGCAATCGCTGTTTATACATGACTTTCTCATTAAAGACCACATCCCTGACCGAATGATTTTCTTGTCTTTAATACTCCAACATTTAAATCCAAAGTCATCACCACCATAACCAATAAAATTACATTTTTTCGATTTAGCCTCTAGCTTGATCCTATCATCCTTGTCAATATGAACAAACACCTCACATCCAAAGACTCTAAGAAATGAGTAATCAAATTTCTTACCGTACCAAGCCTCCTCGTATGCCTCCATTTAAGGCACTTCAGGGTCCTCTGCTTTATCAAGTACACAACAGTGCTCACCGCTTCGCCCAAAAAGAAAGAGGCGCCCTGCATTAACCTCATGCTCCTAGATGTTCTATTATTGTTCTGTTCATCCTTTCGATACCCCATTCATCTCAAGGAGTTCCCGAACTGCCATTTTCCTCGCGGATTCCATTCTTAGAACAATAATCATTAAATTCATTGCACTGCAATACTCCCCTCCATTATCCGACTTCGAGACATTTTAGCTTAAGACATGTTTCATTCTCTACCAAGGCTTCCCATTTAACAAAAGTGTCAAATACATCGATTTATTTCTAATACAATAAACCCAAACTTTCCTTGTTGCATCATCAATAAAAGTAACATAATAACTTGAACCCCAAGAGATGATACCCCGAGCCGGCCCCACACATCAAAATGCACCAACTCTAACTTCCTCTCTTTCTTTATAGGTCCAACCTTGAGAAACCTTACTCACTTTTGTTTCCCATATATGCAGTTCTCACATAAATCCAAACCTGTTTCTGTATATCTAGGAAATTCTTCTTTATGATGTCCATGCCCTTATGGCTCATATGACCAAGCCTATAGTGCCATAATGTTGTATCTGCATTTGAAGCCATAAGATTACAATCATTAGTACTATCAGTGGTTAAATACAAGGTTCCAACCTTCTTACCTCTTGCCACCACAAGAGCACCCTTGGTAACCTTCCAAGAGTTAGTTGTAAATATCACAGTATAACCATCACTTCCCAATTGCCCCGCCGATATCAAATTTCTCCTTAATGTAGGCACATGTCTGACATCCTTCAATATCCATGTATTCCCATTTTGCATCTTAACCTAAATGGAACCTTTTCCAACTATACTGTAAGGCTCATCATCACCAAGAAAAACATGCCCAAAATCCCTCAACATAATCAACAAAATAATGCTATGTGGAGTAAAGCATGAAAAGAAGCCCCCGAATCTAAAACCCAAGATTCAAGAATATTATGCAAAGAAAGAATCAAATCATCCTAGCATACATTACCCGATGCCACATTTGCCTCCTTGTTTTCTTCCCCGTTGTTTCTTCTTATCCCGAAGCTCCCAACAATCCTTCTTTGCATGCCCAAGCTTTCCACAATTCCAAAGATACAATCTTGTTCTTGGATTTTGACCTTGCCTCGATCTTTTGATTTTCCACGGTTTCCTCTATTCTTCTCGTCTCCCTCTAGTTTCCACTTTGTCAAAGCATTCCCAAAGTAGAAGATTCACCGGAGCTTTTTCTTTGCATTTCCTCGCTTAGAATCACCGCTACAACATCCTCAAACTTCAACTTCGAGTTAGGCTGAACCGAGTTGCTTACCACCATTACCAAGCTATTCTAACTCTCGTAAAGAGCACAAAATTAATAAAGCCCTAACTTCTTCATCAAATTCTATTGTAGAATCAAGCTAGCATATTCACAACTATATTGAAATCATTTAAATGATCTCACATCAACTATTCTCGAAATCTTCATATTAAACAACTTTTTCATTAAAAATATCTTGTTAGAGGCGAGGGTTTTTCATACAACTTCCTAATGCATCCATTAGATCTTTTGTAGTCTTTTCCTTCAAACATTAAATAATAGCAAGATGCAAGACACAAACAGATAGTTCCAAGTGCCTTCCGATCCAACAAATCCCATTCCACATCTGTCATACTCGAGGGTTTGTTCACCTTCTCGCACAATGGAGTATAAAGATCCTTCCCGATCAAGGTAATCTTCCATCCGCATCTTCCAAAGACTCAAATTTTTCTCGTTGAATTTATCAACCCTAGATCTTCCTTCATCTGCCATAGCTCCCACTCAAGCTAAAAACTTTCCCTGCGATTCAACACTTCACAAAAACCAAACCAGGCTCTGATACCAATTGTTAGGAAATAAGAGATAAAATATGCGGAATAATCTCTTACAAAATCGCAACAGTAGAAACTAATATGCAGAAAATATTACAGATCTCAAATAAAAGTGCAGAATAAATAACACAACACAGAGAGACAATATTTAACGTGGTTCACCCAATTTGGGCTACGTCCACCAAGAATCACTTGCTCAGATTTTATTACAAGCCTTCACTCTCTCAATACAATACCTAGATCCGTTTGGAGCTATGCTCAACAAACTCTACAGAATTCAAACCCGAATTCAAAACACATATGTAATACATTTGCTTTTACATCTATCATATGCATAAGACCATATAAATAGACAATCGCTTAAGCAGCTTTTACAAAACTCGTGGTGTCAAAACCATGGGAAAAACAAAACTGTCCCATAAACCTATGGGTAACCGAAGAGGCGGTTTTACAAAACAATGGGTACCGAAAAAACATGGGCCCAAAAACAGCCCATAACGGTTACCCATTACCCATGGGTTAATAAACCACCCATGAAAATTTATTTCGGGGGCTTCGCCCCAAACCCCCTTGACCCGCTCACCGGCAAGCGGGACCGCCGTAAAAATACCCGAGTGTAACACATAGAAGGTGTACCACACTCTAACATGAAAATAGGCTCCACAAACATAACAACATTGTACTTCCTAAGTTTGTTCTCAAATGGTAGTTGGTGTTTTAAGATGGTTAACAAAATTTCACCACTTATGTCAAGTTCAAAGAAATGAACAAGGCGTAAGTAATAACAAGAATTTAATATGATCCCCCAATAAAGTATACTAAAAGTGATCTTGAATCCAATCAAGACCTATATCTCAAAAATTGATAGTTACGATTGTGAGTGACACAACAATACCACTAAGATATGTTAACCAAACTTTTCAGAAAAGTAAGGTATTAATATCAAAATGATATTGATATAATGTGCACAAATGGTAACACTCAACACTTTTCAAAATTGAGGTAATGTTTGAAAATAAACTAATGCTAGAGTATACCAAGGAATTGTTAGAATGCACGTAGCGTAACGTTACAATCTAGACACTTAGGCCAAGTTTGTAAGAAACAAGACGTAAGTATCAAAATTGTTGCGATACGATATAAGCAAGATAATAGTTCAAAGGAGAATCAAGATGATGAATCATGCCTAACTACGATTGACAATATTGAATTGGGTATCAAGATCAAAAATGCTACCAATGATATGAAAACATCTCCACACACTTTAGATGTTTAACATGGATGAGCATAAACGGACACAAAAGTGGCAAATACAATCAATTAGCAACACAAGGGTAGTCACTCTTCTCCTGATCAACAAAGTGTCAAAATAAAGTGAAGGAAGTAGATCAATTGGTGTTGAAGAGAGTTTGGTGTCACTTCGGTAGAGTTTCGCCTCACCTTAGGGCGAGTGAAAAACTAAACAAAAGTAATGCTTCACAATCTCCATGATGAATGACACGCCATTTGAACTTTAATGGAATCTCCTCTTGTTTGACAAACAAGATTTTGATTCCGAGAAATTTCTCCCTTTGCGATGGCTCTCAACTCAAATTGGTTTTGATATGGTCAAAGTTGGCTCCTAGACAAGATAGCTTTCTAGGTGGTTCACTCAACTAGGTGTCATAAGTTATCTAAATGTGAGCTCGGTTTTCCAAGGTTTCCCAAGGAGTATCTCGGCTTTACTTTACCCCCTTCAAGCACAATGGGAAATAAATGCGTCCATCATGTACTCTCATTGGGGTCACAATACAGATAACTTTGACACTAAATATCATGTGTATCACTAGTCAAGTAGGTAGTGCAGAGCACTTCCTATTTCATCCACAAGGTTCCCTCTTGTATGGACTACTTTGGGGTTCCTAGGACCACCCCCATTGTTGTAGCTTAAGGCTTATGCCAAAGGGGTTATGTCCTAGTTAAGCGGATAGGGTGTACCCTTATCTGAACCTACAAATATAGTCTTTTGATTGTGGTGTGTTTTTATCTTGTATACTTAATGTGGTTTGCTTGAACACCATTTGGAAACCTGCACGGAAATTGTATTAGTAGTTTTTTTGTCTTGAGCCTTCGTTCTTCGACAAGCATTTAGGTCCTGCATGACATATTTAGTAGTTTTCCATACACATAAAGAGGATGAACACCATTTCTAATTCTCAAGATCATCCTAGGATGCAAGAGAAGAGCATACATAATGTAAAATCTAACTATGAAATCAACAATGGAAAATACTTGATTCAAACACAAAATTTGTTCATTTTAACCAAACTTGACATTCTTTTCAACGTTTTTCAAGGCAAAAGAGATATAGAAATCATTTCTGATTCCCAAGATCACCTAGAAGGTGTGAGGGAAGAGCATATGCGACTCCAATCTCATGATTAAGCATGCAATGTTCATTTAACCCTTTAACAAATCAAATCAAGTTAGAAAAACATGTAAATAAACCTTGCAAAACAGAAGTTAATCTTCAATAAAACCTACAAGGAGTCAATAAATCTTGAAAACATGTTTTTGTAAATTTTAAAGTGAAACACAAATTTGAATTGTGATGTGTACGCTCAACTCTAGGTGTGTACACCTACTTTAGGATGTGTACGCCCCTCTGTGGAAACTGACAGTGAGCTAATGGGTATGTGGCCAGAGAGTTGTGTACGCTAGCATTTGGATGTATACACCTACAGATAGAAAGGTCAAAACAACAACACTAATAGATAGGTACATTTGGGTATAGGCATGTATGCCAAGGTTTAAACGCATACTCTAGCAAAGAGGTAAAGACTAGAAAACTCAAAAGACAGAAAGTCATGTACGCGGTAGTGAGATGTATACGCTGGACTTTGGACATGTATGCCCATAGAGTCAAAATGGGTCAAATAGAAGCTCTACTAGATGGGTACGCTAGAGTATGAACGTGTATGCTCTGGGTCAGGCATATGCGCCAACAGACAGAGAAATAGAAAAACATAGAGGGCAGGATATCATGTATGTTGGCAGAATGATGTATACGCTAGACTCTAGATGTATATGCTAGCATTTGGATGTGTACACCCATGTTTGGACATGTACGCGCCTCTATCATTTTTGTGTATGCCTGTACCTAGAAGTGACATCAAAACATGGAAAATGACGTAATCGATCTCAAAAGCTCAATTTTTTGGATAGTTAGCTCAAAATTGACAAGAACCCATCTAAATTAGACCTATAAGCAAGACTCAACACATGTAAAGTTAGCAAAAATCATAAGAAATTCAACATTAATTCACACATGTGCATATCAAGGGTTAGTCAAAATTGAAATAACAACAAAATTTGAACTACCATGCTAAGGGACTAAGGATCCGTCCCACCAGGCGTGCCAAATGTGTGCAAGAATTAGTTAGCTATGCAAGTAAAATCAAGACTAACACCTAATAGCCTCAATACAATGTTAAACTAAAATCTATGCACCATCATGCTTAGAGTTTAAATAAGACTAATCTACCAACATCTTTGCATTAGAACATGAATATACATAAAACTAATATGCTAAGCAATTAATCTGTATCTCTATTGAATGATAATCAATGGAATGAACCTATTTAGATCTTTGACAATCAAAACACTTGATTGTATGTTTGAATCCCAAGGTTTCATGAATGGATTATTTTCAATCCATGGCTACAAGACCACTTGACATATCTCCATATGACTTCAAACTTAGATGGATGAATGCAAGAAATGAAGATAAATAGCTCCTCTAATGGACGAATGCTCTAAGATGATAAAATGGCTATAGTATAGGCTTTATGCTCATTTAGGTGTAAGTAGAATGGTAAGAGGAAGGTTCCTTATATAGCCCAATGGATAAAAGAATCTCTACATCCCTTTACATGTGGGATAATAGCTAGGTTGAGTTAGTTGGGGGTGACTATGGTTGAAAAGGGGTTGAGTCAACCTTAGGGAGTTTAATTTGTCTTGTAGTGACTCATGGGGTTTGAGAGGATTTATTAATTAACCCAAGTGATTAATTAATAGGTGAGAAAGCTTTATAGAAGCTTTTAGAAGAAAAATTAGTATGATTTAGGGAATAGAAAAGGTTTATGCTAAATAAATGATGATTTATTTATCTAATAGAAGAGGAAACTTAATTAATTATGAATAATTAATTAAATTCAAGTAGAAAGGGGTTTAATTAACGAAAGGTCATTAATTGTCATCTTTTCTAGATAGAAGGGTCAATTAATTAGCGTAATGTAATTAATTAATGACGATAGAAGAGAAAGTGTGTTATATTGACGATATGTCATCAATTTGTGGGAAGTAGTATAATTAGTGCAATTTAAGTATTTAAATTGTTGGAGCTAAATTATAGGTGTCTACATGAATCACCCGACAAAGTAGGGACCAAATTCAACCAATAAGAGAAGAGGACAATAGCGATACAACCATGGCATGTTAGATAGCTTTGAAACTACCACAGAATGTGTCAAACACAATAGGTCCACCATAAAACATCCACCAACCACATTACCAATATTTCTCCGAGCACTCATCATGGAGAAAAAACATGAAATTATCCAAATGAAAACACCAAAAAACACAATCCATGATCCCTACCAGATCTAGAGACCACCATGGGACAAAAACTCAAACTCGGTCTAATTTCTAAAGAGTAGGAAGGGACTCTCCCCTTCCTATTCCAACTCCATGGGCCACCAATTAATCTTATAACTCTTACCAATATGGGATTCCCTTGTGTGTGTGTACATATACATACATACACATGCATATATATGTATATGTATGTATGTATGTATGTATGTGTATACACACACACACACACACATTTATATATACATATATATACATACACACATATACATACATACATACATATATATATATATATATATATATATATATATATATATATATATATGATGGGCATATTTTAAATATGTGTTATTGGAATATAAAAAATTGTGAGTATTTTATGATTAAAAACACTCACAAAAACAAAAACAAAAACATGTAAATGGTTATAAAATTTAAAACCAACCCTTAAGTCACCTTGAAAAGGACTTTTATTAGTAATATTATAGTTATTTAAATTTTTGAAAATGCTTCTATTAATAATAAAAAAAAAAATTCATAACGTTAAACAAGAGAAACCATCGTGATCTTCAACAAGGGATAGGTTGAGAACATAAATATTATAAAAAAATCTCTCTCGAAAAGAGGGAAACTAGGAATAAATGTAATTGGTAGTTAAATTTGACCCTTATTGTAAAGCATTGATTTGTAGTAGAACTTGAAGGAAATCTTTATTATCTCAATTGCAACACATGTATTTGGATTTTTAATGTTAAATTAGTACATCTCAGAACATAAATAGGACAAAATATGACATTTTTGAATAGTGAAAACATTACCGCTTCCCAACGTATAGTTCTTGTAAATGATTTTTTCAAATATAAAAGAGGATAATCAGTTGGAAGTGTTCCATATGAAAACAAGTGTGGAGGGGGAGAAAAGCCAAGCAAGTTAGTTTTTAATTGAAACGGTTGGTAAATAGTTCTAGAAGAGAGGAATAGAGGGAATACCAAAGTTGATCGGAGGATGGATGCTATAAGAGATGGGGATAGTTTCAAGAGCAGAACAAAAGGTGCATTTGCCTATACCAAGACCAAGTTTGGATAAAGTGAGGCCAACCAGAAGTTTCATATGTAGAATACACCATCCCAATAGTTGACATTTGGCCTCAATAAGAGACTACCAAATTGCATATGCCATTCATTTTGATTGATAATTATAGAAGGACATTGACCATTTGATATTAAGAGAGTCTTCTAGTAGGAGAAGGTGTTGAATCAGTTGATACATAACCCTTGGCATGGCTTTATTAATGGTCACTTAATTTGGCAAATGCCAATCCTTCCAAGGGGAAGGGTTGTCCATGATTTTAAGGATAACCTTGTGAATAACCAGCTATAAAATTGAGGTATATACATGTTTAAGTTTTGTGAGTAGGTTGATTTACAATTGGAAGGTTACCGGAAAGAGAACCATATCTTCATCCCAAGGCGAGTCTCCACTCAACGTTCTAATACAAGAGATAGCTAAATTTATATTTTACAAACATTTAAATATTTTGATGATAGTAGTTGCCCTCACATAAGGTTCAATTTAGCAAAAGTAAATGAGTAGGACACGTGGCCCAAAAGAACTCAAATAATTTTATAAAAATGTTAATTTTTACAAAATGGGAATGAACTAAATCAATAGCAAAACCCTTAAGAGAGACCAAAAGTTGTGTTAATTGTTTTTTGGAAATGTTTTTAATGTTTATAAATATAACACAAGTTGGTTTATTGCTATGAATTCTTATCCAATAGGGAATATTAAGGAGAAACAACTTCATATTTAGTACTATCAATATCATATTTAGGTGTTTAAAAGGTCAATAGGTATAAATTTATTAGTGCAAAATGAATAACTAAAAAAACCATATACACTTATTGGCATATATCATGAATGATTTAATATAATTTGACATGCAATTATTGTTACAAAAATGAAGCTTATATGAGAAATATTTTGAATGAGGAGAGATTTTTAATGGATGGTTTGATTCCACAAATTTTTCTTTAGTCAAAATAGTGCATTTTAAACATGTCACTTATATTTATTGCTTTCACATGTTTCATACATGTCTCAAAACAAAACTTGTAGCTACAAAATTTTACAAATATATGATTTCAATTGTCCTTTGATGGATGGCCATTTCCCATTGTAAAGTTCCCAATTTGGCTTGTGTTGGGAAGATGTTGGAAAAAAAGATGAATATTACCCATTCTCGATTGAGTTTTCTCATAAATTTTCAAGGTGTTTTCAATAAACCCATGTTGTGTATATCATGAGATCATTGCAGTTCATGAAATCACATTTTATTGAGAATTAAGGCCTTAAGTCAATAACACCATTTTGTGTATATGTTGTAAGTACAACATTCCAAGATCTTTCATCTCTTCGAATCTTATTATAAAATATTTTCCATGCAATTTGAATGCCTTTATATTGCAATAATATCATCTAACAAAAATAAACTTTAAAATTTTCTTTGATTGATGTATTTATGTTATTATATAGTTCCTATTTTATAACAAGCTAGAGTGTTGATCTGCCAAAGTTTGTAGATTATGGCTTTATACATGTAAATTACATATTTTTAAATTATGTTTTCTAAATACTTTTCAATAAATCCATTTTATACATCACATAATCATTGTAGTCTAGGAGACCCCATCCCACATCACATAATCATTATAGTTTAGGATACCACATCTCTTTGAGGATTTTCTTTTAAAATCTTTAAAACATAGTAAAAACACCATTTTGTGTATAAATTATAGCATTGCATGATAGTACATTTCTTTGGGGTATCTCTTTAAAAATTCATAAAAGTTAGTAAGGACGTCATTTTTTTTCAATATCATCCAATCATATTATTTAATGAGATTGTATATTTTTGAGGCCATTTTTCAAAGAGTTCATGTGCATTAACTAAACTATGACACTTGACTTACATGTTGAAATGCCTCTTTTGAAAAATGGGCATACAATAAATGAAATATCTTCACCTAATTATTACCTTATGTTTTTCATTCCTTTTTTAAGGCCTATAATTGTGCATATGTTTGGATAATGTTACTCGAGACTATTTTACTAAAGAGTGTGTCATTATGCTTCCACATTTTAACAAAATATAAAAAATAAATCCACTTTCAGTTATATTTGTATGGATGTATTTATGTTATTCTAAAGTTATTGTGTTTTATAAAATCTCCAAAATGATGTTGGAAATGTTTGTATCTAAATATTTATTTATACTTGACAATTAAATTTGCTTAAATGTTTTCAAATCCATATCAACAAAACAAAATTGTTTGTATCCTACAATCATAAATATTGGAGATCAAAATTTTACCCTAACATGAATCATGGAAGATCCAAAATTTTGAGGCAACATGGGACTATCTCTAAGTTTGGGACTCGCATCTTGAGATAGACCTCCGAGAGAAGGTTGCATTCCTAAGCTAACCTACTCTAGCACATACAAGGAACCCATGAAAAGAGAGATACGTAAAGAAAATCCTAAACTAAAAGGGCAAAGATAAAGACTAGAAAGAAGGTGGAACTCGCTCTATTCCGAATGATAAGATGCAAGTTTGCGAGTTGGGATTATGAATATGCATGTAGACACATGTAGTTTTATCAAAGCACTATTATTCTTAATATTGCACTAACTATTCTCCTCCTTGAAAATTGATGACACCTCGTCAATTAGGCCTATCTAACTCTCCTTTTACGACATCATTTTGGTTGTATTCCTCTTGAACCGACTAATTGGGCTAATATAGCCTCTTATTAGCTAAATCCTCTTCTTATCTCCTTCTAAACCACTTCTACTAGCTTCCTAGACTATCAATCCATTTCATTGGATTGAGTAATCCTCTCACAACTCTCTCAAACTCCTAATTCCTCACTAATCAGGATTAATTAGCCTAAACCTAGATTAACTAGCCTAAGGCATGTTTAACCTCTTCTAAGCCATAAAGTGATTTTTGGCTTATTCATTTGTCCCACATGCACCAAATTATTCCATTTCTGGAATTAGAAACCTATAAATAGAACTAGACCCCCTCACTTTTCCAAGAACACTTCCTCCTTTCTAACATAAACTATAGTATTTTGTTTAGGATTAAGAGCTTTCTTCATTGTTTATTGAGTTATTTTCTTTGCTATTGCATCTTTCACTCAAGCTTTTGGGTAAATGAGAGAAGCCATTAATGGTGAGATCTCATTCTCAAATACCTTGAGATCAAACGATCATAACTAATTGTTAAGAGTCTTAATAGGTTCATTTTCATAGCTTTCAAAGAGTAGAGAATATCTAGACATGTTAGGTTTTCTTGTTTATTTCAAGTTAATGCATGCAAAGTAATGGTTTCTTGCTTATCTCTTATCATGATGGTCCATTGATTTTTTGTTTAAAGCTTTGGGGATTCTTAAGTGTTCTTGCCTCATTTCATAGCTTTTGTAATTTTTCCTTGTTCACAATGCACACAATTATAATGCAAATGAGTGAAAGCATTCAAAGCATATAAGAGGGAAAAATATTCACTCTAAAAAACATAGAGAGTTTGAAGGAAATAAAGAATCCAAACTTGCATTAATCAATCTTCACCATTTACATATAGAGTCAAGGTAAAAAATCTTCATTTGTGAGTCAGCAGAGGTCAAAATCATGAAACATCAAGTTCTCTAAAGGAAAATATAAAAATATGCAAAGGAAGAATGGGAGAATAACCCCTACAATGTGCACAAACACTTATATTTATACAATCATGGACGAAGAGGGAGAAATGAGAGAGGGAAGGAAAGAGCGCCATGTTGGCATACCAATCTTTGAAAATTTCTAAACAAGCATGGACGTCATGATTTTTATAGAGTTAACTTGTAGTACAGACATGGGCACCATTTGAAGTGAACCAACTACTACAACATGATACCTTGCTTCTATTACACTCCATCAAAGTATGTAGGAGGACGCCATACTTCATTAAATTTCATTGGTTGGGTGGTTGGTTATCTAGTTCAGAACAAGCATGACTATGAGATCTTTCACAGAAGTATAATATTTTGATGGCTTCCCACAGGTTTTTATGATTCCTGAATGATGAGCAAAGCCTCCTTTGTTTGGTGGTGCTTGATTGTTTCTATATACTTCATCATCGCATGTTCTATCTATGCCATAAAGGCCTTTCTCCCTTTTCATGTGGTGTTTTTCCTCAAACTATGTCCCTTTGTTCCATGTTATCGAGAACCCGTGGAACACTATGATTTGGGAATGTCACCACCAATCCGGCACTACGATAATTCTTCACCAGAACTCTTCGTGCTATGATTATTTACTAATGACATGCCTTTAGTTTGGTGGATGTAATCTGGAACACAACAACAAACATAACACAAGAATACCATCGACTATGAAAAGAAGGAATGATGATAAATCTGAAATATCAGAGTAAATTATAATATTAACATGAAATTGTTACAATCTCACCCATGAGGTACTTCAAGTGTTATTGACTTCACTTGCCTTTCACCAAGACTATGGGAGAAACTTTACAATTACACCTCTTAATGGCTTCTTCAACACACCTTTAAACTGATGGCTTCCTTTACACACTTCATACAATATTTCTCACTACTTCCTTCTATGCTAAATGAGGGGTGGCCTCTTTATTTATAGAACTTCCGTGCTTATCCATCTTATCTCTAAGATAGGATAAGAAATCCACTCGACGAATCATATTCCATACCTTAACTCTTATCTCGTACATGTAAGCTTATCTTTTAAAATAAGATAAACCTTATCATTTCACATGGGTTCCACATTTTTAGACTTTTTACAAATAAAATACACAAAATATTTATGGCCTCACTCCTTGTCCTTATTACCAATATAATATTTCTATTTCCTAATCATGTAGACCCTACTTCTCTACTTACCCAAACTTTGACATTTTAACATTACCGGACCACTTACGACAAATATTTACTTTTACCACAACATTCCTATTGTACTTTTTACTATTACCGTACTATACATTATTGGTGGCGTCAATCTTTGGCAGCCCGTATCTTCTATCGACGCTACTACTAATTATACTTAACAACATCCTATTCCTAATACATACATTAATGAAATAGAAATTACGGAGGAAAATTTTAGTGTCAACATCTTCCCCTTCCTAGCTTCTACTCCGTCCCTGAGTAGACTATTCTAGTGCTTGGAAAATCTTCAACTTGTCATGGTTGACCCATTTCGTAATGGGAGTGCCATCCAATTCATCCAGCTTGGTACGCACCATTTTCATGCACACCGCTATTTTTTGTAGGGCCCCATCCATTTTGGAAGAAATTTTCTTTGTCTTCTTTTTTTGTATCCGAATCATATACTAGAACCAAGTCATTCACATGAAATGGAGACCAACGATATTTTGATCAAAGTATTCCTTCGCTTCATTTTCTTCTTATAGCTTGTATCCTTAGCTATTTCCTCATTTCCTCTAAAAATGAAGATGTACCAACCTTTATTTTACCGAATCACTTTCATCCATCCTTTCATTTTCCATAACTCACCATGGGAATATCAAACTCAATAGGAAGAACTGGATCAATGCCATAAGCCAACTGAAATGGGGAGTATCCTATTGCTGACTTTGATGTTGCCCTATATGCCCACAATGCTGCATGAATCCTCTTATCCCATTTATGTACCTGCAAGGCTGCATCTTTTGCTAGAATTTGACACAACACAAAATTTGTTTGTTCCACCTGTCCATTTGTGCTTGGCTTGTATGTTGTTGCCTTCCTATGCTTAATAGAAAACTTATTGACTAGGGCTTCTACCACCTCATTAATGAAGTGGCTTCCTTGATCTGTTACAATTTCTAATGGACAACCAAATCTAGTGACAATGCGTTCATATATGAACCTTGCCACTTCATCCATGGAAGCTATTTTCAATGGCCTAGCTTCAACCCACTTGGTTAAATAATCTATGGCAACTACAATATACTTATTTTGGTGTGAGGTAGTTGGAAGTGGACCTACAATGTCTATTCCCCACTTTTCAAAGGGACCAAGTGGAAGAATAGGGCATAATGGAGTGATGAAGTCTTACGGTTATCATGTGTTTGACAAATATCACATGTCTTACAATAATTATAACAATCTTTAAAAAGAGTGGGCCAAAGTGATAACTCGCATCCAAGATCCTTCTTACTGTAAATTTTCTAGAGAAGTGCCCTCCACATGTACCATTGTGGAATTATTCTAGCAGCTCATTCCTTGATCACGCCCAACTGCCTCTCAGATCGCTCCATCGTGTCCTATTCAAATAATACTCCATGCAGAATAGAATATGGACGACTGGATTGAGTAATCTTTCTCTTAGTCTTTGCATTGGCATCATCAGGAAACTTGAATTCATTCAGATAATTCCAAATATCTATGTATTCACTAGGGATTGTGTCAAGGAGAACAATGTCAGCATCGGGAAATCATCATCATCACAAGATGATCCTAAACCATCATAGGCTCGAGAGAGTGCATCTACATTGACATGCTTCTTTCCCCGACCTATCTATAATATCAAATTCAAATTCTTGTAGCAAAATTATCCATCTTGCTATCCTCCCTGATGGGTTAGGCTTATTGACAATATATTTTAGAGCTTGATGATCTGTTACAACTATAAATTTCTGCCCTAGCAAGTAATTTTTAAACTTCTTTACGACAAAAATGATAACTAGAGCCTCTTTTTCAGCCATAATAAATTTACCTTAAGACTACTCATTTGTCTCGCTCCCAAAGTAAACTAGATGTTCATTCCCATTTTCATCCTTTTGGCTTAAAGTACTTCCTAGTGCTGCATCTGAGGCATCAGCAGTACACAATAAATGGCTTGCTTCAATCTGGATTCTTTAAAATAGGTGAAGACACCAAGGCTTCCTTCAGTTGTCCAAAAGCTTCATGTGCCTTATTTCCTGGTTCATAAGTAACATCCTTCTTCAAGAACTCAAGTTAGTGGCTATGTAATCTTTGAGAAATTCTTTATGAACCTTCTATAAGAACTCACATGGCCTAAAAATGATCTCAACTTACTTCTATTCATAGAAATGGTAAATCTTTGATTTTTGAAACTTTATCGATCGCACTAATACCATCTCTCGGATACAACATGCCCTAACAAAACACCTTTAGAACATCCAAAGACACACTTTGAGGGTTTAGTGAGGCTTGTGCTTCATCTAACCTTTGAAATGTTGTCTCCATCTCTGTGCAGTGGTCCATCTTACTCCCATAGATGTAAAAATCATCCGTAAATACTCGATGAAGTTCCCAATGTAGGGTTCAAACACCCTATTCATCAAACGATGAAACGTTGTTGAGCATTACACAACCCAAAAGGCATAACTCTATAAGCAAACGCTCCCAAGGAGTGGTGAACGTGGTCTTCAAATGATCTTTCTCCACTATACGGACTTGGTTGTATCCACTATATCCATCAAAGAAACTATAACACTCTTGCCAGCCACTACTTCGCCCAAGATCCGATCTAAGAATGGAAGAGGGTAATGATCCTTTTTGTTGCCTTATTGAGCTTCCCGTAATCAACACAAATGCGTAGCTTCCCATTCTTTTTATTGAGATCACAATGGGAGAAACCCATTCTCGAATTCTCCACAAAGAAATATGAATCCCGCATCAAGCAACTTATTTATCTCTTCTTTTACAGCCTTGGAAAAATTAGGATTCATTCTATATGGCATTTGCTTTATAAGCTTAAGACCATCTACCACTCAATAGAATGTTCTACCCAACTTACTTGACGGAGTTCCTTGTAATCAAAATTGAATATGTGTATGTACCTTCAAAGAGCCGGAGGTAGGATTCCTTCTCATTCTCCATCACAACATCACCAATTTTTATTTGTTGGAGACGATCATCAACTTCTTCTTCGAGATAATTTTATGGGGTCATGAGTCGGTATGACCGGAAGGATATCCATGACTGAAACATCAACTTCACTTTCTTCATCTTCAGTGTCCACTTCACTAGTACTAGAGTAATCAGAGGATGTCCAATCATCAGTTTCATCACTTGAATCCACAGGTTCTACCTTATGATGCCGAGGGATCACGTTTATCTTCACCCTCTCTCTACCACGTCCAAGTGTCATGAAACCTTCATTCCAGTAGTTTCTTGCATGAACTCTCCTTAGCCATGGTCTTCCCAAAAACATTGGGTACGCAACAGTACCATTTTTCATCACCTGAAAGTCTACCACACATACAACACCCATAATGTATATTGCACATTTGAAACTACACCTTCCGGTTTAGTTTTTCCCTTATTTAATGACCTTAATGTAAGTGTTGAAGGGCGATCAATTTTTAAACCCAACATATTCATTACGACTTGGCATTACATTAATCGCAACACCTCCATCAACTAAGACATCATGAATTGAAATACCATTACATAATACCTCACCAGGAGCATAGGGATCCGCCTCTGCCTCCAAAATAGGGACCTCAACCTCCTTCCTTCTTCGAGAGCATTGAGTCCACTTCGCAGCTCCCACCTCTTCTCAGAAGACATAGCCAAGAGTTGACCATATGTAATATTTGCAGCCTTTTGGACAGATCTTCCAAGATGGAGTATGGTCCTTGCCCTTGTGAAATCGAAAATCCCGCACACCCAACTTTCTTCTCCTATGTTTCTTACTAGTTTCTCCTTTCATCTTCTTAGGATCATTTCCATCTTGATTATCTTTTTCTTTCTTTATTTTTGTTACAAACACATCTACTTCATTATTTATGCTCTTATCTACTACATCAAAAGAATTCACAGTGCTTTTCCTTTATCATTATCTCCTTTACCATATGTAGAAGCTCTATCTGATAATTATACTTATAATGACCCTTTTATAACCATAACATACAACTTCGTAAATATTTCTTTTTGACCTCTATCTCCTCCCCGAGAACTAAATTCTTTTCCTCAAGAATATTAATAGTTAATCGACCCATCTTCTTGAGAAGATCTTCATACTCAAGATGTACTAGGAGAAATATTTGTGCTCACCGAGAGTGGTTGTGAATTCTAAACCAAAGGTGCTTTGGTGTAGGCTCTACTTTAGCAATAATTTCTTTGGGCTCCTCTTCCATGCTTTCTTCTTGCCTTCTTGCAATCTTCTTTGCTTGTTCAATGGTAGTTGTGGTCATACTTCACTCATTGTCTCGATCTCTCGGCTTCATCCTAAGAATGAAGTGCTTACATAGAGATTATCCATGCCATTCATCAACCCATCCGCTAATCCTTCCTTCCGATCTCGGGCATCGAGCTTCCTCCTTAGCTCTAGAACACAAGCATGATAATCCCTTATCTTCTCCTTCTCTCCTTGGGTTAGCTTTGTGATATCGATCATGAGATCTGCATATCTCTATTGTTCACCAAATTCCTCAAGAAAACTTTCAGTTAATAAATCCCATGAGTTTTTCACATTATCACCTAGTGTTTCAAACCACCTAAGGGCTGAACCATCCAAAAAGGTAGGAAAAAATTCAGTCTATTGTTCCCTTCTTATAAGGCCATTACAAATACAAGATCATTTAAACTCTTGAATGAAAGAGGAAGCATCTTCATTAGATTGGACTGAAAAAATAGGAATCTTCCCCATTTTCAAAAGTAACCACAGTGAAATACCAACCCACAAGTAAAATCAACAAGACTTATGTGCACAAATAATTGAAATCACTATAATAGAAAATAGAAATGACCACGGTAAACTATGGTAAAACTTGACTTATCATAAAAAAATGACTTTACATGGTAAACACTATTCACAAGAAAAAGTGAAGTTAAATACTATTCATGTAAATACTATTCACGGTAAAAAGTGACTTTACTCATGGTAAATACTATTCACGGCAAAAATGACTTTACCATGGTAACTACTATGCACAGTAAAAACAAGGTTACCCTCTAAATGATTTTTGACTAAGTGGGAATATCTCTCCAGAAAATCCACCAACGAGGAATGGTCCCGGCAACGGAACCAAAATGTCACCACCAATCCGACACTATGATAATTCTTCACCGAGAACTCCTCGTGCTATGATTATTTACTAATGCACAACCTTTAGTTTGGTGGATGTAATCTGGAAACACAACAACAAACATAACACAAGAATACCATCGACTATGAAAAGAAGGAATGATGATAAATCTGAAATATCAGAGTAAATTATAATATTAACATGAAATTGTTACAATCTCACCCATGAGGTACTTCAAGTGTTATTGACTTCACTTTCCTTTCACCAAGACTATGGGAGAAAATTTACAATTACACCTCTTAATGGCTTCTTCAACACACCTTTAAACTGATGGCTTCCTTTACACACTTCATACAATATTTCTCACTACTTCCTTCTATGCTAAATGAGGGGGGTGGCCTCTTTATTTATAGAACTTCTAGGCTTATCCATCTTATCTCTAAGATAGGATAAGAAATCCACTCTGACGAATCATATTCCATACCTTAACTCTTATCTGTACATGTAAGCTTATCTTTTAAGATAAGATAAACCTTATCATTTCACATGGGTTCCACATTTTTAGACTTTTTACAAATAAAATACACAAAATATTTATGACCTCACTCCTTGTCCTTATTACCAATATAATATTTCTAATTCCTAATCATGTAGACCCTACTTCTCTACTTACCCAAACTTTGACATTTTAACATTACCAAACCACTTACGACAAATATTTACTTTTTACCACAACATTCCTATTGTACTTTTGACTATTACCGTACTATACATTATTGGTGGCGTCGTACCGGCAACGCCATTATCTTCTATCGGACACTACTACTAATTATACTTAACAACATCCTATTCCTAATACATACATTAATGAAATAGAAATTACGAAGGAAAATTTTAGTGTCGATGTAACCCGCAGAACACTAGGACAGTTGTTTCACGGCTTCCATCCTTAGCCACTCTAACTTTACTCTTACCTACTACGCAAGTCTTTAAACTTTCCTATATTAGCATACTTTATATGTTTGTTCTATGGAATTTTATTTCTTTTGAGTCCACGTGGCATTGTGTTTCCATGTCGCAGAGACCTAATTGATTTCTCACTTCATTTACTTTGTAGACTCTATCCTTGCCAATTTTCTATCATTTTCCTTGAACATAAAATCTCACGATTCTCCGACTAGCTATTGACACACGAGAGACTGATTTGGTGTTACTAAAGATTGAATTCCTCAAGTTCGTAGAGGTCTAATAAACTTTCGCCAAACACCAATTCCACCATGTTCTTTAAGTTTCACGTGTTCATTCCTTTGTTGCGGAGGTTAGGAGAACTCGTGGAACACTATGTTTTCACATTCTCAGTGGAAGAATAACTTAGTGTCCCATGGATTTTTCATAGAAAAATTATGGCTAAGTCCATATTTGATGAGTTGTTCAAAATTACATGGGATATAATTTTGGACAACAATTTAGCAACATCCAAGGGACGACACACTGCCTGCTATATGATGAATATCAATAGCCTTGAAGCATCCATTGGGCATGGAGTCAAGCATATTCCTCAAGAAAATGGATCTTAACCTTGAAAACCTATCTTCTGGATCCGTGTGAACTTAGCACCGATCTAGAACTGCTTTCGAACTAACTGATTTTCACCGTGAAAACTTGCTCGAGATGACCCATGGTTAATTACAAGGGGATTCCAAAACCTATGTACAAAAGGGAATATCATACATGCTTCAAGTGAAACATGTAGAGAGTGCACACACACTTATTACAAATAAAACGACCATAATAGGGTTTAGGAAATGAAGATCGACCAATGATCAACACACAATAAAGGAGGGGACATCTAACAACAAAACACAAAACACACAAGTATTTACAAGATGTGAAACACAATTAATGAGAATGTTTGAGGCAAATCCCATTGATTGGGATTTGTAATGCTTCTCCATCAAGGTTGGACAACTCAAAGGAGTTGGCCTCTTTGGAAGTGATGACATATGGACCACTCCAAAGTGCATCAAACTTGGAGTGTTGCCTTGGTTTAGCTCTATTTCCATCCCACTTAAGGACTAAATCACTTGCTTTGAAATCTTGAGCTTTATCTTTCTTATCAAACCACCATTTGGTTGACCTATAAATCATGATGCTTTTCTAACCTAGTCATGGTGGATTTCCTTAATTCTTCAAGTTCAGCCCAACTCCTCCATTCTAATTTATCTTTGGTCTTTATCTTCAAATTCCAATTGTTGAGGTAGCTCTAATGAAGGTAACTCTAGAGATAAAGGACTCCCAACTTCTCTACCATATACAAGTTTGAAAGGAGAACTACCGATTTCCTTTTTGATGTGATCCGATCATCCCATTGAGAATTTTTTACCTTTGTATGCCACTACCTTTGATTGATCTCCATAGTTCTCTTCAAATGATTTTGATAAAATTCTTCTTAGTCAATTCCACCAAACCATTACCTTACGGGTAGTAATTTGAGGAATTCTTCAAATAAACTCCATTTCTAAGAGCCCAATCAAAGATCTTGAACCTAACAATTCCTTGAAATTATTAGAAATGGTGGTTTGGGAACCCCAACCCTCATTACAATATCTTATAGAAATAAATGATGACATATTCAATAGCCTCCTTGAGTGGTATGGATTTTGTCCACCTGGTAAAATAGTCTATTGTTTTCAAGACCCATTTTTATCTCTGTGCTTGATGGAGGATTGATCATACCTATGAAAGAAATCCCCATTGAGAAAAGGGTTCATCCACTTGAGTAGGATGAAGGGGAAGGGTCATCGTCTTATTTTTACTAGTAAAGAAAGCACGCTCTTTACATTATCTAACCCATTGATGTGCATCTGCAAATAGCATAGGCCGAGTACCTTGCTCTAAGAATTTTCATTTCGTGGCCCAAGCTGAAAATCAGTACACCGTAGAAAACCATTTGGGGCTCAGAAGACCTTGTATATTTGTTCTTCTTCAATTCATATTAGTAAGACACCATCGAGATTTATTTTGAAAATAATTTCACCAATCAATGGATAAGGAAATGGTTTCAACTCCGAGATTTCTTCTTTTCACTTTATTCAAACCAGGAGGGTAGCCACTAGTTGCCAAGAAATTCATCAAATCATTAATCCAACCGCTACAACTAAGTTGATTTCCCTTATCTTGCAAAAGCTCGTGTTGTGTTGATACTCATTGTTCCATAAATTCTTTGCGCTTCTGTGAACCTCCATTGTTCCATTGATTTGTAACTTTCCATGGATCTTTGCTTTGAAGGACTCACAAGTTCCTTTCATGACCCTCTCATGCTTGTTCTTATTTTTCCTCCATGAAGAAAGATACTTCTTCATTATCTTGAGCATTCAAAGAAATTTTTTCACAAAGTACCCTTCCTCTTACCAATTTTTTTGGCCTTTATGATCACGTCAAACTCCATAATTTTGTTCACCCATCTCGTATTTTTTCTCATTGATCTCGCTACCATGATGAAATCTCTCATATTGGGATGTGAAACTAAAACTTTTATGCGGTTGGTGGCTAGCATGGGCTTGATTTTTTTAAGAGATCGCAATATGGAAAATATATTTTTTCTAAATGATTATACTTGAGCTCCAAATATTTTAGCATTTGGCTGAAAAATCTACATTGGTTGCTCAAGTTCTAGTCATTCTTCTACATGAGGACTTTGATGATGCTAAGATAAGCCATATAGGTATAAAGGATAAAATATTTTATAAAACCTATATTGATGAGTGTTGTAGCTTGGGAAATCATGTATTTTATCTTGCAAAGCTTTCTTCTCCTTCCACGGTCCATTTGAAAACCACATTCTTTTTAGCATTAGAGCGATAGGCCCGACTAGTCCTACAAAATTCATAATGAACTTCATAACAAAATTGATCTTGCCCAGGAAATATTGCAATGCATTCTTATGTGTTGCCATGGAGAGAGAGAGAGAGAGAGAGAGAGAGAGAGAATGGTGAAGAGTCTTTTCAGTCAATAGAAATACCATATTTTGAAACAACATGACCTGTAAGCTTGCCCTACGGAACTACAAAAATGTATTTCTTGGGGTTTAAAGATAATTCAAATTCTTTGCATCTCTTAAAAAAAATCTCCAAATGTTCCATGTGGTGTTGGGTCTTGCTTTGAGAAGATTGTGACATCATCCAAATAGACAAGGATGAAATCATTGATGAATCTATGGAAATTAATCTCCATTTCTCTATGAAATGTCGAACCCACATTCGATAGACCAAAGGGCATATTTTCATACGCATATTTTCCCCTCTTAGTTGTGAACGTGGTTTTATATCCTCCTATCTAATATTAATTTGATTGAAGCCCGAGTAGCTCATCGAGCATACAAAACCGCTTAAATCCTACCATAGTTTAAAGGATTTTTTCCATGGAGGGGAGAGGATAATGATATTTCAAAAGGCCTTTTTCAAGTCTCTAAAATCCACATAGAGTCTTATTTATCCATTTTTATTTCACACTGGGACCAAATTCGCCACCCAAGAGGAGTACTTGATGGGGAATATGATTTTTGACTCAATGAGTTTGGATAATTCCTTCCTCATGAGAGGCTCAATCTTGGGATTCATTGTTCTCTTTTTTCTCTAAGCAGGTTTGCACTCGGGAACAAGATAAATGGGATGTTGAGTAATGCTAGATTCAAAACCCTTAAGATACTCATAATTCCATGAAAAGATATGATTATATTTCTAACATAATGAAATGAAGGATTATTCTTTATCTTGATCATGCATATTTCCAAGCAATAGCTCCTTACCTTGTGTAATGGTGGATGACTTGTAATCCTCTCTTTCTATGGATACACTTTTGTTATGTCCTTTAATCTCAACACCAAGATTGAAGATGTCTTCAAGGGTTACCAACCCTTTATGTAACTTGTTTATTCGTAGCTAAATGATTTGATCACTATAACTTTCTTACAAGTCAAATTGCAATCTTAAAGAGAATTTAGCCTCATTTTGGATGAATTGGACTATTTTCTCATCATTCTCAAACACTTTCTAGTTGAATTCGTTATCCATAATGGATGGTCTTACAACCATCTTTATAATGTATTTCCTTGGATAAAATCCTGAGAGAGAAAATTAAGAGCCAATGGTCACCATTTGATCTCGATTCCTTATTCTTCGCTTCGCAACCACCCAAAGGTTGACATATTCAAAAATTTCTAAAAGGTCCCAAACTCGGTGTCTATAAGCTTTCATAATATTATTCTTGGTTGCACACTTCCCTCTAAATAAGCAGATGACAAATTCAAGATCCCCAAATATTTGTAGGTCCTTGAATTGTTTCTTTTCCACAATGAGCATACCATGAACTAATGCTTTATATTATGCTACGTTGTTTAAGCATGGAAATTGCACCCTATGTGAAAATAATAGTTTTTATTTGTTGGGGAAGAAAGAAGTACATGCTTCCAACTCCATTTCTACTTCTAAAATCATCAAAAACATTTTCCATATATGACAAGCAACATTGTCTTCTTTATGTGACGTGGAGACTATAAATTCTTCTTCATGGATGCAATAGGTGCTTAGACCGCCTCCACAAATTGTGTCAATGGGATAAAACTCATAATACTCTTTATCCATTCATCAAGCATGAGATCAAGAATTGGATGAGATGAATGCACTATCTTGGTGGATTCAGATCATTGTTCACTTCTCCTTAGACCATGCAGTTTGCATTGATAGGACTAGGATTATGAACTTCAACATGATTACCTAAGATGGGTTCAAATTTAATGGAAAATCTAGTCTTATACCTTGTTCTCAATAGAATTTGATACCAATATAAAGATAGATATATGCCCACCTTGGCTGTGAAATCTCTGGAAAGGTAGAGGGAGAATAGAGGTGACAAGTCAATTACAGAGATGTCCTACATTATAGTTACACTTGGGAAAGCATAAAGAGTTAACTTTAGGTATTTAATCATGCCAAAGACTTGTACTATTGATCCATCAAACTGCAAGACACCTTTTGAGGTTGTATTATATTCAACTCCCAATATATTTGTAATTTTATTTGGCATCACTAAGGTACTAACACCATAATCTATCATGCAGTTATGTACAAGGTGTTTTTTAATAATGAGAGATATGTAGAAAGGAGGAGGCTTGAAAATTTCACTTATTCTTTCTTGGGCTATCAAATATTGATCGTGGAATCTATTTTGTGTGTGGTGGGTTCAAGAGTTGGAATTTACTTCAAATCTTCTTGTAAGATATCCCTTTGAGATGGGATAGATAGGGCATCCCACATTATGACATTCAAATTTTTCCTTTTCATTTGTTCCAAAATGTTGAGGGAATACCCACGACCTTTTGCAATCAGGTGGGCATCGTTCTCTTGCTTCTCTTCTCTATTTGTGGAAGATCTTTGGATATTAGAATTACTTCATTCCACATATTTGTGTTGAGTTGTAGATTTTACCTATCCCGTGAAAATTTCTTGTGTTCTACGTGGTTGAGAGTGACCCATGGTTAATTGGATGACTATGAATTTCCATCCAAATCAGTGAACTTACCTAAATTCTTACGTGGATTTAGAGAGATAAGAGGAGGAAACCTTACATCCATTTGTCTCTTTTTAGACCTTGTGTTATCTACTACATGAATTTTATGTCTGTTCAAATTTCTTCGTGATTTGATTAACCGCACAAAATCTTCAAGTCCAAAAAGTATGAAGTTAGGCTTTTGTGCATCATGTTATATCTCTTTTGTATTGTTATCTGATGAAACCATGACATGTTTTTGTTGATAAAATGGGGTTTACACCATGAGAGATTTATCTCACAAGGAATTCATTCCAACTTCACATGTAAATTGGTTATGTCGTTGATCACAAGGATAATACCACTCAAAACTTTAGGCCATATTGTTTTTTATTGAACAATGACTTTGCTCAAATTTGGAATTTGCGAAGATTGTAAATTTGGATTTAGTAGTCTCCTTGGTGGATAATTCTATCCAAATCTCTAGTTTGGGTATTGAGAGTCTTATTATGGATAACCCCAAGGAGGGTTAGGATAATGTTTTAGGGCTTGAGCTTGTTGTCTCTTAAAGGAGACAATCTTGTTTGTTAAATTTTTAACCGAACACTAAGGCTTTAAATTTCTTCTTGCTTCATGGAAGAAGTAGATGTGCATGCATATGATGAAGTAAATGTTTGAGGAATGGGAGAAATGGCAGGGTGAGTACTTTGTAGTAATTTAGGAGAATGAGCATTATGAATATAGGGGATAGTTTTCCCCGCTTGATTAAGCAGCCATCCCTAATGGATATTAAATAAGCATTGGATAGTTTTGTAAGACACCCATAGATTGAATCATTATTGCTATATCATAATTCAAAGCTTTAAGAAAGTATAAAAATGCACCTTGAGGGGTTGATCTTAGAAGGACTAGAATTTTGTCCCATGTTTTTGAACTCGAAGTTTAAATCACATAAGTTCATTTGAATCCCACCCGACTATGGTTAATTTCTCGAGGAGAGAAATGTTGTCTTCCTTTTCACCAAGTTGTTGATAGAGGGTGGTTTATAGCTCATCCCAAATGTTTATTTACGTGGTTAGAAATCTTATATACCATTCAGCAATGCCTTTCCTTTGAGAGACGATTCCAAAAGATGTACCGCAAAGGCATCCTCCATGACCACATGTATTGAACAAACGTTTGAAACATATTTAATGTGTTAATCAGGTGTAGTAAAGTTTTCCCTAGTGAAGAAAGGAATAATCTTCAAGGTTTCTATTGGGATATCATGTTACACACTAAAGAGAATGGGATATCACCGTTGAAGCTTACAAATGGAAATTTCCTCTGATGTGCCATGAATGACCTCAAACTTCTAATAGGAAATAGAAATGTTCTACCTAAAGATGGAGCTAAGAAACCTTTGGATGGAGAGGCTGCAGATTTTTGTGGAGATATTCCTCTTTGTCTTCTTCATGGAGAGAGTTGTAGGTAGTCAAATGACTCACCTCTCGGATATTCTTAACCTTGTTTGTGCTCTTCTCATGAAACAACAAGGATTGAATCGCTTGAAACTAGAAGATTCAAATTTTGGGAGTCGTCAAATGTGTTGAAAGAATGCATCCAAGGTTGGAACTACTAAATTATACACCAAAACTCAATTAAAATGACCTAAAGTTCATCAAACTACTCCCACCGGGTGTGCCAAAACTGTTAGAGCTCAAAATTGCACCCTAACCTAAATCATGGAAGATCCAAAATTTGAGGTAACATGGGACCTGCTCTAAGTGTGGGACTTGCAGGTTTGAGATAGACCTCCGGAGAAGGCTCGACTTCCTTTGTTCCATGGATTGGGAAAACCCACAAAACACAACCTACTTTAATATTAACAAGAATCCTAAGCTAACCTACTCTAACACACCTAAGGAACTAGAGTGAAAGAGAGATGCATAAAGAAAATCCTAAACTAAAAAGGTGGTGATAGCACCAGAAAGAAGGTGGTACTCCTATTCCTAGTGATAAAGATGCAAGTTCACAGAGTTGGGATTATGAATATGCACACAATTCTAATGCAAATGACTGAAAGAAAGTAAAACATACAAGAGGGAAGTTATATTCATGCGAAACATAGAGCATTTAAAGGAAAGAAAGAATTCACACTTACATTAATCGATCCTTCACCATTTCTATAGAGAGTCGAGGCGAGAAAACCATTTACAAGTTATAAAGAGGTCAAAGCATGAAATTTCATGCTCTCCCGAGGAAAATCTAAAAATATGCAAAGGAAGAATGGGAGAAGAACCCCTTTAATGTGCACAAGCACTTATAATTATACAATCATTGAAGAAGAGGGAGAAATAAGAGAGGGAAGGAGAGAGCGTTATGTTGGCGTACTAATCTCTCGAAATATTTCTAGACAAGAATGTACGCCATGATGGGCTCCCTATGAAGAGAACCAACTACTACGGACAACACCTCGCTTCTATCGCACACCATCGAGTATGCAGGAGGACGAAATACTTCATTAATTTTTGGTGGTTGGTCATCTAGTTCGGGATTAGGCATGACTTTGAGCTCTTTTGCAGAAGTCTGATGTTTTGATAGTTTCTAGCGGATTCTGATGATTCCTGAATGATGAGCAAAGCCTCTTTTGTTTGGTGGTTCTTAAGTGTTTTTATACTCCGTCATCGATGTTCCTCTATGCCATAAATTCCTTTCTCTCTTTTCATGTGATATTTTTTCCGCGACTATGTCTCTTTGTTTTGCCGTATTGACAACCCGCATAACACTATGATTTGGGAAACCCACAAAACACTAGGAAAGTGTTTCACATCTTCCTCGACCTTAGCCACTCCGACGTTGCTCTTCCCTACCACATGGGTCTTCAAATTTTCATATCTTGGAAGACTTTGTATGTTGGTTCCGCAAAATTGACGAGTTCCATGAATGTTATTTCTTCCGGGTTTGTGTGATATTGTGTTTCAATGCCGCGAGGCCTAACTACTTTCTCACTTCCTTTATTCTGTGGACTCTATCCTTAGCCAAATTTTCTATAATTTTACTAGGACATTAAATATTGTGATGCTCTAACCTACAATCAACCCGTGAGAGACTAATTTGGTGTTGCGGAAGATTGACTTCCTCAATGTCATGGAGTTCTAATAAACTTCTGCAAAGCAGTAAATCCACCATGTTTTGTATAAGTTTTGTGTGCTCATTATTTTTTTTCCACGGGTTAGGAGAACTCGTGGAACACTATGTTTTCACATTCCATGGAAGACTAATTTAGTGTCCATCGGATTTTTCTCGAGCAAAATTATGGATAAGTCTATCTTTGATGAGTTGTTCAAAATTACATGGGGTGTAATTTTGGACAACAATAACATTCCATAAGATTACATTTATGCGAGGCATTTTTAATAAATATTTAAATACTAATCAAGAACACCACTTTGTGCATATCCTCGTAATCATAATATTCCATGAGATTTCATTTATTTGAAGTTATTTTTGTGGGTTTTACCCCATATTTTTTAATGAGCAAAAGCTCAAAAATATTCAATTCAGCATAATATCCAATAATATGTGTTTTATATATATAGGAGATGATTTCAAACTCATATAACAACTCCACCTACCTCTCACCCTAAATCTAGGTGGGTTATTTAACCATCTTAATTCTCTCCCTCCTATTTTACTCCTAAATATCTATGTGAGTTGTTTGCAACTCACTCAACACATGATTACATTATCTCACATATATGAATATATTAATATATCAACTAATACTTAATACACACATAATCTAATGACATACACAAATGTGAGCACTAGATAAAGATATTCCAAACATTTTTCGATGTAGCTCATGTGTATCAACCTAACTACAACATACATTTTAAATTGGTCATTTTTTTTAAAATGGGCATGTAGCAAATGTAAATTCTAAGTATCATGTCCATGTGTTTTCATTGTTTGTTGCAAAACCCCTAAATTTTCACATCCTTGGATATTGATAGTGAGAAGTGTTTTCACAAAACAATATACTAAAACAAACTACATTACCATGACCATTTTGAACAAGAACAAAATTAACAAATTCCATGAATCTATATTTCTATCAAGCATTTTCTAAATATTTCACATGCAATGTGTAGGTATCCATATTGGCACAACTTGTCATAAAATTCACCTTCAATTATATTTTAATGAATGCCCTTGAGTGTAGGGTTTTTTTAAATTTATCCGCGTTTTCAATGTTGTAATAGTGCAATCAATGTATCATCCCAAGGCCATCACTCCGCCCAGGCATATATACTTTTATGGAACCCCATCTCCTCCATTTTATAGGCTCTCTTCTCCCTTCATACTACTCACGCCACGCATGTGGGATCATTAATCATTGTAACCATGTGAGGGCTATTCTTAACACAACCACCGTAAAAGTAGTGTAATGAAAGTTGTAATGTGATTTTATATATATATAATGTTGAGTAATGTGATTTTCAAATCACCAAGATAAATGTTTAGGGAGATTTGGAATAGGCCATGGATATACAACAAAGTTTTCACTATTAGATACGCATGCAAAATATGGAAGCATTAACAGGGCACATGAACTGTTTGAAAAATACCCAAAGAGATGTTTTAGTATGGACAACATGATTGTAGGATGGTTTTGTTTAAAAGGCCTTGGAAATTTTCAAGTTGATGCACGATTGACAAAGCGATAAGCCAAACTCCACAACATTCACCATCATAATCCCTCCGGTAGCTTTGAATGCAAGTAAGGAAAACGGCATGTGAACTGTTTGACAAAATGCATAAAGGAAGTGTGGTCTCATGGACGCATATGGCGTATACATTAACTATTTGATAAAATGCATGAAAGAAATGTGGTCTCATGGAATAGACCCCAACTGTGTAAGCTTAACTTTTGTTTTATTATCCCGAGGTGGCTATGTGGATTTGTCTATGTGGCTTGCATTTTTTGTGCCCAACAATCTTGAGGAAACGTTTTGGAGCAATGATGGTGGTCATGTGTGGATGGGTTTGTTTGGTGCTTAAGGAGCACATAGGAAAATAGGGTAAGTTATATTATTACAGCTTGTTTTCTTCTTCGCTTTGGATAATCAAAAAAAGGATTTTGGGTCTTTGAATTGTGTGGATAGATATGCATGCAAAATATCTTCTCATGGAGTGCCATGGTTGTAGTATACACAAAAGAAAGATTCTTTCAAAGGCTTTGGATGTTTTTATTCAAATGTCTTGGTAGGTTAAAACATAACTCCACAACCCTTGCTAGCATCCTCTGAATGTGTGCCCAGATGAGAGCTTTGGAATAGGTTTAGAAAGGGGATTTTCATATTTTTTAGTTTTTAGTGCCTCGGCGGACATGTAAATAAAATGTAGGAAACAAGTAGAGGGACTGTTTGGAAAGGTGTTGAAGAAACATGTTTTTTTGGAATGCCACTATTACGGGAGTTATGAAGTAGCCTATGGACACCCCTCAAGCAAATGTAGTGAGATCGTGAAATGTCAAACCCCTCAACTTTGACTCGCCGATCAGTTGAATGCATGGTTTTGCTTTCCTATTCTAACCTGCTTTTCGCATTCATAGTTTTCCTTTCTCTATGGTTCCTAAAATTACAACAAAAAGAATAATGCTTTTGGATATATTTACAATGTTTTGAGGCACGAAAACGTTAAAATTTACCTTATTTGTTGCACATTTGGAAGTATTCTTTTGAGGGTAAATCTTTCCCCAATCCACTCTCCATAAACAATAGTAAACGAAGATGATGAGTTAGGTTATCGAGACCTCCGTAATGACAAGTTAGATCTTGAGATTTTGTGATATCTTGTCACTTATACACACACATTAAATCATTTACAACACTTAATAGATTATAAAATGCAATGACTAATAAAGATGGCTAGATTGACAAAGAAGTGCGGCCGATTCACATAAATTGGCGATTTGGGATAATCGTGGTGATTAAAGAAATCATGGACGATTCCCTGTGAAAAAGTTGATTGTTTGACAAAATGCTAAATTGGTTAAAAATAGAGACCGGATGATTGGTTTGTCCTTATTATGATATGTAAACAGAAAGGAAATAAGAATAAACAAATAAAGCTTACCTTTGATGTGAGAACAACGAGAAAATGCTTACAAGAACTAGTTGATCTTGGGGTGATGAAATTACTCGATCATGTCTAACAAAGGTGTGAGGAAGGCCTTGAAGATGTGTTAATACACAAGGTGATGTGACATGACTTCCTAGAGTGACAAGGCTTCATTATAGTGCTTGAAGATTGCTGGAATGATAGAGTTTCACTAGCAAATTCAAGGATCCCCAAATAGTTCATTAAGCTTCTATTTATAATCCTTGGCGATTTGTTAGGGTCACCAAAGGTGATCGTGAAATTTGGAAGAACCCATTTGGAAGTGGTTTCAACCACTTCCAAAATGGGAATTTCGGGTATGGGGACAAGGGTAAATGATTAGGAGAGGTTAGGTGCGGTTAGGAGTTAAATGGTTAGGATAAAAAGAGGTAGGATGGGTTAGAAGTGGTTAGGAGGTTTTATGGAGGTTAGGGTAAGTAAATAAGATTTACGGGGTAAAAAATAATTTTACGGGATGAGGGTAATGAATTAGATTATGTTAGAATGATAGGTTAAATGATTTAATGTGTGTATACGGGTAGGCGGTGACAAAAACCCGGTGTCTACATGTACAAAGTGTTGGGTTGTTTGTATAGTATTGGGCTTTACTAGTGAAATGACTATGTTGAAATCTAGAAACATTCTTCTATGTCATGATACTACAAGTTTCTCTCTTTGTGTTCTCATGAAGATCTTCAAAACATTTGTGAAAAGCAATTTACATTAGTGTGATGCATTCATACCCCTCATTGACCCATTGTTGTTTTCTTTTCAAGACACAAATACATCAATGTCATTAAAGCCTAGAATAAAATAATGGGGTGAACTCTACTTTTATCAAAGGAAATGTATTCAAACACACTGCAGACGAGTTTGTTTTTTATTAACCATTTCAGAAATCTTGCTTTCGTAGGCACTGTTTTTCTTCATATTTTCTGTACATTTGCTAGCTAAGGATTTAATGAAACCTTGTGTGTGCATGCTTAGGAGTCAGGAATTTATTGCAGGAAGACGCATTGTTGGGTTAGGAGGATTCATTGGTTTAACCTCTGTTGTGTGGGAAAAGGCATTGTTTGTTGTGTCTACTTGTCTCCTTTTGCATTGTATTAGCCATCTTCATTTTCCTACTCCATTTGCATGCAATTACAGAGAGGGTTTTTTGTTGTTGGAAGGTTGTTGTATGCATCTTTTATAGTGTTCATCCTTTGTTCTAGATGTGGTTGTCTTATTGTGTGTTGGAGGAAAGTACGGGAGGAAAGATTGTTTATGATTTGAGTGAAAAACCTACCCTTGGCATTTCAATTAGTGCAATCGCTTTTGATCAATAGGTAAGAGTTGTGGCAAGGCGCTATTGTTATTACTCATATTTCTTTTAATAGTGTTGTTTTTTAGCTGAAACAAAAGATACAAGTGGAGGCTCTCTTTCCTATAATGTGATTTTAATAATATTTGTTTTAGATTATAGTTACACATATTACTATTTATATAAGGGAGCTTCACTTCAATTTCTATGTTACTCTCTTCTTTTTTCAATTTACTCAAATACTTTTATATGAATATTCCATCTTGCATTTGTATGTGTGAAGATACGTAAAAAACTCCCGATTATTTTTTTCTTTTATGACTATGAATTTGTACACCAAATCTCTCGTATAAGAATGGACATTTATTTATTACTCTAACTATTGTTGGTCCATGTCTCCGTGGCTTTTAAGTTTTCATGTCCACCTTATTATCTTCCTTTGGAATATGTCCCCTTATCCCTATATTTTTAATTTCTTTGCCAGTGAGGAGGCATGCATAATTGTCTTGCATGTTTTCCACTTTTCTTTCATTAAGGGTTTATTAACTTATATTGGTTGTAGATCAAGAATTTATGCGCTTGTTACCTGTCCAAGTTAATGCACCAAAATAAACACAAAAACCTTGAAAAACTCAAATAAAGTCAATACTGATTAATTGGACAAGATTCAAAGACGTAGATGGAGAGAAATCCTGATGGAATTACACAAGCAATCCTATGGAGTAGATCCAAGGAACCTGCAATGCACGAATACTTGACAGAAAAATATGACGTTAGAAGATATAAGGGTGAACCGCTTAGAGAATGGGTACAAGAAGAAATTAGCTTCCTCGGTGGATGTCACTTCATGTTTTCAATCAAGAATAAAATCATACATGATAAAAGATGTAAGCAAATGTTTAGATTTTCTAATTTTAAGCTACAGACAGAATATAAAAACAACAACAGAAACTGAAAGAAAGCAAGAAACTGTAAAAACAAACATGAAATTGTGTCACCTCGTATTCAGCACCTTTCGCAGAGATCGGTCGGCATCAATCGAGCAATGATCAATGTCGATGGTTTGGAACGGCGCTGATTTGGACAAATCGGCGTCGATTGATGTTGGGTCGTCGTCGACGGGAAGAAATCACAAAAAGCTTGACTAATGATTGACAATGATTGGATTGTGGAGACCCGCAGGAGCTACAGAGATGTGGACAAAGTTCCACCTTGGCTAAATGGAGAAACGGAGTCACCCGAGGTCAAGAACGTAAGCGATATTGGTATTACACGGCGTAATAATGGTGCACCTCTCGGGATTGATCTGACAAAATTCTCTCTCTCAATTGATAATTTCAAGATTCGCTCAAGTTTTTTTCACTATTTCTCAAGTCTCTACCATCCAACCAGAATTGAGTTCATGTCATGAATTTATAGTCGGCATTGACCGAGGTAAAATCAGCACCCTTTCAAAAATTGGCGTCGATCGAGGAACGGTCGGCACCGATCGAAACAGAGACTCCCAAAGTGGCAAAAAGGGATGAGTGAGGATAAGAATATTATCCCTCCAACTCAAATATGGGAAAAATCCCACCGCACGGTCCATGAGAGGAGAAATAGGTGGGATGGATAGATAATAATGGTATGGGAGGTTGGGAAGTGATATGGGGTGAATAAGTAGATGTAAAAGATAGAATTACATGGTTAATGTTTAATTATCCATGGGTGAAATATAATGGGGTGGAGCAAACTTAGGATAGGCATATTAATTAGATATTTAATTAATACCCTAAGAGAGAAGTAGTGATACAAAAGTGCACCTAGGTTACCCGAGAATAGAACAAGTAAGCGAACACAGGGGACATTAAATTGAGTAACCAATTTTATGTGTCTACATTTGCCCCTTTTTGTCAAGTATCTTGCAATAAGCAATGCTACGAGACAAAAACAAGGAGTTGGAAGAAAAGGAAGAATATTGACGATGTGCCCCCTCAAACTAGGGATGGGGTGGCCCAAAAAAAGCCAATCGATCCCGAGTTTGAAAAAGGTAGATGAAAAAGAATAGAAGAGAGGATGCCCCAGCTAGATGTCTGGAGTAGATTTGATCATTGATGATGCGCACGTAAAAAACAAAAAAGGTAGCGACCTAAGGAACTCACATTGGTAGGGTAGACTAGACGGTCTTTGTATGAGACGACGTTAGTGGCTATAGACTGGTGAGTTAAAGGTGACTGCAAAATAGTAACAACCAAAGAGTGACACATTGGTAGGGACAACTAGACGGCCTTCAAATGAGACGACGTTAGTGCCTCTGAACCACTATCTTTAGGTTGTAAAAAACATGAGTTACCCATGTATAGGGAGAAAACGCGGAATGGGTGATAACACCGAATAGATGCACCTAAAGGAAAAAATAAGGTCATAACAACGATCAAATAAACAAGCCAAGCATCAACACTTAGACAAGGAGGATGAAGTGACGGCCTCGAGAGGAGAGCTACCACGGAAATCGAAACATGGCCACTACAGTGGACTTTGCAATAAAATGCTGCCAGACTAGGTAGAACAAGTGTGCTATGGGTGGCACATGTAAAAGATATAATGATGAGATGCCCCAAGTGGGGAACGACAAGCAAAGTCATGCTACGAGCGACACACATGTGGGGCAATGTAAGGCGACAAGGTACAAGTACCCAAAATAAAGGCCTAATGATGGTGACAATGTGTTATAGGTGACACATGCACAAGACAGGATAATCAAACGAGAATGAAGCGCATCCTGGTGTGATGAGATGGGAAAATATATCAAAATATACTCAATCGGCCCCAATGGGCTCCAATCGGCATCAACTCATACCTAATCGATGTCGACCCAAAGAATCAACATTGACCAAAATAATCATCGTCGACCGCTCTAAAATCTATAAATATAGAAAAGGTGAATGGTAACGATTCATTTGCATTGTGATGATTGATTTAGAAAAAGTCAAAAGTTGAATTTGAGCAACATGGAAGCTTCCGGAGCAGTTAGAAGAGGAAGAGGATGCGGCCAGGGGTAAGTGGTCCTCCTTAGCTTTGTACATTTGTGTAATTTTGTAGTAGGAGGAAAGAGGGTGTTTTTGGCACTCTACCTTCCAACAGCGTTAATTGACAAAATCGGTGCCCATGACTAGTATGCGATCGGTGTCACTTGTGAAGTGAACGACGCCGATGGAAATGAGTTAGCGCCGATGGGAAAGATTAGACATTTGGAAGCTTTTGAGAAATATTTTGATGAAATGTTAATGATGTTGATTATGAATCTAATGATGATGTTTGATGTTGGAATCTAATGATGTTGATCGAGCACGAGAGGTCCTACACATGCGGGATGTTATTCCCGAGCTATTAGAGACTATACTAGCCAGATGTGATAGATGTTGAGTGGTGCCATCTGGAGTTAGCCAAACTAGGGGGTTTCCATTATTATCGACGGGTACCCCGAGACGTGGAGCTCATGCAAGCATTGATGCAGTGGTGGGATAGCTAGACATGCACATTTTGGTTTCGACGGGTGAGATGACTATCACCCATGAGGACATCTATAGGATCCTCAGGTTGCGATTACAGGGGACCTAATAGAGATTACTCCACGGGAGCAGCAGAGGAGGGCCCTGGTATGGTTATATGGGGACAGGGCAGATGATGCAGAGATAGTGTCCGGGGCATGAGGATAGCCTCATAGTACCGCAAGATGACCCCAGGAGCAGATTGATAGCCTTGATCTAGATGGCGATATCATACTATGCACTACCAGATTCCGGAGGTGGATGGTTTCCACTGCTCCTTCTTGACTATGTCTGTGATATCTTAGAGTTCATGCAGTTATTTGCATTTTCTAACACATTACTGGCACAAATATATCATGAGCTGTGGATGTATACCACAGGTAGACAGACTGGGATAGATGTTAGTTTTGTACTCCATTGTTGGGCTTATGAGCATATATCAGTGATTAGACCATCTAGACTTCCATGGATGCTAGGAGCAGAGGGAGCCCTTGAGTATGGGTTTCGAGATGGTGGGCAGACATGGCCCACGAAGATACTGGGAGTTTGACAGAGTGGTACTCCCAGAGATTCAAGACTCTGACACTAGCACAGACAATATGGAGGCCATACAAGGTCTATCCCACATGGGCTGACAAGATGTCCACTTAGTGGAGCTGAGATGTAGCAGAGTGGTCAGGGGCCGCAGGCTAGATATTTTAGAGCGGGTCTCATTTTTATAGGTGATGAGACAGTTCGGATTGACACATATTATTCTCGACTGTATATGTGCCATACATACAAGATGGTAAGGAGATAGATCTACCGATCATCGATCCTAGCAGATCCACTCAAGGAGGCCCTTCCTCCCATAGATGATGATGATGATGTAGGAGTGGATGAGGGTTACGAGGCGTGGTATCATGAGGAGCTACCATGGCATCTCACAGCGTCTGCGAGTCGATAAGGAGGATACAATGGCGAGCCGAGAGATCTGTAGGGAGAGCATTGCCACAGTACGCAGACACACCCGGCATCGCTCTCGAGGAGATTAGGTCTCGAGGGAGGAGAGGGACGTCATGATACAGAGAGAGACACCTCTCGCCGTAAGCGTGATACAATGCCAAAGATCCAACAATGGGATCAATATCACAGACATAGAGAGGCCCTCAGAGCCAAATATGGTGATATAGGCACCACGTTAGAGTCAGGGGCACAGGGTGTCATAATAGGAGGACCACTAGAGCAGCACCTATTGAGAGCACCCGGCATGGTGATTTTGAGTACCTATCAAACTCTCCTTGCCGATGTGAGATATTTGTTGGTTTGAAAATCACGCTTAGACAGTCGTGGGGAAATAGGCCAACAGCAGTGTGCGGGCATAACCCCTCTTTGAGACAAAGAAAGTGAAACCGGTTTATTACTATTCTATCAAGTAGGAATCGATCAAATCTACACTATTCTAACTTCAGGGGTTTGGGATCTCATCCTAGTAGAGGTAGTTCCGATTGCGAATAGAAATGTAAGAGGGAAGGAAAGGAGGAAGGTAGATCTCGAAGGAGAAAAGAAATGAATTCCAAGACAAAAGGTCGAGGGTTTACGCTTTGGGCTGGTAGTAAACAGAGCCAAACTTACTTGCATAAACAAACAAAGCAATACTGATGAACATATGATGATAATAAGAATGAATCCAACAGAATAGAAACATATATCTAACTTAAGAGAGATTTGATGCAGATAACACATATATTGAGCACAAAGTCTTAACATATATATTAATATCTCTTCTGTTACAAGAAGGCACAAAGTCTTTCTCTCTTCACCTCTTTTTTCATACAAAAATGTCCACCGGAATACAACAAGTATTCCAATATTTATAGAAGAAGAAGGAGAAAGAAGACAAAAAGAAACCAACCACTATTTACAAAATATCTTACAAGATATTTACAAAATATCTAAAAAGTCAAAAGTTGACTTTGGGCAAGTTGGTGGATGGCAACATCCCATGGTGCAACATGGATGATGTCATCATAAATGCCAACATACTTTTTAAATATTTTTACAAAAAGATTGAAGCGTACACAAGAAGAGAAACTACTCGTCGTCATCTCTTTGCTTGAATGGAGTGTCTTGCTTCCGATCGAGAGGCGATGTGACACTGAGCTCGGTACTCCATAAACTTGTTAATCATGGTCTGAAGTTGACTATGGTCTGGACCCTTGAAATGGTTGTTAATAACTTTGCAAGTTTCTTTTTCAGTCTTGAGCTTATCAGGTAGCTCGACGTACTCTTCGCATGCCTCAATCAAGAATCCAATGAAATCACGGCAAGCCAGAAGGTTATTGATTGATTCTCGGTCAAAAGTGACCTCTGGTGCCAAACCTTGGGTTGTGATAGCCTTGAAGAGCTTGATTGTATCGTCTACCTCCCTCAAGGTGAATGATTCACTGAGCATCTCTGGAGCCATCTTTGTAACCATCTGCTCCATGTTGTATTTTGCATCTAGGGCTTCGTCCTTGATTTTATCTATCCTCTCCAGGATATACTCCATTTGATCAACCTGATAATCTAAAGCTACGAGAGCTTTGTTATGTGCTCGCGGGTGATCGATGACACCGACCTTTAATAGGTCAATCCGCCAAACAGATTAGCCATTTCTTGAAATGTTTCATATTGCAATCTGGCATTGTCCAACTCCTGAGAGGGATCCTGCTACTACTTGTAGTTCCTTATGTGCCTGATCTATACTCTAGTGGAGTCCTCTGAACTTCTTGATTATTTCCTCACTATATCTGAGGATTCACTCTATCCAGAGGACACTACTGCACCTTGTTCACCAATCTTGGCGTATTCATTTATCTTGTCCTGACTAAGAACTTCAGTAGGCTCAGCAGGCAGTCATAGGAGGAGCATTGCCCATTCTCTGCAAATCTTGGAGGAGATGTTTGTTTTGTTCCTTTAGTATCCTCTTCTCCTCCTTTGCTTCTTGAAGTTTCTTATAGAGGGCATCTACTGCAGACAAGGCCTCTCCTTGTAGGCTCTCAGATGAGGTTCCCATCGTGACTTGAGTCACTGTAAAGTCTGTAGGAGATAGATATTTCTTCTCTTTGGTGGGATCAGGATATGCAATCTCCATGACCCTCTCTCCCGAAGTGCTCTTTGAAAATCGAGTTATCACTTTCTGCTTTCTTTGGTCCCTTCTTCAAAATGACAGAGAAGTCCATGGGTGTTATGGGGACCTTTCTCTTGAGTTGACCCAGATGGTCAGAGATCCAGCTTGGACTTATGGGAGGAGTGGAGGGAAAGGAATAAGAAACAGGGAGTGAAAGGGGAAGCAACTAAGGAGGTTACAGGGAAGAACGTTGAGACGCTTGGTGGTGGCATCGACAAGGAGTCCAACATGCTGCTACTTGTGGGGCTTGGAGTTACTACAGGGGAGAAAAGGACATAGAAGTGGAAGGGATTTGTAATGGGATGGAGGGAACACTTGGTGATAGATTCGCGAGAGATGAGAAGATGGAAGAGGTGGGAGATGGAAGGGAGGAAGGGAGAGAAGAAGAAACATCCATTGGGATAGATGTTTCAATGACAGGGGGAGGAGAAGGAGTGGAAGAGGGAATGGTGGGTACCTCAGTGGTTGTAGTTGGGATAACATCCTGAGTGGATGTATCCATTGAGACTTTGGTGGTCTCTTCTTCTTTACCTGGGGAGACCAGGTCGATCACTTGCTTCTCAGAAGGCTTTGAGGAGCTTCTTCTTTGTTTGATTCTCCATCCTCTTTATCTTTTCCTTTTCCTTTTGGCACTTGGGCCAGCCTTGAGGTGCTCTTCCTAAAGGAGAAGCAGTGAAATATACCCCGAGGTAGGTGAGACCATTCTGTTTGCACCAATGTTTGGTATGCCGCAACATGTGCTTGACCCTTTCCTGAATGGTATTTGGTGCCTTGGCTCTATCAATCTCTGCGAATCAATTTCTTGATCAGGTTCTTGGAATCCTTTTGGAATGATGGCCATGCCATAGTGTTTGATCTCTTCTAGAGCCAGCCTGGAGTGATCCTTTCACCTGAGATCTATTTCATGTGTCAGTTGATGTAGATGTCCTCGATCTCAGGGACATGGATAGGATCAATTTTTTCCTTTGGGAGGAAACCCCAGCAATCAAAGGTAGGCCTAGCTGGGAAGTTGTGCTTTAGATTCAGCAATTCAAGCTCGACATACATTTCCCGTGCTTTGGCCAGTGTGGTGTAGGTGTATCGGCCCACTGTAAGGGGGAATGGAGTTCCTCCCTTCTTTCTCTTCATGCATCTCTCATGGTATGTGATTAGTTGCCTTGACAACTCTAAGAGAATTAGCTTGGGCCCCGCATACCTTGGTAGCTTGGTCGGTTCACCCTCAAAATTCACCACCCTGAGATAGGTGAATGTGGGAAACTAAGTGAACAATGCTCCCCACTTCTTCATGACAATGACCACACTGGGCTAGTTCAACCATGTCTCATATTTGGCCTCAATAGGCAGATCACCTCATAGAAGAAGGCGTCATTGATTTTTGAGAACTGGGGGATGTTGTTCTCGAGCCTTAGCTCTGGGTAGTATTCATATATTTTGACCTGGGGCCATACCCCATTTTGTGCTAGGCCTATGAAATCTCTTACTTGATGTTGTAGCGCGTATACAACATAGCAATTCATATAGTTATTCCCGATTTTCATGACATGTTGAAGTTGCTTTGAGAGATGGTATCGCTGATGATTTCTCCCCAGCCAAAACGCTACTTAGGTACATTCTTGCTCATGGTCTCTAAGTACCTCAACATCCATTTATGGAAATGATGGGCATCAAGAAGCCCAAACACTCTGCTTAGGAAGGTGATTGTATCACTCAGTTCCTCATTGAAATCACTGTGGTGGATGGTCTATGGCCATCTGCTCACCAAATTTTTGTTCTTGAGATATAACTCGTTCATCATTTGCATACACTTATCCTCATTGTCGTCCCATGCCTTCTTGCAGTCTTCTAGGCTTATGGCGACGTACTGCTTGTGATGAGGAATGCCCAGGGTTATTTCAAAGTGACGAGTTGTGAGGTCGATGACCGTCTTTCCCTCTTTATCTTCGACACATCTTGTGTCCTTGTTATAGCATCGAGCCACCAACATGATGAACTCATTATTCACAACACTTACTGGCAGCCCAACTACAAAGTGTAATCCACTGCCCACCATTTTATTCATCCAGGGGCCACTAGTTGCCTGGTTGGTTCTCACCCAAAATTCTTCCATATCAATGTGCCCGAGCTCGAGTATTTGATGTTGAGATCACTCTCTGCGTATGAGTCAGACATCCTGAATTTTTGGTATTTATACTTCATCTCTTGTTCTGTCAACTTAGCTTTACCTTTAGACTTGGTTGGCTTTTTGCTTGACAAAGACATATGTGGGCTCGAGGATGGCTGTTGTTGTTCTGCAAGGAGAATCAAGGAGGTCCAACACAGAAGAGCCATGTCAACCATCATGTTATTCATAATGAAAGCTTGCAGAAAGAAGAATGAGCAATTATAAGGCTTAGGGCGCAAGGTGCAAGTTCATAGCATGCTGCAGAGGCTTAAAAAGGTTGGGTGCACTTTTGGGGATGTCAACATGCAAAAATGTGCGCCTGTGTTGCAGGGAGAAAAGTTACGCCAAAGGGTTATAAAGGGCACACTTTTGAGAGTGTTGCATAAAAGGTTTTAGTGCCAAGGAGAAAGGTGTGCGGCATGGGTAAACAACACACAACATGGCATGTTGATGTCAAGGTTCATGCGCCAGCGCCTTTAGGAAATTTGCTTTAACTGGGCGCTACAAAAAGATGGTGTTGCATGACTTTTAAGTGCGCCCAAGGCGTAATTTTGAAGATGTTGCAAAGAAGCTCAATGCGCCAAAGGAAAACTGCTTGGCATGGATTTGGGGACACAACATCCAATGTTGATGTTGGTTGGGATGCGCCTACGCCTTTACAAGATTGCTAAGTGTTAATACTTGGCACAAGTTATGGATATGTTGCATGTGGGGGTAGTGTGCCTTGGCGTGACTGTGGGGTTTGCAACATGAAAGGATAGTGCGCCAAAGGAAAAATGATTTTGCACTTTCTTTGATTTCTTTTCACTTTACATGACCATTTCTCTCTCTTTGGTTTTGCAAAATGGTAGGGAGGAGAGGGATTTCATGCAAGGTAATAAGCAGATACATAAAGGATGGTTCCTTCTGAGGCAGAGCCTTCTCAGATTTACATATCTGGAAGGAGGGATAAGGTGGTTTCCAGATGGTTATGGAATAGTAGTTTATTCATTTTTAGATTTAACCTTTTATAACAATCCTAAAACCACAAACAAAACCACAAACAACAATAAGAGTGATAAAATCCACTTACCCGGTTTAGTAAAGGACGAAGGATGACCTTAGGGTCCACAAACTTGAAAAGTGGAATGCGGGCATGATAGGTATAGCTGACAGAACAAAGGAATATTTTTCACAATTTTCAAATCGTGAAAATGACAGGTGTTAAGCACCTATATATAGAAAATTTGGCATTAATTACCCCACCCACTTTCTTTGGTGCACTTTTCAAAGTGTCGACATGGTTTTGGATGCGCCTTGGCGCAAGCTCTTAAATGTTGACATAACATTTTTAGTGCCTTAGGGAATTCACTTAGCGCATATTTTAATGTGTTGACATGCCGATTCTCACGCCTTAGGTGCATATTTTAGGCACGAGTTTTAGTGATGTTGACATGTTATTTTCTACGCCAAAGGGGCACTACTTCATTGATGTTGACATGTCATTTAGGGTGCCAAAGGATTTTCTAAGGGCGCACATTTTATGATGTCGACACTACATTTCTTGCGCCCAGTTCAAAAAGGTGAAAATGGCTAAGTTCTTTAAAACTTGATTTCTGAAAGGAGTTTTAGGCCATATTGAACATTGTCAGACTTCATCAGAGGACTAAAATGAAATTTTGGTATGGTTATCTACAAAATTTCCCTTGTCAATTTTATAAGATAGCAATATTACGAGGATGCTTTGACACAAAGATGCCCCGATGTGCCTCGTTACGAGCAACAACAACCACCGTCGATGATGCATCGAGGGTGCAAGCATCGGGGAGACCAAGGAGGTCAGAGGTCATGATCACATCTCCATGAGGTGCTAGTCGAGAGAGTGCCCGTGCCCGAGGAGGGAGGAGGAGACAACGTGTTCCATTTATCTGATTTTACTATATAGAGATGTGATTTGTAGAGATATACTGATGTAGCCTCGATTTGAAGGCATTTTTGATACGATGTATATGGCTCGATTTGAAGCCACTCATATATATATATATATATATGCATCTTTGTGTTATGTGATTGGACTCATGCTTTTAATTTTGATAGATACATATAGATAGATGTGATTTAATTTTGATTTGTCATGGATGAATAATTGATTAAATTAACATGTTAAGACGTTAATTCAACTAAATGATATGGATAGATGGATCCACATAATATATGCTTCTTTGATGTTTTTAGATGAAGTAGATAAGATGAACATAGATAGATTTGATTGATTAAATTAACATGTTAAATGTCATTTTAATTGGATAAATAACAAATGAACATGGGTAATGTCCATTTGATTTGATGAAAAGAAAGTGATGCAATGATCTTATCCCTTAGAAATAAAAATCACTACACCTAGATAGGAAAAAGAATGATAAGTTAGTCCCCTAACCGACCATAAATAGAGACCTTGATGGTAAGTCAAAAGACGATGCACACAAGGCCATAGACATGGATAAAATAAACCTGACACTAGTTAGTCACAAACCAGATCTAGGAGGTAGATAAGGATGAGAGATAAGTATGCATCTCGTCAGAACACATGAAGGATTAAATACGCGCTCATATGGGGAAAACAGGGTCTCCATATGATCGAAAAGGTCTCACATCACAGCTTCATGATTTTTCTTTTGATAGAAAAGCAAACTGATCAATGCGGGTAGTTTGCTAGATATGGAAAGACTGATCAATACGGGAAGTCTTTCAAAGATGCTAACAAGTGAACAAACTGGCCGAGAGAGGAAGTTTGTTACTGCAAAGGCTCAAAATGCCATAAAACAAACAGCCATCCTTCAAGGGAGCGGTCTGTATTTTGAATTTGATGGTAGCCATCCTTTGAGGAATGGTCTACATTTGTTTGATTTATTTTGATAAGGCATGGATAGTTGTCCTTCAAGGAATCAGTCTATCTTTTGGGACTAGGATAGCATCTCTTTTCTCTTTTTTCTTTTATTTTGTTTTTTAAGCTTTGGAAGAAGCTGAGTTTAGACCAGATAGATCAAATAGAGGGAAAGAAAACATATACAAGCACGTACTCATGCCCCAAGTGGATTTGACCAAGATGAACACCTAGGGCAGATGAAGTAGTGATTAAGGTATTCCTACCATGAGGAGGAACAAATATGTAAGGAAAATTCCATGAGTAGAGCCACGGTACTCATATTTAAGGTAAAAAAGAAATAATGCAGAGAACCACATAGTTCCAAATCACTACGAAATGCATGACTGGTTGCGGATGGATGAAAGACATGTTTCGTGACTAGGATTGTGTAAGATAGATTTTAACAATAGAAGGGCCTTAGATGCAAAGCATTAAGAGGTTCCATTTTAGGTATACCATCCATGGAAGACAGGTGATAAGCCCCGAACCCATACTTATGAGTGACAATGTACGGTCCCATCCAGTTAGGAGCAAACTTACCATGTTGACTCCGTTTTAGAGTAGTGACATTTTGGTTTTCTTTAAGGACAAGATCCCCAACTTGAAGTCACGTTGTTGCGGCTGCTTGTTATAAGCATGCTTGACATGCTCAAGATAGACTTGATGATGTTTAAGAGCATTGAGACGACGTTCATCTAACAACTCAAGTTGTGCTAGATGGTTTTGACGATAGTCTTCATCAGAGACAAACTCTCTGAGAGAGACGCGAAGAGAGGGAATCTGGACTTCCAAAGGAAGGACAGCCTCAGACTCCATAGATGAGAGAGAAGGGAGTAGCACCGGTAGGGGTATGAATGCTAGTTTGATAAGCCTAGAGAGCAAAAGGGATGTGTAAGTGCCAATCCCTACCAGCTCGACTAGTTACCTTTGCGAGGATATTACGTAAAGTTTTATTAGAAGCCTCAGCTTGGCCGTTAGCTTGTGGATAGTATGGAGAAGAAAAGATGAGTTTAATATTGAAGGTGTCACAAAGTTTCTGCAAATCTTTGTTTTTGAAAGACTTTCCATTATCTGTAACGAGTTTGTGAGGAACACCAAAGCGACAAATGATGTGTTGATAGACAAAATCAACAATAGGTTTAGCTTTGGTCGATGAAAGAGGAATAGCCTCCACCCATTTAGTGAAGTATTCTGTGGTAGTAATGATAGAGTGATGTTGCTGTGAAGAGCGTGGATTGATGAGACCAATGAGATCAAGACCCCATTGTGAAAAAGGCCACAAATCCGTTGCAGGTTGTAAGGCTTGACTAGGGATATGTGTAAGATTAGTGTGTTGTTGACACTTGACACATTTCTTGACATATTCGCAGCAGTCTTGATTAAGAGAAGGCCAATAGTAACCTAAACATAGGATGCACTTAGCCACGGCCAAACCACCAAAGTGTCCACCACAGATACCATCGTGGACCTCCTGAATGGCCTTAGATGATTCAGGGGTTTTGAGGCACCAAAGCAAAATACCCTCAAAACCACATTTGTAAAGGATTCCACCTAGAATAGCATAGCGGTTTGCGCATTGGATAAAATATCTTCTACCATTGGAAGTCAAATATGGAGGAAGCACTGAGTAGGATAGATAATCAAAAATGTGCTAATACCACTCATCTTGAGTGTCATTCGTGACGGACATTGATTGAAGTCAACTGTCTGAGATGAGATGGTTGGTCTAGACGCTAAACAACCACATAAAGTTGTGAGTCTTCAATGAATGGAAGAATAAGTGAGGCTAAAGAAGCCATCATATCTACGAATCGGTTTGCAGTGTGAGGAATATCTTAGATAGTAAATTTATTGAAAGATTAAAGCTGAAAGAGAACGATATCGTGATATTTTTGAAGGGTATCATTTTTACACTGATAGACACTAGTGACTTGATTAACAATGAGCTCAGAGTCACCAAAGATGTCGATATGGCGAGCGCCAAGATTAATGGCATTTTGAAGACCTAAAACGTGGGCTTCATATTCGGCCATATTATTGGTACATTCAAAGTTAAGCTTGTGTGCGACAAGGATAGGTGCACCCCAAGGAGGAATCATGACGAAACCTACGCCTCCCCTTGCTGAATTTTAGACCCATTAAAGAAGAGTTGTACTTTAAAAGGAGATAGACCGAAATCGATTTGTTGGATGTACTCATCTAGGAATTGAGTGAGGGGGACTTGAGTGTCTGGAAGAGGGGCATCAGCTAATTGATCAGCGATAACCTGACCCTTGATAGATTTCTGCGAGATGAACTCGAGGTCAAACTCTGTCATGAGCATGAGCCAATGAGTGATATGATCATTATGATAAGGTTTTGCATGCATTGTCTTGAGTGGATTGACACTTGTGACAATGTAAGTTTTATGATTAAGGAGGTAATGAAGAAGTTTAGAAGTCGCGAAGAAGAGAGCACAACACAACTTTTCAGCTTCGGAATAGTGAGTTTCATACTCATGAAGAGTGCGACTGATATAATAGATAGCTTGTTCCTTACCATTAGCATCTCGATGCAAGATCATAGCTCCCAGAGCATGGTCAGTCACAAAAATATAAAGATAGAATGGCTCCCCCTCACGTGGAGGTTTGAGCATAGGTGGAGAAATAAGATAGGCTTTGAGATCATCAAAGGCTTTTTGGCAACGCTCATCCCATTCAAAATGAACATTTTTACTAAGGAGATGATGAAAAGCTTGACAACGGTCTGAAAGCTACGAGATAAAATGACGCACTTGATTAAAGGCATCCTTGAAGACCACGGAGCTACTTTAAGTTGGAAGGAGGAGGCATCTCGATGATAGCCTTTATTTTTGTGGGATCGACCTCAATACCCCTGATAGAAATGATAAAGCCTAAGAGTTTACCAGTGAGAACACCAAACACACATTTAGATAGATTTAGGTGAAGACAAAAATGAATGAGTCTCTCAAAGAGAGGCACAAGGATGAGAAGATGATCCTGACGGTGTTTGGATTTACCGAGGATGTCATTGACGTAATCTTCTACAGTTTTGTGTAAGAGGTCATGGAAGATGTAGGTCATTGCGCATTGATAAGTCGTTCGAAGGGCATGACACGATAACAGAAAGTCCCCCAAGGAGTTATGAAGGAAGTCTTGTGCTGATCCTCTAGTGCGATGAGAATTTGATTATACCCAAAGAAACCATCCATAAGAGAAAGCATCTCGTGACTGCAAGTTAAGTCCACGAGTTGGTCGATATTAGGTAGAAGAAAATCATCTTTCGGGCAAGCGAGATTAAGATCCCAAAATTGGTGCAAATTCAAATTTTCCTAGTAGTTTTGGTTATTGGTACTACATTTGAAACCCACTGTGGATAGTCAATGGGTTGGATGAAGTTAGCGAAAGCAAGCGCTGCAACTCTTCTTTAACGAGGAGAGCTACACGAGGATGCATCTTACGTAGTTTTTGTTTAACTGGTTTAATGTCTAGAAGAGTAACGATATTGTGGACCACAATGCTAGGATCGAGGCCTAGCATATCTTCATATGACCAAGAAAACACTTGGCGATGGTTGGAAAGAAAGGCGGTGAAGTCTCCTAACTCCTGTGGTTTAAGAGATTGGCCGACCTTAATGATGTGAGGGTCTTCAAAAGTCCCTATATTAAGGTCAACAGTGGCTTCGTTAAGAAGCGTAGATGTGTTAGAAGGAATGGTTTTAGGAAGATAAGAATCCTCTGCCCCCAGATAAGTAAGGACAGAATCGTCATCTAAACAGTGGATAGTATTGATAGTAGGAGAGTCGTCTCTCGACTATTTCGAGGGAGACTAATGGTATGGAAGTGGATTTGACATTAGTCTTATAGGTCAATGGACCTAAGGAAATGGTATTGACTAAAAAAATGTAGGCGGGATGGAAATGGTGTCATCCACATCAAGCGATGCTTCAGACCTAATGGGAGAAGATGGTTCCTCAATGGAAAGAGGCTCAGTGAGAATGGTGACGGTGGATTTCGAGGAGGTTTGAACCCTAAACCAAATTTTTGATGTGGTTTAAGAGTTGGAATGGACGTGAGGTCATGCACACCCTGTTCATAATTTCCCAAGCCAAATCCCTTCCACGCGCATCAATATAGATAAGTTTTTGCGAACACGGGATTCTGTAGATAATCAAACCCTACCGAATAGGGTTTGGCCCTAGGAGGAGAATCTGGATGATAGTGAGGTGTATCAAGACCATCGTAGATGAAGTTAGTCTGTTGATTAGGCAGACCAATGGTGACGATGTGGTGAGACCTGGTTGATATTCAGGTTGTTTGTCTGGCCTACCATACTCATTAGGTTTGAGATGGGCGTCAAAAGAGAGAAGGGGAAGCTCTCCTAGCGAAAAATGCTACAATGTATCTTCCAGATTTTGTAGATCTAGTATTTTTGTTGTAGGTATGGAAGAGGATGAAGCCTCGTCAAGAGAATCAACATTCTCTTTTGGAGGGACAGACTATGGTCATGTCACATTGTGCGGACGGAAAAGGGTCTCCTGGATGAGTATATATTTTTCCTCATACTGATATTTTATGCATCGATGGAGGGTTGATGGGACGCAGTGCATTGTACAGATCCAGGAGCGTCTGAGATCATATTGTAGTGGAATTTTCCTTCGAAAATGTAAAAAAGCTCGTGCAGAAGTTTCTTACCCACCCGAATGGGCAGGACCATAGTTCCTAAGGTAACTATGTTTATTGTAAAATGATCGAAGGGTGAAAGGCAATGGTGACACTATGTCCTTTGGTAACTTAAGTTGCTCAAATGTGTGGGAGGAAATGACATTGAGTGCAATGCCACCACTTGATCATAGTGTGTTTTAACGTAGTGTTATTAATTTGGACTGTGATAAAGAGAGGAGCCTCTAAATCCTTAGAAGAAAGGGGAGGAATTTTAGAATCCTCGAAGGAGATGGTGGTTGATGGTCTATTCAATCCAACAACCATCTTGAAAGGTTAGGGCTCATCTGAATTCACCATGATGCGGTGCATATTATCAATCAGAGCTTGGCGATGTTGGGAGATGATTGAATGAGGTCAAAAAGATACATTTTGACCGGAGCATGGGTGAGTTGTTTCATAACACTCTCCTCAACTGACACAGGAATCTGAGCCCAAGGTGAAGCACAAATAGATACCCAAGGTCTCGGGGCTAAAGAGAAGGAGGAAATCCTTCGGGGTAGCATAAATAATGACTCGTGGTCGAGAAGCTGTAGAAGATGATGGATTATCATACCGTTGTGTTCTAGTGGCGATAGGAATTGTGTCGATTTGAGAAGGTGAAAGATCATCCGAGTGATACAAATAGAATTGGGGCCCGAGTAGGCCGTTCAAGCTCAGATGTAGTTGGGATGACAGGAGACACTTGTTCCTCTCCTCCTCCAACAGGAGATCATTTTCTTCCAAGAGGCTGTTAACAACAGATTGAAGGGCTTTACATCCCTCGGTGTCATGACCTGGAGTGCGATGGTAAGCACAAATCAAATCAGAGTTGAACCATGAAGGTTTTACTCCTTTGGGATTATAGGGTTTGATTGGAGGAAGTGATATAGATGAAGATTGGATAAGTTGGCAAAGGATTTCAGTATAAAATCTAGTAGACAAAGATGTGGATAGAGGTGAAGAAGGCACCTCTTTAGTCTTAGCAGACTGTTGAGGTAAAAGAGCCTACATATCTAGTTTGACAGTCTTTTTAGGGACTATTTTTCTCTTCTGAATACTAGGAGAAGCAGCCTTAGGTGCTTGAGATGGAAGTAAGTGAGGAAAGATTGATTTTAGCGGAGGAGGAGCTCCTAAGATAGATTTTGAAGATGACGAAGACATGAAAAGTGTTTTAGTCTTCGGAGATGAAGAAAGCTACTTGGCTCAAAACAAACGATGATTTAGATAAGACTGATTTAGATGGGGAGGAGCTCCTAAAATAGATTTGATAGGAGGCACAAAGGGTGCCTTGGTTTTTGGTGACAAAGATGATGGTTTTGATAAAAGAGGTGACGCCTTTCCAGTAGGTAAATCCACTTTACGAGGCACTAGTGAAGATGATGTTATAGAAGAAGACACCTTTTCAGTGAATAAATCCACTCTTTTATGAGGCATAGAGAGGGATTTTTGAGGGAGAGCACCAAGAGTTTTGATGGTCCGAAATATTGGTTTTCCCTTTTCAAGGATAGTGACAACTTTGACCGCATAAGGTGATTGTAACCGTTTCGGAGGAAGTAAAGGAGACGATACCGATGATGCAACCTTAGACTTAAACTCCAATTGTTTATGCCTGAGTCCAGGAGTCGGAAGTGTGGGTGTCGATGCTATCTCTTGAGATGTTTCTTTAATAGGCAAAGAAGCACTGATGGTGGAAGAGGTAGGTAATGAAGAAGAAACCTCTTGTGAGGAAGGTACTTCAGATGCAGTAACTATGGGTGTAATTACTATAGGAAAAGAGATAGGAAGAGTTAAGATCGAAGATGCTTCCAAAGGCATAGAAGTTGGTACAATTATGGGTACGTTAACCAAAGGCATGGTCATGGAAAAATGGGAGTGACAGAAGTAGAAGTATTTATAGTGGAAATTTGAAGGGATGTAAATGACTCAAGCACCGAAAGAATATCTGATGATGAGACAGACGATGGGGATGATATTGTCTCGTATAGGTGGAAGATCGAGATAGCGAGGTAGAGGGAGATGACTCTGCTTTCTAACAACAAATTAAGACTCGAAGATGGACCATCCGAGGATGGTGGAATCTCAAAATTTGAAGGAGCGGAAGGAAATTCCAATTCAAATTGACACGTTTGTGGATGGCTCAAAATTAGAAGAAGAACTATCAGTAGAAATGGCATTGATAATATGTGTGTTTGGTTTTTTAGACCCCGAAGCGTCATTGTTCAGCAAATGATTTGGAAAAGGTTGTTTAAAAACATCAAGCACTTGATTTGGGGGCATTTGGGTTATCTAGAATGAGCTCGCCTCTATCAATGAATTTTTGGATGAGATTTTTGAAGGTTTGACATTGTTCAATGTCATGGCCTTTGCTTCTATAATAATGACAGAAGTCATTTTCACGATACCAGAATGGTCGTTCTTGGTTCTCATCAAAATTTCTAATAGGAGGAAGTTCGATCATGTGAACTTCCAACATTTTTTCTAAGATAGAAGCATATGATTCCCCCAACGAAGTAAAAGACCGAGATGACGGAGGTCCTTTTCAAGAAGATGAGGAGTCTCTCTCGAGGTGTTTGATTAGAAGTGTTATCAGATCATGATGTTTTTAATATGATAGTGTTTGTGGACCCCTGATTCTTGTCTTTGTTAGAAGCGGAAGGGTTTGATTTTGTAAACCGAGAAAAATCTGGTTTAGACTTAGAGCGAAGTTTTAACTTTCCTTGTTCGATGGCATGAGACTCAAGTTTGCATGCCATCGTAAAGGCTTCTTCAAATGTATAAAAGGTTTGAATCCTTAAAGTGGAAGAAATATGATTAGCACAAGATTGAGTAAACAACTCGATTTGCTGAGATTGAGGGAGGGAGAAAGACAATTGATTTATTATTCCTCTCCAACGAGTGACAAAGTCTACAATAGACTCGTCATCAAATTGACGAATGTTATAAAGATCTGTGATCGAGATCTTATGTGTGATGTTTATTGAGAAATTTTCAACAAACATCTGGCTAATTGAGAGAAATAAAATAGAGAATGTTGGGGTATGTTATTGTACCAGTCTAAAGTGGGCCTTGCTAAAGACATAGGAAAGGTACGGAGCATAAGCTCCTGATCCTGACTATAAGGTAGCAAGCATGTTTAAATGCTCACAGGTGTTGTTGAGGATCCTCTTGACTATGAAATTTTGAGAACTTAGGAAGTTCCCATTGGGGAGGATAAGGCTTAAAAGCCACTGATGGATGAATCGGTTCATTACATACTTCTTCAAAAGAGTATGAAGGGTGAGCCCCTTTGGTGGAGGCTTCTAGGTCTGATGATTTTCTTGAAAAGAAGTTGGACAACATCAAATTGAGGAGGGGGCATGTTGGTATGTCCCGTATAAGAAGCGAATGGTATGTTCTGTTGAGGCATTAATGGGGGATTCATCTGCTGATTAACAAGATGATAAGAGGAATAACCAGGTGTTTTGGTGATGCCTGACAAGGTATCTGGTGTGAAGGAGCCTAAGTATAAACAGGCTGTGAGATGACAAGTGGTTGAGAGAAAGGTTGTTGAATAAAAGATGGAGCCTATGATTGGTGGGTTCCTACACTTGCCGACTGAATCGAATGGATTGAGGAATGTGGGTGTTGATTTGATTTGATATGGTGGGAAACAAACTCTGAATGAGGCTTTTGACTGCCAAATTAGTTATTAAGGTGCCGACGCCAAAGGATGGGTAAAAGTCACTGTCACTAGAGCATTGGAAGAAAGATCAACTGGAAGATGAGAAGGAGGAACCGATTGACTCGTAGGAGGGGGTTGGCTCACAGAGAGATACTGACCCTGAGATGTAATAGATGACATAGAAGAATTGACAACAATTTGTGGGAGTGTGGACACACTCATCATAGCTGAAGAAGAGGGCCTCTCGAAAGTAGGTTGTGGGGTAGCCAGAAGTAGCTATTACACTAGGGATAGGCAGGGTCATTTGAGAACCAGTCGACATGGTTGGTGGAAGAGAAAAAGGAGGCATAGATGCACCACCTTCTTTCATGGTTTGAGGTGAGAAGAAGCATGCTAATTGCTCTATGAAAGCCTGGGATGGCTCATGAGGATAATCGTAAACCTGCTGGATCGGTGGTCCCTGATCAGATATTCGAGTAGACTTATGCACTAAGTAATCCATAAGGGCTACTGGGTTGTGGTCAAGGAGTGCCTGAAATTCAAGATCTCCACGAGGAACATACTCTATATTAGAAGTAGATGACACCTTTGAAGGATGGGGGAAGTTGGTCGTGATGGGATCGCTTTAGGATGATAGAAAGGATTATACGACCAAGATGGGGAACCAACTAACATTGGTCCCGAAGAAGACCCGAGGGGTGCCGAAACATCCATATTAGTGGGGGTCCTAGTTGAGCCATTTTTCTAGATTGTGGATCGGTGATAACCATTCATAAACAAGCACAAACACAGAAAGAGATTAACCTAATTAATGCACAGACAATTCAAGTAGCGTAGGTGATTATCTCTTTTAAATTTTCATGCTTTTTAAGAAAGAAAATGTTAGGAAATCTTTTAGAATGGGGACTACTCAATTGGCCAAACTAAGGATGGTTTGGGGAATGTTTTGGTGAGGAGTCCCGAAGGCACTTCAATAAAATAACTTGGTACGTGGCTTGATATAGGGGCCTACCCCCGCACTTCACACACCACTGTGATAAGGGAGTCGGTGCTTTGCCAATATATACCAGAACTTCCGTGAATTTATAGTGCGGCCCGAGTACCACGTAGGCTCTTCCTCTTAGATGTCACTTCCAAGTAGGCGAGGCCAAGGAAGGAGTTTTTGTTTAAATGCTTTATACCTAGTGATTTTGGCTTTGTGTGTAAGGGTGAAAAATAAAAATCAAATAGTGTCACTACCAATTTTGATCAATTTTCCAACCTATTTAGAGGACTAGGTGAATAACATATAACATGAATGAAAAAGAAAAATGTTCTTTTTAAGCACTAAAACCGAAGCGTTTGATTTCAATGAAGACAAGTCAAAACAAGTTCTTTCCCAATGTGATTAATTCATTTTAAGTACCAAAACCGAAGTGTTTGAGTGTGATAAAAACAAACAAACAAGTTCTTTTTAAGTTCTTAAAAAGGAGAAAACATCGCAAAAGAGAAATACCTGTAGATTTAGCTCTCCAAGGTGTGTGGACTTCAAAAAGTGCATTGTTGAGCTCTTCCCCTTGAACAATCCCGCGAATAAGAAAACCGCTCCATAAAATAGGGTTAAGCAGAACACGCAAACAAATCCAACAAGATGTATCTAGATAACTTGATACTAGTGGAAAGGAAATTTCTATTTTAAGAAACTAGAAAACTTTCAAGGAAATGACAATTTTGCACAAAGAGATGAATCAAAAATGCAACTTTGAAATCAAATGAAGAATTTACTAATTTTAGAAATAGAAATTAGAATTGAGATTTGCAAAAAAGAAGGGACCTAACTTTGCAAATTTAGAAATGAAAGAAGCAAGACCAAAACGATGAAAGGAAATGCTTAAGAACAACTGATGAAAATTAGTGAAGAAAAAGAACAAATCTCAAAACTGGAAAAGAGATGAACTTACCAATAAGGGACTTTGGTGGGGTCCCACCGGGCATGCCAGAATGTAGATCAAGAATTTCTCGCACTTGTTACCTGTCCAAGTTAATGCACCAAACTAAACACAAAAACCTTAAAAAATCAAATAAAGTCGATACCTGATTAATTGGACAAGATTCAAAGACATAGATGGAGAGAAAGCCTGATGGAATTAAGACGGCGCACATGAGCAATCCTACGGAGTAGATCCAAGAAACCTGTGATGCATGAATACTTGACAGAAAAAGATGACATTAGAAGATATAAGGGTGAACTGCCCAGAGAGTGGGTCCGGGAAGTGATTAGCTTCCTCGGTGGATGTCAATTCACGTTTTCAATTAAGAATAAAAGTGTACATGATAAAATATGTAAGAAAATGTTTATATTTTCTAATTTTAAGCTATAGACAGAATGTAAAAATAGCAGCAGAACAAAAAGAAAGCAAAAAAAAGCAGAAAAACAAAGATGAAATTGTATCACCTAGATTATGTACCTTTCTAGATTAGTCGGTAGCGCGATCGATCGATGCAGTGATCGACGCGTCGATGGTTTGGAATGGTGCCGATTTGGACAAATCAACATCGATTGATGCTGGGTCATCATCAATCAAGAAGAAATCATAAAAAGCTTGACTGATGATTGACGATGATCGGATTGTGGAGACCCGCAGGAGCTGCAGAGATGTGGACAAAGTTCCACCTTGGCTAGATGGAGAAATGGAGTCACCCAGAGGTTGAAGAACCTAAGCGATATTGATATTATGTGGGTAGAATAATGGTGCACCTCTCCGGATTGATCTGGACAGAATTCTCTCTCTCTCAATTGATAATTTCAAGATTTGCTCAAGTTTTTCACTATTTCTCAAGTCTCTACCGTCCAACTAGAACTGAGTTCAGGTCATGTATTTATAGTTGGCGCCGACCGAGGTAAAATCGGTGTCGTTTCAAAAATTGGCATCGATCGAGGAATGGTCGGTGCCGATCAGGGAACAAACTCCCAAAGTGGTGAAAAGAGATGAGTGAGGATAAGAATATTATCCCTCCAACTCAAATACGGGAAAAATCCCACTGCATGGTTCCAGGAGAGGAGAAATAGGTGGGATGGATGGATAATAATGGCATGGGAGGTTGGGAAGTGATATGGGGTGAATAAGTAGATGTAAAAGATAGAATTACAGGGTTAATGTTTAATTATCCATGGGTGAAATATAATGGGGTGGAGCAAACTTAGGATAGGCATATTAATTAGATATTTAATTAATACCCTAAGAGAGAAGTAGTGATACAAAAGTGCACCGGGTTACCCGAGAACAGAATAGGTAAGCGAACACGGGGGACATTAAATTGAGTGACCAATTTTATGTGTCTACATTGGCAGACCATATGAACATAGGCATATCGATTCAACATGGTTAATGAATTAGAGACATGATTACTACAGATGACTTAGGCTATCAATACATATTTGGATAAGTGAACCATTTCTCTTCCAAATTAGTTACTCCAACCTTCCAGCTTGAATATGTAAAATCAAAATAAAGTCAAAGATAAAGGGAAATCCCTTTTTATGCATTCAACTAATCTTCTTACATTATGAATCCCCATTTTTATCACAAGTGTTTAATGAATATTGGTAATAAGTGTTTTGACATTGTTGCGAAAGACATGAGGAAAATACTTTATTGAATGATGAAATTTATTTCGAGAAATATTTTTGGAACAACATTTCCCCCACTTTCTTAAGGGCCAACCCAAATCAATTTTTTCAAAAGTGGGCCCGAATACTACTGATGTTAGCTATCTTAGAATATCCCATAATGTATGTTAAAAAAAATTTCTCACTAGTTTCACTTAAGGTTCATTGCACTTAAATTTAAGTAGGAACACTACTAGGAGAAGAAGCCACACCCATGAGACCAACACCAATAGGATCCAGCCGTAGTAAAGGCTTGATCTTGTGCACAACTACTCTAGCCCCTTCGACATGTAGCAACAACCGTTGAAAGGGTGTTATAATTGTTTTCATGGTCATAGTTGTTGCTACCATCACTAGGTTCTTTGAGAAAAGGTGCCTCCCATAGTGTTACACTTTGATGACGATGGGAATCTCTTATGAATATTGGAATAACCTACAAGTATAAGCATATGGAGGAGAAAATTGAATAGATAATCTTGAAGGGCTCGTTCATTATGCTCTTCCTTTAATTATAATCTACAATCCAAGATTCATTGTATTAAATCATAATTAACTTCTTAAGTTTGTATAAAATAGAAGTTTTAACAATCATATTTAATAATATGATCCCACTTAAGGGAAAGAACAATATTTTCTTCCCCATTGCAGAAAGAATATGGATAATATATTGTATAGGTAGAATTCACTCAAATGCATTTTTAAATAAATAAAAACATCTCTTGATCATATTCAACATGTGTGCTATATAAAGAGGTTTTCCATTAGAATTTCATGCCCAAAAAATAAGAATACGAGAAAGAAAAGAAAAGAGGGCATAGTGAGCTAGGAAAATAACGAGTTAAAAATATATATTTTTACAATCTTGTACAAATTAACTACTATTACATTTAAGGAATAGAAAAACATATTCAGAATTCTTTTAAATGTTTCATGTTCGGTTTATTGGGTAATAGAAGGAAATTGAGGCTTGTCCTTGAAAACTCTCTGATAAGTCCATCAAAACAAGTTGCGAGATAACTACATTTATAATCATAAGCCAATGTTTGGGGCCTAACTACTTTGTAATTATTTAAAACATCCAAAACAAAAATAACTCCCACTATTGAACATTAAATGCTCTCTAGAGTCTACAAAGTAAAAAATGTAGTGTTATATATAAGTCATTGAAATTGAAAACAATACTTTTTTTTAGTATCATACATGATAAGAACTAATAAAAATGACAAGCAAATGCAATATATCAAATAGGTTTTGGAGGCTTCAATACATTTGTAGAAGACCTCCTGAGAGAATCAAATATGTTACAACTAATTTAAAAACTAGATTTTGTATTAGATAGGATGTTAAATGTTTTCTAAGATAAAAAAATTACTCATCATTTCGAAGAGGTCATGGAATTCAAGCAATTACGAGATATAGCTAATGAGCATATATAAAAAAATGAAAAATAGCTTAACTTTGATGTTTACAAAACAATGAATGAAGTATTAAATTTTTCATATAAAATGTACACTTATGGATTACATCTTCTTCCCTAATTGTGGTTTCTTAATTGTGGTTTCTTATTTGAAGGAGCTTTGCTAATTTAGATGTATCCTTTCTCAACATTGTAATCAACTATATGTTTATTTCCAAACATGGGTATAGATGTTGAATTTTTATGTAATTTAGTGAATACCAATTTAATAGAAAGTAAGGAGAGAAAAATTTATCCATAAGAAATAGCTCAATAGCAAAGGAAATGCCTACGAGACTCATATTTGACAATTCATCCGTACTACGATTCAAGCATATTTGTTGGGGATGTCTTGCACATTTAGTGAATAGAAATATTGAATGAGATAATTTAAAAGATCACATTACCGAGGTGACACCTTTTATTTTCAATTATATCCCCGTCCAATTTTTATTGATGGCATTATTACCTTTAAAACATGTAAAGATGGCAAATGTGATTCCGAAATGTAGGAATCAGGGAAATCTTAAGAAATGAAGATTGTGGTTGAAAACCTAAGATAGAAAGATCTTGCAGATGATGTCGGTAGAAAAATCAACTATATGTTTATGTAATTTAGTGAATACCGATTTAATAGAAAGTAAGGAGAGAAACATTTATCCATAAGAAATAGGTCAATAGCAAAGGAAATGCCTACGCAGATTCATATTTGACAATTCATCTAGACCATGATTAAAGCATATTTGTTGGGGATGTCTTGCACATTTAATGAATAGAAATATTGATTGAGATAATTTAAAAGATCACATTACTGAGGTGACACATTTTCCTTTCAATTATATCCCTGTCTAATGTTTATTTCAATGGCATTATTACCTTTAAAACATGTATAGATGGCGAATGTGATTTTGAAATGTAGGAATCGGGAAAGTTTAAGGGGTTTGAAGATTATGGTTGAAAATATGAGGCGAAAGATCTTGCAGATGATGTTGGCGTAAAAGTCGAACAAGTGTTGACCCTTGTGTAGATGAAGGATCCAATCATCTAAATAAAGACAAAACAACAAAATAAACATCAAAGTTAACCAATAGTATAATGTAGTCTAAAAAGTAACAATTTTGTATTTGCTTAAATGAATAATACTCATTACGTAGTGGTTTTTTTGTTTGTCAAAGCGAGTTACATTTAAGGATGCAATGATAGTGCTTTTTTAATTATGCAAGACTCATTACAAAATGTACCATTTCTTGTTAATTATAAATATGACAATCTTCAAGAATTTATGTTGTTTATCGGCAATGTTGAACCATGAGAATATCTATAGGGAGTTTGTTTCTAAACTTGGATTGACATGAAAATTAGTAGAAAAAATTACATACATAAACATGCGAGTTGGTTTTTTTTCCTTTTACACAAATATAAATATAAAATTGTTTTTCCCAAAGTTGTAATGCTGAAATTTTAGTTTCCAATGCAATTCTCTTTCAACTATTTTCCTATGCTTTCAATTGCTTTCAATTGTTGGTCTTTGCAAAAATTTATTTATTCAAAATTCTTATGTATTTATATTTATTGATAGATGACGATACTCAAAATAAATGGTTTTTTTTGTTGTCCATCTTTAAATATTATTAATTTCAACATCCTACCAAAGAAATAAGGCTCCTTCACTTGTTCTCCTTCATGCATCTCTCACATAACACCCTCCCCACCCCGTTGCTAACAAAGAAAATAAATGTTCATTGTTTTTCACAAAATTAATTTACTCATTTGTCTAACAAAGTGCTTACTTGTTTTCCCCTTCATCTAGGAGCAATGAAGACTTGAACACAATTTCCCCATCCAATTGGCAAAGAAGAACTTGAAAGGATCCAATTTATTGTTAATGTTTTGCATGGTAAGCAATCAAAACGGGCTTGACTAGTGATAACACAATGGTACGAAATGACCAAACCCACCTTTATATCCACTACACAAACTTTTCACCACAAACTTTTCACCTGACACTATAAACTCCATCTCCCCTTCCCTTCCCTTACCTTCCCTTCCCTTCCCTTCCTTCCGCCACCTACGAATCTAAAAACAATCCCTTTCAACATTCACATTGCCCTAATGACTTTATAGTATTGATTGATGACATTCCACTAAGCTATATTCCAATATCTAATTACTCTATCTAGTCATCCTTCAAGTGAATTGAGTTGGTTCTTTCCATTGTTCATTATTTAGCATTATCTCTCTAATTTCCCTCTTTAGAACATCCAAATTTACCATAATGTGGGATCAAATTAATGTACTTAATCATACATATTTTTAAATCTTAATTAGTTATAGTCTATAATTATTATATACCACTTTGTGTGTAAAATTCTTAAAATGGACTCTTCCTTAAACCAATAACATTAAATAAATGAGATATTAGTTTGGATCTACAACCTAGAGTTAATTTGCGGGGCCATATATCTTCGTGGTAAACTATTTGCGAAATGTCTATATTTCACTATTCGAATGTGACTGGTTCTTTTGAATTTGTTTATTGGCATGCGTCATCGACGAGAGTGTGGAAATACCCACGAAATAGAGTATTATCCCCCTTCTTAAACGAAAAAATCTTCCTAGCCCAACGCCATCTTGACCCTAAAAGGCAACAACAACCTAGAAAAATAAACCATAGATTCAATTTTAATATAATTGAAAAAGCTTGTTACCTAAATTAATTTTAACAAACAAATCTAACTCCGTAGCGAACTCGTGCTCGGATTCGATTGTTCAAAGCAGTAGCTAAAACCCTGTTCGAATCTCCTATACATGTAATAATTTAGTATTAGAAACGTGTGGAGGCCGCATGCGAACGCGAGCCTCCGCTGGCACAAATTATGACGTGCACTCTCCACAATGGGAGATGCTAGGCAGTGCCCCCTTCCTAGTGCAATGAAGGTGCCCTCCCTAGGCCATCGGCCTTTTTGATCACCGATTGACCCCGCCCAGGTAAGTATGTTTTCAATCTTCCCCATCTCCTCCATTTTATACGCTCTCTTCTCCCTTCCCACTTCTCACGCCACGCATGTGGGATCATTAATCATCATAACCATGTCAACAAGTGTTATTCATGACACAATCATTATAAAAGTAGTGTCATGAAAGTTGTAATGTGATTTTTTATATACAAATTGTGGAGTATTCTTTTATTTAAAAAATGTTTTTTCCAATATTCAATATCATTATACTTATTGTATTAGGGGATGTGATTTTTTAAAGATATTTTTGTATATAAAGTATTATTAGATAATGAAGAAAGTGTCCATCATCAATATTAAATTGATTTGATTGAATTTGCATCATCATACTTATATGTTATTGTATGTATTGCATTCATCAAAATTATTGCCCTAATTACTTAGTAAATTGATAAAGGAAGTAGGGAAATATAGTGTAATGTGGTGATGGGTGAGTCTTCATGTATGGTGGATATCGTTATCTTTGATTTTTTTTTAAAGAAAAAAATGTCACTGTAATGTAGTACAACGCAAAGAAACTTGCTATATAGTGGGCCCCGCATTATGATATTTACTTTATAAACAAGCTTGATCTTTGTATAGAATCGATTACATTTGTCGATAAAAAAATTATAATATATATTTATGTCATTTATTTAGCCTCTCACTTTAGTCCAACTTTTTTAATATGATAGGATGGATGACACTTAAGGAACCACAAAAAGATAGGACTTTGTGTGTTATACATTATAGGGGCAATTGAAACAGAGGAGCATTTCCTACTTGAATGTCCATCAAAACCAAATATGAGGAAATTTCAAGAGTTGGTTCCATGGTAGAGTTATTTGAGGAAAGTAAAATAAAAGGTTTACAAGAGATGTTAACTCAAATCAATAAGAGGAGGACCAACGTTCTAAAAGATACCACTTTGCACCCATAAAAATTTAAGTTGTTGGACTTTTTAGTGGCCACATAGACCATTTGGTCTCGTGGACATAACTAAAATCAATCCATTCATTCATTCATTCACTTTTTTTCTTAAGTATTATTAAAAGCTTTATAAATCAACTTCGCACTAAGGTGTTGTTATTGAATATAGGTACATGTTGATTTTAATAAACAAAATAATAATTATTTACTATTATTTTAATATAAATTCTCTTTGTTGTGATGCACTAAAAAATTAAATAAAGTGCCATGAGATTGTTGCACAATGAATGAACTTTTATTTGGATTCTTCGTCTATACAGTGATGCCTCAAGTATCCAAGACATACTTCCAAGGGGATTTGTGGAGAGCAAAAAGGAGTTATGAAAAAACCCTTTGTTTATGTTTAAAATACATCTTAACATGAGGTTTGTAGAAAAATTATTGTTAAATATGTTGTTATGAAAGGTGAAAATAGTAATTTAATAAACTATGGAAGACATGGGCATGTTGATGAAGCATTAATATGGTTTCACAAAATACAACTAATAGGTTTCCAACTAGTTTAGTTTACCTTTGTTATCATACTCCCAACATATGCCAAATAAAGTATAAACATCCACCAAACCATAGTGGAGAAGGGACTTTTGTTATATGTTTTAGTAGCAAGTGCCCCGGTAGATATAATACAAAATGTGGAAGCATGTGAGCTTTTCAACAAAATTCCTCAAAGAATTATGGTCTATGGTCTACACTGATTATTGCGGAATGTACAAAAAAATAACTTTTATTTTAAAACCTTTACGGAAAATGCAATTGGCAAGTGTAAACCCATATTGAACGACATTTCTGACATCATCCCATCCTTTGTTGAAATGGGAGCTTTAGAGTGAGCCATAGATAACAATAAAAGCATAACGGTGGAAAAATTCTATTAGATTTGGTTGAAACTGCCCTAATAGACATGTATGTAAATTGTGGAAGCATACACAAGGAAAATGAATCGTTTGAAAAAATGCCTCATAGAGATGTGATCTCATGGAACATACCTTAACCATGTAAGCTTCATTTTTGTTTTATCATATTATAGTCATGCATGTATAATGGATAGGGGTTGTAAATACGTCAATGGAATTAGTGCTTCTTATAGAATTATGCCTAGAATTGATCATTATGTCTGTGTGGTTGACATCATATAATGAAATTACTTAGATAGATATGAATATCAACAACAATAGAACACCAAAATATACAGAAATGGTCACAATATGTAAGTAGAAATACTTAACCACTTTAAGGGGTAGCCTCCAAAACATACAATAAGACTCAAGCGCTCAATATATGATAGTCTACTAGTTATGAACTCGTATATGTACCTTGTACTATGATATGTAAAACATCAAGGCCAACATACTAAGTATTGAAAACATAAATGAATGTGATATGACATGATGAGAGATTATATTAGGCACATGTCAGCCATCCATATCTTGATATATGACCTAGGATTCAGAGTACCATGCCCCTCCCCTTCAAAATAGCATTGTCCCCAATGTTGGTAATCTCTAAACATTGCTTCTAGAACGATTCATCTTCATATGTTGCATCTTCATTGTCCAAATTCTCCCATTTGATTAGATACTCGTTGATTATCGTTATCCTCAATTTCTTAGTGTGTGTTTGTAGGATTCCTTCAGGCTCCAAAATGATATGTCCCTACTCATCAAGTTTTGGTAACATTGACTAAGATGACACCTTCTACCCAATGACCTTCTTCAAACAAGAAACATGAAAAACTGGATGTATTTTAATTGACTGAGGAAGCTCCACTTTATATGCCATGCTATCAATATTTTGCAACACTTAGTAAGGGCCATATTATTTGGGTGAAATCTTGTTATCTTTTTTATTTTGTTTCAAATACAATTTCTTATATGGCTATAATCATACAAAAACAAACTCTCCAACTTCAAAGCTTCATTAACTATGGTGTTGATGAACTTTTTTCTTCATGTGCTTTTGTGTTATTACTTATTTCTTTTTAAGGCTAGAGAGAGTGCCTCATGTTGGTGTTGAATGAGATTTTCCATTACTCTTACTTTCATTAGACCTTTAAGTTGGAGGTGAGGGAAGGTGTATGGTAACTACCCGATGCCAAAATGGGAACATTTTGGATGAGGTAAGAAATGAAGTGTTGTACCGCCATTCTACCAATGGTAGCAATTGAACCCATCTCTCTTACTTATCTAAAGAAAAACAACGTAGAAACCCCTCCAAACATGTGTTTACTACCTCAATCTTACCATCAAATTGGGGATGATGTGATGAACTATGAGCCAGTTGAGTACCCAAACATGAGAATAAATTAGTCTAAAAATTTATGGTAAATATAGGATCATGATCACTTACTATAATCTTGGGTATTCCATGTAGTTTCTTAATTATATCCATAAAGGATATGACAACTATATTTATTATAAAGGGATGTGACAAGGTAAAAAAGAGCATATTTGGTGAATATATTTACAACCACTATAATTATACTTTTTCCTTCAAATTTCAATAATCCTATGATGAAATCCATCAAAACCTCTACCCACTGCTCATTAGGAATAGATAGAGTTTGTAACAATCTTGACGACTTAATAGTTTCTCCTTGTTATAGTGACATGCCTAACATTCTACAATAAATTATTGGACATCCCCTTTCAAACATTTCCAAAAGAAATCTTGTTTAATTATGTGATAAGTTTTTAGGAACCTAAAATGCCCCTCCATTGGATAAGTATGGAGCTCTGAGAGAACTTAACTTTTAAAGGTAGAGTTCTTGTATAAGTATAACCAATCCTTACACCACGGGGCATCACCCTTCCATAATTATTTTTTTTCTGAAATGCTTGGATCATGTGGGAGAGTATGAATGAGAGTCCGGGCTCTATGTCATTTTTCCATTTTGATCTTGCTTGATCTACCCAATATTCCTATAATATAGATATGGCATATAACCATGCTTCTATGGACTCGTCTCTTCTAGATAATGCATCAACTACCACATTTTCTTTTCCTTTTTGTAAATGATCTCAAAGTCATACCCCAACATCTTTGTGACCCATTTTTGTTGTTTTTTTATGATAGTCATTGCTCCAAAAATTACTTCAAGTTGTCATGATTTGTCTTCACCTTAAAATGATGAACCATGAGATATGGTCTCCTATGTTTGACTGCATGAAGAATAACCATCATTTCCTTCTTGTAAGTTGGTTTTGAGAGGTTCTTACCTTTGATTCGAAGAATCTCAAATTTTATAGGAGGACCCTTTTACATGAGTACTACACATGCCATACCCTAAAGCATCACATTTAATAATGAATGTTTTCCATAAATATGGGGTAGCCAGGACTAAAATGGTACATGTGGAATTCTTCAATTACTTTTTTTTTTATGTTACTTCTTCATTCCTATACAAAGAATCTTTATCCAATAACATTGTGAGTGGTGCTGCAATTCTACCATAATTATTCACAATATGCGATAGTAACTCGTGAGTCCTAATAAGCTCTTAAGATTTTTTAGGGTTTCAGAATATTCCAGTCCTTCATAGTCCTGGATATTATAGGATCAACTTTTACATCTTCATGATAAATAATATGACCCAAGTATTCTACCTCCCTAACTCCAAAAGCACACTTGGAGGGTTTTGTTGAGTTATGGAGCTCAATTACTTCATTTTAGCATGCAATTGGAACTTGCTAGAAAACACAGTAACCAACATCGGTTAAGGGCGCATCAAAGATCGGCATCGGTCAAGGGCAAGTAGAACCGGAATGGTTGCTAGGCGGCACTGGTGTCGGTTACCTGTGCGACAAATTTTAATTAACTCTCGGGAATTATATCTATTTTTAGCATTAAAATAGATTTATTGATTGTAATTGCATGGCTAAGTGCCCTAAGTCTATAAACAACTATATAAGCACAAAATCTAGGGTTTAGAAGTAATAATAAACAAGAATTAGAAAGAACTTGAAAAAGGTTGGTGAGAGAGAATTCTTGGTGGTAGAGCAAAAGCTTGAAAGAAGAAAGTATTGAACATATAAGAGGTGTGGAAGATTGTATATCTTGTAAAGCTTTGGATAATATATTGGCTTGTTTCTTGATGGACGTAGCCCACCTTTGGGTGAACCACGTTAAATCTAGTATTGATTTATGTCTCTTGTTTTGTATATTTCTTCTGGTAGAATATCCACTTTTATTTGCATGTATGCTTAGATTTGATATATTGTTTATACAACCGATCCGTATAACCCCAACAAGCTGGTATCGAGCTTTATTTGAGGGTTTTGTGTTGACAAATTTATTCACAGAGGGTTTTCTAATTGAGTGGGAGCTACAACAATGACAGAAGATAATAAATACAAGGTGGAGAAATTTGATGGCCAAAATTATCAATTATAGAAGATGCAGATTGAGGATTATCTGTATCAAAGAAATTTGTACTTACTTGTTGGATGAGAAGTCTAGACTTACGAAGATCACTGATGAAGAATGGAAGATTCTTGACAAAAGACTTTGAGATCTATAAGATTGAGCCTAGCAACATCCGTGGCTTTCAATATTACGAGGCGACTTCTACGGTAGACTTAATGAAATCTCTTTCTAATTTATATGAAAAACCTAGTGCTTCAAATAAAGGTTATTTGATAAAGAAACTATTTAGTTCTAAGATGCATGAAGGTGAATCTTCCTCTAGTCATTTGAATGATTTTCGATCTATTGTAAATTAGTTTAAATCGATTGCTATATTGTTTGATGATGAAGTAAAATCACTTTTATTCCTATGTTCTTTTCTGATAGTTGGGACAACTTGGTAATGGTTATTTAGTAATACAACATCTACTAATAATATTTTGAAGTTTGATGATATGGTTAGTATAATCTTGAATGAAGAAATTCGTAGGAAGAGTACGGAGAAAAACATCATCTAGAAATGCTTTGAATGTAGAAAGCGAGGCGAGAAGAGGAGAGATCAAGAGTAAGAGTAATGGGAAATCAAATTCAAGGAAAGCAGATCTAAATCTAGAAGTAAGGGAATTACTTGTTAGAAATGTGGAAAGAAAGGACATGCGAAAGAAAAATTGTTGGTCAAAGGATAAATAGAATCAACAACCAGGACAAAGGTAAAGAGGTGAATCTTGCTTCATCAAAGGTAATACAAGATTCTCTTATTCTTTCTTTGGACAATAGAATTGAATCACGGGTTTTAGATTCATGAGTTTTTTTCCATGCAACCCCTAATAAGGGTTATTTCAGAAATTATGTCCAGGACAATTTTGGGCATGTTTATTTGGGTAATGATGAACCTTGCAGTATTACTAGGTAAAGGGAAGTTCATCTAAAATTGAATAATAGAAATACATGGGTATTGAAAGATGTGAGGCATGTGCCAAGCCTTAGGAGGAATCTTATTTCTGCAGGGAAACTAGGTGAATCTGGTTGCATGGTTACTTTTACAGGAGACTCTTGGAAATTCACCAAGGGTGCTTTTGTTGTGGCAAGAGGTAAGAAGATAGGAACGTTATATTTATCTACATGTATTATTGATTCATTTTCTGCATTATCTACTTCAGATTCAGATGCATGCATGTGGCATAATCGGTTGGGTCATATGAGTAAAAATGAATGCATATCTTAAAGGCTAAGGATAAGTTATCATATTTGAAAGATTTAGATCTTGATTTCCGTGAGTATTGTATCTTTGGAAAGTAAAAGAAATGAGATTTCTCAAAGTTGGGGCAACTAAGAAGAAGAAATTGGAGCTTGTACACTCGGATGTGTGGGGACTAGCTTAGGTAGTTCTCATGGAGGATCCCAGTGTATTATGTTACTTTCATTGATGATGTTATAAGAAAGGTATGAGTTTATTGTATTAAACATAAATCTGATGTTTTGATACTTTTAAAACATGGATAACCCTTGTTGAGAGTGAATCAAATTCTAAGTTAAAGTGTCTTAGAACTGACAATGGTGGTGAATATTGCAGCAAGGCTTTCAATTATTATTGTTCAGTGAATGGGATACGTAGAGAAAGAACAGTTCCAAGAATACCACAAGAGAATGGTGTTGCGAGAAAGAATGAACATGACAATTATGGAACGTGCTTCAGAAGTATGAGGATACATTCTGGATTGACCTTGCGATTTTGGGAAAAAGCAATTGATACAAGTGGTTTATTTGATTAACCATGGCCCTTCAAGTTCACTAGATGGAGGAATACCAAAGGAAGCTTGGACCGAAAAGAGGTAGATCTTTCTTTCCTTAAAGTGTTAGTTCGAAGCTTTTGTGCATGTTGATAGGAAAATAGAAAAAAGTTGGATGGAAAATCCAAGAGATGCACTTTCATTGGTTATGGATCTAGTGATTTTGGTTTCCGTTTTTGGGATTTAGAGAATTCTAAAATTATTAGGATTCGTGATGTTGAATGGAATGAAAAGAGAATGTACATGGATCAAATTTTGGTACCCAAGGATGAGAAAATTGAGAAGTTTATTGATGAAAATGAACTCTCGGGTTTTAAAGAAACACCTATAAAAAACACATAATTGTGGTCGGTTAGTCCTTGTACCGATCGAGTTAGATGATGAACCACCGAGCGATTCTGAGAGGATCAAAACTAGCATCGGTTAGTAAAAAGACATTGGTTAGAGGTGACCGACGTCATCAACTTTATCATAAGTTGATACTAATGTTTAGGAGGCCCAAATAGAGCCTTCGGTACCCCAAACTCCTATGAGAAGGTCACAAAGGGTAAGTAAACTTCTAGAAATATTTACACCTCTATTTTATTTATTGTTGACTAATAATGGTGAACCAGAGATATTTGAAGAAGCAATGCAAAATAAGACTCACGTTCAGTGGGAGCATGACATGGATGAGCGAGATGGACTCCTTGGAACATATCCAAACTTAGGATTTGGATAAGTTACTAGCAGGTCAAAGCATATAACTGTGTCCCACTGTTTTGTAGTTTTGTACTTTCAAAAAACTATGTTTGACAACCAAAACATGACCAAACACATATAAAATGACCAAACATGCATTTTTAAGAGGCTATAAATACCAAGGTGTAGGGCATCCAGAATTTACCCGATTTTTTAAATTTTTATAGTATTTTTTAATTATTTATTAGTAGTCGATTTTAAAATATTTATGGCCACAAAGTGGGACACTCTTGTATGTTTGACCCAGCGGGTAAGAGGACATTGCAGAACAAGTGGGTTTACAGGATTAAGGAAGAAGAAGGTGGACAAAAAAGGTACAAGGCAAGGCTTGTAGTAAAGGGATTTGCACAAAAGTAGGTATTGACTTTGGTGAAATATTTGCACCTATTAAGATGACTTTTATTTGTATTGTAGTGAGTTTAGTTGTAGTAGAAGATTTGCATTTAGAGAAACTAGATGTGAAGACGGCTTTCTTTCATGGTGATTTGGATGAAGAAATTTATATGCAATAGTCGCTTGGTATGAAGTCAAGGGTAAGAAGAAACTAGTGTGCAGAGTTGAAAAAGAGCCTATATGGGCTCAAGCAAGCTTCAAGGCAATGGTACATGAGGTTTGATAGTTTTATGCATGAGTATGGTTACTTGAGATGTGAATCTGACCATTGTGTTTATTTCAAGAAACTTGAAAATGGGAGCTATATTATTTTGTTACTATATGTGTATGATATGCTTATTCAGAATCTAGTATGCAAGACATTTGTGAGCTTAAGAGAAATCTAGCTCACACATTTGTTATGAAGGATTTAGGAGCTACAAAATGAATCCTTAGCATGCAAATACATAGAGACAGGAAAAACAAGAAATTGTATGTCTCAGAGGATTATATCTACAAGGTGTTAGAAAGGTTCAACATGTAGAATGCAAAACCTGTTAGCACACCTATGGCTGGACACTTCAAATTGAGCAAATATAAGTGTCCTTCATCACATGAGGAGGTCAAATACATGACACGAGTGTCATATGCTTCAGCAGTTGGAAGTTTTATGTACGCTATGGTTTGTACCAAACCAGACATTACATAGACAATGAGAGTTGTGAGTAGATATGTGGCTAATCTAAGTAAAGAGCATTGGAAAACAATCCAATGGATACTCAGGTATTTGAAAGGGACATCTAGCATGTAGTTATGCTATGGAGATTCAAATATTTCATTATACCGCTATGTTGATTCGGATATGGTTGGAGATCTGGATGGTAGGAGGAGTGCTTCTTTGGATATATTTTCACAAGTAGGTATAATGACAATTAGCTTGGATTTTGAGATTGCGAAGGTTGTGGCTTTGTCTACTACGAGGTAGAGTATGTTGCAATCTACAGGCTAATAAGGGGATGATATGGATGAGTATATTAATGGAAGAGTTAGGAAATGAGCAAAGTGATTGTAAACTATTTAGTGACAGTTAGAGTGCAATTCATTTAGCAAAGAAGTTAGTGTTTCATTCGAGAACGGAACACATTCAGTTGAGGTATCACTTCATATAGCAGGTATTTAAAAATGGACAATTGAATCTAGAAAAGATTCATACAAGCAAGAACCCTACGGATATGCTAATGAATTCATTAGCAAAGGAGAAGTTGGAGCTACACTCCACTTTTGTTGGTCTTCGAGTTTGAGACTTGAAGAAACAAAGCCAAGGAAGGATCCAAGAATGACATTGTACATGTATGGTGCAATAATTAAACTCCAAGTGGGAGATTGTTGAGTTATGGAGCTCAATTACTTCATTTTAGCATGTAATTAGAACTTGCTTTGAAAACACGATGAACCGAGCATCGGTTAAGGGTAGACCGGCATCGGTCGGGAAGACCAACAACGGTCAAAGGAAAGTAGGTACTAACGATGGTTAGGTAGAGAAGCGGCGTCGGTTACTGTGTGACGAAGTTTTAATTAACTCTCGAAAATTATATATTTTTTAGCATTAAAATAGATTTATTGTTTGTAATTGCATGGCTAAAGTACCATAATTCTATTAACGACTATATAAGCACAAAAGCTAGGGTTTAAAAATAATGATAAATAAGAATTAGAAAGAACTTGAAAAATTTTGGTGAGAGAGAATTTTGGTGGTAGAGCAAAAACTTGGAAAAATGTATTAAACATCGAGAGGTGTGGAAGATTGCAAATCTTCATTATATATCTTGTTAAAACTTTGGATAAAAGATTGATTTTTTTTTTTCTTGTAGGCGTAGCTCACATTGGGTGAACCATGTTAAATCGGTGTTGATTTATCTCTTGTTTTGTATATTTCTTCGTAGAATATCCACTTTTATTTACATGTATGCTTAGATATGATATATTGTTTGTCAGACTCGTGTGCTAACCCCAACAGAGTTTGACATAAAGATGTTGTTCAAGAGTGTCAAAACCTTATTGACATGATGTAAACGTTCCTCCCAAGTCTTATTTTAGGTTAATATGTCATCAAAGAATACCAAGACAAACTTTCACGGAATGGGTGAAAAATTAAATTCATCAAACTATGGAAATTAGATGGTGCATTTGTAAGGCCAAAAGGCATTACTAGATTATTATGTTTTATTAGATAATAAGAAGGTTTTGAAAAGAACCTCAAACTTTTTACATCACGACCAAATATAAGCATGAAAACCCCAAGAAATAAAACATCGAAACAAGATCAAACAGGGGTTGATCTAACATCACATACAATATTTTTATAAGGAAACAAAAACTAGAATTCAACTATAAAGTAGCAAACTTGTAGAGTCGTCAGACGAACCCAAAAAGGTAAAACATAGTGCGGACCAAAGCATCCAGAAACTATAACCCATGGAAAAATAATGTGTCACCTCCTCTGAGGCACCTCTACCTACCACAAACACGGGAGCTAGGGCCATTGGGATCGAGTAGAGGATGGGCATGTTGAACATGTAGTAATACTTGGGGGTGAATCAATATTATACAAACTTTTATTTATTTAAACATTAACATCCATAGCAACAATCACATAAGATATAACAATTACATAACCATAGAACACAAGATTTATGTGGAAAACCTTTCAAGAGAAAACCACAGAGAAAAGACTGCTTTGATCTACTATCTAAATCCAACCCAAAATATCTCAATACATATTTATAGGCACCAACCTACTGGAGACACCAATCTCTAATGTTGAACACCGACTAACTAGTTCATGAGCACCAACTCACTAGAGACACCAATACCCAATGTTGAGCACCAAGTCAACTAATTCGTAGGCACTATAGACACAAAATCTATGCACTTAGGTACATTTCTAGGTCCTAAAGCATATTAATGCATACATGATTCCTAAGTAAGAAAACTAGTGGTTGACAACTCCTTTTGGCATTTTTGATTGTTTATCTCTTGCACTTTACTTGACTGAACATCATTTTTGCTTTACACATTCTATATTTATGCCGACACTTGACTAATTTACCTTTTGATGGCCTCGGACATTAGTGCCTAGTCGGAAAAAAGCACCCATGGGCTCCTCGTCCGTCCCGGGTGTTCTTATCCCTCTCTTTCTTCTTCTTACCCTTTTGAGTCCTTTTCACTTCTTAGTCACCTTTTAACACTTTAGATCGGCTTTTCAATTTTCAATTACAAAACTCAAACAAGGGAATCATATATACACTTAATTACTTCTTTTAAATAAGGGGCTAAACACTATTAACATTATTTATCACTACCTAAGATTGCACAAAGACATAAGAGAACTACAAAGCATACATCTAACACTTTCGTACAAGGGACAAGGGTTTCATCAATCTGCATACACAACACAAGAGGAGAGTTTATTCTATTCCATCACACACATTCAACATACTCGGTAAAATCCGTATCTATCCCACTATCATTGCAAGAACTTGCACAAGGAAAACCTAGAGCACAAATACACACATACAAATACACACAAAATGTTAAGAGTAATTATCTTGTCTAAATAAGTGCCATTAATTTGAAAGGAATTCATATAGTTTGCGGTATGTTGGGAGCATTAATCAAGTAGCACACAATTGGACCTATAGTTACCAAATACAGTAAAATCTTAAAGATTTTCCATATTTTTCCATTTTTTCCATTCAACTGTATAAAATTTTGTATTTTCAGTGGTAAAATATTAGAATGTAGGATCTAGAAAATTTATGTTATTTATTTTTATTTTATACTATAAATATTTAAATTATGAACACCTCCAAAATTTTATAGTCAATAATTAGAAAGAATTTTATTTTTCAATATAATATAGAAGATTTTCAACAATTCCTACAAGATTAGTTTGACTTTTTTTCAATATTTATCGTATTTTTTTATCGACCATATTATTTCCATATTTAAAGACAATCGCTTAATACTCTATACAAAAATTACTACTTTAATTAGAACACATAACACACAACAAAGACACTAAAAAGCTTTAATTGTTGGCACAACACTAAACCGTTGGCACTTGTCTAAATTAAACTCACAAAAATATAGCTTAATAGTAAATTTTTTTCATCTTTTGACCACAAAAAGCTTCAAACATATGTGCCTCACGAGAGTCACACTAAAGGCTCGTGTTATGTCTACATGTTCATTTCATTGGCATGCACATCTATCTATGGGTTTGTGAATGAATCGAATTTCACCTGGATCATGAAAGCAATTGAAATGTCACCAATTGTGTAACAATGCGGTTGGAAATTGAAAATTCAATCGGTGGTGGTAGTTACTTGACAAAGGAAAATAACAAATTACAACATCTATAATCGCCGTGTCTCATGAAGCCTTTGTTTTGTTGGTGGTGAACGCTCAGGTGTTGATTGACTATGCAAAGATTGAGATGGTTACAAATATTGAAGAACGTAAATACATATGTTATGGGAATGTAGTAATTTATGAACATTAAAGTCTATATTTCATCAATTAAGGTTAATAAAAGTAGCATTGTTGTTTCATGTTGCATATTAAACATAGTTGTGCGTCTATTTGAATACTTAATGTTGCATAGTTAACAAACAAACAATCCTCCAACAAAGCAACTACATCTAAAATATTGCAAAAACACAAAAGCGAATGAGTAAACTAAACTCCTCTATATATAGATAAGTTATATATAGATAAGTGTACATTTAGATAAGTTATGGTTGAGGAAGCGGTGCCTTTATATGAACAAAATCAATATAATTAATATCAAAATCAATATAATTATATGTTTATGCTTGTTTAGGCCACAAATATGATCACATAATCCCATTTGACTTAAAAAATTTAAAAAAAAAAAAAATCTTGTGATTATTTTGTATTTAATACTATTTAAAAGCATAATTGAACTCTACTATTTTCAAGCTTTTGTATATGTTAATCATAATATTTTTGTATTAAAAGATACACTTCCTTATTTAGAAACATTAGGTATCATTGCATGAATATAATATGCAACGTAAAAATTATTTTTGGTGGTGGTTAATTGTGAGAAGAGAAAGTTGGCCCAGAATTATTTTTTTAATGATGATATCTAAGTTGATATATACCACATTTAAAAAACAAATTCTTTTAGCTATCAAAGTTAAATAACAACACCATTGCATCGTTGTCATCGTATCTCGTGATAAGTTCCGAAATCGTAGTGAATTTGTGGTTTAAAGTTTATCATAAATCCAAATGGGTGTAAAATCCCTGTTAAGCCCATAGGACAACTAAGTATCACTAAAAACTACGAGTTATACTTTGAAGCCAAAATTACTACTATCATTTCAATACCAATTCGTATCAAAACTTTCTAAAATAATAAGAGTGGAAACGAGATTTTGCTTAGAAGAAAAGATCTAGTCTGCAAAGATTCGCTCTGCAGAAGAGCTCTATTTTCCATGGAATGGAAGATGGGACCTTTACACTCCCATTTATCATTTACACAAGCTGCATCAAAGCACTAAAATTTCTAGGCTAGGTAACCCACGTTTTGAGGGCCCTTTATTCATTGTTGAGAGGAAGTAAGGTCTACAACTCGGGTTTATCATTTATCCCTTCCAGTCTTGCCAGATGAAACTCCAAACCATGAAGTTGTGCATCGTTTGCTTGCGTTGAATCTCCCTCAAATCCATCACAATTTTCTAATTCGACTGTTTGGCTTTCAGAAGATCTATTACGAGGAATTTAAGTGTGAAATCATCTTCTACGACACCCTTCAATTTTAGTATAACAAGCAGACGAATCTTACCTTTCTCGCGGTGAACTCGGATGTGGGTTCGCATGTACCACCATTAGCTACGAAACTATTCCAAGTTGTCTCGAGTGCAATGAAGGTGTCCTCCCAAGGCCATCGGCTTTGAATGATCACCAATTGATCCCGCCTGAGTAAGTATGTTTTTACTCGACCCATCTCCTTCATTTTATAGGCTCTCTTCTCCTTCATACCCAGATCACACCATGCATGTGGGATCATTAATCATCAGTAACCATGCCGGCGAGTGTTATTCTTCACACAATCACCGTAAAAGTAGTGTCATGAAAGTTGTAATGTGATTTTTATATATAAATTACGAGTTTTCTCTTATTAAAAAAATGTTTTTTTCCAATATTCAATATCATTATACTTATTGTATTTAGAGGATGTGATTTTTTAGGATCTTTTTGTATATAAAGTATTATTAGATAATGAATAAAGTGTCCATCGTCAATATTAAGTTGATTTGATTGAATCGCATCATCATACTTGTATGTTATTGTATGTATTGCATTCATCAAAATTACCGCCCTATTACTTAGTAAATTGATCAAGGAAGTAGGAAATAATAGTGTAATGTGGTGATGGGTGAGTTTACATGTATGGTGGATATTATTATCTTTGATTTTTTTTTTTCTAAAGAAAAAAATGTCACATGTAATATAATGCAACGCAAAGAAACTCACTATATATGGGGGGAGCCGAGTCATGGTGCACCCAAACTTTGGGAGACTATACCGAGTATTGTATGGCACTGTAATCCCAAAAATCTGTCAAAAGAAGCACTTGAGAATTCTCTACAGCCCAATCTGCTTTCCAAACAAATCTGACATGTAACCCACCGTGCATACTTGTTGGAGTGTGAGGTGTCACAATTTTTGTCTTTTCTGGGGTTGGACCAATACATGCTACTTAATCACCCCACCTATTACTATTTAGTCTGCCACTTATTACTAAGGGATCCACTATTTTCGAGGACAGAGAAATTTACGCATGTAGATATGGTATTAAATAACAAAGGGAATGTCGTGTGCTTTCAACAAAATAGTTCTTAATGTGTACAATGCAGCTTCATTTATTGCCATTGAATGCGCCAGCCATTATCTCACCGCCATCCATTACTTGCGTGGAGTTTCCCGCTTGAAACTCACAAGCAAGGGCAAGTGACAACATGGAGGGCAATGGATCCGGGGATGAGCAGGAAGATTTGGGCATACTCCTCAGCAGATTCAGGAAATGGAATCGTATCATGCAAGGAGGATAATTTAACTCCACTTCTGTTAACTATGAATGTATCATTTTAAGATAAATATAGAAGGAAAGTGAATTTCTGAACTATTTCATACGAATTTATACTGTTAGTTATGATATTTTTTGGGAAATAAGGAAGTGCTATTGTTTCTAGGTATTGTTTATTCTTTTAAGTTGTTAGGACTGTGTGTGAATACATGTTCAATGGCTTACTATTTTGGCTGGAAAATTTTGTTCTCAGTTGTTTATAGATGAATCAATGTAACCATTTTATTCAGGGTCTCTGTGGCTTGTAACCATTTACCATTATTTTGGGAATACCCAACTAAAATTTGAGCTTTACGGGTTATTGCTTGTACTGAACCTCTATATCGAGTAGGTTTTTGTTTATCTGACTATGGGGAAATGTAATAATTTCTATAAAACCATATATTGGTGTGCGTTGGGAGCTAGTCATAGTAATAAGTTGGAGCTAGTCAATGTAATAATTTCTATAAAACCATCGATCTCTAATGAGTTGGAAAACTGGATTTACGGTTTGTTACAGGCTTTTCAAAGAGTGCCCTCATCCAAAGCTTGTGTTTGCAAAGAATACGAACCATCACCATGTGATGTTTTACATCTTCCACCACCTCCTCACACAGGATTTTAACAGTTTTGGTAATATAGATTTTGTTTTTGCAGATGGTCTTTGCAGATTTTGGTGATTTTACATATTAAAAACTGATAGTATTTTTTGTACATGTGTTGCAGTGGTGTTGTTATGCTTGTTGGAGTGACTCAGATTGGAAGTGCAGATGCAGAGCATGATTTTAATTGTGTTTATCAACACATCAAATAAGTTTGGAAATTGTTTGATTCTCTTTGAATATCTACACTCCATATGGTTTTAATAGGTGAGGTTTTTACCCTCATTGAGGCAGTGATAGAAACTATTTCATATTTTTCTTTTCTACTGGTAGATTGTGTTATTGGCTTTTGGCTGTTACATTAATGACCAATATAGGTTATTGGAAAATTGCATACTGACATTTACTATTTTCTATTTCTCAATGTAATTTTTAGAAACAATAGGAGTTTAAATCTTTGAAAAAAATAATCACATAACTTGGAAGACATATATTCATTCAGTAAACATTACCATTGTCCATTACAAAAACATGGCCATACAATATACTTGGGCCATATAACTATTATTACTATATTGTAGTTTTTAAATCGAAAGGCCAATTCCAAACATCAAAAATTCAGCCTTCAAAAAGAAATATTTACTTTCGATAATATCATTTCCAAAATCCGAGGAAGGGTGGTGTTGAATCTACAGTTGAGGTTGAAGTCTGGGGTGTTAGTTTTCAGTTTCCTCCCCATGTTGACATCCCTCATAGGTGTAGTTGGGAATGGATCAAAACTTGGAGAAGCATTCACTCCAACTACAAAATTGTGTGTTGAAACTGATAAAGGGCAATGTATGCCCATTAATTCTCTTAACATTGGGTGTTGATTAGGAAAATGATTAATTGGACTACTCAATCTCCTTTTTCTTTCTAACTCTCTTATTTCCTTCTCAAACTCCTCCTTTATCTCATGATCCCTTTGAATCCTTTCCTATTCCTTTCTCTATTCCCTTTCTTGCCTTTGAATCAACTTTTGGTGCTCCTTTGTTTTCCTCTATATTCTTTTTCAATCTTTTCCTACTCCTTCCTTTCCCTTTCAACAATTCATTCAGCCTTCTTCTCCTGGATTTGTTCCTTTTTTCTTTGCTTCAATTCATCTATTTCTTTTTTTTTCTCTTTCTCAACTAGAAGCTCCATGTACTGATCTACGGTGATTAGTAGAGATTCCCTACTTAATCTTATACCAGAAGCACTATTTGACCTTGATGATTCTCTAACCTTTTCCACAGGGAGTTTCAAGAATCTACCAAGAGTTTTTTGTCCTTGGTTTGCCTCACAAGTTTGGTTTGAATCTGCCCCTAATACCCCTATTGCCTCTAACTGTGATTCTGCATCATTTTCTTCAGCTTGACTGCCAACATAGTAGTGCACCAAATCTGAGTCATGAAGTAGTGTTGGATGAGAGGGTAAAGAGAGGCTGACCTCTTCATTATTGAAGTTCAAGTTTACACCAAGATTAAGAGTTGATTCTTTCATCCAATCAGGAGGGCTATCTTCTGTGGGCATAGATAGTGACTCATCAATTTAATTAATTATATTTAGAGTTTCCAATTGTTGATCAACACATTCATTTATATTTATCTCCTTCTGCTGAGGTTCTGATTCTTTCTCCAATTGTGTGTTAGGCACCATCTCAACATCTTCACTTTGCTCTAAATCAACCCTAGATAGATGAAGCATATTTTCTGCAGCACCAGCATCATCTTGAAAAGATGTGTCAAATGTTCTACTAGGTCCCATGTCTTCATCCAAGGCATTGGGATTAAGAGGCCATATCCCTGTTCTTTTGAATCCTGATTTAATGTTGCTATGTGTAAGAGCCATTATGAATGCTTTGCTCCCTAACTCAGCTAATTCAGCCCTTTTCACATCTATCCCATGGTTTGCAATTATCCATTTATGTCTCTCCTCCTTGAAGTATGTTTTGAATGGAGCAAAGACACTCACATCCAATGGTTGTAATTTATGAGAGGTGTGTGCAGGAAATGTTAACAAATCAATCCCCAAACTCTTGGCTTCTTGAATTATCCCCAAAGCAACATGTGAACCATGGCCATCAAAAATTAGTAAATGCCTATTTGTAGGAGACACACTACCAGGTATAGATGATGCAAAGTGATGTAACCAGTTCATGAATAAGTCTTTTGTCATCCATACATGTGTTTATGTTGCCATGCAAGCTCCAAGCTCACAACCTTCAATATATTTTTTAAATGGTTCTTCCCCTTAAAAAGATAGAATCTTGGAATGCTTTGTCCAATAGCATTTACACAACACGATATGGTAATCCTTTCTCTACTTTTTGGGATGATATATGGGACACTCCTACTACCGCTTTTAGCAAGCACTCTCATACCACAGTTCCTTTCAGCTTGTAATCTAGTTTCATCACAATTCCATATTCGGTTTGGTCCATATGGGTTGGCCTCATAAGTTTTAGACAAGGTAATGTAGAAGGAACCGACAATTGATGGCCTCAAACACATTGTTTGATCCTTATCAAGGCCTTCAATTGTACTTAATGTTAGATCTGTGTGTCTTTTTTTAAAACTTGCCCACCATGACTTACCCGAAAACCATCGGTGAATGGGTTAGACCTTGTTTCGTATATTTGTGCCACATATGTCTTAAGTTGTAGAATTTCTAACACATGTCCCACGTCACCATTTTATGTCACCAACTCACTATCTCCATCTCTTCTTCATTTGTTAGAATTGTTGGTGGACCCTTTCTTTTAGTGGTGGTAATGCCCATTAGCTAAGAAGTAAGGGTGGTCGCTTGGTATACCCCATTTTTTTCAGCAACACGTGTAGAGTATCCATATTCTTCAACATCTTTCATGGCATTATCCATATCAGACTTGTTCCAATCAGCTCTTGGCTTTGTCACTTTTTGGGTTGAAGGGCTCACTCTTATTGCTTGGACATTTACTTCTTCATGTGGTGTGTCATTGGCATCTTGAGGTGGGGTATTGTTAGCCCCTTCTTCATGTTCTTCACTTGGTGGAAATCTTGCTCCCTAATTTTGGCACATGCAAGTCTTACTCTTTTAGGAAGCTGCCTTCTCCTCATGATGTCAATAAAAACCTGCAAAGATAGATAAATTTACCAAACCGATGTAACTTACAACAATGAGAAGAAATAATATTGAATCAACTAACATAAAAGGAAGTGCAGCCATTTGATGTGAGTGCCTATGTTCTGAGCAATGGATACTTCAAAGATCAAAGGTGAAAATGGGTCTAGTATAGAGGAAGGCAATGTTATTGAAACAAATACAAATTTGAATTTATGACCAAATGTTTCACTAGGAAAATGCTTCGTTCCTTTTAGAAACAGATAAGGTTAGGGTTAGGAGGAATACCTGTAGAATGTCGAGATGATGTGCGCGTACCGTAGAGAAAGATCAGGTTGACTGCGGAGAACTCCTTTTTGTCTGGGAAGGACTACCTGCAAATAAGAACACAAGACCACAAGATTTGATTAAACAATAAATGAGGAAACTGCCTTGGGCCCAGGAAATGTAAAACTTCCTTTCAAAGGTGGTCGAGTTTCCTGCTTAACATGAATTAACACAAAGAATGCTATAAAATATCAATTAAATTGCTTATTGGCCCAGGTAGGGAAAGGCTGTTTTCTGGTTTTGATCAAAGGAACCGATGCCGGTTACCTATAACCGATGCGATTCTTGATAACCGATACCGGTGGGTTCTAGGATCTTACGGGCTGGTTGTGGTGTTTGTAATAGCTGGTTTTGGATAGTATTAGGAAATGGGATGGTTAGAAGCAAAAGAATGACAGATTAGAGGCAATGAGTACGTTGGATAATGGATTCAGAAACGGATTTGGGAGGGGTAATTCCAAAAGCATAAGAAATGTTATAATGGAGGACATGCAAGATGTAACTTACTGGTTTTGATGAAGGTGCAAGTTGATCTCCTTGGCTGCCAACTCTTCTGGTTTCTTCACTCGTCTCTGCTTGGTCAAGTGAAGTTCTGGACTCTGTTCCTCGCTCGCAATGCTCTCTGTTGATCCAGAAATCCTTCGACTGATCTCCAAAATGAAATTCCGATCCGTTGTTTTGGTTTGGGGAGCCCATTTACAGGGAACCGATGGCGGTTGCGTAACCGACGGCGGTCGAGTAGGAACCGGCATCGGTTAGGAAAAAGTAGGCTATTTTTAGTAAAATAGCCCACCTTCCCTGCTTTTCTCCCGAGAGATCAGTTGCGGGCTTGGTCAAGTGGCTAGAAGGTCGGCTTTGGGTGCGAGTAAGGAGGCATTAGTTATGGATGTGAGTCTAGACCAAGTCATGGGTCTTAATTAGGTTAGTTTAGGGTTAGGGCTAGGTCATGATGAGGTGGCAAAGTGAGGTGGCGGGTAAGGTGATGTGGATTTATCAATTACAAGGTAATTAATAAATAATTGTGTAAAGTTTAGGTAATGAGGTTAGGTTGCGAAATGGGATGCGGGTCACAAGGGGTCGTGAGACACGAATTTGGTGTCTACATTAGCCCCTTATTGTCGTGTAGCTTGTTTTGTTAAAGCTGCGTGAACAATAATATGAAGTGGTTTCTCATGTTAAGGATATAGGTAATCCCCCTCAAATCTATCACCGATGGAGTGAACGGGAAATCAGGGATAGGGTTGATAAAGGGTACATGTTGTAGAGAGGATGGTAAGGTGGTAGGGAAGGTCCAAGGAAGCAGACGCATGTTGAAATGCAACAGTACGACTAGGGTATATGATTTGACGAGCAAACCAGCGATGTATAGGCAAAGGTCGATAGTTTATCCAAACAAGGGTGATATAATCCTGGTATCCAAGGCATAGGAAGTAGCTTCGGGGGTATATAACGGTAAGGTACGAGGCGTTTAGGCATGTTCGGCGGTGAAATGGTTGGTTTGGTTGAGATAAACGTCACGGTCTAGGTCTAGGCAAAGTTGGTCGACAGATCAAGTCAAGGACCCTAATCGTGCTAAAACACGAACAGGTGAGCTCGATTGAACCAAAAACTACCGGATGGGTGGATAAAGTGTATGGTGTTGATTTTGGGTAAGGTATGGAAGTGGTACGGTCGTGGGTTGGGCCAAGTTGTTGGGTGGCGGCCTTTGGTCGGGCCAAATAGCGAGGGCAAGGCCTTGGGTCGGGCCAAATGGGTAGGTTGAGGCCTTGGGTCGGGCCGAATAGGTAGGTTGAGGCCTTGGTCGGGCCAAGTTAGAAGGTAAGGCCTTGGGTCGGGCCAAATGGGTAGGTTGAGGCCTTGGGTCGGGCCGAAGGTAGGAGGAGGCCTTGGGTCGGGCCGAATAGGTAGGTTGGAGGCCTTAGGTCGGTGGAGGCCTTAGCCAATTGGTAGGTTGAGGCCTTGGGTCGGGCCGAATAGGTAGGTGGAGGCCTTAGGTCAGCCTTGACCGAATAGGTAGTGAACAAATGTTGCGCGACCAAGGTGGATAGAGGCGATATTGGTGAAAAAGAGGCAAGGAGAAAATAAGGGCAAAGAATGGGGTGAAAGTTGGGTATCAAACCGATGTCGATTCTGCATTACCGATATCGGTTAAGGGACCGATACTTAGGTTTCTTAGGGCAAAAAAAACCGACATCGGTTAGGGTCGAAAAACCTATAAAAAGAAAAAATACGGCTGTCATTGTCACTTTTGTTATTTGCAATCCAAATTGACTTGTCGACGTGGAGAGTTGATTTGGAGGGGGCGATTGAGTGAGGTGGAGCTATTTGATTGGCGGAGAGAGTTGATAGTGGGCCCAATAGTTGAGGAGGCAGCGGTGATTGGCCGGGACCCAATGGATCGAGATTGGAGCCATGGCACAGGCAGGAGGAGCTGGAGGGGCTGGACCAGCTGGACCGCCACCACCCATCCCACCACGACACGTGTCGTCGTCTGTGGGTTCTAAACTCTTTATTTTATGCATTTGGTTGTATTAAGTGAGATTGGGGGTTTGGGTAGGAATTTAGTTGTTTTAGGAAATGAGGAGTAAAATAGACGTAATTTGAAAAAGAGAGAGGGTAGATAGGTAAGATAGGGTAAGGCGGCTAGGTGTGTAAAATTTGGGGGTGTTTGGGTGGGTAGATGGGTAAAAATAGGTGAAAAATGGTTTTTGGGGGCCGCGCGGGGGTTCGGCTCGGGCAGGAGACAGTGACCGATGTCGGTCACTAGGCGACCGGCATCGGTCGAAAAAAAAGATGGTAAGGTTGTGTTTGGGGGAAACCGGTGTCGGTCGCGCATCGGCCGGTATCGGTGGGGTTGGGATGGGTGGGGATTTTTGTGGGTTGGGTGGTTGAGTGGGTGGGTTGGGTTGGGTTGGTTTAGGGTGTGGGTTGGGTTGGGTTGGTTTAGGGTGTGGGTTGGGTTGGCTTGGGTTGTTTGTGGGTAATGTGTGGTTGGTGTTTGGGTGAGTTGGGGGTTTAGGGGCTAGGTTTTTGTGGGTTGGGTGGTTGAGTGGGTGGGTTGGGTTGAGTTGGTTGTGTAGGGTTTAGGGTTTAGGGTCTAGGTTTAAGAGGTTGATATAAAAGGGGGTTTAGATGATAAAGTAGATGTTATAATAAAGAGTGGGTCTAAGAATGTGGGTTGGTTTTGCAGCACATCGGCGATTGACGATGCGTGATAGGATGCCTCCACTATTGAGTCGGATGAGGCCACACATATCTGCGGCGCATTGGGCCATCATGCGCGAGGTGGGACTCGGCGGGGTCCGAGTACGAGAGCGATAGAGAGAGATCACGGTCGATGGTCGCCCTCATCGAGAGATGGGATCCGGCGGCCAATGTGTTCCATCTGCCCGGCCACAGGAGATGACCGTCACATTAGAGGATGTGTATCGCATCCTGCGGCTACCGATCGAGGAGGCCGTTTTCGGTAGATTCGAGAGCTGCCATGGATAGCATACTCGTTTTTGGGGATGCGGCCCGCGCGCTGCACGTATCATAAGCGCGAGCATTGGATATGGTGATATGTACGCGCACACAGACATGAGAACACGGCTTGCCGTGTTGATGATGATAGGGATCACCCGCTTGCCCTCCCGGATTGAGAGGAGGCCGCTTCCCATGGGCATTGATGGGGTGCTGCTTGGAGATGGTGGAGGAGCACACCTGTTTTTGCATGGCACCAGTGTATCTGGTGCAATTATATAGGGAGTTATGGGGCTATCGCCCAGAGGAGGCGATTTGGTATTTGTTCTACATTTTTGTTGCACTGTTGGGCATACGAGCACATCGTATGCATCGGGCGATAGGGCTACCCAGCGGCCGGGAGCCACAGTCGTATACGATATGGCTTTCGAGAGGTGGTTGGGGGTCGTGGGCCAGACCACGGCGGTTGTTGCAGTCGGGACGTGATCTATTATAGACACTTGCTAGAGGGCCTTATAGCGGTGAGACATTGTATGGAGACCCTACGAGGTCACCAACTGGGCGAGGAGCCCACGTGCAGTGCGCGCCGATCCATATACATTACGGATAGCGGGGCGGAGGCCGGGAGAGTAATGGCGGATACCCCTAGAGAGAGTGCACGCGGCGAGATGGGGCTGCGGCAGGGGCGAGCCACCTCCCTTCCCTCGTCACGGGAGGGATGATGTAGAGGCCCCACTGCCGCGCCACGGCCTTGGGATCTAGGCCCAGGTAGCGGAGAGACCAGCGGTGAGGTGTGGATGATGCCGGGTGCACGGGAGCATACGGGGTATGGTGGGCAGGCGAGCGAGAGAGCAGCGAGATAGTACACGCTGCGCGCCAGACTTAGCTGCGATTCTGTGAGAGAGATCAGGGGCGAGTGCGGCTATTACGAGGACGGTTGGGCTGCTGCAGCACGAGATAGGGTCTTACGAGGCGGCTAGCCTTGAGCTCGGAATCGAGCACGGCGGCACCACCACCACCGGCACAGACCCACGAGTGCGAGTGCAGTGCGTGCCCATACCCAGCGCGACCACGGCCGGCAGATACCACCACGGCCAGTGCGGCACCAGCACGGCACCACCACCGCACCACGGCCACGTGCAGTGCAGGCTCGGGGGTATTGGTGTTAGGTGCCGAGGACCAGCCCAGTTCCTTGATGGCGCGGATCGCTATATGGAGGTGAGAGCGAGAGGCCCGATATTATCGGGATATTCTTGATAGTACCGGAGTCGAGTATCGAGCATATACGGCTCATAGGCGAGACCTCGCACGGCCGGAGATCTCGGGGAGGAGCGACCACGGCCCGGCGTGTCCGTGACGAGGCGGGAGGCGAGAGGCACCACGAGGGACCGGCGGGAGAGGTGCCGAGGGCGGTGGGGAGAGCGATAGATCCCGACATGGTTTTGTATAGGGACATGGGCACGGTCTGCGAACCGGTTGTATTGATAGAGGCCTGCGTGCCTACACTTATTCATTGTTTTGATTCATTTATTTATTATATACCGGCCTGCGAGCCGAGTACGGGTTGTATATTTGATACCGGCCTGCGAGCCGAGTATATTTTTGATATGAGAGACCGGCTGCGAGCCGAGTCGAGATTTTAGTAGGTATTGCGGCTGCGTGCGGCTTTGGTATTGTATGAGATCACGAGAGGCCCGATGTAGGGCACATTGTATTTTTGAAAATTTGTATATATATAGAGACGATGTTTTGATCCACATGCAGTGTTCAAAATGTGTTGAAATATGTGGTTAATGGTTTAGTAATAGATAGAATGTGTGATGAGTTTAATTGACATGTTGATAGATGGATGATCTTGATGTTTTTGTTTGTTTGTATGTACGTATATATGAATGTCGGGTTATGTGATGAATTGGTGGTTTTGTGACATTGTGATATATATAAGCATGAGTTGGTTCCAAATGATGTATAGATTGATAGTTTTTTGGTATCTGTAGTTGATGGTTTGTGTATCTGTGTAAAATAAATGATGTTTAATGAAAATGTAATGTTATATGTGGTGGATGAACAAAATGTGGTAAAGTGTGTTGTTTATGCAGGAAAAGAGGCGGGCGCGACAAAAATTTAGATGAGAAATGAAGAAAAGAACCTGTTTCAAAAAGGAAGGTGTGTAACCGGTATCGGTTAGGTAACCGATGTCGGTAGTTATATGACCGATATCGGTTACACATGGCACCGATACTGGTTATTTAGGTATGAGTTTTTCTAAAAATAGAAAAGCTAGGGTGGCGACTTGAGTTGTAATTTTAGAGCCATGCGAGAGGTTAAATATGCGAAACGCGACGCTTTTGGCAGGCCCACAGGTATTTGCATGAGAGATTTGGGTGAGAAGGAGAAAAGAGACAAGGAAAGTAAATGTGATCCGAGGTTCGAAGGCGAGAAAGACAAAGTTGAAAAGGGTGGTGATCATGGCAAACGAGGAGAAGCATCCAGGCGAGCAGAGGACATGAGGGAAGACAAGGGCCACCTCAAGCTGCACTGCTGACCCAAGAGGTATTGTTTTATTTGTGATTTGACTACTGCATGTTTCGTGAATAAGATGGGGAGAGTAGGTGGGTAGATATGAGAAAGACAACATGATAGCAGAGGGTATAGATGAGGTGCGTGTTATGGGGTAGGTAATTCGGGGTTTTGGGTATGTCTGTGTATATAGAAAGAAATAAACGATCAATTTATTGTCGTAGGTGGTTGTTTCAGGCAAGATGTATGTAATTGACAGTGACCGGTAGCGGTTAGGGAGAACCGGTATCGGTTACTGAACCGATACCGGTTATGTATAACCGATCTGCAGATTCTTGGAGAATTTCCAGAATGTTTGAAAAAAACCCTAATGGATTGAATGTTTGTTTGTTGTTTTGGTGTATGCAGGCAGAGGCAGGGTTGAGGATGAATGATAGTGTGCCAGCGCTGTTGTCGCGAATCCGAGCGGATGTAACACCAGCGGAATGGATGTTGATAAACCGTTTGGGGTTAAGTGGGATCCGATATTATTCACGAATCGCACGTAACCATGGTATGCTACAGGCGTTGATTGAGAGATGGAATCCCGAGACAAATACCTTCTATCTGCCAACAGGTGAAATGACAGTAACATTGGAAGATGTGTTTCGTATATTGAGACTCCCTATTACAGGAGAACCAGTATATCAGGCACTACCTAGCGCGGGGCGGGCAGCGATAACAGAAGTGTTTGGTCCATATGCACGGGACTTAACACAGCGAGGTTTGTCATTCACATATGGGGTAATGTATGCAGCACACCCTGAGGAGACAAGGTTAGCAGTGATTTTAATGATAGCGGTAGGGTATTATGCGTTACCGAGGCGAAGGGGGAAGATTTCCAAAGGCATTGATGGGTGTTATTTGGGAGATGATAGAAAGGAACGTGACTTTTGCATGGGCACCTGCATATTTGGCGGAGCTATACAGGGGTTTATGGGCTTGTAGGCGAAATCACAGGACAACGTTGGATTGCTCATACTTATTACACTGTTGGGCCTATGAGCACATTGTTTGTGTGCGACCAATAGGCCGATCCATCCAGCCAGGAGAGAGACCGGAGTACAGAGGTTGGGATTCCGACGATGGGTCCAGACAGAACAAGAGGCAAGATCTCAGGCCGTGCCGGGTGACATTGAGTATTACAGGCAGGTATGGGAGAGGTTGACGGTTGCGGATATCTGTTGGAGGCCCTACGGGAACTATATGGTAACCGAGAACATAGCTGAGGAGTTGAGAGGTGTAGAGCGATTGAGGTGGATCGCGGGGCACAGGCCAGGTGAATATGAGAGGATTCCTATAGATCGCGTGCGGCGACAATTTGGATTTGTGCAGGACATACCACAGGCTTATAGACCATATATGAGGATCGATGCTGAGGCAGCATTCTCACCACCCGGCCAACACCTCCGAGAAGGGCCCGAGGAGATAGCTGCCGATCGCGGTGTAATGGATGCGGGAATGACGAGAGGCCTATAGGTTATGGTGGGTAGCAGAGTTGCGAGGTGTACGCGATCGCCCTGACATAGCTGTGATTACAGCGAGAGAGGATCGGCTGCGGCGTTTGGTTCAGCAGCTCAAACGAGGTGAATGAGACAAGAAGATTGTTAGTGGTTGCGAGTCACGGCGGCGAGACTAGAGGCTGAGTTCTCCATGCGAGAGGCGTATTCATATGTTACGGGAGAGATTGGCGGATCGGTGGCGGTACCAATAGCCGCAGGTACCTTTGAGGACGAGAGAGGCTGGCGAGAGGGTCGGCGATCACGATCATCACCTAGGTCGGGATGAGGCGTGAGGTCTAAATAAATGTTAGCAAGGTATGAGGATAAATAAAGTCCCGACCTGCGTGTCGATGATATAGAAGATGTATTTTTTTTAACATCTAAATAAAAGCGAGATATGTATGTTGATTTGCGTTATAATAATAAGAATGTTGTCGTTTTGACTTTCGGTGTTTTGAAAAAGGATCAAAGAGGAATGTGATTAAATAGAAATACACCAAAATATTTATATTTACCACACATGATAGGTTATGGTAGGGGATGGTCGAGCTAACCTTGGGAGACCCCATGTCTCCAGTCTTTGCCTACATAGCCCATTGCACAAAGCAAGGAAGGGCCTCAGACCGATGTAGTTCTCCCTTAGGATCAGGGAGGGGGTGAATTTAGGCAATTTGGTATGGTTTAGGCAATTTGTCGTTTGGTAAAAATTTGATGTTGGTAGGGTAATGTTGTTGGTCTTTGGTAGGATAATGTTGTTGGTGTAGGTATAGGTAAAGCAAAGGTTAGCATACCCAAGTAGTAGGGAATAGTGTCACGATTAAGATCAACACACAATTCTAGATGCGAGGCAAAGTGGAAAGAGTGCTCCGTAGGTGAGAAGAGCTAAACAAACCACACAACGTAGAGCGAGCACGAAGCCTAAGTGCCGTGCATAGGCGAGAAGTCCATAGTTGAAAAGAGTTGTATGATCACAATATATCGGGTGTGCGTTCGTCCCTTGAATTGAAACAAATGGTGAGATGAGGTGGATGATATAGCGAGAGGCTCAAAGAACTTGTTACAACGAAGAGAACCTATCCTAAATAGACAAGTCCATGACCCAAAAATTCTTTTGAATGAGGCTTTTATTTTATTAAATATAGGCGATCGATGCGGGAAGTCTACAAGGGATATTGATTGTTTTATTCTTGAGGTCTTCACGAAGGCGATCAATGCGAAAGCTTACGATAAAGGCTGACCCATGTGTATAGCTGTCCTTCGGAGGCGATCTATTTATAATGTAGCTTGAAGATGATTTTAGTGCATAAATTTGTCCTTGAGGAAGCGATCTATTTATAATAGCGGCAATAGTTTGGCATATAAATTTGTCCTTCGTGGGAGAGCATCTATATTTAATTTTAGATGACTAGATGTTCTTTTGGCATGAAGCATCTAGTTTAGTAGGAAGTTTGACTCAAGAAAATCCCTTAAGAATACGGCTTATTTTAATACTTTGAAGTCATGGACTAGACTAAAAAAGGGGAAGGCATTATCAAGGGGAGGTGCGAAGTGATTTTGATTTTATTTAGAGATATAGAAAACAAAGTGTATGTAGCGGTAAATGAGCTCAAGGGACGAGCAGTAGGTAGATAAGAAGTGATATAACACTAGATTCAACAGTAGAATGGGCGAAGATGTAAGGCATTAAGGGGTTCAGGCTCAGGTTTACCATTAAGCGAAGCTAAACGATAAGTGCCTGATCCATAGGTGTGAGTGATTATATAAGGCCCAATCCAATTGGGAGCAAATTTTCCACGTTTGCTCTTTTCTAGTTTGGTGACATGTTGATTCTCTTTGAGGACAAGATCACCAACCTTAAAGGTACGCTCATGAAGTCGCTTATCATAAGCACGCTTGATGCGTTTTTGATAGATTTGAAGGTGATCGAGAGCTGTAAGACGGCGTTCGTCAAGAAGCTCCAATTGGGCTAACCGCTCTTGGCGGAAATCATCGTTGGTGAGAATATCCTGAAGAGATATTCTAAGGGAGGGTATTTGTATTTCGAGAGGCAAAACAGCCTCGGTACCGTATACCAAAGAAAAGGTGTGGCATTAGTAGAGTACGAATGCTTGAGTACGATAAGCCCAAAGGGCAAAGGGAATGTGATCGTGCCAATTTCTTCCAGATTCATTGACAACTTTCATGAGGATTTTGGTTAGAGTTTTATTAGAAGATTGGCTGACCATTGGCTGCGGATAGTAAGGCGATGAGAAACTAAGTTTGATACCAAAGTTGTCACAAGGTCTTGTAACAACTTGTTTTTGAAAGATTTACCATTATCATTATTAGGCGATGAGGAATACCAAAACGGCAGATAATGTGATGGTTAATGAATTCGACAATTTTTCTTTTTGATTGAAATGAGTGGGATGGCCTCCACCCATTTTGTGTAATATTCGATCATTGTGATTATCCAACGGTGACGTTGTGAAGAGGTCGGGTGAATCTCACCAATAAGGTCTAAACCCCATTGTGAGAAAGGCCAAAGATCACAAGCGACTTGTAGCGGGTGGCTAGGAGTATGTTGAAGATTGGCATGTTGTTGACACATGACGGCAAAGACTTAACATATTAAGTAGCGATCGTTATTGAGTAGGCCAATAATAACCTAGGCGAAGGATTCGTTTAGCCACGGCAAGGCCACTAAAATGTCCACCACAAATCCCATCGTGTACTTGTTGGATGGTATGAGTGGCCTCGGCGTTGGTTAGTCGAGGCAATGAAGGAGGATGCCATCAAAGCCACGTTTATAGAGAGTCCTCCCATGACAACATAACGCGAAACACTTTTGAGAAAAGCACGTTTTCCGTTACTAGTAAGGTCGGTGGGAGAAGCGAGAGATTGTAAGGTAGTCGTGAAATTGGTGGTACCGGTATCCTGCGAATTAGTAGACACGGTATTTATCATGCAAACTACCGGGGGTTGAATAGGATGGTGCAAAAGTTCTTTGGACCACAGCGAATAATTGAGTCGGTTGGTGCGGCGGGAATCTGCGAGGCTAAGCAAGCCATAGTATCCGTAAATTTGTTAGTGGAGCGGGGAATGGTTTGGATAGAATAGTGAGTAAATAAGGCTAGAAGTGATTCCACGTGGTGTTTGTATTTCTGAAGTTCCTCGTTTTTACATTGGTAGATGCCCATAACTTGATTGACTACCAATTGAGAGTCACCAAAGATATGGATAGATTTAATGCCTAAGTGTATCGCAACTTGGAGACCCAGCAAGGGCCTCGTATTCCATTTGTATTATTAGTGCGGGAAATCAAGCGGAATAAAGAAAGAGGCATAGGTTCATCGTCAGAGGATGAGAACAATGCCGGCTCCTCTCCGCAGCGGCACTTACTTAGATCCATCGAAGAAGAGGGTCATTTGATACGACTCTTCTCAGAGCGAAAGAGTGGCGATGAGTTCGTCGGGAAGGTAAAATTGGTAAATTGTTCCCGGTAGAGGGCCTCCATGCAAGTTGGTGCAAGAGTTTGTCCTTTGATTGATTTCATTTGTATAAACTCAAGGTCAAGGTCGGCGAGGAGCATGAGCCATCGAGCGATGCGTTGGTTTAGGTGTGGTTTGGCGTACATATAATGAATGGGTGTGTTTGGTGATGACGAAAGTTTTGTGATTCGGAGGTAATGTCGGAGTTTGGTGGCGACGAATGATAGGGCCGAGCACAATTTTTCTACATGTGTATACCTAGTCTCGTAATCCACGAGTACGACTTATATAATAAACGGCTGCTCTCGGCGTGCCGAGAGTCTCGATGTGCGAGCATAGCTCTATAGCATGGTCGGTGGCGGAAAGATAAAGGTAGAAAGGGCGGTCGTCCTGGGGTGGGATAAGCACGGGTGGCTGCAAGAGATACGTTTTGAGAGCTTCGAAGGCTTGGTGACACTCCTCACTCCATTGAAAGGCAACGTCCTTTTTTAGAAGGTGATGAAAAGGGTGACATCGATCCGAGAGTTGGGAGATGAAACACGGATGGATTGAAGTTTACCACCTGCAAACTACGCGATTGTTTGAGGTTTTTGGGTGGGGGCATTTCTAGGATAGCTTTTACTTTAGATGGATCGACCTCAATGCCACGCAAAGAGACGATAAAGCCAAGAAGTTTTCCCGAAAGAACACCAAAGACACATTTCTTCGGTTGAAGGCGGACAGAATATTGTAACAGGCGATCAAAAATAATGGTTAAAACATCGAGATGTTCACTACGATGTTTAGACTTGCCGAGAAGATCGTCGACATAGTCTTCAAGGATAGTGTGCATAATGTCATGAAAAATGTAGGTCATAGCCCGGCCCGATAGGTAGCACCAGCATTCTTAAGGCCAAATGGCATGACACGATAACGAAGGTTCCCGAGGAGTTATGAAGGCGGTTTGTGTTGATCGGCGAGCAACCAAAATTTGGTTGTATCTGAAAAGCCATCCATGAGAAAAGCATTTCATGGCCAGCGATGAGATCAACAAGTTGATCAATACTTGGGAGGAAGTCATCCTTGGGCAAGCAAGGTTAAGATCCCGGAAATCTGTGCATATCAAAAGTCCCCCTGTCGCTTTAGTGACAGTGCGATGTTAGAAATCCATTGAGGATAGTCATAGGCAAGATGAAGGAAGCGAGAAAGGAGTCGTTGGAGCTCCTCTTTGACCAAGAAGCAATGCGTGGATGCATTTTCTCAATTTACTTTGGTGGTTTGGAATCGGGGTTTAGGGTGATGTTATGGGCGGCGATGGTAGGATCAATTCTGGCATGTCAGCGTAAGACCATGCGAAAGCTTGGTTGCGAGCACGGAGAAAGGTAGAAAAGGCGGCTTGTTCTGATGTGTTAAGGGATTGTCCAATCTTCACTATGTGAGGATCTTCCTCCGTGTGGATGTTGATTTCTATAGTAGATTCGTTCAGCATAGTTTGGGTTTCAGATGGTAAGGCGCGTTGAATATAAGAATCATCCGCGCCCAGGTAAGTGAGGATGGAGTCGTCATCCTGGCATTCAACAACATTAATCAAAGGCGAATCCTCTTCGATCATGTCTGGATACAGAAGGGGAAGAGAAGATGGGTCCTCATTATCACGTTGATAAGTGAGAGGACCTATGAAGATAGCATTTATGAAAAAAAAAAGTTAGGAGGGATAGATTCAGGGTCCATCGATTCTGTGGGTGATGATGGCAAAGTGGGTGATGATGGTTCGGTAGGGGCAACGTCTTCCTCTTCCAGGATACAGCTGACAGGAGGTGTCTCTGTGTAGGTGTTTCGGAAAAACCGAGACCACTTCGATCATTATGTTTGCGTGTGGTCACGGGAATGAGTGTATGTCGGCCTTGTTCGTAAAGGCCAAAACCAAAGCCTTTCCACGCACAGCGAGTCAAGAAGGTGAGGGCGAAACGACGATTTGTCAAGTATTGAAAATCGGATTGGAAGGGAACCACACCAAGAGGAGGTTCAGGGGTAATGGAGGATGCGTCAACACCCCCATACGTTAGGTTAGTGCGGCAATGGGGTGGTCCGTAAGAGATTACCTCCCCCACGCGACGGTCGTAGGTGGGATGCGCATGTAATTGTCCGTACTCCTGCGGGGTAGGGAAAGAACTAACGTTATATAGGCGGTACTCCCCCAGCGTGAGGCGATGAAAAACATCTACTAAGGGGTCGGAGGTTGGGATGTTAGGCTGCGGGAAGAGAAGTGGTTTGTGCGGCACGGTGGTTTCATCGAGTTGAAGGCGTAGGTGCGGTTGAGGTGGATGGTTGAGGTACATTTGAAGAGGATGGTTGGGTTGAATGTATGGGTGTCTTAATTGGTATAAGCACATCGTTTGGGCGGTATAACATATTGCAAGTTTTGAAGGGGAGGATCAGCTTTTTACGGTGTAGGACTTCCCTCGTACTCAAATTTTATGCATCGATGTAATGTTGAGGAACGCATCCCATGGCTCGAATCGAGGCGACCAGCAATATATTATATTGGAACTCTCCTTGAGGACATAGAAGAGTTCGGGTAAAGTACGTGGGCCTACGCGAATGTTGAGGATCACGGTGCCTAAGGTAGAAGTAATAAGCGTCATTGAATGACCGTAACATGATGGGGTTGCTTTGTGCAACTAGAAGGATGTTCATTTGTTGGAAGGCTTTTGAAGAGATGATGTTTAGGCTAGCGCCCCGTCAATCATAACCCGGCGTACTCGAATGTCTCGGACGTAGCGGAAATGAAAAGAGGCGGTCGGGGTCTTACGCACCAAAGTCGATAATTTCATCTTCCGAGAAACTAAGCTGCAGCGGCTTGTTGTTTTGAGGCGAAGTGGTGGGGAGATGGATTGTTTGGTGAGAGAGCAACGTGATTGGGTGTTAGAATGGAGGCAGCGGGCAGGGTTTCGTTGGGTAAAACCTCTATCCCTTGAAGGATCTCAATGAGAGCTTGTCGATGAGATTGAAAGTGAATGAGATCATATAGTGTCATTTTACGGGCGATTGATGAAGGCTGTTTGATCATGGTTCGGTGGGCAACTCCATTAGAGGCGGGATAGGCGGGTCATGCGAATAACCACTTTAGGTGGTGGTGTAATCGGGATGGTTGAAGGAGAAAGAGATGCATGGTGTGTTTTCTTTAAGCTTTCCCATTGTTTTTTGTCTCGAGTAGCGACACTAATCATATTAATCTCGTAGATCGAGATGAGGAAGATGGTTGGGATAATTCATGGTCTTGAGGTGGGGTTGTAATAATGATAGATCTTGGTGAGGCGGGGATAGATGATATAGTAGAGGAATGGCGCTAGAGGTCTCTCCTTCGTAAGTTGTCTTTCTTAATCTTTCTATCAGGAGAGGTGGTGACGAAGGATGGTTTTAGAGCTTTGCATCCCTCCACATCATGTCTGGTGTGCGGTGATAAGCGCAGATTTTAGACTCATCGTAACCCATAGGTCGGGGTTTAGACGGGTCATAAGGTCTAAGTGGAGGTAGGGAAATGGTCGCATTCTCCACCAACATAGCAAGGATTTTGGCGTAAGATCCTTTGAGGGGGTCAAAATCGGATGAGGGTATTGGTTGTGCGGGTTTTGGTAATGTTTGGGCGTGGTTGGTTCGTACAGGTGGTGGTTTAGCCGAGGGGTGCTGACACATGTTTTTCACTAAACGTGGTTTCTTGGACACAGAAGTTACGTTCAGCTGGTTAGATGATGAGGCTACAGATGGCGTGGTAGCGGGAAACAACCACGGAGAAAGGGGAGTGACAGAGAAAATAAATCCTTTGATGATGGGATTGGTTTAGGGTTGATAGGTGGACCGGATACGCGGGAGTAACGATGTTGTGATACCCTTTGATCTCTGTATAGGTGTAGAAGGCGTAGAGTCGTTTTGAGAAAACAAAGGAGGTATGATATATTGGTGTAATGTGGAGGATGAGGTCCCAATATGGAAGGTGGGTGTGACGATGAGGGTTTTAATTGTGATAGAGGCCGGATTGCGTTCGTCTCTTAGGTGGCGGAGCGGTTTATTTTGGATAGATCGAGTCGCTTAGGCGGGTGTGTTAGGCCCAGGCATTGGTGAGGTCCCAGCGTAGGGAAGATCTGGTTAAGTTGATAGAAGTGGACGGGGCATTTGGTAGAGGTGAGGGGGTGAAGGTGAGAACGGGGGCATTTTAAGCTTTTGTAAGCACTTCGGGTAGATGGTGGAGACATCGGGATCGGTCATTTGCATTTGAGTAGAAAAAGGGTACTCAAGCGTTCCCATAGGGCTGTCTACATCTTACGTGGAATGAGCAGTCTCAGTGTGATTTGTAATTTTGGTACGGAAGAAAGGTGGGTTGTAATTCCAGTCCATTGTGGGTGATACGGGGAGGTAGATGAGGCCTTTGTATCAATAGATGTTAAGAGGTCAACCGGTCGTTGAAAAGATTTAGGTGATGAGGGACTAATAGGTAGGAGGGCGTGTTCGGGGATCATCACGTTTAAAGAATGTGGTGATGTTAGTGTAAGAGATTTCTCGTCTAAGGATGTCAAAAGGAGTGGTGAGCTTCCTCTTGTGTAGCAAGAGTGGTAGAAGGAGACGTCTGGGAAATGGATAGATTAGATAACATCCGCTCACAGTCTTGTAGGGATGTGGTGTAAGAAGACTCGTTGATGAGAAGAGAAGTCCGGGCAGTTAACTCTTCTATGGGTAAAGGAATAATTTCACTTTGGCTTGATGGTGGTGAAGGAGATTCAAACTCCTGTGTTGGTGGAGAGGCTTGATTTAAAATTTTTTCAATAGAGGCTTTTGGCTGGGAATCGAATACTGCATGGATCTCATGAACACTCTCCTCGGCTAAGATATCTTGGTTCATGTTCTTGTTGGACGAGTGATTCGAGAATGGCTTGTTGAAAATTTTCAAATTTCGGTTAGCGGGCGTTAGGATTATCGAGTGTTATATCCCTGCGTCAACCATTTCTGCACTATGTTTTTCAACATCTTGCGATTTTCATGACTATGTCCTTTTATGCGGTGAAAGTTACAAAAGTCATTTTCTTTGTACCAGGAAGGTATTGCGCGGGTGGAGTCAAACCCAGAGTGAGGTTTAACAGGGGGCAAGGTAATGGCTCCTGCTTTGAGCAATTTTTCCAATATCACACCATAGGTTTCTCCCAAGGAGTGTAGTTGATGGGCTCGGCTTTGTATTTATAAGTGGTTTTGGTGGAGTATTGGACGGTGGTTGGGATTTGACCATCACCGCGTGGACAGCTCCTTTTGATTTAGAAGAGGTGGACGCGTGAGGAGTGGTGGTATTTGGTTTATTGGTAGAATCGGGAGTTACGAAAGTGGAGTTCTTGTTGCTTGTGACCAATTTCTCTTCCTCTAAGGCTCGAATTTCTAATTTTCGAGCCATAGTAAAACCTCGTCGAATGTACGGAAAGTTTGGATTTGGAGGGTAGGGGAGATGTGCTTAGCGTGAGGCCGCGTAAAGAGTTCGATAAGTTCGGTTTGAGGCGAGGCATACGTAAGTTGGTTGATAAGGCCCGCCATCGTCAGCGAAATCTGCGATAGATTCGTCCTCAAATTGTTGGATGGCATAAAGGTCGGTGATAGATACTTTCTTAGCAATGTTAATGGAGAAATGATCCAAGAAAGATTGGGCTAGTTGGTTAAAAGAGAAGATCGAGTCTTTGGGTTAAAGCACTATACCACTCGGCGGGTCTGATAAGGACATAGGGAAGGTGCGAGTAACAAGGCGTCATTATGGGCGATCAAATAACAAGCATGTCTAAATGATCGCAAGTGTTGTTGAGGATCCTCTTTACTATTAAAACGAGTAAATTTCGCAACTCCCATTGAGGAGGATATGAATGAAGGGAGACGAGAAGGGTGAATGGGCTCCCGAAAAACTTGTTCGTATGTCAGTATTACGACTTCCCGGCCGAAGCCTCCAAATTTTGCATTTTGTCCATCATTTGTTTGATGAAATCGGTGGTTGGATGAGATGATGGTGCACGAGAATAGGGATGTCCCATATAAGGTGTTGAGGTTCTTTGGATACGTGTATGGGAATGAAAAGGTAGGCGGAGCTTGAAAAGGAAAGCTCGTGTGGATAGGTGGCGAGAGAGCAAGTCATGAATGGAGCGATGCAAAAAGAGATGAGGTAGGGGCGATTGGTGGTAGCGATACGTGGGTCAAGATTAACAAAAGGAAAGCTAATCGGGGTGTCGTATGAACCTCTGCAGGTGTCGGATTGGGAGACGGGGCTAGAGATGCGAAGACGAGGCGGTATTATCGGGAGGAGTGGGAGCTAAATGAGCAGCTATCTTGATAGGCATACCTACAGGAGCTGACCATCGGGTGTACGGTCGGGGTATGAGACAAATAGTATTGTGCAGTATTTGGAATTAGCATCCGAAACTTGGCAAAGTCCTTATCTCCCACGGGAATTTTGGAACCTCACTTTGGTATCAGTAGGATTCCCCATAGAAGGTGAAGGGGTGATTGAGGCAAAAAACGAGCAAGCGTGTGAAACCATGGCGGCGGCTTGTTTTGAGTGATAACAACCATGGACAGATAGTTCACGGTAAAGTTTCAATCTATCAAGAACAAAAACAACCTCAAAATGATGAATTTGGCAAGTTCTTTGGTTTGTCGGGGGTGATGGAGACGATAACGATATCGGTTTACTAACCATTTGTCGGTCACGGAAAACGGCGTCGGTCCCTTAACCGATGCGGTGTCAAAAATCTAGGATAAGAAGATACAAAGGGCTGCTAATTTGATTTTTAGCAACGTTGAGTATATTTATCAACTTATTGATCACAAAAAGCAGTATATGATAGAGAAAATGCGAGCAGACAAACAAGCAAGATGCACACGCAAATCCAGAGATTAACCTTAGGGTTAATTTTAATTATTGTGGGCTTATGCCTTTAGGCGTAGAATGATGTCGAATCCTAAACAAGAGACTTAGGGAAATGTCAAGTTGTTTTGGCTTATAAGGTTACCTCAATCGGGCGGAGAAATACCGCGGAAAAAGGGGGATGTTTGGTTTGTGTTAATTGTGAAGTGATTCGGTATGTGTTGTGCGGTGAATGTAAGATTAATTTCCTGTCAATACCGTGGATATCACCCCCACGTGTACGACCTGTTACTTAATCTATGTTCACTAGAATTGAAAAACAACAGGCAGGAATGCAATGCATGTGTTTTAAAACCCAAATCGAAAGTGATATTCGATGAAGCAAAAGAGATGACTTTTACTAATGCAAGATGCAAAAACAAAGCAAGTTCTTTTACCAGAATAATAAAATACCTTGTGAATATCTCTAGAAGAAGAAAATAGCAAGTATGCTCCCTATATGAAAGCAAGCAAGAAATAAAGATAAACCCAAAATGGGTCCCACCGGGCGTGCCAAAATGTTTCACTAGGAAAATGCTTCGTTCCTTTTAGAAACAGATAAGGTTAGGGTTAGGAGGAATACTTGTAGAATGTCGAGATGATGTGCGCGTGCGTAGAAAAGATCGGGTTGATTGCGGAGAACTCCTTTTTATGCAGGAAGGACTACTGCAAATAAGAACACAAGACCACAAGATTTGATTAAACAATAAATGAGGAAGCGCCTTGGGCCGGGAAATGTAAAACTTCCTTTGAAGGTGGTGGTTTCCTATTGCTAACATGAATTAACACAAAAAGGCGTAAAATATCAATTAAATTGCTTGGCTTGAAGCTGGGTAGGGAAAGGCTGTTTTCTGGTTTTTATCAAAGGAACCGATGCGATTACCTATACCGATGCGATGCGGTTACCTATAACTTGAAATACCGGTGGGTTCTAGGATCTTACGGGCTGGTTGTGGTGTTTGTAATAGCTGGTTTTTGGATAGTATTAGGAAATGGGATGGTTAGAAGCAAAAGAATGACAGTTAGAGGCAATGAGTACGTTGGATAATGGATTGAAACGGATTTGGGAGGAGCTGTAATTCCAAAAGCATAAGAAATGTTATAATGGAGGACATGCAAGATGTAACTTCTTGGTTTTGATGAAGGTGCAAGTTGATCTCCTTGGCTTTGCCAAACTCTTAGTTTTTTCACTCGTCTCTGCTTGTCAAGTGAAGTCTGGACTCTGTTCCTCGCTCATGATGCTCTCTGTTGATCCGAAATCCTTGGTGATCTCCAAAATGAAATTCCGATCCGTTGTTTTGGTTTGGGAGCCCATTTACGAGGAACCGATGGCGGTTGCGTAACCGGCGGTCGAGTCGAGTAGAACCGGCATCGGTTAGGAAAAAGTAGGCTATTTTTAGTAAAATAGCCCACCTTCCTAACTTTTCTCCCAGAGGATCGGTTGCGGGCTTGGTCAAGTGGCTAGAAGGTCGGCTTTGGAGTGCGAGTAAGGAGGCATTAGTTATGGATGTGAGTCTGGACCAAGTCATGGGTCTTAATTAGGTTAGTTTAGGGTTAGGGCTAGGTCATGATGAGGTGGCAAAGTGAGGTGGCGGGTAAGGTGATGTGGATTTATCAATTACAAGGTAATTAATAAATAATTGTGTAAAGTTTAGGTAATGAGGTTAGGTTGCGAAATGGGATGCGGGTCACAAGGGGTCGTGAGACACGAATTTGGTGTCTACACCAAATATACATATACATGAAAAGGCAGCATGCAATATAATTTTATGCTTCCTTTTCATGTAGATGAATATTCAAGTAATTCTGAGCTAAATTAATGAAACCTGTAGATGTATGTGTACATGTAGATTTATATTTACAAGTAATTCCAGGCTAAATTAATGAAATATGTATATGTATACTTACAAGTAATTACATGTTAGATGTATATTTTATGTTGCCTTTTCATGTAGTTGTATATTTTATGCTTCATTTTCATGTAGCTGTATATTTTATGCTGCCTTTTCCTGTCGTTGTATATTCTGTAGATGTATATTTACATTCAGATGTGTATTCTGTAGATGTATTTTTACAAGTAGATGTATATTTCATATATATCTATTTGTAAATATAGAGCCTTTCATTAATTTAGCCTGGAATTACTTGTAAATATACGTCTACAGAACATACATCTACTTGTAAATATGAATTACAGATTTCATTAATTTAGCCTGGAATTACTTGTAAATATACATTACAGATTTCATTAATTTAGCCTAGAATTACTTGTAAATATACATTACAGATTTTATTAATTTAGCCTACAATTACTTTTAAATATACACCTACACATTTCATTAATTTAGCCTAGAATTACTTGTAAATATACATTACAAATTTCATTAGTTTAGCCTAGAATTACTTGTTAATATACATCTACATGAAAAGGCAGCATAAAGTAAAATTCCAGGAATATTTCTAGTTCTTCCCAATTAATAGTTGGGTTGAACACCAAAATAACACTAGCAAAATTCAAAGTATAGTGGAAAACATCCAAAAAATATCTTGAATCAAGCAAGTCTTTCTCCTTGTCAAAGCACTCCATAGAATATACTAATTGACAAAAAAAAATTTAAAATTAAATGAATGTGCATCAATATAACAACAGAGTTAAGAACTTACTATGTGGCACTATGAGGAAAAATAACAGTTGAATACGGCAGCTTGGAACTCTAATTTTCATGCACTAGCAAAATAATACTAACTGAATAAAACTTCAGAGCAGTTGAGGAACTGGATTTATAGGAGATATGAAAAGTGTTGTAGTTGATTGATCCTTGTGCTTTTTTTTTTTTGGGTAAAATTGGTTGATCCTTGTGCTTGTTTTTGATTGGGTGAAATTGATAGGGGTGGATCAAGATTTATGATATTTTATTTCAATACTCAGATTTGAAGTTCAATTTGATTTGATTTCTCATTTCAATTCAATCTTTGTTTCTTGAGCCTTACATTTGTTGAAAATATACAGGTACATCATTTATGGGAGTAGCTGGTATAGAAAATGGTGAGAAAGTTAATGCTTAAAAGACAACATGTATTTGAAAATGGTGCACTTTGGACTTATTCTTGTGAGAACCTGCCCCAAAATTTGTGTATGACAAGATCTTTAACATTGTAAAATGGGAACTTAAATTATATGAAAAGTGACATCAAATTGATATGATGATGTGGTATCAATTTTGTATAGGGATGGAATACAATTATATATCCATGTATTAAATACAAGTTGACTTTAAATTTGGCAATCATGGAAGTATAATATATGTTATTTTATGTTTAAAAATGATATCAAGTATTCTATTGTTGATAGATTCATGGTTGTACATGAAAAGTGACATTTACATCAGTTTTGAAGATTGTTTGTACATTTATAGGATAATATTCATTCAATTATTAATATTTTAATGTGTAAAAACTGGAGTCAAAGATGTCAACTACCCTCACAACTATTGGGTAATGCTCCATGACTGGCTCCTCTCACATAGTGGGCATCGCATTATGATATTTACTTTATAAACAAGCTTGATACCGAATCGATTACATTTATCGATAAAAAATTTATAATATATATTTATGTCATTTATTTAGCCTCTTTCTTTAGTCTAACTTTTTTAATATGATAGGATGGATGACACTTAAGGAACCACGAAAAGAGAGGACTTTGTGTGTTATGCACTATAAGGGCAATTGAAACACACAAATGAATAGGAAAATGAGCTCGTTATATATATATATATATATATATATATATATATATATATATATATATATATATATATATATATATAATATTCTAACCTTGTTTTGAATGTTCTTTCGTAGAGTTGGAGTGTCGACGGAGGTAAGTTCTTATCCCCACGCAAATGGTAAGTCCACATTTCATTTTAATTTAGTATTTATTTTTTTATTTCTTTTATCTATCTGCACTTGAGTCCTCTTTTCATTTTGCAGATAATGGGAATCTGGATGGTGACATTACGACACACAAGCGTGTCAGGTATAGCTTCTAACTCCCCATTTTGGGACCGCCATACTTGACCCCACCATTTTATGCCCCTTCATGGCTAAAACACTTCTTCAAGGGGCAATACATACATACGTACCCAAAATGGTATGTACTATACTGTCGAAAAGAGGTTACGGAAACCCCAATGATGATTCAGATCTCTTCGCAAGGTGTTCAGAATCCAAAAAGCACGTTGAGTATACATTTGCATCCTAAAATGCCTTATCCAACCTTCGCATGCTTTGTTCTAACCCCTTTCCTCTTTTTCCTTGCATTTTGGTCTTTAGTTACAGGACCGCGCTTGCCACTGGCGGCGATCCCATGTTTACCGCCAAGGGATGACGGTCACAGAAACTACCACCATGTGCTAGGCGGTGGTCCTATGTGCATTTTCCATAACTTTCCGACACACTCGTCAATGCAAAAAATCAAGTTGCGCTTGTAATTCTCAACCACTCTTGCTTTCATTAAATTTTTAGCACCTTGTAAATAGTAATTTCTTTTTTTAATAGGTAGAAGAGTTCAATTTGATCTTACCTTCAGTAAATCAAAATGCTATAAATACCAAGCTTGTTTACAAGCAAATGGCCCCTCTCCCTCTATGATTTATTATTCAGTGTGTTTGAAAGTTCTTCAATAAGTCTCAACAGTCTAGATTTTGTATAAGTTCTCAGTCTCTCAGTTCAAGGCTCCTCAGTTCTGGTTTAGAGATCACTGGATCTCTCTAGTTTCATCTTGTTCCATTGTTGTTCTCCAAACAACTGGCTTAGCATAAAACAATTTTAGTTCTAGATTAAGTTCATTTGAATCTTGATTCTACTTAGAGTTATAGGTCATTGTTTCGTCACAAGAAGTATAGGTCCTAGAGTTTTCGGTGTGTTTGTGTTGTATCCTGCCTAACAATCCTGCTAGGAATCACATAGCCAAGCTCTGTTCTCTTGCGTTATCCCTCTCCTACTTGCATTATGTTCGGCTTACGTCCAAGCTGCCACTATTCGAACATCTTCTCCTGCTGCCACTGTCACATTCCCACTTTTCTGGATTCATGAGAACATGTAGGAACGAAGAGATCACACTAAGGGGACAAGCTACAATACAACTGGATTTTCCTGTGTTCTATAAACTCCATGTTTGAATTGGCAAAGTTGTAGAATTCTGATATATCAAATAGAGTAGAAAATCATTTTATTTTAGTTAAGCTTGCTTTCAACATTACTAGGGAAGTTGTGGGGAATAATATTTTATGAGAAACTATGATTTATTCCTCACTTTTGAGGTAAGATTGAAGGTATTTCAATTAAATTAGTTAGTTATTTACATTCATGATCAATTCACAAGTGCATAGGAAAATAGCTACATCTGGCTACCTTGCTTGTTTTAATATCGTTATTAGATTAATCGCTCGTTATCTAAATTTATTAGATTAAGTGCAGCTCTTTAATTTCATTCAAATTCACATCTTTGAAAATACAAAAAAAAAAGCATAGCATAGATTTATTTTCATAATTAGTTTACTTCATTCAGTTAAGTTTGGTTATCTCTTGCATGACAATTACGGGACCCAGAGAGCCCAGGGATTACATATTTGAACCAGTAATACCTTAGCCAAATCTCTTCACAACATTAGCAGATATAGATCAAGGTCTTAGAATTCATGTCTTCGAACAACAACAAACCCACAAGTAATTAGTGAACAATTGAGAGAATTAAACATCGAAGATGACAAAGCATATGAATTCTGGTCAAATCAACCCAACTATAGATTGCCTTGATAGGATATCCACATGACCATACAAGAACCTAAAAGAGAGAAAACATTCGGTTGTGATTCATTAGTTCCGCAGCCAGACGCAAGAGACCTTCTCATTGACATAGACACAGGCTTACGTATACAAGTTGCTAGAACACCCGTAAGGTATTCCGAGAAGATCACACAACTCTTGGTATTAAACATAGAAGCTGAAAAAGCTTATGACTACTGGATAGTCGGAAGAAGAGATTGATTCTTCACATGACCATAAAAGGTCCACAACAACCACAAACTCATGGTTGTGATCCCTAGGTCCCACAACCCAATGGGCTTGCTAATCAATTAAACATTGACACCAGTTTACGTACATTGGTATTTAGATCCTCACCACTCCTGCCGGATATTATAACACAATTTTCCGTGTTGAACATAGAAGCCAATCAAGCTAATATTTTTGGGTTAGACCAAAAAAACCACCCATAGTTTCCTGTAAATCCACTACACCTCTCACTACCACTTTCATGACCTTGTCTGGAAATATACATGAAGCACCTACAAGTCACTTTCCACACGTCCAACAGCCAATAGATAGGATCTCGGCAGAGCTCGACATTGATTGGAGCCTCCAAGTAGCTATAATATTCAACGATCCATCACACCAATTCAAGTTAGGAGAGCTTTCTTTGCCTTGGACTCGCAGATCCCGTTATTGCATGTTGAGGATATAAGATTGCCCAACTAGTTTGTCCACATCCACATATATTTCATTTCCACTGGCTGTCTCGACACGACCTCGGGAGGTCGGGTACGGAGAAAGGCTACTTGTCGATTCTCATGCTCACCTGTCACTTTTCTATCGTACAGTAACCTACAAGTATAAGCATATGGAGGTGAAAATTGAATAGATAACTAAAGGGTTCGTTCATTATGCTCTTCCTTTAATTATAATCTACAATCCAAGAGTCATTGTAGTAAAAAGCATAATTAACTTCTTAAGTTTGTATAAAATAGAAGTTTTAATAATCATGTTTAATAATATGATCCCACTTAAGAGAAAAAACAAAATTTTCCTCGTGTTGCAAAAGAATATGGATAATATATTGTATAGGCGAATTCACTCAAATGCATTTTTAAGTAAAAAAAAACATCTCGTGATCATGTTTAACATGTGTGCTATGTGAAGAGGTTTTCCATTAGGATTTCATGCCCAAAAAAATAAGAATACGAGAAAAGAAAAGAGGGCATAGTGAGCTAGGAAAATAATAGGTTAAAATTATATATTTTTACAATCTTGTACAAATTAACTTCTATTACATTTAAGGATAAGAAAAACATATTCACAATTCTTTTAAATGTTTCATGTTCAGATTTTATTGGGTAAAAGAAGGAAATTGAGGATTTTCCTTGAAAACTATCCGATAAGGCCATAAAAACAAGTTGCGAGATAACTACATTTATAATCATAAGCCAATGCTTGGGGCCTAACTACTCGTAATCATATAAAACATCCAAAAACAAAAATAACTCGCAATATTAAACATTAAATATTCTCTAGAGTCTACAAAAAAAAAAATGCGATGTTATATCTAAGTCATTGAAATTGAAAACAATACTTTTTTTTAGTATCATACACAATAAGAACTAACAAAATGGCAAGCAAATGCAATATATCAAATAGGTTTTGGAGGCTTAGATACATTTGTAGAAGACCTCTGTGAGAATCAAATGTGTGACAGACTAATTTGAAAAATAGATTTTGTATTAGATAGGATGTTAAATGTTTTCTAAGATAAAAAAATTACTCGTCATTTCGAAGAGGGAATGGAATTCAAAATTACGAGATATGACTAATGAGCATATAAAAAAATGAAAAATAGCTTAAGTTTGATGTTTACAAAACAATGAATGAAGTATTAAAATTTTCATATAGAATGTATACTTATGGATTACATCTTCTTCCTGTTTGTGGTTTCTTATTTGAAGGAACTTTGTTAATTTATATGTATCTTTTCTCAACATTGTAATCAACTATATGTTTATTTCCAAACATGGGTATAGATGTTGAATTTTTATGTAATTTAGTGAATACCAATTTAATAGAAAGTAAGGAGAGAAACATTTATCCATAAGAAATAGGTCAATAGCAAAGGAAATGCTTGACCTTTTGTCTCTGAGACTCGTATTTGACAATTCATCCGTACCACGATTAAAGCATATTTGTTGGGGTCTTGCACATTTAGTGAATAGAAATATTGAATGGGATAATTTAAAGATCACATTACCGAGGTGACACCTTTTCCTTTCAATTATATCCCGTCCAATGTTTATTGATGGCATTATTACCTTTAAAACATGTAAAGATGGCGAATGAGATTACGAAATGTGGGAATGCAGGGAAAGCTTAAGGGGCTAAAGATTGTGGTTGAAAACATGAGGTAGAAAGATCTTGCAGAGATGATGTCGGTAGAAAATTTGAACAAGTGTTGACCCTTTTGTAGATGAAGGATCCAATCGTCTAAATAAATACAAAACAACAAAATAAACATCAAAGTTAATAACCAAGTAGTATAATGTAGTCTAAAAAGAAATAGAGTTTGAAGTAACAAGACTCATTACAAAATGTAACATTTCTTTTTAATTAGAAATATGACAATCTTCGAGAATTTATGTTATTTTTGGGCAATGTTGAACCCCCGAGAATATCAATAGGGAGCTTGTTTCTAAACTTGGATTGATATGAAAATTAGTAGAAAATTACACATACAAGTTTTTTTAGCCTTTTTCGCAAACACAAATATAAAATTGTTTTTCCTGAAGTTGGAATGCTCAAATCTCGGTTTCTAATGCAGCTCTCTTTCACCTATTTTCCTATGCTTTCAGTTGTTGGGCTTTGCAGAAATTTATTTATTCAAAAGTCTTATGTATTTATATTTATTGATAGATGATGATGCTCAAAACAAATGGTTTTTTTTGTTGTCCATCTTTAAATATTATTAGTTTCACATCCTACCAAAGAGAAATAAGACTCCTTCACTTGTTCTCCTTCATGCATCTCTCACATGTAGCCCCCTCCCCCACTTGGTTGCTAACAAAGAAAAGAAATGTTTGATGTTTTTCATGAATTTAATTTCCTCACTTGGCTAACAAAGTGCTTATTTGTTTGCCCTTCATCTAGGAGCAATGAAGACTTGAACACAATTTCCCCATCTAATGGCAAAGAAGAATTTGAAAAGATCCAATTTGTTGTTAATATTTTGCATTGTAAGCAATCAAAACCATCCTAACTAATGATCATAAATGGCCAACCTCACCACTATATCCACTACACAAAACAATATAAACTCCATATCCCCCTTCCCTTCCCTACCTAAAAATCTAAAAACAATCCCTTTCAACATTCACATTGCACTAATGACTTTATAATATTGATTGATGGCATTCTACTAAGCTATATTCCAATATCTAATTACTCTATCTAGTCATCCTTCAAGTGAATTGAGTTGGTTCTTTCCATTGTTCATTGTTTATCATTATCTCTCTAATTTCACTCCTTAGAAAACCAAATTTACCATAATGTAGGAGCAAATTAATGTACTTAATTATACATATTTTAAAATCTTAATTAGTTATAGTCTCTAATTATTATATACCATTGCGTGTAAAATTCTTAAAATGGACTCTTTATTACACCAATAACATAAAATAAATGAGATATTAGTATGGATCTACAACCTAGAGTTAATTTGCGGGGTCATATATCTAGGTGGTAAACTATTTACGAATTGTCTTTATTTCACTATTACGAATGTGACCGTGTTCATTTGAAATTGTTTATTGGCATGCGTCAATAACGACGGTGTGGAAATACCCACGAAATAGAGTGTCACCCTAGAAAAATAAACCATCTTGATCTAAAGGGCAACAACAATGACCTAGAAAAATAAACCACATATTCAATTTTAATATAATTGAGAAAGCTTGTTACCTAAATTAATTTTAACAAACAAATGTAACCTATAGCGAACTCGTGCTTGGATTCGATTGTTCCGCGATGCTAAAACCTATTCTTAATCTCTGCGAGGCAATGATTTGGTATTAGAAATGTGTGGAGGCCGCGCGGATGCGAGCCCCCTCTACCACAAATTATGACGTGCACTCTCCACGGTGGGAGATCTTTGGCGGTGCCCCCTTCCTAGTGCAAAATGAAGGTGCCCTCCCCTAGGCCATCAACCTAAGCGATCAGCGATTGACCCACCCACGTAAGTATGTTTTTACTCTACACCATCTCCTCCATTTTATAGGCTCTCTTCTCCAGTCACACTTTGCTCATGCCATGCGTGTGGGATCATTAATCATTGTAACCATGGGAGTGAGTGTTATTCTTAACACAATCATTGTAAAAGTAGTGTCATGAAAGTTGTAATGTGATTTTTTATATATAAATTGTGGAGTATTATCTTATTAAAAAAATGTTTTTTTCCAATATTCAATATCATTATACTTATTGTGTTTAGGGGATGTGATTTTTTAGAGATCTTTTTGTATATAAAGTATTATTAGATAATGAAGAAAGTGTCCATTATCATTATTGTATTGATTTGATTGAATCTGCATCATCATACTTGTATGTTATTGTATGTATTGCATTCATCAAAATTACCGCCCTAATTACTTAGTAAATTGATCAAGGAAGTAGGGCAATAATTACGTCGAAGGCATTTACAATTGAAAGCGAGCCTTACCACTTCGGTGAAGAAGAGTTGGATGACGTAGATAAGAGTTATACTTCAATGACACAATATTATTTAATTTTGATCGAGCAGTTTGAAGCATGCATAATTATTAAATGTTAGAATATAGAAATAGACCATGTATACACCTATAACGATAACACATCATACATATGTCGGTAAGAAGTGCTTCCACTTCACTTGTGCCTTTCGCAATGATGCCATGACAGAAATTGTCTATAAGAAGAGCTTCCACTAGTGTTGGATTTTGACGTTCAATGTTACATGTCATAGTAAAATTGTTTGGCGGTCTAAAAAAATATATGGTTGTCATTTGATGTTTAAATTTTAATATTCATGTCAAATTTGTTTTTATAATAAATTAAATTAGATTTTATATGGATGTTGGTGTTCTTTGTAATATTATCTCATAGTTATGTGACTTTTATTTAATTATGGATAATAGATTGTACTAATCAATTTCATAGTTTTTCACATATTCATTTTTTCCCAAAAAAATTCATGTTGCACTAATCAATTTGAAAATCCATAAACATCATTAAAGTTTATGAGAATATTAAAATAGAATTTTAAATTACAATTTAAAAACAAATTTGAAGAAAATGATATAAATGACTCACTCAATGCAAACTTGCAATTATATAGAAAATGAGTTCCATTTCCAACTTCCAACTTCTAGGCTTACAAGGCCCAAATCCAATGCATCCACTTGTATTATGCAATTTTTATTTATAAGAAATTAAATAGATATAAAAATCAATTACAAATCAAAATCAATAAAATACAGACTAAACAAGAAATTTAAAAAAAAAAATTAAAAAAATTTAAAAAAACTAATTAAAAATCAAAATTAATGGATGTTTCTATTTTATCAATGAGATATGCATATGTTTATATTTTATTATTAATATAATTATATTATTATTATTATTTTATTTGCATTCCAAATTTTCTATTTTCATTTATTTTATATTTCTCATGAATCTCACAAAGTTAAAATATGTAGTGTCTATTTAATATTTAATTTATTAACACACACACAAATATGCATATAATTTGACGGTCAAATTTTTAATATACATGTCTTTTGACGTTTAAATTATATATGTACCTGTCAATCATGACGATCATATTTTAAAAACACCTTGCAAAATCCAACACTGGCTTCCACTTCCCTGCGCCCTCCAAAAAGGAGCGTGAGCCTAGCCTAAACTTGACTGAGGAGAACAAACTGACGGTAAATTTTTACTTCATCTAACGGAGACGGATTTTGGAGAAATTCTTAGTGAAGTATTCCTATAATTCCTTCGATCTCCTATATTCTTAAAATACTCAGGGGTTTTCATCCATAAAGCGTTTGGAAAGGTGTTCATCAATTGTTTTTATTCATCGAGTTATTCTTCAATTTATTTAATTGCACCAAAATGGCATCCTTTTCCTTTATTTAATCTACAACAAAGCATTCGTTACCTACTTTTTCCAATTTATATTGACAATGTATGATTCTCTGTCAGTTTTGGGAGGCACGTACAAATACAATTTGCATCTTTTATTAACTTTTTGAATTTCCACAGTAGGTGAATGTTAATAAACTTGTCTAGCTATGTGACAAAACGGAACTGTGTAATCAATGCAATATTATAATATATATGAAGAATAATTATAAAATTTTAGTTAGATTTCTCATTTTCTATCATGTAATAAAATATGAAATTTTAAAGAATATATTGAATAATAAAAACACAATTTCATTTCACATATAAGTTATTTTTCAAATTCCTTTACTAAGTCATTTCAAAGAAATATGAAGTGCTTTCCTATAATTAACAAAAATGATGCCACCACCGATTCCTTTGTCCCATCTTCAGCAGCAATTTTTCGCAGATTTTCTTGGCGCAGAGTCACCTTTGAGATTATAGTGATTCAAATCATCCCCAACTTGGAGTCAAGTTTCAAAATGGACACCACTAGGTAACATAACATTAGCTTTAGTTTCTTGGATGTTAGTTTCGATATAAATATGGCTCCAACCTCCACAAGGAATAGGGAGACCAACCCCTTTAACAAATCCACTCCATAAACAAAAAAACTTACGCATTTCGCAACATGGAACTGATGGTGGAAAAAGATAGAGAATAGATTGATTTATGTGGACATGAATGATCTCATCCGTGAAAAAGTGTGGCCCATGCGAGAGGATTAATTTCCTCCATCCAATCAATATCAACAACAACACACACGTCCCATTTTTGTCAGTGATAGTTGAATAACGATGTCATCACAATCGTTGATGGGGAGAACTTCACATGGCGCCATGACCATTGAATCTACTTACTCTCCACTTCTTTATGTCTCTAAATGCTACGGATAAAACTACAAACACATTTTAACTTCAAAATATTTGTCTTCCACTCCTTAATTCGTATATATATATATATATATATATATATATATATATATTGTTTCCGCATTGTCTTGAACAACAACCCCGGTCTCAACAACCTTGGTCTCCTTTAAAGGATTTCCATATACCTCACCATGTTGTTCAACGTTTGAGTTTTAGTACATTGTTTCAACTTTCTATTTTCGTTTCCCCCGTACTTCTCCACCCTCAAACCCCTTCATCTTCACCCCCGCTTCCTCTCTAGTGTTTCTCTCCTTCGATATGAATCCTTGAAAGATCCCAATGCCCGAGGGCAACAATATTTATCTAGATAAATTTGTAGACAAGTTGAACTCGGGTAAGATTGACTATCGATAAAGTAGACATGGCGTGTTACTTACCTATTTTTCACTATAATTATGCCGAAGGCGTCCACGATTAGGTTGAGGCTTGCCCCTCCAAGAGAAGACAAGGGGGTGGATGATGTAGATAACAACAATACATTGATGACATAATAATTTTTTATTTTGATCCGATGGAAATAACACCATCCATGTAAGTCATTTTATTCAGGCTACCTTAATTGTTCATTACTTGAACGAATCGACATGGAGGAAAATCTCTTTCACGTAATCGGAAATTTATCACATTGATGCTCCGTCGACAGTTATTATGGTAAAAGCATTTTTTGAGTGCCTCTTCCATTTCCAAACCTTGAAACCCCCATGTCATCGGATCAAGTCTCCAACGACCTCCTTTTCCTTTCATACCTTCATAGATTGAACTTCATTCATGGTGTTTTATTTTATTTTGTTCCTTTTAAATTTTAGCATCAATCTATCCTACTTTTGTCTGTCTTTTTCATTTTTGTAATGTTTGTTATGCATGCAGAGTCATTGTGGACATTTATGGATCGTAAAAGTGAGAAAATTAGAGGATAATTCCTATGGGCGATTAGAGGGAAATGATGGTGGAATCTGAAATATATTTTCATCCATCGCTATTACAAGCTATCTATAATGAGAGGATTTATATTTATTTATTATGTTGAAGGTGTTCACAAGCTTGGGTTGAGGCTTCCCCCTCGGCAACGGAAATGGAGGTGGGTAGTGTAGATAATATTCATTCTTTGATTTACATAATAATTTATTATAGTGAAAAATATATTTAATTATATATAATTGAGCGTTATATCATGGGGTTAAACATAATTACGATTTTTATGAATTGTTTATAGATAATATTTGTTGATACACGTTTATTTTATTGTATTAATTCATAGATTTGTAATTTTAAAATCGATTGCAAAAATACTTCATATTTAACAATATATTTTATAGTATTAATGTATTCATGTATTTGTCAAGGATGAAGCCTTCATTGTGGTCATCCAAATTAACAAAATATGGGTCAAAAGTTTATAAAACTATTTCCTTAATTTTACAATAGTTGAGATTTATTTTGTTTCCACTCGCTATAAATAAATCCTAGTGTTTATTAGATTTCAATTCCTTTTTCATGTAGGAGAAACTAATAATGGTTGTTTAAATATTTGGAAGTTAATATTTATCTTTGAAAGACTTTTTTACAACGAGAAGCTTTCCCCCTCGACTTTTAAGAAATTTATGACATTTTTGTTAATTTTGTTTGTTTCATGAATTTTCTTATTCGTTCTCCATTAAATTATCCATATTTAATGAATGTACCTCTTTTATAAGGATTACTGAAATGAATGTGGTAAAATATTCAATCTTAATATATACATGTCTTACATTACTGAAGAATTTACAATTGAAACGAGCCTTACCACTTCCGACGGTGAAGAAGAGTTGGATGCGTAGATAAGAGTTATACTTCAATGACACAATATTATTTAATTTTGATCGAAAGATTTGAAACATGCATAATTATTAAATGTTAGAATATAGAAATAGACCATGTATACACATGACGATACCACGTCATACATATGTCGGTAAGAAGTGCTTCCACTTCACTTGTGCCTTATGATGATGCCATGATAGGAAATTGTCTATAAGAAGAGCTTCCACTAGTGTTGGATTTTGACGTTGATGTTACATGTCATAGTAAAATTGTTTGGCGGTCTAAAAAATATATGGTTGTCATTTGATGTTTAAATTTTAATATTCATGTCAAATTTGTTTTTATAATAAATTAAATTAGATTTTATATGGATGTTGGTGTTCTTTGTAATATTATCTCATAGTTATGTGACTTTTATTTAATTATGGATAATAGATTGGACTAATCAATTTCATAGTTTTTCACATATTCATTTTTTCCCCAAAAAAATTAATGTTGCACTAATCAATTTGAAGATCCATAAACATCATTAAAGTTTATGAGAATATTAAAACAAATTTTAAATTACAATTTAAAAACAAATTTGAAGAAAATGATAGAAATGACTCACTCAATGCAAACTTGCAATTATATAGAAAATGAGTTCCATTTCCAACTTCCAATCTGAGGCTTACAAGGCCCAAATCCAATGCATCCACTTGTATTATGCAATTTTTATTTATAAGAAATTAAATAGATATAAAAACCAATTACAAATCAAAATCAATAAAATACAGCTAAACAAGAAATTAAAAAAACAAAATTAAAAAAAAAAAAAAAAACTAATTAAAAATCAAAATTAATGGATGTTTCTATTTTATCAATGAGATATGCATATGTTTATATTTTATTATTAATATAATTATTTTATTATTATTATTTTATTTGCATTCCAAATTTTCTATTTTCATTTATTTTATATTTCTCATGAATCTCACAAATTTAAAATATATAGTGTCTATTTAATATTTAATTTATTAACACACACACAAATATGCATATAATTTGACGGTCAAATTATTAATATACATGTCTTTTGACGCTTAAATTATATATGTACATGTCAATCATGAGCGATCATATTTTAAAAACACCTTGCAAAATCCAACACTGGCTTCCACTTCCCCTGCGCCCTCCAAAAAGGAGCGTGAGCCTAGCCTAAACTTGACTGAGGAGAACAAACTGACGGTAAATTTTTACTTCATCTAACGGAGACGGATTTTGGAGAAATTCTTAGTGGAGTATTCCTATAATTCCTTCGATCTCCCTATATTCTTAAAATACTCAGGGTTTTCATCCATAAAACGTTTGGAAAGGTGTTCATCAATTGTTTTTATTCATCGAGTTATTCTTCAATTTTTTTAATTGCACCAAAATGGCGTCCTTTTCCTTTATTTAATCTACAACAAAGCATTCGTTACCTACTTTTTCCAATTTATATTGACAATGTATGATTCTCTGTCAGTTTTTGGGAGGCACGTACAAATACAATTTTCATCTTTTATTAACTTCTTCTTGAATTTCCACAATAGATGAATGTTAATAAACTTGTCTAGCTATGTGACAAAACGGAACTTTGTAATCAATGCAATATTATAATATATATGAAGAATAATTATAAAATTTTAGTTAGATTTCTCATTTTCTAGCATGTAATAAAATATGAAACTTTAAAGAATATATTGAATAATAAAAACACAATTTCATTTCACTTATAAGTTATTTTTCAAATTCCTTTACTAAGTCATTTCAAGGAAATATGAAGTGCTTTCCTATAATTAACAAAAAATGACGCCTTGACCACCCGATTCCTTTGTCCCATCTTCAACAGGAATTTTTCACGGTATTTCTTGGCGAGGTTGTTGAGATTACAGTGATTCAAATTATCCCCAACTTGGAGTCAAATTTCGAAAATGGGCACCACCAGGTAACATAAAATTAGCTTTAGTTTCTTCGATGTTAGTTTCGATATAAATATGGCTCCAACCTCCACAATGAATAGGGAGACCAACCCCTTCAACAAATCCACTCCATAAACAAAAAAAACTTATGCATTTCGCAACATGGAACTGATGGTGGAAAAAGATAGAGAATAGATCAATTTATATGGACATGAATAATCTCATATGTGGAAAAGGTGTGGCCCATGCAGGTGATTAATTTCCTCCATCTAATCAAAATCAACAACAACACACGCATGTCCCTTTTTTGTCGGTGATAGTTGAATAACGATGTCATCACAATCGTTGATGGGGAGAACTTCACATGACGTCGCAACCTTTGGATGCTACTTACACTCCACTTCTTTATGTCTCTAAATGCTACGGATAAAACTACAAACACATTTTAACTTCAAAAATATTTGTCTACCACTCCTTACATTCACATATATATATATATATATATATATATATATATATATATATATATATATATATATATATATATATATATATATATAGTTTCCACATTGTCTTCAACAACCACCTAGTCTCCTTTAAAGGATTTCCATATACGTCACCATGTTGTTCAACGTTTGAGTTTCACATTGTTTCTACTTTCTATTTTTGTTTCCCCACACTTCTCCACCCTCTAACCCCTTCATCTTCACCCCTCTTCCTCTCCCAATGTTTCTCTCCTTCCGATATGAATCCTTCAAAAGATCCCAATGCCCAGGGCAACAATCTTTATCTAGATAAATTTGTAGACAAGTTGGACTCGGGTAGAACTGACTATCGATAAAGTAGACATGGCGTGTTACTTACCTATTTTTCACTATAATTATGCCGAAGGCGTCCACGATTAGGTTGAGGCTTACCCCCAAGAGAAGACAAGGGGGTGGATGATGTAGATAACAACAATACATTGATGACATAATAATTTTTATTTTGATCGATGGAAATAACACCATCCATGTAAGTCATTTTATCTAAGCTACCTTAATTGTTCATTACTTGAACGAATCGACATGGAGGAAAATCTCTTCCACGTAATCAGGAAATTTATCACATTGATGCTTCATCGACGATTATTATGGTAAAAGCGGTTTTGAGCACCTCTTCCATTTCTAAACCTTGAAACCCCTCGTCATTAGATCAAGTCTCCAACAACCTCCTTTTCCTTTCATACCATCATAGATGCGTAACTTCATTTATGGTGTTTTATTTTATTTTGTTCCTTTTAAATTTTAGCATCAATCTATCCTACTTTTTCCTCAGTCTTTTTCATTTTTGTAATGTTTGCTATGCATGCAGAGTCGTTGTGGACATTTATGGATTGTAAAAGTGAGAAAATCAGAGGATAATTCCTATGGGCGATTAGAGGGAAATGATGGGGGAATCTGAAATATATTTTCATCCATCACTATTACAAGCTATCTATAATGAGAGGGTTTATATTTATTTATTACGTTGAAGGTGTTCACAGTTGGGTTGAGGCTTCCCCCCTCGACAACGGAAAAGGAGGTGGGTAGTGTAGATAATATTCATACTTTGATGACATAATAATTTATTATAGTGAAAAATATATTTAATTATATATAATTGAACGTTATATCATGGGGTTAAACATAATTATGATTTTTATGGATTGTTCATAGATAATATTTGTTGATACAAATTTATTTTATTTTATTATTTCATAAATTTGTAATTTTAAAATCGATTGCAAAAATACTTCATATTTAACAATATATTTTATAATATTCATGTATTTATGTATTTGTCAAGGATGAAGGCTTCATTGTGCTCATCCAAATCAACAAAATATGGGTCAAGAGTTTACAAAACTATTTCCTTAATTTTACAATAGTCGATATTTATTTCGTTTCCTCCTTATAAATAAATTCTAGTGTTTATTAGATTTCAATTCCTTTTTCATGTGGGAGAAACTAATAATGCTTGTTTAAATATTCATGGAAGTTAATATTTATGCCGAAAGACTTTTTTACAACGAGAAGCTTTCCCCCTCTGACTTTTTGAGAAATTTATGACATTTTTGTTAATTTTGTTTGTTTCCATGAATTTTCTTATTCGTTCCATTAAATTATCCATATTTTATGAATGTGCCTCTTTTATAAGGATTACTGAAATGAACATGGTAAAATATTCAATCTTAACATATACATGTCTTATTGTTTATATTTACGTCAAAGCCATATTTATAAATATAAATCTCGTGGGGCTCTGAAAATATATTGTGATTGCCACTGTCGAAATTTTAGATGTATCAACGACACTGACAATATTTTGATCTGTTTATTGGGATTCTTTCAATCCACCCGAGGGATGCCATGTATGATATCATTTCATCAAAGGACATCATGGGATCATACATGTTGGTTATCGGTGTCATAACGAATGTCATATCTATCTTTTTTATTCACTTTTGTTACGTATTTTCAAACAGGTGTCTCCCATTAGGATCCTTTGCGACCATTCTAACTTGGATTTTTAATGTCTGCGGAGGAACTATCAACATGGATTACACCGCTACCTTCAAGTTGGGAAACAACATTATTTTTATTTAGGTGTCATCTTTCTTGCTTTACGAGGGAACACTTTGACATGGATATCCTAGGCTCCCCTCCTTCACCAATCCAGGGGCCCTTCATGCACCAAAAAAGGGAGATCATTTGTTGTAGGGTGAAAAGCAATTAGTCTTATTTATATTATTTTAAAAAATCGTGGAATATAGATTACACGTTCTTCGTCGTTGAATGTTAACTGTACCTTACCACTGAGTTCGATGAAAAAAATATTAAATGTCATCCAACAAAAAAATAACACTTTAAAAGATAAAATAAAATAATAACAAAGCATGCTTCTCCATTTTTTCTTACTGAATATTCCATTTCACTCATTTGTGTACGACATGCTTATGGTTCCACACAACTTATGGAAAAGTTAATGACATGTTTGAGTGACCCCTCCATCTTAGCTTAAAATTAACGCAATACATCGTTATTCATAATGTCGATACTATTTTCTTTTTTGATGAATGATGATACTACTTCTTTCATCATATCCCACACCTAGATTCTACCACTGAATACGAATGTTTATCAGGGGGAACCTTATTCACATTCTTAAAATCTAAAAAGAAACCATAATCATATATGAGCATGAAATCGACAACATAATGAACCCTCAATGTAAAAATTGTGGTTTGTAACATATGTTAACTTCGAGATTCAACCAAAAAATGTAAGTTTTCCTTTCAAGCATTCATTGACAACACCTTGCTTTCTAAGATATCTCCAAACTATATTTCCATGATGCCTTGCGTTATATCCCCTTTCTCCATCAAACATTTGATAAAAGATGCACATGTTACATATGTTCCTCCTCGTAACAAAGTTAGCTTCCTCAAAATGGTTCCACCCAATATTATCCCCTCCAATCACTTCTCCTCCCTCTAGCCCCCTCTTCTGCACCCATCTTCCTCCTTTTATGTTTTGGTCCTTGAAAATCAACCTCGTCTTACACTACCCCTTCGGCGTTTACATCACACATTTCACGTGTGCCTCATACGATTACACAAAATTCATCCAAGTACCATGAAGTTTTGGAGTCCGTATGCATGCTTGGAGAAAGTACAAGAAGTCTATGGGTAGCTTATTATGTCCAAGACCAAGTTGTCCATATCAACAACATATTTTTTTATTTCTCTTCAGTTCATTTGTCATTTTTCATGTATAGGTATTTTTCATGGTCACCATTTTTCTCTGTGTTGCCTCTCTGTTGGGCCACATTTAGAGTAAGTACATCATATCTTATATTTAAGAAATCAAATAATCTCTTTTAGACATGGACATTACATGCACACTTTCATGGTTTTATTAGTAAACATGTAATCCTATGGTGAAAAGTAATGTGACAAGAATGTACACCTCCTATTTCTCCAACCACCATACCCAACCAACACCTATTAGATTTTCCCCATTTTCTATTTTGGCCCCTTCAAGTGCAAAGTGTCTCATGAGACGTGTAATTGAATTCCCCTTACATTTACACAAGAGATGAAATCACAAAAAACTATTGACATTAGTAGTATCAATCGACCATTCCTTGCATTCTGAGATTCCTTTTGACAATTTGAAAAAAAGGCACGCGGTTGTAGGAAAGAAGACTTTCCCATTGGTTCCTCGCAAAATTCTCCCCATCCCTGTGCTTCTCCCTCAAATCCCTACTTCATCTCTCCTCTTCCTCTCCTGCTATTTCACTCCTTTCAGTTTTACTTCTTCAATACATCCCCTTCGACGTTTCCATCACACATTTCACGTGTGATTGCTAGTAGTGTAATATGGTGATGGATGAGTTTACATGTATGGTGGATATCATTATCTTTGATTTTTGTTAAAAAGAAAAAAATGTCACATGAAATTTAATACAACACAAAGAAACTCACTATATATTGGGCCCCGCATTATGATATTTACTTTATAAGCAAGCTTGATACCGTATAGAATCAGTTATATTTATCAATAAAAAATTATAATATATATTTATGTCATTTATTCACCTCTTTCTTTAGTCCAACTTTTTAATATGATAAGATGGATGACACTTAAGGAACCACAAAAAGAGAGGAATTTGTGTGTTATGCACTATAGGGGAAATTGAAACAAAGGAACATTTCATACTGAATGTCCATCAAAACCAAATATGAAGAAATTTCAAGAGTTGGTTCCATGGTAGAGTTATTTGAGGAAAGAAAAATAAAAGGTTTAAAGGAGATGTTAACTCAAATCAATAAGAGAAGCAACATTCTAAAAGATACCACTTGTGCCCATAAAAATTTAAGTTGTTGGAGCTTTTAGTGGCCCCATAGAGCATTTGGTCTCGTGGACCTAATTAAAATCAATCCATTCATTCATTCACTTTTTTATCTTTTTTATTGGGTATTCTTAAAAAACTTTATAAATCGACTTCGCACTAAGGTGTTGTTATTGAATATAGGTATATGTTGATTTCAATAAACAAAATAATAAGTATTTGCTATTATTTTAATATAAATTCTCTTTGTTGTGATGCCTTTGCCAAAATTAAAGAAAGTGTCATGAGATTGTTGCACAATGAATGAAATTTTATTTGGATTCTTCGTCTATACAAAGTGTTTGTCTCAAGCATCTAAGACATACTTCCAGGGATTTGTGGAGAGCAAAAAGGAGTTACGAAAAACCCTTTGTTTATGTTTAAAATACATCTTAACATAAGGTTTGTAGAAAAATTATTGTTAAATATGTTGTTATGAAAGGTGAAAATAGTAATTTAATAAACTATGGAAGACATGGGCATGTTGATGAAGCATTAATATGGTTTCACAAAATACAACTAATAGGTTTCAACTAGTTTAGTTCACCTTTGTTATCATACTCCCAACATATGCCAAACAAAGTATAAACATCCACCAAACCATAGTGGAGAAGGGACTTTTGTTATATGTTTTAGTAAAGAAGTGCCACTGGTAGATATAATACAAAATGTGGAAGCATGTGAGATTTTCAAAAACATTCCTCAAAGAATTATGGTCTATGGTCTACACTTTGATTGCGGAATGTACAAAAAAATAACTTTTATTTTTGAACCTTTCTAGAAAATGCAATTGGCAAGTGTAAACCCATATTGAACAACATTTCGACATCATCCCATCCTTTGTTGAAATGGGAGCTTTAGAGCGAGCCATAGATAACAATAAAAGCATAACGGTGGAAAAATTACATTAGATTTGGTTGAAAGTGCCCTAAAGACATGTATGTAAATTGTGGAAGCATACACAAGGAAAATGAATCGTTTGAAAAAATGCCTCATAGAGATGTGATCTCATGGAACATACCTTAACCATGTAAGCTTCATTTTCGTTTTATCATATTATAGCCATGCATGTATGATGGACGGGGTTGTAAATACATCAATGGAATTAGTGCTTCTTATATAATTATGCCTAGAATTGATCATTATGTCATGTGTGGTTGACATAATGTAATGAAATTACTTAGATAAATATGAATATCAACAACAATAGAACACCAAAATATACGAAATGGTCACAATATGCAAGTAAAAATACTTAACCACTTGAGGGCAACCTCCAAAACATACAATAAGACTCAAGTGCTCAATATATGATAATCTACTAGTCACTAACTCATATATGCACCTTGTACTATGATATGTAAAACATTAAGGCCAACATATTAAGCATGTGAAAACATAAATGAATGTGATATAACATGATAAGAGATTATGTTAGCCACATTTTGCCCATCCATATCACGATATATGACCTAGGATTAAGAGCATACCATGCCCTCCCTTAAAAATAAAATTATCCCCAATGTTGGTAATCTCTAAATGTTGCTTATGGAATGCTTCATCTTCCTATATTGCATCTTCATTGTCCAAATTCTTCCATTTGATTAGATACTCATTGATGATCGTTATCATCAACTTCTTAGTGTGTGTCTGTAGGATTCCTTCGGGCTCCAAATGATGTGTCCCTACTCATCAAGTTCTAGTAATAATGACCGAGATGACAAATTCTACCTAATGACCTTCTTCAAACAAGAGACGTCGAAAACTAGATGTACTTTAGTTGATTGTGGAAGCTCCATTTTATATGCCACACTTATCAATATTTTGCAACACTTGCAAGAGCCATATTATTTGGGTGAAATCTTGTTATCTATTTTATTTTTTCAAATAAAGTTTCTTATATGGCTATAATCATACAAAAACAAAATCTCCAACCATAGGTTCACTCACTATGGTGTTGATCAATTTTTTTCTTCAAGTGGTTTTGTGTTATTACCAAGTTCATTTAAGGCTAGAGATTACCCCATGTTGGTGTTGAATGAGAATTTCAATTGCTCTTACTTTCGATTGGACCCTTAAGTTGGAGGTGAGGGAAGGTGAATGGTAACTACCAATGCCAAAAATGGGAAAATTTTGGATGGAGTAAGAAATGAAGTGCTATACCGCCATTACTACCAATGGTAGTTATTGAACCCATCTCTCTAGTTATCTAAAGAAAAACAACGTAGATACCCCCCAAACATTTGTTTACTACCTCGAGTCTAACCATCAAATTGGGGATGATGTGATAAAACTATGAGTCGACTTGAGTACCCAAACATGAGACTAAATTTGCAATTGCTCAGCGGATATGCAAGACTCCTCTCGGGCATTGCCATTGCCTTCTTCATATTCAGCTGCGGCAGCTATCAAGACCAAGATTGTGGGCTATCAAATGTAACGAGTTCTTTGTGATGTTGTTTTTAGCCGCGGTTGTTGTTATACGCGGTTATGGCGCTATTTTTGAGCGGAGCTCTATATGTTGTTTCTCTTTTGGTTAATTTTTGATCTTTTACGCTTCTTTTGGATCATTGTATGTTTGGATCCTTTTTCACTTATATTGTCATATTTGGTACATTGAGGCCTCTTTGGTTGCGCTTTGCCCTTCTAAGCTGTTTTCTCACCTTCACTATCGGCTTTTGAGCCCTTTTGTATCACAAGGTATAGTCCCTTCAAAACTATTTTCCCTTAGTAAAAAAAAAAACATGAGAGTAAATTAGACCAAAAAATTATAGTAAATATAGGATCACGATCACTAACTATAATCTTGGGTATTCCATATAAATTCTTAACTATATCCATAAAGGATATGACAACTATATTTATTATAAAGGGATGTGACAAGGTAAAAAGAGAAAATTTGTTGAATCTATCTGCAACCACTATAATTATAATTTTTCCTTCGAGACTTCAATAATCCTATGATGAAATCCATTGAAACCTCTACCCACTTCTCACTAGGAATAGATAGAGTTTGTAACAATCTGACGACTTACTAGTTTCTCCCATGTTATACTTGACACGCATAACATTCTACCATAAATTTTTGGACATCCCCTTTCAAACCTTTCCAAAATAATTTTTCTTAATTATGTGATAAGATTTTAGGAACCTAAAATGGCCCCCATTGGAGAAGCATGGATCTCGAGAGAAACTTAAATTTTAAGTGTAGAGTTCTTGTATAAGTATAGCCAATCGTTGTAACACGGTGCATCGCCCTTCCATAATTATTTTTTCCGAAATGCTTAGATCTTGTTGGAGAGTATGAATGAGAGTGTGGGGATCTATGTCATTTTTCCATTTTGATCTTGCTTGATCTACCCAATATTCCTATAATATAGATATGGCATATAACCATGCTTCTACGAACTCGTCTCTTCTAGATAATGCATCAACTACCGCATTTCATTTTCCTTTCTTGTAAATGATCTCGATTCATACCCCAACATATTTGTGACCCATGTTTTTTTTTCTAATGATGTCATTACTCAAAAATTACTTCAAGTTGTCATGATTTGTCCTCACCTTTAAATGATAAACCGTGAGATATGGTCTCATGTGTTTGATTGCACGAAGAATATCCATCATTTCCTTCTTGTAAGTTGGTTTTGAGAGGTTCTTACCTTTGATTCGAAGACTCTCAAATGTTATAGGATAACCCTCTTACATGAGTACTACACCTATGCCACACCCTAAAGCATCACATTCAACAATGAATGTTTTGTATAAATATGGGGTAGCTAGGACTAAAATGGTACACATGGACTTCTTGAATTACTGAAATGTTTTTGTTACTTCCTCATTCCAATGCTTTCTCCAATAACAATGTGAGTGGTGCTGCAATTCTACCATAATTCTTCACAATATGCGATAGTAACTCATGATTCCTAAGAATCTCTTAATTTTTTTTAGGGTTTCAGAATCTTTCGGTCCCTCATGGCTCGGATGTTATGGGGATCAAATTTTACATCTTCGTGATAAATAATATGACCCAAGTATTCTAACGCCCTAACTCCAAAATCACACTTGGAGGGTTTGACATAAAGATGTTGTTGTTCAAGAGTGTCCAAAACGTTATTGACATGATGTAAATGTTCCTCCCAAGTCTTGTTTCGAGTTAATATACCATCAAAGAATACCAAGACAAACTTTCATAGGAATGGGTGAAAGATTAAATTCATCAAACTATGGAAAGTAGATGGTGCATTTGTAAGGCCAAAAGGCATTACTAGATTATTATTTTTTATTAGATAATAAGGAGGTTTTGAAAGGAACCTCAAACCTTTTACATCACTAACCAAAGATAAACATAAAAACCCCGAAGAAATAAAACATCGAAATAAGATCAAACATGCTTGATCTAACATCACATACAAGATTTTTATAAGGAAACAAAAACTAGAATTCAACCTTAAAGTAGCAAAATGGTAGTAATAAGTCGTGCTAGATGGACCCAAAAGGTAAAACATAGTGCATACCAAAGCATCCAAGAAATAATAACCCATGGAAAAACAATGTGTCACCTCCTCTGAAGCACCTCTACCTACCACAAACACGAGAGCTAGGGCCATTGGGATTGGTAGAGGATGGGCCTATTGAACACATAATAATACTTGGGTAATCAAGATTATACAAATTTTTACTTATTTAAACATTAACATTAATAAAAACAATCACATGAGATGTAACTATTACATAACCATAGAACACAAGATTTATGTGGAAACCCTTTCAAGAAAACCACAGAGAAAAGACTACTTAGATCTACTATCCATATCGAACCCAAAACATTTCAATACATATTTGTAGGCACCAGCCTACCGGAGACACCAATCCCCAATGTTGAGCACCAACTCAACTAGTTCATGAGCACCAACTCACTGGAGACACCAATACCCAATGTTAAGCACCAACTCAACTAATTCGTAGGCACTATAAACACAAAATCTATGCACTTGGGTACATTTCTAGGTCCTAAAGAATATTAATGCATACATGGTTCCTAAGTAAGAAAAATAGTGGTTGGCAACTCCTTTTGGCCTTTTTGATTATTTGTCTTTCGCACTTTACTTATTGGACATCATTTTGGCTTTACACATCTTACATTTATGTCGACACTTGACTAATTTAACTTTTGATGGCCTCGGACACTAGTGCCCATTTAGGAAAGAAGTGCTCATGCGCTGTTGGGCCCCTAGAATATTGACTAAGTACAAAAGGTGTGTAGGCACGCAAGGCCCAAGTAAAAGACAAACACGCAAGGACAAAGCGCGCAGAGAAGGGTTTAAGGAAGCCCATGGCATGTGCGGCGCACGTGGAAAAAACCAAGGGTTCGGGACTTAGTCAAATTGGGCATTTAGGGAAGAACATGTGAAAAACATAACTCAACTACGCATGTAGAATGGATAAGGTGCGGCCAGTGACAGTTGGCCCAGGAAGGAGCATGCCTACGGTAGAAGCTTCTAGAAGTACATCATGGTATAAAGTGGAAATCTCAGGCCTAGAGGAGCATGCTCGCATGGAGGACCACATTTAGACACTTGGCATTGGATCTGAGGGCATTAGAGGATGAGTTGGCAGCCCAGTTAGGCTATAAATACAAGCGCTGCGCAGAGTAAACGAGAGAGAACTAGAGAGTGGGTGGAGCTCTGTAGAAATACTGCAAGAACTCTATTAGTGGGTAATTGCATTTGGGAAAGGATGTATTGGGCATGGGGATTGTAATTTTCTTCTTTTGGTAGCCTAGCTACACTAGTCCAGTAGTAATGCATGACTGTGGTCTCTTCTCTGTGACATTCTGTAATGACTCCATGGATGTAATGAGGTTACCGGTTATATGAATATGAATATCAATGATTCTGATACATACATCTTTTTCATAGGTTCTCTTTCATTTATGTTTATGCTAAGTATGGATGCTTGTATACTTCCTTCTGTTATGGTACAAGTTATATAATTTGTTAAGTATGCTTTCTAGAATGACTACAAGGATCTAGAGGCCGTTCTAAGCTCTATGGTTCTTGTATGTCTTAAATCCTTTTGAAATCTCTTAAACACAAATCATAGATGATGTTTCCCACTAAAATCACATAAAAGAGAGACTTGGCACTGCACGTGCCTCGGGTGAGCTCCCAGAGCCATCTCTCATTGGGTGATAGGTCGGCGCGCATGGGGTTCCTTTCTTTTGTGATAGGGGTAAAAATGACTACATCTTGGTTCCATTGTCGGGACCTCTTTTCGAAGTTGTAGTGGGAATTAACATGCATCATGATCTATGTAGTGAGTAATGATAGAGTGGTTAACTTTGGAAAGTGTTGAATCATGGTTCAAGAGCACGGAGGATGAATTTTCTCAGATATTTAGCTTGGACCTGAGTTTTATACACGTAGATGGGTAGAAGAGAACCTCTACCATGATCTATATGAAACTTTTTTCTGTTGCTTCTTAGTGGAATTGTATGAATGGCTCTCAGTCCTATGCATCTAGATCAAGTTGGCATTATGGATCGCATGTGTGGACCCAAGAAGAATACCAAAAATTGTAGGATGTAGATTTGATGTGGACCGTCTTTGTGGATCATTGGTGGAAAGGAGTACTTGCTAGCTACACTATGGAGTACTCCATTTCCACATATTCTTGTATGGAGGTTATTGAGTTTGATTTTTGTGGGATCCCAAAGGATCGTTTATATGTTGTCCCTCTACAAATTATGAAGATATTGATGGTTACCATGATTTTAGAGGAATTCCCAATGGCGGCTAAACCATTCCGAGCCTTGGTGAGGAAGCTAGGGTGGAGGAAGATGGCGATGTTGCGATGGAGAAACAAAAGGAGAAGAGATGACTCAGTATGGTGAAGTGTGTGAAAGGGAGATTGCTAGACAACATGAGGTTATAGGTGTGATGGATGTAGGGCGGCGAGATGTTTGGGGAAGGATTTGAGGTTCACGTAGAGGACATGGAACTGGGTAGTGCATGTGACCCCATCTTGGTAAGCGCGTAAGAGAGACCCCGTCGAAACTTCGATGACGAGTTCATCGTGCGAGAGAGAGAAGAACTGTTGGCCCACATCTAAGCCCACCTAGTGGATAGAACCACTGGTGCTTGGTTTTCCAAATCGGGAAAAATATTGCTAGTCGATTGGTTACATTAGAAGTGACCTGGAGTCTACACCTGGAGATATAATTTCTCGTTTGGGCCTTCTATGGCTGCAAACACCAACCCAGTGTTCGACTTTTACGGGAAAGGTATAGACATGCAAGCTTTTGGTCTCATGTCTAGGAGTGGCGCGGGGTATACTATTGGTAGTGGGGCATTGTCACAGACCATAGGCACACACGGTTCGGTGGAACTGTGGGGACCCTTAGCACAACCACTACAAGATATAGTGGATCCGGGGGTCGGGAGGAACATGACACAGTGGACCTAGTGGATCTGGTGGTTCAAGTAGGAGTTGGTGGAGTCACGGTGGATCGGTGGTTCGGGACTGGTGGACCTAGTGGGTCGAGGTGATGGAGGAACACAGGCGAAACCAAGGCTCACGCTCGAGAGGATTCGAGCCCCAACCACCCCCCCAGTTTTCTTTGAAATGTCTCTACATTTTCCCGATTACGAGGTATTGAAGATGTTGCGGAACATGTTCACAAGTGTGAACTTCTTATGGCGTGTAAAGGGTATCACAACCTCGGAGTTGAAGGCTAGTCGGTTTGCAACACGTTGCAGAAGGCACATGCATAGCTGGTATAGGAAGTATGACCCTCATCAAACAGTGAGTGGATTATACTACTTTAAAGAACACATTCTTGGTAGAATTCCACATTCCTGAGTTTGAACAGAAGAGCATTAGCACTTTGAAGGAGATTCAACAAGGAATGGTAGAGAGTGTGTGGGAGTATGATGCACACTTTAAAACTCTCTTGTCTAAATTGTCATATGATATTCACCCTTCACAACATGCTCAGTGGTTTTTGGAGGATTGATCACCCCTTTTAGAAGGGCCTTATCTCATAAAAATTTTACAAACTGCGCGAGGCATTGGAAGTTGCTCTGCATGTGTCGAGGCCATTAATAGTGTTGATACTTTAGCATTAACCCGTTCTGGAGGCTCGATTACTACTATGTGGCCAAGCGGTGGAAAAGTTGTCTACAAACTCAGCCCATGAGACTTGCGGTGGTTTGTGGTGCACATTGTGAAGTAGAAGGGAATGTCGAGGATAACTACCCCGGGAGGAAAGTATGTGTCGTGACAGATGATGAAATTTGTCATGGGGACCATGATGCAAGAAGATGACCCTTGTTACGGGGCGTAATTTGGAAGAATGTGTTTTGCTACTACAAGATCTGCACCTCTACAACCCATGATACTAAGAATTTGTAGGCTCATTGATCAAATCCATGAGGCCATTGATCATAGGGGTACACCGGACCAACATTGCTTTAGTAGTTCCCGGGTGATGATCACCATTATAAGGAGAGCGCGAGATGGGGCGTGCGTGGAAGGGGTTTTTAGGAGGATTCTATTGTCATGGTAACCACGAGAGGAGGAAGGAGTGAGTTCCGTGTGGAACTGTTTCAATTGTGGATCTACGAGCATTACAAACGATATTGCCCAAACTTTGCAGAGTGCTTTATGGTGTGAAAAGAAGCATAAGTATGAGGAGTGCCCGAAATTTTTAAACACATGAATCAAGAGTAGCATCGGAAGAGACAAGGGCACTACAATGGTTAGTATTAAAAAGGAAGACACACGTGGATTCCTCGGAAACATGGGATGCGGTTTGGAGTCTTGTCTTGGTAATAGCAACAAGGGTAAAAGTAATGCACGTAAAAGAGATACCACGGTAAAGAACATGGCTTGAGGAGGAAGTAGTTCATGGAAAGTACCCATACCTTGTGCATCAAAAGTAGGTATATCAAGGCACTATGGATATCATTCGAGTTTACAAAGGGAAATCCGGTGTCTAAAGGAGTAGTCCATGAGGGAAGAACAAGGAAGGAGAGTCGAGGCGCGAAGGTTGACCTCGATGAGGTCGAGGAGGTGTGTAAAATGCTAAGGCAAGAGAATATCATTCCCTTACTAGGGTCATGGTTGAGAGAGAGGTACCCTTGCACGGAGAGAGCGCGAGAGGCATGTCTTACACACAAACCTTCCCCCTCCATGGCCCTTGACTATGACAAGTTGATCACATTGAATGCAGTTGTAGATGGATGGCTCCTTAGTAATATCCTCATTGACATTGGCGTAGAGGTTAATGTTCTAACTTTGGATGCATGGCATAAGATGGGAAGACTGCATTACAACCATCTTCAAATGTACTATATATAGAAAACAAGACTAAGGTAATGCCCATCGGTGTCTTAAAGGATGCAACTATCACTATCCAGGGAGCTAAGTTTATTGGGGACTTGAAGTCTTGGCGCTCGGCAGGCGAAAATTTTCTAGCACTCCTTGGTGCCCATGGTGTTACAAGAACAATGCGGACCTTTAGTTCAACAAAGGGTACATCAGCTTTGAAAATAAGGAGGAACGAGTCATTATACCCCCTGCTGATGGGAAGTCGACACCCTATATTGAACCTTTGGGGAAGAAGTTCTAGACAGGATATATGTGTGCTCAATCAGGGACCCAGAGATAATACATCCCTCACTGGAGTTATCCGGTTTGAAGATGCTCAGTCAATAAGTGATACCGCCAATCTAGCATGTGACAATTGGGTGCATGGAACTTATGAATTGATCATATGACAATTGAGGATCAGTGACCAAGGTGACAAGGCGCGCGCGATCGAAACCTAGGAGGAAAGGAGTTGCCTAAGTATTCAGGAGGAGCCTTCCCTGAGATATTTCTACAGGAGATGGAAGCTCAGTGGAAGGAGGAGAAGGAACAGAGAGGGATGCTAAGCTATGTCCTACTCGGTACAGTGACATGGTGGTGGGCTACACATTAGGAGAGCCTTTTGGAATGGCACGAGGTAAGAATTGCTCTCTCTATCAAATTCTCTAGGAGTAACGTGCCCACCACCATCAAGGACTACCATGGGAAGGATCCCACCTCTTTCCATATCTAGGAGTGTGAGAGGATCTGGAGAGAAGGCATGGAAGCTTTGCCACCATCCCTCTAGGTGCACAAGTTGTATTCTACACTGCAGGGTTACGCGCGCACATGGTACATACATTCGGAGACACACCGCCAGATAGGGAATTGGCAAGAGCTAGCGGCTGACCTCATTCAAACCTTTGAGTATCGGAGTACCAAGCCATCATTTGATAAGGCCTTGTAGGGTATCAAGTGCCTTACCATGGGGGATAGTGCCATGGTGGAAGATAGGTTGTTGGAGTTGCTAGGTGGACTAGGTTTGGAAGCGCACTTTGAAGAGGAGGTAGAGGAAACAAAGAGTTACAACTTAAGCACGCATGTTTGGAAAAAGAGAAAGGGAAGGCTGGTATATGTGATTGATGGGGTGGAAGCAAAGAGCTTGGATGTTAGCCATTCTACAGGAAGCGCAAGGTAGTGGACAATGCGAGATACTCGCATGTGTGCCTACCATGAGCCATTAAAGACAAAGATGGTTAACATCGGTTCAACGTAAGAACCTAAGGAAGCTATTATGGAGATTACTAGTCGAGAGTAATTCTCTAAGATCATTGATCAACTGCTCAGCGCAATTTGAGGATTTATTCCCACGTGGGTACCATGAGCTCAAAGGCGTTCACCATTCCTTAGGGAGATGAAGATAAAGTGAAGGACGCAGTGTGCACCCGGTCGAAAGAGGCCCTACCGTTGGAATCCCAATTTGCATGTGAAGGTTAAGGAGGAGATAGATAAAATGATAGCTTCTAGGATCATTGAAGCAGTGGAGGAATTAGAATGGATAAGTCTGATGGTAATCAACATCAAGAAGGATGGGTGGATTAGGATCTGCATGGATTATAGGGAGCTAAATGCTATTTGTGTCATTGATCCTTTTCCAACCCCCTTCATGGAAGAAATTTTGGAAGGAGTCGTTGGGCACAAAATCTATTCCTTTACAAATGGATTTTCGGGGTACCACCAAGTCTGGATTGCAAAGGAAGACCAGGAGAAGACAACTTTCGCCATTGAGTGGGGAAGTTTTGTATATATAGTCATGCCCTTTGGGTTGAAGAATGCGCTTGTTGTTTTTCATGCATAGTGGTGCAAGCGTTCCAGGACTTCATCCATAAGTTTCTTCAGAGTCTATTTGGATGATTGGACAATGTATGGTCTAGTAAAAGACCATTGTGACAATTTGAGGTTAATGTTTGAGAGGTGTAGGCAGTTGAGGATATCCCTCAATATTAGGAAGTGTGTATTTACTACACCCTTTGGGATGTTATTAGGGCATATCATATGTAAGGAGGGCTTCTTTGGTAGTTCCCGCTTTAAAGTTGCAGTTATTGTGAGGTTAAGGAGCCTACTAGCCGGAGAGCGCAGCATGTGCGGATTCCTGGGCATATAGGTTATTACAAGAAATTCATCAAGGGGTATGCCAAGATCGCCACGCCTTTAGAGGGTTACTCAGACATAAAAGTGCCTTCCATTGGGGAGAGGCGCAGCAGAGGGCATTTGATACATTAAAGGATAGGCTTGTCACCGTGCCTATATTACATTTTCCCTCTTGGGACAAGCCCTTCCATGTCCATGTAGATGCCTCAAGAATGACCATTGGGCGGTCTTGCATAACCAGGTGAAGGAATTATTGATCATCCTCTCTATGCTTTGCAAAGCGGGGAAGTTGACACCGATGAGAACAAATTACACTACGGCGAGCGCGAAGCATTGTCAATAATCTACGTGCTTTTCAAGTTCAGAAGGTATCTCCAGCAACTCCTTTTCAGATTTTACACCCACCACATGGCATTAAAGTATTTAATGAACAAGCCCATTTTACAGGCGCATATGTTGGTGGGTGTTGTTGTTTCAATATTTTGAGTTCACCATAGTAGTGAAGCCTAGGAAAAGAAATTGTGGACCTGATCATCTGTCAAGAATTGATTCAAGGGAGGACATGCAGAGTATTGAGGAGACAATGCTAGATGCATAACTATTTAGGTTGCGGCGTGCACCCTCAGATTTGGAGGAGATTGCGGTGTTTTTAAAGGAAGGTGTGGCACCATAAGGAATGAAGGCATTAGAAAAAGCAAAGCTAGCCATATGCGTCGCGCCTTACATGTTGATCATTGGAGACTTATACAAGCTAGGATGTGACGAGGTGTTACGCATGTGTGTAATAGAGCATGAGCACCTCACCATCATGGAGTAATCTCATGGAGGAATTGCGGGTGGGCATTATGTAGGTGATGCCACCGCACGTAAGATATTAATGGTAGGTTTGTGGTGGGAAACCCTGTACAAGGATTGTAAAGACTATTGTAAAGCGTGTGTGACCATTGTCAGCACATTGACAAGCCTAGAAAGAGAGATGAAATGCCTTTGCGCCCTATACCTAGCACAGAACCTTTTGAGAAATGGGAAATAGAATTTTTAGGCCCTATTACACCAAAGTGGTGTGTGAGGACTGGTCATGCTATGTCATCACTTACATGGACTTTTTGACAAGGTGGGCAGAGGCAGCCCCAACTAAAGATTGCATAACAACCACATCGACAAGCTTTTTGTGGGAGAACATTATCACGAGGTATGGATGTCCTTTGAGTTTAACCAATGATAGGGGTACGCATTTCTTGAATGAGACCGTGAGGATCCTGTTAGTAGAGTTCATGGTGGCTCATCATAAGACTACACCCTATCACCCACAAGCAAATGGAACCATGGAAGCATTCAAAAAAATATTGAGTCATACCCTAACCAAAATTTGTGATGTCGAAGACAAGACTGGGATGACAAAGTATCAACAATATTATGGGCTTACAGGACAACATATAAAAGGTTGAACAAAGCCACACCGTTTCAATTGGTGTTTGGCATGGAAGTTGTTCTGCTAGTTGAATTCATGTTACCTTCTCTACGAATAACGCGTGCAGGAGGGTTGGCTGATGAGCAAGCACTGGAAGAAAGAATTGATGAGTTAATGAAGCTAGATGAGAGATGATCACTCACCAAGTGGAGCCAAACAACAAAGAAAGCATGGTATGATTGCCACATTAGAAACAAGAAGTTTGAGGTTGGGCAGATGGTCTTACTATATGATTCTAAGTTTCTGCGCCATCCTGGGAAGTTGAAAGTCCATTGGTTAGGTCCCTACACAATCTCATACATCCTTGATCCAGGGGTGTGCTAGTTCTGACAACCACTTGGATGGAAAAAAGTTTCTGGACACTTCAATGGGAGTAGTTGAAGCCCTACTATAAAAATTCTTCTTGGTGTTTGTAAATAAGGTAGTTTTTCCAGTTAGTTTATAATTTTCCTTTATGCATTTCTTTTCTTATGTTTCCCTTTCGCGTTGTTATTTTGTTTTACACCTTAGGCGCAGTAACCTTATTACTACTTTTAAGAATCTATGAGTGCGCAGAGAGAACCACACATCATTTTAGTGTGGGGTTGAGTAATATGAAGGAGTGCATGGTTAAAGTGCCAAGGAATTTTGTGTTAAAAATCCCAGTTGAATGGCCCAGTTGAAAGAGGTGTATTGAGAGAAAAGATGGAAAAAGGATGGTTGGTGCCAAGATAAAGCTACATTCAGATCCCACGTACAAAGGAGGAGAAAGCGCATTAAGCAACATGAGGTAGGCGAGAGCAAAAATCAAGATAGAAGAAGTGCCTTCGGCACTGGTTACGCACGTGCAAGAGTCTCCTGTCATGTTGGATTGGTTACATGCCAAAAGGTTGGAGGATTGTCCGCGTAGGTTGGGGTGCATGAGGGAACGTGCTTGAAGTCGGGCTTTGTTTGAAAAATCCGCATTAAATGTAAAAGTATGGTGGTAGGTGAAGTAGCATTTAATGCATAAAAGTGAAAAATTATAAATAAATGGGTCGAGGCACTTCATTATTCACTTTGCGTATAAGGAGAAAGAAGCACTTTTTACACCTTTGCAAACTAGGGCTTCCAAAAATTGATCCATGTGAAGAAAAATTTGGAGAGATTGAAGCGTGAGTAACTAGTTTAGATTTGTGAACCAGGAGGAAGGGATTTCATGGGCATAGGAGAAAGTGTGAGAAGGTGTCGTCTTGTGAAGGGAGTATCCCAGTTAGGGTTTGAAGAACTAGGGCACGGTTTAAGTAATTTTCTTCACAAGTTTGAGATCTAAGGTTGAAGAGAGTGGAAGAACAGAGCAATGCGAGTGATTGAAGTGGTAAGAAGACCTAGATAATGACACCCAAGAAACTAGTTAGTACACCCAAGAAGGGAAAGGGAAGGGCAAGGGCAAGCAATAAGAAATTGAAGCACGCACAAATGAAGAGTGGTATGCAAAAATGCAGTACCCAGATGGAGTGTTGTTGGGGAAGGAGTGGGAGTCCCATCTTAGGAATATGTCTGTGAATGATTATAATCATCGGACAAGCACAATCAAAAAGGAGATGGCACTGGAGTTAGTGTGCCTAACAAACAAAAGGATACCAAAAGGTTTTCCCATTTATAATGATGACGTGAAGGTCAAGTTGGAGAAGGCAGGGTTACTAAAACTCTTTGAGTTGCCCTACTTGAAACCTGAGCGCTTATATCAGTGGCTGATGTCACACGTACATGAGGACTACTTCCACTTTGCAAGGTGCAAGATGCGCATAACTCCTCAACTCATTTCACATTTCACAAGCCTCATCTGTGAAGGAGACGGTTTGGAGGATGACTTGACTGAAAAATAAGTGATTAAGGAAACTATCACCGCTTATGCATACAAGAAGGGTTAAGGTATTATGATGTCACAGACATTAAGGATTTGGTAATGAAGATGGCCACACACCTGGTGTCAAAATTAAATGGCCAAGAGAGATGGACCCAAGTCAATAAGCCATGGTTGAATGTTTGTAGGAAAATTTCAAAGGGAACCATCTACAACTTGTCCGCATTCATCTGGATGAAATTGTCGACCACGCATGAAGGAAGGTGATAGGATCCTTTTTGGAAATGTCTTGCTAACCATTGTGTTTTCAGAGATTGGGGTACGGACAGGATACATTAGACAAGTTCGTATGGGAGTACCCTACTGAAGACCCCTCACCCGCCAAGAGGTTTGAGAAATATGCTTGTGACACTATGACAATAGTGCACAAGGCACACTTGGAAAAATGGTATACACACCTAAGGAACGTGTTTAGGGAAGAATGGAGAATTCCCAAACAACTACTAGTAGCCACTAGGGGAGAAGTGAAATTGTTGTGTACCAGCATTTCTACCTAGGAAAATTCAAATTGATAGATGAGACATGGAGCCCATGGTGCAAGCTCCCCTTTTCCTTCACAGCTCAATACTTCCAAGTGGGAGTAAACAGGTTCAAGGAGTCCAAGAAGTTTAAGTTGGACCTTGGTAGTCTGGACCAAGACCACAAGGAATTGCACAAAGGGTTGGTCTACCCCGGTAAGCATGCATACATAGAATGGTACGTGTCACATGAAGTTCAAATGATAAGGCCCATGACTCTGCCCATTACAGAAGGATCCGCGACGCACGCGTGTACATTCGCATAAGACCCAAGTCGGAGAAGGGCACATATCTAGAGAACGAGGTATCTATACCTCAGGATCCAACTAGGAGGAAAATACCCGTGCCCAAACGGGAGGAAAAAGAACCGAAAAGAAAAATCCAAGTGTGGTGGACACACGAGGCAACGAGTTCCCCTAGGACAAGCGCGAACCTAGTATGTATGCGTGCGGAAGAAGAAGCCCATAATCAGAGAGAAGACTCCAGAGCTAGAGAAGCCATCAGATAAGGAGTCCTCGGAGAAGAAGAAACAAAGTCACCTACACCGGAATCCCTGGTTAGGAAGAAGCAGAGGGTAGAAGAGGAGACCACCTCGGAAGAAGTTGGAAATTTGGACAAGTACATAGGAGAAAAAGATGATAGTGAAGAAGAAGTTAGTGGGGAAGAGGATCCTGAAAAGATCAAGGGCCACCCGTCTTCAATGTACATGATTCGGAGGAGGAAGGCGGAGAAGAAGAACAAGGGTTCCTTTTTGTGCGGCGTAAGGATAGCTAGGTAGGAGAAAGCGCCCGGACATGGGAAAAGGAGAGGAAGCTAGCGCATAAAAGCAAGAGGCTCCAAGCTCGCACGAGGAGTAGACAACCAAGGTGGTAGAAGGAGAAGAGACAAAGAACATTGAGACCCTGGTGGAGGACAAAGTGGAACACAACACTGAGCCAGTGTTGAACAAGGAGGAGGAGAGCACAGAAGAGGAACGCGGCAGCACTAGAGGCCCCATTTTGACTGTAAGTATACCTAAGGGTACGCGCACGGGAGGAAGGCACGCGAGAGGAGAGGCCAGAGATGGGTTATATTGATGACCCCAAGAAAGTGTTTCACATGCGGTTCCAAAGTACAATTCTGGTGGAGGAGCTTGTAGGAATGTCATCTTTTCAAAAGGAGGCTGCATATCTGTGACAAGGAAGATGATCTCATGGGAAATTGAGTCCCACCTTGATGAGCCGAGTTTGAGGTAAGCCACAGGGCGGTAATAACATTTCCGGGACTAGGAGAAGATAACTTGGTGGTGGATACCCAAAGCAACTCTCGGATGAACAATATGCGAATGTGCTCAACAAGGTCTCCGTTGAGATAAAAGCTAGGCTCTTTGGGTGAAATGATAGGATTGGGGATCTAGAAGGGGAGATGAATAAGAAAAAGGAAGAGCTAGCTTGATGACCAAGGAGCTAAGCTAGGAAAATTTGATCAAGCTTTCCGGTGGCGGCGGAATTGAAGGATGAAAAATCCAAGGTGAGCATTGTGTACAAGAAAGTGGAATCCATCAACGAGGCCATAGTATTGAAGCATCCGGACCTAACATCACCCGCAGAACTATGGATCTTCCTTGGGATGCCTGGAGGATTTAACAAGGGTCCTCACCATGGAAAGGTGGCCACTAGCCTTGGAATCTATAGAAGAAGTGGTCGCGTTCCTAGAGAAGGAAGATAAGTTACGATCGTAGCACTCGTCACGAAATACAACAAAGTTCTTGCTGATGTAAGGGTTGCTTCCCAGGAGGGATTGCTGAGGCCGTGTATGACAATTGTGTAGATAGGGACAAAGTGGTAGGTGCCTTGGTCGCCACTCATGAAGTGGAACTCAAGGAGTTCCAAGAGAAAACAAGGGGAATAGGGTGGAAAGAGACAAAATCCTTTCCGAGGTTGAGAAGAAGTCTGAAGCCATTGAAACCTTAAGGGGTTCAATCAAAAACTAGTTGAAGGATCTATATTTGTGTATCACACGAAGAATGGACGCATTGGAGGATATATGCAAGGAGTTGGAGAAGATCACTGATACCATGAGTGTAGAAGGAGATGGGCTAAATTTTGAGGAGGTGAGCGCTCTGGTGGTGACCTCTATTAGAGGGCACAAGATGAAGTCGATGCCTAGAATAAGTTGGAGGCTGACTTGCAAAAGGATTTTCCCAGCTTGCTGCAGTGATTCCTTCACTCTCCCATTCTTTCTTCTTTCCCCATTCTTTCATCCCCTTATTCTTTTCCTAGGCATAATCCTATTGTATTCTTTCTTTCACTAAGAGAAGTGTTCTGCGACGAAGAATAGGTGTAGTGTGGGGTGATGTTGGGCCCCTAGAATATTGACTAAGTACAAAGGTGTGTAGGCACGTAAGGCCCAAGTTAAAGAAAGGCGCGCAAGGACAAAGCACACAAAGAAGGGTTTAAGAGAAGGGTTTAAGGAAGCCCGTGGAGTATGCGGCATGCGTTTAACATCTGTTGGGTGATAGGCCGGTGCGCATGGGGTTCCTTTCTTTTGTGATAGGGGTAAAAATTACTACATGCACTCATATCCCTCACGGGAACTCTTGTCCCTCTCTTTCTTCTTCTTACACTTTTGAGTCCTTTTCACTTCTTAGTCACATTTTAACACTTTGGGTCAGCTTTTCGGTTGTCAATTATGAATCTCAAACAAGGTAATCATATATATACTTAAGTACTTCTTCTAAATAAGGGGCTAAGCACTATAAACATTATCTATCAACACCTAAGATTGCACAAAGACATAAGAGCACTACACAACATACATCTAACACTTCCATACAATGGACAATGGTTGCATCAATCTACATACACAACATAGGAGGGGAGTTTATTCTATTCCATCATACACATTCAACATACTCAATAAAATCTAGATCTATCCCACTATCATTGTGCAATTTGCACAAGGGAAACCTAGGGCAGCACAAATACACGCAAAGAACTATATGGAGTATAAGATGTAGTGTAGCTCTCGATCGTAAGTTCACTCTTCGGGTGATTGTTGGGGTTAGTCTGAATCCCACCTTTGCATCTTTTTTATTATATTTGATGTGGTTTGTGAGCATGTGCAACTAACCATTTGTTTTATAGGATACATGTTTTATCGACAATCCAACATCAAAACCAAAGTGACAAATAGTAATTAACAACTAAGATCCTCTAACTAAGAGAGATCGGTCCTAAGCATCTAATCGACACAGCACCCATATGCTCACTAAAGCACCTAGGGTGTTATTGTCCTCCTGGGAACTTCTGTCCCCATACATTCCTAGGGTTCCAAATCCTCATCGAGCCTTTACGACACTATTCCAAACCTATTCCAGCAAATGTATAGTCCATATCACTCCCGTGTTACCCCAAATCAACTAAGTCATCATCCCTCTCTCATTTACTTAGGGTTTTACATTGTTGAATGCTTATTACTTGTGCATTATTGTATTTTATTGTCTGAATATAATTTTTATTACTCATAGTGTTGTCCTCTCAAAATTTCCCTCTTTTAAAAATTGAAAATTTGAAAATTTGAGTCGACACCCTTCTAGCAGTTGTCCCATGCTGAAGTGAAAATTTGAAGAGATAGTGAAAATTATGTTTATTGGAGTCATTTTGGTGACTTCATGCGGGTCCCTCATGTCCCAAGTACCAGTGGGCCTTCTATTCGTCGATCGACCGATTTCCCCGCAAGTCCTTGTCTTTCGACTTTATCAGAACTTTTCATCCCATTTGTCCCAAGTTCACCCAAACTTCCTTTTCCTTGATCACCCGCCTCGGCCACATTGGATTCTTCGTGTACTTTCAACCCATCTATAACAAGTCCCAAATGCATCTGGGGCCTTTAGTTTGACGATTCCTTAATTTTCCTACCTCGATCCGAATCATGTCTTTACATCCCACCCATTCATGTGTCCCCTGGACCACCGCCCATGCTCATTTGGCCCACATTCCCTACATCGCCCACGTCGGCCAAATCACGTCTTCGCGTCCCATATGTCCCATTGTCCCATGGACCGTCTGGGCTAGTTTTTCACTTTTCCCACGTCTCATCTTTTTGAGTCGGTGCAAGGTGTATTTAATGCTCATTTATGATCTTCTCTCTCCTGAACGGATATTTAAAGGGACTACCACCTATGCATTTGTCACATTGCTTGCTTGCTTTTTCTCACCCGCATCCTTGCAATTGAGTCATTTGTTTGTCTCCCTATATCCCTTTGCATTTTCATCATGAATTTGTTCTTGGAAGGTCGTCCCTCGACCTATTGCAAAATGAAGATCAAGTTTCAAGGATAGGAACATCTATCACCCTTAGACCTCTTGCACTGATATTGGGGATAGTGAGGTTCGAAACTTAGATTTTGGTGATTTTGGGGCGAATAACATGCACCAACCCTGCTCCCATGGCCCAAATGATCCATGATCTTGTGGAATTATGTATGTGGCTAGTTTTCCCATCTCTGCATACGGTGTAACACCATGCTCACTTGCGAGAGATCATTTCAACCCAGATACCAAGGAGCTTGCTAATGTGCATGGGGAATTAATTGCTAAACTAAATGTTGCTGCCATTATTGCTGCCCTACGCATTCTTGAGATTGAAGACTCTATCATTCTCACTCTTGCTCAAGCTCAAACCATGTTTGACCAAGACATTGAAAAATACAAAGCACGAGTAGTGAAATCATGGTTAAAGAACCTTAAGAAGGGAGTGTCCCAGTCTCCAAAGCATTATTCAGGGTTGATTTCAATAAGGAGCTATTTGATTTCATCATTTTTCTCACTCGTATCATGGGAATGCCCTCCACCAATGAATTTCATTTTTGGATGTGCCCCTTTATAAACATCATCTACGAGGGCAAGCAGAACATAAATTGGGCTAAAATTATTTGTATGAATTTGGTGAGCAATTGTCAAATATTCAGTAGACTAAGAAGTTTTATATGACTTCTTATCTCATGTATACCCTAGTTGCGTTACGAGAGTAGTTCGGTTTCACTTACTTGGAGGGCCGTAGGATGAACCTATCTACACATGAAACTACCCTCATTTTACCCTCAAGGCTAGCAATCACAATTTCAGAAGGGTCAATGACACTTTCACCATGTATATTGTAAGACTCTTGGAGGGTGACATTGCTAGGAGATTCTCGATGAGGCCATGACTCACTTGATAGCCAACATACGGGGCTTTCTTCATCCAATTCAGAAGGTTCTCATACATCAAGTTGGATGGCTTTGAAAGTACACCCCTCAAGCTCCTCATGTTTTGTAATGATAAAATGGATCTGGTTGAAGTGTGTAGGCAACTTGATAAACTACATAGAACCTACAGAGATAAGAAGAAAATTGGTCTCCATTTCCCTATCTCCTTGGGAAATTATACATGCAAAATGACTCTAGATGCCCAAAACATAGAAAGGGCTATTGCTCCTCTCACTGTCCATTTATTCAGACCCAGGACTTGTTTTGATCTGAAGAAGTTTATTGATCAGAACCTCAAAATAATTTATCATCATAAACAGGACACTTTGAGGACTATTGGGCTTATTTCAAAATGATAATTTTGAAGCTGAAGGAGGCATTATGGTAGACTCTCTCTGCAACAAATTATAGATCTCAATCTCTACCAAGTTCCTGAAGGGCTTAAGGATGATGATGAGGACTTGTAATCCTTTGAATATGAAAGATCAATCAAACACACTCCTTTAGAAACCTTGGATTGGTACGTAAAATAAAAAGATTATTTGAGTGAGATAATTACCTCGTTTATTGTTAGAACTAAGGTTTGGCTCGACAGGAAAGTTTGTGAGCTCAGAAGGAATCATGGTAGTTATTCTTTAAGAGAAATTTCCACACCTAGGAAGGAAGTACGTACACCTAATGATACTTGAGGTACTAAGAAAATTCCTCCTTCTTCCTCGATGAAAGAGCACAATTGTCTACTCCTTCCACTCGGGTATATCGGAAGAAGGTCAAGGAGGTTAAGCAACACGGCTAATTGAAGAAGAAACTCTTCGGAGCAATCAAAATTTCATTTAGAGGCTTTTATTCATTATTGAGATTAGGAAAAGTGATGATGAAATGTCGGATCCTGTAGGAACTCCTAAATCATTGTTGAAGAAGAAAAGGAGGTCCCAAGCACGAACCTCCAGCAAATGGTAGACTCCTCTGCAAAGGAAGTTCCCGAGGTCCCAAGTACTTCTCTACAGAGGCAACAAAAGGTTAATACTTTGAGTGCCATGAGTTCACTTGCTCTTAGGCCTCTTATTCCCTCCACTTCTTCTTCTACCTTTTCCTGGTACAACCCTTAGTTGACAAAGAAAGAAGAGAAAATCTTCTTCTTGGTTACCAGGTCCTTATTTTGATGTTGTGAGCTGCTCTACTTGTACTACCCCTCCCTCTCCAAAGAAAGAGAGCCAAGACCACTTCAAGGTTAGTAGGTAAACTCGATGCTCGGGGCCAGCAATTTGGAGGTTGTAAAGCCCAAGGTTGATAAAGCGACAGAAGGATCTTTTTGGTCTCGTGATTTGAGCTTTCTAGATCCCAATGGGAGAATCCACTCCTGAGAGTGAAGTTCATAACCTTCTCAAAAATGGTAACTAAGGTTATTAAAAGGGTTGAGAAAAGAAAACAGACCATAGAGCAGTTGGAAGAATAGAATCAAGTTCTTTCCAACTTTATTAGATTATTGTTAGCTAAGGATAGAGTTTTGGATCTAGCCCCACTGGCTGCTCTCCCATCCCCATGATTCTCACCAGATGAAGTTTAGAGCATCAAAGATATACACAAATCGTATTCAAATTATGGGAAGGCTTTGTGGAAGCCATGGTGGATTATATGACTATAGCAGGTTTGAACTTCATTGTGGAAGCCTTCAAAACCAACCCAAAAAGTGATCAATTTGCAACAAAAAACTTTCTTCCTCAATCAAAGCCATGGACAAAGAGCTAAAGGTGCGGAGCAATTGTATTATGAGATATTTTCCTAATGGGCCAAACATGAGAAGATCCTGTTGGCCATTAAAGTGTTTTATGATACCAAGAATAACTGTCACTGACATGGATCTTTAGCGTTGAATGGAAGATAAAGGTTTTGGAGGAAGCACTGGAAGAATTGAGGAATGTGTGGCAAAAAGGAGAATGTTTTAAAACTTGTGTCTCATCATCTTTCAAAGATATTCACTGCCATCTTCAAGATGAACCTACAGGTGTTCCCTTCTCTTTTAGGAAATCAAGGCTCGCACTTGGAACTTTTGTTAACGATGATTTGTTTAAAGAAGAGTCATTTAATAAAGAGAAGATGGAAGACATTTGTTCCCTCCATTCAGCTATTGTTGAAGCTAATAAAGAATATTTGGAGCATACTAAGTTTGATAAAGATATGGAGAAATGTCTAGGAACATGGACTCATGCTACTGCCAACACAAAAATTCCAAGAGGCATGGAAATAGCAAAAGCATTGAAAAATTTCAGGCATCAGATTCTCAAATCAGTGGACCCTCCTCAGCCATAATCGAATGTCTCTTCTTCTTGCTCCTTTTTCTCTTCTTCTATTTTTAGTACTGATCTCCTTGTAATTAATTAAGGACATTGTATTATGCATTTCCTTAATTAATCTTTTAGTTAGAAGAAATGGTTACCAAATGTAACCAATTTGTAAGCTATATAATGGGCTCTCTCTTGCCATTTCAAAGGGTCAACTCTGATTATTTTTGAAAGTGTAAAGGAGTCAAAAGCTATCAATACAAGTTTTTCCTTTCTTCTTCTATACGTAACATCTATCCATTCTTTTTATCTCGTTAAAAGTTATTGAATCATTAATCTATTTTGCATTAAGAAGCTTTGTATTCTTATGGATGTCATCTCTGGAACTTTGTGTCTACGAAATAACATCTAATGGTTTTAATACGAATGATTTTGTTCTATATTATCCTAGTTCAACATTTATAAGGAATTATTTTGCTATCTATACTTCCTGAGAATGTTATTCTACCTTTTTCCCTTCCTTAGTTCTTTTGTTCTTTTGTATTGATAATCTATCTTAAAGTTTAAAACACTTTCATGATATCAGAGTTCCTCTTTGAAATAGAAAGTTGTACATTTGTGAATAGATTTTTTTCTTTCAATAAGGGAACCTCTCCCATTAAAGAGGAGGGACTTTCATCCCTTGACTGTTTCTTTCATTAAAGTCCTAATTTGACAACAACAAGTAGTTGCTTTGAAATAAGATTTAATTCAAATTAGATTAAATCATTTGGTGAACCCCAACTCGTGATCGACCACTTAGATCCTTATTTTTCCTATTCTATCATATTTGTCTTTCCCTAACCCTAAACCCTAGTTGCATCAGGGTTCATATTTCCATCTATTTTCTATCATACATCTGATCTACATAGTTCTTCCTAGGGTTTCATCCTTGGTCCTATCCTCTGGTCACTTTCTAGGGCTCTTATTTCACAAATTACATTTTCTTTCATATCATGGCCCCTAAAGTTCCTCAAGTCTCCTTATATCAATTACTTCAAAAGCACCTAGTTTGCAAATATGCTCTCACAAAATTCATACATACAATATACCTCCCTCGTGATACACCACCTTCACAAATAAGTGTAATTTTCAATCATATCTTTGACCCCATGATTAAACTAAAATGTAAAATAATAACCTACTCTAATGCAATTTTGCAGAAAATAAATGAATACTAAAATACCAAATAATTCCCAAGAAAACTAAGCTAGAAAGTATGAAATCCTAATGTGCAAATAGGGTTAGAATAATCTTAGTTGATTTGCAAAGGTTACTTGGACTATGTCGCAGTGGAGACCAGCTAAACAGAGATGGAGGACCGTCACACGTAAGCCACCAAACATTTAGATCCGACAGATTTGACTAGACTGGGGCACCTAGAGAAGGATAGGGGCACTCGTGGGTGCCTTGGTCTGGTTTTGGGCACCTTGGTCTACGTAGATGCTCAAAAACCTCATTTGAGGTGTCGCAAGAGGTTCACACTTGTTCACCTTTTTGCCACATGTATGTCGCCAATTCAAATTTGGATGTATCTGTAAATTTGGAATGAATGAATCACCTATAAAACCCCAAACAAAGCATAAAAATATTTCACCTGGGTGCCCAGAGAGGACAGGGAACTTGGCGCCAGCATCTGGCCGGGTGCTCTAATCTAGAAAGAGTAAAATTGAAGTGTGAAAAGACAGATTGGGCGATAAAAGTGCAAGGCCGAAAGTAGCAATAGAAAGTAACAAAAGATAGCCAAAGACATGGGTTAATCAATACTTTTCTTAATTAGGAACCCTATGGATAATAATATGTGATCGAGACTAGATAATTACCCAAAGTGCATGATTTTGTGTCTATATTTTTCCCTACTTTATGTTGGTGAGAATAATGCTCGGTAAGATAAAGTAGATATAAATGTGTACTGATACCCATGTAGATTGATGTAGAAAGCATGTCGATAGACTAGACAAAGTGTTGAGTGATAAAAACATGGAGCATGGAGACTAAAGATACAAAAGTGTAAAAGGTGATGAAAATGAACCTAGGCTGTAGCCGAAACACATGTGAAAATGCCGATGTTTATGATGTACATTCGTTATTAGTATCGTGTGCGTGTGATGTTGTTGACTACTTGCTTCCCATACGGATGGACCTACAAAACACCAAATGACCAAGTAGTCAAATATGCATGTATATGTATAAAAAGCATGTAATGAAGTATGTAAGGAAAATGCTTTGAAAAGGGAACATGTGCACCTGATCCGTGAAGAGGAAAAAGTGTAGAAAGGATCATGTCGATGAAGTGTGAGTTTTTTGGGTGATCTCATGCCACTGGCCAAAGAAGTATAGGGAGGAAATTTTGATTTATCCTCTAACCTTTAACTGCTTCCCGAAATCAGTAGAGATCTCTATACTATCTAGTTTTTGGGTGATCTGGCACCACGAAAGAAGTAGTGTAGAGAGGAAGGTCTGGTGTTATCCTCTAACCTTTAACTTCTCCCCAAAATAAAACACCACTATAGATTATGCATACTGACACATGTGTTAAGGACAATCACTTACTGGAAAATCCACCGTGTATGAGTTTTGTAGACTATGTTGAACCCAATCATTGTGTAACTTCCCCTGGTTATAGGTGCTCCAGGAAAGACATCGCTATACTAAGGACCCAAGTCTGATTCTGAGCCTTGAACTGTGTTGTACCGGTATTGTGTTATGTTGTGTACTGTGTGTAAACCATTGTATGGGGTGACTGATTCACCTAAATGATGCCCCCTTTTTAGGGGTGCATATGACGTCACTAAAGGAGAATGAGTCCCAAAAGAGGACCAACCACTAAAACTATGCCCTACGAGAGGGAAGGGGATGTGCTTGGTAAAAACCAAGGCACATGTAAATAAGTGGCTAGGAAATAAGTGTTAGTTTGAACAAACATGTATGTAGAAGACAAGTGTAAGATACAAAGACAATGTGTAATCTATGATGTAAGTAATCACGCAAGAAGATAATGTAGACCATAAAAAGAGGGTTACAAACATGGGACATCACTCAAAATTTTGCAAGACAATCAAGTCCGATGTAAGCCAAATACATATATGTGTGCACACAAAACAAAGGGCAAAGCCCGCATACAATGACAAACAATGACAAGCAAGTATAAGCAATGTAATAGATAACCATGGAAACAAGTAGCCTTGCATAACAAATGTTGCACATGAAGCACCCATTAACATGTTAGAAGGATAAAATGTATGTCAAAGTATGTATAAATCAATAAAGGAGGGTGCTATGAACAAAAATGAAACAATATCACCTGTAGTGTACGAAAGTGGATGCCCCAGGAGCCGTTGTGGGACTAGTACTAGGTATTGTGCCAAGCATTCATACTGCTTGTAATGGACCTATAAAATCTGCGATCACAACTAGAAATAAATTGAACACACATGTGTGTATGATAAAGATAACAACATACAATATATCTATCTAACATGTAGAATAAAGTGAACATGTACAAGCAAATGCAAAGCAAGAGTAAATGCAACCAAGATATGCATTATAATGTGGATGGATGGAATGAAACACGAATGGATGATAGAGCCATGTGCCCCCTGAGTGAATGGATTTTTATGTAGTGAGGTTCATTTATTATGCCCCTCAAAGAATCAAGAATGAACCATAAACAAGATTGCGTCATTTGGAAATGGTCGAACTATATGTTATGTGTGGCATGATGTGATGAATGTGGATGATATGTGACATAGAGATGAGGTGTAAGAATGTGTGATGATGTAGCCTAAATAGTATATCACAACAAGATGATAGAAGAAGTGATTATTTAGCCTAAAGCGTATATCACCAAATGATGATGCAAACGGAAGTGATGATGTTGCTATAATGTATATCGATAATCTAGGAATGTCGCATGAGAAAAATATTGAATGTGTGAGTGTGATGAGGTCCATTTGTGATGTATACCCTCAATAGTCTAGTATGGACTGTGAGACTAGAGTGCGTCAAAAGGTAGTGATTATAGTGCGTAAAAGTAAATGTGTAAAATGCATGATATGTGTAATAGGTGTGAGGATGATAAATCACTAGGTGAGGTGTAATGTGTAGTGTGTAATGTAGGATGTATAGAAGGTAATGCAAGATGTTTAGATGCATGTAAGATGTAGGATGTAAGATGAATGTATATAAAATGTGGGAAGATGTATGATGTGTAATGTTTATTGCATAGTGTGTGAGGTTCATGTGTATAAAATGCCCTCAACATTCAAGTGTGAACCGAAGCACAAGAGTGTGTCATCAAAGGGTAAGGTGATAGAAATCACCTACCAAAGATCAATCCGACATGAAGCGGTGGAAGCATGTGGAATGAAAACAACATGAGTGTATGATCAAAACTAAATGTTATGTAGAGTGGCGCCAATAATGGGTGAAGCGGTAATGGGAAGCACAAAGGCCTGGGGCTGTGGAAGCCAATGTGTAGTGGTAGCATGACGCAATGATGAGATGGTGCAGTGATAGATGGATGAGATGGAGAGCGCACATGAGTAATAACCTATGGTGGTGGATGGAAAATGACCTTAGAACTAGCTGAAGGAGATAACTCAACCAAAGTAACAACACGCCTACGAGGGAGTGGAGATATAGAATGCTCACGTGAGTGAGAGCCAAAGGAAATGATGCCCTTATCTTCTAATTGTTGCAAGTGATCATGAAGGGCATAACAATCATTATCCCTATGGCCATATATAAGGGGTAGTTGTATTAAATTATTTCACATTGGCATTGCAAGAGATGTGGTGGATGGTGTTGATTAGAAGGTAAGAGAATTAAACCCTTGTTAAGAAAAGCACACAACACATCACGAGGTCTAATACAATGCAAAAAAGTTGTAATGGTCCTTGAAAAATAGGTGTAGAAGTCTGAGGTGTAGCTTGACATGGAGTTAGGAGATGGAGGATGTGTAGGTGATGGAGTGTACTAAACTTGTTTACGAGGTGGAGGAGATGGAGACCGTGTAGGACGCTCAACATATGGGAGTGGAGAAGAACTAGATGATGTAACAATAGTAATAATAGGAGGAGGATCTATAACATGTGTAGCAATGAGATCTTATTCTAAGTCAATTACCTTATAACATAAAAGCGTGAATGATTCACATGTGTCACATTGTAATCGTTATTTTAAGGGAGGAATCAAACCGCGATAGAAGATATATTGTTTCTCTAAATCAATATACTTGGAAGACTAGTTGATACATGTAACCATTAAATCATAAAATGTAATCAATGATAGGTTATGTTGTTCCCTAATGTAAGCTAGGTAAATGATCATATGTGACTTTAGGTCCGTTGTTGACTATGAATCAATGAAGAAAAACTTCTTTCATCTCACAATAAGTAATTGATATATCCAAAGGGTAGATGCGTGTACCATTGGGGATCGTCATTTGTGAGACTATAGCGAAATGCTTTAAGTAATAATTGATCATTGGAATATGAAGCCATAGTCATACGGTAATTTTGACAGAAAGTACGGGTTTCGATGTACCATCAAAAATGAAAATGCGAGAATAAAAATCCTTGGGAAATGCTGAGTTGTGGATATTTTTGGGAATAGGATTGTCATGCAATGAATTATTATCAATGGAAGCGTAATAGGCCTTGCTTTCTAATATGAGATATTGGACTTGAGATTGTAAGTGACCAACAACATGCATGAGGGACAAGATATCTTGTGGAGGGATAACATAGGATGACAATAATGTATTAAGCAAGAATAACTTTTCGTTATGAGTAATCATAGGAATATCAAGAGGAGATATAGGAGATTCTGATGCTAAGGGAACACTAGATGTTGGTGCCAAAGAAGTAATAGGTGGTGAAGGACATGGAACATCCATATAAATAAGTAGGACTAGCATCAAAAACATCCGTAGGAGATGGAGATGAGGTGGTAGGAGGAGATGAACTAATAGAAGGAGATGAAGTGAGAGGAGGAGATGAACTAATAGATGGAGATGACTCGTGCATGTTATTAGATACACTCTCAAAAGAGGATGATAATGGAACGGGGGATTTGCAATCAGCAGTATGCAAAGAAGTGGAATCATGACTATCAAGTGTTTCATCGAAATCAAACAAAGATTTAGATAGAAGGATATCATTAAGCATATCATCAACATAGAATGAAGGAGAAGGAGAACTAGTATGTGATGTGTCATGTGAAATATTTTCAGAAATAGGAGTATGAGAAGCAACTATAGAATCATCTCGAACTAGTAGAAGTAATAGAAGCATGCACATGTTTATTGTTATCGAGATTAAGCATGAAACTAATAAGATCATCATCTAAGTTATTATTAGAAATAACATAAGGTGGAGCATGGCTAAATGAATAACAAGGCATACAATGAGTAAAACTCATCATATCAGAAACAATGCCAATAGTAGAATTATCAAAGCTAGTAGGCACATTACATTCATTAGCTAAGAGTTGTTGTTGAGTATCATCCGGAAGAGTGACATCACGATATAGGGGAAACAAGTTCGGATATAGTTGCCTCATCATATATAAGATTAATGCTAACATGAGGCATGGCTAGCCTAGGAGGATAAGAGTTATCCTTAGCCATTAGGGTTTTAGTGGATCATAGGGCAAGTAGTTCTAAGCTACAGGTTCACCAAAATGATTATTCTAAAATGTAATATATAATAGCCTAATTTAATGCAAGTTTGTAGTAAATAAATGAATACTAAAATATTGAACTAATACCTAAGCAAACTAAGCTAGAAATTATGAAACCCTAATGTGTAAAAAGGATTAGAAGAGTCTTAGTTAATTTGTAGAGGTTGTTGGACTGTGTGTCATATTGGAAATTGATTGAAAAAGATGGAGGACTTTCACAAAAGCCTTGAAACCTACAGATCCGACAAATTTGACTAAATGGGGGCATATGTAGGTGCCTGTTCTATTTTCTGGTGCCCTGGTCTACGTAGATTCTCATAAAACCTCCTTTGAGGTGTCACAAGAGGTTCACACTTATTTTATTTGTGTCATTTGTATGTTAGTGAATTCCATCGAATGTCTCTATAAATCCAGAATGAATGAATCACCTGTAAAACCCAAATAAAGCATCAAAACTCTAAATAAAGAAAGATGCAAATGAAGGGGTCGACTGTCCTCAGCTGCCAAAATGATGGAATTATCACTAAGTGCTACACTACATCTCAGACCCAATGTAGTTTTGTGTGTGTGTAGAATTGTGCCCTAGGTTGCTCTTGTTCTAGTCGCACTTTATGAGTAACGAGAAAGTAACTAGATGTAGAATGTAAATAATGTGTGCATGGAAATAATAGACTCCCCTCCTATGAAGTGTGATGTAGATGAACCAACATTTGTCCCTTTGTGATGGAGCTAGATGGATGAAAATGGAGCTATAGATGCCTTTGATGGATGCAATCTTAGGTGGAGATAGTATATGCTTAGTTCTTGGTCCCTTATTATGATCACATAACTTTATATTTATATGATTCCTTCGCTTGAATTTTGTAATCAACCCTAAAAAGTCCGACTACCAAAAATATAAGATGCTCAAATGGCTAGAAAGGACCCAAAAAGTGTGAGTAAAGTATAAAGAGGATTGGGGCACCTAGAGGGGACGAGGGCACTGTCACTAGCATCCCGGCTAGGCACTCCACTAGAAAGAGTAAAATTGAAGTGTGAAAAGATAGATTGGGCTAGTAAAGGTACAAGACCAAAAGTAACAACAAAAAGTAACGAAAGATGGCCAAAGACATGGGTTAATCAATACTTTTCTTACTTATGAACCATATGAATAGTAGTATGCGATCAAGACTAGATAATTACCCAAAGTGTGTGATTTTTTGTCTACACCCCCTATTAGATTTGATAACACAACCAATCAATCCATCTTGAGTCAATTCAAGATTTACACCTTTTTCAAGATAAATTTCAAGCTATGGAAACAATGATTGCATCCCTCGTAGCTAAAATCCAACATCTCAAGGATGCTTCTCATGCCCATGCTAGTTATTCTTCTACACCTCATCCTAATCCCATGTCTACTACATGTGCTCATACAAGTGAGGTCAATGTCTTACCACAAAAAACACCTCTCAAGTTTGATCAAAATGCTAGGAAACATGATATTCTCTCTGAGCTCCTCAATCACCAGTTAATCACCTTACCACCTACTCATTACTACCCTCCTTATCAGCTTACCAAATACAAAGGTCACTCATTTTGCAATTATCATAGAATTAATGGACATCGTGACAATGATTTCTATGCTTTAGAATGAATAATTGGGAAACTTGAGCATCAAGGCTTTATTTCATTTGCTACACACTCATCTCCAATTACTAAACCCCAATGGGTTCCCAAATCTGATCCTTCTATGTCTAATGAGCATCATGTAATAGTCACTCATGTTCCTTCTCCAGTAATGCAAGAGTCACCACAAGCCCCATCTAAGGCCAAACCATCAAAGGAAGAATAACCAATTCCCTCGCCACAAGCTGAGATCCCTCACCAACCTCCTAAAATTAAACTTATAATTCCTCCTTTTGATCCAGATAATTCCTATGTCGATGACTCGGGACTCGATGGGAAGCTTATAATGTTGATGAACCATTTGATATGTTAGATGAGCATTTGCGCACATTAGATTTTAATCCTAGCAATGTTGTTGACTCTAATTATGATGTTGGTCATACCCTTGATTCTACCTACCATTGTGACGACCATAAATTTTATCATAATACATTTCAACATCCACCACCATGGCATGGTCTCTCTCCCATCATCGGATAGATCTTCATCACTCACTCACACACTTGGGGGCATCAAACTCTCCACCATAGTTACACGTTCTAATCAGTAGTTTCCTATCCATACTATGCATATACACACATACACCTTACTTTTGTTTTCCACTTCAAGATAATCTTTCTAGTAACACTTTCTCTCATATACACTATGAGCACACCTTACTACATCTATTTATGATTATGTCTTACCTTTCCGCTCCTATGCCACTCCAAACACTCTTTTCTCCTCATGCTTGGTTAGGATCATTATATCCATGATACACATACTACTTTATATATACTTGATACTACACGTCCTTTCATTCACTATACATACTTTGGCTATTCTTGCTCACAATGATCACCTATTTGTCAAGAAATCCTAATATACACACTTGGGGGTATCTAACTTTCCCCCTCCTCAAATTCTTCTTATACCATTACTTCTTCCTATCTATACAACATGATGTTGCTATTACATACTCTACCTCACTACTCGATGACGTATTTTAATTATATAGTTCATACTTAACTATTGAGGGAACAATTCTTAAATGAACCTCACATCATGCACATATTTTGGGGGCAACGTGGTCCCTCCCATCTACACATCTTGCATATAACACGTGCATTATCACTTTCACACTACATCTGCACATCTTGGTTGTATTTTCTCTTGATAGCTTATATTATTTCCATGTCACACTTTGTTTCCTATGCTAGCTAGATTCTTAGTATGTCATTATCTTTTTCTATACACACATGTTCGTTCGCTTGGTATCATGTGAGGTGAATGTATGAATTCTACATGTTCTTCCAAGATGCATGATGCTCGACAGTGCTCTTTACCGATCACGCGAGGCTCCTGGGGCATCTACCTTTACTACTCTCATACTCCACACTCATAGGTCCTATTGTTATAATATTTACTACTTTTTGTTACTATCACTTACTCTTCATTGATTTATACATGCTTTGACATAGTATTTATTTTTCTAACATGCTAACATGTGCTTCATGTATAGCATTTGCCTTGCAGGATTCTATACAACCATGTTTATCTATTATATCTTGTTTGTTATTGTTTTCCATTATTTGTGGGCTATGCCCTATGTATTTCTTGATAATTATTTTTTTTAGTGCTTTAACCCCTGATTATCTTGTGACATTATGAGCAATGTCCCGTGTATGCGTCCCGTTTTTCATGGTACCTCTTATCTTTATAGTTGTATGATACATTGTACTTTATCGCATGCTACCTATTTTTTACTAACACTTTTTTTTCCAACCTATATTGTTTTGTGTGCCTTGGTTTATACCATGCAGATCCCCACCCCCTACAGTGTCCAATCTACAACAAACACATCAATTTTAGGTCCTCTCATTTGCTTTGCATCCTCCTACATTTTCACATGCACCCCAAATGAGGGGGATAACTATTGGGTGAACAAATCACCCTTCCAAAGAACACGAGCTCTAGAAAATAACAAAACATTACAAAATTAGAAAAATCACATAGTCATAAAGTGGTCTAGAATCGACTTGGATCATAAACACAAACTAAACACTAAAGCCCAATAGCAAATAGGAATGGTGGGCACTTCTCTCATGGGTGAAAAATCGAATACTTATCGATTCAACATAGTTTTTAGTAGGTTACAATACAAATTTACAAAGATCGATACACTTGCCTTTAATTACGTAATCCATTCATTTAGCTACAATTCAAGTTATAATCGACTATAATTTGGTTACAAATTGGGAAGTGCCAATCTGCAATGGAAATTACCATTTGAGAAGTGTTATGAAGGGATATAAAAACAAACATCTCTCCCTAACACTCTTCTCTTGGCGTGAGATCACACGAAAAAATCATCCTTAGCATGAGATCACCTAAAAAACTCACTATTAGCGTGAGATCTCCTAAAAACCTCATCGTTGGCGGCAGGACACTCAAATATGTGGTTTGACACTTTTTTTGGTTGGGAATTGATCACCCCAACCCCATCCAACAACATCTCCAAAGAAAACAAGATAACTTTCTATCATATACTCTCTCATACATCAGGTGCACTCTTTCCTTAGCTACTACTTTTACATACTTATACATACATTACTCTGATTTTTCACATACGAGACTTTGACTACTCTTTTTCTATTCTTTTCAAGTCTTTCCTTACAAAGCAACAAGAAACAACTCACATCAACAAGCACAAGCTCCAATAGCACGCTACTACGCATACAATTCACCCCTAGGGTCTACCTCCTTTTCCTAGTTTCCATGCTTCACATTATGACCACTTCACACTTCACATGACTACTTGTCCACTCGACACGCTATTAGCTACACTTCTCTTCGGTTTATAAGGTACACATTTTCTATCTACTTTATGTTATCAAGTATTCACTCAACAACATAAAGTGGGGGCAAATGTAGACACAAAATCTATGCACTTGGGTAAATTTCTAGGTCCTAAAACATACTAATGTATACATGATTCCTAAGCAATAAAACTAATGGTTGACAACTCCTTTTGGTCTTTTTGATTGTGTATCTCTTGCACTTTACTTAACTATACATCCTTTTGTCTTTACACATCTTACATTTATGTCGGAACTTGACTGATTTACCTTTTGATGGCCTCAAACACTAGCACCTAGGTACTCATGTCCCTCTCTTTCTTCTTCTTACCCTTTTGGGTCTTTTTCACTTCTTGGTCACCTTTTAACACTTTGGGTTGGCCTTTCAATTGTCAATTACAAAATTCAAACAAGGGAATCATATATATACTTAGTTACTTCTTCTAAATAAGGGGTCAAACACTATAAGCATTATCTATCACCACCTAAGCTTGCATAAAGGCACAAGAGCACTAAAAAGCATACATCTAGCACATCCATACAAGGGACAAGGGTTGCATCAATCTGCATACACAATATAGGAGGAGTTTATTCTATTCCATCACACACATTTTGCATACTCGGTACAATATAGATCTAGCCTACTATCATCAGGTGACTTGTTAAGAATTCATATTATTAGTGCTCACATTATAACGTATGGGTTAATATTATATGTTAGTTGTGGAGTGATTTATCATGTAGTTTATATTAGATGGGTTTGTTAGTGATAGTTATGATGTGAGAAATATATGGGGTGAGTTGTTTGAGAAACCTCCTAGAATATAGGAGTTGTCTCTCCTATAAATTTGTATGAGCTATGTAAGTACATGAATTCAATTAATGAAGTATTTTTCTATAGTTTGTTGTGCAAATTTGGTTCTATCACTAGATTTGGTATCGAGTGAAATGTTTTGATTGTCAAGGGGCAATTCAATTTTCTTGATTGACCTGTAAATGAGAATATAAGCTTATGCATGAGCAGTTAGTTTACAATATTAGTTATTCTCATTATTGTCTAGATTTATATAGATTTATTAGAAATCATATTACAGACTTCCTTATTTGGGTAATCAAGCTTCGTGTGGATCTCTTTTGGCTAGCACCTGAACATTGAGAAAGTCACCTTATTTTCGGAAAGTTTCTATTATATAGGCATACAACCTTCTCTCAATCGATGTATTGATTCTCTCACAACATGCGATGCTTAATCACACATTTTATAAATTTGTTTGTGACCAAATATACATAGTGCCTCTTGGTTCATACTGTGAACACAACTGTGTAATTGACAGATACATGAATTATATGGTGCATCCACTTGTTGTTCTGACTCACAAGTCCATTCAAATCTCATTGATTCTCCTTGCAACAAGTTTTGCACCATTCGGATCAACACAAATCTACATATTAATCAGTCAAATCCTCTACACATAGCTCAATGTCTGACTATATTTTCTATAATTATGTGCATCTATTCATTTGGAGATTAATACACATGTCTTTTCTATTATGGATCATGGTTGTGCACGTCTTAGTTGGTTAGGAGGTTTGACCAGTTATGCTAGAGGCTACATTGAAATCTTGTCTCCAGACTCGTCCACCTCATCAACAAGTTATAAAATTCGACATCTGGTTCACCACTTGTTAATCCCATTGTCTCACTCGGTGCATCTCAAAGTGGCACGTAGTTTTTGAAAAGTGAAAATGCTCAGCCAAGGATTCAATGGTCCATTAAACATTTAATTGCATCGAATTAGAGTGATGGTTCCAGGACCCTCCCAACTTCATTGGAACCAAAATCCATATTTGAGTATATCAACACATTGAGATATCTTAATGGTTTATATGCTTGGTAATTTTCACTCACCGTGTCAATTAAGTATTTGTTTGAGTCTTCTTTTATAGTCGGTTTTAGTATAAATATAAAGTTGTGATAGTTTGGTCAAATCCAATCTTTAATTGGATTCTCTTAAAAGTTTGTTATGAGTCATTGCAATAATAGGTGTGTGGGGAAAACTATAAAAAAATTAGTTAATGGCTTGAAGTCGTACTTTTAAAGTTTTAGGTGTTTCTTAAAATATGTCCATTAAAAGATTTATCTAGTTTTGAGTTTGAGTTTTTAATAAATTTTAAGTCCAAGATGTCATCTTAATTTGTTAATAAATGTAGTATCATTGTCTTCACTAATGTTATTTGAAAGAGTCAAAATTTGGGAGTGTGCTATCGAGTCTTTCTCATCCACACTTTTTCAATGTCTCAAATCCTCATTAATAGTTTTTAGTCAAGTTGTCAAAACTTGTCGTAAAAAGATCAAATTTGTGAGTTATCATCAAAATTCATGTTATCAGTAAACACTCAATAAAAAAAAAATTTACCTTACGAACGCATTTTCAGCGGAATCCGACATTTGGGTAAGGTATGTAATTATTGAGCTTCATAATCAAATTCATTGAGTTAAGCAACTCATTTACTAGAGGATGGAGGCACAGAAGGATGGAGGACAAACAACATCCTCTCGCCAGCCGCAAGCAATGGGGCCAAAAATGAGGTTGTGGCATTTTGTTTCAATGTGGTTTTTCTGTTGCAGTGTACTTGTTATTATTCAGTATGTTCTTTTTGTAATAAATTAAGAAGATTATTATGTACTTTCTTGATGTGAAAATATAGTGGAAAGATGAAATCACAAGGAAAAACAACATCATGATACTTGAAGAGGATGAAAAGGGGTTCATACCTGGAACAGAGGGTCCTTTTTGGTGGACAAGGGTCCATTTTTTTGTCGAATAAGGGTTTGTACAATGAATAGGGGTTCATTTCGGATGAACAGGGGTTCTCCCATGTTTGCACTAAGGGGGGGGGGGGGATGTTAGGAATTTATATTATTAGTTCTCACATATATTTCATATGGGTTAATATTATATGTTAGTTGTGGAGTGATTTATCACGTATTTTATATTATATGGGTTTGTTAGCGATAGTTATGATGTAAGAAATATATGAGGTGAGTTGTTTGAGAAACCTCCTAGAATATAGGAGTTGTCTCTCTTATAGAAATGTATGAGCTATGTAAGCATATGAATTCAATTAATGAATTATTTTTCTATAGTCCATTGTACAACTCGGTTCAATTAACACTTTGGGTTGGCCTTTCAATTATCAATTACAAAATTCAAACAAGGGAATTATATATATATAATTATTACTTCTTCTAAATAAGGGGTCAAGTACTTATAAGAATTATCTATCACCATCTAAAATTTCACAAAAAGGCACAAGAGCACTACAAATCATACATCTAGCACTTCCATACAAGGGACAAGGGTTGCATCAATCTACATACACAACATAGGAGGGGATTTTATTCTATTCCATCACACACATTCTACATACTCAGTACAATCTATAGCTAGCCTATTATCATCGTGCAACTTGCACAAGGGAAACCTAGGGTACAGATAAACATATACAAAAAGAGAACTATATGGTCTCGGATGTAGTGCATTTCTCGGTCATAAGTTCACTCTTCAGGTGATCATCGAGGTCAATCCAACTCCCCACTCTGTATATTTTTTATTATATTTGATGTGGTTTGTGGGCATGTGCAACTAGCCATCTATTTTGTAGGTTACAGGTATGACCAAAGATCCAACAAGGAAACTAGAGCAATAAAGAGAGATCAACAACAAAGATCCTCCAACCCAAAAAAAGATCAATTCCCAAGCATCCGAAGCGAACACAAGCACCTGACCAATCACTAGCACCCTGGTGCTCCTGCTCTCTTGTGGGTGATTTTTTCCTATACATTCCCAAGGTTTAAAACCCTCATTGAGCCTTTACGACAATGTTCCCAAGCTATTCCAACAGATATACAATCTAGATCACTCCTAGGTCACGCCGAATCATCTAAGTCATCATCCTCTCTCATTTGCTTAGGGTTTACGTTGTTGAATGCTTATTGATTGTGCACGAATGTAGTTTATTACCTAAATATCATTTTTTATAGTAGTTAATCTGAAATAAGATTTAATACAAAATAGATTAAATCAAGCACCAAGCTACCGGGAGACACTAATCCCCAAACCGTGAGGCACTAACCCCAATAATACACATATCCACCTTTATAGTTGCTTCTTCAACCTGATGATGGAAATTCAATCAATCTCTTCATACACACAAATCATATCCTTCTTCCAACATGGGCACTTGGTCCAATTAATGAAATCAGGTCACTTTATATTATGTTCTTCAATCATGTTCTTACTTTCATCTATCTATTTTGCTTGAACTTGTTCTTTATCTCGAGTGTAACATTACCTATGCTCAAATCTTTATGATCTGCTTTGTTCTTCCTTCAACAAAATGTCATCTTTGAATTTGTTTGAGTTTGTTCTTCCTTTTCTTTAGCATGTCACCATTACTTCACACTCCATGGTGTTCTTCCTTCTTTTTTTTGATTCGTTGTTATTCCATACTAAGAAGTCTACTTAGGGCTTAGAAATATATTTTCATTTGTTTCCCCACTATTCTCCCCTCTTCTCCTTTCAACAGTTCATTATTTCTTCTTTCATACACTCCCCCAAATGATGATTCTACATCTCTTTTTATACATGTACATATTATTATCATTAGCATCCAAACAAGATGAAGGTCGGCCATAGTTACACAAAGAAGATCAATGCCAAGATACAAGAGTAAACCAATAAATTATTATCGGCTAGATAATCGAACATATAGAACATTTTAATGTCAAAAACAAAGACAGACGATTGCTAGAACAAAAGGATCAAAAATTTGTTTTAAATCCTCAAAGGTCGGCCAAACATGATCATAAAAACTGATGTAGCAAACTCATAAATGTATTACAAAGGTTGTCCCAAACTAATGTCCCGCACAAAACAAACCACACACTTCGAATAAACTCTAAAACTTTCAATTCGACTCTAAAGAAAATAGAAAAAACTTCAAAAACTCTAAAGCAATCAAACAAACTTTGAAATATGCATTACAACAATGACCAAAATCATCGATCTCGTATCAAGTCAACCCATAAGCTTCAAAAATATTTGAAGTAATTGAAGAGACTTGACGAGAATCCAAAGCATTTTGTATGCAACTCAAGTGACAACATGATTTTCAAAAATAACGAGATAACACTCTACTTTTCCAAATTAATCCTACAACATCCTTTGACATCAATGACTCCAATCAATCTGTTATGTCCTTCATATTCCTTTAACATCAATGAAAATTATTCCAATAATCTCCCCTTTGTCATTGATGACAACATACCATCTTATATAAACAACCACCTTATCTTCTTGTATGTCGCTTTCTCCCCCTTTCTACAAAACCTCATGCCACTTTGAACTACTTCCCTTGATTTATCTCTCCCCCTTTGACATTAATGGCAAAGGAGTAAAACACTAATTTTTTTCCACTTTTACAAAACTCTCCTTTAACTACAATGTCTTGCTTTAACTTTACTAAAATAAAGATACTACTCCCCCTTGGAGTATACATCCGTTGATAAGAAAAAATATTTGTTCCCCCGGTATATGCTTCCTTTTAGTGACATGATGAGAAAGATACCACACCCAATTTTTGTCTGAGATATTCAAATGCTTCTTTTGGAAGAGGCTTAGTAAAGATATCAACAACTGTTCTTTTGTGGCAATATATTCCAGCTTAACTTGTTGTTCGTAACTTTCTCTCTCAAAAAATGATACTTGATGGGAATATGTTTAGTTCTAGAATGCATAACTAGATTCTTGGATATGTTTATTGCACTAGTATTATCACGAATATGGAAATTGGAAATTCAAACTCTACCTTGATGTCCTTCAATGTTTGCTTCATCCATAGAACTTGTGTGCAACATGACACAAATGCAATGTACTCTACCTCAACTGTAGATAAGGAGATATATGCTTGCTTCTTTCTCAACCAGGATACCAGATTATGTCCAAAAAGAATGCTCCTCCACTTATACATTTTTGTCATCAACACATCCTGTCCAATCTACATCTGTGTATGCTTTTAGAGTAAAATATTCATCTCTAGAATACCATAAGCCATAATCCACTGTACCTTTAAGATATCTAAATATTCTCTTAATAACTTGTACATGAGTTTCTTTTGGAGCAGCCTGATAATGTGCCACCAAGCCAACTATTTACATTACATCAGGTCTTGATGTTGTCACATATAATAAGCTTATAAGCATATATGTATAAAAATATTGATCTACTTTAGGAGACTCATCTTCCCCGCTCAACTTACAACCTGTAACCATGAGAGTACTAACTGGTTTGCATTATTCCATTTTAAACTTCTTCAACATCTCTTTAACATATTTAGCTTGTGAAATAAATATACCTTTGTCTGATTGAGAAATTTGTAAACCAAGAAAGAAAGATAACTCACCAAGCATAGACATTTCAAATTCATTTTTATGTCATCATCAAAGAAAATCTTGACACATCTTGTCATTACTTCCTCCAAAATAATATCATCAACATACACAACAACAATCAATTGATTTTCACCTTCAGTTTTGATGTAAATATTCTATCAACAACACCTTTCTTAAAACCTTGTTGTTGTAGATACATGTACAATATTACATACCAATATCTAGGGGCTTGTTTCAATCCATAAAGAGATTTCTTCAACTTACATACATAGTTCTTATCTTCTAATAAGATAAATCCTTCTCGTTGCTCAACAAAAACTTCTTCTTCTAAATTTCCATTTAGGAATGTAAATTTGACATCCATCTGATATACTTTAAATCCTTTGAAACAAACAAAATCCAAAAACATTCTGATGGCTTCTAAATGAGAAACAAGAGAAAAGTTCTCTTTGAAGTCAATTCCTTCAATTTGTGCATATCCTTTACAGACTAACCTTGTTTTGTTTCTTACAACTCGTCCATCTTCATTCAATTTGTTCCTAAAAACTCATTTTGTACCAATCACATTTTATCTTTTGGTCTTGGGACAAGTTCCCAAGTTTCATTATTTTTGTCACACCCACACTTTTTTCAAATAATTGGCACCTCATCTAAAAACTTCCACCTTTTGCATATATGTTTACCCGGAAATTGTGACTACAACATCTAACATATTCATATTTTACTTAATGATTTGACTAAATTTCATACCCTGTTCTACGGTTCCCATCATGGTGCAGCTAGAGAACTAACAAAGGTGGATAGATTAGGTAGACACATCTTGGTTACATTTGGTGCAAGTTTCTAAAGTTTTTTCAATGAATCCTTTATGTGCATATCCCGACCCCCTATCATGTTCAAGATTCCATTGGCACGCAGGTGAGAGGGTCTTGCTCAAACAATCTTTGTGCCCTTTGTATGTGTCCACCTTTGCTGTATCAAAACTAGTAAAATCCAATGTCATCCACTGCCCATTTCCCAAACTCACTACAATATGAAGTGGGGAAAACTAAAGGGATGTTGCACATTTATTTGGGAGCCTAGTTACCAAACAAAAAAGAAGACCAAGGCCCATTTTTCAAAATGGTTAGATGGGCACTTAGACCCTCGCACTCTAACCAGTGCCATTCCTTCAGATTGCCACACTCCATCACCCTCCATTAAATCTCCTACCTACCATAAATACATCCATCCACCCTCCCAAATTTCTAACCATCAACCCACTTAGCCACTATGATGTGGGGGAATACATTTCCCTTCCTTATAAGAGCATCGTTCTCGATGCAACACAATGCCAAGGTTAGAAGAGGTACTCATTAACATGGAGGAAATAATCAATGACTCGTGTCACCACCAAAATGATACTTGTTGCTAAAGTGACCATGAGGAAGAAGGAAAGTTTTGATAAATTTTTAATGTTTTGTGAAGATTGGTAGTTCCATTTTACATTATTATTTGGTTAGTCTTTTCCCTTACAATATTTCTTAATCTCAAGCTCTTAATATTTCATTGTTTAATATTTTAATTGATTTAATTTCATGTGTACCTAACGAACATGACACATGATGCCACACAAGGTTCAAACACAACACTAACAACCCATAAGACATCTTGTTACACACTTTCACGATTGTATCACATCATAAGACCTCAACCCAACCATGGAAATAGCATACATTCCACACAACATACTACTCGATGCACATATGCCACATGTGTAAATAGTGTACCTAACATGAGCTTAACATAACACTAAGGAATCCCCAACAATACACATACATAGGTTTCACACAACTGAAACCACAACTATAACTACATAGTGTCAAGATTGGATCAAACATCATATTATCAATGAGGTGCATCAAGCCATAACAACATAAAATATAACAAGACTCACATGAGTACTCAAATATCATAATACTCACTCCATATACCTCCTAATCTCCATAAGCCTCCCAAAACAACTCCATATACCTCCCAAACAACAAAATGAAGACAAATTTCCTTTTCTCTCCACCAAAGAGGTCGGTCACCCTATGGCCCTAGGCACATAGAGTCCAGGCACCTCTAACCCAAGTGACATAATAACTTGTAGTTTGACAACTACATCAGTTATCTATAACTCCTTGGGGCATACCCCCATACAAAGAAGTGGGCCCATGGGCACCACCACCCATGGTGAACCCATGTCCCTATTACAACACATAACAACATTAGAACCAACATGCCAAAACAACAAGAAAAATTTCCAAGTGACATTAAATTCAATCGCTTTGGGCCAAGCGAGAAAATAAATTGAAACTCAAGGAAGAATCAAACTCAAATTCAACTTTCAATCAAAGTAAAATAAATGGATAATTAGCCACAATTAGTGCAAAAATCATTATGTTAGTGTAACAATCAAATAAAATGCCTAAAATTATAAACAATAACTCAACCAAAAGTAAAATGGTATAAATTGCTAGTTCCAGAAAAGGAAAAGAAAAGAAAAGTGAAAATTACAAATAAAACACGTATATAGAAACATCACATCATAGGCACTATGTGGCCTTATACGGCCACCAAATGGGTACTCATTGATTTTTTAGCACTTGGATATTGATCCTCAACTTGTAAAATATATAACAACAAATGCAACATCACAAGTACATTAGATCTCATCTTGCATCAAGTTTACATCTTGACATCCTCATAAGGGCATCGGACCCTATCTAGCATCGAGTGCGACTCAAAAATAACATAATAATTGATAAAGTAATGTAACTTCCATAATCTTTATCTAAATCATCCCTTTAAACTCCCACAAGGCTCAACATAGTTGGTATCACGTAGGATTGTTTAATGGAAAACCCATATAAGAGAGAGAAGTTGAGCCTCAAGTGGTGCACATTCCATAATATATTGAGCATGCTCAAAGTATACCAAATGGATAGAAGTGGATTCTCAATCTACATAAGACTCCACTTCCAAACTTGTACTCAGCTCAAGGTTATGTGTACTTGTATACATGTCTTCTCTCTCCACATACACTCTCAACTAATTTCTTCCCTTAGGGTCAATGAGTGTAGGGTACACAACATAACACATAACTACATTACTAACACAATGATGATTTACTCACAATAACCATAGCGTCTTACACATGGTATATTTACAGGTATAACACAACATCATTTCTACAAATTTGTGACATGTCATGTTTCCACATAATACACCCAAAAGTGAAAGTACAATATAATATGGGTCATAAGATCACCATATACCCCTAATTCATGACATGAATCCATCACATAACGCATGAAACTAATTTAACTAAAATTAACTAAACTAGGAGAAGTATAATGATAGTTAATCTAATATAGAGGACATAAACGATGTAAATGAATGCACTAAAAAATATAAAGTAAATAAATAATTAAACTAATGGAAATGAAATCCTAATGTGCAAGAGTAAAGTGAGGAAGGAACTCAACTGATTACGAGATGACTATGGCAGAGTGTCGTAGGTTTGGTAGAAATTCCGTAAGTAGGAACACCTACACAGAGGTCCCAAAAAGGGTGGATCTAAAATATTTGAGCAGACTGGAGCACTCAGGAGGGTATTGGGGTGCCCTCCAGGGAACCTTGGTATGTATAAATAGGTGCCCTAGTCTCTGAAAAATTTCTACACTAGTCTTCTCAGGGTTGAAAGATGACCTGTAACCCTCGTCATTTGTCACACTAGATTTGTTGAATCTGCGCGAATGTACCAAATAAAGCAAGATGATGTTAAAGACCTGCAAAAGACAAAAGAAGTATCAAATCCCTAAAAATAAAATATGCAAATGAATGGGTCAGATTGACCTCAACGCCACAACAAATTGGACTTACTAAATTGAGCGTTTGCACTACATTTTAGACCCAAATGTAGTTCGTGTGTGTGTGTGTGCGCATGTGTGTCGTGCCCTAGGTGCTCTTGTGTTAGTCACACTATGTGAAGTAGCAAGAAATAACTAAATGTAGAAAATGTAATAGCATGTGTGCATGGAATAGAATAGAATCCCTCCCCTATGAAGTGTGTGTTGATGCAGATCTCCTAGCCTTGATGCATGGAACTATGTGGATGCAAGTGATGCAATGGATGTAAATCTAGATGGAGTGATAGTAGTAAGTGACACTAGGACCCTCATTATGGTCTCATAACTTTATATTTATAGGGTTCTCTTGATCTAATTTTGTAATTAACCCCGACATGGCCGACTAGGAAAAAGATAAGGATGAAAAATGGATAGAAAGAGCCCAAAAAGTGGCGGGAAAGTAGAAAAAGGATCGGGGGGACTGGGCACCCAGTGGATCTTCAGATAGCCCCGATTTAGGCTAAAATGATGGGAAAGTGCCAAAATAGACTGGGCATGTATATAAAAATGTGTGGGAATGATGAAATAAAAGGTAAAATAAGATGGCCAAAAGATGGGATTAATTAGTACTTTCTTCACTCAAGAACCTTCTAAATAGTAGTATGAGACCGGGCTAAATAATGTCTAAAGTGCATGATTTTATGACTACATTTTCCCCACTTTATGTTGGTGAGTTGAAAGCTCGGTAACATAAAGTAGATAGAAGTGCATACCTGATATCCATGGAGAGTGTAGTAGAAATGTGTTGAAGGACTAGACTCAAGCATGGAATGAAAAAAAGAAGATGGAGGAGCATGGAATCTAAAGATGAAAAATGTGCATAGAAAAAGTGATGAGAGTGAACCTAGGGTAGAATGTGTGTGTAGTTGTTGTAGTGTGTAGTGTACCTACATGGTTAGTAAAGCATGTGATGTTGTGGAATTTTTTGTTGTTGTCTTTGTGTCATTGTTGTTTATTGCCCCAATTTGACTTCTTATTTCTCATACAATCACGGACCTACAAGGAGAAAATGATCAAGTAGTCAAATATGTATGTATGTAAAAACACTATGTAAAATACACATGTGCATAGAAATGTGTAAAATACGTAAATGTAAAATATGCTAAATGAAAATGTAAATGGAACATGTGCACTTGATCCATGTCAAGAAAAATGTGTGTGAAGGATATCTTTATTGCGTAAGTTTTTTGGGTGATCTCACACCACCCTGGCTGAAGAAGTGTAGGGAGGAAAATGCTCTATGTCCTCCAAGATCTAACCGCTTCTGCTGAAATGTGTGAAGAGATCTTTGTAGCGTCTTGGTTTTTTGGATCCGACGCCACTGGCCGAAGAAGTAGTGTAGAGAGGCACACCCAATGTAACCTCCAAGCCTGTAACTACTTCCCAAAAATGCTAAGGACACCATGTCCTATAAAATCCATTGTGTATGGGGTTCATAGATTAGTATGAACCCACTCAATGTATGTAAACCCACAATTCCAAGGATGAAAAGTGCATTGTGTTGAACCAATTTAGTTGTTAGTTTAGTATATAAACCCCCAAATGATGCCCCCTCTTTGGGGGCACATGTGACATCGTTGATAGGAGAATGTGACCCCAAAAGAGGACCAACCACACTCTAAATGTGTACCTTGGAAATTTCTTGGTAGAAACCAAGGCACACATAAACAAGAAGGCTAGCCAAAGACAAGTGTAAGCAAACAATGCATGCATATAGAAAACATGTGTAAGCTACACAGATAATGTAGTAAATGTAAACATGTAAGAAAACAAGTAAGTTGCACAAAGTGGGTTGCAAACATGGACATCACTCACGATGTCACAAGACACACAAGGCCATCATGGCCATAAACAACAAGAAAGTGTGCACACAAACATAGGGAAAAGCCCACATACAATGGAAAACAAAGCAGACAAGTATAAACAAACAAACAAGTAGTCATGGAAACATGTAATCCTACAAAACAAGTGCTATGCACATGGAACACCTATTAGCATGTTAGAGAAATAACCAATATGTCAAAGCATGTATGATCAAGTAATATAATATGCTAAGTACAAAATGAAACAATAGCACCTAGATGAGATGAATGTGGATGCCCCCAATGACCAATATAGGAAGGGTAGAAGAGAGCATCCATGCCATGTGTAGGAGTCCTGTATCTGTGATCACACTAAATAAAGGCATGAATGTGCATGTGTGGATGATATATATAATGACATATAAGAAATCAATCTAACATGTGTAGTAAAGTGAACATGTAAAACACTAGCAAAAAGAGTAAATGCCCCCAAGATACAATGTAACATGTTGTGGATGGATGGAATGGAATGCAAGATGGAATGATAGGAGCCACGTGCCCCCAGTGGATGGAAGTGTATGCAATGAGGTTCATTTTTTTTACCCCCTCAACAATCAAGAATGAACCATAAATGAGAGTGCATCATCGGGAAATGGTCGAATAGTGTTTGTTGTGTCTAGCGCATTGTGATGAATGTGTATGTAGTGGTGATGAGATGTGACATATAGAAAGGATGTGCATGAACCCTATAACTAAAGTGTATATCATGACTTGATGAATGGATGAGTGATGATTTATCCTAAGTGTATATCACTATAAGATGAAAGGATGAGTGATGATTTAACCTAAGCGTATATCACTATAAGATGAAAGGATGAGTGATGATTTAGCCTAAAATGTATACACTATAAGATGAAAGGATGAAGTGATGATTTATCCTAAAGCATATCACTATAAGATGAAAGGATGAGTGATGATTTATCCCTAAGTGTATATCACTATAAGATGAAAGGATGAGTGATGATTTAGCCCTAAGTGTATATCACTATAAGATGAAAGGATGTATGATGATTTAGCCTAAGTGTATATCACTTTAAGATGAATAAGGATGGTGAGATTTAACCTAAGCGTATATCACTATAAGATGAAAGATGAGGGTGGTGATCTATCCTAAGGTGTATACCACTACTGATGAAAGAGTGAGATGACCATGATTTAGCCTAAAGGTATGTCAATAGCCTGTGGCGTGGATGGAATGTTGTATTGTGAGTGTAGGTCCATTTGATTTGTAAACCCTCGGTAGTCGAGTATGGACCAAGGAACTAAAGTGCATCATAGGGTGTGTAAGTGCAGCTGTAGAATAACACCATATGTGAGTAAATTTGTAAATGCATGGTGTTGATGAAATGGATGCTAAAGGTAATGTAAATATAATGTATAATATAGAACATAAGTAGGTAAACTAGAAATGTAAATCTAGACTCATATGTAATGTAACCTAGTGTAGTATGTAGAATATAGATGATGTATAAGTGTGCTGGTATATGTAAATAGCCTAATGGCGTATGTAATGCGTAGAATGACTAATATGTGCATGATGAGAATGTAGTATAATGTAGTATGTAGACTAAGTGTAGAATGGATGGTGTATGATACACAATGTGTGATGAAATGTAATGTGTAATGCCTAAGGTGTAGTGTGTGGGGTTCAGTGTAATGGTAATCCCTCAACAATCAAGTGTGAACCGAAGCACAAGAGTGTGTCATCAAGTAATGATAGTGCTAAAACATGTGATGAAAATGCCTATATGAAAATGCAAAAATGATAGATGTGTAAGTGAGGGGGGTGAGTGTATTATGTTATGTCCCCAAATGCACTATGATGATGGAGAACTATGAAGCAACACGAGAGGTTCCATGCCATTTTGGGAGAGTGTTTTTTATGTGTCATGATAAGAGAGAAGGTCAACACAATGGTAGGCCGAAGCAACACTATGACCATGCAATGGTGGTGGAATTTGAGATGTGTCTTGTTCATCAGTAGGAGTAGTAGCTTTGACAAAAGTGATTAGATGTGATAGAGGAGTGTGACCATCAAATGGTTCATCATCATAGTAAGCGTCATCTGGGTCCCAATCGTCAATGTATGTAGGATCTATAATGGATGTAGGAATTTCAAGCTTTACTTTAAGTGGTGATTTCTTGTGTATAACTTGGTGAGGTGGTGATACATTTAACATGGAAGAGGAGTGAGATCATCCTTAAGAGGAGGTTGCTTATGTTGACTTGGTGATGCCAGAGATGATTCGAGAAGAGGTGGTGTATCGATGTTGAGGGTGGTTTCTTAGGCAGCTCTTGAATTCCCTTAGAAGTAATGACATGATGCTCATTAGACGAATCAAATTTAACAACCCATTGAGATGTAACAAGTGGAGATGACCATGTAAAAATCATTGTGCGGTGAATGAGATGAAACCTTGATGCTCAAGATGTTTAATTCTTTGTTGTAAATCATAACAATCATTTTCATTATGTCCTTTGATTTGATGATAATTACAATATGGGAGGCCATGATATTTTGCAAAGTTATAAGGAGGATAAATGAATGAGCATGATGAAAAGATGATTAATTGATGAGTTATGAGTTTGGGAAGAACATCGTGTTGCGTAACATTGATTACAAACTTAAGAGGTGCGTGTAGTGGAAATATTTGAGGTTTACTAATATGAGCACATGTAGAAGACATAGGATGGATATGAGAAGAATAATAATCATGAGCTTGAGAAGTATCCTTAAGCTATTGAATTTCAGATTTAAGAGATATGATTGTGGATTCCATAGCTTGAAATTTATCTTGAAATACAAAATGAAGAGCTTGAAATTTATTTTCAAATAGATTTATTGGAATTAGAATCAAGGGAGTCCATAGAAAGATGACCAAAAATAACGTTGACTTGGGTAGGCAATATGTTGATAGGAAGACACATATTCTATAGGATTTGTTGAAGAGCATCTTTACAAGATGGGTGCATTTGAATCAATTGAAGCAAAGAGACTTGACAAACATTAGAAGCCATGATATAAAAGATGAGAAAATCCCTAGAATGAAGGTGGAGTCTATGGTCGGGTTCACCAAAATGATTTAACTAAAATTAACTAAATTAGGAGAAGTATAATGATAGTTAATCTAATATAGGAGGACATAAATGATGTAAATGAATGCACTTAAACACTATGAAGTAATTAAATAATTAAACTAATGGAAATGAAACCCTAATGTGTAAGAGTAAAGTGAGGAAGGAACTCAACTGATTGTAGATGACTATCGCAGAGTGTCATAGGTATAGCGAAAAATTCCAGAAGTAGGAACGGCTGCACAGAGGTCCTGAAAAGGGTGGATCTAAAAGATCTAAGCATATTGAGCACCCATGAGGGTACTTGGGGTGCCCTAGGATGCCCCGGTATGCAAAAATAACTACCCTAGTCTCTGAATATTTCCACGAACTTGGTCTTCTCGTGGTCGGAAGATGACCTGTAACCCTCATCGTTTGTTGCACTAGATTTGTTGAACTGCGCCGAATGTACCAAATGAAGCAAGATGATGTTGAATACCTACAAAAGACAAAAGAAGTATCAAATCCCTAAAAATAAAAGATGCAAATGAATGGGTCGAGACTAACCTTAGCTACCACAACAATGGGCTTACTAAATTGAGCATTGCACTATATTTCAGACCCAAATGTAGTTCGTGTGTGTGTGTGTGCATGTCGTGCCCTAGGTGCTCTTGTTCCAGTCACACTATGTGAAGTAGTGAGAAATAACTAAATGTAGAAAATGTAATATCATGTGTGCATGGAATAGAATAGAATCCCTCCTCATATGAAGTGTGTGTTGATGTAGATCACCTAGCATTGATGCATGAAATTATGTGGATGCAAGCAATGCAATGGATGTAACTCTAGATGAAGTTGTTTCACCTTTTTCTTAGATTGTTTCTTTGAATCGTTGATGAAACAGAGATAGGGTAACAGCATGGAGGAATAATGAAAAGCAAATCCTATTGTTATTTTAAATGATTTAGGTATCTCACTTAAAAACACAATAAGAAAATAGATCTAATCTAACAAGCTAAGCTAGAATAGAATCCAAGGTCAAGTGATAGGTTCTGGGTCTCTGATAGTCCGATAAAGGTCTCGGGTAGGTCACAGTGAGTGAGGGTGAGGTAAAATTAGGTGGGTAGGTCTCTGTTTAAGGTGTGTGGGCAAACACAGAGACCGGCGTCGGTCAAGGGTGACCGACCATGGTTAGGTATAACCGGCGCCAATTATTGTGAGATCTGGAAATGTCACAGAACAAGGTTTTGGTCTCCTTTGTGATTACACAAAGGATTTTGGTTGGTCGGGATGAGGTAATGGGTGACTGGAGTAGGCTTTTGCGAGGTTTTGATGGGTCTATGGAGGTGAAAATGTTGGAGAAGGTCAATAGGGAGCAAGATAAACAATGGATGATAAAATAATGATGAAATGAAATAACTCAAGAAAGTATGATGTTATACTTACTTGGATTTCATTCTGAAGGTCTATGTGTGAAGGATGGAGGTGTTGATGATGGGTTTGAAGGCTACAAGTGATCACCAACTGAAGAAAAGCTTCTACATGGGCTGCATGCACACTCCTCTTTGCTTAGATAGATCTGAACGTGGCTGGGATGGTTATGCAAGAGAAGATGCTCAATCTCCTTCCTTGATGTGAGTTTTTGCTGGAATTTGGCTCTCTGAAGATGCGTTATCTCTCTGAGATGTGTTCTTGCTCATCAAATTTCTCCCAATGTTTTCCAACTTCCAAGTTCCAAGTTCCAACCTTGAGAATAAGGTTGTTTTGGGTTAAAAGGGGTAACCGACGGCTGGTCCGGCTTAACCGACGATGGTTAGGGGTAACCGACGTCGGTCAAGGCGGGATTTCCTAGGTTTACTAAACTAGGGAGATCCTCCTGATTTCCTCGATCTCATGTCGTTATCCCATGGATTAGACTCAGAGCCTCTTGTGAGCATGCGGGAATGTGGTTAGAGGGAATGTAGGCATTGATTTTTAGGGTTTGGGTAAGTCTTAGTTAGTTATGGTAACTTGCTAAGAATAGGTCTTAGGTTGAGTTAACTTGGTGAGGTGTCTAAGTGAACTATATGTGTAGATATTATTTAAATAAGATATTTAAATAATAAATATAGTGAGGATAAAGCATTAATTTAATTAATTAATTAAATTAATATTAGTGGGGTGAAGGGGGTCATGGCTAGGTAAATGTAATAAAGGGGGCTTATATGTCGAGGGACAAAGGGGGAGTGTGACCTAATTTTAGTGTCTACATTTTGCCCCTTTTTGTTGCATAGCTTGTATTGGTAAGCGATGCTAACAAAAATAAGATGTGGTTGCCCCATGTGAGGGTGAAGGTGATCCCCCTCAAACCAGAACTGACGAGGCAACAGTCAAGCAAAGTGAGTGGTTTGATAAAAGGTAAATGTGAAGAAAAGGCAAATGGGTACAGGGGAAAAGGGTGAAAGGTCTACTCGGGCAATCTAGGTAATGGGTCAGGGTCAAAGGTAGCAAAAATCAAACACACACACACATATAAACCGCAAAGACGCTACCGGTTGAAGAGTAGGCAAAACTCTACATCGCCTAAGGTCGATAGGTTTATCCAAACAAGGTTGAAGTGAATCCGCATCCAAGGTATAGGATAAGGTCAGGAAACACAACGTAGGTTAGGTGCAGAATGTTTAGGTATGTTTCAGTACACCAAAGGTAGGGTCAGGATAGACAACACAACAATAGGCAAGGTAAGGGCACGAGGTCAAACAACACGGGTAATGGTGTCACAAGGTATAACAAGCACATTGGTTCAAAGGTCACAAATAGTTTTCCGGGTCCAGGTAGATAGGTCACAAAGATGGGTAAGGCCGAGGTAGGGGTAAAATAATGAGGCTTCAACAAATGGACGAGGTGAGGTTGAAGAAGGTGGAGGGCCAGAGGGGAAGGTAAAGTGGTCCAGGTAGGTGTAGGGGAGGCAAAAGAAAGAGGAGGTAAGGAAAATGAGGTCAATGTGAGGGCAATGAGTATGCAGGGTAACCGACAAACAAGGGTATGAACCGATGATGGTGGAGAGGAACTGACGGTGGTTGGCTAGGGCATCAGACCGACATCGGTCAAGTGTGAACCGACGTCGGTTGAGTCGGGTAGGTGATAAAAGGTGAAAAACCCACGTTTTGAAAATTCATTTGGTATTTGTGAAAAGGAGAAAAGGACAAGAAGAGAGAAAAGAGGAAAAGGAAAACAAGGACATCCGAGAGTTTGGTTGGCAAGCCACGTAGGTGGGGTTGGTTGAGTGAGAGGTGGGGTCACAGGATCGAATCGAGCGAGGTGATTGGTGTGGAGATTTCGGTGGTCATTCTTGGATGGTGGAGGCCGAGAGAGGGATCGGGAGGAGCGGCACGAGGCCGGTGGTTCCACCACGATGGCATAGTGGGGGATCAGGTAGGTTTGGAACCTTTGTTATGGATTTTTTAGTTAATTTGATTAAACATATAGAAAAATATGAAAAATGGGGGTTTGGGAGGGGAAGAATTGCAAAACGGGAAAAATAGGGGGAAATGGGAATAGGGAAGGGTAGGGGTAGGTGAAGAGGAGGATTATAGGAATAATTAGGGGTGCAAAGGGGAATTTGGGTGGGTAGGAGGATTAGGGGGAAAAGGGGGTTGGGAAATCATGGGGGGGCCCGACAAAGGACCGACGTGGTCGGGTCGGCTTGGGCGTCGTCGCCATGTCAATGGGTAGTGACCGTATCGGTCACAAGAATAGTGATCAATGCTGGTCAAGGGGAGACCGTGGTCGGTCAAGGGATAACCGGGTCGGGTCAACCAAAGGTTAAGTTGGGACAAAAAAGGGAATAGAGTAAGGGCAGGGTGGGAAAGTAGGGTAGGTGGGAAAGGATTAGGTGAGAGGGAAAAGGGTTAAGGGAGACGGGAAGGGTTTAGGGTGGCTTGGGTGAGGGGTAGGGTAGATAGTTTCAGGTGGATGGGTTTGGGTAGGTTTGGGTGAGGGTTAGGGTAGATAGGTAGGGTAGATGGGTTTGGTAGGGTAGATAGTTTTGGGTAGGGTTTGGGTAGGTTTGGGTGAGGGTTAGGGTAGATAGGTAGGGTAGATGGGTTTGGGTAGGTTGGATTAGCGACAAGGCCAATGGGATGGGGGTGGGGAAAGAGATTAGGTCGGGATGTGGGGTGAAATAGGGTAAGTTGGGAAGGTGTACTAATACATTGCTCTTGTGGGATGCAGGCCGAGATGAGCTCATGGATGAGGGCCCTGAGTGCCGCCCTTATTATTGATAGTATGGGTGAGCACGACGCGGGAGGAGTGGCAACATGTTGCAGAGGTGGGGCTGATAGGGGTGAGGCACTACGCATGTAGTCCGGGAGGTGAGTCTGATGGTTTCCCTCATCGATAGATGGGACTCGCGACCAACACCTTCCATATGCCGATGGGTGAGATGACGATCACCCTGAGAGACATCTACAGGATCCTAGCGGTTGCCCATATTAGGGGCCCAGGTTTATTCTATCTCCTCAGAGGCATCTGAGGAGCTACTAGCACCCATTTTTGGTGAGGGTGTAGTAGACCTGACATTCCATAGCTACTAGCATGAGCTATGGAGCGATGTATAGAGCTCATCCAGAGGAGATGAGGTTAGTGGTACTTTTGATGGAGGTAGTGTGTTGCTTCGCACTACCGATGCAGAGGGTGGGAGATTCCCGAGGTCACTGATGGGAGTCCTTCATGACATGGTGATACATCAGACACGGTTTGCATGGGCACCTACATTGCTGACGCATGTATATAGAGAGCTATGGGCCTACGGGTGACTCATGGAGGTTCAACATCTACTGCACCATACTACTGCATTGTTGGGCTTACGAGCACATTGCTTTGTGTTTGACCAGTGGGGATGCCCCGAGCAGATGCATTCCCACGGAGAGTTTTGAGAGTTGGGTACAGGTGGTGGGTACCAGCCATTGGAGAGGCCCGAGGTGCCAGAGCTACTCATGATGTAGCTTACTACAGAGGTTATTGGAGGGTTTTCTAGGGTGGACATCATTTGGAGGTCGTATGTGGGCTTCCCCATACAAAGATGGCCACGGAGCTAGATGGGCTACAACTATATCTGTGGATAGAGGGGAGGAGAGCGGGAGAGCATGAGTGGATACCCGTAGAGTGGGTTAGGTGCTAGTTTGGGTTAGTCCAGGATGTACCGCCTCCATTCCCACAGTACAAGAGAGATGACGTGGAGAGACCTATGTCTCCACCACGACCCACCGTGCCGACTGGACAGGAGGAGCAGCCAGTGGATTCACATATTGATGATGCCGGAGTGGCAGATGGATACAGTAGTGGTGGGTAACACAGATGAGAGCCATACCACCGAGGCCAGGGCAGCTAGACTTAGCCACCATCACAGTGTAGAGGGACCCTACAAGGGTAGGTGGCTACCTTGGTGACGTAGCTCAGGATTATGCAGGGGCAGCTGACAGGTACAGAGGCACAGGTTACCACATTACAGCCCAGAGATAGTGATGTCACAGCTCAGTGGTAGGGAAAAGTGACTGTACCTACATAGCGTGAGGTAGGGGAGATGGAGATGGAGAGGAGGTAGGTGAGGGGGAGAGCAGATAATACACCCTACAAAGTGCAGGTACAAGACTTACAGGGGCCATTGCCACAAAGCAGGAGAGGTTACGGGTCTGCAGAGCCATCTTTCATCAGTAGTGCAGGCATAGATTACTACTCCGAGGCCCAGATTCAGCACAGCATAGCTCCTAGGGCCGAGTCAGGCCATGGTACCGACACAAGGCACAGGCAGATTCTGGGACAGGTCCCATGGTACAGCATCCACACAGTAGGGAGACCCATGGCACCCCCACAGACAGTGACCATGGTCAGATTCAGGGATGCCCTAGCAGAGGCACGATATTATCAGGATCATTTGTTAGCTATGTCAGGGCTAGATGTGCCCTCCTATGCCAAGTACAGAGCACAACAGCCTCTCCAAAGGAGAGGACTAGATCCCACACTCACAGTGTGGAGAGTACAGGGGGCCGGCAAGCCCAAGACATAGGTCGTGGTGAGGCCACTAGTGTGCAGAGGCCAGCCCTAGGTGAGGGGCCATCAACAGGAGGTGAGGTAGGTGCCAAGCACCAGACAGGTGTGGTAGAGGGGTCGGGAGAGACAGAGTCACAGGGAGCATTCCCGACATCAGATGGGGAGATGATTGACTTGCTATGGACCGGCCTACATGCCGAGTCATTTTTGTATGGATTATATATGAGACCGCCTGCGTGCAAAGAGATTTTGTATTTATTATGATTTTTTTACATGATACCGGCCTATGAGCCAAAGATATTTTTGTATTGATAATGGCCTATGAGCCAAGCCGGCGATGTATGAGAGACACATGTTTTTTTTAGATGAGTGTACATTATTGTGATACACAGGTATTTATATGATGAGATGTATGAGGTTCAGATGATTATGTGTTGTGATGTGTATTTTATTTTACTTTCATTATGATATGAATGGATTAGGTGAGTTAGGCATGACAGAGTCAGGTCGGTTTAGGCATGGATCGAGTCAGTCGGTTTAGGCATGGATCGAGTCAAGTTAATTTAGGCATGGATCGAGTCAAGTTGGTTTAGGCATGGATCGAGTCAGGTTGGTTTAGGCATGGATCGAGTCAGGTTAGTTTAGGCATGGATCGAGTCAAGTTGGTTTAGGCATGGATCGAGTCAGGTTGGTTTAGGCATGGATCGAGTCAAGTTGGTTTAGGCATGGATCGAGTCAGGTTGTTTAGGCATGGATCAAGTCAGGTTGGTTTAGGCATGGATGTGTATTTTGGTATTTTGGTAATACATGTTAATGCAAATGAATGTAATGGTGTTCAATGTTTAAATATGGGTTATAGATGAATATGGGAAATAATGGTAGTGGTAAAAGAGTATGTGAAACATGAGGAGTGTATGTAGGTCGAATGATGTGGATATGGGATAGATTTCTGGGTTTTTGATATGAACAGAAATCGGTAAAGGTGGGGAAAATGGTTAGGGTAAAGAGTGGCCGAGCTAACCTTCCAGGGCCCCATGCCCTGAAGTGCTTTCCTACATAGTCCCGGTGAAAAGGGACCTCAGACCGATGTAGTTCTCCCATGAGCTAGGGAAGAAGATGAAAATGAGTTGGTAGGTTTTTGGGCATGTAGTGGGTTTAGGTTTAATAGGTGTGGGTAGATGATAGTTAAAATGTTGCAGGTGAGGGTGATTATGGCGAAAGGGGAGGATGACCCCAAAGGTAAGTGTCGAGGACCAAGTCCTATATAAGGTAATCAAAATGTAAACAAAGATGGTTAAAAGATAAGAGGGGGCAATAAAGCCACCTGATTGGGTAGAATCATACCGAGTAGATCATACCTTAAAAGGGGTGATGAATACAAGACCCAAAGGCATTGCATGATTAACTGTTCTATGGTGAAAGTAGTCACAGATCACCAAATGTCAAAATTCCAAGATGTCCCTTAAGGTAATTTAGGAAATGAGAGTGGAAATGGTAAGGTGGGTGAAAGGTAGTTAATTTTATATGTTTGAGTGACAGGTCTTTTGGGCAAGAGGTCCGAGGTCACAATGGGCAAGTCCATGACTAAAAGTTTTTTTTTTTTTAGACTTTGATAGATCGATGTGGGAAGTCTATATGGGATAAATAATATGGTACTCCTTGAGGTCTTCGTGAAGCTGATCGATGCGGGAAGCTTTGTTTTTTTTTTTTTTTTTTAAAGCTTCACATAGTTGTCCTTCGAGGGAGCAATCTATTTATAGTAGCAATTTGGTCGAGAGGAAGATGTCCTTTTGAGGGAGTCATCTTTTTTATTAGAAGTTTGACTCAAGGAGTTTGGTCCCATTGAGGTCTTTGAAATCATGGACAAGACCAAGGTGAAGGATAGGACTCTTGTTCAAAAGGCAAGGTGGAACGACCATGGGATCTCATCTAAAGATAGATGAAAAGTATCCATGAGAATCATGCTATGTGTAGTGCCGTGGTACACATATTCAAGAGAAGATAACAAGTGACGGTACTCACATGATTCTTGTTTAATCATTAGGGAGGTGTATGAAGTGGATAGCACTCAAGGGACGAGCCTATAAAGAGACAAAGGGTGAGGTAGGACAACGAGTCAACAATAGAATGGTCAAGATGTAATGCGTTAAGGGGCTCAGGTTCGGGTTTACCCTCAAGCGAGGACAAACGATAGGCACCCGATCCATAGGTATGAGTTACGATGTATGGTCCAAGCCAATTAGGAGCGAATTTTCCCGTTTACTTTTTTCTGCTTTGGTTACGTGTTGATTTTCTTTCAAAACAAGGTCACCAACTTGAAGGTTCATTCATGAACACGTTTGTCATAAGCACGTTTGATACATTGTTGGTAAACTTGAAGGTGATCCAGAGCATTAAGACGACATTTTGTCTAATAACTCTAGTTGTGCTAAGCGGTCCTGATGAAAGTCATCATCAGTAAGCATGTCATGGAGAGAAATGCGGAGTGAGGGGATCTGACTTCGAGAGGCAGAAAACCTCGATACCGTAGACCAAAGAAAAGGGTGTAGCCACAAAGTGGAAGTGTGAATACTAGTGCGGTATGCCCATAGAGCAAAAGGAATGTGCGTATGCCAATCCTTCCCAGTATCGTCAACCACTTTCATGAGAATTTTATTGAGGGTTTTGTTAGTGGATTCAGCTTGGCCATTGGTTTGTGGGTAATAAGGTGAGGAGAAACTAAGCTGAATGCCGAAGGCGTCGTAAAGTTTTTGCAGTGTTTTGTTTTTGAATTGTTTTCCATTGTTAGTGATGAGGTGATGAGGGACACCAAAGTGACAAATGATGTGATGGTTAATGAACTCACATATTTTCTCAGCTTTCATGGAGATGAGTGGTATGGCTTCCACCCATTTTGTGTAGTATTCGGTAGTGGTTATGATCCATTGATGATGTTGGGAAGAATGAGGATTGATTTCTCCGACAAGATCCAAACCCCATTGAGAGAAGGGCCAAAGGTCACGAGTGACCTGTAAGGCATGACTGGGTATATGATGAAGGTTGGAATGTTGTTGACATTTCACACAATGTTTGACATAGTCACAACAATCATGGTTAAGGGTCAGCCAGTAGTAGCCTAGGTGAAGAATACGCTTAGAAACAACAAGGCCACTAAAGTGACCTCCACATATGCCATCATGAACCTCCTTAATGGTATAAGGAATTTCAGAACTTGTGAGGCATCGTAAGAGAATACCATCAAAGCCATGCTTATAGAGGAGTCCCCCCAGGATAATGAAATGGGAGACCTTTTTAAGGAAGGCGCGTTGTCCATTACAGGTGAGATCAGGAGGTAAGATGGAGAGGGAAAGGTAGTCGAGTATTGTTTATACCAAAGGTCACTCGGTCAGGGGTGTCATTTCTGATTGAGTAAACATCATGAGGTAAATAAGAAGGTGAATGGAGGCATCAGATAAAGACAAATATTTTGGAATCGGTAGGGGAAGCGGGTATTTGGGAAGCTAAGGTGCCATGGTATCTACAAATTTGTTGGTTGACCGTGGGATGGTTTGAAGGGTGTAACGATCAAAGGTGGTCAAAAGTATGTCTACATGATGTTTATACTTTTGAAGTATCTCATTACAACATTGGTACATACCATTGACTTGGTTTATGACCAATTGTGAATCACCAAAGATGTGGATTGATTTGACATCTAGGGCATAGGTGGTCTGGAGACCTAGTATGAGCACTTCGTACTCGGAAATGTTGTTGGTGCATTCAAAGTCTAGTTTGAAAGACAAAGGCATGGGTTCACCATCCAGAGGAATGAGGATAACACCAGCCCCACCCCCACACTGACACTTGGAACCATCAAGAACAATGTCATTTGGTAAGGGGGTTCATCCAGGAAAGGGTAGCAATGGATTCATCAGGAAAGTCAAAATTAGAGGGTTGGTCCCCGAAATAGGTGCGTCAGCCAGTTGGTCGGTGATAGCCTGAGCCCTTAATGGACTTTTGGTGAATGAATTCAAGGTCAAGATCAGCTAAAAGCATAAGCCATCACGCAAGCACGCTGATTTTGATAAGGTTTGGTGTACATGAAGTGTAAAGGGTCGGTGTTGGTCACAACATAGGTTTTGTGGTTGAGTAGGTAATGGCGAGTTTGGTGGCGATGAAAACTAAGGCTAAGAAAAGCTTTTCTAGATGGTTGTATCGGTTTCATAGTCCAAAAGAGTATGGCTTATGTAATAAACCACCTGCTCCCTATGTTGTTCATCGCGATGAGCGAGCATGGCTCCCAAGGAATGATCGGTAGCTGATATGTATAGGTAAAAAGGTTGATCGTCTTTCAGTGGAATGAGTACGGGTGGTTGGAGAAGGTATTGTTTTAGGGCCTCAAAAGCTTTGTGATAGTCATCATCCCATTTAAAGGAGACATCTTTCCTAAGCAGATGATGAAATGGTTGACACCGATCAGATAGTTGTGAAATGAAATGGTGAATGGACTGTAATTTACCTTGCAGGCTACGGAGTTGTTTAAGGTTAGTGGGTGGAGGCATTTCTAGAATGGCCTTGACTTTAGTAGGGTCAACTTCTATACCACGAGGGAAACAATAAATCCTGGAGCTTTCCCCGAAAGAACCGCGAAGATGCACTTTTAGGTCAAGGCAGGATGTAATATTTAATGAGGTGGTCAAAGATGGTTTGAGGATGGCGAGGTGCTCAAGCAATGTTTAGATTTGGCCAAGAGATCATCCACGTAATCTTCCAATATGTGATGCATGATATCATGGAAGATGTAAGTCATAACACTCGATATGTAGCACCAACGTTTTTAAGGCCAAAAGGCATGACTCGATAGCAAAAGGTTCCCCAAGGGGTAATGAATGCGGTCTTGTGTTGATCTTCTGGGGCAAGAAAATTTGGTTATAACCCGAGAAACCATCCATGAGTGAGAGCATCTCGTGACCAGCAGTGAGGTCAACCAATTGATCAATACCGGCAAGGGAAAGTCATCTTTCGGGTAGGCTAGGTTGAGGTCACGGAAGTCCATGCAAATGTGGAGTCCCCTATGTTGCTTTAGTAATAGGGACAATGTTAGAAATCCAATGAGGATAATCAATGGGTAAGATGAAGGAAATGGAAAGAAGGTGCTGAAGTTCTTCTTTGACGAGAAGAGCAATGCGAGGGTGCATTTTCCTCAGCTTTTGTTTGATAGGTTTGGCATCGGGAATGGTTACGATATTGTGGACCACTATGGTGGGGTCAATACCGGCATGTCTTGTAAGACCAAGTGAAAGCGTGGTTATGATCTCGAGAGAAAAGAAGTGATGGCTTCCTGTTCAACAACATCTAAAGATTGTCCGATCTTTAGGATGTGCGGGTCATCCTGAGTATGAATGTTGATCTCGATAGTTGATTCATTCAACATGGTTTGTCTCAGAGGGTAACGACCGATGAATATATGAGTCTTCTACACCAAGGTAGGTGAGTATGGATTCATCATCCTAACATTGAATGACGATGTTAATTATAGGTGTGTCATCATCGATCATCTCAGGATATAGGAATGGGAGAGTGGAAGGGGCCTCACCTTCACGTTGATAAGTCAAAGGCCCCAAGGAAATGGTGTTTATGAAAAAAAAAAAAAAGTTAGAGGGATAGATTCAGATCCATCGACTCCGTCGGTGAGGGTGGTGATGAAGGTGGAGAAGGGCTAGGGTCCTCAATGAGTTCAATGCGGGCCTGTTTGGTAGAAGGGTCGGGGAAGCCGATACCACTACGGTCATTATGTTTGCGGGTGGTACATGGAATAATGGTATGGCGGCCTTGCTCATAAAATCCAAAACCAAAACCCTTCCACGCACAACGGTGTAGGAAGGTGTGGGTGAAACGTGATTGGTAAGTGATTGGAAGTCAACGGAAAATGGGTGGGGTTATGATGGTGGTTCAGTGTGTAAGTGGTAGTATCAAGTCCCCCATAGGTGAGACTAGTACGAAGATGAGGAGGACCATAAAGGAGGCATTCTCCTATACGGTGATCATAGTGAGGGTGTTGGTGAAGGCTTCCATACTCATGTGTGGAGTAAGGAATGTGTTGACACTATATAGGTGGTACTCCCCAGAGTGAGGCATTGAAAAACACCTTCCAAGGGATCAATGGTTGGTATGTGGGTAGCTGGTATGGATGATGTGTCAGAGGTCGATGCGAGGTGGTGTTAATGATCGGGAAGCTAATGGGTCAGCCGTGGAGGTTATAGCAATGAGGTAGGAATAGAGGAGGTATGTGCAAAGGTGAAAGCAATGGCTAGACTGGTAGGTGGAGGTGTAGGTGAAGTGGTAGTGGTTGCATGGAGGTAGATGGCTTGACAGTATGAGCACATCATTGGTCAGAAAGCATGTTGCATGTTTTGAAAGGTGATGGGTCACCGAATGGTATAAGTGTGTCCTTCATGTTCAAACTTTACACAACGATGCAAAGTGGAAGGAACACAACCCATGACATGGATCCAGTGGTCTACCAAGCAACAAGTTATATTGAATTCCCCCAAAACATAAAACAATTCTAGAATAAAGGCAGGCCCACACGAACGTGAAGGATGACAGTGCCTAGTGTGGAGGTGATAACGCATCATTGAATGAACGCAACATGACCGGATGTTTATGCATGTAATTTTAGGTATGCACATTTGAGAAAATGCATGGGATGAAATGATGTTAATGCTAGCACCATCAATCATCACACGGCATACCCATATGTCATCAATGTGGACAGAGATGAAGAGGGTTAGGTCCGGGTCATCATTTTGGTATGGCGCGATCTCTTCCTCTGAGAAGCTAAGGGAGGCCACTTGGTGAACAAGGTGAGGTGAGGATGAAGGTGGTAATTTGGTGAGAGAGGCTACATGATGGGGTGTGATAATGGAGGCTACGGGTGTAGGGTCATTGGGTAAAACCTCAATAGATTGAAGAACCTCCATGAGGGCTTGACGATGGGATTCCGAGGTTTGGATGAGGTCATATAAGGACATTTTGAGGGGAGATTGGTGTAATTGTTTGAGCATGGTGCGATGTGTGATACCATTAGAAATGGGGTATGTGGGGCCGTGATAGTGATTTTAGGTATGGGTGTAGATGGTATGTTGGGTATAGGATTGGTTGGTGGGTCAGCACCTTTTCTTTACCCTTCTGCACATGTGTAGTGACATGTACCATGTTGATTTGAGGGAAGTTGTCAAATGGAGAAGGTGTAGGGTAAGTGGTATAACGACATGAAGGGAAAAACCTACTGGAGGAGAAAATCCTTGTGAGGTCAGTTGGGCACAACGACATTTGGGTGGTGGCGTGGCAAGTTCTCTAATGCGAACCATGTTAATTTCAAATTTTGTGTGTGGTTCTAGGAGTTGTGAGGGTGGAGGTTGTGGTTGTTGAGTGGGCAAGTGTGGGAATGGGTGTAGGTGAAGCAGGATCCTCATCAAGAAGGTCATCATCATCAAAGTTGGTTTCTGGTGGACACAATTGGATAAGGACGGTTTTCAAGGCCTTATAGTTCTCCACATCATGCCCTGGCACATGATGGTATGCAAAATTTTAGTATCATCAAACCCTTTTGGCTTGGGTTTGAGGGGGTCGTAAGGTCGGAGTGGCGGTAATGTGATAACAAAGTCTCAAGGAGGTTGGTTAAAATTTTGGCATAGGACCCTGCTAGTGGATCACAATGGGAAGTGAATGTGGGTTTGGGTGTAGGTGTGGTTGGTTGTCAGGGGAATTGTTTTTGGAAGTGTAGGAATGGGTTGAGCTATGGGTTTAGGTGTCGCCAATGTGTGGTTTGAGGTATCATCGGGTTCATTTGGGTAGGGGTACAGTAGATGGATGGGTAGGAGGGTGTGGGGTTGTTTGACTACCTTGTTGTGGGGTAGTGGGGTTTTGTTTTTGGGTTACACCTTCTTGGGTAAAGGTGATGTGGGTGTATGAGGTCTAGAAGGAAAAGTAGATGGAGGAAGAGGGTGAGTTACCCACGGGGATAACGGGGTGCTATGAAGGTAGATGACGTGGGTCGTACTTGGGGTGTGAGGGACAATGATTGAAGTGTAGTGGGTAGTGAAGCAATAGCTGAAGGTATTGGAGGTATTGGTGGTAAAGAGACTACAGTGTGTATGAGTATGAGTCATGTGTGCCTAGGAAGGTTAGAGGTTTGTGAGGAAGGAATGGGTTGTTGTGTTATTGGTTTATGGATGGGTGAAGGGTGCTTGACCATGTTGGGAAGCTGAGGTCTTAAGGCAGATGGGACAAGTGCGGGTGTGATTGGTGTAGTCGGGGTATGAGGTCGATGAGTTTGTTTCTTTGGTTTGGGTGTCGGGGTAGGTGTGGTATTGACGTTGGAGGATGTAGCTAAATCAGTTTAATAGGCGGATGAGTAAGGCTAGTGATCGGGGTGACCCCTAAAGTGGTAATAGGTTTGGTGGAGGCAAATGTTGTGGGTATGGGTTTGGGTTTAGATATAGGTCGGGTTACGGGTAAGGGTGTGGTGTGAGTGCTAACAGGTATCATGGAAGGGGTTGTAGAAAGTGGGTTATATTGGTTTGATGGGTGGAAATGTGTTTGGGTAGATGGTGGAGGTGTCATCGAGGGATCTCTGCATCTGTGTTGAGACAGGGAGTAAGAGGCACCCCATAATAAAGCCCTATCCACATAATCTAAGTGATCAGCCAAACGTGAGAATGGCATGTTTATGGGTGGAGTTGGTGAGGACCTAATGGGAATTCCCGTAAAATGTATCTTAGAGATGGGGAATTGGCCAGCTTCAGCTTCCGTGGGTAAGAGAGCTGAAAGTAGGTTTGTTGGATGTTGGGTAGCTGATGGAGAATGCTCACCAAGAGGCAAAGGTATCTCCACCGGGTCTATGATGGGTGGAAGAGATGATGGGAGTTCCTCTATAAGTGGAGGAATGGATAGGTGCTCCTCTATGGGTGGAGGAGGTAATGGGTGCTCCTCTATGGGTGGAGGAGGTAATGGGTGCTCCTCTACGGGTGGAGGAGGTACGGTAGGTAAAGGTTCTCTAAGTGGAGAAGCTAGGGGAGAGAGAGGCTCGATGTTAGTGGAAGACTCCTCCATAGGTGATGAAGGAGATGAAAGGTGCTCCTCTATTGGTGAAGGAATAGTGGAGGTTGGTTCGAATGTGGAAGGAGGATTTCGGGCTAGGATTTCCTCTATGGAAGGGATGTGAGGTAATTGAGAGGTGATAGGTACCTCGTTAAAGATTGCGTGAACCTCACGGGTATGGGTATCGTGAGTGGATGTCTCACCGTTTGATTGGATGAAGGGGCATGGTTGGGAATGGTTTTTTGAAGATTTGTAGATTTTGGTTGGGGTGGCATTGGGATTATCCATAATTAACTCACCTTTCTTGAGCATTTCTTGGACAATATTCTTGAAAGTGATGCAGTTGTCGTCACTATGACCCTTCACTCAGTGATAGTTATAGAAATCATGCTCTTTATACCACGCGGGCATGGGGCGAGCAGGGTCAAAACCAGTGTGTGGTTTTATGGGTGGAAGGGTGATGGCTCCAACTTTGATAAGATTTTCTAAGATAGAAGAGTAAGGTTCCCCAATTGGGGTATATTTTTACTCTTTGTCTGAATCGAAAAGCCTGGACAGGTGATAGATTAGATGAGGGTGTAGCCTGATTGGATGGATGAGCTAGCTGGCCTCCTTGAGTACCACTGCATTAGCACCCTTAGCCTTTGAATAATTGGTTGGTGGTTTGGAAGAAGAAGAGGTTTCATTTGACTTGAATGCCAAATTCTTATTTCGTAATTGGATTTTCTTCTTCTGATGGCCTGAATCTCTAACTTTCATGCCATAGTGAATGCCTCATCGAATGTTCGAAAGTTTGGACCTGCAAGGTCGGGGAGATATGTCTGGCACAAGCTCGTGTGAAGAGCTCGATGAGTTCTGGGCCAGTGGCGGTTGGAAGGTAAGTTGATTGATCAGCTACGCCAACGAGCGACAAAATCTACGATAGATTCATCCTCGTACTGACGTGTGGAATATAGATCGGTCATGGTAACCTTCTTGGTGATATTGATAGAGAAATGATCCAAGAAAGCTTGGGCTACCTGATTGAATGAAAATATAGAGTGTTTAGGTAACCCACTATACCAATCTAATGCAGTCTAGTGAGGGACATGGGAAAGGTTCTCAAAAGCAAGGCATCATCATGAGCAATCAGATAACACCCATGTTTGAACGAGCGCAAATGTTTTTGTGGGTCTTCCTTACTATTGAAGTGGTTGAATTTAGGCATTTCCCAATGCATAGGGTATGAATGGATAGGAATGGATGGGTGAATAGGCTCGTTGCAATCTCATCATAGGTGTGAGAGTGTTGCAGAGCTAGAAACCGATGCCTCCAATGTCTAGCATCTTGTCCAACATCAATTTAATTAGGTCATTGGTGGGTTGTGATGATTGGATGCCTCCTATAGCGTGAGGAGGTTGGTTTTGGGCATATAATGGGGTGGCATTCTAGTGTATGGGGCTGCCATGTAAGGTGGTGGAGAAGAAGGCAATGAAATAGGGGGTACATACCCGAATGAATAATAGATGAAACAAGTGGTTGTTGGTAGTATGTATATGGGGGTGGAAGGGTCGTGGTAACCCTAGTGGCAATAGGGGCTAATGATTGTGGAATGGAAAGAACCACGTTCTAAAATGGGGTAGGAGTCACCGACACTAGAGGTGGGAATGTAGCTATAGGTATGTGTGAGACATTAGGGGTAGATGAGGTTGTGTTTGGGGTAGTCATCGATGGTATGGTAGATGTAATGGGTGCCACAGAGACAATAGATGCGACAGTCATGGTAGGTATAGAACCTAACTGTGAAATGACTAGGGGTAAGGTGGATGTGGGTAGCACGGAGCCAGATGGGGCTGATGCGGAAGTGGGTGTGAGAGTCGGGGGATAGATATGGGCATGTCATATATCAACTGACCCAGGCATCTCGAGTGGATGAGTGGGAGAGGTAAAACTGCAAGGCGGCAGGGTTTTGGTCAAGGAGTCATGTGAACTCCTCATCTCCGGTAGCGATAGTAGTAGGCTGGATGGGATCCATGGTTGGTGATAAAATAGAAGGTGGTGAAGGACTAGGTGGGAGTGGTTGGCAACTGGCATGGAACACGAGGGCATTCACTTGTGTCTTCGGTCAAGCACCATGTGAACCAAGATTGATTAGTAGGGCTTGCTTCTTTGTATAAATGACACAAGAGAACAACAGAATAGGTGAATCGATGATAAAAATGGATGAAGTAACAAATGGTGGGTGGAATGTGAAATAGGCTAACCGATGTTGGTTAGGGAAAACGATGCCGGTTAGGGGTAACCATTGCTATCACCGTAGAAAATGGACAGTGAATAAACAACGAGGCAAAAGGAAAAATCTGACAAGTATGCCAAATCTGGGGATGTGTAAAATGTCAATGGGAAAAATGACAGTGATAGAGACTATGGAAAGTGGAAAAAAGTGAAGTGAAAATGTCCTTTTGAGTAGGTTAGCAAAAGGACTTGGAACCGACGTCGGTTGGTATAACCGATGGCGGTTAGAGGATAACCGATGACGGTTATTGTGAAATTGAAATAATGATGAGAAAAAGTGGTTGTGAATTAAAATTTGATGTGGAATCAGACCCATAATTCTGGGAATGATGGTGATATGGCCCAAGCACACTCAGGTGAAGCCGAATACACCAACTATGATGAGGAGCATGCAAGGATGAACAAAAAAGTGATGAATGTGATCTTTCACCTCAAAACGCAAGCCAAGCAAAAACACTAAGAAAATGTGATCCTAGAGTGCCCTTTCTATTATGTTTGTTTAGCTTATGCTATTTAGGACCGACATGAATTGTGAAATAGAGTTTTTGGTGAGGATGGCTTCCTACAAAGAAGGAGATCTAAAGGGTGAGGTTTTAGGTATGTTATGGTGGGGGCGGCTTCACTCTGAAGTATGACTCAACAGAGCAGCAAGATGGGTGCCCACTGTGTCGTGATCATGTGATCACCTACAACTTCTTCTAGGTAAGATGTTGTTTAAGAATGTATGTATTTTGAATTTTGTGTGGTTTGGTAAGACTCAGAGAAAGAGAAAAGGATAGAAGTGCTTTTCTATGATTCGTTTGTCAACCATCAGCTGGTAATGACTTCCAGTATATAGGTTGCCTCATTAATGTGAGCTAATGCAGAAAATCAGAATGAAATGTAATGATTTTAAAACCCAAATCAAAAATGTGAAATTGGATGACATAATAAGATGAATAGGAAGAGGGATGCTCTTTCACTAGAATGCAGAAAACATGAAGAAATGATTCCTTTTAATTACACCAAAAGAAAAGTTTCCTTTAGAGCAAAATAGAAAGGAGATGTGGATTACCAGGGAAGAAAATTAGTGTACATGTTTTTTAGAAAGGAAACAAACACACAATTTTTTTCCTAGAATGAATGAAATGCAAGGAACCCCGGATGGGTCCCACCGAGCATGCCAAAATGTTTCACCTTTTTCTTAGATTGTTTCTTTGAATCATTGATGAAATAGATAGGGTAACGGCGTAGGAGGAATACCTGTTCAAATGTCGGTTGATGGGTTGTTGCGCACGTATGACTTCCGAATCCACAACTGACCGTGAGAGCTTCCTTTTGGCTAGGAGGAACTACCTGTAATGAAAGCAAGACCACCAAAAGGAATTAAACAATATGGGCAGTGAACTACCTAGCGTAAGCTAGATCCAAGAAGTATGATACTTCCTAGATGGTTGTCAGTCCACTATTTTAAACAAATTAATGTAGTAAACAAAGTAAATCCTATTGTTATTTTAAAATGATTTAGGTATCTCACTTAAAAACACAATAAGAAATAGATCTAATCTAACAGGCTAAGCTAGAATAGAATCCAAGGTCAAATGATAGGTTCTGGGTCTCTGCAGGTCTGATAAAGGTCTCGGGTAGGTCACAGGTGAGTGAGGGTGAGGTAAAATTAGGTGGGTAGGTCTCTGTTTAAGGCTATGTGGGCAAACACAGAGACCTATGCGCGTTGTCGGGGGTGACCGACCACGGTTAGGTATAACCGCCACCGGTTATTGTGAGATCTGGAAATGTCACATAACAGGGGTTTTGGTCTCCTTTGTGATTACGCACAAAGGATTTTGGTTGGTCGAGACGAGGTAATGGGTGACTGGAGTAGGATTTTGTGAGGTTTTGATGGGTCTATGGAGGTGAAAATGTTGGAGAAGGTCAATAGGGAGCAAGATAAACAATGGATGATAAAATAATGATGAAATGAAATAACTAAGAAAGTATGATGTTATACTTACTTGGATTTCATTCCTGAAGGTCTGTGTGTGAAGGATGGAGGTGCTGATGATGGGTTTGAAGGCTGCAAGTGATCACCAACTGAAGAAAATCTTCTACATGGGCTGCATGCACACTCCTCTTTGCTTGATAGATCAGATCATGGCTGGGATGGTTGTGCAGAGAAGATGCTTCAATCTCCTTCCTTGGATGTGAGTTTTCGCTGGAATTGGCTCTCTGAAGATGCGTTATCTCTCTGAGATGTGTTCTTGCTCGTCAACTTTCTCCCAATGTTTTTCCAACTTCCAAGTTCCAAGTTCCAACCTTGAGAATAAGGTTGTTTTGGGTTAAAAGGGGTAACCGACGGCGGTCCAGCTTAACCGGTGACGGTTAGGGGTAACCGAACGCTCGGTCAAGGTGGGATTTCCTAGGTTTACTAAACTAGGAGATCCTCTGATTTCCTCGGATCTCGTGTCATTATCCCACATGGATTAGACTTGGAGCCTCTTGTGAGCATGCGGGAATGTGGTTAGAGGGAATGTAGGCATTGATTTTTAGGGTTTGGGTAAGTCTTAGTTAGTTATGGGAACTTGCTAAGAATAGGTCTTAGGTTGAGTTAACTTGGTGAGGTGTCTAAGTGAACTATATGTGTAGATATTATTTAAATAAGATATTTAAATAATAATATAGTGAGGATAATACATTAATTTAATTAGATTAATTAAATTAATATTAGTGGGGTGAAGGCGAGAATGGGCATGTATCGAAAATGTGCGGGGATGACAAAATAAAAGGTAAAATAAGATGGCCAAAAATGAGATTAATTAGTATTTTCTTCACTCAAGAACCTTACAAATAGTAGTATGAGACAGGGCTAAATAATGCCTAAAGTGCATGATTTTGTGACTATTGAAACATATATATGATGAAGATAGTGACTAACATCGCAACATACAAACAATTACAATACAACATGTTTATACAACCACGATATATCACAACACATTGGTAACATCACAATATGATACAATTCACTACAAAGCATTTTTTTCATACAACACATTAACAAAAATACAATATCACGAATAAGTAAAACACTCGACACTTCGCAGTCCTGATAACATTCCTTTCACACAATAAGGCAATACATCACATGTGAAATTCACATTGAATTCACGAAAAAAGAGTGAATAATCTCATCACAAAACACATCAACATCATAATAAATCCACACTAAGTGGTATGCACAACATGTGTGTTCATATAATCACAAGTACAATACTTGTCACATCACAACATAGTATCACATTACTCTTCCATCTCCTCCACCATCATGTATAATCATCACAACACCAACCATCCCAAAGGTTCGAGCATGAACCTCTACTTTGATACCAAATGTCACGCCCACAATTTTGACACACAAATACAACAACAAAAATACTAGAATAATTTTTTTTGTGACTTACATTGTTGTATACACGACACCACATGAGATCACTTAGGATAACACACCACACATGAGATGTTTGCACAAACATGAACCCACATAGATAACATGAAAACACATGATGCACATTAAAGCCACTTTTCCCAAATGAAAAAGTACAAACAACAATCCAACTACAACATACATTTACAGTTAGGCACTTTCCACGACATAACGTTTCATGGTTACATATTTATTACATTCCTATTTTCATTAATTGACCTTAATTATTTGAAGAACACTTAACATGTAAACCTTCATTCCTCTTAAAACTAGGCTACATTTTCTTTATTTCATTTAACATTTCACCTATAGTGGTTCCATTAGAATTTTCTTGATTCCCCTTCGCATGTGATTACTTTTGTAACTCAATGGTGATTAGGAGCATTTACGGCCGGGACTCTACCAATACTTACCTAATAATTTGTTTATAAGAATCATGTTTACTTGATTTGGAATTATACTTTCATTACAAGGAGGAAAAATTCACGGGAAGTAAAAGGAAGGTTATTAGGTCAAGAGTGGACCTATTCCGAGTTCTTTTCATAGTATTGTTTGAACACTAAGGATACACTCTTTTCATCTTCAAGTTATTACAACCAACTATGTAAGTTAACTAATTAATTTGCATCATTTGTGATGTGATTCACAATCCATTTGCTCCAATTAGGACTCCTTTTTTCACAAATCATGTTGCACATGGAAAGGTACATTTCACCTGTGTTAACGTTATAGAGGTTTTACATTGAGTTTAAGTGACGAATCTCACATTTCACTCTACTTCTAATTCATCATCTTAAGGATTCATTCTCGATAGTTATGGGTTAATTATAGGTTTCGACCATAAATTATACTTCTCGAGTGATCTATTATTACTATATTCCCATCATGCCCAGGGTTCTACTAACTTTTACAAGTCAAACTAGAGTGCAATATCCTTAACTCACAAGACATTAGTGAGAACTAAAGTGCGATTTAATATAAATTGAATTAAATCTCATTGTAGAGTAACTACTATAATATATGATATAAAAATTCTAATGTATAGTAAAGACACGAAAAAAACATGTACATATGAAAACCTAAGCAAGGCGAGGGAGATATGAAGACTTAGCTGATTTCCGTGCAGAATGGAGGTGATCGGGCGGTGAAATCTTGAAATAGACTATAAACAGTGTCGTTGATGCTTAATGGAAATTATGGAACTCAGAAAAGGCACAAGATAGGGGTGTCTGAGCACTAACGACTAGATCAGGCACTAGTGGCCATCTGAAATGCTCGGGGAATTGATTTAATTTGTGTTCTGAGGTTCATTATTGATTCATGTATGTCTCTTAATATTCACTCCTTGATCACCAAAGGCACCCGTAACCTACAAAATAGAATATCTACCTACACATGTCCACAAACCACATCAAAAATAATAAAAAGATGTAAAATGTGGAGTCAGAATGACCCTAGTAGACACCCGAAGAGTGAACTTATTGCCAAGTGTTGCACTACATCTCATACCCTATGTAGTTCTGTGTGAAAGTGTGTGTATTGATGCCCTAGGATTCCCTTGTGCAAGTTACACTAAGATAACATGCTAGATCTAGAATGTTCCAAATGTAAATGTGTGGGATGGAATAGAATAAACTTCCCCTCCTATGTTGTGTATACATAAGTGATCCGGCCACTTGTCCCTTGCATGCGTGTGCTAGATGGATGCCTTTGATGTTCTCTTTTTCCTTTTGGATGTAAGATTAGGTGATAGTAAGTAATGCTAGTTCTTGGTCATTTATTTTGAAAACATAATTGTGTATTTATATGATTCCCTTGTTTGAATTTCATAATTAACAACTGAAAGGCTGACCCAAAGTATTAAAACATAATCAATAAGTGAAAGGGGTCCAAAAGGATAAGTAAAAGGTAAATAAGGAAAAGATTTCCCAAGAGGATAGAAACACGTGGTGCAATTTTCCCAACCGGGTTCCATAGAATGATAAAACAATCAAGTGCCGAAAAGAGTGCAAGATGTATAAAGCCAATAAAAGTGCATAAGACAAAGCAAAAGGCTGAAGGGAGTTATCAATTACTATATTTCTTTCTTAGGAATCATGTAAATCTTGGCATGCTCTTAGGACCTATAAATGTACCCAAGTACATAGATTTTGTGTTTATAGGTATTCCATTCTTAGGGCTTCATGTACACTATTTCATTAGCACCGTTGTTTAACCACATTTATGCGTATAAAGTTTGTGTTTAAGCCTCGGAGTTGGTTTCCCGATTTCATAGGTTGTTTTATCACCGTGCAACTCTCCTTTATTACATTCATTTTATGATCACATTAGGCATTTTAGTTGGTTTGACATCACTCAAGGGCATACTGATTTTCATAGCGATCATTCCATAGTTTAATCTTATTTACCCTTGTTCTAACTACATTCCACAGGTTACTTTGCTCTATCTGAGACATCATTTTATAACATTGTGATTCATATAATGCTTAATTAACACTTAGGGATTTTAAGACTACAAGGAGTATGACCTCGCACAAGACAACTCATTTCATTGCTCTTAGACACTCAAGTAATAAGTGCATATTACAAGCGAGACATCCCAACAATTTTATGCATTTCAAATTCCTCCCAAGGAACTATTTCAATTATTGGGTAAATATGCATCAGGGTTTCTTTCATCAATAACCTTAAGAGAGGTCCATGATCTACTAACTTCAAAAGCATTCAAGGGGAAAACTACACCCTACTATAAGACATTACAAGAGAGTTTGAAATCATTACCTCTCAACACCTTCAATCAACCTAAGGTAATCCACAACTACTCACCAAGGGAACACTCTCATCTAAGAGGGAAAAAGGGTTCAATGCAAGAGTTTAATGCGCAGGTAATTTGACACGTAGCCTCCACTCGTGTAATTTAGATCTCACATGAGATCAATCATAGGTAAGACCACTAACTATCTTTGCAAGGCTTTGGCCGCTCACTAGGGTACCAAGGGAAATCACACACATGAGGATTAAACTTATACATGATATGATCAAACCTATAACAACTAAACATGTTGGCCTCACTCGCCCCAAAGAACAGGACAAGGTTCACAAGTTATATTCACCACCTCATAAAATAATTAAGGGAATGGTCCTTGGTAAGACTTGTTTTAGGTGTAAAACAAGAAGAGACTCTTAATGAGATTAGAGTGTTTTATTAACATGATCAGTGTTTTATACCCTGCAAAAGGATCAATTGGGAGGAGAGAGTACAATAGGGATTATAAACTTGTTTTTATTTCAATTTGGGTAAGATGAGATTCTACCTAGCATTATGAGTGTTAAGGAGATAAATCAATAATTAACATAGTAAAAGATTAGTTAATATCTTTACAACATAGGTACAACATTTGAGTACAACTTCACATCCATTTCAACACTTATAAATATAGCCACATTGATATTTTCCTTTTCAAAATATACATAAGAACAATTCTTTGAACAACACTACATATCATTATTCTAAGGTAATACACGTATTACAAGATGAATATAACTTTTGATAATGACTCATTAAATACAACATATCACATCTTGAATTCCTCTTGTTCGGAGTACCTGCAACCAACGTAGGGTTAGTCCTAGGACTAGTATGGAAATCCCCTACACTCAAGCATAAAATCCATGCATCCATCATTTTAAGAAAACTGAAATAGAAGGTAGAGAGATAGAGATAGGGGAGAGAGAGAGAGAGAGGTCATTTCTTCACACATTCATACTTCCACATTTTATTGCATTTTTTAATTCTAGAGAAGAGTAAGGAAGAGAGAAAAATATAGAATTCATTCTCTTTTCTATTCACCATATCATAAACACATACATCTCGTATCTAATTTTCATTTCGTTTCACCCATATACCTTTTCAAAAAGCATGACCAAAATTTCCTACCTATTTTTAGAGAGAGAAAAGGGAAAAGAAGGAAAGTCTAGAATTCATTTCCTTTTCTAATCACCATATCATAACCACATACATATCGTGTCCATTTTTGTTTCATTTCAATTTCCTATACATTTTTAACCCATTTACATTTTAAAACCAACCAAAATTTCATAATTATTTTTAGAGAGAGAAATGGGAAGAGAGAGAAAAATTATAATTTCCAAAAATTAGTCATACAAAGAAGTTGATAAATTCATACTCTATAATTTACTAAGACGATATTTAAAAGGTTCCACAAGTAGTTAGAACTCAAACGGGACCCTTAGAGGGTTTTTCTAGCTATAGTTGTAATTTTGTGAAAGTTGGTCAAAATGGCTAAAGCGCTTAAAAATTGGGCCTCAAAACACTCACTTTAAGTTTGAACACATTTTTTGATGATTTCTACTTACTCCATTGTATACATATAATTCATTTCACTGACGGAAGTTGATTACAACAAACATGGATCAAGTTATGAAGGCAATTCCGATGTTGGTTATCATAATCGCGTCATGAACTCTTGTCGTATAGCTACCGGTGGGCCACATAATCCACTTTGGAAAAACAAACACTGGAAAAGCTGTTTTCATTGAATTGAAAGTTGGATACAATCCTCTTGTAGGAATTCTATAGTACGTGTGGTTTCTATTTTCGCTCAAGCGAAAGGACAACCTAATCCGGAATCAATCACATTTTACTAAAACATGCCGCGTCACTGGTGGCCCGATATATTAAATGAGCTTTTAAACTTGAATTGTAAATGCATTAAAAGAGTTCAAACAACTTGGTTAAGGTTCTCCATGGTGTTCTACGTTACCATGGGTCATCTTCTGAAGTGTTGGTAAGAAGAAGATGCCAAGGATCTAATAGGAAAAGCATGAATAGGAACGAGGTTGGCATGTGGGACGGTGCGTATATACAAACAAGATTCAGGACTTAGTTGTTTTGCTGATCACAGGCTAAAAATAGAAAAGTGGGATGGAGTGTTGACCAAGCAATACGATAAAATTTGATGACTTGGCGAGACAAAGAAAAGGCTATTTTGGGAGAATGAACATGTAGATCAAGAACACACATGGAGGCTTATTAATAGGATTAAAGCAAGTCTTATTTATAGGACAATCTATTATTAGCGGTTATGTAAGCACATACATGTATAGTAAACATGACTATTTTGTGCACAACTATTATTATGAGAGTGCATGGGTGGTAAAGGAAAGTCCCCACCCCTATATATACCTATTGTAAGCCATGGTTGTGGTACCAACCTTTAGTTCTTAGTTCTTGGAGTTTGTTATGTTGTCCAGATCTAGGGTTTGACATTTGTGCACATGGACTAGTGTTCTGTTATATTGGTTATGTATTCAACTTCTAATATGTAATACTTTTGTTATAATGGATTATGGTGGATGGATTATGATCATTGATATGTTTGAACATGGTGATGTGATGGTGTAATTGATCTTGGTAATTGTTTAACTGTCATGTTTCCTTATTACACGTGTTTCCAAGATGATGTGAATGAGTTGTTTATGCATGAATGAATATTTGGTTAAATAGTATGACAACTATGCATGCTAACATCTTGTCAAGAAAACACAAAGGAGGGACCTAGTAGTTGTGCGTGCTTTGGGTGAGCATTCATCCGAGAATGAATGAGATACCAATGCGAATAACATTCTAGTGAAATAAGAAGACTAAATTTTGGTTCCATTGTTAGGGCCTCTTTTTAATTTATGCATCAGGATGTTTCTCGTAGATGGTGTACCGACTATCTCTGGAGAGTATTGAAAGTTAGGTAGAAGATGAACAAGATAATTTTTCTTAGAGGTATAACATTGGTCCTAGTTTTAACACACACAAGTGGGTAGAAGATAACCTTTATAATGTGTTATATGAGATGTTCTTCATTTTATTTCTAGTAGATTTGTATCGGTGGTTGTGAATGTACACATCAAATAAATCTTTAGGTCTTTGGCTGAAGGTTTGGATGTAAGAAGACTATCGGATGCTTTTTGAAGTAGATGAAGATTGGACTAGAGTAGATTATCTTGGTGGGCTGATGTGTTTCATAATTATACATTGGAATACATAATTTACACGTATTATTGTCCGAGGAATCTGAGTTTAGGTTCTTGTGTGAACCCAAAGGATATTACTTGCACGTTATCCCTTTAGCTATCAAAATTTTGATAGTAGAATGAGATTTGGAGAGATTCCTTGTGGCTAATCAGAATCCCCACCATGCACGGGGAGTAAGAAGCGTGTAGGGAAATATGGCGGCATCCCAAGTGGAAGGTAGGTAAAGAGAGGAAAGATGACTCAGGTTTAATGAGGCACAAGAGAGGGAAATTGAATCATCAATGGAGTTGAAGAGATGATGGCTTGCGAAAGGTTTTGAAGCTCTCGTAGAAGGAAATGAGCTGCAACGTCATGCTCTCCCAAATCTAGGCAAGCGCAGATGAGAGTCCCCATCGGCTTTGGATGCGAGCATGTTAGAGGATAGAATGAGAACCTTGGGCACGTATCTAACTCAACCTCGCTTACCTAGCCCTTACGCAAGGTGTTCCCGAGATCCATAGGTAGTTGTTGAAAGGTAGTTTAGTAGAGGTAAATAGAAGAGATATAAGTAGATACCATTTTTCATTGAATTCGGAAGGGAATAAGACTAATGTAACGCGCCCATGATAGTACAAAAAGTGCCGTATTTGGGAGTACCCTTGTAGGATTATTTTTGGGAGCATTGTCGGGCGAGAATCGTTGGCACACAGATTGTTGGGGAACTTTTATATGCGTTGTGAAAATGTAGACAATGGGTGTCTAGTTCAATACTACAACTGGGACACAAGGAAGTTCATTAAGCGGGACACAAGGAAGTTCATTAACTGGGACACAACCCGTATGCAGGGGCATAAGAGGCTCGGGAGGATTGGGACATCCACTACATGGAGGGAATCTAGGAGGAGGTTCTAGTTCTAGATCGGTCTTACCCGGGGCAAGGTCCGCACCACCACCACAACAATCACCGTTGAATCAGCCTCAACATACACCACCTCAAGTTTATTTTGAGATGTCACCCACTTGCCAAAATATAGAGGAATAGAGGATGCAACAGAGTATGTGCATAAGTGTGAATTACTATGGCGCGTGAAGGAATTGTAACTTTTGATAGGAAGGCAAGTCAATTCGCCACTATGTTACAAGGGCACACATAGTTAGTATATGAAGTATGACCCACATCAGAATGTGGTGGACTATAATGTTTTGCACACTATGTTTTTGGTGAGTTTCACATTCCAGAGTTTGAACAATAGAGCATCAAAGCATGTTCAAAGATATCAAACAGGCTTATATGAAAGCGTAAGAGAGTATGATGCGTGTTTTAAGACTCTATTGTCTAAGTTATCTTATGATATCCATCAAAGTTAGCATGCACAGTGGTACATTTGGGGGATAATTAACTCCATTTCGAAGAAAATTATCTCATAAGATGTATATTGATCTATACGAGGCCACAGAAGTAACTCGTGTGTTGAAGTAGTTCGAAGCCTGTGGACACAAGAGTTAGTCCTTTTATGGAAGCACATATAACATCTATGGTGAAGCAGTTGGAGAACTTTTCGCCAACTCCACGCATGTAACTAAAGGTGATATATGGTGCACACATTGTGAGGTTGAGGACACAATAAGGATGGTTTCCTGCACATGTCATTACGCGCATTATTATAGTCTTATGAAATTTTCCACTTGGAACATGATGTCTAGAACTATCCCCTCTTGAAGTGTGTGACTATGAAGAGTTAATCTATGTACTGTAAGATTTGTAATGTGCATACTCATGATATGAAGGATTGTCAGTTGATAAATCAAATTCATTAGGTATGTGAGACTAGACTAGGGTAGAACATGGTAGAAAACAAATCTCAAGTATAGAACGTGCACCCTCGAAGAACGAAACAACGGAGCGGTGGATTCCATGAAGGATATAAAACCGAGCTCGCGGAGGTAGAAGTAGATTCTTGCGTGGTACATGCTGTACTTGTGAGTACCCGGATCATTACCGGTGATTATCCTCAAAATATAGTATGCTCACGGTGTGGAAGCAACATAAGTTAGAGGATTATCCGAACTTGTAGGAACACATGAGAAAGAATAAGAATAAGGACAAAGGCACAAGGATGATAAGGTCTGACACACAAAGTGTGATCAATGGGTACTAAAGAAAATTGATCCTAAGTTACATCCTTTGTTGGTCACTACTCGTGCTTTGAAGCAAAGCATGCACGTGAACCTCTCAAATCCAAACCACTCATTATAAGAGAAGAATTCATGCATGTCAAATATCCGGATGCCACACATCGGAATGAAGTCTATTAAGAGGCCATGGAGTCATCCGAGAGTTACGGGGTGAGATACAATGCTTAGATGAGGAGGCGGGTGAGAGGGAACGTGCAAAGCATGTTGTACTCCCATAGAAGGATGTAGATGATTTACTGAGGATGTGTATAAGATGTTACGTCAAGAGAATATAATTCCTCTGTTAGGAGAATGGTTGCGAGAAAAGGTCTTTGCAGGCTAGAGTAGAATGCGATGTGAGATACTACATGTAAAATTACCACCTCAAAACCATGAGTATGATAAGGAGATCACTTTAGATGCAGTAATTAATGGGTGGTTGGTAAGCAATATTCTAATAGATACATGCACTGAGGTGAATGTGCTCACTTTGGATGCATGGAATCAGATGGGGAGACCTATGTTATAGCCATCTTCAAATGTGTTGTATATGGAAAACAATACTAGGGCTATGCCTATTGGGGTGTTGAAGGATGCTTCTATTACAATTCAGGAGCCAAGTTTACTAGAGATTTTGAAGTCTTAGAAGCTACAATTCAAGCAAACAACTTTCCGACATTACTTGGGCACCCTAATACTATGTAAATAATGCTTACATCCGCTTGATAAGGGATACATAAGTTTCGATAATAGGAATGAACACATGATTATACCTCTGAATGAAGCAAAAGCTACACCATATGTTGAGCCTCTGAGTGAAGAAGATTTGAATAGGATTTATGCGCGCACACGCATATGATTCCTAAACTATGGAGCCATCAAAGGAAGGTGCATTGTAGTGGGGATATGTGTAGTCTGTTAGCGACACCACAAGTGTTGCTTGTGATAATTGGGCCCATGACATGTATGAAATGGTTAGGCATGAGATGAAGGGAAGAGTAACTAGAATGATTAGGCGCGCATGGCTAGACACATGTGAAAATTTCAGTTACCGTGATTCACTTTGGTGAAGAATAGCTTTGTGAGTCTTTCTTGCGTGCCATGGAGGAACACTAGAGTAATTAAGGTAATCGGAGGAACATGATGGTTTATACCTTGCAGGGTATAATATCGCTACCGGGTGGGCGACACACGAGAGACAACTTGGGGGATGATGAGAGGTGAGAATCACCTTCTCAACCAGGTTCACATGGAGTAATGTGCCTACACATATATGTGAATATCATGGGAAGACTCCTACTTTGGCACACATCCATAATTGTGAGAGAATATGGGCATAAGGCCAGAGGCCTTGCCACCATCTCTATGGGTACATAAGTTCTATTCCACTTTGCAAGGCTATGCACACGCGTGGTATGTACATGTTGAGCTCAAACAAGAGACTGCAAGATGGTGAGATATGACTGAAGGTATGATCCATACATTTGATTATTTTTCTAATAAACCTCCAATACATGAAGCATTGCAGATCATGAAGTGCATCACGTTGGAGATGAAACAAATGCCAAAGAGCTCATACTTGAGTTACTTAGAGAACCTTATTCTGAGGCACACTGGATGCTTGAGGAGACTAAAGAGTTCTGATTGGGCCACACATGGAAGAAAAATGAAATGGGTAAAATGGTGTACCTCATTGATGGAAGAAGTTGAGAATTTGAAGGTTAGTCATAATGAAGGTGCGTGTGAAGTAATGAATATAACAAATGAGAAGGCATGTGTATACCATGTTCCTATGAAGACAAAGAAGGTAAACATTAACACCGAGATGCACCTAAGGAAGCCATTATGGAGGAAGCTCATGGTGGAATAGTAGGAGGAAATTATGCAAGTGATGCGACTGCATGCAAGATCTTCATGGCTGGTCTTTGGTGGGAAACTCTATATAAGGATGTGAAGGCTTTTGTAAAAACATGTGATCATTTTTACTTAGTTGGAAATCCCGGAGGTAGAGATGAGATGCCACTTAGACTAATTGCAAGTGTGAAACCTTTCAAGAAGTGGGCCATCAACTTTGTAGGCCCCATTGCACTACCTCTGCACAGGACTAGAGCACGTTATATCATTACATGTACTCTTGACTATCTCACAAGGTGGGTAGAGATGTGTACCTACAAAGGATTGTATTACAGGCCACATCAACAAGGTTCTATAAACAACATAATTAGTAGGTATGACTATCCATTAAGCTTGACCAGTGATAGAGGAATTCATTTCTTGAATAAGACAATTAGAATTCTATTGGAAAATTTTATGGTGGCACACCATAAAACCACCCCTTATCACCCTCAAGATAATGGTATTGTAGAAGTAAAAAAGATTTTGGACAAACTCTTACAAATATTTGTGATGTTGGAAGAAAGGATTGGGATGATAAAGTGTTAGTCTGTAATTTGGGCTTACAAGACCACTTATAAGAGATTGAATAAGGCCACACCCTTTTAGTTGGTGTTTGGCGCAGAGGTTGTACTACTAGTGGAATTCATATTACCATCCCTGCGTATTGTGTGTGTAGGTGGATTAGATGATGAGAAAGCAATTCAGGAGCGCATTGAGAAACTAATGCAACTAGATGAGAGGCATGCTTATGCACGTTGGAGCCAGAAGATTGAGAAGGTAAGACAGAAGGCCTAACATGATAGGCACATTAAGAACAAGACATTTGCATTTGACTAGATGGTCCTTCTTTATGACTGCAAGTTTGTACCACCTAGGGAAATAGAGAGTACATTAGTTGGGACCTTTTGTAGTAACCAAGATACTTGAATCGAGTGCATGTCGATTCACAGTGCTAGATGGCAGCATGTTTCCCAATTAATTCAATGGGATTATGATGAAGCCTTACTATAAATAAAATTCTTGGTGTTTATAATAAGGTAGTATTGCCATTTAGATTCGATTTCCCTTTTCATGTTTTATTTTTCCTTTCTATTATTTATTTTCCTTATTTTGTTGTAATAAGTGTGCTTACGTGCATGAAGTTGATTACTATCTATTGAATTCATGTGCGAGGACTGCACATACTTTGTGTGTGGGGTGAACTAGGTGTAAGTATGCGAATAAGAGACATATTGGTGTTGAGATTTATAAATAGATTGGCGCTCGGGAAATTTGATACAGTGCATTTGTGAAGGAGTAAAGTTAAGGATTCTCTCACAAAAGGTATGCGCAAGCAAAAGAAAAAAGGTGTCATAGGTGTAGAGAATAATATTACTAAGGAAATTTACTCATTTCGAAGACCATGCGGGGAAGAGGCCACAAAGTCTGTAATGTGAGGTGGCGCAAGACATGTTGGACTGCTTGGTGAAAAATGAAAAGGAAAGATGTGTAACAACGCAGAAATGTGTGTGAGGATGCCTACAAATTAGAAGTAGTATGTGTGCTGAAAGGTTACTGATCAGTAAAGCGTAGAAGAAAGCAGAGATAGAGGATGAAAATTAGAAAAACACAATTAAAGCTATGGTGCGATGGTAGGTGGCGAGAAATAAATGCAAGATATTTTTATAAATATATGAAAAGGGTGCTTAGAGGGTTTATTTTTCTACCTTGCCTTATAAAGAATTCAAGTTGTGAAGAGTACAAAGTGTGTGAACCAATATAAGAGTGTGATGAAGTGTGGAGAAGATCGAAGAACCCAGTTCACAGAGGTACATGGCTGTTGTGGAGCTCCTTTGTGTGGAAGTTTAAGGCCGAGAGGTATGAAGGTTTAAATTTGTGTTGTGGATTAGGGTTTCGAGAATCATGGGTTCAAACTAGGGCATGGGTTGAAAAGTATAAAGAGTAAGTAGAAGTGATCATGTAGAGCATTTGGTGCAAGATAAATCATTAAAACACACAGGGCACGTGAAGATTCATATCAAGAGGAAAAACAAAGGAGAAATGACACCTAAATGAGCATTCATTGCGGAAACAAAGGGCGAGGAAAGAAGAAGGATCCGTGAGGTTGAGGTTGAGGAAGCACACGAGGAGCGGTTTTACGAAATGCAATATCCGAAGAAGTAATCATGGGAAATATTTGGGAGACTCACCATAGGAGTGTGAGCGACTACAATCACTTCTCTAGTACTATAGATCTATGAGTTGCCCTACTTTGGCAAACCAAAGTGCCTCTACTTAATGGTTAATGTCACGAGTCCATGAAGAACTCTTCTACTTTGTGGGGACACAAGTGTGCATCAACTGCGCCAATTATTGGAAGGCTTACTAGGTCACATAGCTCAGTGCGAGATTGCCACTAACTTAAATGATGACATAGGAATGGAGACCATGATAGTGGAAATGAAGTATCAAAAGGGAGGGTGCGCGATGGATGTCTCTAAGATAACTTACCTTGTTGTCAAGATTGTCACACATCTTCTCACCAAGTTTAACGCACAGGAGAGATGGGGTCAGGTGAATAAGAAGTGGCTCCACATTACGAAGAAGATGGTAGAAGGAATGATATACAACCTTAATTCCTTCATTGTGAAAGGAATTATTGAAGAAACAAAAAAGGGTGACATGATTTCATGGTGCTTAATCCTCATATCTCACCGTGTTCATGGAGATTGAGTCCTAGATGGCCCTAAGGACAAAATGTGGAAATATCCACACGAGAACGAGTCATTGCGCAAAGAGATTCACATATTACACCTGCAATGGATTCATTAGCGCTTTCTGGTGAGAGTGGATATGTGGTATAGGTGAATGCGCGAGGCATTCGAGCATGAATGGTGCATCTCAAGTAACTTGCCCTCAGTTCTTGATGGAAAGGAAAACTTCACAATTTACCAACATTCCCGCATAAGAAGGTTCTACTCAAGGCTGATGGTAAGAAGAGTCTGTGGTGTAAGTTTCTATATGCCTTCACAACGCATTACTTAAGCATTGGTGAGCCAATTTTAAAATGCGCACAAGTTGAGGTTCGATGTTGATAAGGTAGACTATGACTACCACACGCTGCATAAGACCTATGTATATCCATGGAAGGTAGCCTATATTGAAACTATGATATCGACATGATATCAATATTAACTCTATGAATTTGGCGATTGGGAATGAGGAGGCAACGAAGGTATACATATACTTAAAGGTCAAATGCGAGAAAATATTTTGAAGATGAGATGAAGGTGTCGAGCCACCAAAGGGCGAGACAAGTGGCTCAAGGCCCTTTGGACCTATGAAGTCACTAGTACCCTTGCCTAACCAAAAACATCCAAAGAGGAGGAGACAAAATCTGGTGAATAAGGATGAAAACAATGAAGAATAGGTTGTAGATGATGGGTTGGTGCAAGAGAAAGAAATTAGGGATCAAGAAGCCCCAATCTATGACTTAGAGGAAGATGGATGGCTTGGAAGGATTAATCTCGAGCACGGCCGGAGTGAAAAGGAATTGAAGCATAAGGGGTTAAGACATGACCCCCGAGAAGATGATGGAGGTGTTGGTTTGATCCCGAGATAGCTACGAAATGTCTGGTAGAGTGGGGAGAGCCTGGAGAACACCCTCAATAAAGAGTTCCCTAAACTTTTACAACCTCTTGAAGATTAGGAGACCAATGCATCTTGGAGATTATTTCATTCTTCATGCCATATTCTTTGTATTCGCATTTTTATTCAATCATGGATATTCTTTGATTGGTGTTGCCAAGGATGAACAACATACCTAGTATGGGGTAATGTTGCTCAAAAGAAGATGCTAAGGATTAGATAGGAAACATGCGGAGAGTGCGCACAAGATTAAGTATGGTGTGTGTAGGAGGGCACGCATAGATAGGAACATGGTAGTGCGTGGGACCGCATGTATAAACAAACATGATTCGGGACTTAACCATTTTGTTGATCATGGGCTAAAAATAGAAAAGTAGGATGGAGTGTCGACCAGCGATGTGATAAAGAGTGATGACTTGACGACGAAAAAAAGGCTATTTTTGGAGAATGAACATGCAGATCAAGCACACGCATGGAGGCTATTAATAGGATTAAATCAAGTCTTATTTATAGGATAATCTATTATTAGTTATGTAAAAACATGCATGTATAGTATGCATGGATATTTTTTTACACACACTGTTATTAGGAGAGTGCATGGGTAGTGAAGGGCAAGTCCCTACCCCTATATATACCTATTGTAAGCCACGGTTGTGGTACCAGTCTTTAGTTCTTAGTTCTATGAGTCTATTATGTTGTCCTGTGTCTAGGGTTTTACATCTCGCGCACATGGATCAACGTTACATTATAATCTTGGTTATGTATTCAGCTTCTAATATGTAATGCTTTTGTTATAATGGATTATGGTGGATGGATCATGATCATTGATATGTCCGAACATGGTGTTGTGATATTGTTTAAATGTCATTTTCCTTATTACATGTGTTTCAAGATGATGTGAATGAGTTGTTTATGCATGAATGAATATTTGGCTAACTAGTATGATGACTATGCATGCCAACATCTTGTCAAGTAAACATAAAGGAGGGACTTGGTAGTTACGCGTGTTTCGGGTGAGCATTCAACCGATTGAATGAGATGTCAACGCACATAGTGTTCTAGTGAAATAAGAAGACTACAACAAGTTTCAAATTTACGGTACATTTGGGTGTGGCGCTCCATGCACATGACTTTCGGGGTTAGATTTTTGATGTTTTGGTAGTTTTGGTGAGTACACTGTTTTATCATTTGTTGGAATTACATTTCCTACTATTCAACATTTAATTTCAAAATATGGAAATGATGAAAGCAAAATTTAGTGCAGAAGGAAGGGGAAAACCATACCTATTTTGTGCAAAACTCACTATCACCGCATTTGATGGGACCACATCACCTTCAGGCGTTCCGGAAAATAGTTTGTGGGATTGCTCATGCTTTCATGTTTTACACACGTAACCACCATGACACTTTCGACTTCAACCCTCAACAACAATGCTTGTCCCAACCCCTTTTTATTTGCTCATGATTTGGTATTTTCATGGCCCGACACGAAGAATACTCAACAAGCACCAAGAAAACAAATCCACACCACCACCGTAGGCTAAATTGGCTTATTGCTAATAAGGTTTTAGAATGTTCCCCTAAAAACTTCCAAAATCCTTTTTTAACCAGTTTGTTTTGTGCGAATCTTGCAACTGAAAACATGTAAAAGAGGATAAACCCTTCAAGGCATTTTATCAAACAATTTACATGCCTTGATTATTCTCCCATGTTTTCATACCTATCTATTTATGCACAAGAAACAAATCTCCTACCAAACAAATCACATTTTTTCAACAAAATTTGTGCATATCTTGAAACCATGACATTCTAGGAAACAACATCTCTCTTTGACATTTGTCAAACACCTTGCGTGCAGACTCTATGCTCTCGCATTTTGCATACATGTCTATAAGCACATTTTCAACAACACGTTATAATATAATTTTCTCCTCATAATCTCTTCATGCATCTGTATACCATGGTCTAAAGCTGTCAATCCCGCACAAGTTGACAGAACACGTGTAAATGTATTGGACTGTGGCATCATGCTTGTCACTCACATTAGTTTAAAAAGTTGCAGAGACTCTACAGTGAGTCTGTTTTACACACATCCAACAATCATTGCAGACCAAGAGACCCCGATCCTTTCAGGAATTTGTTGAAAGAGATCAAGTGCTTCGCCCACACGGCCATTGTGTGTATGCCTAACAATCATAGTTATCCAGGATACGACATCCTGTTGAAACATTTTATCAAAAATTGGCACGCTATCTAAAAACTTCCACTTTTTTCATATATGTCTACCTGACATTTGAAACTAAAACATATTACATATTCCTCTTTGCTTGATACTTTGAATAAATTCCATACTCTGTTCTATGGCTCCCATCGGGGCACAGGCTGGGAGAACTAACAAAGGTGGACCGATCAGGTAGACACCTATTGGCTTCATTTGGTGCAAGTTTTTAAAGATTTTTCAATGAATCCCCTCTTTGTATATCCTGACCTCATTACAATCCATGAAATCACACCTCTTTGAGGTGTTGTGACAAGCTCACGCACATATCTTGTTCCAAAGCTTCCATTGGCGCACAGGGTAATATGGTGTTGGTTAAATTATCTTTTTCCCTTTGTATGCGTCCACCTTTGCTGCAACAATACCAGTCAAATCCAATGTCGTCCACTGCCCATTCCACTGAATTATGAAGAGGGGGCAAGCTGATGGGGATAGTACACATTTACTTGGGAGCCTAGCTACCAAACAAAATAAGTCCAAGGCGCCTCTTCCAAAATGATTAGATGGGCACTCAAACCCTATTGTACTCTGACCAATCCATGCCTTCATACTGCCACTCTCCACTGAACTCCATTAATTCTCTCTCCCTCCACAAATGCATCCATCCACCCTTCCAACTTTCCAACTACCAAATTCATTCCACCAACCCACTCGGCCACTACGATGCAGGGCATTACACTTTTCAATATGATCTAGCTCTTATTCCATTGTTCCAATCCAATGCTTGTCTTTACTTCAAAAAATTCTTAGGTTCTATTTTGGATAGTAAAGATAGATTTGCATGTTCAATTGCATCTGCTAATCTTATTTTTGTCCGTAATCCACTATTTTTATCACCTATGATAAGTTTTTCAAAATGATTTCTTTGAAAATTTGTGGATGATGCTTTTGTATATTTTCTTTTTACTTTTTTTTCCATCTTATTCTTCATCTTCACTTTGCTTGCTTTTTTGCATGATCAATTTCTTGTGTTATATTCTTCTTATATTTGATATCATTTACTTTCACATTTGTGCTTTCAACAATCTTGTGTGATTTCATATTATAACATCTATATGATTTTATTTTTGAGGAATAACCAAGAAAAATACCATCATCAGATCTAGAATCAAACTTACCTAAGTATTCATCATCTCTTTTGATAGAGCATGGAATTCCAAAAGTTTTGAAATGTTTGAATGTTGTTGGTTTGCCCTTCCATAATTCATAAGGAGTCTTGCAATTGTTAACTTTAATTTCCCTTTTGTTTCAAATGTAGATTTTTGTGTTATACGCTTCTCTCTAAAACATATTAGCTAACTTAGAATCATTTAGCATGGTTCTTTCCATTTCTTGCATTGTTTTATTTTTTTCTTTCTACAACACCATTTTGTTGGGAGTTCTTAGTTGAATAGTTCATCCAATTTTGTTGGGGATTTTTTTACATTAGGCAAAGGAGGGGTCTCAAAATGGGGCACATGGTTCATCCAATTTCCTTCATACATTCTTGTATGTGGATACAATAGAGTGCCCTACAAATTGCCAAAGTATTAAAAATACAAGTGGTCCCTCATGGATATTTCTTGACAACCGGCATCATTGAATCATTTCTTGGGTGAAAAACACATATTTGGTGTGTTTTTCCTATCTACATTAGTGTATACAAGTGCTCATCTTTACGCACCGCAAAGATAATGGATAAAAAGATTAATGTTATGACACTTCACCCATTTGTGATAAGGTAGGAATTTGATATTTTTGGAATCCTAGAGAGGGTTCTCACCCTAAAATATAGACATTTTATAGAAGTTGATTATTCGACCGATTTTGCAGATAAATTTGAGGTCCAACATTATGATTACTTCAAAATGACCTTGAATAAAATAATCACATTTAGACTAAAATATGTCCCACGAGGAGTTACTGATAATGGCCTTGATATGGTTGACCCTACATATGTCTTTATTACATCATCACCCCTTCCCAAAGTTAATTGTCTAGGCGAGATGACACGTCATTTGATAAAATTCAACAAGTAATTAAGAGGAGCCTTGTTCAGGTATGAAAATATTTGGCCAAATGTATTACAAACGAGAGAAATAAACATGTGGATCAAATGCCAACCAATCGAGTGAGAAGATAATTGCAAAATCCACTTAATCATCCTTGAACCCTATCACAAAGCTTCATCCCATACAAAATCAAGGAAGAGTCAATGAAAGTCAAAGTCAACTTACGATCAACCTTCAATGATAAGTGAACTTGAAAAAAGGAAGGAAATGAATGAGGGAAAAGAGCATGTTTCTTGGATCTCACAATTAATCCATCATTCATCAACTCGCATGATAATTTAAATTCTCAAGGGCTAGTTGAAAACACCACTCTGCAATTTGTGGTATCGATCGTGTCAAGTTCTGATTCAAATCTCCAATTCGCTTAAACCTTCACATCCTGAGATACTTCACAAACTTCCCCCATTCATCATGAATATATTGCAGAAAATCCTCGTCATCAACATGAAGACTCCTTTCGGGGACCTCTTGAATTTGAGTACTTGCCTCCAATGCAATAGTAGCTCCCACACAATGCAATAATTTTATGTGGTGAGTTGATTGAAGAAGTACCATCTTGGCTATACGGAGAAATCAAGAAGAGGAAGAGAATCATCAATATAGTCATTCTTGATCTTAAAGTTATCATTTCAATGACCAATTATTTTACTCCCAAGAATCTCGAGGTCATCTCCAAGGTCATGCAGTCAATGACAACAAAGTTTGGTATCTTTGACTAACATTTATTATTGATAAAGACAAGAGGGAGATGATGGTTGCTGATTATGAATTTTCTAGAGTAATGATCAAAAATAAACTATGGAAAATGATGTTTCTCATGCCCGAGAATCAGTTGATATCATTTTGTAGTGGATGGAAAAATACAAATCTTAGACCATCCAGCTCAAGGAAGAGAATTGACAGCTAACTGCATATGTTTAACACCTCATCAACATGATTTCTTCTACTATTCAAATTCCTATTATAGTGGTGATACGAAATAAAGAAATCCTTAAGTTATCCAAAGAAATAAATAATATGGGTTGTGCAACCAAAACATGGATTGACAATATTTTGATACAAGGTGTGTGGGTCATTGATGAAGCCATGAGAATCTATGATAAGGTTCATACTTATCTAGAATCGATCCTACATTTTGGAGAGTCTCTCAAGATTAAAATAACTATTATGGATAAAATATTTCTCGATATCTAAGAACTTGCACAAATGGGATTCACATCTCCTATTAGTGAGGGAATCCTAGATTTTAATCATCATGGACTTCACATCGAGTGGTTGAATCTTGCCAAGTTAAAAAGATGGTACTTGATGATTTCAAAACACAATTTTATGATGTGAGAGACAAGGGAGAATTAATCGTGTGTGCAATCTAGGAATTCGTCGAAGATATCCTCAGTAACTTAGTTAGTAAACATAATAAAAGTAGCTATGTGTAAAATCTCAACGAGAAATTGAATGATCTAGTGAAGAATCAATATGCTTCCTTAGTGAATTTTGGTCATGATTCCTTGACAAGCTCGTCAAAATATGAAATCTATTTGCCAACATGGAAGAAAGAATGGTTTGAGCTTCATTTAGTTCCTAGTGTGATTATGGAAATGTAAGTCATGTGTGAGACTTTCCTCGCACCTCATTTGCTTCCTCTGATGAATCAAAAATGATGAAATAATTGGAGAAATTCAAGAGATTCAAGATGACAAATTTCTTGGGCCCTAGATTTTCAAATTGAGATTTTAATGCTTTGTTGAGGTTGCCCTTGGGGATCAATGAGTTCATTTCTCGTATGATTGAGGTATGGGGACTCTGGGCACAATCGTTAAGGCACTAATCATAAGTGTCGTGTTTGAATCCATGTGCAATATTTTATTTATGTGTCGCTATGTCATTTTCTAAGTAGGGTCCACATGTACCACTTATTTGAGATATTTGAAATACCTTATTTTAGTCACTCAAATCATAAATTTATTTTAATAAAGTGAATTTATTTTATTAAAATAAAATTAATAAATTAAAGTGACTTAATTAAGTCCTAATGTGATGTCACGCATTTAAACCCTAACTACTTTGTATCCAAATTTTGGGTAATAAAAGGAAGTTAGAGCTCATTTGTAAGGGACGTTTGGAGAGGAGGAAAATATTGTTTGTATATATAACTAATAAAAAAATTGTGTTCTTGTGTGAAGAGAATTAAAGGAGCATTTATGGGAGAACTTTGTGTCTAGTACTTGGTTATTTTCTAAAGCACTTATTACTCTTATGTTTAATGAATGCGAAAGCTCTTGCTCTATATAGATTACATCTTTGATTCAATTTTCATTCATTATGTTACTTTTTACAAATTGCATTCAATATTATGATATGTATTTACTTAATATTGCATGCACCCTTGATCACTTCTTCATTCATTTTCTCTCACTTCCATTTCATTTCTTCTTCCTTCCATCTTCTTTTCCATTTCCTTTCTTCCCAAAAACCCAAAATAGCCTAAGTACAAATTTGAATGTATAGTCAGATATACCCGAACTTGGTTTTCAATAAGGGAAACCTCACCCATCATTGAGGAGGGACTTTGTCCCCTTTACACTATTGTAATATTTTGCACACATGCAAAATCATATGCCAACACTCTCTAAATTTCTCATTCCTTTCTTCTCACTTTTCAAAGTGTATATCCATTTCCTAAGAGTAAAATAATATCCTCATAAATTAATTAGTGTAGATATTGTATATATTATTTCTTGTTCATTTTGAATTTCAATAAAGGGTACCTCCTCCACAATGAGGAGGGATTTTGTCTTGCATATTGTTGTCAAAGCACCATATTTTGCATAAAAAAATATTTTACCAATAATACTAATCTAATATATATATATATATATATATATATATATATATATATATTATTGTTATATTTATAACTATAATTTCTTTACATACATGAATAATTGTGAAACAAGAGTGATATCTAAGGCATCAGCACTCACCAATAACTTTACCTATGGGGAAAGAGGCTAAAAGATGAGACACACAAATTAGTAGATCATATTCACCATTCCTCCTCCTATCGACAAATGCTTATGATACTTGTGAGTATTTTGCCTTGTGATCGGGTACCCAAAGTAAGAAGGACATAATATCATAATATTATTTGCTATTCTCGAGGTCATCATGTTTAACAAAGGAGTAAAAATGCCATAAAATTTATAATATGATTAATGAACTAATGTATTTTAAAATTTTATTTAACGCCAATAGGTGTTTCCAAATTGGTTTGTGGTGGCTACGTTTGATATGGTGTACAATGACGATAGATGGTCTGGGATTTTGATGGTTGTTAATGCACAACATAATATTAACTATTATTTTATCAAGCAGTTACATATTCCCAATTGTGGTTTCACTCCAAACCACCATACCACTACACCACCCACAATTTCTATCTGCAACTACATTTTGGGAGGTTGTCATTCTATGACACTTACTTGCTTTTTCTTTACACTGAATCTTCACTTGTCATTCCAAAATTTGATGACCAAAGGATGAGTATGTAAACCACTAAAGTGGAGATGAAAATAAAGTTAAGGCTCCTTCTCCTACTATCAAATAATATAAACTTGCCACAGAAGCAAGTCCCATTAAGGAAGAGAAAAGACTAAAAAAAGAGAAAATCATCAAGACAAGGCTTACAGAGGGTCATGCTCCTCCCAAGGAAATTCCCAAGGGTTCATCAACTAATGTGAAACACCATATATTCCACCACCATGATCATGTAGGTAATTCTCTCAATGATTTGAACCCCTTAGTGGATGCTCTTGATGGTAAGAGAAACAACACGTATGATTTGGTCAAGCAAGTGCCTTATCACTACGTGCAAGTTCTTAAAGCCAAAAATCTAACCATTAAGGACCTCAATGATGAGGTCCTCTCTTACTCTATTATGTCTCTAATTCTCTAATTTCATTGTTCTTTTATTGGGAATTCATTCATGTTTATGACTATTTTAACTTTAATGGTATGTAAGAAATGATCTTTTGAAGACGATGATGCCGTGATAAAGTAACCCATGATAGAAATTGTGTAGGATGAACTCGATGGCATGGTGGGAAGAAACATGATGGTTTCATGCATATTAAGGTTTCCTATCCATTCAAAAACTTATCAATGGCTTCCATGTATAGATAAAATTTAGCTTAAGTTAGTCATTGTTGGGTCTCCATGAAACTTTAGAATTTGTCGTGCGGGATGTCTTTAAATAGGGTTGTCAATGTGTCCAATATTGTTGCGATCAGTGTGTGAAATTAATATTTAATATATCATATTTTTCTTTTCTACTTTCAAACTATGCATTTTGTTAATTTTTTATAAATTACATCTTCATTATATTGTTCCCAAATTTTAGAGGATTTTGGACTCGTGTTTCTAGCAGTGTTTTTTAAACTTGTTTTTACTTTCAAGCTCTTTAGAGTCATGGCCCTAACAATTTCCTCTCTAGTATTTTCTAGGGAAATTTAAGCACTCATACAACCTTTTGCCTCAAAAAATTTGGAAATTATAGATGTTGATGTAATCTTTTCTTACAAAACCAATATTACAAGAACTTAAAATAAAGTACTTGAATTTACCTAGAACAATGCATCCATCATTGACTAGGGCCAATTATTTTAAATAAATGGAATAATATCCTAAAGCAAAAAATTTTGAAGACACGTGACGCTTTGAAAACAAGTATTATATTTACGGTTTTTTGTAAGTATTAGTTATATTAGTCAGATTTGTTAACCCTTTTAAATAAAATATATAGTGTAATCCTATTTTTTAGGTTAACAACTATTACAATATATTTAATAGTAAAAAACATTGAAATAAGAAAATATTTTGTATTGATTATTAATATCCAAGTTTGTAATGGAAAAGTGATTTGAAGATTGCTTTTTAATCAATTACATGTAGATATGTCTGTGACATCCTCACAACTCATGATACATGTTTACATGTTTCTATATTATCTAGAAGAGTACATGTTTACATGGTCTTTGAGAGATGTAGGAGGAGATATTTGAGTTGACCATCTCCCTTACCTTCCCTTATTAGATTCCCCTTCTAATCCACTCCCGACGTGTTCTCCTTTTCCATACATGGAAAGGCTTTGTTAGAAATATAATCGGGGTTACATAACCGTCTAATCTTTCACCAATGATTTTGTTATTATATGCTAAGGCCTTAAAATTTACGCTTATTTTCTTCATCAGCATTGACAAAATAGTGACACTAAAGATGTCTCCCACAATTTGTGTACTCACATAACCAAATAAGTTGAAAAATCATTCCTAAGTATCATAATTCTAGGAATTCAATATTTTAGTCTTAATATCCCTTTCCATACGATGATTTTAGGTTTCACATTAAAATGACAATGCCATACAATTTTAAGTCCCATATTATAAAAAAATCCATACAATTCCAAGTCCCATATTTCCATATATATGTGTTTCCTTTGTGGAAGCCGAGAACTCTCCTTCGACTCATGATAGGGTTTTGGGTGGCCAAAATTGTAACTATGGCATCATTGATGCATAAATGAATCCTTATTATCTATTGTCTTGTGCATAGAAACCGTAATCGTAAAAAAATGAAAAATGAAAACTAGTATTGGTTTACAAGATTAGGTAGTGTGTCTTTTGTGAGCTGATCATTCTACAACTCCATCAAGGTTACACCACCTCTATGCCATACAATAGATACTTTAAAAATGGAGAGGATAAGCTTGACAACGAGGACATGATCTTTATTCTATGAACATAAGTGTGAGGGAAGCTTCCTATTTGCAAGTAGTGGAGAAGAAGACTTTGAAAATGCATCCACCTAGTCCCTTCTTGTTGTGGGTGTGCCTTTGTCATCATTGTGGACACCAAAATTTTGGTGCCCACCGTGAGATAATGTAAGAACATAGATCAAGCGGATTGTGCACACATAAACCGAGTTGTACTCAAAAGACATCATGATGGAGTTCCATGTAGTAAGCAAGCATTCAACCACCATGAAATGTGCATGCAAAAGAAAAGGGTATACTCATTCTCATAGATAAAAAAGGGGTACAAATAGGAGTGTTGTGTAACTCCCAATGCAAGACCAATCATACCTCCACAAGGGATAAAAGAGTTATGATCTAGAAATGGAAAGTAACTCTTGTATGACGACTGATACACACTAACGTGCATGAAAAATTTTATGATGTAATTTGTCATAGCTCCTAAGACACCTATGACCTATGATCTCACCTAAGTGAGATGACTCACCAAGTGATGTGGACAATGCCCCGAGATGACAAGGCAAATACCTCACACCAACATCCATGTCACCTCGATAGGCATATATGATACCTTTGTGGTGGCCACATAACCCTATCAATATAGTTTTGTGCAATTACACAACATTGCTTGCCACCATCATGGCCTATGGGTTACTTGAGTTCACCACCGATAACCTAGTAAATATCTACCATTTTTTACTTTTTCCAATTTGGATTTTGATCAATTTTGTCTGCAAGTTTTTTTTCCGTGAAAATTGCATTAACATACTCATTTAGGATTTTTGCACACTTCATAATATGGCACAAAGTGTCAGAAGTCACCGTAATTAAATTTCTTGGTTATTATAACATATTATTCATTTTCTTAGTCGACATTGCGAGATATGGTATTTACATTAGTTGTTTCGAGGAGAGAGCTTCTTTTCTTAACATGTATCAAATTTTGTTTCAACCCTTGAAAACTGTTGAAGCATAACCATTGAGAGGGGGTGGGTGAATCAAAGGTGTATAAAAACTTTCATTCACTTATACATTAACATCCATCAACCATTCAATTTAACTTAACCATTATGAATCATCAAGACAACACAACCATTAAACACATGCAAAAGGAACACAAGAACACATGAACACCATATTTAAGTGGGAAACCCTTATAGGAAGAAAACCCATCAAAACAAAGCTTATACAATGAAGTGAATCAAATTTATTTGAGCACTAAACCAACAAGGATCAGAAGCCCTAAGTTTAATGAGGCATCAACCCTACAAGGAGCACCAACCCCTAGATTTAGTAGAGCGGCTAACCCTATATGGAGGCACCAACCCCTAGATTTAGTAGAGCACCAACCCTACATGGAGGCACCAACCCCTAGACAAATCATAACCAACTCGGCCACCTATAGAATGTTGCCACAACGACTAATTATGACACTTATTCAGCTCTTCCTTCTTCACTCTTCTTCAAACATGCCTTTTAGGCTTCTTCACACAACAAGCTTCTTTACCAAGTTGATTAGGTCATTTGACCTTGAACATCATATTCTTGCCACCTGTTAGCTCTTCATAACATCTTCTATGCCTTCTTTTGATGGTCACATGGACCTTATTCACCTCCAAATTCTCCCTTCTTACTCGCTCTTCTCCATACTCACTAGCTCATACTTCTTCTTTACTAGGTCATATGCATGGACAACCTGATCTTCATCACATGTAGGATGTTCTTCATAAACTCATTTCACTCTTCAGATGGTCTACAAAACCTTATTCCATACAACCTTTAGCTCGTTATTTCTCCATCCACTCTAAAATAGGTCTTCTTCATTTGCATATATACACGACTCATGATCATAAACCAATTAGGTCGGTCATTCCATATGCATAAGAAAATATTTATAACTGATTATGTGACTCTTCACTTATTATGAGTCGACTCTTCAAAGATTCATCATTGACTAGTGTCCTTTGGCCTTCCATCTTAATTCGTTGCATACGTGCTACACTCGGTTGCGATTTGGCTAGGTTTTAGTTAGGTTTTCCATTCCCGTGAACTCAATAAGACCAAAACCCCACATCTTGCAAAATCCTTCAAACTAACACTCAAAACTTCATCAACATACCTGAATTAACATGTCATACCTCTTTCCATGCATTCTCACCGCATTCTCATTAGGCCACCTAAGGCTTAAGACAAGGTCTAGTGAAGACCTATAAATTATGCCCACACTTTGAGACACTTGTGAGTGTCTTAACACCTCATATCCAAGTAATTCATGATCGCACCATGCTCAAACAACTTCTACACACCTATAATCCATCATGACATACCATCCTCCTTCATGTATGTTGAATAAGCCTCCTAACTAGGCTCCTTGATCATGTTTGCACTTTCCATGTTGACCACCTCATGACTTTGTCACTCTTTCCCACCTACAAGAGCCTTCAACAAGCTTCATGACATCACTACAACATCCACCTATCACTTTAACACTCCTACAAGCCATCATACTTACTCAAGACACCTCATCAATGACAACTAGACCAAACAACTCAACATGACATGACCTCAATATGAAGGACACTACCAATCAACCTTCATGTTCCTTTCTCCTTTTGACATCAATGACACTTATTGACATCAATGACAACACCAATTGCCAATAGAAAATATGTATTAATTTATTCTTGTCACATCCCATTTTGGGATCCCCAAATTTGACGTCCGCACGCCATCAATAGGCTTGATTAGATTAGTAAATGTGATATCGAGTAATTAATCAATTAAATATTGAAGTAAGTTTTTCTTAATAAATTTGATTAATCATCGAGAGTCTTAACTCACACTAACATCGCCTATCATTACATCATTATGACCTTATTTATCGTGGCATTATGCTCATGAGAAATATGAAGATATGTGTGTGTGTTGATTCTAGTGATGATGTTATCGTGAAGGTCTCACCTATGTTTTATTAAAACAAGATGTTTATCAAATACATCAAGTATGATAATCTTGTTAGCAAGATAGCTTGGATTGGTAACATTTATCTTACCTTTAATAGGTACATGCTAAAAATAATTATTTATGACCTTAAGGAATTATTACGTGGAAGGATAAATGGTTTTTTTCATTAAAATTATCTTATATTATCATTACATATGATATGTGTGCGTGTGTACATCTTGTACTTTTAACATTGACACTAAATTGCTGTAGTTAGACCAATGATTTAGTCTAAATTGAATTAAACCTTAATTTTAGAGTAACTACTATAACAAATAATATTCGGTAATTATGTATAGTATGCACAAGTAATAAACATTTAACAATGTAAAACCCTAAGCAAATGAGAAGAGAAAATTACTTGCTAATTTTGCACAACCCGGGAGTGATTTGGACTAAGTATCTGCTGGATCTAGTTGAAAAGCAAGTGTCACAAAGGCTTGGTAAGAGTTTAGAAACTCAAGAACGCACGTGACAGTAAGTGCCCACAGAGGGCAGGAGTACCCCATGCACTAGTGACCATTTGGGCACTTATGTCTACTCAGATGCTCGGTGTTATGGCTTTTGTAGGTAGGAAGGTCTTCACTCCAATATTCACTTTCTCGCTCCGACTTTGTTGTTAGTGTTATGGTCAAACCGTAACCTTCAAAACAAATCTCTACTTACACATGTCCGAAAACCACATCAAATCTAATAAAGAATATGCACAATGTGGAGTAGATCGACCTGTGGTCACCCAAAGAGTGAAATTCCAATCGAGTGTTTCACTACATCTCAGACTCCATGTAGTTCTTTGTGCTCATGTGTGAAATGATTCCCTAGGTTTTCCATATGTAAGTTGCAGTATGATGATAACAGGCTAGATGTATATTGTATTGAGTATGCAAGATGTGTGTGATGAAATAAAATGAACTTCCCTCTTATGTTGTGTATGTATATTGATGCAATCATTATCTCTTGTATGGATGTGCTAGATGTATGCCTTCAGTAATGCTCTTACGCCTTTGTGTAAGCTTATTAGTGGTTATAGATAATGCTTATAGTGTTTGGCTTTTATTATTTGAGAACAATAAATAAGTATATATATAATTCCCTTGTTTAAATTTTGTAATTGATAACTAAAAGGCCAACCCAAAGTTTTAAAAGGTGACCAAAAGGAGAAAAGGACCCAAAAGAGTAAGAAGAAGATAAAGAATGGTAAGAGTGCCTAGGAGGGACAAGAGCACCTAGGTGCTTCTGTCCTAGCTAGGCGCTAGTGTTCGAGGTCATCAAAAGATAAATTAGTCAAGTGCCAACAGAGTTGTAAGATGTGTAAAGCTAGTAAAGTGTAAGAGATAAAACAACCAAAATGCCAAAAGGAGTTTTCAACCACTAGTTTTCTTGTTTAGGAATCATGTATACATTAGTATGCTTTAGGACCTAGAAATGTACCCAAGTGCATAGATTTTGTGTCTACATTTACCCCCACTTTATGTTGTTGAGTGAATACTCGATAGCATAAAGTAGATATAAAATGTGTACATTGTGATTGAAGAAAAGTGTAGCCAATAGCGTGTCGAGTGGACAAGTAGCCATGTGAAGCATGAAGTGATCATAATGTGAAGCGTGACAACTAGGAAAGGGAGGTAGACCCTAGGGGTGAAGTGTGGGCATAATAGTTGTTCTTTGGAACTTATGCTTGTTGATGTGAGTTGATTCTTGTAAGGACGGACCTGCAAAAGAAGAGAAAAAGAGTATTCAAAGTCTCGTATATGAAAAATCATAGTAATGTATGTATAAGTAAGTACAAAGCTAATAAAAGAAGGCACTTGATGTATGATAGAGTAATTGATAGAAAGTTGTCTGGTTTCACTTTGGAGATGTTGTTGGATTTGAGTGTCTCATTGCCGAAGGGTGAGGTTTTAGGTGATCTCACGTCAAGAGTGACTTTTTTGGGAAATCTCATGCCAAGGATGAGTTTTTTGGGTGATCTCATGCCAAGAGAAAGTTTTTGGGTGATCTCACACCAAGAGAAGAGTGTTGGGGAGAGAGGTCTATTTTCTCTCCTTCTATGATGCTTCTTGAATAAGTGCCATCACTAGATTATTAGCATGACGATTTATAACCGATTATAAGCGTATTGTAATTGAAATGTAGCTGATTGAATGAATTCTCAGAATCAAGGCACATGCCTAATATTGTAGATCCATACCTCAGTAATCAAGTTGGAAATTATGTTGAACTAGGAAGCTGTTTGTTGTTATCCACTATAATACTAAGCGCCTAGGAGGGACACAAACACCCACCATTCCTGTCGATATTGTGTGATAGTGTTCGCTTTATGTTTTTGATCCAAGTTTGATTCGACCACTTGTGACTATGTGCTTGTGCCAATTTTGTAATGTATTATTCTATTCTAGGGATCTCGATATGTGGGAAGGGTTATTTGTTCACCCAATTGATTCCCCCTCATTCGGAGTGCATGTGACTAATGTAGGAGAAAGCAGCCCAAACGAGAGGACCAAACCGATATGCATATCTGATATTGGATACTTCCGGGGGTAGGGGATGTGCGTAGGTAGAAACCAAGGCACATGCAAACAAGATAGGCTAGAAACAAGAGTTAGTGAAAAAGAGCTAACATGTAATATAAGACAATGTAGAGAGAAAATATGAAGATAAAATATATCGTGAAAAGAGGCTTACATACGTGGGACATCACTCACAATGTCACAAAGGACAATCAGTGGTCGTAAATAACCATAAACAAATAATGATCGGGCATAACATAGGGTATAGCTCGCAAAAAATCAAACAATAGTAACAAGAAGTGATAGATAACCATGGTTGTATATGCAATCCTCGTAAGGCAAATGCTATAGATGAAGAAATTATTAGCATGCTTTAGAAAGATAAGTAGTGTGTAAAATCCTGTATATATCAATGAAGAGTAAAGTGATAGTATGAAAAAAGTAGTAAATATTGTAATAATAAGACATGTGATGTGTAGTAGGAGAGCAAAGCGAAAGGCAGATGCCTAGTGAGCCTTTGCACAGATCGGTAAAGAGTGATGTCGAGCATCATGCATCGTGTAATAATATGTAAAAGTCCTACATTCACCTCAAGATACCATGTGAATGCACATGTGTGTATAGAAAAATATAATGGCATACTAAGTATCCAACTAGCATATGAAACAAAGTGTAACATGTAAGTAGTATAAGCTAACAAGAGTAAATGCAACCAAGATGTGCATGTGTTGGTGTATTGTGATATGTCAAATGTGAAGATGAGAGGGGTTATGTTCCCTCAGCGGAGAATGTGTGTGAGATGAGGTTAGTTTAGGAATGCTCCCTCAATAGTCAAGTATGAACCGTATAACAAGAGTGCATCGTCGGGTAACAAACAAAAAAAGGATTTTATGCATAATATCATTTAAGGTGCATTACATTTAGTGGGTTCTTAAGTGGGTTTCCGAGAGGAGTAGCAGACGATAGACCCCACCCCCAAGCTTGGTAGTAATGACATAAGGCCCAAGCCAATTAGGCTTAAATTTTCTTTTTAATTGAGCATCGACATTAGTGTTTTTTTCTTTTAGAACAAGATTGTTGATGTTGAATTCACATGGGCATACTTTGTTACTATAAGCATTTGTGATGCATGCCCTACGATACACATGAAGATGTTCCAAGGTTTGTATGTGGTGGCCGAGTCCAAGCATTTCAAGCTCATATAATTAATTTTCATGATATTCGTTATCCTTCAAAATTCCTTTGAGTGACACACGTAATGTCTTGTTATTTCAAGTTCTAAAGGAATGAATGCCTCGGTGTTGTAGACTAGTAAAAGGTGTAGCGTATCTGTGGGAGTAAGAATGCTCATGTGGTAAGCTTCCGATTAACTAAAAAAGGTGATATAATTACTAGTTAATCTAAGCTATGGACAACTATAAATAGTGTAAATAGATGTTGTAAATAGATGCAAAGATGACCCAAACAACGATGAAAAAGGAAATGTTAAACCTAATGTGCAAGAGAGAAGAAGAAAAAACTCAACCTTTGAATAGAAGATGCTTTACAGGGACTATGTCGCAGAGATGACCTGGAGAATCAAGCAAGAACGACTGCAAGAGCCCCGAAAAGGATGGATCTAGGCTGATTTCTAGATTTGGGGCACCTACGGGTGCTGGGTCTGCAAAATGGGTGCCCCTGATCATGTGGAAGCTCTGAACTGATATTCACGAGTTTGGTAGGTGGTCCGAAACCCTCGTTGTGTGTCACATCATATCCTTTTACTACACCAAGTGTGTTGCTAATCCAGAGATAAAAATGAAGACCCAAAAACCCTAAACAAACATCAATCCCTAAAAAATAAAAATGCATATGATAGGGTTAGACTGACCTCAGTTGCCACAATGGTGGTCTTACTAACTGAGCGATGCACTACATTTCAGACCCAAATGTAGTTTTGTGTGTGTGTGTGTGAAACATGTCTGGTTGCTCTTGGGTCGCATCGCTGTGATGTAGCAAGCTAACTATGTTTAGAATAATGTAATAAATGGTGCATGGAATAGAATATACTAGAATACTCCCCTATGTTCCTCAGTGTGATGCGTATATCCTAGCCTTTTGTCTTCTAATAGAGCTATGTGGATGCAAGTGATCTCAATGCAATAGATGGATGCAACTCTAGGTGGATGATAGTAGTGACTAGTGCTTGGTACCTCATTATGGTCTCATAACTTTATATTTATAGGGTTCTCTTGATCTAATTTCATAATTAATCCCGAAATGGCCTACCAAAAAAATATAAAGACCTTAAACGACTAGAAAGAGCCCAAAAAGTGGCGGGAAAGTTCAAGAAGGATTGTGGCACCCATGGTGGGACCAAGGCGCCCATGGGTGCCCCAGGATTATCCCTGGGAGCCCTAATCAGAGGCTAAAGTAACGTAAAGTGACGAAAGTTTACTGGGCCTGTGGGTGTAAAACGTTGGGAATGACGAAATAAAATAAGAGAAGATGGCCAAAAGATGAGGGTTAATTAGTACTTTCTTCACTCAAAACCTTCTAAATAGTAGTATGATATCGGGACTAAATAATGTCTAAAGTGCATGATTTTGTGTCTACATTTGCCCCCACTTTATGTTGGTGAGCAGAAAGCTCGGTAACATAAAGTAGATAGAGATGCATACCTAATGCGAATGTAGAGTAACAAAAAAGGTGTGCCGAAGGACTAGACAAAGCATGGAATGACAAAAAGATGGAGCGTGGAAACTATAGACGAAAATGAGTAAAAAAAGTGATGAGAGTAAACTTAGGGGTGGAAAGCCCTATGTAGATGCTAATGCATGTGATGTACCTGCATGGTCTATTATAATGTGTGTTGTCATGAAGTTTTGTTATTGGCATTGTTGTTGTTATGGCCCCCATTTGATTGTTTGTTTCATACTAATCGAGACCTATAAGGATAAAATGATCAAGTAGTCAAATATATATGTATATGTGTGTAAAAATGCAATGTAAAAGACACATGTAAAATTTAAGTACACAAAATGAAAAGTGTATGTGGAACATGTGCACCTGATCCATGTTGAGAGAAAGAGTGTAGAAGGATATCACCAGACTTTGTCGGGTTTTTTTAGGCAATTGACGCTATAGGCCGAAGAAGTATAGGGAGGCATTACTGTGTGTCCTCTAACATTTAATCACTTCCTAAATGTGTGTGAAGATATCTTTGTACTATCCTAATTTGTTGGGTGATATAACGCCACCGTGATAGAAAAGTATTGGGAGGAATTCCACCGTATCCTCCTAACCGTAAATCAAGCCTTCCCCAGAATGCTAAGAACTCCATGTCCTGTAAAAGCCCCACTATGTACGGAGTTTGTAAATTTGAATGCACTCGTTGATGTAAACTCAAAATTCCAAGGGCGGAAAGTGCACCGAAATTGAACTGTGTAAACGCTGCGTATGTAGACCCAATAGAAACCAAAAATGATGCCCTCCTTTTTAAAGTGACGCGACATCATTGATAGGAGAATGTGCCCTCAAAAGAGGACCAACCGCATGAACTCTATAACTCTTCCCTGATATGGGAAAGAAATGTGCTTCGGTAGAAAACCAAGATGCGCACAGAACAAGACGCTATCCAAAGACAAGTGTTAGTATGCAGACAAAACAAGCATGTAAAAAGAGAATGTGTAATCTGTATGCAAACATGATGTAAATCTATCAAAAAAAAGTAAGTACGTAAACATGCACGAAAGACAAAGGAAGTGCACACAAAGTGGGTCACTGCGAAACATGGGACATCATTAATTGATATCACAAGATGCAAAAGCCATCAGCGGCCCATGATACAAACAGCAAGCAAATGTGCACACCAAACAGAAGGCAAAGCCCACATACAAAAAACAAGCAATATCAAACAATGTAACAAGCAAGTATGGAAGTAAATATCCTGCATTAACAAATGTTGCACATGGAAGCACCCATTAAGCATGTTAGAAGGATAACCAGTATGTCGAAAGCATGTATAAACAAGTAATGTAAAGTGTTAAGTACAAAATAAAACAATAGCACCTAAAAGAGACAAATGTGGATGCCCCCGTGATGACCAATGTAGGAAGGGTAGAATGCGAGTATCCATCTGACATGTAAGAGACATGTATCGTAACTGAACATAACTAGAAAAAGGCAATGAATGCACATGTGTGGATGATATACATAAATGACATACGAACAATCTAACTAGTGACCTATGTTTAATAAAGTGGCTGTGAACAAACAAAAGTAAGTGAGAGTAAGAACAACCATAATATGCAGTATGTTTCAGGAATGGATGGAATGGAATGTAAAATGGAGTGATAGGGCCATGGCCTCGAGAGTAGAATGGAAATATATGCGTGAGGTTCATTTGGTTTTCCCCTCAACTGATCAAGAATGAACCATGAATGAGAGTGTGTATGCTAAACGCATTGTGATGAATGTGTAGGCTATAGTGATGAGATATATACCCTAGCGATGATGTGTGCGAGATGAACCCTATGAACTACAGAAAACATATATCATGACAAGATGAACGTATAAGTGATGATATATCCTAAGCGTATACTGGCATTATAAGATGAGCGGATGAGAGATGATTTATCCCCTAAATGAATATCACTCACAAAGATGAAAAGAGGGAATGGTGGCGCTAACCTAAGGTGTTTACCGAACGCTACTACAAATGATAAATTAGGTAACGATTTAGCCTAAAGTGTAATGTCCAACTAGGCTAGAAAATGCTCATGATGAAAGAGTCGAATATTAAATGTGTGATGAGTATAAGGCCCATTTGATTTGTAACCCTGCGGTCAGTATGAGGTACCGGGAATTAAAACTCAAAGTGCATCATGGGGAAGTGGTGAGTACAACGATGTACAGAATATGATGTAAAGTATATGTAATGCGAAGATGGTAAATGACCATGTGTAAACGTATTGTATGGTATTGAATGCAAATGCGTGTAGTGTGCCCAAGAAAACAATATGTAGGGATGTGATGTTAGTGGTATGATGAAGACTCAGTATGATGTATGATGTATAGATGTCGTGCAAAGATTGAAATGATATAGACTAAATGTGTAGAATATGTGAAACATGATGTGTGGTATGCATAGTGTAGTGTGTGGGGCTTATTTTTTTAGTAAGCCCTCGCGAGTCAAGTTTGAAGCCCCGAAGCATAAGAGTGCAGTCATGGGTAATGGTCGATGTTGTAATTTATGTTGATTTATGCGAAGATGAGATGATGGTAAAAAATGAAGTATACGCCGAATGCTAAGAGTGTGATCTGCAAAGATCTTATGTAAGGATGATAATGTAAGGATTTAGAAATGTGCTTGCGATGATGATAATGTGATTGGGGGATATATGTGAGATGTTATGCCCCAGTGTGTGTGTAAGAAGATCATGTAAATTCATCAAGAAGATCGTCATCCTCTAGGTCAAAGTCATATGGATAAGCATTGGTTACTTGATAAGCAATAGTGTCAGTTGATAAATGCAACAAACCATTGATGCGTAGGTTATACAGCTGCCCATGGCATATTCCTCATCGGTGAATGGATGAAGTGGGAAACCATGTGCATACCAACAAGTGAGATTTTGTGAATAGCCAAGAAAAGAACTATTGTAGATAAAAACATGACCAAAGGGCATAGGAAATGAAATGTCTATATGACTAGGATTTAATGTGTCCTAATATAAGTAAGCCAAGATTCCCTATTGTACATGGTAGGAAGAAATAGTAGAGTACGTGCAGTAAGTATAAACTGACGAATAATATTGATAAAGTCATAATAGAGATAAAGATCATAAAATCGATTT